>JASDDO010000031.1:149002229-150353332 GCA_030015575.1 Agapanthus africanus
ACGGTGGTAGTAGTAGGAGCATGTATCATGGTCGTCTGTGATGTAGTAGGTACGTCATCCGGCCTCGGTGTACGACTGGCTGCAACTAGGGATCCTACCATCTGACGTAGCTCCTGCATGCCTCCCATCATCTGTCGCAACTCCTCCATACCAGTCTCGAGCCTATCCATACGGCCTGGGAAAGGTGGATCGGTCTGTTCCTGTGGCGTAGATATACCACCCTGCTCAGTCCTAGTCTCGGACGAGCCAGCTCGAATCTCGTCTCTGGCGGCAGCCCTCTGTGCCCTCGTAGCCTTCGGCGGCATAGTGGCTGTTACAGGAAATAGGACAGTAAGAACAGTGCAATAGGATCATAGGATACACGGAATTGAAGAAGGAATTTTTCAAGCAAGTATCCTAAAGTCACTTAGGCAGAGTACCGTATCGTAAGTATGCCGCGGACATACGCACGCTACGTTACCCTGCTTAAGTCACTTACTCCATCTACCAAGGGTCATCCTACACTCACAAAGGTAAACCTGGCTCTGATACCAACTTTGTCACGACCCGCAGGGTACGAAACGTGACTGGCACTTAAGTTTACGAAACGTCTAAAGACGTCCGTAAAATAAGCCAAAGCCCAGAAAACAAAACCAATTAAGCAAAAGAGTGAAGAAAACCCAAACATTTGAAAGCAAGTTATCAAATAAGTCATGTAAAACCCTTTTTTTAAAAACAATACCAATTTTTCCGAAAATTTCGGCAGAGTCTCCTTTGTAAATACTGGCCCCCAAAAATGGGTACAACAAAATATACATGAATCCAACAAAATAGGGCATCCCCAAGCGGGAGCTAGCTCTTCGCCACAAGGCGGTCACAAATCCCACGCAATGTAAATGACAGCAAGCATAATAAAGCATAAGAAAACATCATGTCGACTTAAGTGAGTTCGACCCCAAAATACAGCATAAAAGTCCACAAACCTCACAGTCTCATCTCTAGGTCAATATACAATAATCTGGTAGAACAGTAGATGGAGTACACTAGATACAAGAATATACAAGGTGGTACAAAAAAATAACATAACCCACCTATGAGCAAATCTCGAGCTCAGGCAAAAGAGGCAAAAGACAAGTGCGCCCGCCGCTACTGAACTGACGGAGCGGACCTGCAAAAGACTGTGGCACAACGGGGGTGAGTTGCTAACTCGTGAGTAATAAATAACATCTACAAAGGCTATCGTATGCATGCACACAAGCATCCTAGCATCTATAATACAGGTAAGACTGGATGCGCTAGCAGGTGTGTATATAACATCAGTGTACTAATATGTATGCAACATGAATATCTGAGGTCTCAATAGGTATATATAAGAAATATTTTATCTCTTTTTGTTTTTGAAACTCTTTTAGAATGCCAGCATAATGTCAATGAATCGACGAAAATCGGTGTCCAGCAACGACACTCAAAAGCTGTCTCAAATCTCATAAATGTATCTCTGGCCTCAGCCGTCCGGCTGACCCATCTCAAATATCAATATCTCATCATCTAGCGGCCACGGTCGGTATCCTCTGGATATCCGCCGTCCCAAACAGTCACCGGTAGGTAATCCGTCCCCTGCCAGGCTCAACGTCATCACCACATTCCTCTTGCCCCGGGGTACCTTACCGGGCCCACCATGTACCCGTGCCGGTTCCTCCACTCCTCGACACGGATTTCCAAATCCACAGCAAACTCATGGTGGACGACACTTACATCACTAGAAAACCGCAATTTACATATTTTAAAAATATAATAAGTTTAGAAATTTTGTGGCTTTCCCCCGAAATCCAGCAATATCATAAAATCTCAAGAAATTCTCATAAGTGCACATATCAATGATAATGAATGCGTATGATATCAATAATCAAGTTGCGATGTGTGATTAATGTATTAAGCATGAACAATGAATATGATGAAGTACATGCACATGAATAGCAATCCTAGGGTTTCATTTTTAGGAAATAGCACAATTTAAGTATCAATTAGTAAAAGGTTTAAATTAAAGGTTATCTAGTGTGGTGGCATGGCAATTACCAGGGTGTGTGTGTAAACATGAATAGTGCTCGTGCTGCATATAAAAACCTGGTAATGGTGCATGTGTCCTACAATTGAGTTTGCGTATATGGATATAACATATTGATCTAATTGCAGCAATTATCATGCCAGTATTATTATTCTAATGTCACATGTGATTATCCAATTTACTATTTTCCAGTTTACTAAATCTATCGGGCGACTTGCGCCATCCAAACGATCGTCCCCCGTAGATGTTAAATCTACTCACCGGGATCCCTGGCTAGCTGTGTCCAATCACCGCCTTTCCCTTTCGCGCCGCATCTGACGTTTCCGCGACCGAACCTGGAATTTACATCAGTATCAAATATAAGGTTACATATCAAGAACGACGCAAAACCCCAACGAAACTACTAAAGTTCGCTAGCTAGGTACAACGTGCACAAAGTGCGCGGACACACGCGAAAATCGCAAAAACTGCCGAAAAACGCCGATTTGGTCGCCCGGCAAAACTAAAACCCGACTACCCAAAAATCCGCACTCACGTATCCTAAAAGTCGTAGGACAAGCCATTACAATCATCAAGATATCAAAAATAATTCATCACATAACTTATATAAAAATCTAGTAAGCATAGCGTCCCAAAATCGGTGCAAAAATCGCCGATTTGCGACAAATCGACTACAATCTAGCATACTCACCCAAGCACACTACAAGCAATCCACACACACTAATTACAACACATTAACCATACTCCAAAACCTATATTCCACAACCAAACCCTTTCTTGATTTTTATAAATAGCAATTGCAAATCAAAATCCACACTTGAAAAACTTAATTTAACACTTCAAAAGCCCACTTAAGGAAATTAACCTCTTAGGTTAGGTTAGCAAAACACTAGATAACAATTTAGGTTCAATTAACTAAATAATGCTTTCTAAAACTTAATCCACTCACTAATCAAGCTTCAAATATCATTTTCCATACATAACCCTCTCTTGAAAAACCTTAAAACAACAATTTACAACTAAAATCAACTTCTAAAATTACCTAAATTAGCATAATTAAAGACTACATAACAAGGTAACCATATAGATTAGTTCACTAACAACTAGATTAACTAATAAACAACTTAATTAATTATCATGGTTCAAAACCCTAGTTTAAACAAACTACTCATTTTAAACTAGATTAGAAATAAGCTAACTTTTAACACTAACCATACAATTAAAGGAATTAGCAACAAAAGAAAGTAATTTTGATGGAATTATACCTCTTGATCTATGGATCAAGCAAGAAAGTTTGCTCCAAAGAATGGCTTCCTAGCTTCAAGATTCAAGCAAGAATGGCTAAGGATAATGATAGCATAAGGAAATTGTTTGGATTTTTGGAATTAATTCATGGATTTTGATGTATTTTCTTGAAGGAAATTGAAGAAAAATGCAAAGAAAAGAGATGAGGAAGAGGGGTGCAGGTTTCGGCCAGGTAGGAGGTATGGGGGAGGGTGTGGGGTGAGTAGGAAGGTCAAGGGTCAAGTTCCAAAGTCAATGTATCATACTTTATCCAATATATTTAAATTAATCCATAAACCAACAAAACAACTCAAGAAGCAACCAAAGAAAAGAGAGGCCAGAAATTTCTGGTCTTGGCCAAGGTTTGGGCTGTTCTTGGGCTGAGGGAAAAGATAGAGGGGTTTTACAAAAGAAATTTTATGCAAAAAGGCCCCCTACAACTCAAAAATTGCAAGTTTTAGCCCAAAAATTCAATAATTTCGTTTCAAATCATAAAAATTTGAAAAAAAATCAAAATAACTTACTAAAAATTCATGTTATCACTAGATTATAATTATCATAATTTTAGAGATTAAAATTAGCCCGGAAAAATTTGTCTTTAACGCTTATTTAATGTATTTTCTTACCGGCTTAAAATAATATTAAAAAATTGAAAAATAGGGAAAAAATTTTAAATGACCAAAATTTCATAATTAACTCATTAGTCACTAAAAACAAGTAATTGCCTATCCACTTTAAGTATAATTAGCCCTAAACTGCAAAATATCGAGAAAGACGGTTTTCGGAAAAATACCGAATTTTCACCGAATTTCAGGAAAACACCAAAACGACTTTTCAAGACGCTACACTAAGGCAAAACAAAATTAGTTGACTAAGTCAATGGTTCCATAAGCTTCCACAAGCTTTAACCATGGGCTTAATTTCCTACTAATTATTTGATTTACATTAAATAAATAAACCCCTCATTATCATAAGCATGGTGTGAGTCTCATACATCCATGTTGCATGTATAATCAAGCATGACACAAAAAGAAACACAATTAATATATATCACATGTATATTAAGTGTGCACATGTGAGAAAAAGAAATGCACAAGTGAGATAATATTAGTTAATGTAAATTAATATATCAAATATATAATTATACATTAAATTATTAAATTAACACTTGATTCAATAAGCCGGCTATATCATATATAACCGACTAATATCATATGTATCAACTTATCGAATCAACACTTGATTCGATAACCCGGCTATATCACATATAACCAACCGATATCATATATCGTGAGAATAGAATACGGTATCGCATACACGTATTAATGTCGGTCTCGCACATATCACATATGTGCTCCTACTTCGTTTCACCTGAGCCAGGAAACCTCTATATAGGACTCTAAAGACTCGTCAATATGCCGGCAGTAGGTGATGATCATATCAGTCACCCATAAGCCGTCAGCGGTACTAGATGGACGTAACGGCTACACGGGTATTGAGCGATCAGAAGATCAACAAGCAAGCCTGCTCATACTCCTATAAAGCCTGTCAGTAACACTACCGTACAGTCCGATCTCTTCGTCTGATATGTTGAATATCTAGTCTAGGGGTGGTAAACGTCAGACCCCAGTAACCGATAAGTCGTGCCGATGTGAGGCTCATAACGGGTCGAGAAACTACTGATAACACTTTCCAGTAAATCTCTGTATCAGCCGTGACCAGGGACTTCCTGTTATAGCCAATTGAGCAAAGCGTAATATCAACCCCCAATACCAGGAGAGACGAATTCTTTCCTATCGCTTATTGCCTCCATGTGACTCGGGACTGTACCCAAAAACCACCGTTTTGCACATTCTCTTGAACGTGGTAAGGTGGAAATCAAAGCACAGTGGGAATCACACAAGACTCTATGACGATCTCAGGTCTACAGACTAACCTGTACCAGTGTCACCAGAGAACTGCTATCTAATGATAGGTATAATACCAACTAGGAGTTCTCGGAGAGTCCGTTCAGTGTACCCAGTTTCCACTGAGCACCCGTATACCATCTTTGATGTCAAACACCAATGGATGTGGGATCATCCATCGCCCATCATATGGGTCAAGAAGTGTATACGCTAGTTTACTCTGGAATATCGATGCCCTGTCTCGATACACCCTCGACTAGGAACAATTAAAGAATATACTTGTGGACTACCATGGCCCCACTAGTATGATCTCCATCATAGTCCTGGTAGTCAAGTACACATCCTAAGGGCTTTATCAACATGTGAGAGCAAGACTGTATCACAATACAAGTCTACATGTTAAGACAAAGAGCAACCAGATAGCATACTATCATGTCGAGCAAGAAAGTCCTCTCTATATATGTCCAAGCATCCACTATAATATACATCATATGTACAATAACGGCCTCTAGGGCATATATATAACTAACAATCTCCCACTTGCACTAAGGCCAGTTGTTGTAGTATCGCATACCCAACAACCCGAAGAGTCTTTCAAATTGTATCTGGGGTATGGCCTTCGTGAATGGATCCGCCATGTTATTCTTCGTGTCAACTATCTTGATCTCGATCTTCCGGCGATCAACTATCTCCCGGATCAGGTGATACTGCCTCAGAATATGCCTGGATCGCCGATGGGACCTGGGTTCCTTGGCCAAAGCCACTGTTCCATTGTTATCATAATACAAAGGTATTGGATGCTCGATGGACGGAACCACACAAAGTTCGGTTATGAACTTCTTCATCTAGACAGTCTCTTTGGCAGCATCATTGGCAACGATGTATTCAGCCTCCACGTCGAGTCAGCTATGGTTTCTTGCTTGGAACTCTTCCAACAAACCGCCCCTCCATTGAGGGTAAAAACAAATCCCGAGACCGACTTAGAGTCGTCCTTATCACTCTGCAAGCTCGAATCGGTAAAGGACTCTACTTGGAGTTCACCGTTACCTGTTCATATCAGATTTTTGCATTTTTATACCACCCAATTTTTATCATATTGCTTATCGGTAGGTACTCTTGAGCTGTGTTTGCTAGTCAACTGTAGAATACAGGTTCTCGGCTCTAAACGGTGAAATTCATGGAAAAACACGACAAAACCCGGGTTCCTGCCAACCACAGATAAAACACGGTCTCCGCTCTCCATCCGTATGTTGCCACACACCAGTTTAAAAGACAAAATGGCAAATCGATTGTCACCTTCATGCACAAAGCACAATGGCAACACCAAGTCCAAGAAATCTATGCGGAGCTCGAGGAAATCATGCCTAAAAGATCCACATCAAATCATCTATTGCTCAACAGAAATTCTGGAAAAATCGTGAAGTAAATCTGAGAAAAATCATATGCCAGAATAAAGGACATGAAAGACCAGGGAAGCACAAAAAAGAAGAGGGTCCAACTCATCTATAAGGCCGCGGAACCGCGGCCAATAGGGGGTCTAGGCCGCGGTTCCGCGGCCATATAGGCGCCGCATCTGTTGAGTTTTCAAGGGGTGTTTGGTCATTTCATATGGGTTCAGAAGTTTGCCCTAGATTTTCTTTTCCCTGCCTATAAATAGCCCAGAACCTTGTGAAGCCAAGGGTGCTTAATCTTGTATTTTTCTAGGTTTTAGAATACTTGTTCTTCTTCCTCTTCTCATCTCTTCTCCATTAAAAAACTTGTAGTGAGCTTTTGTGAGTGAAGAATGATGAATAAAGAAGTTCCTTTTGTTATTATACTTGTCTTGCTCTCTTATTATTGCTTGTAATTTTCATTTGTTAACTTAGTTGTTGTTAATTGTGTTTGTTTGTTTCTTTTCTTTTTTCCTTTATCCTTAAACAACCATGATGCTTACGCTTGATCCTTGCCAAGGTGAGGTCGCAAATAGCTAGTTGTTATCTTCTAATCTCCTTCTTTCTATCTTCCTCTTTTGTTTTATTTTCTTTTCCGTATAATGGGTGAGTAGTTTCATACTTGTTAGGGTAGGATAAGGGAAGTTTGAGAGAAGAAAATCTCTCTCACTCTTTCCTTGCCCAACATCTTAATTCGACTCCCGTTAATTGAACCACAATCCGCTCCCTACGGCACCCTATCCTACATGATAGCGGTGATTCCGTAGTGGGACCGGTTGTGGTTGAATTAACCGGAGGTTATGGCTAAGAGCCAAGAACGGACGGACAAGCACCAAAAGGAAGAACTTAAGCGTTGGAAAGCCTAGCTTATACTCGCAAGTTCCTTCCTAGTCGTGCTAATCCCCGTTGTTGCCGATTACCGTAACACCGATATTAAGAGTGGCAACGAAAGAAGTGAGCGACTCCTAACTCAAACTAACCTAATCCTAACCCTAACAAGCTCTCTTTACATATCAATTTAACACTTAGTTAATCATAAACAAATCTGGACTTTCGGACTTAACTCGTTAAAACACAAAGAAAAAGATTCCCATCTCCCTGCGGACGACCCGTACTCAACCGGCTAGCTGCAAAGCGACACCGTTTTGATTGCGGTAATTAACTAAACTTGAACACGCAGAATCACTACCAATCAAATGGCGCCGTTGCCGGGGAGACGGTAGTTTATTTCTTTGTGTAATTTCGGGTTAACTTGTGAATATAAATCTAACCGGAAAACAAAACAAAAAAAATATACATTGTAAAAAAAAATCATCTTGTTATTTTTGATTAGTTTTTGTGCAAGTGTGCAGGATAACACGAAGTTCGAGTTCAGTGCCAAAGACGTGGGATATACGAAGTTCGAGTTCAGTGCCAAAGACGTAGGAAGATAGACCCATATTTCGCGGCTACACCGCGACAGATTCAAGACGGATAAAACGGTCTACTGTGAGATTCTAGAGCAGTTCCAGTAAGAAATTCCAGATTCAGGGTCCAGATTCAGGGGCCTTAGAACAGAATAGGACACCCAACAGAGCACTACCCAAAAATCTGAAGGCCCAAGCCCACCATCTTGCCGCGGAACCGCGGCATAAGCTAGCTTAGGCCGCGGAACCGCGGCCGTATGGTGTCTTCAGGGTGCCAAATTCCCTGTAAGTGTCCCTCTTCTCTCCCCCACTCCTCTGGACTCCACTGAATTATGCTTCCTGCAGAATTCTTTGCGCAAATTCTCTTCCCCCTTCCAATAAACTGTTTTTGTGCAGGATTCTTTGCGCCGCGCTAAAAAATAAAAATTGGTTGCAGTTGATTTGTTACCGCTTTGCATTCATTAATACGGACTTAAGGGGCTTGAAACCAATTCAGATTGGGTGGGGATTTCATCACCCTTCCCAGGACCCCAGAAATCACAAAAAGCATATGCATTGACTATTGTTAATTAAAAAATACTAGACTCAGCCCTAAGGACTTCGCGCTCAATAGGACAGAGGACTAGTTACAGGCATCGGCCGTTTATCCTATCTGACTTTTGCGGTGCCTAGGCAAGTGTGTCGAAGGCAAGTGGTTATTTAATTAAGGAACTTCGCAAAAGCGTTGGACAACCTCCCACTTACCTAGCACTTACCTGGTCGTAATTGATGGAGAAGAGGCGGTTTGAGGTCCTATTTCTAGCCCTCTGGAACAGTTAGGAGCTGTCTAGCAGACCTAGGTGACCCTAGATCTAGGTGTGATTGTGCATATCTTGTTTGTGATTGCTTAAAGCCGTAAGTCCGTACATATTTCTGTAAAGCTATTTCTAAAAAAAAATAAAAGGAAAAAAATAAAAAAACTTTTATAAAAACTTGCCCTTTGTCGCCAAATCCATTTTTTACCCACCACCCACCGTATTTCTCCATTGACGTTTTCTTACCCTCACCTTCTCCGCTTTGACTATACTAAACTCGTTTAGTGTATGTCCGCTTGGACTCGGGACACTAGCGCCCGCCTAGTCCGCGTTACGTTAGTCGCTACCGACTACGCGATCGACTCAGACGTCGAAACTCCGTCCACGCCTCTTTCACCCTTACCTTTGCCGGCCAACTCCGACGTTGACCGGAATTCTGTTCATACATCTTCACCTTCACCATCACCAACCTCTTCTTCCGCGATGTCAGGATTTAATCCGAACATCTCTTTGACTACCCCTGGATTAGCTCCACCTCCTACGGAAACCAATAACCCACCACCACCGCCTGTTGTAGCGCCGCAGCGAATCGCGCTCCAGGATCGTTTCTATCCCACCCGTTCTGCACTTCCCACCTGCCTTTCTCTTCCACCGGCCAATGGGGATAATTTTGAAATTAAGCCCCACTTCATCAACATTCTTCCACGATTTCATGGGCTTGAATCTGAAGATGCCTATATCTTCATCAATAAATTTCAAAACGTTTGTGCCATGATGAAAACCACCCAGCTGTCGGACGATGCTATACGTCTACGGGTCATTCCGTTCACTTTATGCGATCTTACTGAAAAATGGCTGTATAGCACCGCTTCCCACTCTATAACCAGTTGGGACGAGTTTGTTAAAGCGTTTCTCAAAAATTTCTATCTGAATCGTAAAACCGCAAGGATTCGTAATGAAATCAACCAATTCTCTCAGCTTCCTTCTGAACCCTTCTGGAAGTGCTTTGACCGGTACAAAGACCTTCTTGTTCAGTGTCCTCACCACGGTATAGAGAAATGACAACTTTGCCAAACCTTATACGAGGGCCTGAACCCAGCAACCAAGCAGTTGTTGGAAACCATCTATCAGGGCCACTTCCTATCGAAATCTGACGAGGAAGCGTGGCAATTCTTTGACGACCTTGCAGAGCAAACGCTACAATGGGAGAGCACCAGACCGACTTCTTCTTCTTCTACCTCCACTTCTACCGGTCAGTCTAGGGTAGGAATTCACCAACTTGATGTCTCTATTGCGATGAAAGCTGAAATGGCCGCAATAACGAGAAAGCTTGAAGCGATAGAGAGCAAATTTTCTTTTCCTGCTCCTGCCCCTGTTCTTCCCCTTCGTACCATTTGCGCTTGTTGTTCCGATCCTTCTCACTTAACCGAATAGTGTCCTTACAATCCACCATCTCAAGGACAGGATCAGGTTAATGCTGCATTTCAGCAAAGACCGAGGAATGATCCATACTCTTCCACCTACAATCCCGGTTGGAGGAACCACCCCAATTTCGCCTGGAATCAGAATCAGAATCAATTCCAAGGCAACAATTTCCAAAGGCCCCCTCCGCCGCAACAACAAGCGCAACAACAAACTCAACATCAATTTCAGCAGCCCTTCCAACCCCAACCTTTTCAAAATCAGACGAACAACTTTGCACCCAACAATTCTTTTCCACCAAACAACTTTGTTCCGTCAAACAACGATAAGGTTTTCTCGCTCGAACGAAGTCTGGAGGCGTTCGTTAAACAATCGACACAATCCACCGCCAACATCCAGTCTTCCATTCAGTCCTTAGTGCAACACACTGCCGCTCATGGGCAAAGCATCAAGACCATCGAGGCCCAGATTGCACAACTGAATGCGGCCTTAAGCGAGCGAGAGAAGGGGAAGCTCCCGTCCCATCCACTCCCAAATCCCGGTCACCCACATAATGTACATGTTGCTCTTGAACAACAGAATCATAATGTGAGTGCCGTGACCACATTGAGATCGGGAAGGATGCTGCAAAACAACATTGGCACACGGATCAACGATGACACCCCGGCCGCTTCTTCTTCTTCTTATTCTCCTGCTTCTTCGTCTTCTGAGCCTATTCTCCATTCTTCAAAAGGCTCTCCTTCTTCTTCTGCTCTGAACGGACCCGGTTCTCACTCCACGAAAACACCTGTTCTGGGATCCGTTCCAACTCCATAATCTCCTCCATAAGCATTAGACTCAACCAATTTTAAAAACGTCCCATTTCCAAACCGGTTGAGGTCTAATAAACAAAATCCTCAAATGGAGAAGATTCTGGAGTTATTTAAGCAGGTTAACTTTAACATTCCTCTTTTAGATGCCGTCCAACAAGTCCCATCCTACGCGAAAATCTTAAAGGACTTGTGCACGAAAAAGAGGAAGTCTCAGGTACCCAAGAAAGTTTTCTTGGCTAGTGCAGTGAGTGATGCTCTTACCCAATCTTTACCACAAAAACGGAAGGACCCTGGCTGTCCTACGATTTCAATTACCATTGGGGATAAGAACATCAACGCGCACTATTAGATCTTGGTGCCAGTGTTAACCTGTTTCCGTACTCAGTATACGAGCAATTAGGCGTAGGAGAGCTGAAACCCACACACTGCACTCTCCAAATGGCCGACCGATCGATCACTCATCCTAGGGGTAAGCTAGAGGATGTGTTAATAAAAGTCGGGGACGTCATATTCCCCGTTGACTTCATTGTATTAGACACACAGCCTGTAGCTAACCCCCGGAATCAAATTCCGGTGATACTCGGTCGCCCATTCCTTGCAACCTCAAATACCGTGATCAATTGTCGCAATAGTTCGATGAACCTCTCTTTTGGAAACATGACAATTGAACTCAACATTTTTAGGTTGGGGAATCAGCCCTCCGAACCTAATGCTCATATACTAGATGTTTGCTCAATCCAGGAGATCACCCCAGAAGAGTATGAATTCGAGGAGTTTCTGTTCGATCATGATAACCTTAACGCCACTAGTGCGTTCCTCCTCGAACCTGCTGCTGTTTCTGCGCCCGACAACGACTACGAGTGTTTCACGTTCTTGAACGATCTTAGCCGCTCGCAACCCAAGTTTGAATCCTTCGAATTTCCGGATGAGTTACCTGAACCATCGGACTCGGTCTCTTACACTCGTTTTGAACTTTTGCTGGAATCTTTTGAGTTCGAGACCGCTTCACCAATCTTGCCTTCCATCATTTCACCTCCAACGCTCGAAATCATGCCTTTGCCGTCTAACCTTAAGTACGCTTACTTAGGTGAGAACGAGACCCTCCCTGTCATCATCTCGGCTTCTCTAGCTCCAGAGCAAGAGAAAGCCCTTCTCACGGTCTTTCACAGCAACAGGCAAGCTTTTGGCTGGTCCATGGCGGACATCAAGGGGATTAGTCCCCTGATCGTTGAACATCACATTCATCTGATGGATGATGCCAAACCAGCCCGGGATCCACAAAGATGTCTCAATCCGGTCATGAAAGAGGCTGTGAAGAAAGAGATCGTAAAATGTATGGATAGTGGTATCATTTACCCTATCTCTAATAGCCAGTGGGTTAGCCCCATTCACATTGTCCCCAAGAAATCAGGTATCACGGTCATCACTACGAGGCAAACGAGTTAATCCCTACTCGCACCCAAACTGGGTGGCGAGTATGCATCGATTACAGAAAACTCAACGCCGCAACGCGGAAGGACCACTTTCCGCTACCTTTCATTGACCAAATGCTTGAACGATTGACCGGACACGAGTACTACTACTTTCTTGATGGCTACTCCGGCTATAATCAAATTCCCATCGCCGAAAAAGACCAGGACAAGACCACTTTCACTTGTCCTTTCGGCACGTTTGCATATCGTCGCATGCCCTTTGGGTTATGCAATGCGCCCGCTACCTTCCAGCGGTGTGTGATGGGAATCTTCTCAGACATGGTGGAAAAATTTCTGGAGATCTTCATGGACGATTTCTCCATCTTCGGCGATTCCTTCAACGAGTGTTTGCTGCATCTTGACGCTGTCCTTACCCGATGTAAGGACAAGAATCTCACTTTGAATTGGGAGAAGTGCCACTTCATGGTGCGCGGAGGTATTGTCTTAGGACATATCATCTCGCAAAATGGCATAGAGGTTGACAAAGCGAAGATTGAGGTCATTTCCAATCTCCCTCCTCCCCGATGAGTCAGAGATATCCGAGCCTTCCTTGGCCATGCCGGTTTCTATAGACGGTTCATCAAGGACTTTAGCAAGATTGCTAGGCCCTTGACCCTTTTGCTGGCCAAGGATACGCCATTCAACTTCAACTCGAGCTGTGTGACTGCATTCGAGTCATTGAAAAGCTCACTCACTTCTGCTCCCGTTCTTTCTTCGCCTGACTGGACGCACCCATTTGAGATTATGTGCGATGCATCCGACTTTGCCATTGGTGCTGTCCTTAGACAACACATCAACAAGATGCCACACGTAATCTATAATGCGAGCCGAACCCTGAACGACGCCCAACTCAATTATACAACATCTGAGAAGGAATTCTTAGCTGTTGTATTTGCTTTAAAGAAGTTCAGGCCCTACCTCATCGGCTCTCCAGTCATTGTCTACACAGACCATTCTGCTCTGCGCCATCTTTTTGCGAAGAAAGATGCAAAATCTCGGTTAATACGTTGGATCCTCTTGCTTCAAGAGTTTGACCTTATCATTAAGGACAAACGAGGATGTGAAAACGTAGTTGCCGACCATCTTTCACGACTTCCTTCTTCGCCTTCGCTTCCAATTCCGATCGACGACGTTTTCCCGGATGAACAGCTCTTGACAGTATCTTGCGAACCCTGGTTCGCAGATATTGTGAACTATTTGGCCACGGGATTACTACCGACTGAATGGTCAAGTCAGGACAGATTTCGCTTCTTATCCCAAGTAAAACACTTTTACTGGGACGAACCCTATCTATTCAAGTACTGTCCCGACCAGATTATTCGTCGGTGTGTCCCAGACGATGAATTCAAGAGTGTGCTGTCATTTTGCCACGATCAAGCGTGTGGCGGGCATTTTGGCCCTAGAAAGATAGCTGAGAAGATCTTGCAATGTGGTTTCTACTGGCCACAACCCTTCAAAGACGCTCATGACTATAGCAAGACTTGCTCCCAATGCCAACACTTAGGCTGGATATCTCGGAGGAACGAGATGCCGCTCCAACCAATCTTGGTTGTGGAGATTTTCGATATTTGGGGGATAGATTTCATGGGGCCGTTTCCCAGCTCTTTTGGGAACTTGTACATCCTTCTCGCTGTTGATTACATCTCTAAATGGGTCGAGGCTGTGCCCAGCCGGACTAACGACAACAAGGTTGTCGTTAGGTTTCTTAAAGAAAACATTTTCTCCCGTTTTGGGCACCCCCAAACGATCATTAGTGACAATGGAAGTCATTTCTGCAACAAGACTTTCGAGGCTTTGAAGCGGAAATATTCCATTAATCATAAGCTCTCTACACCCTACCACCCCCAAACCTGAGGGCAGGCCGAAGTTTCAAATCGGCAAATCAAGCAGATACTGGAGAAGACGGTTTCCAAGAACCGTAAGGATTGGTCGCTGAAACTCACTGATGCCCTTTGGGTATTTCGAACCGCTTATTAGACCGACCTTGGCATGTCTCCCTATCGGCTTGTGTACGAAAGGCTTGCCACCTACCTGTCGAAATAGAGCATCGCGCATTTTGGGCGATAAAGGAGCTGAAACTGTCTCTCCAAGATGCAGGCAGCTATCGGAAGCTGCAGTTGAACGAATTAAGTGAGCTTAGGGATGGGGCTTATGATAACGCGGTTGTCGTTAAGAATCGAACGAAGGTGTTTCACGATAAACACCTTTTGCGCAAAACTTTCGTACCTGGTCAACAGGTACTGCTTTACGACACCAGACTACGCTTCCATCCAGGAAAGCTCAGATCTCGCTGGAAAGGGCCGTATTTTGTGCGAAATGTGTATCCGCATAGCGCTGTGGATTTGGAGAATCCAAAGGACGGTTCATTTTTCAAAGTGAACGGACACTGAATAAAACCGTACCTTAGCGCCGAACCAACAGAGGAGCTCCTGGTCTTACAGGAGCCGGTTTACCCTGCATAATCTTCCTCTGTCTACCTCCAAACTTCGGTTATCCAGCCAAGAACAGTGGACACTGTTCTAAATAAGTTTGGGGGTATGTATAAACCATTTTGTTTATATTTGTGGATATTCTTTTCCATTTTTTTCTTTTTCTTTTCTTTAAAAACGAAAACAAAAAAAATTGTGTATCGCTAACCGACAATTTTGACCCTTCAAATGATCTCTTCATGCAATGACAGTGAGGACACTGTCCAGTTTAAGTTGGGGGGTACGCTCGGTACGCATTTCTAACCTTCGCATTCATATGTATATTAAAATCCATAAAATCCATAAAAATCAGAAAATTTTGTAAAAACATAAAAACTTTTTGTCAATTTAGCTAGTGGAAGGACTCTGATTCAACATTTCGACGGTTTTGTTTGAGACAATAAGAATAACTAAATCTTATTTTTAGATTTTGAAAACCTGAAAGATAACTCTCCTTTGAAGTTAACTATAGCTGATATACGTCTTTACATCACATTACACGTATCGTGAGTTTTTGGGAATTAGATGACAAGTCTTTTATGTCGAAAAACTTTTAAATGGATAAAATGATTTTCTGAGGATCAAATAGGTTTGTTCGGAAATAAGTAATATCAAGAATAGTTTATGAAGTGAGTGAATATGAAGGAATGTTATTGATGCCTTAATTGGAACTAAGTCTGAAAAATAACCCATATGGAACTTGATTGGAATGATTACTCACCAAAACCCACTAAACACGTCTTTTATCCAAAAAAATAATTGAACTGCTGGCTATATCTCCGTTCGTATTAAATCATCATGATTTTCACGCCAAACTGTCTTTTGTTTTTGGACCTAAGTAACTTGAGTAATTAAGTCCGCTGGGGTGTTTCTACACCTAATGCCCTAAAACCAACTGGTTTGGGTGCATTGGCCCAAAGCTCGCTAAGAAGCCTAGAAAGTCCAGTTTAAAACAAAGTCAAGCAAATATTCTCTCCGAGTTAAAATTCCTAACGGTTCTTTGTGTGAGAATAATCTTGATAAAAGACAGGCTTTTATAAAAAAAAATTTAGCGGAGATATGAAGGTTTTATTCTATGATAAAGACTATTGCACGTTCACAGAGGTGTGTATGAAATGAAAACAAGAAAAAGGTGGAGTGTAAAATAAGACCTAGTTTCCTGTTAAGGAAGATAGAAATTCTGAAGTTGAAACTTTACTGGAAAACGAAACTTGAAAAATGCTTAACTCTTTATAAAACTTATGTGATCCTTTCAAAATTTTATCTGGGTTTTATTGTGTGACATAATGACTTTAATCGATCCTTCTGGAAACTTAACGACACTATTTGCACTGCACGTAAAGACATATAAAATCTGTAGTTAAATAAGAAGCGAGGTGTGAAAAATAAGGATTTGATAGTCTAGACTTGAGATCATAGAATTGTTATTTTCTGAAACAAAACTTTAGGGTTTGAATCACAGTTATTTTGAAAAACTAGCTTGACCGGATTTTGTGGGTAGTATCCGCTGAAAACCCTCAGGAGACAACACTCCTCCTACTAGGGACACCTAGAGGTTTAACGGCTTGTTGCACATGCTCAGTGCAATCGCGTTCCCTGCGAAAGTGAGGTTAGGAATTTTTTTTTTGTGAATAAATTGGCTTTGCTCGGGACGAGCAAATGATAAGCTTGGGGGTATTTGTTCATATCGGATTTTTGCATTTTTATACCACCCAATTTTTATCATATTGCTTATCGGTAGGTACTCTTGAGCCGTGTTTGCTAGTCAATTGCAGGATACAAGTTCTCGGCTCTAAACGGTTAAATTCATGGAAAAACACAACAAAACCCGGGTTCCTGCCAACCACAGATAAAACACGGTCTCCGCTCTCCATCCGTATGTTGCCACACACCAGTTTAAAAGACAAAATGGCAAATCGATTGTCACCTTCATGCACAAAGCACAATGGCAACACCAAGTCCAAGAAATCTATGCGGAGCTCGAGGAAATCATGACTAAAAGATCCACATCAAATCATCTATTGCTCAACAGAAATTCTGGAAAAATCGTGAAGTAAATCTGAGAAAAATCATATGCCAGAATAAAGGACACGACAGACCAGGGAAGCACAAAAAAGAAGAGGGTCCAACTCATCTATAAGGCCGCGGAACCGCAGCCAATAGAGGGTCTAGGCCGCGGTTCCGCGGCCATATAGGCGCCACATCTGTTGAGTTTTCAGGGGGTGTTTGGTCATTTCATATGGGTTCAGAAGTTTGCCCTAGATTTTCTTTTCCCTGCCTATAAATAGCCCAGAACCTTGTGAAGCCAAGGGTGCTTAATCTTGTATTTTTCTAGGTTTTAGAATACTTGTTCTTCTTTCTCTTCTCATCTCTTCTCCATTGAAAAACTTGTAGTGAGCTTTTGTGAGTGAAAAATGATGAATAAAGAAGTTCCTTTTGTTATTATACTTGTCTTGTTCTCTTATTATTGCTTGTAATTTTCATTTGTTAAATTAGTTGTTGTTATTTGTGTTTGTTTCTTTCTTTTCTCTTTTCCTTTATCCTTAAACAACCATGATGCTTACGCTTGATCCTTGCCAAGGTGAGGTCACAAATAGCTAGTTGTTATCTTCTAATCTCCTTCTTTCTATCTTCCTCTTTTGTTTTATTTTCTTTTCCATATAATGGGTGAGTAGTTTCATACTTGTTAGGGTAGGATAAGGGAAGTTTGAGAGAAGAAAATCTCTCTCACTCTTTCACACTTTTGCAACAAGTCTAGCATTGAAAGTCTCAACTTTTCCATCTACACCAAATTTTTTCTTGAAGATCCACTTACTTCCGATGGGTTTTACCCCTTCAGGAGCATCTTCCAAAATCCATACTTTGTTGGTGTACACGGATTCCATCTCAGATCGCATTGCATCCAACCATTTCACAGAGTCTCCACTCTTGATGGCCTGCTCAAAGCTAGTTGCGTCATCATCTTCCATGATGCAATCCTCGCTCCCACCATCAATGAGAAAATCGTAGTATCACTTAGGTGGATAAGGAACCCTACTAGATCGGCGCAGAGGCTGAGGTTCTTTGGGAATTATCGAATCCTCTGGTTCCACTAAATCTTTAGTTCACTACTAAAATAGGGGGTTGCCTCTACGGATAACGAAATCCGTAGGGGCAGATTTCTTTTGGCCCTACGGACTAATCCGTAGGGCCATAAGGTTGCCCCTACAGTCCTTACATATTAATCTAAAAATATTAAATCATAAATTGTTGTTTCCCCTACGGAGCCGCAAACCAAGAACCTACGGACTAATCTGTAGGGGCATCTAAATAGGGATTTAATTAAAAAGGCACAGATCGATCCCTACGCTGATTATCTTATCTCTCGATACTCTCGTGCGTGAACCCAATCCCCAAATCCTCGTTCCCGCCGATCGCCAAATCTAACGTCGATGTTCTCGTCGTCGCCACCACCTGGTTCTTCCTTGTCGCCGTTTTCGTCGTCGTCTCCATTTCGTCGTCGCCACCGATCGATCATCTCCTCCACTGTACAGGTTAGGAAATCTTCAATTAAACAAATTTTTGATTATTTTAGGGCTAGGGTTCATGGTTTGGGTACCAATGAGGCATCGGTTGAGGTTAGCGTTAGGGTTAGGTTTGGGGTTGCGGTTGGGGCTGGGGTTGCGGTTGGGGTTGGGGTTCGGTAGGGGGTTAGGGTTGGGGTTAGGGTTAGGGTTGGGGTTCGTCTGGGGCTGGGGTTAGGGTTAGGGTCAGGGTTTGGCTGGGGCTGGGGTTAGGGTTAGGGTTGGGGTGGGGTTCTTAAATTTTAGAGTATGATAGGTGTGCTACTAATTTTCCTGGGGAAAAGTGTGTGAGAGCATGGACTGCAGATCAGTTCAAATTAGAGCTGAAAATTGAAAATGTTGCTTGCATTTTGCTCAGGCGTAACTCTTGAACGAATAGATTCTGATGGTGCAGTGCATGTTAAGATACAGAATGTTTTTTTTATGGGAAAAATGGTCTCAGGGGACGGAGATTTTATTTATGATATGCTGAGTGCAACTGCATATACAACAGAGACAGCAAAGCTGAATACACTTTCGCTTTTAGCAAAAGTAATTAAAAATTTAGAGCTTTGGATTGAACTTCCTTAAATGTAACTATGATGTATAGTAAATTTGTTATACTTGATTTTGTACCATCTACATTCAATTCGTGCCTATCTTTGTGTGGTTTTACCCAGCGGGTATATCCAATCAGGTTAAATTTGTTAACTAGACAGATAATATTCAGTAAGAAGGATAGTTGAGGATAAGGGTTGCTTCCTGTGTGTCAGGACCGGGTTTTTGATACCAGTTATATTTTATTTAAATACTTCGTATAGTCTATATGATGAGAATATTCAATCGTATGATAACCGATAGAAGCCTTACCCCCGACAGCCGAAACACACACACAAAACAAGAATACACAACAAACGCATCATTAGAGAGTGATTCAAGATGTTCAAGTTAAAACCAATATATGATACTCGATGATAATCTGAAACTTTCATATTCTCATCGATACTCATATATGAAACTAAAAACGCCACTTAGTCCGCGTCTATCGGTTAACATACGTTCGATGTTCGTCGTGACATAGAACTATACGAAGGTTGTTAAATATCAGACGGTATAGCTCGATACTAACAACCATCGTATAGTCTATATGACGAGAAGATTCAATCGTATGATAACCGATAGATTTGTCCCGTGTGGACAAGTTAGGAATGTATAAAGCAAACACCTTCATTCACTTGTGTTTTCATCCATTTCGAGATATTCCGTCGGTACTTTTCCGCTGGTTCTCCGTGTACAAAGATAGATTAGATGTTCATTTCAATGTTGTTTCAAAGCTTTGAAATGATTATCTATTCCATTACAGTGTACTCGGAGAACAGCGGGGAGGTGCTGCCGAAATTTACTCGAAACGGTTGAAAGCACAAGCGAATGGGTGTTCGCTCTATACATTCTTAATGGGATAGAAGCCTTACCCCCGACAGCCGAAACACACACACACAACAAGAATACACAACAAACGCATCATTAAAGAGTGATTCAAGATGTTCAAGTTAAAACCAATATATGATACTCGATGATAATATGAAACTTTCATATTCTCATCGATACTCATATATGAAACTAAAAGCGCCACTTAGTCCCCGTCTATCGGTTAACATCCGTTCGATGTTCGTCGTGACATAGAACAATACGAAGGTTGTTAAATATCGGACGGTATATCTCGATACTAACAACTGTCATATAGTCTATGTGACGAGTGTTGGAGATAGTGCCCTCATAGTCAATTATTGGATCGCAGGTACGTGATTGCAATGATTGCGGAGGACCTATCCCGGTAGGACAGTCTTACTCGAGATGATAGTATGCTATCTGGTTTGCCTTTATCAGTCGTGTACATGTTCAGGTGACTGATTGCATGTTACACTTTGATAGAGCCCTTAGGATCTTGCTTTACTACCAACAGTATGATGGCGATCATATACGTGAGAGTTGGGTAGTTTATATGCATATCCTTAATTGTGGGCCCTAGTCGTGGGAGTTTCGAGACAAGGCATCGATACTCCGGAGTAGACTGGTGTGTACAGTCGAGACCCCGACGAGGGGCGGTGGCCGGTCTCACAAGCCACTGGTGTCAGTTGGATCACCTAAGATGTATACAGGTGCTCATTGGGTTATGAGTACACCGGACAGGACTCGCCGGGAATCTGCTAGTTAGTACTATACCTATCGTCAGATAGCAGTTCCCTGGTGACATGTGTACAGGTTAGTTCATCGACCTGAGGTCGTCATTTGTCTCGTGTGAGTTCCCACTGTGCTTTGATTTTTACCCTACCACGGCTCAAAGGAGTCGTGCAAACAGGTAGCTTTTGGGTACAGTCCCGAGCCATATGGAGGCACGTGAGCGGATCGGCAGGGGATTCGTCTCTCCCGGTATTGGGGGTGAGGTCGTGCTGTGTCTAGGAGAGCTATTACACAAAGTCCATGGCCATGGCAGGAGATTTACTGGTAGGTACTCCAGTAGTATCTCAGGGTGTTATTGGGCTTCACTCCGACACGACTTATACTGCTATTGGGGGTCTGACGTTACTAGCCCCCTAGACAGATATGCGATACTCATAGACGAACGGACCGGACTGTATATACATTGTCACTGTTAGGCTCAGTAGGGTTTTCCGGATGAGTGCGCTCATCGGCATCCCTTGAGGTCAGTCCGTGGGCAGCCGTTACGCATTGCTAGTGCCGCTGACGGTTTGTGGTTAAACCCACTGCCAGGGTGCTGACGAGTCATTAGAGTCCCCCACAGACTGTTTCCCAAGTTCGGGCGAAACGTTGTAGAGGCCGTATGGTTTTATGGCAGGGTTCGGAAAATGCACGTGCGTTTACACACGTGTCGATTTTCGGGCAGATGATACTGGTCGGCTTTGGTTTAAGCCGGATCCGAGTATTATATTGAGTAGGTATAATATCTTTGTCTCAGTTGCATTTGTATTCGGTCGTAATACAAATGCGGGTATATTTATACAGTTTCGGGGTTATCCTGAAAGTTGTTTCAGGATCACTTTTGGAAGTTGCCAGTTTCCAGTTTTCTATCAGTCGTCTTTTAACATTCGGTTAAAGACGGATTTATCTTTTCTTCTGATATGAGTGTGGATTCTTCTAGAAGATTCTAGATGAGGTGACTAGGATTATTGGTGTTGAGTTTTCATTGGTTGCATTTAAGGGTTCATTAATGCATGATGACTAGGTTTGTGAGTCATGCTTTAACCTTAATGCTTTTTGTTTTGATTAAGATCTTTTCATACATGATAAGCTTCATGATGTGGTTACCCCCCCTCTCCTACGGTCACCCCCTCTCTTTATATAAGGCCGGCCCCCTCCTCTCTCTCATATGGTTGTTGATTTCATCGGTTAGAAAAGATATGATAGTTTTGGGGTGTATGGAATTCACAGTTCATTTCATTCCATCACCCGATTTCCACGGCAACTTCATTAACCGATCGTCCACGGACTTGGACGAAGTGAGACAAAGTCATCTACTCATTCTCTACATCAATCTTGGTCGTCTCTTTTAGCAAACTTGACGATCGAGTTGCCTCGAGTCAGAGGCGGGAGCCCGTTTAAAGAACCGATCATGTGGTGCCACCTCGACGAGGAGATCGGAGATCGACGAGATCGGAGCAGCCGCAACGGAGCGTGGGATGATGGTTGAAGAACGAAGGACTCGGATCGTTCGGTATAACATTCCTACACTCTTTACAGTTTGTTAGTTTAGCAATAATGGCAGATCCGGGTTAAAGTATACGATAGCGCCAAGTTAAAAGTTTTTGTTCCACATTTGGCGTCTGTAGACTGCCGGGGCGCTAGCGTAGACTTACAGTGGTATCAGAGCCTAACCATTTTGCTATACTAACTTGTGCTAACGCGTTTAAAACATCGATCCGACCGGAAATCAAAAATCGCAAAAATCGCAATTTCTTATCCCGACAGTTTCTGTTAATTTTAAACGGTCTCAAAATTTATTTCTGGATGTCTTAAAAATCCGTGCAGGGAATTCTAAGAACCACGACCAAATTTGGGGTCGTGATCCCTCCAGGCTGCCGCGGAAGCGCGGCCAAACCCATGGTTTGGCCGCGCAACCGCGGCCACGTGGGGAGCACGTGCTCCCAAATTTGGACAGTGGGTTCTTTGATTGATTTTGGGGTTTTTGGAATATAAAGTTTTGGCCCAGATTTTGTTACTGTTCACCAGTAAGCAGTGGGGCCCACTTTTTGAAATTTGGTCTTTGGTCGATCGAAATTTAAACACTTTAGTTTACAGTGCTTACATTATATCTCCGACCGGGAATGTCATTTGATCGGTAAACCGCGTCTGATTGCTATAGTTCTTTTAGACGGGTTTGCGAACGTGACATTCGCGTTGATGTTCTGTGTTGTGCTGTGATGTTGCGGATTTGTTGTGGTGGATAGCAGTGTGCAATGGTAGTACAGTTTGAGTTTATTTGTACATTTGATATTGCGGGGCGAGCGTCCAACATGTGGACTGCCGTCACTGCCTGTTGTATAATATTCTTTTTGGGGCACGACCAGGTTGCGGTCGATGTACCTATTGTACTATTTTTCATTACTGTACTAGGTTTTACCCCGCGACGGAGTGCACGGATAGCCGGGTTCGGGAAAGCAACGGGTCCGCATCTCATGGCTTTGAGAGGCAGAGGGGCCCCACTTCAGAATTGGCAGACTATTCGCCGCACTTGTAGGGGGTACAGGTTGACCCAAGGAGGGGTGCTCAATTTACCGGATTCCGTGAAGTGCCGGGTGTTCCATTCACTATGCTGTGGGGACTGCCTCGCTTCAGGTTTTGGCGGGTAACTTGCCGCACCCGTAGGGGTCTAGGTTTCATTGCACAGGCTATCCACACGACAGGGGAACGTCGAGTTTCAGCAGCGGCTCTGTGAAACTCGGGGATCCTAGATATCTGTATTGTTCTGTGATGCTTATTACTTTTCTGTAATGTTGCATATTATCACGCCTGGAGCGATTATGTATATTGGTTTATATACTATTAGATGTTGTATATGTTTTACACCCGCGCTAGTCCAGTCCCCGCTCTGTCGTTAGTTAAGTAACCTAACGAGTGATGACGGGACCCAGTGACGAATGCGGATGACATATACGTACATTTTATTTTCGTTCTTTTCTGGTGTGATTATTGATGGGACTGCGTTGATTCTGATCAATGCAAAGTAAAAACAAACCTGTATACAGTTGTTGGAACAATTTAAAAAGTGTTGTTACAAAGACGTTTCCTTTTGTTATGCATAGCGGTATTCAGTGGAATATCCTGCACCTCATTTGACGGGGCAAGGGCTGATATCCCTTCACCGGGACTGACCCCTTGGGCAGAAGTTTGCGTCAGGGTAATAACTTTACTATAGTCGATTACATGTTGCTTTGCATAGCGGTATTCAGTGGAATATCCTGCACCTCATTCCACGAGGAAAGAGCCGAGATCCCTTTACAGGGAGTGACCTCTTTAGCAAAAGGTTTTCGCCACTATATTTTAAAAAGCTATCAGGTTCCTTCAGCGATATCAAGTTCACTACGCTAAAGGTTTTTCGCCAAAAACCAGCCGTAGTCCTCCGTCACTTCTTTTGGGTATTCAGTAGTATTCAAGCTATGTATTTTGACCTAACGCCAAGGCATAGTGTTTGGTAGCTGCTGGGTATTCAATTGTTGCATAGATAGATGAGTTGGTTTGGGACAGCCGTTCTGCCATTTTGACCTAACGCCAAGGGCATGTGCGGGTGGGTTCAAATTAACAAGATAGTGATGGGTAGAACTTGGCATGTGACTTATGACATTTTGACCTAACGCCAAGGTTATAAGAGCATGGGGCAAAAACAATATCAGGAGTTTCTAAAGAAACTGAAACTTGCCGAGTATGCGCATACCTTCTGGAGTATGAGTAACGTGGATGCATTCCATCACGTTATCATGCGATGAGAGTTGGATCCTGATTCCCACTGATGAGTTGGTTTACTCTTCGGGCGATCCCGATTGATTCTTCTTTAGGTTTGGAGGAGAATTTGACAGTACAGTGGGAGGTTTTCGGATTAGATAAAATAATGACCATTCTGATCTAGGTTAGAGTGCACGCAGAGTGTTTCTTTTCTCTCTCTCTCTTTGGCAGCGACCTTTGACCGACCCTAGACTATGACTCAGTGACCAGGTTGACCGAACCTTCTTAAAATACTGGCTTTTGGATTGTCTGAGTTGCATAAGTCATTGCCACTCCTTCTTTTACCCTTTGAATTTCTCAGAACACCCGTATTACTACGGATATCCACTTCCATTGGATAGAGCCATCGTATGGTTATATACGAACTCGAAGGGACTTCTTCGAGGATGGATCAAGGTTCAGGAGAAATAGAATTGGTTTATTCAGTTGTCTTTTATTATCACCTTCTCTCAGGTTGCGAGAGCTCCTTGGTTTAGGAGAGTACACCTATTACGCTTATTGGATAGTCTTATTCCAAACCATAGGCTGGTGCCGAAAGGTAGGGAATGAAGAAAACCAATTAGCCTAAGTAGGGTGTGCAGAAGGTAATATGTAAAGACAAAATAAAAGGATTAGAAAGAGGGCAAAGTTAATTGCGACTGATATCATTCACGACCAAAACCGCGTACTTCATCGCCACTCCTATTTCACCTTTAAAAGAATAAGGTATTATTCAGTTGTCTTTTATCATCACCTTCTCTCAGTTGCGAGTACTCCTTGGTTTAGGAGGGTACACCTATTATGCTTACTGGATAGTCTTCTTCCAAACCATAGGCTGGTGCCGAACGGTAGGGAAGGAAGAAAACCATTTAGCATAACGATGGTGTACAGAAGGTAACGACTAAAGACAAATAAAGTGATTTGGAGAGATGGCAATAAAATATACGGTTGAAGTCATGAATTGGATTATGGAAGAGGCATTGCTATGAATACCAGGATACCCCTACGAAACATTTCCATGTTTCAGTGCATTGTTAAAGGAAAAACTGTTTTCCCGATTAGACACTTACTCCAAGGGTATGTATTTACCAGGTTTCATTCTCATATCTGTATGGTTTTACAGATGATGATTGGGAGTAAGATATTGGGAATTAGGTGATCATCCTCATTATATCGGAATTCGTTGTAATTGGTGATAGTTGAGGAAATCGCCAGGGTACAGTTTTCCACCGACAACGCACAAGTTATGAGTTGTTTAACTCAGCGGACTTATACAGAGTATTGTATGTTGTCCAGTGTCCATCAGGACAAAGGGGTAGGTCCTCGTACTATGTTCTGTTTACTTATAATTTCTCTAGTATTTAGACGAGTGTTTCGTAGAAATACAAGGTCTAAGTTTTGAGAAGTTGTGGGTATAAGAATAAAGTAGAGAACCAGGTATCACAAGTATCGGGATTCTTCAAAGAGATCGAAGATGTAGATTCTTGTGATTGGTATTCAGATGATAGTGATGGTTTTGAGAAACGTGTTTCTCTTTCAGGTTACTCATAATTGGATGGATTCCTAAGTTGAGTAATGCTGATTAGCCTCTTTCCATTAAGTTGATATGCATTGGAGACAGATGCATGGATTGAATATGGTTCCAATTAAATAAGTGCCAAAGTTTCTATATTGGATATAGAATAGCTCGTACCTTAAAAGAAATTAAGGTATGGGGAGTTGTCCAGCTTATGATTAAAACCAGACACTGGATAACTCAGGGCACGTTTCTGTAATGGCTGTTTGTGGGTTGACCCTGGCTATGACGAGGGTTGATATTCTACCATTAAGAAGATCAATAGTGATATTGTTCTTGACTCGCCACAGTTTTAGTAAAAATGGATCTTTTTCAGAAAACAGTAGTGGGAGTATGGTAGAACTGGAAGTGATTCCAGAACCGCGAACGATTACGGAAAATTTAATAGGACCTATACATTCAATCAGGTTTGACATTCCAATACCACTCCGCAGATATGGTGGGTAACCTCAGACACCCGAGAGGTACTTCGGTAGCCTCAAGGACGGTGACAGGGAGGTTCTTATCTACCCAGACTTGACACTACTGTTGTTCCAGGCTGTGAGACCCGGTAGGAGGGTTGTCGTAGTCAGTGGGAGCAACGGAAACATAGTGGGCAAGTAGCTTATATCTATTTATAGACTTGAGCAATTATAGCGGAGATAGATCATCTAATTTTGATGTGACAGTCATGGGTTTGACTTCAATCAGAATAGGGGATGGATCAGTTAAGAAGGTAGTAGGGTGTGATGTCATGGTATCTGGATGACATACACAGAGTAGGAAGTAAAATTCCTATACTACGATCGGTTGGACTGTGGTCGTCACACAGTTGTTTCTCCAGACAGGATATGGATATAATATTTGACATTCTGGTTTCTAGATCTATGGTTTTAGATCTGGATTTGGGTAGTTTCCCAATGTGGGTACTTTGACAGATATTCGAATGGTTTTTGGAATAGTTGACTCCTAGCATGGTGGTGTACCTGCAGGTGATGGAGTCACCCTCTCTAAAGGTGTCTTACAGACTAAAGGGGAGAGGGATGTGCATGATTGGCAGATCACTTGCTTAGGCAATTGAGTCAATCATGAGATGTCAAGTACCACACCAAATGTTGGTTTTGCACTAGATGCAATAAGTTTGTATTAATCCAATCCTGGAGAAACATAAGGAAGCAGTTTTAGAACATTAGTACATGTTCTACGGATTTGATAACGGCAGCCTCTTTCGGGAGACGGTTATCATTCCAGGCTTCAAAGGTGACATGGATGACAGAGTGATTGTCAGAGTTTTAGTTTTCCCTCTGACGAGGGACAGTATTATGGACAGGTGGTTCCAGAGGATACTGTGGGTGGCTTGGTGCCGGATACTGATTAGGTTCAGTGATCCATACAGTCTAAGAAGTTTGGATATGGAGTTCATTTATGAACTAAGGTCCCATCAGATATCCAGACATATTCTAAGACAGGTACTACTCAATTCGGGAGATGGCTTTCTCCGCGAACTTGAGATTAAGAGAAATACAGAAAGAAACTTCTAGGCGGATCCACTCACCGAGGCTATTTCTCGAACACAATAGTTTTACAAACGGGCTTTGTGAAACTGATTAGTAGAGGAGTTGGATGTTCGGTTTCACACGGGCTGTGAGTAGTCGACATCGCAATATTAGCCTTGAGTGCAAGTGGGAGATTGTTGGAGATAGTGCCCTCATAGTCAATTATTGGATCGCAGGTACGTGATTGCAATGATTGCGGAGGACCTATCCCGGTAGGACAGTCTTACTCGAGATGATAGTATGCTATCTGGTTTGCCTTTATCAGTCGTGTACATGTTCAGGTGACTGATTGCATGTTACACTTTGATAGAGCCCTTAGGATCTTGCTTTACTACCAACAGTATGATGGCGATCATATACGTGAGAGTTGGGTAGTTTATATGCATATCCTTAATTGTGGTCCCTAGTCGTGGGAGTTTCGAGACAGGACATCGATACTCCGGAGTAGACTGGTGTGTACAGTCGAGACCCCGACGAGGGGCGGTGGCCGGTCTCACAAGCCACTGGTGTCAGTTGGATCACCTAAGATGTATACAGGTGCTCATTGGGTTATGAGTACACCGGACAGGACTCGCCGGGAATCTGCTAGTTAGTACTATACCTATCGTCAGATAGCAGTTCCCTGGTGACATGTGTACAGGTTAGTTCATCGACCCGAGGTCGTCATTTGTCTCGTGTGAGTTCCCACTGTGCTTTGATTTCTACCCTACCACGGCTCAAAGGAGTCGTGCAAACAGGTAGCTTTTGGGTACAGTCCCGAGCCATATGGAGGCACGTGAGCGGATCGGCAGGGGATTCGTCTCTCCCGGTATTGGGGGCGAGGTCGTGCTGTGTCTAGGAGAGCTATTACACAAAGTCCATGGCCATGGCAGGAGATTTACTGGTAGGTACTCCAGTAGTATCTCAGGGTGTTATTGGGCTTCACTCCGACACGACTTATACTGCTATTGGGGGTCTGACGTTACTAGCCCCCTAGACAGATATGCGATACTCATAGACGAACGGACCGGACTGTATATACATTGTCACTGTTAGGCTCAGTAGGGTTTTCCGGATGAGTGCGCTCATCGGCATCCCTTGAGGTCAGTCCGTGGGCAGCCGTTACGCATTGCTAGTGCCGCTGACGGTTTGTGGTTAAACCCACTGCCAGGGTGCTGACGAGTCATTAGAGTCCCCCACAGACTGTTTCCCAAGTTCGGGCGAAACGTTATAGAGGCCGTATGGTTTTATGGCAGGGTTCGGAAAATGCACGTGCGTTTACGCACGTGTCGATTTTCGGGCAGATGATACTGGTCGGCTTTGGTTTAAGCCGGATCCGAGTATTATATTGAGTAGGTATAATATCTTTGTCTCAGTTGCATTTGTATTCGGTCGTAATACAAATGCGGGTATATTTATACAGTTTCGGGGTTATCCTGAAAGTTGTTTCAGGATCACTTTTGGAAGTTGCCAGTTTCCAGTTTTCTATCAGCCGTCTTTTAACATTCGGTTAAAGACGGATTTATCTTTTCTTCTGATATGAGTGTGGATTCTTCTAGAAGATTCTAGATGAGGTGACTAGGATTATTGGTGTTGAGTTTTCATTGGTTGCATTTAAGGGTTCATTAATGCATGATGACTAGGTTTGTGAGTCATGCTTTAACCTTAATGCTTTTTGTTTTGATTAAGATCTTTTCATACATGATAAGCTTCATGATGTGGTTACCCCCCCTCTCCTACGGTCACCCCCCTCTCTTTATATAAGGCCGGCCCCCTCCTCTCTCTCATATGGTTGTTGATTTCATCGGTTAGAAAAGATATGATAGTTTTGGGGTGTATGGAATTCACAGTTCATTTCATTCCATCACCCGATTTCCACGGCAACTTCATTAACCGATCGTCCACGGACTTGGACGAAGTGAGACAAAGTCATCTACTCATTCTCTACATCAATCTTGGTCGTCTCTTTTAGCAAACTTGACGATCGAGTTGCCTCGAGTCAGAGGCGGGAGCCCGTTTAAAGAACCGATCATGTGGTGCCACCTCGACGAGGAGATCGGAGATCGACGAGATCGGAGCAGCCGCAACGGAGCGTGGGATGATGGTTGAAGAACGAAGGACTCGGATCGTTCGGTATAACATTCCTACACTCTTTACAGTTTGTTAGTTTAGCAATAATGGCAGATCCGGGTTAAAGTATACGATAGCGCCAAGTTAAAAGTTTTTGTTCCGCATTTGGCGTCTGTAGACTGCCGGGGCGCTAGCGTAGACTTACAACGAGAAGATTCAATCGTATGATAACCGATAGATTTGTCCCGTGTGGACAAGTTAGGAATGTATAAAGCAAACACCTTCATTCACTTATGTTTTCATCCGTTTTGAGATATTTCGTCAGTACCTTTCCGCTGGTTCTCCGTGTACAAAGATAGATTAGATGTTCATTTCAACGTTGTTTCACAGCTTTGAAATGATTATCTATTCTATTACAGTGTACTCGGAGAACAGCGGGGGGGGGGTGCTGCCGAAATTTACTCAAAACGGTTGAAAGTACAAGTGAAAGGGTGTTCGCTCTATATATTCTTAATGGGATAGAAGCCTTACCCCCGACAGCTGAAACACACACATACAACAAGAATACACAGCAAACGCATCATTAGAGAGTGATTCAAGATTTTCAAGTTAAAACAAATATATGATACTCGATGATAATATGAAACTTTCATATTCTCATCGATACTCATATATGAAACTAAAAGCGCCACTTAGTCCCCGTCTATTGGTTAACATACGTTCGATGTTCGTCATGATATAGAACTATACGAAGGTTGTTAAATATCGGACGGTATAGCTCGTTACTAACAACCTTCATATAGTCTATGTGACGAAAAGATTCAATCGTATGATAACCGATAGATTTGTCCCGTGTGGACAAGTTAGGAATGTATAAAGCAAACACTTTCATTCACTTGTGTTTTCATCCGTTTCGAGATATTTCGTCGGTACCTTTCCACTGGTTCTCCGTGTACAAAGATAGATTAGATGTTCATTTCAACGTTGTTTCACAGCTTTGAAATGATTATCTATTCTATTACAGTGTACTCGGAGAACAGCGGGGAGGTGCTGCCGAAATTTACTCGAAACGGTTGAAAGCACAAGCGAATGGGTGTTCGCTCTATACATTCTTAATAGGATAGAAGCCTTACCCCCGACAGCTGAAACACACACATACAACAAGAATACACAGCAAACGCATCATTAGAGAGTGATTCAAGATTTTCAAGTTAAAACAAATATATGATACTCGATGATAATATAAAACTTTCATATTCTCATCGATACTCATATATGAAACTAAAAGCGCCACTTAGTCCCCGTCTATTGGTTAACATACGTTCGATGTTCGTCATGATATAGAACTATACGAAGGTTGTTAAATATCGGACGGTATAGCTCGTTACTAACAACCTTCATATAGTCTATGTGACGAAAAGATTCAATCGTATGATAACCGATAGATTTGTCCCGTGTGGACAAGTTAGGAATGTATAAAGCAAACACTTTCATTCACTTGTGTTTTCATCCGTTTCGAGATATTTCGTCGGTACCTTTCCACTGGTTCTCCGTGTACAAAGATAGATTAGATGTTCATTTCAACGTTGTTTCACAGCTTTGAAATGATTATCTATTCTATTACAGTGTACTCGGAGAACAGCGGGGAGGTGCTGCCGAAATTTACTCGAAACGGTTGAAAGCACAAGCGAATGGGTGTTCGCTCTATACATTCTTAATAGGATAGAAGCCTTACCCCCGACAGCCGAAACACACACATACAATAAGAATACACAACAAACACATCATTAGAGAGTGATTCAAGATGTTCAAGTTAAAACCAATATATGATACTCGATGATAATATGAAACTTTCATATTCTCATCGATACTCATATATGAAACTAAAAGCTCCACTTAGTCTCCGTCTATCGGTTAACATACATTCGATAATTTATTCTTTTCAACGACAAATGCACACACAAAGCATATACACGGATTTTCTCCTTTGTAAGTAACTATCCCGTTCTTAGATTTCTCAATATAGTCACCATAACTTACAATTTATATGTTATACAGTCTAACATGGCCCATGAGTACGTCAGAGTTAAGGACTGAACGTATGTGGATTGGCAACAACGTATGCAACCTAAGTTTGTCGCAGGAGTTGCTACTTTTATTGAATTTGCACGCGCACATAATAAGATCGTGATAGAGAAGATTCTCTGGCCGTGCGATAGATGTGGCAATAAGTACTGGAAGAAGGTAGAATTGACAGAGCTTCATATCGTAAAATATAGGTTTACTAGACTTTATACAACTTGGAAGTATCATGGGGAAGGAAAAGAACGCAGTAATGCGGCAGAAGAAGAAGGAGAACACGATAATAAAAATTGTGAAAGGCAAGATCGATAGGCTGAAAAGTTATGATCACCATGTTATCGTGGAGCACTTTCTTCCATTAGCCCTCAGGACTTCTCTCCCCGAATCGGTTGGTCTATAGTAATTAACGACCTATGTTATTTTTTCAGAGAATTGTGTTCTAGAACACTGGAGGTTGTGATGCCGGATAAACTAGAAAATTCTATTGCGTTGATACTTTGCAAGTTTGAGCGTATTTTTCCACCGTCATTCTTCGATATCATAATACACTTGACGGTTCATCTTGCAACTGAGGCTAAGTTAGCCGGACCGGTACAATATCGATGGATGTATCCCGTCGAGAGGTACGTGGAATTTTTCGTTTCGTGCAATTTTTAAAATTATTGTTGTCCTGTATGCCCATATTTATTTATTCAACATATTTTCTTTAGGTACCTCTACACTCTTAAAAAGTATATACGCAATAGAAATCGACCAGAGGGTTCTATCATGCAAGGTTATCTTCTTGATGAAGCAACCATATTTTGTTCCCGCTATCTTCTTGACGAAGAATTCAAGACGGACCATATGGTAAAGCCGATTATAAGAGGGTAGACACTATGTTTATCAACAAGATATACCGATTTATCTTGCTTAATTGCGCATGTCTTGTGTTGGAGATAGTGCCCACAGAGTCAATTATTGGATCACAGGCACGTGATTGCAATGATTGAGGGAGGACCTATCCCGGTAGGACAGTCTTACTCGAGATGATAGTTTGCTATCTGGTTTACCTTTATCATCGTGTACTGCTTCAGGTGACCTGACAGGTCGCTATTACACGCTGATAAAGCCCCTAGGATTCTTGCTTGACTGCCGGCAGTATGATGGCGATCATATACGTGAGAGCTGGTGGTCTATAAGCACATCCTTAAAAGGTCCCTAGTCGTGGGAGTTTCGAGACAGGGCATCGATACTCCAGAGTAGACTAGTGTATACAGTCGAGACCCCGACGAGGGGCGGTGGCCGGTCTCATAAGCCACTGGTGTCAGTTGGTTCACCTAAGATGTATACAGGTGCTCATTGGGTTATGAGTACACCGGACAGGACTCGCCGGGAACATGCTAGTTGGTCTTATACCTGACGTCAGAGAGCAGTTCCCTGGTGACATGTGTACAGGTTAGTTCATCGACCTGAGGATCGTCATTTGTCTCGTGTGAGTTCCCACTGTACTTTGATTACTACCCTACCACGGCTCAAAGGAGTCGTGCAAACATGTTTTAGTTGGGTACAGTCCCGAGCCACATGGAGGCAGTGAGCGGATCTTCAGGGGTTCGTCTCTCCCGGTATTGGGGGTGAGGTCGCGCTGTGTCTAGGAGAGCCATTACGCAAAGCCCTCGGCCGAGGCAGGAGATTTACTGGTAGGTATTCCAGTAGTATCTCAGGGCGTTCTGGGCTACACTCCGACACGACTTGTACCGCTTTTGGGGGTCTGACTTTTACCAACCCCCTAGGCCCGACATGCGATGCTCATAGACGAACGGACCGGACTGTACGGATATTGTCACTGACAGGATCAGTAGGGTGTCAGGATGAGTTCGCTCATCGATGTCCCTTTTGGTCAGTAGCTGGTGGCCCGTCACGTATTGGCTAATACCTCTGACGTGCTAGTGGTTAAATCCACAGCCATAGTATTGACGAGTCTTTAGAGTCCACCACACTTTCAGTTACTCAAGCTTTCGGGCGAAACGCTGTAGAGGCCGTATGGAGATATGGCAGGGTCCGATCAGATACGTGCGGTATTGCACGGATCAGGATCGGATAGTTTTGTACTAGTAGCCGTATAGCTATATGGCAGGGTTCGATCTGATACGTGCGGTATTGCACGGATCAGGATCGAACGGATTTTACTAGCCGGCTTTGGTTTAAGCCGGTACTAGTTTAGTACAGTGTAGACTTTGTCTCATTGCATTTGTATCCGGTCGGAATACAGATGCGGGTGTGTATGCACAGTATGGGGTTTTCCTGTAATTTATTACGGGACCAGTTTTCTGGAGTTGCCAGTTTGCATTCCGTTCCGGCCGGTTTTCCTTTGTTCTTTCCCGGCCGGACTTTTCTGATGGAGGGGGTAATTTGCAGTTTTGCAAATTACTTTTGGTGGAGGTTTTATTTGTAAGATGATTTATTATGATAACCTTTTTAGATACCATTCATTTCATGCTTTATTGTGAAAAGATTGGATTTGAGGTTGATGTAAGTTTGATGATGATTATGTCTTGATGTGGTCACCACTTGCTTTACCCTACACTCACCTCCCTTCATGCTTCATATTCCCTCCTCCACCATTCTCATTTGGATGATAAGTTTTTCATGAGAGGAAAAAGAAAGAGAGAAGAAGAAGAAGAGAGCTTCATCTTGAGAGTTTCATCCATGATCTCATTTTCTTGCTAGAAAAATGCAAGCACCATTTTTCTATTCTTGATTCCTCCATCACCATGGCAACAAACCCCAAAGAGACAAGCATCTTCTACACCATATTCTACAGCATATCTTGAGCATGTCGAGTTGCCGGCTTCATGCCCGAGTTGCCTCGGTATTGAGGCGGGAGCCCGTAAAAGACGCAGGCGATGTGGTGCCCTTTCCGGCGAGGAGGCGACGATATGGAGACTACACTTTCCGCGGGAGATCGGGACGATGGCGAGAAGACCGGAGGACTCGGATCACTCGGTATACTTCTCTTCCCATCTCTTGATAGCTAGTATAGGTTAATGGTTAACGATCCGGGTTTTCATTGTCCGCGGTAGCGCCGGTTTCCGAGCACGGAAAAATTTTGATTCCGCATTTTGGCCTCGAGTACGAGGCCGGGGCGCTGCCGTGGCGCAACATGGTATCAGAGCCACGCCATTAACCTTACCTAGCTTGTTCTAATGTGTTTTGCATTTCCGATCGACCGAAATTCCAAAAACTTCATTTTTGTTCACATCAGTTTCTGTTGGAATTTTTTGGTGTCTAAAAAATTTTTCAGGTTGCAGAAAAATGATGTGCAGGAAAATATAAGGATACTGTAGAAAAACGATAAAGTGACTCACTGGTTGGAGCGCGGAACCGCGGCCAAAACCCCCTTGGGGCCGCGGTTCCGCCGCACTATGGTGAGTTCACTTGGTCGGTTTTTTCCAGTTGCTTTCTGGGCTGAAAATAGGGCTTTTGGGATATTGAATTTGGGCCCAGGTTTTTTGTGACTGCTACAGTATTGATTGGGGGCCCACTTGTTAATTGTTTGATCGATCGGATATTTTAAACACATTATTTTACAGTATTTACATTATATCTGCGACCGTGAATGTCACTTGATCGGTAAATCCCGTCTAACTGCTATAGCCCGGTTAGACGGATTTGCGAACGTGACTTTCACGTTGATGTTTTATGTTTATGCTGTGTTGTTGCGGATCGGTCGTGGGGGATAGCCTGGATGCAATGCTAGTACAGTTTTGTTGTATTATGTACATTTGATATTGCGGGGCGAGCGTCCGACATGTGGACTGCCGTCACTGCCTGTTTGTATTATTCTTTTGGGGCACGACCTGGTTGCGGTCGATGTACCCGGTGTATGTATATTTTACTTTCTGTACTAGGATTACCCCGCGGAGGAGTGCACGGATAGCCGGGTTCTAGGGGGCAACGGGCCCGCATCTCATGGCATTGAGACGGAGGGGGCTTCACTCTAGGATTGGCGGGCTATTCGCCGCACTCGTAGGGGGTACAGGTTGACCCAGGAGGGGTGCCCAAGTTACCAGATTCCGTGAAGTACTGGGTGGTCCATTCACGGTGCTGGAGGGGGCTGCCTCGCTTCAGGTTTTGGCGGGTGACTTGCCGCGCCCGTAGGGGTCTAGGATTTCATTGCACAGGCTATCCACACGACCAGGGGAACGTCGGGTTTCAGCAGCGGCTCTGTGAAACCCGGGGCTTCCAGATATCTGTATTGTTCTGTGATGCTGTACATTTCTGTGATGTTGCATTTTATCACGCCTTGAGCGAAAATTATATATTGGTATATATATTAGTAGATGTTGTATATGTTTTACATCCGCGCTAGTCCAGTCCCCGCTCTGTCGTTAGTTAAGTAACCTAACGGGTGATGACGGGACCCAGTGGCGAATGCGGATGGCATATACGTACGTCAGTATATTTTCGTTCTTTGTGGTGTGATTAATTGATGGGACTGCGTTGATTCGGATCAATGCAAGATAAACAAACCTTTTCTGATGTTGTTGGAACACTTTTTCAAAAAGCTGTTATTGCAAGGACGTCCACTTTTGTTTTGCATCGTGGTATTCATTTGGAATATCCTGCTCCTCAGTCGACGAGGCAAGAGCCGAGATCCCTTCACCGGGAGTGACCCCTTGGACAGAAGTTTGCGTCAGGGCATTAACTTCACTATAGCCGATTACTTTTGCTTTGCATCGTGGTATTCAGTTGGAATATCCTGCACCTCATTCTACGGGGAAAGAGCCGAGATCCCTTCACCGGGAGTGACCTCTTTAGTAAAGGTTTTCGTCACTATATTTTTATAAAAGTTATCCAGTTCCTTCAACGATATCAAGTTCATTACGTTAAAGGTTTTTCGCCAAAAACCATTCGTAGCCCTCCGTCATTTCGGATTAGTATTGCATAGTATTCGCGCTGCGTTTGTCGTTGCTATTCGCCGAGGCGTAGTGTGCGGTAGCTTTGTTGTGCTATTCTGTCGCATGGATATGTGGATTGGTTAGGACAGTCGTACGACTTTGTTGATTATTCGTCAAGGGTCGTGCGGGTGGGTTTAACGCAATCAAGATAATGACGGGTTGAACTTGACTAGGACCTTTTGATTTGTTGATTATTCGTCAAGGTCACTTGGGTCCTAGGGGTAAAAATCACATCGGGGGTTTTAAAAGAACTGAAACTTGCCAGGCATGCGCATACCTTCTGGAGTGTGGTGACGTGAGTGGATTCCGTCACGTTATCATGCGATGATAGTTGGATCCCGATTCCCACTGATGAGTTGGTTTACTCCTCGGGTGATCCCGACTAATTCTTCTTTCAGGTTTGAAGGAGAATTTGAGGTACAGTGGGAGGTTTCCTGATTAGATAAAGTGACAACCATTCTGATCTAGGATAGAGTGCACGCTGAGTGTTTCTTTTCTCTCTCTCTCTGGCAGCGACCATTGACCCGACCCTGGACTATAACTCAGTGACCAAGTTGACCCAACCTTCTTAACACTGGCTTTTGGATTGTCAGAGTTGCAGACCTCTTTGCCACTCCTACTTTTACCCTTTTCTCCAGGACACCCCGTATTACTACGAACGTCCACTTCCATTGGACAAAACCATCGTATGGTTAGATACGAACTCGAAGGATTTCGAGGATGGTTTCTGGTTCTGGAGAAAACGGATAGGATTATTCAGTTGTCTTTTCTTTTCACCTTCTCTCATTGCGAGTACTCCTTGGTTTAGGAGATAGCACACCTATTACGCAAATTGGATAGTCTTCTTCCAAACCTTAGGCTGGTGCCGACCGGTAGGGAATGAAGGAAACCAATTAGCATAACGATGGTGTGCAGAAGGTATTAAGTTAAGACAAAGCAAGGGATTAGTAGGAGGGCAAAGTAAATTGCGACTGATATTCACGACCAAACCAAGTATTTCTTCGCCAATCCTAAATCACCTTTGTATTTCTCCAGGACACTCCGTATCACTACGAAGATCCACAGTTTAATGGATACTCCATCGTATGGTTATATACGAACTCGAAAGGAACTTGTTCCAGTTCGGGGATGGATTCTGGTTCAGGAGAAATAGGAATAAAGTACATTCAGGTGTCTTTTATCTTCACCTTCTCTCGCGTTGCGAGTGCTCCTAGGATTAGGACAGTACACCCTTTATGCTTATTGGATAGTCTTCTTCCAAACCATAGGCTGGTACCGAACGGTAGGGAAGGAAGAAAACCATTTGGCCTAAAGGGGTGTGCAGAAGGTAATGACTAAAGACATATAAAGGGATTTGGAGAAGTGGCAAAGAATTATACGGTTATAGTTATGAATCTGGATAATGGAAGAGGCATTACTAGGAATACCAGGATACCCCAACGAGACATTTCGATGTTTCAGCTTCACTGTGTACTGTTAATGGAAAACTGATTTCCCGATTAGACACTCACTCCACGGTATGTATTTACCAGGTATGATTCTCACATCTGTATGGTTTTACAGATGATGAGTGGGAGTAAGTTATTGGGAATAGGGTGATCATCCTCATTATATCGGGATTCGTTGCAATCGGTGATATTTGAGGAGATCATCTGGGCTGTTTGCCGGTCGGCAAATATTTGGTTTTGAATATCCGCGGTTATGCACCAATTTCAAATTGATATATCTGTACGTCTATTTTTATAGAGTGAGATATACCTTTTGAAGTTATGTCTACGACATTTACCTATATCAGTGGATGTTTAGGTAAGGAGCATTAAACAGCGGTATAATTCTTCTTAACCATAAGTACAGTTTTTAACCTACGACACACAGTGAATGAGTTGTCAGACTCAAGGGACTTATACAGAGTATTGTATGTTGTCTAGGGTCCACCAGGACAGAGGGGTTGGTCCTCGTACTATATTCAGTTTACTTATGACTTCTCTAGTTTTTAGACAGGTGTTTCGTGGAAACACAGGGTCTGAATTTTGAGAAGTTATAGGTATTTGAATAAAGTAGAGAACCAGGTTTTGCAAGTATCAGGATTCTTCAAAGTGATCGAAGATGTAGATACTTGTATATGGTATTCAGTTGATAGTAATGATTAAGAGAACTTGCTTCTCTTTCGAGGTACTCATAATTGGAAGCATTCCTAAGTTGAGTAGCGCTGATCGGCCTCCTTCCATTTAGTTGACATGCACTGGTGACAGCTACATGATTTGAATCTGGTTAAATTAAATCAGTGCCTCTGTTTCTATATTGGATATAGAACAGTTCATATCTTGACATTGTTAAGGTACGGGGAGTTATCCGGCTTATGGTTAAAACCAGACACTGGACAACTCAAGGCACGTTTCTGTAATGGCTGTTTGTGGGTTGACCCAGGCTATGACGAGGGTTGATTTTCTACCATCTTGACTCGCCACAGTTTTAACAAAAATGAATTTTTTCAGAAAACAGCAGTGGGAGTATGGTAGAACTGGAAGTGATTCCAGAACCGCAAACGATTACTGAAGATTTGATAAGGAACCTAAAGATTCAATCTGATTTGACATTCCATTGGCCACTCCGCAGATAAGGTGGGTAACTTCAGGCACCCGAGAGGTACTCCGGTAGCCTCAAGGACGGTGACAGGGAAGTTCTTGTTTACCCACACTTGCCATTGTTGTTGTTCCAGGCTGCGAGACCCGGCAGGAGGATGAGTATAGCGTCGTTCTAAACTAGCTTTGGAAGTGCACGTCTATATGACTCTGCCAGAGGGTTGTCGTAGTCAGTGGGAGCAGCGGAAACATTGGTGGACATCAGGCTTATGTCTACTTATAGACTAAAGCAGATGTAGCGGAGATAGATCATCTATTTCTGATGTGACAGTCATAGGTTTGACGTCATCAGAATAGGGGATGGATCTGTTGAGAAGGTAGTAGGAAGTGACACTCCTATACTATGATCGGTTATACTTTGGTCGTCACACAGTGTTTTCTCCATACAGGACTTGGATATTATATCAGACATTCTGGTTACTAGATCTATGGTTTTAGATCTAGATTTGGGTAGTTTCCCAATCTGGGTACCTTGACAGCATTCTATGAGTATTTAGAATGGACGACTCCTGGCACGGTAGTACACCTGCAGGTAATGGAGTCACCCTCTCTAAAGGTGTCTTACAAACTAAAGGGGAGAGGGATACGCATGATTGACAGATCACTTGCTTAGGCAATTGAGTCAATCATGAGATGTCAAGTACCACACCAGATGTTGTTCTTGCAGTAGATGCAATAAGTTGATATTGATCCAATCCTGGAGAAACAGTCGGAAGCAGTTTTAGAACATAAGTGAATGTTCTAGGGATATGATAACGGCAGCCTCCTTTTAGGAGACGGTTATCATTCCAGGCTTCCAAGGTGACATGGACGATAAGGAGGTTGTCAGAGTTATAGTTTTCCCTTCTGACGAGGGGCAGTATTTTGGACAGGTGGTCCAAGGCAATACCAAGGGCGGCATGGCGCAGGATACTGATTAAGTTCAGTTGACGATACAGTCTAAGAAGTTTGGATTTGGAGTTCATTTATGAGCTAGGTCCCATCAGACATCCAGACGTTCTAAGACAGGTATTTCTCATTTCGGGAGATGGCTTTCTCCGCGAACTTGAGATATAGAGAGACATAGAAAGAAACATCACAGCGGATCCACTCACTGAAGCTATTCCTCGAACGCAATAGTTTCACAAACGAGTTTTGTGAGACTGACAAGTAGAGGAGTTGGGTGTTCGGTATCACACGGGCTGTGAGTATGCGACATCGCAATAATTAGCCTTGAGTGCAAGTGGGAGATTGTTGGAGATAGTGCCCTCAGAGTCAATTATTGGATCACAGGCACGTGATTGCAATGATTGAGGGAGGACCTATCCCGGTAGGACAGTCTTACTCGAGATGATAGTTTGCTATCTGGTTTACCTTTATCATCGTGTACTGCTTCAGGTGACCTGACAGGTCGCTATTACACGCTGATAGAGCCCCTAGGATTCTTGCTTGACTGCCGGCAGTATGATGGCGATCATATACGTGAGAGCTGGTGGTCTATAAGCACATCCTTAAAAGGTCCCTAGTCGTGGGAGTTTCGAGACAGGGCATCGATACTCCAGAGTAGACTAGTGTATACAGTCGAGACCCCGACGAGGGGCGGTGGCCGGTCTCATAAGCCACTGGTGTCAGTTGGTTCACCTAAGATGTATACAGGTGCTCATTGGGTTATGAGTACACCGGATAGGACTCGCCGGGAACATGCTAGTTGGTCTTATACCTGACGTCAGAGAGCAGTTCCCTGGTGACATGTGTACAGGTTAGTTTATCGACCTGAGGATCGTCATTTGTCTCGTGTGAGTTCTCACTGTACTTTGATTACTACCCTACCACGGCTCAAAGGAGTCGTGCAAACAGGTTTTAGTTGGGTACAGTCCCGAGCCACATGGAGGCAGTGAGCGGATCTTCAGGGGTTCGTCTCTCCCGGTATTGGGGGTGAGGTCGCGCTGTGTCTAGGAGAGCCATTACGCAAAGCCCTCGGCCGAGGTAGGAGATTTACTGGTAGGTATTCCAGTAGTATCTCAGGGCGTTCTGGGCTACACTCCGACACGACTTGTACCGCTTTTGGGGGTCTGACTTTTACCAACCCCTTAGGCCCGACATGCGATGCTCATAGACGAACAGACCGGACTGTACGGATATTGTCACTGACAGGCTCAGTAGGGTGTCAGGATGAGTTCGCTCATCGACGTCCCTTTTGGTCAGTAGCTGGTGGCCCGTCACGTATTGGCTAATACCTCTGACGTGCTAGTGGTTAAATCCACAGCCATAGTATTGACGAGTCTTTAGAGTCCACCACACTTTCAGTTACTCAAGCTTTCGGGCGAAACGCTGTAGAGGCCGTATGGAGATATGGCAGGGTCCGATCAGATACGTGCGGTATTGCACGGATCAGGATCGGATAGTTTTGTACTAGTAGCCGTATAGCTATATGGCAGGGTTCGATCTGATACGTGCGGTATTGCACGGATCAGGATCGAACGGATTTTACTAGCCGGCTTTGGTTTAAGCCGGTACTAGTTTAGTACAGTGTAGACTTTGTCTCATTGCATTTGTATCCGGTCGGAATACAGATGCGGGTGTGTATGCACAGTATGGGGTTTTCCTGTAATTTATTACGGGACCAGTTTTCTGGAGTTGCCAGTTTGCATTCCGTTCCGGCCTGTTTTCCTTTGTTCTTTCCCGGCCGGACTTTTCTGATGGAGGGGGTAATTTGCAGTTTTGCAAATTACTTTTGGTGGAGGTTTTATTTGTAAGATGATTTATTATGATAACCTTTTTAGATACCATTCATTTCATGCTTTATTGTGAAAAGATTGGATTTGAGGTTGATGTAAGTTTGATGATGATTATGTCTTGATGTGGTTACCACTTGCTTTACCCTACACTCACCTCCCTTCATGCTTCATATTCCCTCCTCCACCATTCTCATTTGGATGATAAGTTTTTCATGAGAGGAAAAAGAAAGAGAGAAGAAGAAGAAGAGAGCTTCATCTTGAGAGTTTCATCCATGATCTCATTTTCTTGCTAGAAAAATGCAAGCACCATTTTTCTATTCTTGATTCCTCCATCACCATGGCAACAAACCCCAAAGAGACAAGCATCTTCTACACCATATTCTACAGCATATCTTGAGCATGTCGAGTTGCCGGCTTCATGCCCGAGTTGCCTCGGTATTGAGGCGGGAGCCCGTAAAAGACGCAGGCGATGTGGTGCCCTTTCCGGCGAGGAGGCGATGATATGGAGACTACACTTTCCGCGGGAGATCGGGACGATGGCGAGAAGACCGGAGGACTCGGATCACTCGGTATACTTCTCTTCCCATCTCTTGATAGCTAGTATAGGTTAATGGTTAACGATCCGGGTTTTCATTGTCCGCGGTAGCACCGGTTTCCGAGCAAGGAAAAATTTTGATTCCGCATTTTGGCCTCGAGTATGAGGCCAGGGCGCTGCCGTGGCGCAACATCTTGAACAAATTAGAGAGCAAGTTTTTTTGGATTAATTGTTATATTTGTGTTTGTGTGTGTATGAAATAATATAATATTAATGTCACCCTTATTTTTCGAAAACAGAATTCATTTTAACGAGGTACGTGAGAGGCATCCTGATTGGAATGAAGAACGATTGGAAAAATATCATCAGAATAATTTTTGTGATTGGGTCACAGATCATGTAAGTTATTCGAATAATATGTTATTGCTATCAGTTTTAATCTAAACGTATATCGTTATGTATTTGTCGTAAAATTTGTTTTGTTGGATCCATGATCCGAACTTGTCTGCATCATTTGAGAGTGATTCAAGATGTTTAGCTCAATTTCCTAGTATGGAGGTTGCATATTATAAAGGATTCAGTGTCCTTGGATACAAATTTAAGAATATAGAAACATCTAGAACCACTCAGAATAGTGGGATTGCGACGGTAGGATCGAACGGTGTGATTTATTATGGGTACTTAAATTGTATACTCGGCATCCACTATCCCGGACGATCAGAACCCTTTTATATGTTCAAGTGTACTTGGTAGGATACGCGAACCGATACGGATAAGTGGAGAAGCAATCTTGGGACTTGGAAAGATGAATATGGATTGACTAGTATGAACACACTTCAATTTTACGGTCAGGAAGATCCGTTTATCTTTCCGAACCAAGCGTTCTAAGTATACTACTCACAGTGTTTGAAGCATCCGGGATGGAGTGTCGTATGCTGTTGCAAACACAGGGATGTCTATGATGTCCCAGAATTCGAGGACAGCGATAAGGATGAAGAAGAGAGAAGGCTTAGAGTGCTCCGACCTACATTTTTTTTGCTCTTACGTACTTACATCTCGGGTAGAGGCCACCACCACACTTGCGGGTATGTTTATATATCCTATAGTGTATACATGTTGATTTAGAATAGTATATTATTGATATACACATTCTTTTTGCAATTAATTATATAGTCAATATTTGATTGTCTAATTATAGGTGGTGCGTCCACGTCTTGTGCAGGGGCTACTCCCGTCACTTCCATACCCACCGTTCAGTCTGCAGGTTTGTATGAATAAATATAAAATATTTATTCGTTTTACATATCCTTTAAGAATAAACATGAACTTCATGTAATTTTATCGATGTTTATTTTGTAGTTGGAGATGCGTCCACGTCCGGGTCACTGGCTGTTCCTCACAGAAGGAACTATCGTCCCGCTCGTGCTACTGCCCGGGCCCAGGCTCGTTCTTCTGTCGCCGGAGGTATATATCACACTTCAATTTTCGTTAAACATTGATTTCTTAATACCACTTTGTCTTAATATTGATTGTCTTGATATTTCTTATAGATGAAGGGCATCCCCATCCCGAGAGGGAGACTCGAGGCCCGAATCAGTCCCACAGGCTGAGACGTGACAGAGCTAGGGGGAGGCAGCATTCCCCCTATTATTTACCCCTGATTATCTCTATACCGGCGATTATTCTGAGTAGTTCGGCCGGTATATGGGGGATGAGAGCCGCCCCATGAAGAAGTATCCACTTCACGTTGAGTGGGGCGACCAGCACCGGCGCTCATTTGCCCTCTTCTGGGATCAGGCTCGGGTATTAATATATAGTTTCGTTTGACTTACCCAATATATTTATTATTATTTAACACTTGCAATTTAATAACATTTTTTATTTGTATTTGCAGTTGGATTACGACTTTCATCCTGTACCCGACCCTGATCACCCTGAGAGAGTGCTCGATCTTCACGCTCTATACCATGGCCTGATGAAGAACATGCAATCAAAGGTCCGATATAATAGGAATGAGCTGAAGATCGACTGCTATTTCCTATGGATGGTGGCCCCCGAGGCAGAGAGAGCGGCTCTCCTACATACTCCGGCCTTTACGAGAGTTGACGTAGATACATGACCTCTCTTGTGCCAATATTTCGACTCTCGGCACAAACAGGTTTGTGTTTTAAATGTAATTCATTGTTTAGTATATAATTTCTTTTTTTGTGTTGCTTAATTAGAAAAATAAATCTGAAAGTGTTGTGCTGAAACAGGACGATCAAAATAAAGAGAATAGAAAGTCGGTGAAGAGGGGTCGCCACACTTATACAGATGGCTCGAGGAATATTACTCGTGCCATGGAGTTATCGGTAAATTACAAAAGACCTACTGTGATATAATGCATATTAAGAGTTATTTTATAATATATGTAATTTTTTTGCGAATTGCGGAGAGCTCAGACCCTGTCGCAAGGTGGTACACCGAGCGTGCTGTCCGCGTATCTTGCTATCCAAGGCACCTCGACAGATCCTTCCACGGGCAAGCTTCGATTCCCCGACACCGCTATCCAGGAGTATTGCGTAAGTGTTAATATTTATTCTAACAGGTTTGAAATTTTTGTTTTGAAAAGTTCAAATTTAAATGATATACTTATATTTTAATGGTTAATATGGGTGTAGGAGCGGGTGGTGGAGTAGGAGGAGGCATCGGGGATCGATTTTACTGGACAGAACGATCTGATGCTGCTGTCCCTAGTTCTAGATGCCGCATACGGAGGGCACCAAGGAGGTTGGGAGACAGGCCGGGGACTGGGTCCTAGCAGGGCCCATATGAGGTTGCGCTCTACTCCGGCGGTTACTTCCCTTACCCCCCGTAAGCGACGTCTAGAGCAAGATGTTGCCACCTTGAAGACCACCGTCCAGGAGTTGAAGGAGATGATGGTATTTATACTACTAAATAGTAAAATATTATATCATATTATAAAAAGTAACATATCCAATATCAGTAGCCTGAGCTTATTTGGTTGTAGACTAAACTTTGATTAATCATAGATTGGGGTTTCGCAATAACCTGATGATGAAACTAATTCGACTAATACACAGTTCTTACTCATTTATTATACACAAAATTGAACAGATGTGACAGGGTACTTCGGCGGCGGATGCATCTCCTTCGGCTGCGGCTCCGCAAGCCACTACCTCGGCTGCGGTTGCGCAGACCACTCCTGTAGCTCCACAGCCCGCTCAGACTCCTGCACAGTCCGCTCCTTCATTGGTCGAGTTTTTGACGACTCAGGGCTGCACCGAGGAGCAGATGCGCCAGATTACGTCGATTATCAGAGGTTGAGGAGCTGGACCGAGCTAGGGGTCACGAGCCGAAAAGGCACGTGACTGGCGCTTGAATCTTATGAAGTCTATAGGACCCCATCTAATTCAAGTAAGCCAAAAAAAATCCCAGAAATCTAAACTATTTAAAGAAGAAGTGAAGAAAAGATATTTTGAAGCAAGTGGTTTTAATAACATAAGCCGAAATATGCATTTTTAGAATCTCAAGTCTTTTCTGAAAATTTCGGCAGAGTTTCCTTTGTAAATACTGTCCCCAAAAGGGTACAACATGAATAATATGAATAAAGTCATTCCCAAGAGGGAGCTAGCTCTTCGTCAATTGACGGTCATAACCATGCAAGCAATATAATATACAACGCCAAGGGCGAGGATCAAAACTCAAAGGAAACTCAAAATCATCAAGAAAACCATAATAATACAACGCGCGACTCTGAGGTCGAAAAAAGAACAACTGGTTTTCTAAGTTTGAATAAATATACAAGTCTGGTTGATGGAGTTTACTAGATACAACTGAATATAAATAAGTACAATGGTGGTCATGATGCGAGTGAACCCACCTACTAAAGCAATCACCCGTAATGAAGATAGTGTGCCGGCAAAGCCGCAATGGACCTGTATGGCAAAACCTGCTAGAAACTGTAGCACAACGAGGGTGAGTTGCCAACTCGTGAGTAGAAAACATCACAGAGCAGAAATCATAGGTATGACTCAATCCTAGGTCAATACGATCAGTAATATATATTCTCAATATGATAAAGTCTGAAGCATGATAAGGTGGGAAGGGTAAACATCTATACATCAGTGTAATACCAAGTGCTCGTGTCAGTGCCTCAGGTAGCAACATATCCTAAATATGAGGTATGATCAATGTAATCAATATGAATCAGTGGCGACTATATACTCAAGTCTATAAGTAAGTGGATGTCAACCAACCATGTAATCAAGCCTGTATGCATGTGGATCTCATCCACGGTCAACCAATGACACAACAACATCATACATGTAAAAGTCATAAAAGCATATGCATGAAAGTATGAAGATATAGACCAACGTGTGTCCCTCGCGACACATCAAAATCATGGAACCTGAGTGTCCAGCATAGACACTCGAAAACATCATGAAACCCGTGCCCAGCATCGGCACGTAAATCCACATATATCGGGCTCCATCAGTCCGGATCGGCCCACGGGCTCCGTCAGTCCGGATCGGCCCATGGGCTCCGTCAGTCCGAATCAGCCCATATCATCTCTCGACTCCGGTCGGTATCCTCCGGATATCCGCCGAGCCCAAATACTATTACCGGTAGGCAGTGGTCCCTCTGGCAGGCTCATCGTCATCCCCACGAAATCTCTCTCTCGCCCCGGGGTACTATACTGGGTCCACCATGAACCCGCAAACGGATCATCCTCCTCCTCGAATCGGGTTTCTATCATACATCTCAGAACCGAGAAAACGCATGGTGGACGTTCTGAAATATCATATCAAGAGAAACCGGGTTTTCAAACAATGCATACTTTCTTAAAATAATATCTCGGTTCTCAAATCCAGAAATAACATAAAATCCAAAACTCAATGCGTAAGTCCATGTAATGTGATGTGTGCAGCATAAAGTCGTACTATGAGCAACAAGGGAAAACTGCTCTTTTTTGTGGATCCAGTTTTGAAAATATAACATGCGGTCCCCTATTCTCCAAAATCAAGCCAGCATCATCTATGTATGCACAAGTGGTATGTACATAAGTATGAGTGTACAATATGCCTGTGCGCCAATATGGGTGTACAAGTAGGTATATACGCAGGCATAAGTGTACAATATGCATGTGCGCTAATATGGATGTACAAGTTGGTATGTATGCATGTATGAGTGTACAATATGCATGTGCGCTAATATGGATTACAAGTAGGTATATACAGAAGTATAAGTGTACAATATGCCTGTGCGCCAATATGGATATACAAGTAGGTATATATGCAGGTATAAGTGTACAATATGCCTGTGCGCCAATATGGATGTATAAGTAGGTATATACGCAAGTATGTCAAGCAAAGAGTCATATCCTGATGCAACAATCGTACTGTGTAGTGACATGGCAATTATCGATGATGAAGTGTGTGAGCCGTCAAGCAGGCGTACGTGGGGCATACGCATCATCGGTAATGGTGCTGGTGTCCTAACAGCATGGGTTTAATATAACAATAAACACATTTAAACATGCAACGCGATGCGAATATCAAGAATATATATGGAAAATGAATAATAAACGCAACAGTGAAGAATCTACATCAATATATATGAGTCATACAGTTTTGCCATTTGAAATAACACGAATCGTGGTGTTTAGAAAAATAAGGGCTACGGTGTTTTTAAGAAAAGATGCGTCTTTTGAAAATATCCGTAGAATCTCTTGGCCTGTCTTTAAAATACTCACGATCCGTTTGTTTTGAAATAGGTATGACTCAAGACTAGTCTAACATCTATACGTAAACTACAGGACTAAACTAACAGGCTAATCGAAAAGGTAAGGAAACCACCTAAATCTGAGTCGATACATATAAACATAATAGTCGGTGGTCCCGCCTCAATAGTACCACATACGATACAATATATAACATGACATTCTCGAGTCAAGAGTGCGGATCAATCATCAATATATAGCTCGTACTGTAAATCCATCGTACGACATCCCAAATCTGGGTATGGGTCAAATATCACATTCATCTCATTATTCATCTGGTATCCTTATCATCATATCCGATAAACTGGGGGTACTGATCTAATTCTAGTACAACTGATACCATCTGCAAATATATATACGTGGTATGAAAACACACGCCTAAAGGCCCGCTATAATCTCATGTCATATCTCATAATACAAACCACATCATATCGCCGATCTCATGGCACCATGCCCAATCTCATCGACTCATCTCCAAATACCATATACAATACTCATCATTCATGTGTAGGTATACATATATATATATATACATAGTCTCATACCTATGTGTGTGTGTGTGTGTATATATACATATTCTCATATACGCGCAAGTAATAATAATGCATGCAAGGGTGTGTGCGCGTGTGTGCAAACCTATTCTATGGTTCACGACTAAGAAATCAACCACGACACTATCATCCAAATACACCAACATTTATCCAATGATCTTCTAAGATCCTACTTGTTAATCATCCTAATTCACAACACATATGTAAATGTATAACATATCATAAGCTATACTACGAACTGCGGGGGTGCTATACGCCATCCACCCGACTTCCCCCGTAGATATATATCTACTCACCTTGACCTTCGCTTGCCGATGCCGACGTCACTACGCGCTTGCTTATCGTCTCGAAGTCCTCATGGGGGTAACTACAAGTCACAACTTATCGTATCACATTAAAACCCAATTCAAAATCAAAACGACACGCTAAAAGCCTATAGGTTAGAACCTATGGACCACGCTTTCAAAACCACCAAAAAACACTCGATATAGACGTACCAACGTCAAGTGACCAAGTACAAAACCATTTACAAAAAATCCAGAATTCAAAATACGTGAAACGAAATCCCGAATCAAAACAGCAACTCATGAAAATAGTCCCAGATTTTGTTTAAGGTAAAAACGAGGTAAACAAACAACACTGGGGTGAAGTATATAGGGTATATGACCTACAGAAGCAACCTGGACCCCTGATTCATCAATGTGGCCGGCCCCTACCCCTCAATTTCCGGCGAGCTCAGTTCTGGGGTGTTGGATTTGGTTCGTTTTGTCTGGGTGATCTCGTAGTGCTATAACTAGGTCTCTAAAGTTGTTTGCTTAACTCAAAAATGTTCCAGATCATCCCAGATTTCCCTGCACACCCTATACACTCACAAAACAGACATTAGAAAGTTTTAGTTTTCAGTATTTAGGTTTGTTTCGAGTTAGCCTGGGTTTCTAACATCATAGCGGGGTTTAAGGTCATCACTAAAGCCCAATTACACTAACACAACTCAAATTAAGCCCAATCCCTCTCTAGGAATTCCCAAGGTTCACTAAACTTCGCCAAAACGATTTTAAACTACACTAGAGGCTAAAGGAATACAAATACTACACAATTTTTGAAAGGATTATCTCATTTGGCAACTCAAGAATCTTCTTGAGTTTCCCAAGTGCCCAAAATGCAACCTTTCTTGATCCAAAGTGTAGCTTGTGAGCTTGTGCATACTTTTTATGAAGTGGGGATGAACTTTGGGTGAGTTTTTTATGATGTTTTATGAGTTGTAATGGAGGAGGGAAGGGGTGCTTCCATGTGTGTGGGAAAGAGAGGGAGAATATGAAGATGAAGAAAGAAACAAGAACACAAGACCAAGCTTTGACCCCTCACCCTATCTCTCTCTCTCTCATGCCCATCCCTCATTCTTTATTCTTTTCTTTTCTTTTCTCCGTTTTCTTTTCTTGTCTTTTCTTTTAAAAAAACAAAGCAAAGCATGGAACAAATTAAGAAAAGAACATGGTAAGAAAAGTAAGAATGTGAAAAAATGATATGGTGTATGTCATGCAAAAAATCGGATTAAAGCGAGATTAGCGATATTTAATCGAGATTAGCATTAAAATAGTATATAATTAATCATAAAATTCCATAATTTGCTTAAATCCAATAAAACACCCTCTTTTCAGTAATTTCTATAATTTTCCAAAATTTTCCCGATTTATCGGTATTTAATTATACCGCCTTATTATAATATTCAATATATTATTATTTAATTATAAAAATTCCCAAAAATAATATTTTATTTTTCTGAAATGTTACAGTCTTCCCCCCTTAAAGAATTCAGTTCCCGAATTTAAATTTAAACCCCTCAAATACTAAAATATTTCAGTAAAAAGTCCAAGTCGTCGGGCTCTGAAATCATCAATACATAAAATGCATCGTAGCGTATTGCATGCGCATGAAAATGAGTATATCAATCGAAAGTAAAACTCCGTCAAGCATCCCACAATCATCGGAGTCATGAGGATGACATCAATGTCAAATCCAATACGAAAACCAACATGATATGCATCAAACTATACATGTAAATATCATTAATACATTGGAAAGATATGCATGCCAAACTTTTCATGTTGCTGTGCGATGCACATATCGCAGCACAATAGCGGACGTCTATTATAATAAATAACTATATAAATATATATATCCTTTGTTTAACATACACGTCCCGCCTTTTGAAAACAAGTTAGAAAGGTTTCCTTGTTTAAACGTTTCGTGTCATCTCGGACACGTAGGTAAATATTGAGGCTATAGCTCTTTTTTTGGAAATCCCTTCGATAACTATCAATGCATGCAAAATATATCCAGGTATTATTCTCTGACTAATCCTGCTCAGTACGAAAACAAATAGTAATTATCATAAAAACGTACTGCTCCATAAGAAATCAATCCCAAAATGTGCATAAGAATGTCGCGTGTGTCTGGTGCGCACGGAAATCAAAATCCATGAATGCGCCATACATGTGCACAGGGACCACATCTAAGTGCAACGGGCGTGCACGAAACACCTGTCAGAGGAAACGATGTGACTGACAGTAATATCAGGTGCATCTGATATGCACAAAGAATCCCGATTTAGTGCATCTGGTATGCACCAAAATCGCATCTTATATCATGCGCCCAATATGCGTGAAAATCCAAATCAGGTGCATCCATCATGCACGAATAAAATCTAAATCTTGTGCACCCAACACGCACTAAATCATGAAATCTAATATCAAGCGCCGAACATGCGCAAAATCTAATAAAAGTGCATCAAATGTGCGCAAGGATCCAAACAGGTGCGCAAGGTGCACAAAGCAAATATCATGTATCACAATTAAAATCGACGGTATACAATAAATATCAATCCAAATCAGGTATGCCGTGGTATATAATCTCATAACCATGTGCAACCGCGTGCACAAAATACGTAACAAATGGTAAAAGTGTATGAAAACTATGCCGAAAGCATAACTCAAATCACATGCATAACATAGGCATGAAATCAAAATCAATGTCTCGAATGACATCAAAATGAAGTCAGGTGCAACTGTGGTACACAAAATACGTATCAATGCACTGCAAGCATATGCAAACTATACCGAGTGTAAAAACCAAATCGAGTGCGTACCATATGTACAAAATCAACCCAACTGTATGAAATCCATGAAATCATAAACATGTGCAGCCTAGGCACAAAAACGTTATCAAGTGCAATAACTGTGCATAAATCATAAATCAACACAACGGTGTAGAAAGCATATCTCAAGTGTAATAACTATGCACAAAATATAAATACCCAGTAGGTGCAACCATGGTGCACGAAAACAAATATCATGAAACTCAGTCAGCAAAACTCAATCGTGCGAATAGACCACCCAAAATACCGAAATCAAGTATGGCGGAATAGTCCCGCTCTAGCACATCCTCTAAGAATCTATGGCCAACTGTCGTGGTCACTCATAACATGTCTCGTCGACGGTGCCGAACTCTGGCCTGCTGGGTTTGCATAATATGACCGCCCCTGGGTCTAAGTATCCTCGTATAGTATCGCAGAAAGGTTCTGTCGAAGTCTCTCCCAAATCTCGTTTCTGCTGAACTTTCCAGAAGTCATCATCCTTTACTAAATTTGTATCTTGTTCCGGAACGGCTGCATACTCATCGCGACTCCTTCTGAAAGATATATCCATGTACAACGCCTCTGCATGTGTATCACAACTCTAATGTCAGCGGAGTGGAACATCATCTCATCAAGATCTCGTACGAACCTCATACTCTACTTTTCTCTAATGTAGACCGATTCGGACTCATCTCTTCGTGGCTGCATGGACTGCGCTCTAACGGCTATACTCGTATGTGGAGTCTCCCAAGCAATGTATCCCGTCACATGATATCCGAATGACGTCGAACCTTTCGATCGATTTGTCAAAGTTCCATAATCCCCCAAGAGCTCAACATCTTGGGTACAGTTTAATAGTATTCCAGTACGTGCCACAGTACCTGTGGACCAATCGTAGAAGGGCAAACCCAAGCCTCACTAATGGCACCACTGAACTTCCGCAAACCCTAAGGTTTCAAAGTGTTCTCATGGTCATTATGTCGAGTTAGGGTTTCATTCTTCTAGAGGGTCCATAGCATTACTTACATTTTCCTCTGAATACTTTAAACTTGGAAAATGGGCTTCTGACATTCGATCGTCTCTATCGACTCCCAACGTACCTGGGTGAAGTCGTCTCTAGCAGGAATCAATCAATCCGATGACCTCGCATCGAGGTAGGCAATGAATCACATGTCCTAGTCATTTCCTTGGGTGACTAGCGATCCTCTACTAAATCTCTAAGTATCACTCGTGTGACAATAGCTCCAACATCTAGGGCGATATCTCGTCATTCGTCCGCACGCTGAACAGCGCCTCAATCATCGAGAATAGGCGATACATTAACGGTCATCACAATCTGGCTGGCCTCTATCAGTGGCCCAATCCTCTAGTGCTGATCTGCACGTCCGAGAAATCTCGTAAAAGTGATCCATCAAACGCTCATGGCGCGAAAACACAATAAAACGACGCATCTATGCAAATCGTATGTCCTTGGAATCACGCCCTGGTCAGTTCTCATCCGCGACGAGCTCATGCTGACGCAACTCTAGCCGTAGCTCTCTCTACCTGTGTAATCGTGGCAGCAAATACCATAAACCAATATCGATGAGGATAGATCATGAACGAATATAATACTCTGCAAGGAAATGTACATCCTAAGGATCCTTAAGTGGAGTAGCATATCGTAAGCATGTCGCGGAACATACACACGGTACGTCACTCTCCTTAAGTCACCTACTCCATCAACCAAGGTCAACCTACACGGCAAAATTTCGAGTCTAATTCTACATCGACCAAGTCTAAGTCCCGAAAGGTCAAGCCTAGATTCCGTATATATACAAACGCCCTAGGCTCCGCATAGTCAAACATAGACTCGAACCAAGGTTAAGCTAGCGCTCTGACACCAACATTGCCACGACCCGAAATGGCACATGACTGGCACTTGAATCATATGAAGTCTATAGGACCCTATCTAATTCAAGTAAGCCAAAAAATCCCAGAAATCTAAACCATTTAATGAAGAAGTGAAGAAAAGATATGTTGAAGCAAGTAGTTTTAATAACATAAGCCGAAGTATGCATTTTTAGAATCTCAAGTCTTTTCTGAAAATTTCGGCAGAGTTTCCTTTGTAAATACTGGCCCTAAAAGGGTACAACATGCATAATATGAATAAAGGCATCCCCAAGCGGGAACTTGCTCTTCGTCAATTGACGGTCATAACCACACAAGCAATAAAATAAACAACGCCAAGGGCGAGGATCAAAACTCAAAGGAAACTCAAAATCATCAAGAAAACCATAATAATACAACGCGTGACTCTAAGGTCGAAAAAAAGAATAACTGGTTTTCTAAGTCTGAATAAATATACAAGTCTGGTTGATGGAGTTTACTAGATACAACTGAATATAAATAAGTACAATGGTGGTCACGATGAGAGTGAACCCACCTACCAAAGCAATCACCCAGAATGAAGACAGTGTGCCAGCAAAGCCGCAACAAACCTGTACGGCAAAACCTGGAAGAAACTGTGGCACAACAGGGGTGAGTTACCAACTCGTGAGTAGAAAACATCACAGAGCAGAAATCGTATATATGACTCAATCCTAGGTCAATAGGATCAGTAATATATATTCTCAATATGATAAAGTCTGAAGCATGATAAGGTGGCAAGGGTAAACATCTATACATTAATGTAATACCAAGTGCTCGTGTCAGTGCCTCAAGTAGCAACATATCATAAATATGAGGTATGATCAATGTAATCAATATGAATCAGTGTCGACTATATACTCAAGTCTATAAGTATGTGGATGTCATCCAACCATGGAATCAAGCCTGTATGCATGTGGATCTCGTCCACGGTCAACCAATGACACAACAACATCATGCATGTAAAAGTCATAAAAGCATATGCTTGAAAGTATGAGGATATAGACCAACGTGTGTCCCTCGCGACACATCAAAATCATGGAACCTGAGTATCCAGCATCGACACGCGAAAACATCATGAAACCCGTGCCGAGCATTGGCACATAAATCCTCATATATCGGGCTCCGTCAGTTCGGATCGGCCCATGGGCTCCGTCAGTCCGAATCAGCCCATATCATCTCTCGACTCCGGTCGGTATCCTCCGGATATCCGCCGAGCCCAAATACTATCACCGGTAGGCAGTGGTCCCTCTGGCAGGCTCATCGTCATCCCCACGAAATCTCTCTCTCGCCCTGGGGTACTATACCGGGTCCGCCATGAACCCGCAAACGGATCATCCTCCTCCTCGAATCGGGTTTATATCATACGTCTCAGAACCGAGAAAACACATGGTGGACGTACTGAAATATCATATCAAGAGAAACTAGGTTTTCAAACAATGCATACTTTCTTTAAATAATACCTCGGTTCTCAAATCCAGAAATCACATAAAATCTAAAACTCAATGCGTAAATCCATGTAATGTGAAGTATGCAGCATAAAGTCGTACTATGAGCAACAAGGGAAAACTGCTCTTTTAAGTAGATCCAGTTTTGAAAATATAACATGCGGTCCCCAATTCTCCAAAATCAAGCCAGCATCATCTATGTATGTAAAAGTGGTATGTACGCAAGTATGAGTGTACAATATGCCTGTGCGCTAATATGTATACGCATGTATAAGTGTACAATATGCCCGTGTGCCAATATGGATGTACAAGTAGGTATATACGTAAGTATAAGTGTACAATATGCATGTGCACTAATATGGATGTACAAGTAGGTACGCAAATATAAGTGTACAATATGCCTATGCGCCAATATGGAGGTACAAGTAGGTATATACGCAAGTATGTCATGCAAGGAGTCATATCCTGATGCAACAATCCTACTGTGTAGTGACATGGCAATTATCGATGATGAAGTGTGTGAGCCGGCAAGCAGGTGTACGCGGGGCATACGCATCATCGGTAATGGTGCTGGTGTTCTAACAGCATGGGTTTAATATAACAATAAACACATTTAAACATGCAATGCGATGCGAATAGCAAGAATATGCGGAAAATGAATAATAAACGCAATAGTGAAGAATCTACCTCAATATATGAGAGTCGTACAGTTTTGCCATTTGAAATAACACGAATTATGGTGTTTAGAAAAATAAGGGCTACGGTGTTTTTAAGAAAAGATGCGTCTTTTGAAAATATCCGTAGAATCCCTTGGCCTGTATTTAAAATACTCATGATTCTTTAGTTTTGAAATAGGTATGACTCGAGTCTAGTCTAACATCTATACGTAAACTACAGGACTAAACTAACAGGCTAATCGAAAAGGTAAGGAAACCACCTAAATCTTAGTCGATACATATAAACATAATAGTCGGTGATCCCGCCTCAATAGTATCACATACGATACAATATATAATATGACATCCTCGAGTCAAGAGTGCGGATCTATCATTAATATATAGCTCGTACTGTAAATCCATCGTACGACATCCCAAATCTGGGTATGGGTCAAATATCGCATTCATCTCATTATTCATCTGGTATCCTTATCATCATATCCCATGAACTAGGGGTACTGATCTAAGTCTAGTACAACTGATATCATTTGCATAAATATACGTGGTATGAAAACACACGCCTAAAGGCCAGCTATAATCTCATGTCGTATCTCATAATACGAACCACATCATATCACCGATCTCATGGTACCATGCCCAATCTCATCGACTTATCTCCAAATACCATATACAATCCTCATCATTCATGTGTATGTATACGTGTGTGTGTGTGTATATATATATACATACACATAGTCCCATTCCTATATGTGTATATAAATATACAAATTCCTTTATACGCACAAGTAATAATAATACATGCAAGGGTGCGCGCGCGCGTGTGTGAAACCTTATCTATGCTTCACAACTAAGAAATCAAGCACGACACTATCATCCAAATACACCAACATTTATCCCATGATCTTCTAAGATCCTACTGGATAATCATCCCAATTCACAACACATATGTAAATATATAACATATCATAAGCTATACTACGAACTGCGGGGGTGCTATACGCCATCCACCCGACTTCCCCCGTAGATATATATTTACTCACCTTGACCTACGCTTGCCGATGCCGACGTCGCCACGCGCTTGCTTGGCGTCTCGAAGTCCTCATGGGGGTACCAACAATCACAACGTATCGTATCGCATTAAAACCCAATTCAAAATCAAAACGACACGCTAAAATCCTATAGGTTAGAACCTATGGACTACGCTTTCAAACCACCAAATAACACTCGATATAGACGTACCAACATCAAGTGACCGAGTACAAAACCATTTACAAAAAATACAGAATTCAAAATACGTGAAAAGAAACCCCGAATCAAAACAACAACTCATAAAAATAGTCCCAGATTTTGTTTAAGGTAAAAACGATGTAAGCAAACAACACTGGGGTGAAGTATATAGGGTATATGACCTACAGAAGCAACCTGGACCCCTGATTCCTCAATGTGGCCAGCCCCTACCCCTTAATTTTCGGCGAGCTCGGTTCTGGGGTGTTGGATTTGGTTCTTTTTGTCTTGGTGGTCTCGTAGTGCTATAACTAGGTCTCTAAAGTTGTTTTCTTAACTCAAAAATGTTCCAGATCATCCCAGATTTCCCTGCACACCCTATACACTCACAAAACCGACATTGGAAAGTTTTCAGTTTTTAGTATTTGGGTTTGTTTCGAGTTGTCCTGGGTTTCTAACATCATAGGGGGGTTTATGGTCATCACTAAAGCTCAATTACACTAACACAACTTAAATTAAGCCCAATCCCTCTCTAGGAATTCCTAAGGTTCACTAAATTTCGCCAAAACGATTTTAAACTACACTAGAGGCTAAAGGAATGCAAATACTACACAATTTGTTAAAGGATTACCTCATTTGGCAACTCAAGAATCTTCTTGAGTTGCCCAAGTGCCTAAAATGCAAACTTTCTTGGTCCAAAGTATAGCTTGTGAGCTTGTGCATGCTTTTTGTGAAGTGGGGATGAACTTTGGGTGAGTTTTTGATGATGTTTTTGGGGTTGTAGTGGAGGAGAGAAGGGGTGCTGCCATGTGTGAGGGAAAGAGAGGGAGAAGATGAAGATGAAGAAAGAAACAAGAACCTAAGACCAAGCTTTGACCTCTCACCCTCTCTCTCATGCCCGTCCCTCATTCTTTATACTTTTCATTTCTTTTCTCCTTTTTCTTTTCTTCTCTTTTCTTTAAAAAAAAAAACAAAGCAAAGCATGGAACAAATGAAGAAAAGGACATGGTAGGAAAAGTAGGAATGTGAAAAAATGATATGGTGCATGTCATGCACAAAACCGGATTAAAGCGAGATTAGCATGGTTGGTCATTGTTTGCTTGTTCACGATGATTTATCCAGATATCGTTTTCTGTTTGTCTATTTCTTTTATATATTATGCATGTGATGTTGATTATGAATATTTATGTATTTGGTTATATGATGTATAAATTATTGTGCATAGGACGGGTTAAAAACAGGAAGCCCTTTTTTTAAAAAAACCATGATATTATGTCCCTACGGATTAATCCGTAGGGCCATCTGTTGCGCCTACGGATTAATCTGTAGGTCTACAGTTTGCTCCTATATATTTATCCGTAGGGACAAAATATCAGGATAACTGACATTTTGCCCATATGGACCTACAGTGATAGGCTTTACACTTCACCTATGGATATATCCATAGGGACTTATATCTGGGCCTACGGATAAAGCCGTAGGGGCTGTAAGTTGCCCCTACGGATGGCACCAGATGGGCAAGTAGTTTATTTTTTAAACCAATAAATTAAATAAATATTTTGTCCCTACGGCATAAATCGTAGGTACATAGTCCCCTAGGCATGAAACCGTAGAGGCAATTTTTACTCCGTAGGGGCATGTTCAGGGCGAAGACTTACACATGCGACCATTGCACCTACGGTTAATTTTCTAACCCCTATGAATATATCTGTAGGGGCAGTGCTTTGCCCCTACGGATAAAACCATAGGGGCAACCCATTATTGTAGTAGTGAATGCAAAGTTATATCCTTCTTTATGCAAAAATGAAATTAATATAATATTGCATATCATTTTTGGTACGTAATAACAGTCGTTCAGAATCATTGTATTACTATTTGGTAATACAATGTGATATTCACCAACTGGTTTGGCTGCAACAATTGCTCCATTCCCTACTTTTAGAGACATATCACCATTTTCCAATTCTCTATCTCTTTAGCCGATGTAACAAATTACATACGTGGGATCCTGATTCGGTATCCAATACCCAGGTCGCAGAGTAAACTGAGAAACAGTTCTCAGTTATGAACACACCAGAAAAAGATGCATCATTATGCTCCTTCTTCGTTCGGGTGCCGTGGGAATCCGGGTATTCCCCTATTCCTTGCTCAGACTTATGACAATCATAAGAAAAAGCGGAACCACCGCTCCCCAGCTCAGTATAATAAGCGGGTTCGGTCAATACATCCATATATTATTATCTTGATTAAGGCATGTCATTGGTCGCTACCTGGAGAGAGAGAAAGAAACGCATTAGCGTGTGCTCTTTGCAAGATTAGATTGGTTATTATCTTATCTACTAAGGATGGCTCCCACTGTTTTTATCAAATCTTTTTTCAAACCATAAAAGGTAAGATTAGCCGGGATTAATTGTTGGTTATATATGCCCTAGAGGCCATTATTGTATCATACTGGATTGTATATTACTTAATGGGAGCTTGGGTTATACACGGATATAGTAACAGTCTTGCTCGAAATGGTAGTATGCTACCTGGTTTGTTTCTACCTTAATATGTGCATGTGTTTTCTTAGCATATCGTTTATACATATTGGTAGAGCCCTTGGGATCTTTGCTGGATTACCAACATTGTGATGGCAGTCAAACTAGTGGGGGCTGGGTAATCAACAAGCACACCCTATACAGGTCCCTAGTTGTAGGATTATCGAGTCGGGGCATCAATACTCCAGAGTAGACTTATGTATACGCTTCTTATCCCAGCAGGGGAAATGGTCTATCCCACAGCCATTAGTACGTCATACTGGGGATAGTATGCAGGTGCTCATTAGGTTATGATTACACTGGACAGGACTCCTCAAGAACTGTTGGTGGGTATTATCCCTATCGCGGGTAGCAGTTCCCAGGTGACATGAGTACAGCTTAGTCCGTCGACTTGACACTGCTACTTCGCCTTGAGTGTGTTCCCACTGTACTTTGATTACTACCCTACCATGGCTCAAAGGATTCATGCAAACAGGTAGTAGTTAGGTGCAGTCTCGAAGCACTTAGAGGCAGTGGCGGTTAGATAGGATCCTTCTCTCCTGGTATTGGGGGTTGATATCGCGCTGTGTTCGGAAGGCCATTACACAAATTCCTTAGCCAAGGCAAGCGAGATTTACTGGTAGGTACTCCAGTAGTTTCTCAGGGTGTTTTGGGCTACTCTCCTACATGACTTATTACGCTATTAGGGGTCTGACGTTTACCGCCTCCTAGGCCCGATATGTGATACTCTTAGACGAACAGACCGGCCTATTAGAGATTATCACATACAGGCTTAGCAGGAGTTTGGATGAGTTAGCTTATCGTCCTTCTTAACGACACATACCTGGGTAGCCGTTATGTGCAACTAGTACTGCTTGCGACTTGTGGTTAAACCCACTGCCAGTGTATTGTCGAGTATTTAGAGTCCCACATAGAGAGTTTCCCTGCACCAGGCCATAGGTGTAGAGGCCGTATGGTTTTACGGTTGGTCTTCGATCACTTACGTGTACTTGTGCATGTATGATGATCGGGCGAATAATACTGGTTGTCTTTGGTTTAAGCCGGATCCTAGTATAATATTGATGGATTATTTTAGTCTCATTGTATTCGTATTCTTCGGAATGCGGATGCGGGTATGTATATACGGATGAAGGGCATTCTCGTAATTACTCGGGAAAGCTTTTAGTAGGGGACACTTCATTTAGGGTTTGATTTCTTTTATTAATTAAACTTAAATGAGATGAGGAAATGAGGTGGACATATTTGTTGCATGAGGATGACTCATTAGGTTAACAAAAGATTATGCCTGACTCACCCTTAAGATATTTTAAACCCTGGTTGATATTTGTGAGATATTTTCACTTGATTAGATTTTTATCTCTTAAAAATGTAAGTATGGTTCATTATTTTCAAGGGGAGGACAGCCAAGCTATTTCAAAGTATACACTTCACTCGCATTTTCTTCAAGTCTTCTTCTTCTTCCTCTAAACCCTAAAAGCTCTCATGTGTTGAGAATCCTAGGGTTCCAAAAGAGAAACCACTCTATCTTCGTTCTCTACATCACCTAGGCTATCTATTTTAGCAAGCTAGTTGCCCTAATTACCTCGGATTTGAGGTTGGAGCTGAGACTATAGACTCTCGGGTGGATCGTCTTTGACTCGAGGAAGCCGACGAGGACGATCCGTTTCGATCCTCGGAGCCTACGATGACGAGGAGGACAGTGAGAAGAACCAAAGGACACGATACTATGAGGTATAACATTCATCCGAGTAGTTAAACCTCAATTAGTTTGCTATCTAGGGTTTATGATCAATCTTTGGTTCTAGTCGGTGTTGCGAAGCCCGAAAAAACCATTTTTTGCAATTTTCGTTGTTAGTTATATGTATGCCCTAGAGGCCATTACTGTACATTGGATGTATATTGTAGTGGATGCTAGGACATATATAGGTAGGACTTTCTTGCTCGACATGATAGTACGCTATCTGGTTGCTCTTTATCTTAACATGTATACTTTCTGTCTCTCTGTTACATGTTGATAAAGCCCTTAGGATGTGTACTCGACTTCCAGGACTATGATGCAGATCATACTAGTGGGGCCTGGGTAGTGCATGAGTACATCCTTCAATGTTCCTAGTCGTGGGAATATCGAGACGGGGCATCGATATTCCAGAGTAGACTAGCGTATATCTTCTTGACCCATCTGATGGGCGATGGATGATCCCATATCCATTGGTGTTTGACATCAGAGATGGTATGCGGGTGCTCAGTAGAGACTGGGTACACTGAACGGACTCGCCGAGAACTCCCAGATGGTATTATCTCTCACGTCAGATGGCAGTTCTCTGGTGACACTGGTACAACTTAGTCTGTTGACCCGAGATCGTCATAGAGTCTTATGTGTCTCCCACTGTGCTTTGATTTCCACCCTACCACGGCTCTACTGAGTCGTGCAAACAGGTGGTTTTTGGGTACAGTCCCGATTCACATGGAGGCAATGAGCGATAGGAGGGGATTCGTCTCTCCCGGTATTGGGGGTTGATGTTGCGCTATGCACGACTGGCCATAACTGGAAATCCCTGGCCAGGGTTGCTGTGATATACTGGTAAGAGTTATTAGTAGTTTCACGATTGTTATGGACATTACGTCGGCATGACTTATCAAGCTATTAGGGTCTGACGTTTACCACCCCTAGGCGAGATATGCGACATATCAGACGAACAGACCGGACTGTACGGTAAGTGTTACTGGTTGGATTCACAGGAGTGTGAGCGGGCTTGCTCGTCGATCTTCTGATCGCTCAATACCCAGGTGGCCGTTAGGTTTAGCAGACCGTTTGCGTCTTGTGGGTGCTTGATATGATCATCATCTGCTGCCGGCGTATTGACGAGTCTTTAGAGTCCTACACAGAGGTTTCCTGGCTCAAGCGAAACGAAATAGGAGCGCATATGAGATATGTGCGGGACCGAGAATAATACCAGTATGTGATACTGTATTCTATTCTCGCGATATGTATCATGGGACGGTTATATGTGATATAGCCGGGTTACCGAATCAAATGTTGATTCGATACATTGATACACATGATATTAGTCGGTTATATACAGTATGACCGGATCATTAAATCAAGCGTTGATTTAATGATTTAATGTATAATTATATATTTGATATATTACTTTACATTAACTAGTATTGGTTCACTTAAGATTGATTATCTCACTTGAATGTGCACATTGTATATATGATATAGTTTTGTGCACTAGTTTGTATCATGTTTGGTGATACATGCAAACATGGGTGTGTGTTTATATTGAACCATATTTAGTTTAATGGTTAGGTTTTATATTTGTTTTATTTATTTTCTTTAATTCATTTTTTGGAAGGATAAATGAAATGGTGGCTTGCTTTGTTCTTTTGTTGAAACTTCATGAAGCTTTGAAAGCTTGACCATTTTGTTTCTTTCCTAAACCAAACCATTTAACTAAACCATAGTTTATTCTCTACACTCAACCATGGTTACATATATGATAAGAATCACCTGATTTATTTTATGAAATAATTCATTTTTCTTTCTTCTTCATCTTCTTGTTCAAGTGAAGAAACCATTCTTGAAAAATATTAAGTGATGATTCCAAGTGAGAAAGCAAAATCCAAAGTGAACCCACTTCCTATTTCTTCATCCTCTACCACTTGCCATGTAGTATAGGGTGTTTCTTCACAAGTTTCATGACTTGATGAAGGTGGAGCTTGATCTTGAGTTGCCTCGACGTAGATCATCTTCGGCATCGAAGTCGACGACCTAGCCCCATCATTTCTCCGATGAAGCCGATGCTAGAGTCCGGGATCCATTGATCGCAGTGAGGGGACATCGTCACAGAGCTAAGGAAGTGGAGGACCGGATCTACAAAAGTTGTAGTCACTTCCCTTTTAGTTAAAGTTGTTAACTTGCATTGCATCGCCTTACCTCTAGTTAACGATCTTGCATAGGATTCTTAGGCACATGAAAAATTTGATTTTGGCAAGTTTAATCTGTTGTAGAACCTCATGGGTGTGCCTAGAAACCCTACAGTGGTATCAGAGCCTAGCTAGAGCCTTAGGCGATGCGTAGACGATGTTAGAAGTCCGATCGAACCCGAAACCCTAATCCCAAATCACTCTCTGGACATTTTCTGAAATTGTGGTTTTTTCTGAATTAAAAATACCTGAAAATTTCAGTAGGGAAATATAAGAATTGTGGTGAAAAACGACGCCCTAAATCGTACATTCCACCGCGGAACCGCGGCAATAGCCTGCTTGGGTCGCGGTTCCGCGGCCGTACAGAGGAGTTAGGTCATTATTTTTGCACCATAATTCGATTTATATTTTATGGGTATTTTTATTATGACTCAAGAGTTCAGTGTTCTGGGGTTGTATTGGGGACTCGATGATTCGATCGGATTATTTAACTTTGTTTACTGTGTTTTTCCGGGTATCTTTAGAACATGTTAAAAGGTTCGACCGGATATAAATACCCACTTTTTCCCCTGCCGGGAAATTTCCAAATGTTGGATTTTTCCGTAGTTTAATGACGTTCTAAGTAGTGTAAGTAATGCGATGGTCCCTCTAGAAGACAACAAACCTTAACTCGATTATGTGACCGTCTTGAACTGCCCTTTGAACCTTATAGGGTTTGGGGCAGTACGGCGTGCCACATGTGAGGCGTTGGCTTGACCCTTCTACGGCTGGACCGTTGGTGCTGAGGCACGAAGTGAATGTTTTTAAACTTATTTCATGTGTTGAGCTGTTTCGGGAAAACTTAGGTGTTCGATTGTTCGATCGAAAAGTTTAACATTTTCTATTTATCCGGAATGTGATACAATATTTGGAATCTACAAGTAGTTATGAGATAACTGGATGAATGTTATAAACATAGCAGTTTAGTCTCACTTGATCGGTTGCCACGGAATTTTGATGTGATCAAAAGTCCGTCGCAATCACGTTGCGAACGCGGATACTCGCCGGTAAACTTAATAGGCAGCTACGCCCCATAGCCCCGACCAAGTGACTGTAGGAGAACCCCGTCGCCGAAAGCATCCGTTCGGGTGCTCGCGGCAACGGTGTTCCGCCTTGGTGCACTTCGTCGATGGCATCGGGGGTGCAGCCGTCTACTAAAGTTTGCGACAAGCATTCGATCAGAATGTCGGGAATCCTGTTGAATTGCCCGACTTGATATTGAAAAGAGTTTTCGATAATGAGAATAAAATGCGGGGTTTATAATTGTTAGGCATGCGATGTCTAAGGGATTCATTTGATTAGGCATGCGATGTCTAAAGAGTTTGCGGATTCTAACTGTTGTAGTTTTACACTTTCTTTTCTGTGACCGTAAGTGTAATATGTGATATCGCCGGTTTAGTTACTATATGTCAATGACAATTGGGATGGGCATAGTTACTTACGTTGATGACATGTGATGTTATGTGTTGCTGGATATGTTATATTGGATCGTCGTGTTTGAATAGCCGGGAGTTTTTATGTGAGATGAGTGTTTTTCATTTTCATTCATGTAAAAAAACTTGTATGTAATATTCTTTTATTGGGACACTTCCAGGTTGCGGATGATGTCACCATTTGTATATTATCTACTTTTCCGCATTAGGATAGACCCAAGGAGGGGAGCACAAGTAACCAGGTTCTAGGGTCCAGTGGGAGACCATCTCGAGGAGCCGAGTCCGGGTCTCCTAATCCTAGAATTGGTAGGGTTGCTTGCTGCTCTCGTATGGGTCTAGGGGTGTGGGATTGGCTATTCATCACGACCGTGGAATCCGTGTTTTATACTGGCTCATATTAAAAACACGGACGTCCTAGTATATCCAATATTTCATATGATATTTTCTGCTGCGATATCTGTGATGTGATCATGTGATTTGTTCAGATAGATATTATATATAGTATATATGATATATTGTATAGACGTTGCTTATGTTTTACACCCGCACTAGCCCTGCCTCGCTCTGCCGTTAGTTACCTAACCTAACGGTGCAGACGGGACATCGAGGCGAATGCGGATGGCATAAGCGTACGTTATATTTATCTGTGATGTTTAGGTGGACTTAAATGATGGGACATTCATTAATGAGATTAATGAAAGAAAATAAACCTAAAAGATGTTGTGGAATCGAATTTCAAAAATAAAACAGGTAGCTACAGTTCTTGCTTTGCATCGCGGTGTTCCTTGTAGAACATCCTGCACCTTATTCGATAAGGAAAGGACCGAGATCCCTTCACTGGGAGTGACTCCTTTAGCAATAACTGGAAGATGCTATAACTCTCAGTTTGTCTTTTGATTGCTTCTATAGTTTCTGCTTTGCACAGCGGTATATATGATATATCTTGCACCTCATTCGACGAGGAAAAGGCCGACGATCCCTTCACCGGGAGTGACCCCTTTAGCAAAACTAGAAAAGCCTCAAAAACACTCCATTTAAAAACCATTTGATTCCGCAACGAGATCAAGTTCAAAGCGTTAAAGGTTTTCATAAAAACCATTCGCAACCCTCCGTCATTTTAGGAAGTAGAGTACTTAGTATTTGTGCTGTGTTTGTTGACCATAGTCAAGGCACAGTGTACGGTAGCTAAGTGATGTCTTCCTACACCGCATATGATGCGATTAGTTAGGACAGTCGCGTGACTTTGTTGACCTTAGTTAAGGGTCATGTGGGTGGGTCTAATTAATCACGAAATGACGGGTAGAACTTGACTAGTACTTATGATTTGTTGACCATAGTTAAGGTCATAGGTGCTAGGGGTAAAAACCTTTATCGGGAGTTTCAAGTGTTGAAATTTGCAATGAGATTGCATACCTTCTATGTGATAGTTGGATCCCGATACCCACTGCGAGTAATTGTTACTCCTGGGAGAGTTTTGCACTTTGCAATTAACCGATCAAGTAGGTGTCTAGAAAGGTGTCAACGGGGTTACGCCTCTGGGAAAACGAGGTTTATTTTAATTACGTCCGTGCGAAAGCACGGGGAACCTCCCTCAAAGTACCGACACTGGCCTGGCTGAAAGATTGGCGAACTTGTAGAGTGTAATTAATCCCGGCTAGTCTTTCCTTTTAGGGTTCGAAGGAAGATTTGATAAAAACGGTGGGAGCCATCCTGATTAGATAAAATAAATAACCAATCTAATCTTGCAAGAGCGCACGCAGAGTGTTTTCTTTTCTCTCTCTCCAGGTAGCGACCATATCACACCTTAATCAAGATAATAATATGGATGTATTGACCGAACCCGCTTGTTATACTGAGCTGGGGAACGTTGGTCCCGCTCCAACTTATAATTGTTATAAGACCGAGCAGGAAATAGGGGAATACCAAGATTCTCATGCCGCCCAAACGAAGAAAGTGCATATGATGCATCTTCTTCGGGTGTGTTCGTCACACAGAACTGTTTCTCAATATCCTCTGCGTCCTGGGTATCTGAAACCGGATCAGGATCCCAGATATGTAATCTGTTACATAGGGCTACAGAAAGGCAGAGAACTGAGAACGGGTGATAAGTTTCATGAGACAGAAAATGGGGCAATTGTTGCAGCCAAGTCTGTTGGTCACTGTCACCCTGTATGACAAATACATTGATTCTGAACGAATGTTATTAGATACCGAACCTGATATACAAAATCATATCAGTCTCTTTACAAGTAAAAAAAATGATAAAATTTTGTATTGTTGGATAATGTTTTGAACGTTTCCTATATCAAAAGTTGATCGGTTCAGGCCCGTTATCTAAAAGCATTGATGTTCTAAATCAAACTACAGTTCCTAGTATACAGAACACACATAAGAGGAAGAGTTCAGAAATTGACGGATCCTTCTTGAGGCATTGTAGACTAGGTCATATCAATGCGACCCGACTGGCTGAAGTTACATTTTAGATGCATATTTAAATAAGTTTGAATTTACATCTTGTGAAACTTGCCAGTCATGTCACAGAGATAAGATGACCATAGCTCTGTTTACTGCAAACAGAGAAAGAGTTAGTAAACTCTTGGGACTGATATATGATGATGTATGTAAACTCCCCTGTCTACACATGCTAGGACCGGTTTTTTGTACTTCATTATATTCTCTGATAATCTCTCAAGATTCAGTCATATGTTCCTGTTGAAACATAAGTCCAAAGCTTTTGAGGTATTCACAGAACATAAGTTGGAAGTAGAGAACCAAAATACGGGTATAAGTATTATATCCTATGATAAGATCAGGGAGGAGAATACTTGTGCATGGAATTCTTGGACTATTCTAAAGGAAAATGAGATTCTCTCTCAGTATTACTCCTCTGAATACACCACAGCACAACGGTGTATCAGGGCGGAGCAATCGCACCGTATTAGATATGGTGTGCTCTATGATGAGTACTACTGAGTTACCTATTTTCTTTTGGGGTTGTGCACTTAAGAAGCATCATACCTATTGAATAAGGTTCGATTCAAATCAGTGCTTACCACTCCATATAAGATATGGTATGGGAAGAACCTATCTCTTAAGTAAGTTAAGATTTGGGATTGTCCGGCCTATGTCAAAAGAAAAATCCAGAAAAGGTCGAGGCAAGGTCAGTTCTGTAGAACTGGAAAGGTTCCAGCTATACAAAACTGCAGCTGATGATTTGACAGACCCAAAGGATTCAATAGTCCCCGACGAACCTCAGCCTCTCCGCCGATCTGGTAGGGTTCGTCATCCGGCAGAGAGATACTTCGGTTTCTCGATGACAGTAGGAGCGAGGAATGCATCATGAGATGATGACCCAACTAGTTTTGAGCAGGCCATCGAAAGTAAGGACTCTGTAAGAATGGCTGGATGCTTAGCGATCTGAGATGGAATCCATGTACACCAACAAAGTATGGACTTTGGTTGCTATATCTGAAGGGTTAAATCCCCATCAGAAGCAAGTATATCTTGAGAAGATTACTTGGTGTAGATGGAAAAGTTGAGACTTTCAAAGCTAGACTTGTTAAAGGTTTTCGTCATCGACCAGGTGTGGATAATGATGAAACCTTTTTCCAGTGGCTATGCTTAAGTCCATCCAGATCCTATTTGCCACGGCTACATACCATGACTACGATATCTGGCAGTTGGGTGCCATGACTGCTTTTCTAAATAATGATTTAGAAGAGAACATCTATAAGTACACAGCCAGAGGGCTTCGTAAACAGTGGGAGCAGCGGAAACGTGTGCAAGTTGCTTTACAGGATAAAGCAGGCATCGCGGAGTTGGAACATCTGTTTTGATGTGGTTGTCAAAGAGTTTGACTTCATCAAAATGGTAGATGAACCTTGTATGTACAAAAGGGTAGTATGGAGTATGGTATGATCCTCGTAGAGTACGTGGATGACATACTCTTGATAGGAAAGGAGTTTCCTATGCTACGCTCGGTCAATCTCCGCTTATCACAAGGATTCTCCATACAGGATCAAAGTGATACCTCCTAAATCCTGGGATTTGGATCTATGAGATAGATCTAAATGGATGTTAGGATTCTCACTAGTTGTAGTGAGATGGTATCAGTTGATCCTGGGGAGAATCACTGGAAAGGTTCCAGGGTGATAAGGACGACTGAATGTCAGTCGCAGGCATTGTCTTTACCCTAAGTTAATGGACGGTATGTTGGAAGAGTTCCAAGCTAGATACCATGGCAGACTAGACGATAAAGGCCGGTGACATCGCTATCGAAGATACTACCAAAGAGGCAGTTTGGGTGTATATTGGTTCATAAGATGAACTTGGTTCCTACCATTGTATGACAATGGATGTATGGCTTTGGCCCATGAACCCTGGTCCCATCAGTGACCCAGACATATTCTGAGGCAGCATCACCTGATCATGGAGATGGTTGATCTCCAGGATGATCGAGGTTAGGAGAGTAGACTCAGAGGACAACACGGCGGATCCACTCACGATGGCCTTTTCCCAAAGAGAGACTGTTAGGGGATGCTTGAGTATTAGATACTACAACTACTGCTACAGATGGCCCAAGTGCAAGTGGGAGATTGTTAGTTATATGTATGCCCTAGAGGGCATTACTGTACATTGGATATATATTGTAGTGGATGCTGGGACATAAATAGGTAGGACTTTCTTGCTCGACATGATAGTACGCTATCTGGTTGCTCTTTATCTTAACATGTATACTTTCTGTCTCTCTGTTACATGTTGATAAAGCCCTTAGGATGTGTACTCGACTTCCAGGACTATGATGCAGATCATACTAGTGGAGCCTGGGGAGTCCATGAGTACATCCTTCAATGTTCCTAGTCGTGGGAATATCGAGACGGGGCATCGATATTCCAGAGTAGACTAGCGTATATCTTCTCGACCCATGTGATGGGCGATGGATGATCCTATATCCATTGGTGTTTGACATCAGAGATGGTATGCGGGTGCTCAGTTGTAGCGTTTTGAAAATCGTTTCGGTGAAATTTCGGAAAATCGGTAAAATAAGGGGGTTTTCTGTAAAAAGTCAAAATGCTAATATCTTATTATAAAAATTAAATATACATATTCTAGCTATGAAATTGCTAGTATTTGGTGTTTATTGAGCCACTGGTGAAATTTCAAATTTTCTAAAAAAAATTTTATTTTATTATTATTTTAAGCCGTCACTAATACATTTAATTAGGGAAAATTACAAATTGGAATGAGTTGAAACAAATTTTGTGCATCATGACACATTAAATAAAATTTTATCATATGGTTTTTGAAACGAAATCGTTTGCCAAAACGGTTTAGAAATTATTGAAGGAAAAAGGCTTTTTTTTAGTGTAAATGGAGATTTGGGGTATAATATTTATCATTTTCCCTCATCCCGCACACACACCCACACTCACCCACCCCCACTTCCATTGTGGCCGAACCCTTGCTGCCCCCAATTCCCCACTTGAGAAAAGAAAAGTCCAAGCAAACAACAAAAGAGAAGAATGAATAAAGAAAAAGTGTATAAGTGTTGACTTTGGGGTATGGGTTTTGTTTGACTTTTGCCACAAAACCCCATTCTCTCTCTCTCTCCTCACTCATCCCTTCCCCATCAGGCCGAGACCCTCCATGATCAGCCCCCAATTTTACCACTTCATTTCCAACACAAAATTGCTCTCAAAATTCAAGAAAAATCAAATTAAAACCTCACAAATCCCAAATCCAACAATTACCCATTATTCTTTAACCAATCTAGCGTGGATCTTGGAGCATGTAATCAAGTTTTGGAGGCTAAACTTTTAAGTTTGATCTTTTGATTTGTGAAGGTAAATCCTAACCCCAATATTTAATTGTTAGTTAAATGCTTTGAATCAACTAATTAGGTGTGTAATTATGGCTCTAATTTCAAAATTTAATATTCAAGAGGATTAAATAAAGGTTAGGGTTTTATCTCTTAATCATGTTTACTTGAGTAGTCTAACATCTTAAGATTTACAAAACCTAATATAGGTTCTAATTTGTTAATTGTTAAAATTAAATTGTCCTAATTATGATTGGTTTGCAAACTAGATTTTTGTAATTAATATAAAGTAGTGAGATTAAAATCTAGTTAATGGTTGTGTGGCTTAGTTAAGATGTTTTAATGAGAATTATGGCCACTAGAATTGTAAAAATATTTAAATTTGATTCAAACACCAAGTTTTGAGCTAAAATGGAAAATTGTGCTAATTTTGTTAACTAGGTTTTTAATATATATATATTTTGGTGAGATAAAATTCTAATTTGGGTTTCATGACATTATTAACATTATAATTTGTGGTTTAATACTTTTGTATATGCAAAACCAAGCTTAATTGATCAATTGTGAATTTTGCTTTAAAAAGTATTAAAATCGATATTTCTTGCAAACTTGAATTTTGGGTTAATGTAATTTAGCGAGATTAAAAATCTAGTAAGTGTTTATGTAGCCTAATCAAGCTAATTAGTGAATATTTTGACAACTCGTTTTGCTAAAGTATCAAGATGTTGTATTAAAGCGGTTAGTTTTGCTTATTAGGTTTTTAGAAAAATAGCTTTTAAAGCGAATTTGAAGTTTTGATGATTTTAACCCCTATTATATATATATATATATATTTAAGGTGTTGTAAAACTACGATTGATACGTTTGAGTTTTTCTCGATAGTTTGGTGTTTGTACGCCGACGTCGAGGGTTTTTGGGTTGATTTGTGAAAGCAACCATAGGTTTTGACCTATGTGGGATTCGTGAGTCGTTTTGGTCATAAGTCGGATTTTAATGCGATACGGTGCGTTATGATATGTAGGTAACACATGTGGACTTCGAGACGACAAGCAAGCGCGTGGCGATGTCGGCACCGGCGAGCGAGGACCAAGTGAGTAGATTTATATCTACGGGGAGAAGTCGGGTGGATGGCGTATAGCACCCCCGCAGTCCGTGGTGGTGTATACGGATGCCTATACACACCAACAATTGTTATATATTATTTGGGATTAATAACGATGTTCAGGATGGATATTGGTGTGTTGGATTATTTTAGTGTTGCGAACCCTAGGGTAGTGTTGCACTACACATACACACATACATGCTTGCATACATTCCTATTTATGTGTGCTCATGGGATTCTTTATAGTTATGTGTTCACTTGGGTATGGGACTATGTGTTCACATACGGATTCGAGGATGATACTTGGGATTGAGCTGAGTCGATGAGATTTGTTTTGTGGTTGTGATATCAGTGATATGACAGGATTCGTACTTGAGGTACGTCCTGGTGTTATAGCGGATCTTGGGACGACGATACGGGTGAATATTGTTATTAATAAAATAGTCGACATGTGATCGTGATATAAGATATGATATGCTAGGATATTGATACTAGGCCGTATTGGGCGATGTATACCCCTTGATGATGATATGTGCTAATGATATCGGTTTGTACGTGATTGTCGATCAGTAGTCAGATCATGAGTATATTGAAGATATTAGTATTGTACTAGACATAGGTCAGTACCCTAGACTATGATCTTGGATAAAGAGGATACCGGAGGAATAGTGTGAGGAATATGATATTAAACCGTACCCAGATTTGGGGATGCCGTACTACGGATTTACGTACGAGCTATATTTTGATGATTGATCCGCACTCTTGACTTGGGATGTCTGATTATAGATATGGTATCGGATATGATATTATTGAGGCGGGATCACCGACTAATATATATACAGGTATGTATATTGATCGACTCAGATGTTAGGCGGTTTCCTTACCTGTAGTCCAGCTTGTTAGCTTAGCCCTTTTGTTTAGTTTAGTTGTTAGATTAGAGTCGATTCTTACCTATTTCAAAAACTAACGAATCGTGGGTATTTTAAAGGACAGCCCAAGGGATCCTACGGATATTTCAAAAGATGTATATGTTCATAAAAACACCGTGGCCCCTATTTTCAAAACCCCATGATTCGTGTTATTTCAAAAGGTACCATTTGTAGGACTTATATTAGATTAATATAGATTAATTATAGGTGCATCTAGTATTCAGCTCCCGCTCATTATTGTGGTTCACTTCGCATCGCATGCTTATTTTATGTTTCATACTCCATTATTGATATCATGCTGTTAGGACACCAGTACCATTACCGATGATGAGTATGTACCATGTACACTTATTTGCCGGCTCACACACATCTTCATTGGTAATTACCATGTCACGTACACCTTAGAAAATATTATTGCTTGACATAGCCTGTTAGCTAATAGTTAGACATGATATTAGTGTACTTGCCTTATATGTTAGTTTAGACATTGTAGTTATTACCTGCTACTTCATGCATACTGTTATTCATTGTTATGCCGCATTCATGGATTCTCATGCATATATTCACTATTTTACATGTTATTGAGGTTTTGGATTCAGATTTCCATGAGATTTTCTGGATTTGGAGGAAAACCGCAAAAACATAAATAAACCTTTTCTCTCTTTTAAAATAAAAAGTGCGGTTTTCCTATGATGTATGAGTCGTCCACCATGAGTTTGCTGATGGATTTCGACACCCGATTCGAGGAGACGGATGAACCGTTTCGGGTACATGGTGGACTCGGTAAGGTACCCCAGGGCAAGAAGCGCGTGATGATGACGATGTGAGCCTGGCAGGGGAGCACTACCTACCGGTGACTTTACCCGACGCGTCGGATATCCGGAGGATACCGTCGTGGTCTTGAGATGGATGGTAGGGGCCGGTCTGGACTGACGGCGCCCTAGATATTGTGATTGAGACATTGAGATTTTGAGATATTGAGGTACAAAGACTGTGATACAGAGATATTGAGATATTGGGATTGGGTTTTGTGCCGATGCTAGGAACTATTTTATGCTGATTTCATTATGATATCTCATTTTAAAAATACAAAGGAAATCTCACTAATTTATGAAAACAGCTCTTCATTTACATGTATTCTGTTTTCATGCATTCATACCTCATTCATATGATATATTGCTACCTGAGGCACTGACACGGGCACATGAGATTACACTCGGGTTAGATATTTACCCTAGCCTTGTTATAGGATGCATGTTATATATATAATTGAGGATATATTATGATCATTGACCTAGGTTGCGTTGTTTATGCGATTTCTTTCCGTAGATGTTTTTCTATTCACGAGTTGGCAACTCACCTCCGTTGTGCCCCAGTTTCTTTCAGGTTTGCCGTACAGGTTTCATTATGGCTTTGCGGGCATAGTTTCCTTCAGGTGATTTGCTAGTAGGTGGGTTTACTTGTATCGTACCCCCATTATATATCTTGTAAATCATTATTCTGTTGTATCTAGAAGTTCCATCAACCAACAAGTATTTATTTTGAGATAGAGACCAGTGATGTTATTCCTTCGACCTTAGAGTCGCGCGTTATATTTCTGTGGTTTTCTTGTGGTTTTGAGTTTCCTTTTGAAATTTGATCCTCGCCGTTGGCGTTGTATATTATATTGCTTGTGTGGTTGTGACCGTCGATTGACGAAGAGCTAGCTCCCGCTTGGGGATGCCTTTTTATTGATTTCGTATACTATTCATGTTGTATCCCGTTTGGGGGCCAGTATTTACAGAGGAGACTCTGCCGAAATTTTCTGGAAATTTTTGATGTTTTTAGAAACCCGCATAATTCGGCTTATGCTTTTAAAACTAATTATTTAAATTGGTTTTCCTTCACTCTACTACTTTTCTTGGGTTGCATTTCTGGGTTTTCGGCTTACTTGGATTACGTACGCCTCGAGACGTTTCATAGTTTAAGTGCCGGTCATGTTCCGTACTTTCGGGACGTAACAAAGTTGGTATCAGAGCGTTAGGTTTTACCTTCGGAGCGTAGGATGACCCTTGGTTGATGGAATAGGTGACTAAAGTAGAGTGATGTACCGTAGGTATGTTCCGCGGCATATTTACGATACGCTACACCACTTAAGAAGCCTTAGGATGTACATTTCTTTGCTCAGTATTATATTCATTCCGATCTAGCCTCATCAGTACCAGTTATGGGTTTGCTGCCACAATTACGGGCAAGGAAAGCTACAGCTAGAGTTGCGGTCAGCACGAGCTCGTCATGAACGAGGACTGACCAGGGCAAAATTCCGGCGACACACGATTGCGGAGATGTGTCTTTTTACTGTGTTTCCGCGCCACGAGCGTTTGGCGGATCGCCTTTATGAGATTTCTCGGACGTGCCGATCAGTATCAGAGGATTGGGCCACTGACAGAGGCCAGCCAGATTTTGATGACCGTTGGTGTGTTGCTTATTCATGATGGTCGAGGCACTGTTCAGCGTGCAGACGAGCGAGCTAGTTATTGCTGCGAACGATGAGATATTGCCCCAGATGCCGGAGTTAGTACAGAATGAGTTATACTAAGAGATGATAAAAGATCGCTAGTCATCGAGGATGAATGACTAGGACATGTGGATCGTTCGCCTACCCCGATGCGAGGTCATCAGATAGATTGATTCCAGCTAGAGATGACTTCACGCGGAGACGTTGAGAGTCGACAGAGACGATCGAATGTCAGAAACCTATTATTCCCAGTTTAAAGTAGTCGGAAAGACATGCAGGCAATTCTATGGACCCTCTAGAAGAATGAAACCCTAACTCGAGATAATGACCGTGTGAAAGCCTTTGAACCTTCGGGTTTGAGGCAGTTCCACGGCGCCATTAGTGAGGCTTGGGTTTGCCCTTCTACGGCTGGACCACCGATGCTGTGGTATGTACTCGATACTATTAAACTGTGCCCAAGATATTGAGCCCTTGGGGGATTATGAGGTTTTGACAATCGATTGGATGGTTCGACTTAATTCGGATGCTAGGTGGTGAGATGCATTTCTTGGGAGACTCCCGATACGAGGATAGCCGTTGGAGCTCAGTCCATGCAGCCATGACGAGACGAGTCTGAAGCGGTCGACATTAGAGAAAGGTGAAGTAAGAGGTTCGTACCGATCTAGATGAAACAACGTTCCACTCCGCCGACATCAGAGATGCGATACGTATGCCGAGGCATTGTACTTGGATATATCTTCCAGAAGGAGTCGCGTTGAGTATGCAGCCGTTCCAGAACGAGAACAGATCTAGTAAGGGACGAAGACTTCCGGACAGTTCGGCAAAGACGAGATTTGGGAGAGATCTCTATAGGACCTTTCTGGAATAAATTACGAGAAGACTTGGACCCAGTAGTGGTCATGTTATGCACACCGGCAGGCTAGAGTTCAAGATCGTCGACGAGACATGCTATGAGTGACCATGGCAGTTGGCCAGAGATTCTTGGAGGATGTGCTTGAGCGGGACTATTCCGCCATACTTGATTTCGTATTTTTGGGCAATTTATTCGCATGATTGATTTTGATGATTGAGTTTCATGGTATTTGTCTTCATGGACCATGGTTGCACCTGCTGAGTATTTACGATTTTTGCACGGTTGTTGCACTTGATATCGTTTTCGTGCCTTGGTTCTCATGTTTATGATTATATGGATTTCATACAGTTGAGTTGATTTGTGCGTATATACGCACACGATTTGGTTTTTGCACGCGGTATAGTTCATATATGCTTGCAGTGCAGTGTTACGTATGTTGTGCATTTAGATGCCCTGGACTTCGATTTCGATGGTGATGTTCGATATTTGTTTTGTGCACCTTGTGCACCTGATTGGATTTTGCGTATATTCGGCACTTGATATTGGATTTCATGATTTCATGCACGATGGATCCACCTGATTTGGATTTTCGCGCATGTTGGGCGCATGTTTTGAAGTGTGATTTTGGTGCACACCAGATGCACTAAATCGAGATTTTTCGTGCATGTCAGATGCACCTGATTTTGCTGTCAGGCACACATGTTGCCTACGACAGATGTTTCGTGCACACCCGATGCACTTAGATGTTGTTTCTGTGCATATGTATGGCACATATTTGGATTTTGATTTCCGTGCGCACCAGACGCACGTAGTATTCATACGCGTATTTTGGGATTGATTTTTCTTATAGAGCAGTACGTTTTTATGATATTGCTATGTGTTTTCGTACTGAGCAGGACTAGTCAGAGGACAGTACCTGAATATATTTTACATGCATTGATAGTTATTGAAGGGATTTCCAAAAAGCGAGCTATAGCCTCAGCATTTACCTACGTGTCTGATATGACACGAAATGTTTAAAACAAGGAGACCCTTCTAAATTGTTTCCAAAACGGCGGAACGTACATTTCAAACAAAGGTATATATGTATATAGTTATTTTCTTATGATAGACGTCCGCCAATGTGCAGTGTTATACGCGTTGCACAGCGACTTAAAGAGATTTCGCATGCATTTCCTTCAGATACTTACATATATAGATTCGATATTTACATGTATAGTTTCGAGTTATATCATATTGGTTTTGCTTTGGATTTGGCATTGATGTCTTTCCCATGACTCCGATGATTGCGGGATGCTTAACGGAGTTTTGATTTGAGTTATATGCTCATTTTTCATGCGCATGCGCTGCGCTACGATTTGTTTTGTGTATTTACAATTTCGGAGCCCCGACGACTTGATGGTTTTGGTTTAGATGTTTTAGTATTTGGGGGGAGTTTTACTTTAAATTCGGGGACCGATTTTTTTTAAGGGGGAAAGATTGTAGCGTTTTGAAAATCGTTTCGGTGAAATTTCGGAAAATAGGTAAAATAAGGGGGTTGCTGTAAAAAGTCAAAATGCAAATATCTTATTATAAAAATTAAATATACATATTCTAGCTATGAAATTGCTAGTATTTGGTGTTTATTGAGCCACTGGTGAAATTTCAAATTTTCTGAAAAAAAATTTATTTTATTATTATTTTAAGCTGTCACTAATAAATTTAATTAGGGAAAATTACAAATTGGAATGAGTTGAAACAAATTTTGTGCATCATGACACATTAAATAAAATTTTATCATGTGGTTTTTGAAACGAAATTGTTTGCCAAAACGGTTTAGAAATTATTGAAGAAAAAAGGCTTTTTTTTAGTGTAAATAGAGATTTGGGGTATAATATTTATCATTTTCCCTCATCCCGCACACACACCCACACTCACCCACCCCCACTTCCATTGTGGCCGAACCCTTGCTGCCCCCAATTCCCCACTTGAGAAAAGAAAAGTCCAAGCAAACAACAAAAGAGAAGAATGAATAAAGAAAAAGTGTATAAGTGTTGACTTTGGGGTATGGGTTTTGTTTGACTTTTGCCACAAAACCCCATTCTCTCTCTCTCTCCTCACTCATCCCTTCCCCATCAGGCCGAGACCCCCTATGATCAGCCCCCAATTTTACCACTTCATTTCCAACACAAAATTGCTCTCAAAATTCAAGAAAAATCAAATTAAAACCTCACAAATCCCAAATCCAACAATTACCCATTATTCTTTAACCAATCTAGCGTGGATCTTGGAGCATGTAATCAAGTTTTGGAGGCTAAAATTTCAAGTTTGATATTTTGATTTGTGAAGGTAAATCCTAACCCCAATGTTCCCGCCGAAAATTTCTGCGCAGAAGAGTCCAAGGTATCAAATGGCAGCGATATGCTTAAGGAAATGCGAACCAGTATCTTCCGGGCTGTTTTTTGACAAACTCCCGAATGAGAAACAGATAAATTCTAATGGTATCGAAAGCGGCTCGAAAAACCCTTCGATTTGATATATTATGGGCCTCGTAATTCATCCGGGATCAAAAGTTATGAGGAATTACGTGTCCACACGTGATGGACTTTTAAGAACCTGCTGGAGGAGTTAAAAATATAATATAAACTCAGAAAAGACCCCAATGGGGCATCGCGTGCTCACACGTGACCATGGGTCATGTGCAGACACGTGATGGGCTTTTAAGGTCTCTAAAATATTGAATAGAATTAAATTCTAAAATCTGTTCCCTGATTAAAAATCAGGAATCACGTGCTCACACGTGACCAATGGTCACGTGTTGACACGTGATGGTTAAAACTGAAGCGTAAACAAACAGCTGAAGGAAATACCTCAATGAGGTGTCACGTGCTCACACGTGACCAATGGTCACGTGTTGACACGTGATGGTTACAACTGAAGCGTAAGTAAACACTGAGAAAATGACTCAATTGGGGGTCACGTGGCAACACGTGACTGGCTGTAAAAGCCTTGCTGTTCAACATAATTAAATTCTTTCAACATAATTAAATTCTAAAAAAATATCATTTAAATCTTTCGAAATAGAATTAAAATTCTAAAAGCTTCTAAATCTTTCCAAATGGAAAAGGATTATGGAGACCGTTGGATTAAAAATCCAAGGGTGATTAAATATCACCAATTTATGGAATAATCTTGGACTTGGAAAGATTTCCCCCCTAAATCTAACCGAGATAACAAAGGGATATCTCTGGATTTAAAATCCAATGGTGAATAAAATTCACTTAACAATATAAAGGCCCAGATTAATGATAAATATAAATCAAATCTCTCAACATACAAATCAAATCTCTCAATGAGAGATTTGCTAAACAAATTGATTTTTTTCCTTCTTCTATAAATAGGAGCCAAGAAGAGAAGAGAGGGGACTACTTTTTTGGAGAGAAAAACAGAGAGAGGAGAATTTAATTCTCAAGAGGAAAAAAAAGAAAGGAGAATTTAATTCTCAACAAAGAAAACCTTAGGTGAGAAAAGAAAGGGAATCAAAACTTCAAACAGAGAATTTAATTCTCAAAATCCAAGAGTTTAATTCTTATAAAAAAAGAACTTAGTTCTTCTTCTGGTTGAAGATCTGCACAGAGCACATCTCCCCATATTTTGAGAATTTAATTCTCATCGGGTCGAGATCCTGCCATGCAAATCCTAAACTTAGAAGGGGAATTGAGTTTTGAGAATTTAATTCTCCTAAAACAAAACTAGGGTTTAACCCTAATCAAGAATTTAATTCTTTTACATATGTGGGAATTTAATTCCTTTGAAAAGAAATTAGGGTTTTACCCTAAATAAGAATTTAATTCTTTCACAACAGGAATTTAATTCCACCAAAACAAAAATTAGGGTTTTACCCTAAATAAGAATTTAATTCTTAAAGATAAGGAGACTTAAAAGATCCCTGTACATGAAAAGACAAAGGTCGCGTGCCCCACGTGACCCCTGAACAGATCCCCCAAAAATGAGAAGAGGAAAGCTTTGAGGCAATGCCTCACGTGTTCCCACGTGACCCTCATTATATATGGAACAAAATCAAAGGCAGAAACAATTCTGGGCGCTCTCACGTGTTACCACGTGACCCCTAGTAAATGTTCTAATAAATCAGGGCATGATTATACATCACGTGCCCACACGTGATGGCTATGAAAATTAAAAGTGTTTAACACTTGTTTGCAGAACAAAATAAAGGGGATCTGGCCCCACTTTTTGATGCCATCACGTGCTCCCACGTGACTCCCAAAACGCAGAAAGAAAGATCAATGGAAATGAAGGCTTTGGGCGCTCTCACGTGTTTACCACGTGACCCCTTAGCAAACATTTTAACAGTCAGCGTATAAATCCCCATCACGTGTCAACACGTGATGCTCGAAATAAAAAGGAAAAGTGTTTAACACTTATTCGCAGATTTGAGGGTAAAACAAAGGAGATCTGGCTCCACATTTAGGGCGCCCTCACGTGTCCCCACGTGACCCCTAACAAATCCCTTTAATATCTAATGGATGGATGCCTATCACGTGCCCACACGTGATGGCCAGGAAATGAAAAGTGTTTAACACTTAATTGCAGAACGAAGCAAAAGGATCTGGTCCCCCCTTTTGGGCACTCTCACGTGTCCACACGTGACCCCTCTGTCTTTAGTGTTTAACACTAATTCGGGGATTATATTTCCAGTGTTTAACACTGATTGTTTCTAGAGTTCAACACTAAATTGAAGATTATATTTCCAGTGTTTAACACTGATTGTCTTTTAGTGTTTAACACTGATTTGAGAGTTCTACCTCCAGTGTTTAACACTGTTGTTCTCTAGTGTTTAACACTACTTTTAGCCAAATTGGCTAATTTTCTAGAGGCAAAAGTCCTTCCTCCAAATGAATCTCAAAATTGAGGAAACCAAAGACAAGATGTTATCAAAGCCCCCAAACCTCTGTTCGGCACTGCTGAATGATGAGGGGCTAAACCCAGACAAATGTGTAATGGCCCAAAGGGCCAATATTTCAAACATAATTGGACTTAGCCCAAACTGGCCATAAGTCCTCAAATTGTCTTGAACTGAGCACATCTGCTCTTTCAACCAACTCATTGGTTCAAGGGTACATCTCTGAACTCCTCTGATATTTGTCGTTGTAATCCTTCAACGTCTTCAGAGAGGTGACGGGTCCTGACAACCACACATCAACATGGACTGTGGGGTCCTTAAACCCATGGACTTATGCGTCCTTAAACCAAGATATGGACTGTGGGGTCCTTAAACCCGCGGACTTATGCGTCCTTAAACCAAGATATGGACTGTGGGGTCCTTAAACCCGCGGACTTATGCGTCCTTAAACTAACGGACTAATGCGTCTTTAAACACACCCATATGGACCGCAATATCCTTAAACTACCAATGGACCACTATGTCCTTAAACTGGTATTGGACCACTATGTCCTTAAACTGGCAATGGACCACCATGTCCCTAAACTGGAGATGGACCACCATGTCCCTAAACTAGAAATGGACCACCATGTCCTTAAACTGGAGATGGACCACCATGTCCCTAAACTGGCAATGGACCACCATGTCCCTAAACTGGAACAATAGAGCCCAAACGCTCTTTTGTCGGATCTAAACGATCCCGTTAAGTTGATCTTAGTCCCAAACTGGACTAACGTATCCTTAACAACCGTTTAAGTTGATCTTAGCCTCAAATATGGCTAACGTATCCTTAAACCTTTAAATAGACTTTAGTCCCAAATTGGACTATAAATCCCCCAATCAACTTTGGTTCAAAGGGTACATCTCTGAACTCCTCTGATATCTGTCATTGTAATTCTTCAACGTCGTCAGAGAGGTGACGGGTCCCGATGGTCATGCATGCAATGTCGGATCTAAACGATCCCGTTAAGTTGATCTTAGTCTCAAACTAGACTAACGTATCCTTAACAGACGTTTAAGTTGATCTTAGCCTCAAAAATGGCTAACGTATCCTTAAACCAAAAACCCCAAACCCAAATCTAAGAAAACACGGATTTGGACTAATCCACGTCCTACGAGTGACGAAATAAATAGTCTCCGTATACAATCCACGGGCAACCACAAACAAAACAAACACACACGACACGAAGTGACCAGCTGGAGAAGGAGAAAGTTGTTACCGCGATGCGGTAGCGTAATTAACTGCAGGGGCTTGCGCCTGCAGGGAAGAGCGTCCCTACAATCAAAAACTCCTCAAACGAGGGGGAATCTGACGAAGTCTGCTACATCGGTCGCATCCGTCTAAACCTCCGATACACGGTGCCATAAATCAACTTGGCATCTTCGGAGAGGTGGACGGATAGCACCAATTAGCATCTGCCCCGAATCTCAGGCAAGGCAGTCCATGTCTCGGCCGCCATTCGGAGGGGAACCCCTAATATGTAATTGTTAGTTAAATGCTTTGAATCAACTAATTAGGTGTGTAATTATGGCTCTAATTTCAAAATTTAATATTCAAGAGGAGGATTAAATTAAGGTTAGGGTTTTATCTCTTAATCATGTTTACTTGAGTAGTCTAACATCTTAAGATTTACAAAACCTAATATAGGTTCTAATTTGTTAATTGTTAAAATTAAATTGTCCTAATTATGATTGGTTTGCAAACTAGATTTTTGTAATTAATATAAAGTAGTGAGATTAAAATCTAGTTAATGGTTGTGTGGCTTAGTTAAGATGTTTTAATGAGAATTATGGCCACTAGAATTGTAAAAATATTTAAATTTGATTTAAACACTAAGTTTTGAGCTAAAATGGAAAATTGTGCTAATTTTGTTAACTAGGTTTTTAAAATATATATATTTTGGTGAGATAAAATTCTAATTTGGGTTTCATGACATTATTAACATTATAATTTGTGGTTTAATACTTTAGTATATGCAAAACCAAGCTTAATTGATGAATTATGAATTTTGCTTTAAAAAGTATTAAAATCGATATTTCTTGCAAACTTGAATTTTGGGTTAATGTAATTTAGCGAGATTAAAAATCTAGTAAGTGTTTATGTAGCCTAATCAAGCTAATTAGTGAATATTTTGACAACTCGTTTTGCTAAAGCATCAAGATGTTGTATTAAAGCGGTTAGTTTTGCTTATTAGGTTTGTGGAAAAATAGCTTTTAAAGCGAATTTGAAGTTTTGAATATTTTAACCCTATTATATATATATATTTAAGGTGTTGTGAAACCACGATTGATACGTTTGAGTTTTTCTCGATTGTTTGGTGTTTGTACGCCGACGTCGAGGGTTTTTGGGTTGATTTGTGAAAGCAACCATAGGTTTTGACCTATGTGGGATTCGTGAGTCGTTTTGGTCATGAGTCGGATTTTAATGCGATACGGTGCGTTATGATATGTAGGTAACCCATGTGGACTTCGAGACGACAAGCAAGCGTGTGGCGACGTCGGCACCGGCGAGCGAGGACCAGGTGAGTTGATTTATATCTACGAAAAGAAGTCGGGTGGATGGCGTATAGCACCCCCGCAGTCCGTGGTGGTGTATACGGATGCGTATACACACCAACAATTGTTATATGTTATTTGGGATTAATAACAATGTTTAGGATGGATATTGGTGTGTTGGATTATTTTAGTGTTGCGAACCCTAGGGTAGTGTTGCACTACACATACACACATACATGCTTGCATACATTCCTATTTATGTGTGCTCATGGGATTCTTTATAGTTATATGTTCACATGGGTATAGGACTATGTGTTCACATACGGATTCGAGGATGATACTTGGGATTGAGCTGAGTCGATGAGATTTGTTTTGTGGTTGTGATATCAGTGATATGAAAGGATTCGTACTTGAGGTACGTCCTGGTGTTATAGCGGATCTTGGGACGACGATACGGGTGAATAGTGTTATTAATAAAATAGTCAACATGTGATCGTGATATAAGATATGATATGCTAGGATATTGATACTAGGCCGTATTGGGCGATGTATACCCCTTGATGATGATATGTGCTAATGATATCGGTTTGTACGAGATTGTCGATCAGTAGTCAGATCATGAGTATATTGAGGATATTAGTATTGTACTAGACATAGGTCAGTACCCTAGACTATGATCTTGGATAAAGAGGATACCAGAGGAATAGTGTGAGGAATATGATATTAAACCGTACCCAGATTTGGGGATGCCGTACTACGGATTTACGTACGAGCTATATTTTGATGATTGATCCGCACTCTTGACTTGGGATGTCTGATTATAGATATGGTATTGGATATGATATTATTGAGGCGGGATCACCGACTAATATATATAGAGGTATGTATATGGATCGACTCAGATGTTAGGCGGTTTCCTTACATGTAGTCCAGCTTGTTAGCTTAGCCCTTTTGTTTTGTTTAGTTGTTAGATTAGAGTCGATTCTTACCTATTTCAAAAACTAACGAATCGTGGGTATTTTAAAGGACAGCCCAAGGGATCCTACGGATATTTCAAAAGACGTATCTATTCATAAAAACACCGTAGCCCCTATTTTCAAAACCCCATGATTCGTGTTATTTCAAAAGGCACCATTTGTAAGACTTATATTAGATTAATGCAGATTAGTTATAGTTGCGTCTAGTATTCAGCTCCCGCTCATTATTATGGTTCACTTCGCATCGCATGCTTATTTTATGTTTCATACTCTATTATTGATATCATGCTGTCAGGACACCAGCACCATTACCGATGATGAGTATGTACCACGTACACTTATTTGCCGGCTCACACACATCTTCATCGGTAATTGCCATGTCACGTACACCTTAGAAAATATTATTGCTTGACATGGCCTGTTAGCTAATAGTTAGACATGATATTAGTGTACTTGCCTTATATGTTAGTTTAGACATTGTAGTTATTACCTGCTACTTCATGCATACTGTTATTCATTTTTATGCCGCATTCATGGATTCTCATGCATATATTCACTATTTTACGTGTTATTGAGGTTTTGGATTCAGATTTCCATGAGATTTTCTGGATTTGGAGGAAAACCGCAAAAACATAAATAAACATTTTCTCTCTTTTAAAATAAAAAGTGCGGTTTTCCCATGATGTATGAGTCGTCCACCATGAGTTTGCTGATGGATTTAGAGACCCGATTCGAGGAGACGGATGAACCGTTTCGGGTACATGGTGGACCCGGTAAGGTACCCCGGGGCAAGAAGCGCGTTATGATGATGATGTGAGCCTGGCAGGGGAGCACTACCTACCGGTGATTTTACCCGACACGTCGGATATCCGGAGGATACCGTCGTGGTCTTGAGATGGATGGTAGGGGCCGGTCTGGACTGACGACGCCCTAGATATTGTGATTGAGACATTGAGATTTCGAGATATTGAGGTACAGAGACTGTGATACAGAGATATTGAGATATTGGGATTACGTTTTGTGCCGATGCTAGGCACTGTTTTATGCTGATTTCATTATGATATCTCATTTTAATAATACAAAGGAAATCTCACTAATTTATGAAAACAGCTCTTCATTTACATGTATTCTGTTTTCATGCATTCATACCTCATTCATATGATATATTGCTACCTGAGGCACTGACACGGGCACATGAGATTACACTCGGGTTAGATATTTACCCTAGCCTTGTTATAGGTTGCATGTTATATATATAATTGAGGATATATTATGATCATTGACCTAGGTTGCGTTGTTTATGCGATTTCTTTCCGTAGATGTTTTTCTATTCACGAGTTGGCAACTCACCCCCGTTGTGCCCCAGTTTCTTGCAGGTTTGCCGTACAGGTTTCATTATGGCTTTGCGGGCATAGTTTCCTTTGGGTGATTTGCTAGTAGGTGGGTTTACTTGTATCGTACCCCCATTATATATCTTGTATATCATTATTCTGTTGTATCTAGAAGTTCCATCAACCAACATGTATTTATTTTGAGATAGAGACCGGTGATGTTATTCCTTCGACCTTAGAGTCGCGCGTTATATTTCTGTGATTTTCTTATGGTTTTGAGTTTCCTTTTGAAATTTGATCCTCGCCGTTGGCGTTGTATATTATATTACTTGTGTGGTTGTGACCGTCGATTGACGAAGAGCTAGCTCCCGCTTGGGGATTCCTTTTTATTGATTTCGTATACTATTCATGTTATATCCCGTTTGGGGGCCAGTATTTACAAAGGAGACTCTGCCGAAATTTTCAGGAAATTATTGATGTTTTTAGAAACCCGCATAATTCGGCTTATGCTTTTAAAACTACTTATTTAAATTGGTTTTCCTTCACTCTACTACTTTTCTTGGGTTACATTTCTGGGTTTTCGGCTTACTTGGATTACGTACGCCTCGAGACGTTTCGTAGTTTAAGTGCCGGTCATGTTCCGTACTTTCAGGACGTGACATCAGTGGAGACTGGGTACACTGAACGGACTCGCCGAGAACTCCCACATGGTATTATACCTCACGTCAGATGGTGGTTCTCTGGTGACACTGGTACAGCTTAGTCTGTTGACCCGAGATCGTCATAGAGTCTTGTGTGTCTCCCACTGTGCTTTCATTTCCACCCTACCACAGCTCTACTGAGTCGTGCAAACAGGTGGTTTTTTGGTACAGTCCCGATTCACATGGAGGCGATGAGCGATAAGAGGGGATTCGTCTCTCCTGGTATTGGGGGTTGATGTTGCGTTATGCACGACTGGCCATAACTGGAAATCCCTGGCCAGGGTTGCTGTGATATACTGGTAAGAGTTATCAGTAGTTTCACGATTGTTATGGACATTACGTCGGCATGACTTATCAAGCTATTAGGGTCTGACGTTTACCACCCCTAGGCGAGATATGCGACATATCAGACGAACAGACCGGACTGTACGGTAAGTGTTACTGGTTGGATTCACAGGAGTGTGAGCGGGCTTGCTCGTCGATCTTCTGATCGCTCAATACCCAGGTGGCCGTTAGGTTTAGCAGACCGTTTGCGGCTTGTGGGTGCTTGATATGATCATCATCTGCTGCCGGCGTATTGACGAGTCTTTAGAGTCCTACACAGAGGTTTCCTGGCTCAAGCGAAACGAAATAGGAGCGCATATGAGATATGTGCGGGACCGAGAATAATACCAGTATGTGATACTGTATTCTATTCTCGCGATATGTATCATGGGACGGTTATATGTGATATAACCGGGTTACCGAATCAAATGTTGATTCGATACATTGATACACATGATATTAGTCGGTTATATGCAGTATGACCGGATCATTAAATCAAGTGTTGATTTAATGATTTAATGTATAATTATATATTTGATATATCACTTTACATTAACTAGTATTGGTTCACTTAAGATTGATTATCTCACTTGAATGTGCACATTGTATATATGATATAGTTTTGTGCACTAGTTTGTATCATGTTTGACGATACATGCAAACTTGGGTATGTGTTTATATTAAACCATATTTAGTTTAATGGTTAGGTTTTATATTTGTTTTATTTATTTTCTTTAATTCATTTTTTGGAAGGATAAATGAAATGGTGGCTTGCTTTGTTCTTTTGTTGAAACTTCATGAAGCTTTGAAAGCTTGACCATTTTGTTTCTTTCCTAAACCAAACCATTTAACTAAACCATAGTTTATTCTCTACACTCAACCAGGTTACATATATGATAAGAATCACTTGATTTATTTTAAGAAATAATTCATTTTTCTTTCTTCTTCATCTTCTTGTTCAAGTGAAGAAACCATTTTTGAAAAATATTAAGTGATGATTCCAAGTGAGAAAGCAAAATCCAAAGTGAACCCACTTCCTATTTCTTCATCCTCTACCACTTGCCATGTAGTATAGGGTGTTTTCTTCACAAGTTTCATGACTTGGTGAAGGTGGAGCTTGATCTTGAGTTGCCTCGACGTAGATCATCTTCGGCATCGAAGTCGACGACCTAGCCCCATCATTTCTCCGATGAAGCCGATGCTAGAGTCCGGGATCCATTGATCGCAGCGAGGGGACATCGTCACAGAGCTAAGGAAGTGGAGGACCGGATCTACAAAAGTTGTAGTCACTTCCCTTTTAGTTAAAGTTGTTAACTTGCATTGCATCGCCTTACCTCTAGTTAACGATCTTGCATAGGATTCTTAGGCACATGAAAAAATTGATTTTGGCAAGTTTGATCTGTTGTAGAACCTCATGGGTGTGCCTAGGAACCCTACATTCGCCTCCCCGCAAACACGTGGGGTGCGCGACATCGACAGAAAGTGGTATCAAAGACTCTCATAAATCTTAGATAGCTTGTAGCGACGTTAGAAATCCGCCGTTTTTGTCGGGCAAAAACTACCGACAAAAACAGTTTCCAAAAATGATGTTTTAAGTTGTTTGCACAACCCGCGGGCCCATGGTTTGCACTAAGAAGCCATGGGTTGGAGCGTGCGCACCCCAAGGATACTCTAGGGAGGGAATGAAGGCCATGCCCACCCCCCAAGAACACCACAAGGTGGCCTTGGGGTGGTGACCGAAGAGAACACAAGAATGGTGCTCTCGGGTCTGCCTTCCTCTAAGAGCCACTTCGTCGTGACCCCTGGGGATGGGTATCCTGCCCCCCCCCCCGAGGCCCTCCATTCGATGGTTAATTTTGGTATCTTCGCCTCCGTGAAGATTCGGGCGGGTTTCGAGTTCATTTCGACTCCCGGATTGCCTTAAAACGATTGTTTTTTGAACTTTAGCTCACAGGATTTTTCAAGTTTTGGAAAAATTGGTTTAGTTTGCTAATTACGTGCGGAATTATAATGTCGCAGTTACTTTAGAAGCTCTGTGATGTGTATATGTGTTTGGAAACGTCGACTAATTGCTATACATCGATTAGTCGGGGTTGCACATATCTGTGATGATGTTATGTTGGTTTGTGTTGTTGGATCGTCGTGGATGAATATCCGGGGATGTGGGATGAGAGTTTTCACTCTTTCATTCAATGTAAATTTGTAAAGTGATATAATATTATTTTGCGGGGCACATCTGGGTTGAGGTTGTAGCCACCGATATATTATTTCTCTTACTGTTTTTGCTCCTAGGATAGACCCAAGATGGGGTGCACAAACTACCAGGTACTTTGAACTACCGAGTGGCCTACTCACTTTGCTGAGGGAGGTTGCTTCACTTCGGGTATTTGGAGGGTTGTTTGCCGCACCCGTAGGGGTCTAGGGTGGGGTTTGGCTATTCATCACGACCGTGGAATCCGTCTTCGTTACAGGCTTAAACGAAACACGGAATTCCTAGTATATCCAATATGTTCATCTGTGATCTGGAATGCCTATTATTGCGTGAGACGAATGGTTATTATATATGCTATATAATAGACTTTTCTTATGTTTTGCATCCACTCTAGTCCAGCCCCCGCTCTGGCGTTAGTTTAGTAACCTAACGGTGTTAGACGGGGCCTAGTGGCGAATGCGAATGGCAAAAGTGGACGTGGTATTTTCATATTTTTCTGTGATGATAGGTGTAAATGATGGGACTGCATTACATTAATACAAAGCAAATAAACCAATGCTGAATCATTGGAACAAATTTTAAAGACCACTCGGTAATTTTGAAACAGGAGACTTTTAAATGCGGAGCTTAAACCACTCCTTTTAAAAGCTATCAGGTTCCTTCGATTATATCAAGTTCACTACGTTCACGGTTACGCCAAAACAATTCGTAGCCCTCTGTCATTTCATATGAATATTCAGTAGTATTCAAGCTATGTTTATTGGCCTTCGTCAAGGCATAGTGATGGTAGCTGCTGGGTATTGATATGTAGCATAGATAAATGCGTTGGTTTGGGACAGTCGTATTACTTTGTTGGCTTTCATCAACGATCTATACGGGTGGGTTCAAATAAACCTGGAGAATTATGGGTGGAACTTGACATGTGACTTATTATTTGTTGGCCTTCGTCAAGGTCATAAGAGCATGGGGCAAAAATCCACATCGGGGGTTTCTTAGGAAACTGAAACTTGCTAGTGATGCATACCATTTGGAGTATGATAATGTTGGTAGGATTCCTTCAAGATTATCATACAATGATATTTGGATCCCGATCCTACTGTGAGTATCCGCTACTCCTCGGGAGATTCTTCACTTAACGATCAATATTATAAACCAAGTAGGTTTCTAGAATAGTGTTAGCGGGGCTATGCCTCCAGGGAAAAGAGGTTATTTAATTAAGGAACTTCGCAAAAGCGTCGTAAAACCTTCCTCGAAGTACCGACACTAGCCTGGCCGAACGGTTAAGCAAGTATTGTACAGTGAGATTAATGCAAGTGCGCGGCGGCGGCCCGACCTCCATCCCGAGGCCAAATGCGGAAGCGATGGTCAACTTTAATTTTACAAACCAGCACCACCGCGCACTATAAACCCGGATCGTGCCATTAACTAGTCCTAGCTAACTACAAGATGGGGAAAAGAGATATACCGAGCGATCCGTGTCCTCCGGTCTTCTCGCCGTCGTCCCGATCTCCCGCGGAATGTCCGGTCTCCACCTCCTCGCCGGAAGGGCACCACGTCGCCTGCTTCTTTTACGGGCTCCCACCTCTATACCGAGGCAACTCGGGCACGAAGCTAGCGAGTCGACGTGCCCAAGGTTTGTTGTAGAATGTGTGTAGAACTCATGTCTCATTTTGGGGTATTGGAAGTTGCCCTTTTTGGTGGAGGAATGATACAAACTCATGGAGATGGAACTTGTGGGATTTTACAAAAGCGAAAGAGCAAAAATCCCACATGAGAAATCTTGGACAGCCCCTTCATGGTATGTCCGGCCATGCAATGGTGAGGGAAGAGTGAGAATGGAGTGTGTATCAAAAATATGAGAGAGGCCACACAATAATGCAAGAGGGGATCAAATGATATCATGAAAGAACATGATCACAAACACATCCACACTCAATCACAACCATCATCAAAACCATGTCACACAAAAGTCAAGCCATGATGGATAAATCAAGTCAATGGATGGTGCACCCATCATGATGCAACAAAATGTAAAGAACACCCTCCACAAATGCTTATTTGCACAATTGCAAATAAGCCCTCCTCCACCAATCTTCGGCCAATGAAGGATACAAACAAATATGGCCGAAACGGAAAGCAAACTGGCAACTCCAGAAAACTGGTCCCGTAATAAATTACAGGAAAACCCCGATACTGTGAATACACACCCGCATCTATATTCCGACCGAATACAAATGCAATAAGACAAAATCTACACTGTACTATACTAGGATCCGGCTTAAACCAAAGCCGGCTAGTATTATCCGTCCGATCCTGATCCGTGCAATACCGCACGTATCTGATCGAACCCTGCCATATCTCCATACGGCCTCTACAGCGTTTCGCCCGAAAACTTGAGCAACTGAATGTGGGGGACTCTAAAGACTCGTCAATACTATGGCTGTAGATTTAACCACTAGCACATCAGAGGTATTAGCCATACGTGACGGGCTACCAGCTATTGACCGAAAGGGACGACGATGGGCGAACTCATCCTGACACCCTACTGAGCCTGTCAGTGACAATATCTGTACAGTCCGGTCCTTTCGTCTATGAGTATCGCATGGCGGGCCTAGGGGGTTGGTAAAAGTCAGACCCCCAAAAGCGGTACAAGTCGTGTCGGAGTGTAGCCCAGAACACCCTGAGATACTACTGGAATACCTACCAGTAAATCTCCTGCCTTGGCTAAGGACTTTTCATGTTCTGGCTCTCCTAGACACAGCGCGACCTCACCCCCAATACCGGGAGAGACGAACCCCTGAAGATACGCTCACTGCCTCCATGTGGCTCGGGACTGTACCCAACTAAAACCTGTTTGCACGTCTCCTTTGAGCGTGGTAGGGTAGTAATCAAAGTACAGTGGGAACTCACACGAGACAAATGACGATCCCCAGGTCGATGAACTAACCTGTACACATATCAGCAGGGAACTGCTATCTGACGTCAGGTATAAGACCAACTAGCATTTTCCCGGCGAGTCCTGTCCGGTGTACTCATAACCCAATGAGCACCTGTATACATCTTAGGTGATCCAACTGACACCAATGGCTTGTGAGATCGGCCACCGCCCCTCGTCGGGGTCTCGAATATATACACTAGTCTACTCTGGAGTATCTATGCCCTGTCTCAAAACTCCCACGACTAGGGACCTTTTAAGGATGTGCTTATAGACCCCAGCTCCCACTTATATGATCGCCCTTATACTGCTGGTGGTCAAGTAAGAATCCTAGGGGCTCTATCAACGTGTAATAGCAACATGCCAGGTCACCTAAAGCAGTACACGATGATAAAGGTAAACCAGATAGCATACTATCATCTTGAGTAAGATTGTCCTACCAGGATAGGTCCTCCCTCAATCATTGCAATCACGTGCCTATGATCCAATAATTGACTCTGAGGGCACTATCTCCAACAATCTCCCACTTGCACTCAAGGATAATTATTGCGATGTCCCATACTCACAGCCCGTGTGATACCGAACACCCAACTCCTCTACTAGTCAGTCTCACAAAGCCCGTTTGCGAAACTATTGCGTTCGAGGAATAGCCTCGGTGAGTGGATCCGCTTTGATATTTCTTTCTATGTCTCTCTATATCCTAAGTTCGTGGAGAAAGCCATCTCCCGAAATGAGCAATACCTGTCTCAGAATGTGTCTGGATGTCTGATGGGACCTAGCTCACAAATGAACTCCAAATCCAAACTTCTTAGACTGTATCGTCAACTGAACTTAATCAATATCCTGCGCCATGCCTCCCTCAGTATTGCCTTGGACCACCTGTCCAAAATACTGCCCCTGCCCCTCGTCAGTAGGAAAAACTATAACTCTGACAACCTCCTTGTCGTCCAGGTCACCTTGGAAGCCTGGAATGATAACTGTCTCCCGAATGAGGCTGTCGTTATCATATCCCTAGAACATCCACTTATATTCTAAAACTGCTTCCGACTGTTTCTCCAGGATTGGATCAATGTCAACTTATTGCATCTAGTGCAAGAACAACATCTGGTGTGGTACTTGACATCTCATGATTGACTCAATTGCCTAAGCAAGTGATCTGCCAATCATGCACATCCCTCTCCCCTTTAGTCTGTAAGACACCTTTAGAGAGGGTGACTCCATCACCTGCAGGTACACTACCGTGCCAGGAGTCGTCCATTCTAAATACTCTTAGAATGCTGTCTAAGTACCCTTAATTGGGAAACCACCCAAATCTAGATCTAAAACCATAGATCTGGTAACCAGTATGTCTGATATAATGTCCAAGTCCCATGTGGAGAAACCACTGTGTGACGACCAAAGTATAACCGATCGTAGTATAGGAGTTTCTTTTCCTATTCTGTGTATGTCTTCCAAATATCATGACATCACACCCTACTACCTGTAAGCCCGCGGGGGCGCCCCGGCCGTCGATCCGACGCCGGAAACGCGGAAAACAAAAACTTTGCGAACTTTGCAAAACGGCACCACCGCGGACTTTTTACCCGGATCGGGCCATTAACCTAGCTAGCAAGCAAAATAGAAAAGAGTAGAGATGCTATACCAAGCGATCCGTGTCCTTCGGTGTTCGTCTCCACTCCGATCTCTCGCGGAATCTCCGTCCATCATCATCTCGTCGGGAAGGGCACCACGTAGCCGGAATCTTTTACGGGCTCCCACCTCTTGACCGAGGCAACTCGGACGCGAAGTTGGCTAGCCGACGCGTCCAAGGCCTGCTATAGAATAGTGTAGTAAGCTTGTCTCTTTTGGGTATGTGAAGTTGCCATGGAAGATGTGGAGGAAAAGAAAATAAGCTATGGAGTGATGTGTGTAATCCTTTTTCAAGCAAGCATGAAAAATGAGATGATTTCTTTCCACCCCTCACAAAAATGATCCTCTCCCCTCTCAATGAAGTGGCCGGCCCCCCCTCTCAAGAATGGTATTGGAGAGAGAAAAATGCAAGAAAGAATATATCAACAATCTAGAAAATGGTCACTCTCATTTCACTAATCAATCTCCTTTTTCAAAACCATCACAAGAAAAGATAATGAAGTGGACAAGAATGGAACATCATCATGAAGCAAGTCTCATCATAATCCACAAATGCAAGAAAACCCTCCACTAAATATTAATTGCAAACTTGCAATTAACACCCTCCAACAAGAAAGTCCGACCGAGAAGGAATGAAGGAAAACCGGCCAGAACGGAATGCAAACTGGCAACTTCAGAAAACCGATCCCGTAATAAATTACAGGAAAACCCCACTACTGCAAATACATGCCTGCATTTGTATTCCCACTGAACACAAATGCAAAGAGACAAAACTACACTATCAAATACTAAGATCCGGCTTAAACCAAAACCGGCTAGTAAAAACTGTCCGATCACGATGCGTGCAATACCGCACGTATCTGATCGAACCCTGCCATATCTCCATACGGCCTCTACAGCGTTTCGCCCGAAACTTGAGTAACTGAGTGTGGTGGACTCTAAAGACTCGTCAATACGATGGTTGTGGATTTAACCACTAGCACATCAGAGATATAAGCCAATACGTGACGGGCTACCAGGTGTTGACCAAAAGGGACGTCGATGAGCGAACTCATCCTGACACCCTACTGAGCCTGTCAGTGACAATATCCGTACAGTCCGGTCCGTTCGTCTATGAGCATCGCATGGCGGGCCTAGGGGGTTGGTAAAAGTCAGACCCCCAAAAGCGGTACAAGTCGTGTCGGAGTGTAGCCCAGAACACCCTGAGATACTACTGGAATACCTACCAGCAAATCTCCTGCCTTGGCCAAGGACTTTTCATGCTCTGGCTCTCCTAGACACAGCACGACCTCACCCCCAATACCGGGAGAGACGAACCCCTGCAGATCCGCTCACTGCCTCCATGTGGCTCGGGACTGTACCCAACTAAAACCTGTTTGCACGACTCCTTTGAGCCGTGGTAGGGTAGTAATCAAAGTAAAGTGGGAACTCACACGAGACAAATGACGATCTCAGGTCGATGAACTAACCTGTACACATGTCACCAGGGAACTGCTATCTGACGTCAGGTATAAGACCAACTAGCATGTTCCCGGCGAGTCCTGTCCGGTGTACTCATAACCCAATGAGCACCTGTATACATCTTAGGTGAACCAACTGACACCAGTGGCTTGTGAGACCGGCCACCGCCCCTCGTCGGGGTCTCGACTGTATACACTAGTCTACTCTGGAAAAACGATGCCCTGTCTCGAATCTCCCACGACTAGGGACCTTTTAAGGACGTGCTTGTAGACCCCCAGCTCCCACTTATATGATCGCCCTCATACTGCTGGTGGTCAAGCAAGAATCCTAGGGGCTCTATCAACGTGTAATAGCGACTTGTTAGGTCACCTAAAGCAGTACACGATGATAAAGATAAACCAGATAGCATACTATCATCTCGAGTAAGACTGTCCTACCGGGATAGGTCCTCCCCTCAATCATTGCAATCACGTGTCTGTGATCAAATAATTGACTCTGAGCGCACTATCTCCAACAATCTCCCACTTGCACTCGAGGCTAATTATTGCGATGTCGCATACTCACAGCCCGTGTGATACCGAACACCCAACTCCTCTACTAGTCAGTCTCACAAAGCTCGTTTGCGAAACTATTGCGTTCGAGAAATAGCCTCAGTGAGTGGATTCGCTCTAGTGTTTCTTTCTATGTCTCTCTATATCTCAAGTTCGCGAAGAAAGCCATCTTCCGAAATGAGCAATACCTGTCTTAGAATGTCTGGATGTCTGATGGGACCTAGCTCATAAATGAACTCCAAATCCAAACTTCTTAGATTGTATCGTCAACTGAACTTAATCAGTATCCTGCGCCATACCTTCCCTCAGTATCCACCTGGACCCTCTGTCCAAAATACTGCCCCTCGTCAAAAGGGAAAACTATAACTCTGACAGCCACTCTGCCATCCAGGTCACCTTGGAAGCCTGGAATGATAGCCGTCTCCTAAAGGAGGCTGCCGTTATCAATTCCCTAGAACATCAACTTATGTTCTAAAACTGCTTCCGATTGTGACGACCAAAGTATAATCGATCGTAGTATAGGAATATTACTTCCTACTCTGTGTATGTCATCAAAAACCAGGACATCACATCTTACTACCTTCTTAACAGATCCATCCCCTATTCTGATGAAGTCAAACCTATGACTGTCACGTCAGAAATAGATGATCTATCTCTGCTATATCTGCTTTAGTCTATAAATAGACATAAGCCTGATGTCCACCAATGCTTCCGCTGCTCCCACTGACTATGACAACCCTCTGGCAGGGTCATATAAACGTGCACTTCTAAAGCCAGTTTAGAACGACGCTATACTCATCCTCCTGCCGGGTCTCGCAGCCTGGAACAACAGCAATGACAAGTGTGGGTAAACAAGAACCTCTCTGCCACCGTCCTTGAGTATACCGAAGTACCTCTCGGGTGCCTGAGGTTACCCACCTTATCTGCGGAGTGGCCAATGGAATGTCAAAACAGATTGAATCTTTAGGTTCTTATCAAATCTTCAGTAATCGTTTGCAGTTCTGGAATCACTTCCAGTTCTACCATACTCCCAGTACTGTTTTTCTGAAAAAATCCATATTTGATAAAACTGTGGCGAGTCAAGAACAATATCACTATTGATCTTCCAGATGGTAGAAAGTCAACCCTCGTCATAGCCCGGGTCAACCCACAAACAGACATTACAGAAACGTGCCTTGAGTTGTCCAGAGTCTGGTTTTAAGCATAAGCCGGACAACTCCCCGTATCTTAACAATGTCAAGATATGAACTGTTCTATATCCAAGAAACAGAGGCACTGATTTAATTGAATCAGATTCAAATCATGCAGCTGTCTCCAGTGCATGTCAACTAAATGGAAGGAGGCCGATCAGCGTTGCTCAACTTAGGAATGCTTCCAATTATGAGTAACCTGAAAGAGAATCAAGTTCTTTTAACCATTACTATCAACTGAATACCATGTACAAGTATCTACATCTTCGATCACTTTGAAGAATCCCGATACTTGCAACACCTGGTTCTCTACTTTATTCTTATACCTATAACTTCTCAAAACTTCGACCCTGTGTTTCAACGAAACACTTGTCTAAGAACTAGAGAAGTCATAAGTAAACAGAATACAGTACGAGGACCAACCCCTCTGTCCTTGTGGACACTGGACAATATACAATACTCTGTACAAGTCCCCTGAGTCTAGTGACTCATTCACTGTGTGTCGTAGGTTGAAAACTGTACTTATGGTTAAGAAGAGTTACACCGCTGTTCAATGCTCCTTACCTAACCATCCACTGATATAGGTAAAGGTCATAGACATAATTTCAAAAAGATATGTCTCACTCTATAAAAATAGACGTACAGATATATCAATTTGAAATTGGTGCACAACAACGGATATTCAAAACCAAATATTTGCCGACCGGCAAACAACCCAGGTGGCTTCCTCAAATATCACCAATTCCAACGAATCCCGATATAATGAGGATGGTCACCTAATTCCCAATAACTTACTCCCACTCATCATCTGTAAAACCATACAGATGTGAGAATCATACCTGGTAAATACATACCCTGGAGCAAGTGTCTAATTGGGAAATTAGTTTTCTTTTAACAGTACACAGTGAAACTGAAACATTGAAATGTTTCAATGGGGTATCCTGGTATTCCTAGTAATGCCTCTTCCATTTCCAGATTCATAACTATAACCGTACAATTCTTTGCCACCTCTCCAAATCCCTTTATATGTCTTTAGTCATTACCTTCTGTACACCCCTTTAGGCCAAATGGTTTTCTTCCTTCCCTACCGTTCAGCACCAGCCTATGGTTCGGAAGAAGATTATCCAATAAGCATAAAGGGTGTACTGTCCTAATCCTAGGAGCACTCGCATCGCGAGAGAAAGTGAAGATAAAAGACACCTGAATGTACTTTATTCCTATTTCTCCTGAACCTGGATCCATCCCCGAACTGGAACAAGTTCCTTTCGAGTTCGTATATAACCATACGATGGATTATCCAATATACTGGGATCTTCGTAGTGATACGGAGTGTCCTGGAGAAATACAAAGGTGATTTAGGATTGGCGAAGAAATACTTGGTTTGGTCGTGAATAGCAGTCGCAATTTACTTTGCCCTCTTACTAATCCCTTGCTTTGTCTGAACTTAATACCTTCTGTACACCGTTTAGGCTAATTGGCTTTCTTCATTCCCCACCGTTCGGCACCAGCCTAAGGTTTGGAAGAAGACTGTCCAATTTGCGTAATAGGTGTACTACTCCTAAACCAAGGAGTACTCGCAACCTGAGGGAAGGTGAAAAGAAAAGACAACTGAATAGTCCTATCCGTTTTCTCCAGAACCAGAAACCATCCTCGAAGTCCTTCGAGTTCGTATATAACCATACGATGGTTTTGTCCAATGGAAGTGGACGTTCGTAGTAATACGGGGTGTCCTGGAGAAAAGGGTAAAAGTAGGAGTGGCAATGAGGTTTGTAACTCTGACAATCCAAAAAACCAGTGTTAAGAAGGTTCGGTCAACTTGGTTACTGAGTCATAGTCTAGGGTCGGGTCAATGGTCGCTGCCAAAGAGAGAGAGAAAAGAAACACTCAGCGTGCACTCTAACCTAGATCAGAATGGTTATCACTTTATCTAATCTGGAAACCTCCCACTGTAACGTCAAATTCTTCCCCAAACCTGAAAGAAGAATTAGCCGGGATCACCCGAGGAGTAAACCAACTCATCAGTGGGAATCGGGATCCAACCATCATCGCATGATAACGTGACGGAATCCGCTCACGCTATCACACTCCCGAAGGTATGCGCATATCTGGCAAGTTTCAGTACTTTTGAAACTCCCGATGTGATTTCTGCCCCATGCTCTTATGACCTTGACGAAGGTCAACAAATCATAAGTCACATGTCAAGTTCCACCCGTCATTGTCCAGGTTAATTTGAACCCACCCGTACAAGCCCTTGATGAAGGTCAACAAGGCTATACGACTGTCCCAAACCAACGCATCTATCTATGCAGCAGAAAGGCAACAAGCAGCTACCATACACTATGCCTTGACGAAGGCCAACAAACATAGCATGAATACTACGTGCTACCCGTCTGAAACGACGGAGGGCTACGAATGGTTTCTGGCGAAAACCTTTAACGTAATGAACTTGATATCGTTGAAGGAACTGATAGCTTTGTAAAAATATAGTGACGAAAACCGTTGCTAAAGAGGTCACTCCCGGTGAAAGGATCTCGGCTCTTTCCCCGTAGAATGGGGTGCAGGATATTCCAACTGAATACCACGATGCAAAGCAAAAATAATCGGCTATAGTGAAGTTACTGCCCTGACGCAAACTTTTGTCCAAGGGGTCACTCCCGGTGAAGGGATCTCGGCCCTTGCCTCGTCGACTGAGGAGCAGGATATTCCAACTGAATACCACTGTGCAAAACAAAAGAGAACGCCCTTGCAATAACAGTTTTTTGAAAAGTGTTCCAACAACATCAGAATAGGTTTGTTTAACTTGAATTGATCCGAATCAACGCAGTCCCATCAATTGATCACACCAATAAAGAACGAAAATATACTGACGTACGTATATGCCATCCGCATTCGCCACTGGGTCCCGTCATCACCCGTTAGGTTAGCTAACTAACGGCAGAGCGGGGACTGGACTAGCGCGGATGAAAAACATATACAACATCTACTAGTATATATATATATATAATATATAATTTTTGCTCAAGGCGTGATTAAAAGCAGCAACACAGAAATGAATAGCAACACAGATCAATACAGATATCTGGGATCCCCGGGTTTCACAGAGCCGCTACTGAAACCCGACGTTCCCCTGGTCGTGTGGATAGCCTGTGCAATGAAATCCTAGACCCCTACGGGCGCGGCAAGTTACCCGCCAAAACCTGAAGCGAGGCAGCCCCCTTCAGCACCGTGAATGGACCACCCAGCACTTCACGGAATCCGGTAACTTGGGCACCCCTCCTAGGTCAACCCTATACCCCCTACGAGTGCGGCGAATAGCCCGCCAATCCTAGAGTGAAGCCCCCTCCGTCTCAATGCCATGAGATGCGGGCTTGTAGCCCTCTAGAAACCCGGCCATCCGTGCACCCCTCCGCGGGGTAATCCTAGTACAGAAAGTAAAATATACATACACCGGGTACATCGACCGCAACCTGGTCGTGCCCCAAAAGAATAATACAAACAGGCAGTGACGGCAGTCCACATGTCGGACGCTCGCCCCGCAATATTAAATGTACATAATACAACAAAACTGTACTACCACTGCAACCAGGCTACCCCCCACGACCGATCCGCAACAACACAGTACAATCACAGAACATCAACGTGAATGTCACGTTCACAAATCCGTCTAACCGGGCTATAGCAGTTAGACAGGATTTACCGATCAAGTGACATTCACGGTCGCAGATATAATGTAAAAACTGTGAACTGGCATGTTTAAAATATCCGATCGAACAAATTTTATCAAGTGGGCCCCAAGCAGTACTGTAGCACTTACAGAAAATCTGGGCCCAAAGAAAATATCCCAAAACCCCTATTTCCAACTCATAAGCTTACTGGGAAAATATGGTGCCACGATTCCTCTTAACCGCCGCGGAACCGCGGCCAAACCCGGGGTTTGGCCGCGTTTCCGCGGTCGAAGTGAGGAATCAGTGGATCGTATTTTCCCAGAAATCTTAGAATTTCTTTTACATGCCTCTGCAACAACCTGAAAAATTTTAGGAGCTCAAAAAATTTCAACAGAGAACACATGTGCACAAAAATACGGTTTTTGGGGATTTTGTTCAATCGGGTTCTAAACGCGCTAGACCAAGTTAGGCAAGGTTAATGGCGTGGCTCTGATACCAATGTAAGCCCGCGGGGGCGCCCCGGCCGTCGAACCGACGCCGGAAACGCGGAAAACAAAAATTTTGCGAACTTTGCAAAACGGCACCACCGCGGACTTTTTACCCGGATCGGGCCATTAACCTAGCTAGCAAGCAAAATAGAAAAGAGTAGAGATGCTATACCAAGCGATCCGTGTCCTTCGGTCTTCGTCTCCACTCCGATCTCCCGCGGAATCTCCGTCCATCATCATCTCGTCGGGAAGGGCACCACGTAGCCGGAATCTTTTACGGGCTCCCACCTCTTGAACGAGGCAACTCGGACGCGAAGTTGGCTAGCCGACGCGTCCAAGGCTTGCTATAGAATAGTGTAGTAAGCTTGTCTCTTTTGGGTATGTGAAGTTGCCATGGAAGATGTGGAGGAAAAGAAAATAAGCTATGGAGTGATGTGTGTAATCCTTTTTCAAGCAAGCATGAAAAATGAGATGATTTCTTTCCACCCCTCACAAAAATGATCCTCTCCCCTCTCAATGAAGTGGCCGGCCCCCCTCTCAAGAATGGGATTGGAGAGAGAAAAATGCAAGAAAGAATATATCAACAATCTAGAAAATGGTCACTCTCATTTCACTAATCAATCTCCTTTTTCAAAACCATCACAAGAAAAGATAAAAGTGGACAAGAATGGAATATCATCATGAAGCAAGTCTCATCATAATCCACAAGTGCAAGAAAACCCTCCACTAAATGTTAATTGCAAACTTGCAATTAACACCCTCCAACAAGAAAGTCCGACCGAGAAGGAATGAAGGAAAACCGGCCGGAACGGAATGCAAACTGGCAACTTCAGAAAACCGATCCCGTAATAAATTACAGGAAAACCCCACTACTGCAAATACATGCCTGCATTTGTATTCCCACTGAACACAAATGCAAAGAGACAAAACTACACTATCAAATACTAAGATCCGGCTTAAACCAAAACCGGCTAGTAAAAACAGTCCGATCACGATGCGTACAATACCACACGTATCTGATCGAACCCTGCCATATCTCCATACGGCCTCTACAGCGTTTCGCCCGAAACTTGAGTAACTGAGTGTGGTGGACTCTAAAGACTCGTCAATACGATGGCTGTGGATTTAACCACTAGCACGTCAGAGGTATAAGCCAATACGTGACGGGCTACCAGGTGTTGACCAAAAGGGACGTCGATGAGCGAACTCATCCTGACACCCTACTGAGCCTGTCAGTGACAATATCCGTACAGTCCGGTCCATTCGTCTATAAGCATCGCATGGCGGGCCTAGGGGGTTGGTAAAAGTCAGACCCCCAAAAGCGGTACAAGTCGTGTCGGAGTGTAGCCCAGAACACCCTGAGATACTACTGGAATACCTACCAGCAAATCTCCTGCCTTGGCCAAGGACTTTTCATGCTCTGGCTCTCCTAGACACAGCACGACCTCACCCCCAATACCGGGAGAGACGAACCCCTGCAGATCCGCTCACTGCCTCCATGTGGCTCGGGACTGTACCCAACTAAAACCTGTTTGCACGACTCCTTTGAGCCGTGGTAGGGTAGTAATCAAAGTACAGTGGGAACTCACACGAGACAAATGACGATCTCAGGTCGATGAACTAACCTGTACACATGTCACCAGGGAACTGCTATCTGACATCAGGTATAAGACCAACTAGCATGTTCCCGGCGAGTCCTGTCCGGTGTACTCATAACCCAATGAGCACCTGTATACATCTTAGGTGAACCAACTGACACCAGTGGCTTGTGAGACCGGCCACCGCCCCTCGTCGGGGTCTCGATTGTATACACTAGTCTACTCTGGAAAAACGATGCCCTGTCTCGAATCTCCCACGACTAGGGACCTTTTAAGGACGTGCTTGTAGACCCCCAGCTCCCACTTATATGATCGCCCTTATACTGCTGGTGGTCAAGCAAGAATCCTAGGGGCTCTATCAACGTGTAATAGCGACTTGTCAGGTCACCTAAAGCAGTACACGATGAGAAAGATAAACAAGATAGCATACTATCATCTCGAGTAAGACTGTCCTACCGGGATAGGTCCTCCCCTCAATCATTGCAATCACGTGCCTGTGATCCAATAATTGACTCTGAGGGCACTATCTCCAACACTACCTTCTCAACAGATCCATCCCTTATTCTGATGAAGTCAAACCTATGACTGTCACATCAGAAATTGATGATCTATCTCCGCTATATCTGCTTTAGTCTATAAATAGACATAAGCTCCCTGTCCACCAAAGCTTCCGCTGCTCCCACTGACTACGACAACCCTCTGGCAGAGTCATATGGACGTACACTTCTAAAGCCAGTTTAGAACGACGCTATACTCATCCTCCCGCCGGGTCTCGCAGCCTGGAACAACAGCAATGGCAAGTATGGGTAAACAAGAACTTCCCTGTCACCGTCCTTGAGGCTACCGGAGTACCTCTCGGGTGTCTGAAGTTACCCACCTCATCTGCGGAGTGGCCAATGGAATGTCAAACCAGATTGAATCTTTAGGTTCCTATGAAATCTTCAGTAATCATTTGTGGTTCTGGAATCACTTCCATTTCTACCATACTCCCACTACTGTTTTCTGAAAAAATCCATTTTATTTAAAACTGTGGCGAGTTTAGAACAATGTCACTATTGATCTTCCAGATAGTAGAAAGTCAACCCTCGTCATAGCTTGGGTCAACCCACAAACAGCCGTTATAGAAACGTGCCTTGAGTTATCCAGAGTCTGGTTTTAAGCATAATCCGGACAACTCCCCGTACCTTAACATCGTTAAGATATGAACTGTTCTATATCCAATATAGAACCAGAGGCACTGATTTAATTGAACCAGATTCAAATCATGCAGCTGTCTCCAGTGCATGTCAACTAAATGGAAGGAAGTCGATCAGCGTTACTCAACTTAGGAATGCCTCTAATTATGAGTAACCTGAAAGAGAAGCAAGTCTCTTAATCATTACTATCAACTGGATACCCTACACAAGTATCTACATCTCCGATCACTTTGAAGAATCCTGATACTTGCAACACCTAGTTCTCTACTTTATTCAAATACATATAACTTTTCAAAATTTGGACCATGTGTTTCTACGAAATGTTGGAGATAGTGCCCTCAGAGTCAATTATTGGATCACAGGCACGTGATTGCAATGATTGATGAAGGACCTATCCCAGGAGGACAGTCTTACTCGAGATGATAGTATGCTATCTGGTTTACCTTTATCATCGTGTACTGCTTCAGGTGACCTTACAGGTCGCTATTACCGCTGATAGAGCCCCTAGGATTCTTGCTTGACTGCCGGCAGTATGATGGCGATCATATACGTGAGAGCTGGTGGTCTATAAGCACATCCTTAAAAGGTCCATAGTCGTGGGAGTTTCGAGACAGGGCATTGATTCTCCAGAGTAGACTAGTGTATACAGTCGAGACCCCGACGAGGGGCGGTGGCCGGTCTCACAAGCCACTGGTGTCAGTTGGTTCACCTAAGATGTATACAGGTGCTCATTGGGTTATGAGTACACCGGACAGGACTCGCCGGGAACATGCTAGTTGGTCTTATACCTGACGTCAGATAGCAGTTCCTGGTGACATGTGTACAGGTTAGTTCATCGACCTAGGGATCGTCATTTGTCTCGTGTGAGTTCCCACTGTACTTTGATTACTACCCAACCACGGCTCAAAGGAGTCGTGCAAACAGGTTTTAGTTGGGTACAGTCCCGAGCCACATGGAGGCAGTGAGCGGATCTTCAGGGGTTCGTCTCTCTCGGTATTGGGGGTGAGGTCGCGCTGTATCTGGGAGAGCCATTACACAAAGCCCTCGGCCGAGGCAGGAGATTTACTGGTAGGTATTCCAGTAGTATCTCATGGTGTTCTGGGCTGCACTCCGACACGACTTGTACCGCTTTTGGTGGTCTGACTTTTACCAACCCCCTAGGCCCGACATGCGATGCTCATAGACGAACGGACCGGACTGTACGGATATTGTCACTGACAGGCTCAGTAGGGTGTCAGGATGAGTTCGCTCATCGACGTCCCTTTTGGTCAATAGCTGGTGGCCCGTCACGTATTGGCTAATACCTCTGACGTGCTGGTGGTTAAATCCACAGCCATAGTATTGACGAGCCTTTAAAGTCCACCACACTTTCAGTTACTCAAGCTTTCGGGCGAAACGCTGTAGAGGCCGTATGGAGATATGGCAGGGTCCGATCAGATACGTGCGGTATTGCACGGATCAGGATCGGACGGGTTGTACTAGTGGCCGTATGGATATATGGCAGGGTCCGATCGGATACGTGCGGTATTGCACGGATTGGGATCGAACGGATATTACTAGCCGGCTTTGGTTTAAGCCGGAGCCTAGTTTAGTACAGTGTAGATTTTGTCTCATTGCATTTGTATCCAGTCCGAATACAGATACGGGTGTGTATGCACAGTATCGGGGTTTTCCTGTAATTTATTACGGGACCAGTTTTCTGGAGTTGCCAGTTTGCATTCCGTTCCGGCCGGTTTTCCTTTGTTCTTTCCCGGACGGACTTTTCCGATGGAGGGTGTTATTTGCAAGTTTGCAAATAACTTTTTGAGGAGGGGTTTTCTTGCATATTGGTGGCATCATGATAGTTATTAATCATGAGATGCTTTCTTAGTCTTTTCCTTTGCTTTATTGTGATTGGATGAGATTAGAAATGAGATGAGAGTTGATGTGAGACTTGCTTTATGTTGTGGTCACCACCTTGTTCTCCTACACTCACCTCCCTCATATGTTATGTGATTCCCTCCACCATTTCCTTGAGTCCATGGCCGGCCACACATTTTGAGGAGTGGGGAGAGAAAATGAGAGGGTTCATTTTGTATGAGGAATTCATTTTCATCTCATTCTTCTTGCTACTAAATTTCTCACATCACTCCAAAGTTCATTCCTTCAATCCCTCCATCAAGGCAACAAAACCCAAGTGAGACATAGCCTATACACTTTCTACAGCAAACCTTGGGCACGTCGACTAGCCAGCTTCGTGCCCGAGTTGCCTCGGTATTGAGGTGGGAGCCCGTAAAAGATGCAGACGATGTGGTGCCCTTCCGGCAAGGAGGCGACGACCGGAGTTTCCGCGGGAGATCGGGACGATGACGAGAAGACCGGAGGACTCGGATCACTCGGTATATCTCTCACACTTTCTCTTGATTGCTAGTATCGGTTAATGGTTACGATCCGGGTATATTGTCCGTGGTAGCGCCAGTTTAAAGTTAAGAAAATTTTGATTCCGCATTTTGGCCTCGGATAGACGGCCGGGGCGCTGCCGTGGCGCAACATGGTATCAGAGCCACGCCATTAACCTAGTCTAACTTGCTCTAGTATGTTTAAAGACCCGATCGAACAAAAATCCCAAAAACCGTATTTTTCTTCACGTCAGTTTCTGTCGAAATTTTTTGGAGTCCAAAAATTTTTCAGGTTGTTGCAGAATGATGTACAGAGAATCCTAAGAACACTGCAAAAATTTGGTAACCTGATCCTTCCGTACGACCGCGGAACCGCGGCCTTAACCCCTCTTTGGCCGCGGTTCCGCCGCAGGAAGTTGGAATCACTTCACCATATTTTTACAGTGGGCTTTTGGGCTGAAAATAAGGGTTTTGGTATATTTTGTTTGGGCCCAGATTTTTTGAAAGTGCTACAGTAATGCATTTGGGGCCCACTTGGTATATTTTGTTCAATCGGATATTTTAAACTTGCTAGTTCACAGTATTTACATTATATCTGCGACCGTGAATGTCACTCGATCGGTAAATCCTGTCTAACTGCTATAGCCCGGTTAGACGGATTTGCGAACATGACATTCACGTTGATGTTCTGTATTTATGCTGTGTTGTTGCGGATCGGTCGTGGGGGATAGCCTGGATGTAATGTTAGTACAGTTTTGTTTTATATGTACATTTGATATTGCGGGGCGAGCGTCCGACATGTGGACTACCGTCACTTCCTGTTTGTATTATTCTTTTGGGGCACGACCTGGTTGCGGTCGATGTACCCGTTGTATGTATATTTTACTTTCTGTACTAGGATTACCCCGCGGAGGGGTGCACGGATAGCCGGGTTCTAGAGGGCAACGGGCCCGCATCTCATGGCATTGAGACGGAGGGGGCTTCACTCTAGGGTTGGCGGGCTATTTATCGCACTCGTAGGGGGTACAGGTTAACCCAAGAGGGGTGCCCAAGTTACCGGATTCCATGAAGTGCTGGGTGGTCCATTCACGGTGATGAAGGGAGCTGCCTCGCTTCAGGTTTTGGCGGGTGACTTGCCGTGCCCGTAGGGGTCTAGGATTTCATTGTACAGGCTATCCACACGACCAGGGGAACGTCGAGTTTCAGCAGCGGCTCTGTGAAACCCGGGGCTTCCAGATATCTGTATTGTTCTGTGATGCTGTACATTTCTGTGATGTTGCATTTTATCACGCCTTGAGCGAAATATAATATATTGGTATATATATTAGTAGATGTTGTATATGTTTTGCATCCGCGCTAGTCTAGTCCCCGCTCTGTCGTTAGTTAGCTAACCTAACGGGTAATGACGGGACCCAGTGGTGAATGCGGATGGCATATACGTACATCAGTATATTTTCGTTCTTTGTGATGTAATCCATTGATGAGACTGCGTTGATTCGGATCAATGCAAGATAAACAAACCTATTCTGATGTTGTTGGAATACCTTTCAAAAAGCTGTTATTGCAAGGACGTTCACTTTTGTTTTGCATCGTGGTATTCATTTGGAATATCCTGCTCCTCAGTCGACGAGGCAAGGGCCGAGATCCTTTCACTGGGAGTGACCCCTTGGACAGAAGTTTGTGTCAGGGCATTAACTTCACTATAGCCGATTACTTTTGCTTTGCATCGTGGTATTCAGTTGGAATATCCTGCACCTCATTCTACGGAGAAAGAGCCGAGATCCCTTCACCGGGAGTGACCTCTTTAGCAAAGGTTTTCGCCACTATATTTTTATAAAAAAGTTATCCAGTTCCTTCAACGATATCAAGTTCATTACGTTAAAGGTTTTTCGCCAAAAACCAGTCGTAGCCCTCCGTCATTTCAGATTAGTATTACTTAGTATTCGTGCTGCGTTTGTCGTGCATTGCCGAGGCGTAGTGTTCGGTAGATATGTAATGCTTTTCTGTCACATGGATAAGTGGATTGGTTAGGACAGTCGTACGGTTTTGTTGGCATTGTCAAGGACTCGTACGGGTGGGTTTAACGCAATCAAGATAATGACGGGTAGAACTTGACTAGGACTCTTTGATTTGTTGGCATTGTCAAGGTCACTTGGGTCCTAGGGGTAAAAACCTACATCGGGAGTTTCAAAAGAACTGAAACTTGCCAGATATGCGCATACCTTCTGGAGTGTGGTGACTTGAGTGGATTTCGTCAAGTTATCATGCGATGATAGTTGGATCCCGATTCCCATTGATGAGTTGGTTTACTCCTCGGGTGATCCCGACTAATTCTTCTTTCAGGTTTGGAGGAGAATTTGACGGTACAGTGGGAGGTTTCCAGATTAGATAAAGTGATAACCATTCTGATCTAGGTTAGAGTGCATGCTGAGTGTTTCTTTTCTCTCTCTCTTTGGCAGCGACCATTGACCCGACCCTAAGACTATGACTCTGTGACCAAGTTGACCGAACCTTCTTAACATAGGCTTTTGGATTGTCAGAGTTGCAAACCTCATTGCCACTCCTACTTTTACTCTTTTCTCCAGGACACGCCGTATTACTACGAACGTCCACTTCCATTGGACAAAACCATCGTATGGTTAGATACGAACTCGAAGGAATTTATTCGAGGATGGTTTCCGGTTCTGGAGAAAACGAATAAGACTATTCAGTTGTCTTTTCCTTTTACCTTCTCTCAGGTTGCGAGTACTCCTTGGTTTAGGAGATAGTACACCTATTATGCAAATTGGATAGTCTTCTTCCAAACCTTAGGCTGGTGCCGAACGGTGGGGAATGAAGAAAACCAATTAGCATAACGATGGTGTACAGAAGGTATTAAGTTAAGACAAAGAAAGGGATTAGTAAGAGGGCAAAGTAAAGTGCGACTGCTATTCACGACCGAACCGAGTATTTCTTCGCCAATCCTCAATCACCTTTGTATTTCTCCAGGACACTCCGTATCACTATGAAGATCCAAAGTTTATTGGATAATCCATCGTATGGTTATATATGAACTCGAAAGGAACTTGTTCCAGTTCGGGGATGGATTCTGGTTCAGGAGAAATAGGAATAAGGTCTATTCGGTTATCTTTTATCTTCACCTTCTCTCGCATTGCGAGTGATCCTAGGATTAGGACAGTACGCCCATTATTCTTATTGGATAGTCTTCTTCCAAACCAGAGGCTGGTGCCGAACGGTAGGGAAGGAAGAAAACCATTTGGCCTAAAGGGGTGTACAGAAGTAATGACTAAAGACATATAAAGGGATTTGGAGAGATGGCAAAGAATTATACGGTTATAGTTGTGAATCTAGATAATGGAAGAGGCATTGCTAGGAATACCAGGATACCCCATCGAAACATTTCAATGTTTCAGTTCAACTGTGTACTGTTAAAAGAAAACTGATTTCCCGATTAGACACTTGCTCCAGGGTATGTATTTACCAGGTTGGATTCTCACATCTGTATGGTTTTACAGATGATGAGTGGGAGTAAGTTATTGGGAATTAGGTGACCATCCTCATTATATCGAAATTCGTTGTAATTGGTGATATTTGAGGAAGCCACCGGGGTTGTTTGCCGGTCGGCAAATATTTGGTTTTGAATATCCGTTATTATGTACCAATTTCAAATTGATATATTTGTACGTCTATTTTTATAGAGTGAGATGTACCTTTTTGAAATTGTGTCTATGACATTTACCTATATCAGTGGATGGTTAGGTAAGGAGCATTGAACAGCGGTGTAATTCTTCTTAACCATAAGTACAGTTTCAACCTACGACACACAGTGAATGAGTTATCAGACTCAAAGGACTTATACAGAGTATTGTATGTTGTCCAGCGTCCATCAGGACAGAGGGGTTGGTCCCCGTACTATATTCGGTTTACTTATGACTTCTCTAGTTTTTAGACAGCTGTTTCGTAGAAACACAGGGTCCGAATTTTGAGAAGTTATAGGTATTTGAATAAAGTAGAGAACCAAGTATTGCAAGTATCGGGATTCTTCAAGGTGATCGAAGATGTAGATACTTGTATATGGTATTCAGTTGATAGTAATGATTAAGAGAACTTGCTTCTCTTTCAGGTTACTCATAATTGGAAGTATTCCTAAGTTGAGTAACGCTGATCGGCCCCTTTCCATTTAATTGACATGCACTGGAGACAGTTTCATGATTTGAATCTGGTTCTAATTAAATCAGTGCCTCTGTTTCTATATTGGATATAGAACAGTTCATATCTTGACATTGTTATGGTACGGGGAGTTGTCCGGCTTATGCTTAAAACCAGACTCCGGACAACTACAGGCACGTTTCTGTAATGGCTGTTTGTGGGTTTGTTCCCCTCCGAACGGTGGCCTGGACTTTGCGTCTAAGCCTGAGGTTCGGGGCAGATGCTATTTGGTTTTATCCGTCTATCTCTCCAAAGATGCCAAGTTGATTTATGGCACCGTGTATCGGAGGTTTAGACGGATGCGGCCGATGTAGCAGACTTCGTCAGATTCCCCCTCAGGGTGAGGGGTTTTTGATTGTGGGGACGCTCTTCCCTGCAGGCGCAAGCCCCTGCAGTTAATTACGCTACCGCATCGCGGTAACAACTTTCTCCTTCTCCAGAATTTCACTTCGTGTCGTGTGTGTTTGTTTCGTTTGTGGTTGCCCGTGGATTGTATACGGAGACTGAATAATGCCGTCGCCCGTAGGACGTGGATTAGTCCAAATCCGTATTTACTTAGATTTGGGTTTGGTGTTTTTAGTTTAAGGATGCCTTAGTCGCGTTGCGGCTAAGATCGACTTAAACGTTCGTTAAGGATACGTTAGTCCTGTTTTAGACTAAGATCAACTTAACGTAGTGATTAATTTAATGTATGGCCATCGGGACCCGTCACCTCTCTGACGTCGTTGAAGGATTACAACGACAGATGTCAGAGGAGCTCGGAGATGTACCTTCGAACCAGAGTTGATTGGGAGTTTTATAAACCATTTGAATGTTTAAGGATACGTTAGCCGTGTTTGGGGCTAAGATCGACTTAAACGGGACCTTTTAGATCCGGCAAAAGAGCGTTCGGAGGCTCTATTGTTCCAGTTTAGGGACATAGTGGTCCATCGCCAGTTTAGGGACGTGGTGGTCCATCGCCAGTTTAAGGACGTGGTGGTCCGATATTAGTTTAGGGACGTTTCGGTCCGATATTAGTTTAGGGACGTTTCGGTCCGATATTAGTTTTACGGACGTTTCGGTCCAATATTAGTTTTAAGGACGTTTCGGTCCGATATTAGTTTAGGGACGTTTCGGTCCGATATTATTTTTAAGGACGTCTCGGTCCAATATTAGTTTTAAGGACGTCTCGGTCCAATATTAGTTTTAAGGACGTCTCGGTCCAATATTAGTTTTAAGGACGTTTCGGTCCACGAGTTTAAGGACCCCGCAGTCCATATTCATGTGTGATCGTTGGGACCCGTCGCCTCTCTGACGTCGTTGAAGGATTACAACGATAGATGTCAGAGGAGTTCAGAGATGTACCCTCAAACCGGAGATAAATTGATTTAGGAGAGCAATTTTGCTCAGTCAATTTAATTTGAGGACTTACAGCCAAAATTGGGTTAGGTCCAATTGAGAATATTCAACATTTTTCTTGATCTTCGGCCTATTAGGCCTGTGCTAGGGCTTTGCCCATATTTAATAATGCACTGCATTCTATTCTGGCCTACTAGGCTTTTGATTTGGGCTCTGTCCCTTTATTTATGATGCAGAGCATCTATTTTAGTTTGGGCTCTGCCCCTTTTTAAAACAATGCATTTGCATTTTATTAGACCTGTTAGGCCTTCTTTAATTGGGCTTGGCCCCTTTTGTAATCAAGGCAGTGCATTTGTCTGGCGCTTTGCGCCGAGTAATGAGGGCAAGCTCATATGGTGATGACACGTGTCATGCTCTAGTGAGCGCAAGCGCACTAGCGCAGTGTGCTGCGCTGTTGCGCTGCTGACACGTGGCGCGCTCTCAGCGAGTTGCGCCAATTCCAGAGAGCAAAGCTCTATCTTAAGGGCGCTTAGCGCAAGTGGTTCTATAGCTGACACGTGGCGCTCTCTTAAGAGCGCAACGGCGCAGTTTGGAAGTGCAAAGCACTAAGAATCTTTTAGATTCAAGAAGGGAAGTGCAAAGCACTGTTTAATTTCTTGATCTAAATTAGATCAAAGAAAAATAAATTTTTCTTTATTTGAAGAACCATAGGTTCATAAAAGTGCAAAGCACTATTATTATTTTTTTTTATTGCTTTTAAAGAACCGGAGATTCACAAGAAGTGCAAAGCACTGTTTATTATGTAAAGATCATTGATCTTGTTTTTAGACCAATGATCTATTAGAAGGAATTTCTTCTAATTCATGAAGGTTCTTTACCTTTTTGTTGAAATCTTCTCAGAGTTCTCTCTGTTTAAAGTTCTTGAGTTCTCAAGAAAAATGTTGATCCTTTTGAATTGAGGCTTAGGGTCCTTTTTATAGTGCTCACAAATTAGTTAAATTTGTTAAAGAGATCATTCTCTGAGTGATTTGGGGAATTTTCCCCACCGTTGGATCTTTGATCCAAGGGCTTCTGCTTTGCAGAAGAAAATCTTCTTGTTTTAACAAGAACAGAAAAGATTTCTTAAAATCTTAATTCAGTTTGGCGCAGATGCCCCAGCGCGTGACACGTGTCGCGCAGCGCACAGCGCAGCGCAACTGCGCTAGCGCATCTGCGCTGACACGTGTCGCGCAGCGCAACTGCGCTGACACGTGTCGCGCAGCGCAAAGCGCAGCGCAACTGCGCTGACACGTGTCGCGCAGCGTGATTGGAATGATTTAGCGTGCTTGCGCTTTCTAAAAGATAGATCAAAAATATTTGTAACCGCAATCAAGAACGGCGTCGCTTTGCAGCTAGCCGGTGAGTACGGGTCGGTCCACAGGGATTTTGTGAATTTTCGATTCGTTCTTACGAGTTAATTCCGAAGGGTGTTCGGAGTTATTAAATCTAAAAACCTAATTATTCTAGTGCAATTAATTAAATCTATTCTTGCTAAGGCTAGGTTTAGGGATGATTTGGAAATGGTAGTAAATCTCAACGCTTTCTTTACCCGAATGAAGATCTGTGAGGAGTTATGGTAATTATCAATAAAGTGGATTAGATCCGTTCGGGAAGGTGTTCCTTCCTCTAGGTTCTTGTCCTTCCTTTAGAGATCCTTACCCTAACCTCCATGGAAAACATCACACCCGGCCCTTTATACTACGGTATCACCGCTACCTCGAGGGATAGAGTGCTGTAGGGAGCGGTATGTGCATGTATGCATGGAGTCCTATTGTAAATATTTGATGGGTAAGAAAGGGATGAGAGATCTCATCTCTCAAAATCCTTCCCAAAAGCTAAACCCTAAACAAGTTTCTAGGGCATGAAATTAAATCTACCTAGGGCAAGGAATTAAAATCTACTCTAGGGCAAGAAATTAAATTACTTACAGATGTATCCCTCCAATCATCCATGCAGGGTTGTCAGATCTGAATTTCTGAATGGAAAAGAAACACCGATGCTCTCCAAAAGATTTCTAAATTTTATTAATGAAGGGAGGCATAAAGTTTACAATGAATTAGAGTCCCTATTTATAAAGCATAGGAAACCCTAGGGTTACAATGATTCGCACATCTGCATTTACAAAATTGCCCTCTAAGAAAAGTCAACGCAGCCACTGTATTTTGGTAATTTTTTATTCTCCTTTGGGCTTCTTCAGGCCGCGGAACCGCGGCGGGAGTAGGGGTTGGGCCGCGGTTCCGCGGCCCTTTAATGGATTCATCTTGTGGGCTTTTCTGGGCTTGGTTTGGTTCTTCTGGGCTTCTTATTTCTTTATTTCTTTTTCCACTTGGGCTTCTGCAGTGATTCCAGATCTTCAGTGAACACTTTGCGATGGATCTTTTAACCGTTTTTCTTGCAAATTGGATCTTGCGTCGCCTTGTTGATGGTGAACCGTTCTTCTGCCGGGCTTTACTAAGATCTTCCTATTTGTTGGTCAAAAATCCTTCTTTTGTGTCGTCTTTTGTGTTTTTCACTGTTTTCGCGCCAAGAACCTGTAACCTGTAACATGTAGCAGACATGCGTCAAAAGCACCTGTTTTCATTGTAAAATGCATAAGAATGGGGAATATAAAATACAATATTATGGTGTGAACAAATACCCCCAAACTTATCTTTTGCTCGTCCTCGAGCAAACTTATTGTTTTATTCTCTACAAAAAACCTAACCGCACTTTCGCAGGGAAACGCGATTGCACTGAGCTCGTGCAACAAGCCGTTAAACCTCTAGGTGTCCCTAGTAGGAGGAGTGTTGTCTCCTGAGGGTTTTCAGCGGATTACACCCACAAAATCCTATCAATTTGGCTTTTCGACTTTTGTTCTCCAGTTAGGTTTTCTAACTAAGAATTCTATTATCGTCGACCCGCAAATTATCCACCCATATTCTTCACACTTCCTCATTATTTAACTTAAGATTATATATATCCTGTAGACTTACTTAGCTTTCGGCATTTCCTAAGTTTTCCTTCTAGGGTTACATCTCCACTTAGGAATTTCTATCAACTCTACTAAAGATACAAGTTCTATTCTTCATTCCTTTCTCTCATCTAAATTCTAATCACATATCCCCACGTGTGTGTAAATATCACCCCTACACTTGGAAATTCAAATCAAGCAATCGTACTCCCGTCCATTGTCCAAAGCACTTGTGAAATTTCGCTTTCACACCCTTCATGCGACTGTTAATACTTCTTGAGGTATCAACAACCGATTACAAGATGCGTTAGCGTTTTAAAGCGTACTTCCTAGTTTTGCAACACCCAAGGCTTTTAGCAGTGGCTCCCAAACCAGTTGGTCTAAGGCACTAGGTGATGAAGCACCCTCGCTAAATATTTTTCTATTTTTGCAGCCTTAAGTAATCACGAAAACCAGTGTCCATTTTTTTTATTCATTCACACTTTTTCATACTAAGGACTTTAGACAAGAGCATTTCAAGGTCTCTTCTACTATTCCAAGTTTCAAGGTGCGTGATTGTGCAAATTATAGGGTATACATTTTCAGAATCTAGACTTAAGTTAGGAACTATTTTTCAAACTTATACTCTAATAAGAACATCAATACTCTTCCCTTGTTTCGACTTAGCCCAAGAAGTGAACCCAAAATTTGCCTATTTCTAAATAAACTACAAGTCATTTACTTTCTACTGTTAAACTTTAAGGAAGGTTATTTTTAGGGTTTTTAATTCACTAAGTCTAAGATCTAGTTGTTCCTAGCCAGTTACCCTATTTATCAAACTCAAGTCAATTAGCCAAAATTGAATACATTAATTTTTATAATTTTGAAATTTTTCAAATTTTTATGGGTTTTCAAATAAGTATGCAAATGCAAAAATATGTACAAATGAATGCGAAGGAAGAAGACGTACCGAGCATACCCCCAAACTTGAACTTGACAGTGTCCTCACTGTCATGCTAAACCAAGAGGGTCAAAATACCGGCACTCCCCTGTTTATTTATGTACATTTTTTTTGTATTTTTAATGTTTTGAATTTTTTTTTTTTATAGAAAAAGAAAGCAAAAATATATATATACATATATACAAAGATTCCCCCGAAACTTAAGCTTGGCCTTACACAAGCCAAAGATTAACACCAACCATTCAAAAATCTTATCGTGGTAATGGTATAGTTGGTGCAAGAATGGGATGTGGAGGAAAGAAATGAGAAACACGCGAGACCGTGTGAAAAGAAAAATGGTAGAATATGGTCTCGGTGGAGGAGAATGGCGGAGGGGAAGAAGAAATGGTAGGGGTTCTACTTCTTCGAGTGGAGGTTGATTAGTCACAAAATCCATATCATTTAAGAATGCGAGTTCGTCGGCGAAAATATCTTCGAAACTTTCCTCGAAGGTCCAATTGAAAATTATCGAACTCAAAATGTCGGATTGTGATTCATCAACACTCGATATCATTAAAGGAAGATTAGAAGAACCAAAGAAAGTGGGAATACGAATTTGAGGGTGTGGATGGAGCGTATAGATTAGCACAATATGGGATGACCGAGATGTTAAAAGCGATTGCGCCAACCTACCAACTCGTCGGGAAATGGGGTCAAATCCCTCAAGATTCGCAAGAAAACATGGGTATGCCGAACTTGGTATAGGAGATGAAAGCGTAACGGTCATTTGTTCGGTCGGAACAATGGGAAAGACGAAAGGGAGTGAATTAGGGATAGTATCATTCTCACCGTAGTAAACTGTGTCGAACTGGAAAGATTCCATCAATGGTTCGAAACGACTGTAAGCAACCGAGTCTGAAGGATTAACTAACTCATCTGAAAATGCAAAGGACTCAAACTCGGGCGGTGAGACTTCAACATCGTCCGAAAAAGTGAAACACTTGTAAGTGTCATCGGCTGTGAGAACGGTGTCAGATTCGAAGGAAAAGTTTTCAAGCTCACAGTCGTCAAGCGTGAAATGAGGCGTGGTCGGAACGATGGAAAAGAGGGAAGGTGATTTAGGTAAAGGTTCAAGAGGATGAATTGGAAAATCCGACACATCAAAGAAAAATGGTTCAACCTCAATATGATCCTCACTACTCTCCTTAATATTATCCTCATAATTCTCCACAATATTCAACTCATCCATGCCATTATCATCAAAATCAAGACGCATATGAGATTCGGGAGAAACATTTAATAACTCGGGATGATGATTTGAACATAAAATTTCAATTAAATCGACAGGTTCATCATCCGAAATATTCCCGGCGTCTATATCCTCAATCAAGTGAAAGTCAATTTCTTTAGACACCTCCTCAAAAGCATGGATGTTTATCAATGTAGGTTCTAGAGTGGAAGTGTAAAGGTCGAAAGGATTAGGTGCGGTTTCACTCGAAAGGGGTTCCTCACAATCTGGCAAATCAAACACTACAAAATCACACAACTCATTTTTATTTTCAACTGATGAATCATTAGGGACAATCGATGGAAAACTGGAGTTGTGGGCTTCAATTGGGCAAGGGTAGGTTTGATTTGGAAATCCTCTCTCATTCTCACTCAGTCCAACCACCTCCTCATACATTGAATAATTTGGAGCTAGCGGAAAACTAGCTACCGGTTCAGCAGGTTGCATAAGGGTGGCCACGGACGCCTCCACATTCCTAACCATTTTGTTTGTTGCTGCGATATACGCCTCCAACGCCTCTTCCAAACTAGACTTAGGTGGTGAGGGGGTTTTAGTAAAAGATTCAAAATTGGTTGGATATGTGAAACTCCCTAATGGCTGTGTCGAAACAGTGTCTAGCGAAGGTGGGAAGGTTGGGTATGACTGGTAGGAAGTGGGTGGTTGGGTAGGGGTAGGGTCAACATATGGATAAAAAGGTGAATAATCGTGCGGATCCCTAGAACTAGATGAGTGGAGAGGGGTGAAAGATCGACTGCGAGATTGAGCAATATGCTCAGCAATGGACATCGGCCTAGGAGTGACAGAAGGACTTAAAGAAGTGGTGTCAACATATGTAGATGGTAAAGGTTGACTTGGTTGACACAAAGTGGGTTGAAAAGTCAAACTATTTCTCCTAGACTGCTCTATGTGATCTTTCAAAGATTTTTTAGGCATGGAAGGATCGACTTTAAATTGACCGAACACATTGACATATGACGCAAAATTAGGTTCGGGATACCAAAGTTCGGCTAATGATTTTTTATGTGGGGTACCCATGTTGTAAGAAAGGGGAAAGAAAGAATGTTTGTGGTGCAAGGATTTATTTGGGCTCAAAAAATTTTTGCAAGTTTTCTATAAAAGATTTATCCCTTTTCTTTTCAATTTTTTTTTATTTGGAAAAAATTTTTGTTGCAAAAAGATTTTAGAGAAAAGATATGCAACAGCAAAATATTTTATAGAAAGGATATGGAACAGCAAAATATTACTTGCAATTCGTTATAATTTGAAGCATATCACAAGAATCTTTATTTGGAAAGAATTAACAGCAAAATATTTCATGCAATCAATTTAGTTCAAGCGGGGCCCACAAATCCTGCACAAGATCGTTATTTGGAAGGGAATATATTTTTATAGCGCACAAAATCCTGCAGGAATTTTCAGAAAATATATTTCAAAAATTACGGAGGATGAACCAGAGAAGCTTACAGAGCAATTTTCCTGCGCTGAAGACGGTAGGTAGCCGCGGAATCGCGGTCGCAGGCGGCTTGGCGCGGCGGAAGCGCGGCGACTGAAGCGGCGCAGATCCCGAGATCTCTCCAGAGCGCGGCGGAAGGGCGGCAGAACCCGGTTTTTGCCGCGGATTAGCGGTCCAGTAGGCGGTTCACGTCTTGAAAATTTTTCTGTTGTTTCGTTTTAAAAATCCCCCTCTATTCTGATCTTCTCTTTTCTGTTTTGCTTTCTGGAAATTTCCAGATCCGTTTTTTTGTTTGTAAATCCTGCAAAAATTCAAAGAACAAAGTATCCTTTCCAAAAAATAACAATTGATATATTTTTATAATTTTTTGATTTTTTAGATTTTTATGAATTTTTTAAATTTTATGATTAACCCGAAATTACGAAAAGAAAATTCTACGCCATCCCCGGCAACGGCGCCATTTGATTGGAATGATTTTGCGTGCTTGCGCTTTCTAAAAGATAGATCAAAAATATTTGTAACCGCAATCAAGAACGGCGTCGCTTTGCAGCTAGCCGGTGAGTACAGGTCGGTCCACAGGGATTTTGTGAATTTTCGATTCGTTCTTACGAGTTAATTCCGAAGGGTGTTCGGAGTTATTAAATCTAAAAACCTAATTATTCTAGTGCAATTAATTAAATCTATTCTTGCTAAGGCTAGGTTTAGGGATGATTTGGAAATGGTAGTAAATCTCAACGCTTTCTTTACCCGAATGAATATCTGTGAGGAGTTATGGTAATTATCAATAAAGTGGATTAGATCCGTTCGGGAAGGTGTTCCTTCCTCTAGGTTCTTGTCCTTCCTTTAGAGATCCTTACCCTAACCTCCATGGAAAACATCACACCCGGCCCTTTATACTACGGTATCACCGCTACCTCGAGGAATAGAGTGCCGTAGGGAGCGGTATGTGCATGTATGCATGGAGTCCTATTGTAAATATTTGATGGGTAAGAAAGGGATGAGAGATCTCATCTCTCAAAATCCTTCCCAAAAGCTAAACCCTAAACAAGCTTCTAGGGCATGAAATTAAATCTACCTAGGGCAAGGAATTAAAATCTACTCTAGGGCAAGAAATTAAATTACTTACAGATGTATCCCTCCAATCATCCATGCAGGGTTGTCAGATCTGAATTTCTGAATGGAAAAGAAACACCGATGCTCTCCAAAAGATTTCTAAATTTTATTAATGAAGGGAGGCATAAAGTTTACAATGAATTAGAGTCCCTATTTATAAAGCATAGGAAACCCTAGGGTTATAATGATTCGCACATCTGCATTTACAAAATTGCCCTCTAAGAAAAGTCAACGCAGCCACTGTATTTTGGTAATTTTTTATTCTCCTTTGGGCTTCTTCAGGCCGCGGAACCGCGGCGGGAGTAGGGGTTGGGCCGCGGTTCCGCGGCCCTTTAATGGATTCATCTTGTGGGCTTTTCTGGGCTTGGTTTGGTTCTTCTGGGCTTCTTATTTCTTTATTTCTTTTTCCACTTGGGCTTCTGCAGTGATTCCAGATCTTCAGTGAACACTTTGCGATGGATCTTTTAACCGTTTTTCTTGCAAATTGGATCTTGCGTCGCCTTGTTGATGGTGAACCGTTCTTCTGCCGGGCTTTACTAAGATCTTCCTATTTGTTGGTCAAAAATCCTTCTTTTGTGTCGTCTTTTGTGTTTTTCACTGTTTTCGCGCCAAGAACCTGTAACCTGTAACATGTAGCAGACATGCGTCAAAAGCACCTGTTTTCATTGTAAAATGCATAAGAATGGGGAATATAAAATACAATATTATAGTGTGAACACAGCGCAAAGCGCAGCGCAACTGCGCTGACACGTGTCACGCAGCGCAACTGCGCTAGCGCATCTGCGCTGACACGTGTCGCGCAGCGCAGAGCGCAGCGCAACTGAAGCGTTGCTTCAGACAAATAGAGCTCTGCTCTGATTGGGCGCGCCTTCTTGGGCGTTGCGCTGACGTATGAGCGCCTGACGCGTGGCGCGTTGCGCCCAGCACAAAGAATCTGAAGCGTTGCTTCAGTTATTAAAGCTTAAATTTTCAAAGCAGAGCTTTGCTCTGATTGGGGGAAGATGAAGCATTGCTTCATCTCCCGCCTCGGAATTTGAACAGAGCTTTGCTCTGATTGGGGTAAACAAATGCCCCCCGCACCGTTGCGCTTACGTGGCCCCAAACGTGAGCGCAACGGTGGCGAAATTCCAACCGCCGTGACGACTTTTGGTAGTCGAAGAGGCACTTGGTGCCTATAAATAGGACCTTTGGTCCCCCACAGATGCTTATCATCTTTCCGATTTTATTTTCAAAAAAACTTCAGAGCTTTGCTCTTGCCTTCAAGAACTCTAGAGCTTTGCTCTTCTTTCCAAAGCTTTTAGAAAAAACTTTAGGTAAAATTGAATCTTAGATTAAATTAATTTTAATTAATCTTTAAACAGCAGAGCTTTGCTCTTATAGATCTTTTGATCTAAAGAGATCCCCATTGGGGTTTCACTAGCAGAGCTTTGCTCAATTTCAAAGTTAGAAACTTTAGGTGAAATTAATGTAAATCAAATGAACTTAAATTAATCTCAATCAAAGAGCTTTGCTCTCACAGATCTTTTGATCTAAAGAGATCCCCATTGGGGTTTCACTAGCAGAGCTTTTGCTCATGGGTTTTAATCCTTGAACAGAGCTTTGCCCTCTAGGAATCTAGCTCTCTATGTATATTATTTTTCTTCTATCACTAATCTTTCTGTGGTATTTCCTCCGGGCATAATGGCGGTGCATCTATACAGTTTGCACGAGTTCATCACTTATGACGATATCCACGCACAGGGTCGTCAACAAAACCAGGAGTTTACAGACGCTCAATGTGCAAAGGTCATGGGTCGTCTGAACGCAAGCGGTGGCTGGCTGCTACCCCGTCGTTCGGCTCTTTTGAAAGTCGTGATGGGAGCAATATGGAGAGCACTTCCGGGTCTTCACGAGGCCCTGCCGCTCAATGCGCTGGATGATGCCGAGGACAAGGTGCATTCAGTGTACCTGACGGGGCTGATCTCGAAGAAGCGGCGGGATAGCCTCATTGACATCCTACACCAAATCTTCCAGCAGACGACGATAGTTGCTGCTTATCAGAGGCCGGAAGGGCTTGCCGATGATATCGACACAGAGGAGCGCGAGAGGCTGTGCATAAGAATAATTAGAAAGGCCAGAAGAACTCTGGATGGCCTTACTTTTGAATTCCTCAATCCGTGCCCCGGATCTGAGGTTATTCCCTTGTAATAATACTTTTCTTTCATTGCTTTTTTTATGATTGTAAGAATTTTGGGCAATATTAATGAAATTTTTTTTTTATCCCAGCTTGTCTTTATTATATATCTTTTGTCCTGAGTCTTTTATGCCCATGCATGAATGAATGTGCCTTGAACGCTTGATCAAATGTAAATCAGATGCTCTTTCTGTTGCTTTTCCTTTTTCTCAGCACGTCATCACAATTAGCAGGTAATAGAGTAAGCCTCTTGATTTCTTCACGAGATAGCGAGGGCTTAGGCCGCAGGTTCAGATCTGCTGCCTAAGACTTTTCAACTCTATGAGCCGTGAGGGTCTCATAGAGACTTTTCTCCCTACGGATCGAGAGGCTCTCGTAGGTGGGTTTTTCTCCTTAGGAATCGTGAGGATTCCTAAGTGTGGTTTTCTCTTGTAAGTTGTAAGGATCTTATAAGAGAATTTTCCCTCTTACGAATCAAGAGGATTCGTAAGTAGTTGTTTCCCTCCTCGTCGAAATTCGACTTCGGAGAGTGAGACCCGTGGATGGTATGCAAGAGACCATTTTGGGCCAACTTGCGGGGTCCCAATGCTTAGGAAACAGGCTTCTTTTATGCCCACTGCCTAAGGCTTCATCTCACGAGTCGAGCCGCCTCGACAATTTTTCACAAGTCGAGACGAATCGAACGTTTCTCGCAAGAACATCTTAACGTCGCATTTAACCTCTGCTCTTTACGACAGAAGCCCGTTAAGGTTGGTGGTACTTAGGGTTTTGGCCATCGTACCATCGCATAAGCTAATATAGTCCTCGATAGGCAATCGTGCTGTTTGAGTAACCCTGCGACTGCCGTGTCTCTGATCCCTTCGGGGGCTGGACAAGACGTCTTCAAGCAATCCTCCTTGGCAGTTTGACCGTCGGAAGAGCAAGCGCTAGGAATTTGCCATGCCGCTTTTTACTTGAGGTTAGGCTCATTTTGGAGAGCCCCGATGAGTCATAACCACTCCGCGCTGGTGTGGGATGATCTCCGACAGTCTTTCGGGCTTTATATGAGTTGCCGTCAAGACCCTGAAGCTAGGAATTTGGCCTTTGCTTCGTTTGCTGGCATTGCGTCTGCTGTATCGAGACGAATGTTGCGGTGGGAACTAGGGATTTTGCCGTGGCTCCGTTCGTTTGATGACGTTGCGTCTGCTGTGTCGAGACAAACGTTAGGGTGACATCTCGTCTGCTGTATCGAGACGGACGTCGAGATTGTCTCTAGGTTGCTGGTGAACCGCCGAGGTTTGGAACTAGGGATTTTGCAATGGCTCCATTTGTTTAATGACGTTGCGTCTGCTGTGTTGAGACGAACATTGGGGTGACATCTCGTCTACTGTATCGAGACGGACGTCGAGGTTGTCTCTAGGTTGCTGGTGAACCGCCGAGGTTTGGAACTAGGGATTTTGTCGTAGCTCCATTTGTTTAATGACGTTGCGTCTGCTGTGTTGAGACGAACATTGGGGTGACATCTCGTCTACTGTATTGAGACGGACGTCGAGGTTGTCTCTAGGTTGCTGGTGAACCGTCGAGGTTTGGAACTAGGGATTTTGCCGTGGCTCCATTCGTTTAATGACGTTGCGTATGATGTGTCGAGACGAACGTTAGGGTGACATCCCGTCTGCTGTATCGAGACGGACGTCGAGGTGGTGACCATTCTGTGCTGGTGCGAGATGATCTCCGATTGTCTTTCCGGTTTTATATAACTTTGCCGTCAAGACCCTGAAGCTAGGAATTTGGCCTTCGCTTCGTTTTCTTTGGTGTGTCCGGATCCTGTTGGAGGAAGGATGCTGTAGTGACATTTCGTCTGCTGTATCGAGATGAATGTCGTAGTGGTGACCACTCCATGTGGGATGATCTTTGTTTGTCTTTCGGGTTTTATATGACTTACCGTCAAGATGTTGAAGCTAGGAATTTGGCCTTCGCTTCGTTTGCTTTGACTGTGTCTGCTGTATCGAGACGAATGCTGAGGTGGAGCTGGGATTTTGCCGTCACTCCGCTTTGTTTCGACCATGAGGTCTTTTGTTGATGTTGCTTCTGCATCCCGTTGGACTGCGAAGGAACGCCACTGTTGACATCTCGTCTACTGTATCGAGACGGATGTTGAGGTGGAGCTGGGATTTTGCCGCCACTCCGCTTTACTGATCATGGGGTCTTTGGTTGACGTTGCATCTACATCCTGCTGGACTGCGAAGGAACGCCGTTGTTGACATTGCGTCTGCTGTAACGAGACGAACGCTGAGGTGGAGCTGGGATTTTGCCATCGCTCCGCTTGATGGTGTAACATCTGTGTCCTGCTGGAATGAGGAGGCACGCCGTTGTTGGTCTCCAGGCTGTAGATGTAGCCATTGAGACCCTGAAGCTCGGGATCTTCCTTTTGCTTTGTCTGTTGACATTATGTCTGGGATTGCGACAAATGTCGAGATTGTCTCTAGGTTGTCTATGAACCGTCAAGATTTGGCTTCGCTTTCTGATGGAGCTGTTGGGAAGGTATGGTTCCCTCTTTATCTGTGCCCCTGGATTGTATACAGGGATCGATGTGATCTCACCTGTAGGGCAAAAGTTTCATTCATTTTCATATTATTATTTTATTTCCGCGATGCTCTATCATTTCAGCTTTTATATCGCGAAGGTCGCGATTGCCCAATCATTTCGGCTATTTTTCGCGGTGCCCAATCATTTCGGCTATTTATTTTATTTATACTCTCTGTTTTTTTTATTGCGAGTTGCCCAATCATTTCGGCTATTTCGTATGCATACATTTTTACTTGCTGATTTTGTTTGCAAGTTGCCCCATCATTTCGGCTATTTCGTATGCATTTTTTTTTGGCTCGCTGATTTTTTTTTTTTTGCGAGTAGGGGATTTGGGATCTGATACCAATCTTGGCATCAGCATCGCTGCGACTGGAATATTGCCAGGAACGAATCATCATTTGCCGTGAAAGGACTTGGAATTTGATACCGGTTTAGGCATCAGCATCGCTGCAACTGGGATATTGCCAGGAGCGAATCATCATTTGCCATGAAAGGACTTGGAATTTGATACCGATTTAGGCATCAGCATCGCTACAACTGGGATATTGCCAGGAGCGAATCATCATTTGCCTATGTCGTTGTCGAACAAAGGAGGCTTAGCGACCAGGGTTAAGGTCCTGTCGACTAAGGCTTTTGACTTCATGAGCCGTAAGGGTCTCATAAAGGTATTTCGTCCTACAAGTCGTGAGGATCTTGTAGGTGTGTTTTCTCCTTAGGAATCGTGAGGGTTCCTAAGTGTATTGTTCCTCTGTAAGTCGTAAGGATCCTACAGGAGGGTTTTCTCCTTGTAAGTCGAGAGGATTTACAAGGGTTGTTTACCATACAAACATATCCCTAGTCTCGGATGGGACTTAGTTAGGGAAATGTTTATTCGCGCCCGTGGACTGTATACAAGGGTCAATATTGGACTACTTATAGGGCAATGTCGAAAGTTGTAGGGGTTGCTTAAGCACAGGTTTAGGCCTCTGTAACTTCAGACTTTCAAATCTTATGAGCCGTAAGGGTCCCACAAGAGAGTTCTCCTTACGAGTCGTGAGGATCTCGCAAGTGTATTTTCTCCTTCGGAATCGTGGGGATCCCTAAGTGTGTTGTTCCTTTGTGAGTCGTAAGGATCTCACGCAGGTGGTTTCTCCTTATAGGGTCGAGAGGACCCTATAAGTGTTTCTTAACGAGGTTGCGCCCTTTCAAGTTTTCACAAACACTCGCCGGTAGCCCTGCTGTTTTTACTCACGGAGCCCTTTCGGGTTTTCATCCGTGCCCATTTTGCTTATGGACATACCGTTTTTTTTTATTCTTTTTTTATTCTTTTTTTTTTCTTTTTTTCTCTTTTTTTTTACGAGGTCGCGCCCTTTCGGGTTTTCACGAACACTCGCCGGTAGCCCTGCTGTTTTTACTCACGGAGCCCTTTCGGCTTTTCCTCCATGCCCGTTTTGCTTATGGACATACCGTTTTTTTTTCTTTATTTTCTCTTCTTCTCTTTTTTTTATTAACGAGGTTGCACCCTTTCGGGTTTTCACGAACACTCGCCGGTAGTCCTGCTGTTTTTACTCACGGAGCCCTTTCGGGTTTTCATCCGTGCCCATTTTGCTTATGGACATACCTTTTTTTTTTCTCGTCAGCCTGAGAATGCTGCGGTAGTAGTTTAAAAACATTTCGGTCATTTGCAAGTTTTAGGGCATTGCGGTACATCATTAGTTTAAGGACATCTCGGTCCGTTGTTAGTTTAAGGACGTTTCGGTCCGTTATCCAGTTTTAGGACGTAGTGGTCCGTTAGGCTTTCTCTATGAATGAGCATGATGCCCCCGGCGTGTCCATATTTTTCGGAGCATGCGGTTGTGGTGGGTTCACCTTCCAAATTTCGGACAACGCGAACTTGCCCTGTTGGTATTGGTCTTCAACCCAGTTTTTGAAGACGTAGCAGTCCTCGATCAGGTGACCTACTGTTTGGTGGTAAGGGCAATAATTAGGATTATTAACATCGCCTGGCCGCAACGGACATTTTGGACCCGGCAAATTGATGAGTCTGTCGCACACTGCCAGCTCGAACAGTCCCCTTGTTTTATCTTGCGGAAACGAGTAAGGACGTTTCAACTTTTCCTGGAGGGGTTGCCGCTTGTTGCTTTGGCAAGCAACCGGTCTAGGGTCACCTGATTGTTGTTGAGCGCTGGCGACGAGGGCCGTTTTTCTTTTTTCTTTATCCTTTTTGTTTGATCTTATGTTTACGGGGCCGAGATTTTTTCCGAGTAGCATGCGATTGCTCGGCTGAACGTTCTCGCAGCTTCTCAATTCCTTTATTTTTGAAATAGATTCCCCGAGGGAAGAGTTGGGGGTAGGTTCTTCGTCAGAGTCGCTTCCAAAGGTGATAATTTGTGATCCCTTGAAGTCGGCTATATGACAGTCGGCGGCGGCTCTTTTGCGCTCATCTATCGCATTTTTCCGATGTCCACAAGCTTCACACTTTGTCCTGTCGAAGTGTCGCTTTTGAGCGACATACCCTTGCCACCAACAGTTAAAGGATTCGCAGTCTTCGGTAGGATGTATGATCTTCTGATGATATAAACAGAAGTTAGGGTGCATCTCTACCTCAGAGAAAGAATTTTCTTCAGAGGGCGGTAGCTTCATTCCTACTGATAGAGCTTTGGCGAACCGTTTCCTCGTCTTGAATTTGTTTTTACCCGCAGTGTATGGCTTTTGATTTGACGGGAATACCTTGGTTCTTTCCAGTATGGCCATTTCATGCTCTTGATTGGCTTTAGCTTTCAGACGAATTTCATTTAGGAAGGCATCGATCAACTTGTCTGACGGCCGCGGAATTTCTGTTTCAGGGTCCGCCATTGATTTCTCAGCGCAAGGATCCTCCTCCTCATCCGTCAGTGAAAGAGAAATCACATGACAAGTCGCTACGTAGTCTTCGGATTCATCCAATAAGTTTTCTCCATTGTTTTCATCCTCGACGAAAGAAAAAGTTGACCCGGCGTGTCCGTCTTCTTTGGATAGTGCGGCTGTGGGGGGTTTACCTTCCAGCTTTCAGACAGCGTGAACTTGCCTTGCAGGTATTGATCCTCGATCCATCCCTTAAAGACGAAACAATCCTCAATTGGGTGACTTACCATTTGGTGGTAAGGGCAATAATTGGGATTATTAAGATCGCCTGGCTGCGACAGATGCTTTGGACTCGGCAGATTAACAAGTCTGTTGCGCACTGCCAGCTCAAACAGTCTTCTCGTTTTATTCTGCGGAAACGAGTAAGGACGTCCCAGCCTCTCTTTGAGGGATGGGCGTGGGCGCGCGTTGTTTTGGCGAACGACCGGCTTTGAGTTGTTCGACCGTTGTTGAGTATTGGCAACGAAGGTTGCCTTCCCTTTGCCCTTTTCATTCCAAGGCTCTGTCTTTGAAGAAGAAGGCATATGGCCCATCTGGTCCATTTGGGCTAATTTGTCAATCAAGGCCTGGAAGGTGGTCGGCCTGAAGAACATCATGAATTGTGAGATGGTCGCCTGCAGATCGAGAGTGCCCACAAACATGCCTACCGCAGGTGCCTCTTCTATGCGTTGTTCGCATTTCGACCATAGGTTCCGCCATCGTGTCGCGTATTGGACCCACGTTTCGCCGGGCCTTATCCTGGCATTTATCAGTGCTGTGATCGGGGTGCGTTCACTAGCACTTGCGAATCTTTGTGTAAACAGCAGTTCCATCTCTGCAAATGTTTTGACAGAGTCGTTAGGTAGCTCCGAATACCATTCAAAGGTTGTTTCTGCTAAGCTGCCGACGAATTGACGTAGCAACAATTTGTCATCGCCTCCAGTATTGCCGCATAAGGCCCTGAACTGAGCGACATGCTGATGCGGATTCCCTGTCCCTTTATATACGTGGAATTTAGGGATCGTATATCCTGGCGGGTAATTGATTTGGTCATACCAGTTCGGATACGGTCTTCCGGTTCTAACAATTTGCCCAGCCGCTTCATTCGCCTGATGAACCCGGATCTGCTGAGCTATATATTCGTCTAGGTCGACTTTGGAGATTGCCTCCTCCTTGGCTGTTGATAGAGCCGGCGGAGGATTTGGCGTTTCTCCCCTGTCGTCTTCAAGGACGATCGAAGGATCTTCAGCAGGAGGGTCCGGCTGTAACATCATCCCTACCATATCTTGGAAGACGAGCGTCATCTGTTTTATGTTAGCCGCTTGCTCTGCAGCTTCTTTGTCCCTCTTTTCGAGAACTCTGCGTAAAAAGTCAGCGTCGGTTTCTTGTTCTTGACGCTCATCCGAAGACGTTTCAGAGCTTTCTTTTGGCTCAGTGAGTGCAGCCATTGTAGTCATCATTTCCTAAAGCTTTTGTTGTTGCTCCTGGGCTTTCGTCACAGATCGGGTGAGCGGTCGGTGGCCCGTAGAAGTGCGGCTTTCCTCCTTTCCAGAAGCCATATAAACAGTGTGCACCACCATGCCCCCAGACTTGGGGCGTTTGTGTTCGGTGTCTTTGCGATTTGCCGAAGACACAGGGGCTTCTTGCGGCCTCCTTTTTTGAGTGATTAGAGTTAAGGGAGCCGTTGTAGTGGGCACCCAAGTAGCTTTTGCTTTTTGTGGTTTGACAGAGTAATCCTTCCCCTGCCGAACCTTCATCTTTTTCTGTCGTCGGAGGCAGTCTTGATCGATCACCGACTCTTGAACCTGTCGCCAGACTTTGTAAATTTTAGAGGACAGCTGTTGAAGGGGCTGCTCTAGCTTCTTCTCTGGAATATTCTTCACAGATGAATGAGTTCGCTTTAGCACCGCAGTAGGAGAGTTTCTGCGCACCGAGTTCAGCAACTCAAAGCTGTTCCTGGTTGGAACAGCAGTATCGATCTCCACCATTAGAGTTGGAGGAGTAAGTCCAGAGGGGGAGTTGCCCCCAGCCTTCTTCACTCGGCGCCAGTAGCGACGTCGGGCATGTCATGCTGATGGAGTTGTTTCAGCTATAGGGGTGACCTCCTCATGCCCCCTGTGTTGGTCAGAATATACCGGTACCAGCTTTTTAAAGATCGACGTCCGTTGAACGGGGACGGCCAACTTGTCAGAAGCGGACTTCTGAACATGGGAAGCAACCTTGGTGATTTTGCCAGGAACGGGAGTTGGGATGGCTATCCGCTTCGGGATAGCGCCTTCTGGTATGGCAGGCTTCTTCATGGGCCCGATGGAGCTCTGGCCTGATCCATTAAAACCTGAAGCAGTGGAGTTGGGCGACCTGTTGAGAGGGGTCGCGGCAGTGGTGAGTCGATCGAAGACCGACTTCTTTGGAGCTTCTTGCAATGTCATTGGGGCGTTGAAGCTCATTGGTGGGAGCATGGTCCCAAAAAATAGTCTAGTGGTGGCTTGAGCCACCTGCTCCACCGGCATTTTGAAAAGGGAGGCCGCTTGGGGCCCATAAGTTACTCCTCCAGTAATGACGGATCGAGAGTTGTTGCTGCAGGCGATGCAGTTCGAAGCCATTGATCTTCTGTTTTCTGCACGGAGCAAGACACCAAATCTTAGTACCTTTAATCCACAGGCAATCACAGCAAACCGCGATTTGTTCGCGAACACGACACACGAAGTGTGGAGTGGAAAGAGGAAGAGGTCCCACCGGGCGTGCCAGAATCTGTTCCCCTCCGGACTTTGCGTCTAAGCCTGAGGTTCGGGGCAGATGCTATTTGGTTTTATCCGTCTATCTCTCCGAAGATGCCAAGTTTATTTATGGCACCGTGTATCGGAGGTTTAGACGGATGCGGCCGATGTAGCAGACTTCGTCAGATTCCCCCTCAGGGTGAGGGGTTTTTGATTGTGGGGATGCTCTTCCCTGCAGGCGCAAGCCCCTGCAGTTAATTACGCTACCGCATCGCGGTAACAACTTTCTCCTTCTCCAGAATTTCACTTCGTGTCGTGTGTGTTTGTTTCGTTTGTGGTTGCCCGTGGATTGTATACGGAGACTGAATAATGCCGTCGCCCGTAGGACGTGGATTAGTCCAAATCCGTATTTACTTAGATTTGGGTTTGGTGTTTTTAGTTTAAGGATGCCTTAGTCGCGTTGCGGCTAAGATCGACTTAAACGTTCGTTAAGGATACGTTAGTCCTGTTTTAGACTAAGATCAACTTAACGTAGTGATTAATTTAATGTATGGCCATCGGGACTCGTCACCTCTCTGACGTCGTTGAAGGATTACAACGACAGATGTCAGAGGAGCTCGGAGATGTACCCTCGAACCAGAGTTGATTGGGAGTTTTATAATCCATTTGAATGTTTAAGGATACGTTAGCCGTGTTTGGGGCTAAGATCGACTTAAACGGGACCGTTTAGATCCGGCAAAAGAGCGTTCGGAGGCTCTATTGTTCCAGTTTAGGGACATAGTGGTCCGTTCGCCAATTTAGGGACGTGGTGGTCCATCGCCAGTTTAGGGACGTGGTGGTCCGCATTCCAGTTTTGAGGACGTGGTGGTCCATCGCCAGTTTAGGGACGTGATGGTCGATCGCCAGTTTAGGGACGTGGTGGTCCGATATTAGTTTAGGGACGTTTCGGTCCGATATTAGTTTAAGGACGTTTCGGTCCGATATTAGTTTTAAGGACGTTTCGGTCCAATATTAGTTTTAAGGATGTTTCGGTCCGATATTAGTTTAGGGACGTTTCGGTCCGATATTAGTTTTAGGGACGTCTCGGTCCAATATTAGTTTTAAGGACGTCTCGGTCCAATATTACTTTTAAGGACGTTTCGGTCCACGAGTTTAAGGACCCCGCAGTCCATATTCATGTGTGATCGTTAGGACCCGTCGCCTCTCTGACGTCGTTGAAGGATTACAACGATAGATGTCAGAGGAGTTCAGAGATGTATCCTCAAACCGGAGATAAATTGATTTAGGAGAGCAATTTTGCTCAGTCAATTTAATTTGAGGACTTACAGCCAAAATTGGGTTAGGTCCAGTTGAGAATATTCAACATTTTTCTTGATCTTCGGCCTATTAGGCCTGTGCTAGGGCTTTGCCCATATTTAATAATGCACTGCATTCTATTCTGGCCTGCTAGGCTTTTGATTTGGGCTCTGTCCCTTTATTTATGATGCAGAGCATCTATTTTAGTTTGGGCTCTGCCCCTTTTTAAAACAATGCATTTGCATTTTATTAGACCTGTTAGGCCTTCTTTAATTGGGCTTGGCCCCTTTTGTAATCAAGGCAGTGCATTTGTCTGGCGCTTTGCGCCGAGTAATGAACGCAAGCTCATATGGTGATGACACGTGTCATGCTCTGGTGAGCGCAAGCGCACTAGCGCAGTGAGCTGCGCTGTTGCGCTGCTGACACGTGGCGCGCTCTCAGCGAGTTGCGCCAATTCCAGAAAGCAAAGCTCTATCTTAAGGGCGCTTAGCGCAAGTGGTTCTATAACCGACACGTGGCGCTCTCTTATGAGCGCAACGGCGCAGTTTGGAAGTGCAAAGCACTAAGAATCTTTTAGATTCAAGAAGGGAAGTGCAAAGCACTGTTTAATTTCTTGATCTAAATTAGATCAAAGAAAAATAAATTTTTCTTTATTTGAAGAACCATAGGTTCATAAAAGTGCAAAGCACTATTATTTTTTTTATTTTTATTGTTTTTAAAGAACCGGAGGTTCACAAGAAGTGCAAAGCACTGTTTATTATGTAAAGATCATTGATCTTGTTTTTAGACCAATGATCTATTAGAAGGAATTTCTTCTAATTCATGAAGGTTCTTTACCTTTTTCTTGAAATCTTCTCAGAGTTCTCTCTGTTTAAAGTTCTTGAGTTCTCAAGAAAAATGTTGATCCTTTTGAATTGAGGCTTAGGGTCCTTTTTATAGGGCTCACAAATTAGTTAAATTTGTTAAAGAGATCATTCTCTGAGTGATTTGGGGAATTTTCCCCACCGTTGGATCTTTGATCCAAGGGCTTCTGCTTTGCAGAAGAAAATCTTCTTGTTTTAACAAGAACAGAAAAGATTTCTTAAAATCTTAATTCAGTTTGGTGCAGATGCCCCAGCGCGTGACACGTGTCGCGCAGCGCACAGCGCAGCGCAGCTGCGCTAGCGCATCTGCGCTGACACGTGTCGCGCAGCGCACAGCGCAGCGCAGCTGCGCTAGCGCATCTGCGCTGACACGTGTCGCGCAGCGCAGAGCGCAGCGCAACTAAAACGTTGCTTCAGACAAATAGAGCTCTGCTCTGATTGGGCGCGCCTTCTTAGGCGTTGCGCTGACGTATTAGCGCCTGACGCGTGGCGCGTTGCGCCCAGCACAAAGAATCTGAAGCGTTGCTTCAGTTATTAAAGCTTAAATTTTCAAAGCAGAGCTTTGCTCTGATTGGGGGAAGATGAAGCGTTGCTTCATCTCCCGCCTCGGAATTTGAACAGAGCTTTGCTCTGATTGGGGTAAACAGGGTTGACCCAGGCTATGACGAGGGTTGACTTTCTACCATCTGGAAGATCAATAGAGATATTATTCTTGACTCGCCACATTTTTAAAAGAAATGGATTTTTCAGAAAACAGCAGTGGGAGTATGGTAGAACTGGAAGCGATTCCAGAACCGCAAACGATTACTGAAGATTTCATAAGAACCTAAAGATTCAATCTGGCTTGACATTCCATTAGCCACTCCGCAGATATGGTGGGTAACCTCAGGCACTCGAGAGGTACTTCGGTATGCTCAAGGACGGTGGCAGGGAGGTTCTTGTTTACCCCGACTTGCCATTGCTGTTGTTCCAGACTGTGAAACCCGGCATGAGGATGAGTATAGCGTCATTCTAAACTGGCTTTAGAAGTGTACGTCTATATGACTCTGCCAGAGGATTGTCGTAGTCAGTGGGAGCAGCGGAAGTATTGGTGGACAGTTGGCTTATGTCTATTTATAGACTGAAGCAGATATAGCGGAGATAGATCATCTATTTCTGATGTGACAGTCATAGGTTTGACGTCATCAGAATAGGGGATGGATCTGTTGAGAAGATAGTAGGGTGTGATGTCCTTGTTATGGATGACATACACAGAGTAGGAAAGGAAACTCCTATACTACGATCGGTTATACTTTGGTTGTCATACAGTGGTTTCTCCACACAGGACTTGGATATTATATCAGACATTCTGGTTACTAGAACTATAATTTTAGATCTAGATTTGGGTGGTTTCCTAATCTGGGTATCTTGACAGCATTCTATGAGTATTTAGAATGGACGACTCCTGGCACGGTAGTATACCTGCAGGTAATGGAGTCGCCCTCTCTAAAGGTGTCTTACAGACTAAAGGGGAGAGGGATACGCATGATTGATAGATCACTTGCTTAGGCAATTGAGTCAATCATGAGATGTCAAGTACCACACCAGATGTTGTTCTTGCAGTAGGTGCAATAAATTGATATTAATCCAATCCTGGAGAAACAGTCGGAAGCAGTTTTAGAACATAAGTTGATGTTCTAGGGATGTGATAACGACAGCCTCTTTTAGGAGACGGTTATCATTCCAGGCTTCCAAGGTGACATGGATGGCAGAGTGGCTGTCAGAGTTATAGTTTCTCCTTCTGACGAGGGGCAGTATTTTGGACAGGTGGTCCAAGGCAATACTGAGGGAGGCATGGCGCTGGGTACTGATTAAGTTCAGTTATCGATACAGTCTAAGAAGTTTGGATTTGGAGTTCATTTATGAGCTAGGTCCCATCAGATATCCAGACATACTCTTAGACAGGTATTGCTCATTTCGGGAGATGGCTTTCTCTGCGAACTTGAGATATAGAGAGACATAGAAAGAAACATCACAGCGGATCCACTCACTGAGGCTATTCCTCGAACGCAATAGTTTCACAAACGAGCTTTGTGAGACTGACTAGTAGAGGAGTTGGGTGTTCGGTATCACACGGGCTGTGAGTATGCGACATCGCAATAATTAGCCTTGAGTGCAAGTGGGAGATTGTTGGAGATAGTGCCCTCAGAGTCAATTATTGGATCACAGGCATGTGATTGCAATGATTGAGGGAGGACCTATCCCAGGAGGACAGTCTTACTCGAGATGATAGTATGCTATCTAGTTTACCTTTATCATCGTGTACTGCTTCAGGTGACCTTACAGGTCGCTATTACACGCTGATAGAGTCCCTAGGATTCTTGCTTGACTGGCGGCAGTATGATGGCGATCATATACGTGAGAGCTGGTGGTCTATAAGCACATCCTTAAAAGGTCCCTAGTCGTGGGAGTTTCGAGACAGGGCATCGATTCTCCAGAGTAGACTAGTGTATACATTCGAGACCCCGATGAGGGGCGGTGGCCGGTCTCACAAGCCACTGGTGTCAGTTGGTTCACCTAAGATGTATACATGTGCTCATTGGGTTATGAGTACACCGGACAGGACTCGCCGGGAACATGCTAGTTGGTCTTATACCTGACGTCAGATAGCAGTTCCCTAGTGACATGTGTACAGGTTAGTTCATCGACCTGGGGATCGTCATTTGTCTCGTGTGAGTTCCCACTGTACTTTGATTACTACCCTACCACGGCTCAAAGGAGTCGTGCAAACAGGTTTTAGTTGGGTACAGTCCCGAGCCACATGGAGGCAGTAAGCGGATCTTCAGGGGTTCGTCTCTCCCGGTATTGGGGGTGAGGTCGCGCTGTGTCTAGGAGAGCCATTACACAAAGCCCTCGGCCGAGGCAGGAGATTTACTGGTAGGTATTCCAGTAGTATCTCAGGGTGTTCTGGGCTGCACTCCGACACGACTTGTACCGCTTTTGGGGGTCTGACTTTTACCAACCCCCTAGGCCCGACATGCGATGCTCATAGACGAACGGACCGGACTGTACGGATATTGTCACTGACAGGCTCAGTAGGGTGTCAGGATGAGTTCGCTCATCGACGTCCCTTTTGGTCAATAGCTGGTGGCCCGTCACGTATTGGCTTATATCTCTGACGTGCTGGTGGTTAAATCCACAGCCATAGTATTGACGAGTCTTTAGAGTCCACCACACTTTCAGTTACTCAAGCTTTCGGGCGAAACGCTGTAGAGGCCGTATGGAGATATGGCAGGGTCCGATCAGATACGTGCGGTATTGCACGGATCAGGATCGGACGGGTTGTACTAGTGGCCGTATGGATATATGGCAGGGTCCGATCGGATACGTGCGGTATTGCACGGATCGGGATCGAACGGATATTACTAGCCGGCTTTGGTTTAAGCTGGATCCTAGTTTAGTACAGTGTAGATTTTGTCTCATTGCATTTGTATCCAGTCCGAATACAGATACGGGTGTGTATGCACAGTATCGGGGTTTTCCTGTAATTTATTACGGGACCAGTTTTCTGGAGTTGCCAGTTTGCATTCCGTTCCGGCCGGTTTTCCTTTGTTCTTTCCCGACCGGACTTTTCCGATGGAGGGGGTTATTTGCAAGTTTGCAAATAACTTTTTGAGGAGGGGTTTTCTTGCATATTGGTGGCATCATGATAGTTATTAATCATGAGATGCTTTCTTAGTCTTTTCCTTTGCTTTATTGTGATTGGATGAGATTAGAAATGAGATGAGAGTTGATGTGAGACTTGCTTTATGTTGTGGTCACCACCTTGTTCTCCTACACTCACCTCCCTCATATGTTATGTGATTCCCTCCACCATTTCCTTGAGTCCATGGCCGGCCACACATTTTGAGGAGTGGGGAGAGAAAATGAGAGGGTTCATTTTGTATGAGGAATTCATTTTCATCTTATTCTTCTTGCTACTAAATTTCTTACATCACTCCAAAGTTCATTCCTTCGATCCCTCCATCAAGGCAACAAAACCCAAGTGAGACATAGCCTATACACTTTCTACAGCAAACCTTGGACACGTCGACTAGCCAGCTTCGTGCCCGAGTTGCCTCGGTATTGAGGTGGGAGCCCGTAAAAGATGCAGACGATGTGGTGCCCTTCCGGCTAGGAGGCGACGACCGGAGTTTCCGCGGGAGATCGGGACGATGACGAGAAGACCGGAGGACTCGGATCACTCGGTATATCTCTCACACTTTCTCTTGATTGCTAGTATCGGTTAATGGTTACGTTCCGGGTATATTGTCCGCGGTAGCGCCAGTTTAAAGTTAAGAAAATTTTGATTCCGCATTTTGGCCTCGGATAGACGGCCGGGGCGCTGCCGTGGCGCAACACACCTGTCTAAAAGCTAGAGAAGTCATAAGTAAACCGAATATAGTACAAGAACTAACCCCTCTATCCTGATGGACCCTGAACAACATACAATACTCTGTATAAGTCCCTTGAGTCTGATAACTCATTTACTGTGTGTCGTAGGTTGAAAACTGTACTTATGGTTAAGAAGAATTACACCGCTGTTTAATGCTCCTTACCTAACCATCCACTGATATAGGTAAATGCCACAGACATAATTTCAAAAAGATATGTCTCACTCTATAAAAATAGACGTGCAGATATATCAATTTGAAATTGGTGCATAACAGCGGATATTCAAAATCAAATATTTGCCGACCGGCAAACAGTCCAGGTGACTTCCTCAAATATCACTGATTACAACGAATCCCGATATAATGGGGATGATCACCTAATTCCCACTAACCTACTCCCACTCATCATCTGTAAAACCATACAGATGTGAGAATCATACCTGGTAAATACATACCATGGAGTAAGGACTAATTGGGAAATCAGTTTTCCTTTAACAGTACATGGTGAAACTGAAACATTGAAATGTTTTGATGGGGTATCCTGGTATTCCTAGTAATGCCTCTTCCAGATTCATGACTTTAACCGTGTAATTCTTTTCCATCTTTCCAAATCCCTTTATATGTCTTTAGTCATCACCTTCTGTACACCCCTTTAGGCCAAATGGTTTTCTTCCTTCCCTACCTTTCGGCACCAGCCTATGGTTTGGAAGAAGACTATCCAATAAGCATAATGGGTGTACTGTCCTAATCCTAAGAGCACTCGCAATGCGAGAGAAGGTGAAGACAAAAGACAACCGAATAAACCTTATTCCTATTTCTCCTGAACCAGAATCCATCCCCGAACTGGAACGAGTTCCTTTCGAGTTCGTATATAACCATACGATGGAGTATCCAATAAACTGTGGATCTTCGTAGTGATACAGAGTTTCCTGGAGAAATACAAAGGTGATTTAGGATTGGCGAAGAAATACTTGGTCTGGTCGTGAATAGCAGTCGCAATTTACTTTGCCCTATTACTAATCCCTTGCTTTGTCTTAACTTAACACCTTCTGCATACCATCGTTATGCTAATTGGTTTTCTTCATTCCCCACCGTTCGGCACCAGCCTAAGGTTTGGAAGAAGACTATCCAATTTGCGTAACAGGTGTACTGTCTCCTAAGCCAAGGAGTACTCGCAATCTGAGAGAGAAGGTAAAAGGAAAAGACAACTGAATAATCCTATTCGTTTTCTCCATAACCGGAAACCATCCTCGAATAAATTCCTTCGAGTTCGTATATAACCATACGATGGTTTTGTCCAATGGAAGTGGACGTTCGTAGTAATACGGGGTGTCCTGGAGAAAAGGGTAAAAGTAGGAGTGGCAATGAGGTTTGCAACTTTGACAATCCAAAAGCCGGTGTTTAAGAAGGTTCGGTCAACTTGGTCACTGAGTCATAGTCTTAGGGTCGGGTCAATGGTCGCTGCCAAAGAGAGAGAGAAAAGAAACACTCAGCGTGCACTCTATCCTAGATCAGAATGGTTACCAATTTATCTAATCTGGAAACCTCCCACTGTACCATCAAATTCTCCTCCAAACCTGAAAGAAGAACTAGTCGGGGTCACCCGAGGAGTAAACTAACTCATCAGTGGGAATCGGGATCCAACTATCATCGCATGACAACGTGACGGAATCCGCTCACGTTATCACACTCCAGAAGGTATGCGCATATCTTGCAAGTTTCAGTTTCTTTAGAAACTCCCGATGTGATTTTTTACCCCATGCTCTTATGACCTTGACTTTGGCCAACATATGATAAGTCACATGTCAAGTTCTACCCGTCATTATCCAGGTTAATTTGAGCCCACCCGTACATACCCTTGACTTTGGCCAAAATAGTAGTACGACTGTCCCAAACCAACGCATCTATCTATGCTGCATATGAATACCCAATAGCTACCAATCACTGTGCCTTGACTTTGGCCAACATACACAGCTTGAATACTATTGACCACCCATATGAAACGGCGGAGGGCTACGAATGGTTTCTGGCGAAAACCTTTAACGTAATGAACTTGATATCGTTGAAGGAACGGATAGATTTTTAGAAAAATATAGTGACGAAAACCTTTGCTAAAGAGGTCACTCCCGGTGAAGGAATCTCGGCTCTTTCCCCGTAGAATGAGGTGCAGGATATTCCAACTGAATACCACGGTGCAAAGAAAAAGTAATCGGCTATAGTGAAGTCATTGCCCTGACGCAAACTTTTTGTCCAAGGGGTCACTCCCGGTGAAGGGATCTCGGCCCTTGCCTCGTCGAATGAGGAGCAGGATATTCCAACTGAATACCACGATGCAAAACAAAAGAGAACGTCCTTGCAATAACAGCTTTTTGAAAAAGTGTTCCAACAACATCAGATTAGGTTTGATTTTAACTTGCATTGATCCGAATCAATGCAGTCCCATCAATTGATCACACTACAAAGAACGAAAATATACTGATGTATGTATATGACATCCGCATTCGCCACTGGGTCCCGTCATTACCCGTTAGGTTAGCTAACTAACGACGGAGCGGGGACTGGACTAGCGCGAATGCAAAACATATACAACATCTACTAATATATATACCAATATATAATATTCGCTCAAGGCGTGATAAAATGCAACATCACAAAAATGTACAATATCACAGAACAATACAGATATCTAGGATCACCGGGTTTCACAGAGCCGCTACTGAAACCCGACGTTCCCCTGGTCGTATGGATAGCCTGTGCAATGAAATCCTAGACCCCTACGGGCGCGGCAAGTTACCCGCCAAAACCTGAAGCGAGGCAGCCCCCTTCAGCAACGTGAATGGACCACCCAGCACTTCACGAAATCCGGTAACTTGGGCACCCCTCCTGGGTCAACCTGTACCCCCTACGAGTGCGGCGAATAGCCCTCCAATCCTAGAGTGAATCCCCCTCCGTCTCAATGCCATGAGATGCGGGCTTGTTGCCCTCTAGAACCCGGCTATCCGTGCACCCCACCGCGGGGTAATCCTAGTACAGAAAGTAAAATATACATACAACGGGTACATCGACCGCAACCTGGTCGTGCCCCAAAATAATAATACAAACAGGCAGTGACGGCAGTCCACATGTCGGACGCTCGCTCCGCAATATCAAATGTACATAATACAACAAAAACTGTACTAGCATTGCAACCAGGCTATCCCCCACGACCAATCCGCAACATCACAGCAAAACACAAAACATCAACGTGAATGTCACGTTCGCAAATCCGTCTAACTGGGCTATAGCAGTTAGACTGAATTTACCGATCAAGTGACATTCACGGTCGCGGATATAATGTAAATATTGTGAACTAATGTGTTTAAAATTTTCCGATCGATCAAATTTTACCAAGTAGGCCCCAAGCATTACTGTAGCAGATGAAGAAATTCTGGACCCAAAAAGAATGTACCAAAAACCACATTTTCAAGTTAGGGAGTACTGTAGAAATTTCGAAGAAGTGAAGGTACAGAACGGCGGCGGAACCGCGGCAGAAAGGGGTTTTTTGCCGCGGTTCTGCGGCTTTATAGTACGATCATGCATTCAAATTTTCTCAGAATTCCTAAAATTTCCTGAACATCTTTCTGCAACAACCTGAAAAAAGTTTTCGAGCCAGAAAAAAAATCGACAGAAAACTGATGCTACTGAAAAACGCAGATTTTGGAATTTTTGATCGATCGGAAATGTAAACACATTAGATAAAGCTAGACTATGTTAATAGCGAGGCTCTGATACCACTACAAGTGCACGGCGGCGCCCCGGCCTCCATCCGGAGGCCAAATGCGGAAGCGATGGTCAACTTTAATTTTACAAACCGGCACCACCGCGCACTATAAACCTGGATCGTGCCATTAACTAGTCCTAGTTAACTACAAGATGGGGAAGAGAGATATACCAAGCGATCCATGTCCTCCGGTCTTCTCGCCGTCGTCCCGATCTCCCGCGGAATGTCCGGTCTCCACCTCCTCGCCGGAAGGGCACCACGTCGCCTGCTTCTTTTACGGGCTCCCACCTCTATACCGAGGCAACTCGGGCACGAAGCTGGCGAGTCGACGTGCCCAAGGTTTGTTGTAGAATGTGTGTAGAACTCATGTCTCATTTTAGGGTATTGGAAGTTGCCCTTTTTGGTGGAGGAATGATACAAACTCATGGAGATGGAACTTGTGGGATTTTACAAAAGCGAAAGAGCAAAAATCCCACATGAGAAATCTTGGACAGCCCCTTCATGGTATGTCCGGCCATGCAATGGTGGGGGAAGAGTGAGAATGGAGTGTGTATCAAAAATATGAGAGAGGCCACACAATAATGCAAGAGGGAATCAAATGATATCATGAAAGAACATGATCACAAACACATCCACACTCAATCACAACCATCATCAAAACCATGTCACACAAAAGTCAAGCCATGATGGATAAATCAAGTCAATGGATGGTGCACCCATCATGATGCAACAAAATGTAAAGAACACCCTCCACAAATGCTTATTTGCACAATTGCAAATAAGCCCTCCTCCACCATTCTTCGGCCAATGAAGGATACAAAGAAATATGGCCGAAACGAAAAGCAAGCTGGCAACTCCAGAAAACTGGTCCCGTAATAAATTACAGGAAAACCCCGATACTGTGTATACACACCCGCATCTGTATTCCGACCGAATACAAATGCAATGAGACAAAATCTACACTGTACTATACTAGGATCCGGCTTAAACCAAAGCCGGCTAGTATTATCCGTCCGATCCTGATCCGTGCAATACTGCACGTATCTGATCGAACCCTGCCATATCTGCATACGGCCTCTACAGCGTTTCGCCCGAAAACTTGAGCAACTGAATGTGGGGGACTCTAAAGACTCGTCAATACTATGGCTGTGGATTTAACCACCAGCACGTCAGAGGTATTAGCCATACGTGACGGGCTACCAGCTATTGACCGAAAGGGACGTCGATGAGCGAACTCATCCTGACACTCTACTGAGCCTGTCAGTGACAATATCCGTACAGTCCGGTCCGTTCGTCTATGAGCATCGCATGGCGGGCCTAGGGGGTTGGTAAAAGTCAGACCCCCAAAAGCGGTACAAGTCGTGTCGGAGTGTAGCCCAGAACACCCTGAGATACTACTGGAATACCTACCAGTAAATCTCCTACCTTGGCTAAGGACTTTTCATGTTCTGGCTCTCCTAGACACATCGCGACCTCACCCCCAATACCGGGAGAAACGAACCCCTGAAGATCCGCTCACTGCCTCCATGTGGCTCGGGACTGTACCCAACTAAAACCTGTTTGCACGTCTCCTTTGAGCGTGGTAGGGTAGTAATCAAAGTACAGTGGGAACTCACACGAGACAAATGACGATCCCCAGGTCGATGAACTAACCTGTACACATGTCACCAGGGAACTGCTATCTGACGTCAGGTATAAGACCAACTAGTATGTTCCCGGCGAGTCCTGTTCGGTGTACTCATAACCCAATGAGCACCTGTATACATCTTAGGTGATCCAACTGACACCAATGGCTTGTGAGACCGACCACCGCCCCTCGTCGGGGTCTCGAATGTATACACTAGTCTACTCTGGAGTATCGATACCCTGTCTCGAAACTCCCACGACTAAGGACGTTTTAAGGATGTGCTTATAGACCCCAGCTCCCACTTATATGATCGCCCTCATACTGCTGGTGGTCAAGCAAGAATCCTAGGGGCTCTATCAACGTGTAATAGCGACATGTCAGGTCACCTAAAGCAGTTTACGGTGATAAAGGTAAACCAGATAGCATACTATCATCTTGAGTAAGACTGTCCTACCGGGATAGGTCCTCCCTCAATCATTGCAATCACGTGCCTGTGATCCAATAATTGACTCTGAGGGCACTATCTCCAACAATTAATCCTGACTAATTCTTATTTTATGGTTTGAGAGGGGATTCGAGAAACAGTGGAGACATCCTGTTTAGATAAATTAAAAACCAATCTAAACTTGCAAGAGCTTCATGCTAAAGTGTTTCTTCTCTTTCTCCTAATTGCAGCGACCAGTTGACCGCGCCTAGGTTACATTTAGCTAATAAATTGACTAGGCCAGACTATATTGACTGGCAAGGGTTTGTCCAGATATCCATTGCCTATGACGAGCTAGTGTCGGAGATAGTGCCCTCAGAGTCAATTATTGGATCACAGGCACGTGATTGCAATGATTGAGGGAGGACCTATACCAGTAGGACAGTCTTACTCAAGATGATAGTATGCTATCTGGTTTATCTTTATCATCGCGTACTGCTTTAGGTCACCTTACAGGTCACTATTGCACGTTTATAGAGCCCCTAGGATTCTTGCTTGACTGCCAGCAGTATGAGGCGATCATATACGTGGGAGCTGGGGTCTATAAGCACATCCTTAAAAGGTCCCTAGTCGTGGGAGTTTCGAGACAGGGCATCGATACTCCAGAGTAGACTAGTGTATACAGTCGAGACCCCGACGAGGGGCGGTGGCCAGTCTCACAAGCCACTGGTGTCAGTTGGTTCATCTAAGATGTATACAGGTGCTCATTGGGTTATGAGTATACCGGACAGGACTCGTCGGGAACATGCTAGTTGGTCTTATACCAGATGTCAGATAGCAGTTCCCTGGTGACATATGTACAGGTTAGTTCATCGACCTGAGATCGTCATTTGTCTCGTGTGAGTTCCCACTGTACTTAGATTACTACCCTACCACGCTCAAAAGAGACGTGCAAACAGGTTTTAGTTGGGTACAGTCCCGAGCCACATGGAGGCAGTGAGCGGATCTTCAGGGGTTCGTCTCTCCCGGTATTGGGGGTGAGGTCGCACTGTGTCTTGGAGAGCCATTACACGAAGTCCTTGGCAAAGGCAGGAGATTTACTGGTAGGTATTCCAGTAGTATCTCAGGGTGTTCTGGGCTACACTCCGACATGACTTATACCGCTTTTGGGGGTTGACTTTCACCAACCCCCTAGGCCCGCCATGCAATGCTCATAGACGAACGGACCGGACTGTACGGATATTGTCACTGACAGGCTCAGTAGGGTGTCAGGATGAGTTCGCTCACAGACGTCCCTTTTGGTCAATACCTGGTAGCCCGTCACGTATAGGCTAATACCTCTGACGTGCTAGTGGTTAAATCCACAGCCAAAGTATTGACGAGCCTTTAGAGTCCCACACAGACCGTTTTCTCAAGTTTCGGGCGAAACGCTGTAGAGGCCGTATGGAGATATAGCAGGGTTCTATCAGATACGTGCGGTATTGCACGGATCATGATCGGACGGATAATACTAGCGGGCTTTGGTTTAAGCCGGATCCTCGTATTGGACAGTGTAGATTTTGTCTCTTTGCATTTGTATTCGGTGGGAATACAAATGCGGGTATGTATATACAGTCGCGGGGTTTTCCTGTAATTTATTACGGATCAGGTTTTTGAAGTTGCCAGTTTACATTCCGTTCCGGCCAGTTTTCCCTTATTCCTTCACGGCCGGATTTTTCTGATGGAGGGGCTAATTTGCATATTTGCAAATTAGCAATTGTGGAGGGGGTTTTTGTAAATAAGAGATTATAATATGACAAGCATCATTTAATTCTTTTTGAATCATCTCTTTTTCATTTATGATATTGGATTTTGATAAGGATTGATTTGGAAAATGGTGTGACCATTTTTCTTATCATTATCATGGCCTTTTCTTTTCTTGTTTTATTCATTCATTTTTCCTTCCACTATGGTGAGGGGCCGGCCACATATTTTGGGAGAGGAGAGAGAGTTCATTTTTGGTGTGGGAATCATTCATCTTATTTCATAAGGTAATAGATCTTTCTAGATGAGGCAGTCTAATAAACAATAATATGAAATATAATCAATCATCATCTTTTCCATGTTTAACACCCTTCCGTAAATTCATGGTAGATTTTCTATCGAGAAGTTGGAGAGAATCTTGATTGAGTTGAATATCTATAAATATGAGAATGATCAAAGCAACCATCTTTTAATGCATCAAGCAAGATGGGTCTGAAAACCCTAATCAGTTTCGTTGCAAGGCAGACCGTAACCAGAAGTCTCTTGAGATTGAGGCAGACTTTTATCATGAAACCGCTTTCGCTAAAATAAATAGATACCAGAGAAGAGATACAATGTCATTAATAAAATTGTCGTAGAAAAATACGGTGCAGACTTAAAGGAGATAAGCTTGAAAGAGATCAATGATGTGGTATTTAAAGGAAGATAAAGGTGGAAAAAAATTTCTTCTTTTTTTTCCTTTTTATCAGGATCATAGCCCTGATACCATCTTAGAGAATAAGTGCCAGATGATTTTATTAGTATTATACTACTCTATTTATAGAGATATATGGAGCAAAGAAAAAGGAAACAAAATAACCTAAAAAGGAAAAATAAATAATTCAAATTTGATCTAATACATAAGATAATTGATCTATCTGAATTAGGCAGTATAATAAACAATAATATGAAAGATAACCAATCAGATCTTTTTCATTATTAATAGTTCTAACAAACTGCATAGCACCCTAACAATTTGATATTTAAAGAAACATACCTCCCAACAATGAATGCTTACGGAAAGGGAAGAACGAACATCCCTTGGTGAGTCTTCTGTAGTTAAGTTTATTGCTAGTCAGTTCCAAATACAATATGGTTATTAGCGGTGATTACAAGTAAAACATGGAAAATATGCAATACACATGAATATTAACTTTCATTCAAATAAAATAAAATAAAAAGCATATCAAAAACCAAGTCAATATAATTCATCAAAAGTGGATAGCTAAGAAGCCCGTTGCTTACATTTAGTTCTCACGGCCATTGATTATCGGCTTCAACGGCATTACCAGTACAAGATTATACACGTTTGATGCAAGTCATCAATACAAGGTAAGCACATGTACCAAGGGCATCGGCCATTAGGCCGAATTGAGCATTATAGGACTTTACATAATAATCATTGGCTTCGGCCGAATTACACTGATCCCGTGGTGGGAAGTTACACAAAAAGCACAACATGTAAGTGCAACTGGTGGCTAACTAGTTGCTAGCTGAGAGGCTTATTCTAAAGCCGCCAAAAGGGGATTTGCATATAGCGGACGCCTTGAAAAAAAGATCCATGGTGTTTTATATCTTGAATAGAAATTTAAAATGAGTAGGAAAAATGTTCTTCCAAAATTAGATGAGAGGGAGAGAGAGGACAAAATTAGCAGAGAGAGAGATGAAGTCGAGATCCTCATGGCTAAGGATCCGTCAAAGAATCTTTTTCCTCTAATTTAAAATTTTCTTGGAAAACTTAGAAAATGACATGTGGGCGTTTGAATTATAATAGTAGATATTTGCTGTTTTCTTTTTTTCTTTTTCTTTTTGGGAACAAAAGATAAATATTGTTTATATTATAAACTTTGATATTACATCACATTATAAATGCACCTAATGGATCATTTATATCCTTAAAATCAAATCATTAGCAAAAGAATTATCTTTTCATGGGATAAAGTGATGAACCAATCATGTTACCAATAGTAATTAACTAACCATAATAAGTGCTTAGATAAAGAGGCAATGCCACAGGTGATCCTTAATCAACTTCCTAACAAAGGAAACGAAGCATGAGCATCGATTCCTTATTGATAAAGGCATGCAAGGCACATTTCTTTTCCCTTTAGAGAGCATACAGCACAATCTCTCTCACCAACAAAATAACCACTGATTGCTAAAAGTTTATTTGAACTAAATTGATAGATTCAAAGGACTTTAAAAGTTCAATTTGTACACACTATTTCCCAATTTGTCATTTAATTGTGCAAATGATTATATATGCAGTCATTTTTAAGGTAAAAAAACTAGCTAGAGGATGATAAGTGCATGTTTGGGTGCTGAAACAACAAAGTTTGAAATTGACATCCTTTCCTTCTTTTCTTTCTTCTCTTTTTTTTTATGTCTAAACAACAAAAATATCTAAGTTGTAAGGCATATTATATATGGGGCCCATCCGCCACCCTAATCAATAAGTGCATGTTTGGGTGCTGAAATTAGAAAATACAAATGTTGTTTTGTGTTATAAAATGTTTTTATATATGTTGTCCTTTAGAATTGTCATTTCATTATTTGTTTGGAAACAATTGTGTTAGATTTTGTCCTCTTGATTTTATTCCTTCGTTTGGTTGTTACAGAATAAAATAGAAATTGAATTTTGGGAAGTGGTAAAGAGGTATATGAGGTGAGCTTAAGAAACTCCTAGAGTTACAATAAAAAATAACAAGTAAAATGTGAATGGTGATAGTAAGTTTAAAAAGGTCAAAATTAAAAAGCCAATGGTGATAATAAGATAGGTAATCATAACCCATTTTACAATAAAATAGAATCCTTTTGTTTTTTGGAAAGAGTCAATTACTCAGAATTGAATTGCCAAAATGCCGATCTCAATTTTCAGAAAATCGATGTCAATTTTCAAAAGTTGAGATTCTCATTCTTTGTAAACAAACAATGAAATGTCAATTCCATCACTTTTTGCTTTTATGAATAGTATCTTGTCCCCTCATTTCCCATTATTTTTTGGCAATTCTCGGCAAACCAACATCCCCCAGATAGAATTGGTCTTTTCTGATACTGCATTATATAAAATAAGAAAATAGTGTATACAACACTAAATTACCCTTAAACTATCATTGGTTTTTCACTAAATGCTTGGGATGTAAACGGACCCGGATAATCCGATCCGGATCTGTTTTCGAATTCAACAACTTGCGGATATGAATACTAAAAATACATATCTGAACGGATTTTATTAGTATCCGGATTCAAATCTGGATCCGACTTAGATACAAATTTCCTATCTGAATCCGGATCCGGATATCCAAACTAATGGTACCCACTATCCAACTGTTAATTACTATTAGTTATAACTAGACTTATGGTTGGTATATGGACCTGATCTTACACGAAAAAACACTAATTTGAAACAATTGAGACTTGTGGACCTGAGGTGAATGTTTGAATGTAAAAAAATTGGTCTATTTAAATACTTTATTAATTATAGTTATGAATCATAACTTTTTATATTTATTCGAATAGTATCCGTATCCGATTCTAGCGGATATGGTTTTTACAATATCCGATCCGTATCCGTACTTGATTTGTAACAGATACGGATAGTAAATTTTTGTTATCGACAACTATCTGTATCCGCATTCGCATCCGTAAATAGGTGTCGGATACAGATATGGTAATGCCTATATCCGATCCATATCCGATCCGTTTGCATCCCTACTAAATGCTAAATACCCTTAACCATCGTAGTATTTCACTAAACTATCTTGAATATTTTTTATCACAATAAAACACCTTAAACTGTGATTTTTCTGGTGTCTTAATAAAAAAATTAAAAGTATCTTTTATGGTATTTTACCAAAACAAAAAATAACTTTACGGTGGCTTGGCTAAAAACCGCTATAGTTAAGAGTGTTTTAGTGTAAATAAAATTCATAATGGATAACTTTTTAATTTGATTAAAACAAAAGGTAAATGGAAAACGTTTGCTGGAAAAATATATCATAAACGTGTGTGCCGCAATGCACCAAGTGCAAATATCTCCCGGCGAAAATCGCAAACTTCATGTACCAACATCAACTTAGGTGTTCCGGCCACATATGTCGACCCATCGAGAGAAAGAACAAGTACTATTGCATCCCAAAAGTTTTTCCTAAAGATTTGCTTTATTTTTTTTTTCGGCACCCAAAACGCATCTCTCACATAAGATGGACAAATTTCAGTGCTGCTTCAAACAGGTCATGTTCAAATATGCTGCAGGACCATTTACAGTGATGATACATACACTCCCATGTGCCCTTTTGGCTCAAGAACAGCTAGTCAAACAAAGTGGCCAGTGTCGTGATAGAGTCCCTGTAGAGTTTGCAACCATCCCTTGTCGACCATAAATTTTTACCCTACTAGTTATCTCACATAATAAAAACTTTTGGGATTCGGAGTCCGTGCTGCTAATCCATGCCATAACGATCAACGGTCAAGATTTCTCTAAAATCAAAATTAACGGTCGAGATTTACGGAAAATAGAAAGACTTTAATATCGGCGTCTTGCACTAGTGATGCGTTGCCCATATTGCTTAATAGCACCAATGCTTTTATTTTGCTGTTATTTTCTAATAAAAGGCACTCCTGTTCCAACTTTTGAGCTATATATATGAGGTTACAATCTGCGATTGTAGCCCCTTAGACAAATGGGTGTGGCCAAGGATTAAATTAGGACAAGACCCGAGGCCTCGGTCGCATGCAAATAGAAAGAACAAGGAAGGTGAGGCCTTAGATCCGCTCATTTGAAAATCTTTACCATGACAATATACAACACTTCATCTTCTTGATTAGTTCTAAAGCTTTGTTTCTCTCTTTAATTAGGATGTCAACATCTACATTGGATATTAAAAACAAAGTTTAATTAAAAAAGAGTAAATAAGAGCGTTAAAACAAGAGTGGGGGGGATAAGTAGAGAGGGTACAATCAGTAGTGACATTGGAAAGAAAATGACATGGTGCTAGGTTACAAGTTACAACTCAACCAACTTTGTCTCTCCCCTTTTGCTGCTTGTGTGTCGTCTTCATCCTCAAAACTTTCATGCCATGAGCTTATCCTTTCCTGATATATCAGTAATCTCTTCCTTCTGCTGTAAATTTTGTTCTCTTCTGTTTGGTGTTTGCAGGCAGTCGTCTCTATAAAACTCAACTATTAATTCATTCAATTGTTAACAAGTGTGTTTCTGGCGCTACAATGGTTTTGTATTCATTCTTGGGAAATGATTCCTCTCTCTTTTCCCCCCTTTCTTCATCATTCCTTCATGTCTTCCTCTATAATTAACTTTTATCCTGGATGATGGCAGACACTAAAGAGCCACTCCATTTCCTTTTAACATTCTTTCTTTTTGAAAAGCTATGGAGAAAAAAAGGGTAAAATAAACAAAGAACTATAATATGTAAAACCTTAAAATTATCTTTACTACAACTTTTTTTTTGTTCTCCCTATATTCCAATGCCTCCTTTTCCCTGTGCCAAAAACAAAGATTAAAAAAGCACACAAAAATCAGAGGCAATAAAGAAAAAATTGAAAGCATGTTGCACTTCAAAAATATATTTAAAAGAAAGCTCTCTTACTCTGGCAAAGTGATCCCCCCACTTTTCACAAACCAACTGCTCCATGGCCAGAAGGGAACCTGTGTAAACAATACCAAGTCGCAAACAAAAAGACATTTTTAGCTTTAATTGCTTGACTGACTAAATTAAGGAAATGATGAAAGTTTTTAATTGGTGAAATGGAGAAATTATTCTGTACGCCGGGTGTATTACGGGAAGAAAAGAGAAAGAAATGGAAAACTTCAAGCACCATTTGGCCAGCATGGTAAGATCCATGTTCCTATTTCCTTCTATTTTATGAACGGGCATATATGGCTTGCACGGCGAACAATTTTCTACTAAAATGGGTACCTGGGCATTTGGAAGAAGCATGATTTGAAGGATGCCATGTTTTCAAGTGGAGAAGATGGGGCCAAGAGAGTTGAGGCAATGAGGTGGCCATTGCTAGTGAGAGCTGAGTTATCTTCATTGGTCACAAAACTAGATTTGGTTGGTGATGCAAATGGGCTATCAGGCAAGTTGTGCTCAGCACTGAAAAACATATATCACAACCACAAATCACAAAATGCTTCTTCTTTTTCCTCTCAAAGTGACAAAACGTGTGAAAGTGTGAAAAATTTAAAGCATGCATTTAACAATTGAATTACCTTTCTTGGCAAGTGAAATCTTCATTGGGGGTTGGTAATTCACCAGCAGCATGCTCCTCAGAGTTGACTGCAGCATTAGAAAGAAGAGCAGCAGCAGCAGCAGTGCTAGATGCTAAACCCATGCTCTTGTCTATAAAAAGCAGTAAAAATATCAAGGACCGGATTAAAAACACTCACCATCTTTAGAAAAGTAAACAGAGACCATATATTTATAACAATTTTCACTAAAGTAGCCCCATCCTGAATTGAATGCACACATCCACCAACCTTCAACTGGTCCAACTTCATCCTGGCTCCCATTAGAGAAAACTGCAGCAGTATTGAAAACAGCTGAAGTTGGAGTGGTTACTGCCAACGGAGAGAGAACTGGGGCAGTTGAAGACCCAAAGCTTCTGCTTTTGATGTCAAGAAGCTGAAGCCCCATGAATCTCCTCCCTTGCATCTCAATTGCATGCTGCAGCTCTTGTTGCTCCTCTATTTTCTTCCTCATTAGCATTTCTTGGTTGTTGTTGGCTCCATACATAATCCTCGAGTTTGCTACCGAAACAAAAATTTAAAACTTTGGCGAACTAATGTTTAAAAAACATGATATTAAGAATAAATAATATGAAACATACCCAGTTGGTTTAGATCAAATGGGTCTCTACAATCCAGCCCAGTAGGAGAATTGCACCCAGCAAAATCCATTCTTTCACCCAACTGCTGCTTCCTGCAACAGGAATAGGCTCCAAATTTTCAGAGCTTGAAACACTGGTGCTAGCAACATTAACAAAAGAGTAAAGGAAGAAGGGAGAAATGCCTGTACTTGTCAGGGACTTTGCCCTTCTCCTTGTAGGGCTTAACAAGAACTCTAGCGTCACAAACAAAGTGTGGGTTCCCTTTGGCCAAGATGAGCTTCACGGTCTCAGGGTACACAAAGGTCACAAACCCAAACATCCTCTTCTGCTGGTATGGGATCCTCACATCTTGCACTGGCCCATAAATGCTATTAACAAGTCACATGCATATCAAATTAGAACAAGAGATGTGGGGAAAAGAAATAAAATACCCAACCAAAATCAAAACTCCAAAGAAACATTAATTCTGAAACCTGAAGTAATTAGACACATCTTCTTCTCTAAAAGTACTATCTGCTGGAAAAGTCAGATAGATCTGCCTCGACGAAGGATTCACCATCCCAGCAAAATCAGCCCTCTGCCGACCCATGAACTTATGGTTCTCATTTTCAAGCATCAAAGCAGCAGCTGCCGCAGCCACAACTCTACAAAAAAAAATACTTTTAATTACTCGATATATTCTGCAAGTGTAAAAAAGGAAAAAAAGATTTAAAAAAAAAAAAAGAGTGTGTGAAATTATACCTTTCATTCTGCTGGTGCTGCATCAAAAAGCTGAAGCTTTTCCCCGACGAGCTCCCGGTAGGGGAATAAGGGAAAGCGGCAGCCGCCGCCGCAGCCGAGACTGCGGCGAGCCTCTGGGTCTTGGATCTCATCAGCATCAGCTCCTGGCATTGCTGCTCAATCGACGCAGACATGTCATCAACCGGGGGGCCATGCAAGAACCTGCAGCTGCTCCCATTCTTGCAAAAACCCCTCGCAAAATACAGGCATGGCTCCGACCCAAACCCATCAGCCCCATACCCCAAGTCCTGCTCTTTTAGAAACGACAGCTGCTCCTGCAGGAGATAACCGCTGTCTCCGTCTTCGTTAATGGAGTTGGACCTCGAGAAGGGGATAGGAGACGGCCAGGACGAAGGGCTGTTGGGGCCCATTGAGTTCTGGCGAGAGAGCAGGAAAGGAGACGAAGGGGTTGTGGGCGTCGAGATTACTGAACAAGGGACAAGACCCAACTCCTTTCTAGCCTTGATGATGAGGGAGTGCAATAGGTTTTCGGGGCCGAAAGCTAATCGGATCATCTCCTTCTCTCCATGGTCTTGGATTAGGAGGAGACCCATGATTTTTGCGGCGTTCTCTGGATCGAGACATTGAATCCGAGAGAAGACGATGCGTGTCGCTTCGTACGCCTCCATTGAGATGAGATTTCAAAACTACGAGAGGATGAAAGGAGGAGGAGGAGGGGGAGAAAAATATTAACAGAGACGGGGCAATTATGTCCTCAATTGATGACTGCCTGTTTTTGGATTTGGTTTCCTTATTTAATTAACAGCTGAGAGAGAGAGAGAGATGGTCCCTTCAGCAGTAAAATAGCACCGTAGATGTATTTTACATGCAAAACATGTAGAGGATTTGTGTCCAGGGTTTTAGCAGAATACCCTGCTATTATTTTTAACAGAGCGACACTCTTTTTCCTCCCTCCATGGGCTCTGAAGCGCTGTTTGCTTCGTTAAGAGCGCTGCTATCAGAGAGTGCTGCAGTCGATGTGGAACTAAAAATTGATTGCTAATTTTATCACTCCCTCCCTGTAACCTTTAGTTGTGTTTTTTTAAGGAGGAGAGAGAGAGTAATGGATCTAGATCTGCTCAACAAATAGAGTCACGTTCATGCTCTACAGGCTGAAGAGCCTCGCTCTCTTTCTTCTCTCTCTAGAATTGGGTCAGAGAGTTCAATCAATCCCTATCTGCGCTCTCTCTCTCTCTCTCTCTCTCTCTACAGTGACTCTACTGCGCGGTGACCAGTGCGAAATCCCCTTTTTACGAAGACATGATTTTGGGGGTGTGACAGTGGGGCCCACACCCTTGCATCTCACTTTCTTGGATTTTGTTGTTATCGGCTAACCCTGATGTTATTGTTTTGTTGCCATTTCACGATGATAATGATATACCATAGCATAAGAGGGATAATACAATAGTATTAAAGTTAAACATCACACATCACAATAATGCAGTGGCGTTTTTATAATCATTAAACAACATTTCTTTGTTCTTTTGGTTTCTAAATTTATTTTTTTTTTCAAATGTGTAGGGAGAAATTATTGAGTCAATCAGTGGGTTTCTTTTATTTTTCTCTTTCTTTCCTTTTTTTTTCCCTAAGTTCCGCTGTCATGGGCCCATAAGTTGCCGTTGCTCAGTTCTATGGAAAGAAGGAGAATTCATGACAGTTGTTTAAATGAATATAATTTTTTTTACTTTCTCAAGCACAAGGAAAAAATTAAAAAATTAACTTTGCTAACTACTTTCTCACTCTCTCTCTTCACTAACTACTTTCTCGCTCTCTCTTCCATTAACCAACTCTATAAATTTCTATCAATTACTTGACACGTGTAAAATACTAGTATTTTTAGTGCCCATTGAAAAATCTATTTGGTATTTTAAATTTGAAAGAGAATAGCAATGAGCAATAGCTAAGTTGGTATGTGCACTTTCTTTTTTGGGAAGAGCGGGGCTCGAACCCCAAAAAATCCAAGAGAGCAAGTGACCACAAATTAACGATTTCAAGATAAATTCCTGGATCCTCTATGTGTGTATTGTGTGTGTTGTAAGGGGCTGTTTGGTTGCAGGATTATGGAATTTGGATTCCAAAAATAGTACGGTTGAAATTTCTGGATTTGGTAATTTGTTGTTTGTTTGGTTTTGGATTCCTAGAATTGGATTTGTAGATCCTTGTAATCTTTGTTTGGTTGGTGAAAAATATGGGATTTGGATTTGAGGATTTTAGAGAGAGATAGAGAGAGAGGGGATTGTTAAATAAATAAAGTACACGGGGCCCATCTAAAAGTACAATGAATAGTGCCAAATCCTTGAAAATCCTTGAAAATTTTTAGGATTCATGAATCCTTCTTTTGTGGAGGGCCCCCATACAAAACAAAGGAATCCTAGAAATCCTAATCTTGTAACCAAACACAAAATTGTGGAATCCTAAGATTCCACAATCCAAAATCTAAATCCAAACTCATAATCCTGCAACCAAACAGGCCCTAAGTGGATGTGATTTGTGTATAAGTACCCAAAAAAATTTCGAAAGTGATTCTCCAACTAAAATACAATTTCATTCTGAACATTGCATATGATGGAAAAATTCCTATTGTTATTGTTGGCTCTGAATATTTATATAGCCTTGATTCCAAAAACCACAAGGTTTCCCATTTTGACAATAAACTACTAAAAATTTCTAAAATTAGGTGAAACCGCGGCAAGTATCAGTAAAAGTCAACATGGATCAACTTTTTAATAGTTGTTAATTTACATAATAAATGACAATTTTAGCTTCACTAAATTAATTAATTATTACTCATTTTATTATAAGTTTTTGATATTGAATCAAAGATCTGGTGGAACGCACGCAGCCGACCGTGGAGGGAGGAGGTGGCCGGCGACGGCGAGGGGAGAGAGGGTAGGGAGGGGAGAGATGGTAGGGAGAGAGAGGATTGTTGGATATAGTGTCCTTAAATCAATTATTGTAATCGCAGGCAGACGATTATGATGATTGAGAGAGAACTTATACAGGTAGAACAGTCTTACTCGAGTAAAAGTATGCTATCTGGTTTAACTTAATTATCATGTATATGCATTATGTGGTATTACAGATCACTATTATATGTTGATAGAGCTTATTGGATTCTTGCTTGACCACCAGCATTATGATGGTTATCGTATATGTAGGAGTTGGATAGTCTATAAGCACATTCTTAAATGTCCATAGACGAGCGAGTATCGAGACTGTGCATCGATACTCCGGAGTAGACTAGTGTATACTTTTCGAGACCCCGACGAGGGGCAGTGGCCGGTCTCACAATCCATTGGTGTTAATTGGTCGCTAAAGATAGTATACATGTGCTCACTGGAGGTGAGTGTTGTTCATCACAGAAAATTGCATTTTAATACCACTCATTTATTATCTGTTTTGTTATATATCGGTACTATTAACCAGTGTCTGCTCAATGAATACAGATTACAGGTATCCGTGACACAATATTGCAAACACACTCAAAATCATGGATATACATTACTACAGACAGGGGTTGCACCTACGGATTTATCCGTAGGGACAACCCACTGCCCCTACGGCTATATTCGTAGGGGCACAAAAATACGCCGTAGGTGTAAGTCTTAGCCTCAAACATGCCCCTACGGATAACTCCGTAGGGACAAACTATTTTATTTAATTTATCGGTTAAAAAAATAAAATAGTTGCCCCTCCGGATAACTCCGTAGGGACAAATACATGCCCCTACGGCTTAGTGCATAGGTCCAGATGTGTAGGGGCAAAATATCTGGTATTATGATATTTTGTCCATACGGGTAAATGTGTAGGGGTAAAGCTAAGGCTCATACGGATTACTCTGTAGGAACAAACCTAACCCCTGTTACTGAGTCCATAGGGTATCCTGATATTTTGTCCTTACGGATAAATGTGTAGGGGCAAAGTGTCCCTACGGATTAAACGGTAGGGGCAATATGCGTCCCTACGGATTAATCCGTAAGGACATATTAACAGTTTTTTTTAAAATGGCAGCCTGTTTTTTCTTCGCCCTGTGCACAATAATATATACATCATATATGAAAGTAATCAACAAGCAGAATATATACCGCAGTATTCATAATCAACATCTCACACATAATATATAAAAGAAATCAACAAGCAGAATACGATATCAATCTAAATCAATATGAACACGCAAACACCACCAATATCGTCCAAAATATATACAATATGTATCATAAAAGTAAATACATGTTTGAAATATAAAAATCAAAAAGCTACCCTAGCTCGGTCCAGCTCCACCTCTGATAATCGCCGTAATCTGGCGCATCTGCTCCTCGGATAAACCCTGAGTCAACAACTCAAGCAATGCGGACGGTGCGGGAGTCTGAGCGGGCTGTGGAGCTGTGGAGCTGGTCTGCGCAACCTCAGCCGAGATAGTGGCTTGCGGAGCTGCAGCTGTGGGAGTCTGAGCGAGCTGTGGAGCTGTAGGAGCCGAAGGAGATGCATATGGAGCCTCAGCCGAAGTACCATGTCGCGTCTGTTCAGTTTTGTGTGTAATAAACGAGTAAGAACTGTGTATTAGTCGAATTCATATCATTATCAGGTTATTGCGAAACACCAATCTATGAATACTTAGGGACTTAGGCCTCGTTTGGATATCTAGTTTGGAAAACCGTAGTTTATTTTAATTAGACAGTTTTATGTATATATGATTAATCAAAACTAAGTCTACAACCAAATAAGCTCAGGCTACGTACTAATATTGGATATGTTGCTATCTATAATATGACATAATATTTTACTATTAAGTAGTATACATACCATCATCTCCTTCAACTTCTGGACGGTGGCCTTCAAGGTGTCAAGTTCTTGCTCTAGACGTCGCTCATGAGAGATAGAGAAAGTAACCGCCGGAGTGGAGTCCAACCTCATATGGGCCCTGCTAGGACCCAGTTCTCGGCCTCTCTCCCAACCTCCGTGGTGCCCTCCGTGTGCGGCGTCTAGGACTGGGGTCAGCAGTATCGGATCATTCTGTCTAGTAAAATCGATCCCCGATGTCTCGGCCTGCTCAACCACCCGCTCCTACACCCACATTAACCAGTAAAATATAAGTATATCATTTAAATTTGAACTTTTCAAAACAAAAATTTCAAATAGGGGTTGAATAAATATCAACACTTATGCAATACTCCTGGGTAGCGGTGTCGGGGTATCGAAGCTCGCCCGTGGCTGGATCTGTCAAAGTGCCGTGGACGACAAGATACGCGGACAGCACGCTCGGTGTACCACCCTGCTCCAGGGTCTGAGCTCTCTGCAATTCGCCAAAAATTTATATTTATTATAAAATAACTCTTAAGTTCACATTATATTAAAATAGATCTATTGTAATTTATCGATGCCTCCATGGCACGAGTAATATTTCTCGAGCCACCTGTATAAGTGGGGCGACCCCTCTTCGCCGACTTCCTATTCTCTTTATTTTGATCCGCCTGTTTCTGCATAACACATTCAAATTTAGTTTTCTAATTAAGCAACACAAAAAAATAAATTATATACTAAACAATGAATTACATTTAAAATACATACCTGTTTGCGCTGAGAGTCAAAATATTGGCACAATAGAGGCCGTGTATCTACGTCGACTCTCGCAAAGGCCGAAGTATGTAGGAGGGCCGCTCTCTCTGCCTCGAGGGTCGCCATCCACAGGGAATAGCAGTCGATCTTCAGCTCGTTCCTATTGTATCAGACCTTCGATTGCATGTTCTTCATCAGGCCATGGTATAGAATGTGAAGATCGAGCACCCTCACAGGGTGATCAGGGTCGGGTACAGGCTGAAAATCGTAATCCAACTGCAAATACAAAAAAACAATGTTATTAAATTGCAAGTGTTAATAATAAATATATTGGATAAATCAAATGAAAATATATATTAATACCCGAGCCTGATCCCAGAAGAGGGCGAATGATCGTCGGTGCTGGTCGTCCCACTCAACGTGAAGTGGATACTTCTTCACGAGGCGGCTCTCATCCTTCATATACCGGCCGAACCTCTCGGCATAATCGCCGGTATAGCGATAATCGGGGGTAAAGAAGAGGGGGAATGCTGCTTCCCTCCTGGCTCTGTCGGGCCTCAGCCTATGAGACCGATTCGGATCTTGAGTCCCTCTCTCGGGATGGGGATGCCCTGCGTCTACAAAAAATATCAAGACAATCAATATTAAGACAAAGTGGTATTAAGAAGTCAAGGTTTAACGAAAATTGAAGTGTGATGTATACCTCCGGCGACAGAGTCCCCCTCCAACTAGAAAATAAACATCGATAAAATTACATGAATATTTAAAGGATATGTAAAATGAATAAATATTTTATATTTATTCATACAAACGTGCAGACTGAGCGGAGGGTATAGAAGTGACGGGAGTGGTCCCTGCACCGGGAGTGCCCCCTGCACCAGACGTGGACGCACCACCTATAATTAAACAATCAAACATTGACTATATAAGTAATTGCAAAATGAATAAATTAATATGTATACACTATAGGATATATAAACATACCCGCAGGTGCGGTGGTGGGCTCTACCCCTGATGTAAGTACGTAAGAGCAAAAAGAATGTATGTATATTTATGTAAGTAATTTTGACATGAATATGCATGTATATCTATAATATTACATTCAAAATGAATAGGGGTGTAACATGCCTGGAGGTGTGGGAGTGGCCTCTGTCCCTAATGTGGACGCACCACCACCAACTAGACAATCAAACATTGACTATGTAAGTAATTTTGACATGCATATGCATGTATATTTATAATAGATATTACATTCAAAATGAATATGCGTGCAATATACTTGGAGGTGTGGCAAAGTCCACACGGAATGAAGCATCCGAAGGGCTCTTCGATCGGGGTGCAAGACCAGCCCTCTGAAGCTCCCTACGCAGCTCTCCGGGCGGCAGAACCGCTCTGCCTCTGTCGGTGCCGCGGCTGGAGCTCCTGCCACCCCTCGCTGCTCCCGTCGTCGTCATCAAATCTTGATAAAACGGTTCGTGTACGCATTAGACAATCATTACATATGCATGCTATATATGTATATATCGTAAAATGTGAAGTAATAATATAACATTAATGATAACCTTTTTCGTTTCGTGGACACATTAGAGATATCTACTTGGATTTCATCATCGATATCATTTCTAACCCACGTAATTTCATGATCAGCCGAAGACAACTGATTGGTTTGGAATTTGCGTATGCGTTTTAAAAATCAAAGTTAAGAATACCGCAATCAATAACGGTGTCGCTTGGTAGCTAGCCGGTTGAGTACGGGTCGGTCCACAGGAAAAACGTGTTCTTTTCTTTATGTTCTTACGAGTTAAGTCCTATTTTTTGGTAGGTTTTGATTTTTATAAAAACTAAGATTGAATTCAATTCGATTTAAAATCTTGCTAGGGTTAGGATTAGGTCAGTTTGGAAAGAGAATTCTACTCACTGCTTCCTTTGCCCTAATTAAGAACATAAGTGTTATGGTAATAATTAACAAAGGGGATTAGCATGACTAGGAAGAAACATAGTTTCTTCCTTTTGGTCCTTAACCGTCCTTTCTTAACTCTTAGCTCTAACCTCTATTTAAATCAACCACACCCGGTCTAACTAGGGAATCACCGCTATCTCGTGGGATAGGGTGCCGTAGTGAGCGGTGCCGTAGTGAGCGGATTCGCGTTGAAGTCTTGAATCTTGTGCTGCCCTTGTACTTTGTGTATTGAACTGTTTACCGATCTTCGTTTGTGTTAGTTATATGTATGTCCTAGAGGCCATTACTATACATAGGATGTATATTGTAGTGGATGCTTGGACATATATAGGGATGACTTTCTTGCTCGATATGATAGTATGCTATCTGGTTACTCTTTACCTTAACGTGTACACTGATTGTCTCTCTGTTACATGTTGGTAAAGCCCTTAGGATGTGTACTTGACTACCTGGACTATGATGCGGATCATACTAGTGGGGACGTGGTAGTCCATAAGTACATCCTTCAAAGTCCCTAGTCGTGGGTGTATCGAGACGGGGCATCGATATACCAGAGTAGACTAGCGCGTAGCTTCTCGACCCATATAGATGGGCGATGGATGATCCCATATCCATTGGTGTTTGACATCAGAGATGATATACGGGTGCTCAGTGGAGACTGGGTACACTAGACGGACTCGCCGAGAACTCCCAGATGGAATTATATCTTACGTCAGATGGCAGTTCTCTGGTGACACTGGTACAGGTTAGTCTGTAGACCCGAGATCGTCATAGAGTCTTGTGTGATTCCCACTGTGCTTTGATTTCCATCATACCACGTCCAAGAGGGCGTGCAAAAAGGTGGCTTTTGGGTACAGTCCCGAATCACATGGAGGCAATGAGCGATAGGAGGGGTTTCGTCTCTCCCGGTATAGGGAGTTGATGTTGCGCAGTGCTCGATTAGCTATAACAGGAAGTCCTTGGCCAAGGCTGTTTTAGGGATTTACTGGTAAGTGTTACCAGTAGTTTCTCGACCCGTTATGAGCCTCATATCGACACGACTTATCAAGTTATTGGGGTCTGACGTTTACCACCCCTAGACAAGATATGCGACATATCAGACGAACAGACCGGACTGTACGGTAGTGTTACTCGTTGGATTCACAGGAGTGTGAGCGGGCTTGCTCGTTGATCTTCTGATCGCTCAATACCCGGGTGGCCGTTACGTTTAGCAGACCGCTTGCGGCTTGTGGGTATTTGATATGATCATCACCTACTGCCGGTGTATTGATGAGTCTTTAGAGTCCTACACAGGGGTTTCCTGGCTCAAGCGAAACGAAATAGGAGCGCATATGAGATATGTGCGGGACCGAGAATAATACCAGTATGTGATACTGTATTCTATTCTCGCGATTTGTATCATCGGCAGGTTATATGTGATATAGCCGGGTTACCGAATCAAGTGTTAATTCAATACATTGATACACTTGATATTAGTCGGTTATATGCGATATGACCGGATCATTAAATCATGTGTTGATTTAATGATTTAATGTATAATTATATATTTGATATATTACTTTACATTAACTAGTATTGGTTCACTTAAGATTGATTTTCTCACTTGAATGTGCACATTGTTTATATGTGATATATGCAAGTGTACATGTTTGTATCATGCTTGATGATACAAACAAGTTGTGTGTATGAGACTTGAACCAAATCAAGGTTAGATTAGGGTTTACTATTTTTCTAAGCATATAACAAAAGAGTGTGACTTTGGTCAAAGTTATCAAGCTTCATGAAGCTTGATAAACATTGACAAAGTCAACTCTCTTTGTCATTTGTTTAAGATATTAGCTAACCCAACCCTTAACCTAATGCTATGGTTAATTTTCTACATGAGTTAAGCATGAGGGCTTAACTCAACCATGGTGCCATTAATTATTGGATAAGTTTCATTTTGGATATTGATTCATATGATTCTTTTCTTCTTCTTCATCTTCATCAAGCTCACAAAAGCTTGAGAGCTCCAATGGTGCCATGAGAAAAAGAGTGAGAAATCCAATTCTAAAGTGAACCCACTTCCTATTTCTTCATCCTCTACCACTTGCCATGTAGTATAGGGTGTTCTCTTCACAAAGTTTTTGACCAAGTGAAAGAAAAGCTTGAGTTTGAGTCTCCCCGACGTAGATCATCTTCGGCCTCGAAGTCAATGACCTAGCCTGATCATTTCTCCGACGAAACCATCGCTAGAGTCCAGGATCTGATGATCGCAGCGGAGGGACGTCAACACGGAGCTAAAGAAATGGTGGAGCGGATCTACAAAGGTTGTAGTCCCTTTTCACTTAGCAATAAAGTTGTTTACTTGCTTGCTTTTCGCCTATCCTCTAGTTAACGATCTTGCATAGGATTCTCGGCACATGAAAAATTTGATTTTGGCATGGTTGATGCCTTGTAGAACCACTTGAGTGTGCCTAGGAACCCTACAGTTTGTTCCTCAAACTGGTAGGCGGCATCTTGCAGATTCATCTTTTTGTTGGTCGTAGTCTCACATTTGTAGCGTCTTTTCACCATTTTCACTGTATTGTTCTGAGAACCTGTAACCTGCAACTATTTAGCAGACATGGATCAAAAGCACCTATTTATTTGCAATATGATTAAGAATGGGGAATATAATAATGCAAAATTCTGATATAAACAAATACCCCCAAACTTATCTTTTGCTCGTCCTGAGCAAAACTATTTTTATTCTCGAAAAAATCCTAACCTCACTTTCGCAGGGAATTGCGATTGCACTAAGCTCATGCAACAAGCCGTTAAACCTCTAGGTGTCCCTAGTAGGAGGAGTGTTGTCTCCTGAGGGTTTTCAGTGGATACTACCCACAAAATCCGATCAATTTGGCTTATTGACTTTCATTCTTCAATTTCGGTGTTTTAGCAAGAAATTCTATTATCTTTAACTTAGAAATCATCAACCCATATTTTTCACACTTCCTTTTTATTTATCTTAAGATCATATACGTTTTGCCAGTTTATAAAGCTTTCAGCATCTCCTAAGTTTTCTTTCTAAAGTTCCATCTCAACTTAGGAATTTTTATCATCTCTACTGAAGGTATAAGCCTTATCTTTCATTCCTATCTCTCATCCAAACTCCAATCATATACCCCTACGTGTGTGTATGTATCACCCCTATACTTGGAAATTCAATTCAAGCTATCATACTCTTGTCCATCGTCCAAAGTATTTTTAGTTGGTGAATTTTGGGTGAAATTGCTCACACATCTTTCATGCGACCGTTAATACTTCTTGAGGTACTAACGACCGATTACAAAATGTGTTTGCGCATTAAGGCGTAATTCCTCGTCTTGTAATACCTAAGGTTTTAGCAGTGACTCCCAAACCAGTTGGTCTAAGGCACTAGGTGATAAAGCACCCTCGCTATAATTTTTTATTTATGCAGCCTTAAGTAATTACAAAACCAGTGTTCATTTTTTTATATTCATACTTGTACTTTTTATTTTATTTTCCTTTATACTAAAGATTTTAGACAAGAGCATTTCAAAGTATCCTCTACTATCCCAAGTTTCATGGTGCGTGTTTATGCGAGTTGTACGGTATAAATTTTCAGGATTTAGAATTAAGGTTCAGAATTTTTTTTCAGACTTACACTTCACATAAAAATTTCAATACTCTTCCCTTATTTTGACTTAGCCCAAGAACTGAACTCAAAATTTGCCTATTTCTAAATAAACTACAAGGACATATATTTTCTACGGTTAAACTTTAAGAAATGTTATTTTTAGGGTTTTTAATTTACTAAGTTTAGGATCTAGTTTTTCCTAACTAGTCAACCGTCATGTTAAACTTAAGTTAAATATGGTCAAAATTGAACTTTTCAATTTTTATAATTTTTTAAAATTTTTCAATTTTTTAAATTTTTATGGGTTTTAAAATAAGTATGCAAATGCAAAAATATACATATGAATGTGAAGGAAGAAACCTTACCGAGCACACCCCCAAACTTAAACTTGACAGTGCCCTCACTGTCAGGCTACACCAAGACGGTCAAAATTGTCGGCACTCCCATGTTTTTTGGTTTTTTTATTATTATTAACGGAAAAAGAAAACAAAATATATATACAAAAAGGTCCCTCCAAACTTAAGTGAAACAGTGTTTCCACTGTTTAAGCGTTAAAGTGCAGAGTTGGGGGGGGGGACACAGTATCAATCTATACAAGGCCTTATACAGGCCAAAAGTGAACACCAACCATTCAAATATTCTATCTCTGTAGTGTGTTGGTTGGTGAAAGAATGCGGAGAGGAAAGAAATGGAAAATACGTGAGACCGTGTTGGAAGAAAGGTGAAATACGGTTTCGGTATATTAGGAGAAGAATGGCAGAAGAGAGAAAGAAGTGTAGTACGAACTTGAGGGTGTAAATTGAGTGAATAAATTAGCATAAATTGTGATGACCGATGTGTTAAAAGCGATTGTGCTAGTCTATTAACCCGTCAAGAAATGGGGTCAAATCCCTCAAGATTCGTGAGAAAACATGGGTACGTCGAACTTGGTAAACCAGACATCGAAAATGAAAGTGTAACGGTTTCTTGTAAGGTCGGAACGAGGATGGAGGGAAGTGATTGAGGAAGGGTATCGGTTAAAGATTCAGGAGGCTGTGCGCAGATAGAATGAATTGGAAAATCTGTCTCCTCAAGTAAAATTGCTTCATCCTTAGTAATTTCCTCAATACTCTCCTCAAAATTTAGCTTATCCATGCAATTCTCATCAAAATCAAGAGCATATGAAGTTCGGGAAAAATAGTTAATGACTCGGGATTATAAGAGAGAAACTCATCAAAATCTGTGGGTTCATCATCCAAAATATTCCCAGCGTCTATATCCTCAATCAAGTGAAAATCAATTTTTTTAAACACCACATCAAGAGCATGGATATTAATCAATTCAGGTTCTAGAGTGGAGGTGTAGAGGTCGAAAGGATTGGTGATTGTTTCACTCGAAAGGGACCCTTCACAATCAGGTAAATCAAACACTACAAAGTCACACAACTCATTAAACGTTTTATCTTCAACTGGTGAATCATTTGGAACACTTGATAGACATTCAAAACCAGAATTGTGGGATTCAATTGGGGATGGGTAGGTTTGATTTGGAAGGGTGCACAGCTCACTCTCTCCACTTAAATTATCAATCTTTCCAACCGCCTCATCATATATTGGAAAATTTGGAGCTAGTTGGAAACTAGCTACCGGGTCACTAGGTTATATAAGGGCGGCCATGGACGCATTCAAATCCCTCATCTGTTGGTATGACGCTACCATAAAGTCTTCCAACGACTGTTCCAGACTAGACATGGGTTGTGACAGGGTTTTAGTAAAATATTCAAAGTTGTTTGGATACGTGAAACTCCCAAATGGCTGTGTAGAAGCAATGTCTAGGCAAGGTGCAAAGTCGGGTAGGACTGGTAGGAATTGAATGGTTGTATAGGAGTAGGATCAATATTTGGATAAGAAGGTGAATGGAATTGTTGATCCAAAGAATTCGCAGTGGTGAAAGGAGTGAAAGATCGTTTACGAGATTGTTCTATATGTTCAGCAATAGACATGGGTTTCGGAGTTACAACAGGACTCGAAAAAGTAGTATCAACGTAAGAAGGTGGTGAAGGTTGAAATGGTTGATATAATGTGGATTTCGGAGTCCAACTGGTTGTCCTAGACGCGTCTATTCGATCTTTCAAAGAAACTTTGGGTATGGAGGGGTCGTTCGAAATTCGACCAAAACAAGACGTGTAGGAAGTAATGTCTGGTTGAGGGTACCAAAGTTCGGCAAGAGTTTTGCGAGGTGGGGTACCCATGATGTGATGAGAGAAAGGAGAAGAAAAAGAATGTGATTTTTTTTAATTTTTTTATATTTTTAAAAAAAAATTGTTTGTTTTTGGAGTTTTGAAATTTTTGAAAGTGTTTTTTTAGAAAGAGTTTTGCAAAAATTTGTACAGAACTAAGGTCCAATCATAATTTAAGCATGCACAATCAAGCCTAGAGCTAGGGTCTCCTAAGCCAACTAGACTGCTCCTAACTGTTCCAAAGTGATAAGTTGTGAGATATCCCTCAAATCGCCTCTTCACCGCCAATTGTAGCCAGGTAAGCACAAATGAAGAAAGGAGAGATCCGCTGATGAATCACCGTGAGACGGGCCTTTTAAAATTACCTTTCTCACTTGTCTAGCCTAGGCACCACAAAGTCAGGTTTAGATAAACGACTGAATGCCCACAACCTTCCTTTGTCCTAATGAGTGCGACAGTCCTTAATTGGCTGAGTCTAGATATTTTTTAATTAACTCAAGGGTGATGCATATGCTTTTAGTGATTTTTGGGGTCCTAGGAAGGGTAATGAAATCCCCACCCAATCTTGATTGGTGTTATAGCCCCTTAAAAGTCCGTATTAATTATGCAAAACAGTTAACACATCAAAAATCTAAAACACTTGCAAATTTTTTTTATTTGGCAGCGCAAAGAATCCTGCACAAAAACAATTTATTGGAGAGGGAGAAGAATTTTGCCCAAAGAACCCTGCAGGAAAATTTTTCAGTGGAGATCAGGGGTTGAAGAGAAGACAGGAAATACTCACAGAGAAATCTGAGTGCTGACGTCAGCAATTTGACCGCGGTTCCGCGGTCAAAACCCTGCATTAGCCACGGTTCCGCGGCGGATCAATTGGTTCAGAGCTTCAAAAATTTTCTCTGTTCTGCTGAGGTTCTCCTCTTCTGTTCAGATCCTCTGTTTGTTGATTTGTTCACTGGATTTTCTCCAGATCTGAACCAGTCCGTCTTCTTTTCCTGCACAATTCACACAAAACCCCTCAAAAATAACAAGATGAATTTTTTATGTATTTTTTTCTTCAGTTTTTATAAAAAAAATTTCAATTTCAATTAAACCAAAATTACAAAAAGAAAATAACTACCGTTATCCCCGGCAGCGACGCCATTTGATTGAGAGCTGTTTTGTGCATACGTGCATTTTAAAAATCAAAGTTAAGAATACCGCAATCAATAACGGTGTCGCTTGGTAGCTAGCCGGTTGAGTACGGGTCGATCCATAGGGAAAACGTGTTCTTTTCTTTATGTTCTTACGAGTTAAGTCCTATTTTTTGGTAAGTTTTGATTTTTATAAAAACTAAGATATAATTTAATTCGATTTAAAACCTTGCTAGGGTTATGATTAGGTTAGTTTGGAAAGAGAATTCTACCCACTGCTTCCTTTGCCCTAATTAAGAACATAGGTATTAGGGTAATAATTAACAAAGGGGATTAACACGACTAGGAAGAAACATAGTTTCTTCCTTTTGGTCCTTGTCCGTCCTTTCTTAACTCTTAGCTCCAATCTCTATGTAAATCAACCACACCCGGTCTAACTAGGGAATCACCGCCATCTCGTGGGATAGGGTGCTGTAGTGAGCGGTGTGTGTTTGATTAACATAGTCCTAATTTAAAGTATTATACGGGCAAGAAAGGAGTGAGAGATTTCCATCTCTCAAACCTACCCCAAACCTAACCCTAACAAGTGAGGAACTACTCACTCATTAGGGTATTAACAATGGAATTCATTTTTATATTTTATTTTAAAAACTATCTAAGTTGCAAATAATAAAAGACAAAATAAAATAACAGATATTAAAAGAACAGATTAAAAATGCAAGAATTAAATTCAGATAAAAAGTCTTACTTTATTGATGCACTCTTGACGATTACAAAGGAATTGAAATTTTAGACTAGAGAAATAAAAAGAGGCATGCCCCAAAAGAGGCTGTAGGCTTTCCTATTTATAGATAGGAGAAACCCTAGGGTTTACATCTGATCCACATCTGAAATTACAAGACTACCCTAAGAGAGCCGGGTCAAAGCACCGACACCCACCGACACATACACCGACACGTGCACAGCACGGCCGTGGATCCGCGGCGGAATGCCATGTTTGGCCGCGGATCCGCGGCCATATGGTGGGGGCTTGAGTTTATTTTCTCTGGGCTGCTTCATGTTGCTTTTTCCTTCTGTTTTCTTCACTTGGTTCTTCAGAATCTTTTCTAGTTTCTTCCAGATTTCCAACAGTACAGAATTTGTGGACTTTTACCGTTAGCTTCGCGTTGAAGTCTTGAATCTTGTGCTGCCCTTGTACTTTGTATATTGAACTGTTTACTGATCTTCGTTTGTTCCTCAAACTGGTAGGCGGCATCTTGCAGATTCATCTTTTTGTTGGTTGTAGTTTCACATTTGTAGCGTCTTTTCACCATTTTCACTGTATTGTTCTGAGAACTTGTAACCTGCAACTATTTAGCAGACATGGATCAAAAGCACCTATTTATTTGCAATATGATTAATAATGGGGAATATAATAATGCAAAATTCTGATATGAACAACAACCCGTCTTTCGAAACAGACGGTCGGAGCACACTAAGTCTTCTCTCTTCTTCATCCTCATCGATGTCCTCGAATTCTGGGACATCGTAAACATTCCTGGGTTTCCAACGGCATACGACGCTCCATCCCGAATGCTTCAAACACTGTGAGTAGTATACTTGGAACGCTTGGTTCGGAAAGATAAACGGATCTTCCTGGCCGTAAAATCAAAGTGTGTTCACACTGGTCAATCCATATTCGTCTTTCCAAGTCCCAAGATTGCTTCTCCACTTATCCGTATTGGTTCGTGTATCGTACCAAGTACACTGAAATATATAAAAGGGTTCTGATCGTCCGGGATATTTGATGCCGAGTATACAATTTAAGTATCCATAATAAATCACACCATCCGATCCTACCGTCACAATCCCACTATTCTGAGTGGTTCTAGATGTTTCTATGTCCTTAACTTCGAATTTGTATCCAAGGACACCGAATCCTTTATAATATGCAACCTCCATACTAGGAAACTGAGCTAAACATCTTGAATCACTCTCTAATGATGCAGACAAGTTCGGATCGTGGATCTAACAAAACAAATTTTACGACAAATACATAACGATATAAGTTTAGATTAAAACTGATAGCAATAACATGTTATTCGAATAACTTACATGATTTGCAACCCAATCGCAAAAATTATCCTGATGATATTTTTCCAATCGTTCATCGTTCCAATCAGGATGCCCCTCACGTACCTCGTTAAAATGAATTCTGTTCTCGACAATAAATTATGACATTAATATTATATCATTTCATACACACAAACACAAATATAACAATTAATACAACAAAAAAACATACTTTTTAATTTTTTCAAGACATGCGCTATTGAGGAGGATAAATTGGTATATCTTGTTGATAAACATAGTGTCTACCCTCTTATAATCGGATTTACCATATGACCCGTCCTGAATTCTTCGAGGCAGGTTAAGTCTCGTCTCAATGTTCTCGTCTAGATAGCAGGAACAAAATATGGTTGCTTCATCTAGAAGATAACCTTGCATGATAGAACCCTCTGGTCGATTTTTATTGTGTATATACTTTTTAAGAGTGTAGAGGTACTTAAAGAAAAATATGTTAAATAAATAAATATGGGGATACAGGACAACAATAATTTTACAAATTGCGCGAAACGAAAAATTCCACGTAGCTCTCGACGGGATACATCCATCGATATTGTACCGGTCCGGCTAACTTAGCCACAGTTGCAAGATGAACCATCTGGTGTATTATGATATCTAAGAATGACGGTGGGAAAATACGCTCAAACTTGCAAAGTATCAACGCAATAGAATTTTCTAGTTTCTCCAGCGTCACAACATCCAGTGTTTTAGCGCATAATTCTCTGAAAAAACAACATAGGTCATTGATTACTAGACCAACCGATTCAGGGAGGGAAGTCCTGAGGGCTAATGGGAAAAGGTGCTCCATAATAACATGGTGATCATGACTTTTCAGCCCATCGATCTTTCCTTTCATAATTTTTATCTTCTTGCTGAATGATCCTGAGAAACCTGTGGGAACTTTCAAATCATGCAACACCTGTAGGAATCTTTTCTTCTCCGGTTGTGACATATGATAAGTGGCATTGGGAAGTACAAACTTGCATGGTTTACCCGCTACCGGTTTTGCATGCAATTCACTTCTAATTACCCAGTCCTGTAGATCCATCCGAGCATTAAGGTTGTTTTTCGATTTTCCGTCTTTACAAAGAAGCAAGTTGAGTACATGCTCGAATACTCCCTTCTCTATGTGCATGACGTCCAGACAATGACACACTAAATTTGTTGACCAGTACGGAAGCTCGAAGAAAATGCTTAACTTGTTCCAGAATGGTGGATTGACCTGTTTTGTCGGATCCATCCCGAAGGTCACATTATTGTAACCGTCCCACTGAGCAGTCACGTCCTCTCCGGACAATGGGGCTGGAGGTCCACGAATCTCCTGATGACCATCAAAGTGAACATCGTCTAACCTGTAGGGGTGGTCTAAAGGCAGGAAACGTCGATGGCCGCAATAACAAACCTTCCTGCTAAAATTCAAGAATTTCGATATTGTATATTGATGGCAATGATGACATACTTTGTGACCATGTATGGACCAACCTGATAGCATTCCATACGCAGGAAATTCATTAATTGTCCACATTAAAGCCGCATGTAGTATGAAGGTTGTATTTGTGTTTGCATCGTAAGTCTCTACACCATCAATGAACAAAGATTTTAACTCCTCGATCAGAGGTCGGAGATAGACGTCGATATCGTTTCCCGATGAGTTTGGTCCGTCGATAAGAAGAGGCATCATAAAGTATGATTGGTCCATAGCCAACCAAGGCGACAAATTATAAACTATCATTACAACGGGCCATGTGCTGTGGCTTCCAACCATATAGTTGAATGGGCAGAAGCCATCACTTGCCAGTCCGAGCCTGACATTGCGAGGAACGCTACTGAATATTGCGTGCCTCCTATCGAAATCCTTCCATGCCGGTGAATCACTTGGATGACTCATTTTTCCATCTTCACTTGGAGGAGCACGGTGATGCCAAATCATTGCCTCGGCTGTTTTCTTGCACCTGAATTGCCTCTACAGCCTCTGTGTTATGGGAAAGTATCGTGCTATCTTGACAGGTATATCGGGCTTCTTATCAGAATCTTTCGTCTTATACCTGTTAGTTATGTATATGCCCTAGAGGCCATTGTTGTACATTTGATGCATATTATAATGGATGCTTGGATATATACAGAGAGGACTTTCTTGCTCGTCATGATAGTATGCTATTTGGTTTCACTTTATCTTAACATGTTGACATGTATTGGTATACTGTCTTTCTCTCACATGTTGATAAAGCCCTTAGGATCTGTACTCGACTACTGGGATTATGATGAGATCATACAAGTGGGGCCACGGTAGTCGATGAGTACATCCTATAAATTTTCCTAGTCGAGGGTATATCGAGACAGGGCATCGATACACCAGAGTAGACTAGCGTATACGCATCTTGACCCATATGATGGGCGATGGATGATCCCATATCCATCGGTGTTTGACATCAAGGATGGTGTACGGGTGTTCAGTGGAGACTGGGTACACTGGACGGACTCGCCGAGAACTCCCAGATGGTGATATACCACACGTCAGATGGCAGTTCTCCGGTGACACTGGTACAGGGTAGTCTGTAGACCCGAGATCGTCATAGAGTCTTGTGTGATTCCCACTGTGCTTTGATTTCCACCTTACCACGTCCAGGAGGGCATGCAAAACGGTGGCTTTTGGGTACAGTCCCGAATCACATGGAGGCAATGAGCGATAGGAATGGATTCGTCTCTCCCGGTATAGGGAGTTGATGTTGTGCTGTGTTCGATTGGCTATAACTGGAAGTCCCTGGCCAGGGCAGATATAGAGATATACTGGTAAGTGTTACTAGTAGTTTCTCGACCTGTTATGAGCCTCACATCGACACGACTTATCGGTTACTGTGGTTTGACGTATACCACCCCTAGACTTGATATGCGACATATCAGACGAACAGACCGGACTGTACGGGAGTGTTACTGATTGGATTCACAGGAGAACGGACAGGCTAGCTTGTTGATCTTCTGATCGCTCAATACCTGGGTAGCTGTTACGTTTAGCTGACCGCTTGCAGCTTGTGGGTGTTTGATATGATCATCACCTGCTACCGGCGTATTGACGATTCTTTAGAGTCCTACACAGAGGTTTCTTGGCTCAGGCAAAACGGAGTAAAGGCACATATGTGATATGTGCAGGACCGATGATAATGCGATATGAGATATCGTATTATATTCTCACGATATTTAGTTATGAATCGGGACATCGGATCAAGTGTTGATTCGATGAATCGGTACATGATATATTAGTCGGTTATATTCGATATAGCCGGATCGTTGGATCAAGTGTTGATTCGATGATTTAATGTATAATGATATATATGATATATTGTATTACATTATCTAATATTGACTCGCTTTATTATTTCATTTTCTCACCGGATTAATACATTGATATATATGCGATATATGTTAATTGTATTATTTTCTTTTGTTGCAAATATATAATATATATATGTGATATATATTATTGTGACATGTAATGATATATTATGAAACATGTTTAAGGATGATAAAAAGGGATTAGGGTTTGATTAGGGTTAGCTCCTTCTTGTTCATTCTAGAAGGATTCTATTTTGTCTTGGTTAAGATATTATGGTTGATACTTATCCTTAACCTAACCAAACCCTAACTCTAGTTTATTCTCTACAAACTTTTAGCCTCTCATCCTTGACCATGGTTCCATAATCAATCATATACATTCATCTACTATTCATCACAAAAGGATTATTCTCTTCATTTTTTTTTCATCTTCTTCTCTCTTGAGTTTGAGAAAAAGCTCACTAGAAATTCCATTTGTGATGATTTGTTGTGAGAAAGTGAAATAAAAAGATAGCATAAATACTACTCCATCATCCTCATCTAATCTAGCCCATTAGATTAGGGTGTTCATCTCTTTAGAGTGAGAAAGCTTGGGTTATAGCAACTTCGACGTAGATCATCGGAGAATCGGAACACTTCAAGCTAGCATGGATCGTTCGAGTCATGGAGCCTCTCTTGAGTCCGGGAGATCGTGGATCGCGGCAAAGGGACTTCTACTCGGAGCTTGTGAAGCGAAGGAGCGGACTACAAAGGTTGTAATCCCTCACACTTAGCTTTAAAGATATTATCTTGCATGCTAAACCGTAATAATCTAGCAAAGATCCCGTCTTTGGGTTATTCGGCACATGTAAAATTTTATTCTGGCATGTTTGATGCTTTATGAACCTTCACAAGTGTGCCTAGGAACCCAACTGTGGTATCAGAGCCTAGCTAGAGCATTAGGCGATGTGTTAACGAAGTTAAAACCCCGATCGAACTTGAATACGATTTTTCAAACCGTTCTCTGTACAATTTTTAAAATCTGGGTTTTTCCAGAATTAAAAATACCTAAAAAATTCAGTAGGAAAATATAAGAATTATGGTGAAACACGTGCCCCCAATTCCACAAAATGGCCGTGGAACCGCGGCAATGACCCACCTTTGGCGGCGGTTCCGCGGCAAGGTAAGGGTATTAGGTACGGATGTTTGCACAGTAATTCTTGTCTCTGTGTTTACTATTTTATGGATATTTTTAATCTGACTCAAGTGTTGAGTATTCTGGGGTTTATTTTGTAATCGTCGATTCGATTGGGAATTTTAAATTCGTTATTGTTTTTCCGGATATTTAGAAACTGTTAAAAAGTTCGAACGGATATCATTAACTCACTTTTTCCCGACTCGAAAAATTTTCAAGTGTTGAATCTTTTCTCGAGTTTAATTCTTTCGGAAAAATGTGCAAGTAACACGGTGGACCCTCTAGAAGACAACAAACCTTAACTCGATTATGTGACCGTCTTGAACTGCCTTTTGAACCTTCGGGTTTGGGGCAGTACGGCGTGCCACATGTGAGGCGTTGGCTTGACCCTTCTACGGCTGGATCACTGGTACTGTGACATATTCCGGGATTGTTTGAACTCCGCTCAAGTGTTGAGCACTTTAGGAAATTTTGGGTATTTGATTATCTGTTCGAAAAGTTTAATACTGTCTATTTATCTGGAATGTGATACAATATGTGGAATTCATTGTGTTAGGCATGAAATGCGAAGTATGTGATATTTCGGATTTACGATGTCTAAAGTGATTGTGGATTCCAAATATTGTAGTTTTACAATTTCTTTTCTGTGACCGTAAGTGTAGTATGTAGTTGTATTGCCGGTTTTCGTTGCTATACATCGACGACGATCGGTGTATGCATACTTACTTACGTTGATGATATGAGATATTATGTGTTGCTGAGATATGATGTGCAGGATTGTCGCGATTGAATAGCCGGGTTTTTTATGTGAGATGAGAGTTTTATATTTTCATTCATGTAAATTCAAATGTAATGTAATATTCTTTTATTTGGGGCACTTCCAGGTTGAGGTTGATGCCACCAGTGTTGTATATTATTTACTTTTCCGCATTAGGATGGACCCAAGGAGGGGAGCACAGGTGACCGGGTTCTGGGGTTCAGTGGGAGGCCATCTCGAGGAGTCGAGACCGAGTCTCCTAAACTCCAGAATTGGTAGGGTCGTTTGCCGCTCTCGTAGGGGTCCAGGGTGTGGGCTTGGCTATTCATCGCGACTGTGGAATCCGTATTTTCTATTGTTGGCTAAATACTAAATACGGACGTCCTAGTATATCCCACATTATATCTATGTTTCTGCTGCGATATCTGTGATGTGATCATTTGATATGTTGTGATGGATACAGTATATAGTATATATGATATATTATATAGACGTTACTTATGTTTTACACCCGCACTAGCCCTGCCCTGCTCTGTCGTTAGTTACCTAACCTAACGGTGCACGAGGGGACATCGAGGAGAATGCGGATGGCATAAGTGTATGTCGTATTTATCTGTGATGCTTAGGAAGCATAAGCTGATGGGATTTTTTTATTAATGAGATTAATAAAAAGAAAAGAAACCTAAAAGATGTTGTAGAATCAAACTTTATAAAAAGGGTAGCTACAGTTTTGCTTTGCATAGTGGTATATATGATATACCCTGCACCTTATTCGATGAGGAAAGAGCCGAGATCCCTTCACCGGGAGTGACCTCTTTAGCGAAACTGGCAGATGCTACAAAACTCGGTTTTTCTTTTGATTGCTTTTAGAGTTTTGCTTTGCACAGTGATATATATGATATGCCCTGCACCTTATTCGATGAGGAAAGAGCCGAGATCCCTTCACCGGGAGTGACCTCTTTAGCAAAACTAATCAAAGCCTCAAAAACACTCCATTTCAAAATTTCACATGATTCTACGACGATATCAAGTTCATTATGCTCATGGTTTTCTAAAAAACCTGCGTAGCCCTCCGTCATTTCAGATAGAGACTAGTTAGTATTCGTGCTGCGTTTGTTGATCTTAGCCAAGGCGTGGTGTACGGTAGCTAATTAGTATTTATCTGCTAAAACATGAGATGTGATTGAGTTAGGGTAGTCGTGCGACTTTGTTGACCTTAGCCAAGGGTCGTACGGGTGGGTTTAATTCAATCAGGAAATGACGGGTTGAACTTGACTAGCGCTTATGATTTGTTGACCTTAGCCAAGGTCATAAGTTGCTAGGGGTAAAAGCATTATCGGGAATTTCAAGTGTTGAAATTTGCAATGAGATTGCATACCTCCTATGAGATAGTTGGATTCCGATACCCACTGCGAGTAAGAGTTACTCCTGGGAGATTTTTACACAGGACAATTAGTCGATCAAGTAGGTGTCTAGAAAAGTGTTAACGGGGTTACGCCTCTGGGAAAATGAGGTTTACTTTAATTAGGTCCGTGCGAAAGCACGGGGAACCTCCCTCAAAGTACCGACACTGATCTGGCTGAAAGATTGACGAAATTGTAGGGTGTAATTAATCCCGGCTAATCTTACCTTTTAGGGTTTGAAGGTAGATTTGATAAAAACAGTGGGAGACATCCTGATTAGATAAGATAATAACCAATCTAATCTTGCAAGAGCATACGCTAAAGTGTTTTCTTCTCTCTCCCTCCAGGTAGCGACCATGTCAGGCCATAATCAAGATAATAATATGGATGTATTGACTGAACCCGCTTATTATACTGAGCAGGGGAACGTTGGACCCGTTCTTTCTTATAAGAGTTATAAGACTGAACATGGAATAGAAGAATATCTGGATTCTCAAGCCGCCCAAAAAAACATGCATGTTGATGCATCTTCTTCGGGTGTGTTAGTTATTGAGAACTGTTTCTCAGTTCACCCTACGTCCTGGGTATTAGATACCGGATCAGGATCCCACATATGTAAATTGTTACATGGGCTACGAAAAGGTAGAGAACTGGGAAAAGGTGATCATTCCGTTCAAGTAGGGAACGGTGCAAGTATTGCAGCCAAAGCAGTTGGCGAATATCACCTTGTATTGCCAAGTCGTAATACACTGATTCTAAATGAGTGCTATTATATACCGAACATGATATGCACCATTATATCAGTTAATGAGTGCTATTATATACCGAACATGATATGCACCATTATATCAGTTTCTTTATTAAGTAAAGAAGGATATAATTTTGTAGTAAAGGATAATGTTATGAACATATTCTAGATCAAAAATTGATTGCATCAGGCTCGTTACATAATGGCATATTCATTCTAAATCAGAATACAGTCCTCAATATACAAAACACACACAAGAGGAAAAGTTCAGAAATGAACGAATCCTACTTGTGGTATTGTAGACTTGGTCATATCAATGCGACACGACTGGCTAAGTTACATAAGGATGGTTATTTGAATCCGTTCGAATTATCATCTTATGATACTTGCCATTCATGTCTCAAAGGAAAAATGACCAAAGCTCCGTTTAGTGGACACGGAGAAAGAGTTACCGAACTCTTAGGACTGGTACATAGTGATGTATGCGGTCCCATGTCTACGCATGCCAGGAACGGTTCTTCCTACTTCATTACATTCACTGACGATCTCTCAAGATTCGGATATGTGTTCCTGATGAAACACAAGTCTGAAGCTTTTGAGAAATTCATAGAATATAAGCACGAAGTAGAGAATCAAACGGGAAAAAGTATTAAGATTCTTCGATCTGATCAAGGAGGTGAATACTTAAGCAATGAGTTCCTAGATTATCTAAAAGAGAATGGGATTCTCTCTTAGCTTACTCCTCCTTATACACCACAGCACAACGGTGTATCGGAGCGGAGGAATCGCACCCTATTAGATATGGCGCGCTCTATGATGAGTACAACTGAGTTACCTATTTCCTTCTGGGGGTATGCGCTGGAGACAGCCATATACCTATTGAATAGAGTTCCAACTAAATCTGTGCCTACCACTCTGTAAGTCCATGCTACCTCTCCCGGTACTTTCGGGCATGCGGAATTTGGTGAAAAACAATTTTCTAGAGGTGGTAACATGGACTCAAAACCGGATCTTTGTTAAACATCTAATTAACAACCTAACTAGGAGTTGTTAACTACTCGGTTTGGGGGTTATACCTTTCTTTCTTGAACTCCTTCTTCTTTGACTCTCGATGGTTGTTCGGATCGGCTTCACTCCGTCGTCTCCTTGCGCCGAAGATAGATCTACCTCGAAAGCTTCTACCTTTGGCTTCTTCTTCGGTCTTTGAAGAAACTAGTTCACTTGGTTTGCTAAACCTTGTGAACTAGAGTGAGTAGAGAAGAGTGTATTGGGATTTTCTCTATGGTTCTTGGTTCTCAACACATGAGACAAGTAAACCATAGACTAAAGAGAGGGAGAGCAAGAGGAAGGAGATGAGAGCTCAAGAACAAGAGAGAGAATGCGAATGATAGAATGAGAGAAGACTTTTCTCTCTTGGATCTCATAATCCATAACCATCATAACACATCATAGCAATCAAGTATTATGTGATGGTTTAAGCAACAATAGCCATATCATTTCATGCACTCATTTTGCACAAGAGAGAAAGTAAGCAAAAGTCTTTGCCATGAAAGGATAGCTATTGTTATCATGATGGTCAACTAGTCAAGCCTAGTCAACCGGTCAACAAAGTCAACAAGTCAACAAAGTCAACAAGTCAACAAAGTCAATCCCTCAACAACCATGTCACCATAATACTTAATTAATATAATTGTTAATCATATATCATATTCTCTTTAGGGTTGAGCAAAAAGTCAATAGTCAACGGTCAACAACCCTAATGAGAATCCTCTGCCTCTGTCTCTCCGTCAACTGTGCATACACACCCGCATCCGCGTTCCGAGGAACACGAATACAAACTGGATAAATCCAATCCCAATACGTACACTAGGATCTGGCTCAAACCAAAACCATGCGACCTGCCGCAAAACCATGCGACCTGCCGCAAAACCATACGACCTCTACTCTTTTGCCTAAAAGGCGAATAGCTTTCTATGTGGGACTCTAAAGACTCGACACTACGCTGGCAGTGGGTTTAACCATAGACCGCAAGCGGCACTAGCTGTGCGTAACGGTCCCCAGGTAAATGCCGACAAGAAGACTGACGAGGTGAAACCCATCTGAACTCCTACTGAGCCTGAATGTGACAATCTCCGTACAGTCCGGTCTGTTCGTCTGATACATCGTATGGCGGGCCTAGGGGGGCGGTAAACGTCAGTCCCCTAATAGCGGTACAAGTCGTGTCGGAATGAAGCCCAAAACACCCTGAGATAACACTGGAAACCTACCAGTATATCTCGATTGCCCTGGCCAGGGACTACTCGTGTAATGGCTCTCCTAGACACAGCGCGATGTCAACCCCCAATACCGGGAGAGACGAATCCTGTCTAACCGTTACTGCCTCCAAGTGCTTCGGGACTGTACCCAACCACTACCTGTTTGCACGACTCCATTGAGCCGTGGTAGGGTAGTAATCAAAGTACAGTGGGAACACACTCGAGGCGAAGTGACAGTGTCAAGTCAGCGGACTAAGCTATACTCATGTCACCTGGGAACTGATAACTGACGATAGGTATAATACCAACCGGTCAGTTCCCGACGAGTCCTGTCCAGTGTACTCGTAACCTAACGAGCACCCGTATACTATCTCCAGTACGACGTACTGATGGCTGTGGGACAGACCATCTCCCACACTGGGATGAGAAGCGCATACGCTAATCTACTCCGGAGTATCGATGCCCTGTCTCGATAGTCCTGCGACTAGGGACCTGTATAAGGATATGCTTATAGATTACCCAGCCCCCACTAGTGTGACTGCCATTACAACGCTGGTAATCAAGCAAAGATCCTAAGGGCTCCACTAATGTGTATAGGTGAAATACTAAAATAAACACATGTACACATTGAAGTAGAAACAAACCAAGTAGCATACTACTATATTGAGCAAGATTGTTTATACAAGGTGAATATCCCAAGCTTCCATTAAGTAATATACAAACTAGTATGATACAGTAATGGCCTCTAGGGCATATACACTAACAATCTCCCACTTGCACTAAGGCCATGTACTGGCGTATCGAAGACCTATCATCTCGATCAGCCGCTCGAACTGACTCTGGGGCAAGGCCTTGGTGAATGGATCTGCAGTGTTATCTTCTGAAGCAACCCTCCAGACCTCGATCTCCTGGCGATCCACGATCTCCCTGATCAGGTGATACCGCCTCAAGATGTGTCTGGATCTCTGATGGGACCTGGGTCCCTTCGCTAAGGCTATAGCCCCGTTGTTGTCGCAATACAGAGGTATTGGATCAACAATGGACGGAACCACCTGAAGTTCTTTCAAGAACTTCCTTATCCAGACAGCTTCTTTTGCGGCATCAGATGTAGCGATGTATTCCGCTTCCATCGTCGAGTCTTCAACGGTTTCCTGTTTGGAACTCTTCCAACACACCGCCCCTCCATTGAGGGTAAAGACAAAACCCGACATGGACTTGGAATCATCCTTGTCACTCTGGAAGCTGGAGTCAGCAAAGGCCTCGATCTGGAGGTCTTTTCCGCCATACACCAAGAACATCTCCTTAGTCCTTCTCAGGTACTTGAGAATGTTCTTTACCGCTATCCAGTGTTTCTCCCCAGGGTTTGACTGATACCGGCTTACCACACTCAGTGCATAAGCTACATCCGGTCTGGTACACAACATCGCATACATTATAGAGCCTACCGCAGAAGCGTAGGGTATAATAGACATGCGATCCCTCTCCAAATCAGTCTTGGGAGACATCTCTTTAGAGAGGGTGATCCCGTGACAAGCCGGTAGGTTACCGCGCTTGGAATCTTCCATACTGAATCTTTTCAGTATGGTGTCGATTTACCTGGACTGTGAAAGTCCTAATATCCTCTTGGATCTATCACGATGGATCCGGATCCCCAGGATGTATGAGGCATTACCCAGGTCTTTCATGAAGAACCTGTGTGACAAGAACCCCTTGACAGATTGTAGCATAGGAATGTCATTTCCTATTAAGAGAATGTCATCCACGTATAAAACGAGGAATACTACAGTTCTCGCTACAAATCTACTATAGATGCATGGTTCATCTGGATTTTTGATAAAGCCAAATTCCTTGACCGTCTCATCAAAACAGATGTTCCAACTCCGCGATGCCTGCTTTAGTCCATATATGGACTTAAGCAACTTGCACACCTTTCCGCTGCTCCCACTCTGAATGAAACCCTCTGGCTGGTCCATATAGACACACTCCTCTAAATTTCCATTTAGAAAAGCGGTCTTTACGTCCATTTGCCAAATCTCATAATCGTGGAAGGCAGCAATGGCAAGAAGGATCCGAATGGATTTCAGCATAGCTACTGGAGAAAAGGTCTCGTCATAGTCCAAACCAGGTCTTTGACGAAAACCCTTTGCTACCAGTCTAGCTTTATAGGTCTCAACCTGTCCATCTACACCAATCTTCCTTTTGAAGATCCACTTGCATCCTACGGGTTTTACCCCGTCTGGAGCAATGTCCAACGTCCATACTTTGTTGGTGTACATGGACTCCATTTCGGTCCGCATTGCATCCAGCCATTTTACCGAGTCAACGCTCTGAACGGCTTGCTGGAAGCTAGTAGGCTCATCATAATCCATGATGCAATCCTCTATATCCCCGTCTATGAGAAAACTGTAGTATCTCTCAGGCGGATGAGACTGCCAACTACTCCTGCGGAGCGGCGTAGGAATGTCCTGTTCTTTTGAACCCTCTGGTTCCACTAAGCTTTCAGTAATAGTCTGTGGTTCTGGAATTTCTTCCAGTTCTACTGCGCTCCCACTTATTTCCTTTTCTAAGAACTGGTGTTCTAGAAAGTGGGCATGACGAGAAATAAGAACTTTTTGTTCCTCTTCGCAGTAGAAGAAATATCCCTTGGAATTCTTTGGATATCCCACAAACTTGCACTGTACTGAGCGTGCCTCGAGCTTGTCCGCATGCTGCTTTTTAACAAAAGCTGGACTTCCCCATGTCTTAATGTGCTTAAGATAGGGTCTCTTCCCACACCATATTTCATATGGTGTAGTAGGCACAGTCTTAGTTGGACTCGGTTCAAAAGGTATGCAGCTGATTCTAGCGCATACCCCCAGAATGATCGCGGTAACTCAGCGTTACTCATCATGGACCGAACCATATCCAATAGGGTTCGGTTCTGTCTCTCCGATACACCGTTATGTTGCGGAGTGTATGGAGGAGTAAGCTGAGAGAGAATTCCATTCTCTTTTAAATAGTCCAAGAACTCGGCACTCAAGTATTCTCCACCTCGATCCGATCTTAGAATCTTAATACTTTTGCCGGTTTGTTTTTCTACTTCATTCTTATATTCCTGGAACTTTCCAAAGGCTTCGGACTTATGTTTCATTAAGAAGACATAACCGTACCTTGAAAAGTCATCCGTAAAAGTAATGAAGTAAGAATAACCGCTTCGCGCATGTGTAGACATTGGACCGCACACGTCGCTGTGTACGAGTCCCAAGAGCTCGCTCGCTCTTACTCCGTGTCCAGTGAACGGAGTCTTTGTCATCTTTCCTTTGAGACAGGATTGACAAGTGGCATACGATTGATATTCGAACGGATTCAAATATCCTTTTGTATGTAACTTCGTCAACCTTCTCTCATTGATGTGACCCAGTCTACAATGCCATAAGAAAGTCTGATTTATTTCCGGAGACTTTCTTTTGTGTGTATTCTGGACATTGAAAATCTGTGGTTGATTTAATACGTATATACCATTGCTCAATATACCTGACCCAATCAAAACTTGATTAAGGTGAATGTTTACAACATTACTTACAAACGCAAATTCATAACCTTCTTTAGAAACTAAAGATACAGAAATGATATTACAAGTTGCGTTGGGTACAAAAAAGCAATTACGCAAAACCAAAACATGTCCATCTGACATTCCCAGGTGATAGTCCCCCACGGCCTTAGCATCCATGCTAGCTCCGTTTGCAACTCTGAGAGTCATGTCACCTGCCTTCAAAACCCTACGGTTTCTCAACGCCTGCAAAGAATTACAGATATGAGATCCTGATCCGGTATCCAATACCCAGGAAGTAGAGTTTATTGAAAGACATTTTTCAATAACATACACACCTGAAGCTGAAGCCGCAACCTGCTTCAATTCCTGTGTCCTGGCTTTCCAAGCCCTGCAATCATTCTTCCAGTGACCTTTCTTATGACAATAGAAGCATTCTTCTTTATCCACAAGCTGCCCCTCTTTCTTTGTTGCTTTTGCTTTTCCCTTCGTATCCACTTTACTAACACCGCCCCTTGGTTTGGCGGGGGCTTTCTTCTTCTTTCCCTTGGCTTTCGCCTTGGACCTAGAAGAGGAAGATCCTCCTACAAACAAAGTGGATGTTTCCTTACCTTTCTGTAGGGTGCCCTCTGCACTCCTCAGCATGTTGAGGAGTTCTGAAAGTTCAACTTCTTTTTCTTGTAAGTTGAAGTTCAGTATAAACTGGGCGTAAGTGGAAGGAAGGGACTGGAGAATCAAGTCCGTATAGAGCTCATTCTCCAACGTGTTTCCAAGTTCCGCGAGCTCCTCAATGAAGCCAATCATCTTAAGCACGTGTTCCGCTACCGATTATCCGATGGCCAACCTTGCCGAAAATAACTTTTTCGACACTTCGTATCTTGCGATACGAGATTGCTCTCCATACAGTTCTTTTGTATGGAGAAATATGGATTCAAGGTACATATTCTCATGCCTCCTCTGATGTTCGTTGTCCATCGAGGCAAGTACGAGGCACTTGGCCTTCGCGCTATCAATCTTCCAGGTCTTACGGATTTCCTTATCCGCGATGCTGGAGGTGGGACTTGGGACAGGGGGAGCTTTGGTGGTAAGAAGATACCCCAGCTTATCGTAAGTGATTGCCATTTTGACATTCCTGAGCCAATCTTTGTAGTTTGGCCCTGTCAGCATGTTTTTATCTAGAAGTAACTTAAGTCCAGTCATGTCGATTGGTCGCTGCAATTAGGAGAGAGAAGAAGAAACACTCAGCATAATGCTCTTGCAAGTTTACAGTGGTTTTTAATTTGTCTAAACAGGATGGCTCCCACTGTTTCTCGAATCCCTCCTTAAAACCAAAAAGGAAGAATTAGTCAGGATCAATCTCACCGTACAATACTTGCTTAACCGTTCGGCCAGGCTGGTGTCGGTACTTCGAGGGAGGTTTTCCAACGCTTTCGCGAAGTTTCTTAATTTAAGAACCTCTTTTCCCTGGGGGCGTAGCCCCGCTAACACCTTTCTAGACACCTACTAGGTTTATAGCATTGATCGTTAAGTGAGAAATTTCCTGAGGAGTAGCATATACTCACAGTAGGATCGGGATCCAAATATCATCGCGTGACGAAACTGAAGGAATCCTACCAGAATCATCACACTCCAAATGGTATGCAACGCTAGCAAGTTTCAGTACTTTTGAAACTCCCGATGTGGATTTTTGCCCCATGCTCTTATGACCTTGACTTTGGCCAAAATATCATAAGTCACATGTCAAGTTCTGCCCGTCATTATCCAGGTTAATTTGGATCCACCCATACCTACCCTTGACTTTGGCCAAAATGGCAGTACGACTGTCCCAAACCGACGCATCTATCTATGCTACACATGAATACCCAATAGCTACCAATCACTATGCCTTGACTTTGGCCAACATACATAGCTTGAATGCTATTGACCATTTATGTGAAACGACGGAGGGCTACGAATGGTTTTGGCGAAACCGTGAACGTAGTGAACTTGATTTAGTCGATGGAACGAGATAGCTTTTAAATGGAGTGGCTCAAACTCCGCATTTTAAAAGTTTGTTTTGAAAAGAACCGAGTGGTTTTTCGAAAGTGTTCCAACGACTTTTACATGGTTTATTTTCTTGCATTAGTTCTTTTAATGCGTGATATTCTTGCATTAGTTCTTTTAATGCGTCCCATCATTTAAAACCTACCATTGCAGAAAACAACCAAAATATGACGTACGCTTATGCCATTCTCATTCGCCACGGGGCCCCGTCATTACCCGTTAGGTTACTTAATTAACGACAGAGCGGGGGCTGGGCTAGCACGGCTGTAAAACATAAGCAACGCCTAAATAATATCATATATAGATATATTGCAATGATAGACATTTCAGATCACAGATGAACACATTGGATATACTAGGAACCCGCAATTCGTACGATCCTGTAACGAAAAGCAGATTACACGGTCGCGGTGAATAGCCAAAACCCCACCCAAGACCCCTACGGGTGCGGCAAACCACCCGCCAAGTACCCGAAGCGAAGCAACCTCCCTCATCCCCGTGAGTAGGCCACTCGGCACTTCGGCATACCCGGTAGTTTGTGCACCCCCTCCATGGGTCTATCCTAGGAGCAAAAACAGTAAAAAGAAATTATACAATGACGGCTACAACCCCGACCCGGTTGTGCGGCCATACAAATAATTATTACATCAATTTACAAATTTACATGAATTGAAAGAAAAGAAAACTCTCGTCTCACAACCCCCGGCTATTCACCCGCGACAATCCAATGAATTCATATACACATTCCAATGACATTACAGATCACAGAATTGTATAACCCCCACTAATCGACGTATAGCGATTAGTAGACGTTCAATACAAATATCACATCATAGAAAAACCCGTCAGCTTAAGTCTTTTAGAAGTTCGATCAAAAATACAGATTTATAGGCCCCAAACTCAAAATTTTCGTTCTGGAAAATCTGGGCAGAAAATACATATTCCAAAAATCCCAAAACAACCCTATAAGCACTCTGCAAGAAGAATTTTCCCCGACCGAGTTAACTCGGCCGCGTTTCCGCGGCACATTGAACGATTCACGGGACGAAATTTCTTGGGTGTTCACACAAAAGCCTGAGCCGATTTTTAAGATAAGATTTATCAATTTTTGAACAGAAAAAATTTCGGCAGAAACTTGACAGTTTTGGGTTCGTTTTGCGACTTTTCTTTGATCGATCTTCTAGCTACTTTGCTAACATGTTAGATAGAGTTTAACTAGGCTCTGATACCACTGTAAGTCCATGCTACCTCTCCCGGTACTTTCGGGCTTGCGGAATTTGGTGAAAAACAATTTTCTAGAGGTGGTAACATGGACTCAAAACCGGATCTTTGTTAAACATCTAACTAACAACCTAACTATGAGTTGTTAACTACTCGGTTAGGGGGTTATACCTTTCTTTCTTGAACTCCTTCTTCTTTGACTCTCGATGGTTGTCCGGATCGGCTTCACTCCGTCGTCTCCTTACGCCGAAGATAGATCCACCTCGAAAGCTTCTACCTTTGGCTTCTTCTTCGGTCTTTGAAGAAACTAGTTCACTTGGTTTGCTAAATCTTGTGAACTAGAGTGAGTAGAGAAGAGTGTGTTGGGATTTTCTCTATGGTTCTTGGTTCTCAACACATGAGACAAGTGAACCATAGACTAAAGAGAGGGAGAGCAAGAGGAAGGAGATGAGAGCTCAAGAACAAGAGAGAGAATGAGAATGATAGAATGAGAGAAGACTTTTCTCTCTTGGCTCTCATAATCCATAACCATCATAACACATCATAGCAATCAAGTATTATGTGATGGTTTAAGCAACAATAGCCATATCATTTCATGCACTCATTTTGCATAAGAGAGCAAGTAAGCAAAAGTCTTTGCCATAAAATGATAGCTATTGTTATCATGATGGTCAACTAGTCAAGCCTAGTCAACCGGTCAACAAAGTCAACAAGTCAACAAAGTCAACAAATCAACAAAGTCAATCCCTCAACAACCATGTCACCATAATACTTAATTAATATAATTGTTAATCATATATCATATTCTCATTAGGGTTGAGCAAAAAGTCAATAGTCAACAACCCTAATGAGAATCCTCTGCCTCTGTCTCTCCGTCAACTGTGCATACACACCCGCATCCGCGTTCCGAGGAACACGAATACAAACTGGATAAATCCAATCCCAATACGTACACTAGGATCTCGCTTAAACCAAAGCCCGCTAGTGTTAACTGTCCGGACACTGTACGTGCATAAGTGCACGGATGTGACCGAACCCTGTCGCAAAACCATGTGACCTGCCGCAAAACCATGCGACCTCTACTCTTTTGCCTAAAGGCGAATAGTTTTCTGTGTGGGACTCTAAAGACTCGACACTACGCTGGCAGTGGGTTTAACCACAGACCGCAAGCGACACTAGCTGTGCGTAACGGTCCCCAGGTAGATGCCGACAAGAAGACTGACGAGGTGAAACCCATCTGAACTCCTACTGAGCCTGAATGTGACAATCTCCGTACAGTCCGGTCTGTTCGTCTGATACATCGCATGGCGGGCCTAGGGGGGCGGTAAACGTCAGTCCCCTAATAGCGGTACAAGTCGTGTCGGAGTGAAGCCCAAAACACCCTGAGATAACACTGGAAACCTACCAGTATATCTCGATTGCCCTGGCAAGGGACTACTCGTGTAATGGCTCTCCTAGACACAGCGCGATGTCAACCCCCAATACCGGGAGAGACGAATCCTGTCTAACCGTCACTGCCTCCAAGTGCTTCGGGACTGTACCCAACCACTACCTGTTTGCACGACTCCATTGAGCCGTGGTAGGGTAGAATCAAAGTACAGTGGGAACACACTCGAGGCGAAGTGACAGTGTCAAGTCAGCGGACTAAGCTGTACTCATGTCACCTGGGAACTGATAACTGACGATAGGTATAATACCAACCGGTCAGTTCCCGACGAGTCCTGTCCAGTGTACTCGTAACCTAACGAGCACCCGTATACTATCTCCAGTACGACGTACTGATGGCTGTGGGACAGACCATCTCCTACACTGGGATGAGAAGCGCATACGCTAGTCTACTCCGGAGTATCGATGCCCTGTCTCGATAGTCCTGCGACTAGGGACCTGTATAAGGATGTGCTTATAGATTACCCAGCCCCCACTAGTGTGACTGCCATCACAACGCTGGTAATCAAGCAAAGATCCTAAGGGCTCCACTAATGTGTATAGGTGATATACTAAAATAAACACATGTACACATTGAAGTAGAAACAAACCAAGTAGCATATTACTATATTGAGCAAGATTGTTTATACAAGGTGAATATCCCAAGCTTCCATTAAGTAATATACAAACTAGTATGATACAGTAATAGCCTCTAGGGCATATACACTAACAATCCATATGAGATATGGAATGGAAAGAGACCATCTCTTAAAAGAGTTAAGATATGGGGTTGTCCGGCTTATGTTAAAAAGCAAAATTCGGACAAACTCGAGGCACGATCAGTTCTTTGTAAGTTTGTAGGATATCCAAGCAATTCGTATGGATATCTATTCTACTACAGTGAACAACAAAAGGTGTTTGTTGCTCAAAATGCCACCTTTTTAGAAAAGGAATTTCTTGCAAAAGAAATTAGTGGCAAAGAGGTAGAGCTGGAAGAGCTTCCAGAAACGCAAATTGCAACTGAAGATTTAGTAGAACCAGAGAATTCAGTAGTACCCGACGAACCCCAGCCTCTCTGCCGATCTAGTAGGGTTTCTCATCCGCCTGAGAGATACTACGGTTTTCTCATTGATGGTGGAAGCGAGGATTGCATCATGGAAGATGATGACCCGACTAGTTTCGAGCAGGCCATCACGAGTGGTGACTCTGTGAAATGGCTGGATGCAATGCGATCTGAGATGGAATCCATGTACACCAATAAAGTATGGATTTTGGAAAATGCTCCTGAAGGGGTAAAACCCATTGGAAGCAAGTGGATTTTTAAAAGGAAATTTGGTGTAGATGGAAAAGTTGAGACTTTCAAAGCTAGACTTGTAGCAAAGGGATTTCGTCAACGACCAGGTGTGGATTATGACGAAACCTTTTCTCCAGTGGCTATGCTTAAGTCCATCCGGATCTTACTTTCCATTGCTGCATACCATGAATACGAAATCTGGCAAATGGATGTTAAGACCGCCTTTGTAAATGGTGATTTAGAAGAGTGCGTGTACATGACTCAGCCAGAGGGCTTCGTAGATAGTGGGAGCAGCGGAAAGGTGTGCAATCTGCTTAAATCCATTTATGGGTTAAAGCAAGCATCGCGGAGTTGGAACATCTGTTTTGATGTAGTAGTCAAAGAGTTTGACTTCATCAAAAACATAGATGAACCTTGTATCTATAAGAAGGTAGCAGAGAGTAAGGTTGTCTTCCTCGTATTGTACGTGGATGACATACTCTTGATAGGAAATGATATTCCTATGCTGCAATCAGTCAAGCTCTTCTTATCACAAAGATTCTCAATGAAAGATCTAGGTGATGCCTCATGCATATTGGGGATTAGGATCTATAGAGATAGATCCAAACGGATACTGGGATTGTCCCAATCCAGGTACATTGACACCATACTAAAGAGGTTTAGTATGGAAGAATCCAAGCATGGGAACCAACCCATGATCTCTGGACTCACTCTCTCCAAAGAGATGTCTCCTAAGACTGATTTGGAGAGAGCTCGCATGCAAGGGATACCCTATGCTTCGGCAGTAGGATCTATCATGTATGCGATGCTATGTACCAGACCCGATGTTGCATACTCACTAAGTGTAGTGAGTCGGTATCAAGCAGATCCTGGAGAGAGTCACTGGACAGCCGTGAAGAACATTCTCAAGTACTTGCGAAGGACTAGAGACATGTTCTTGGTATATGGTAACGGAGAACTCCGGGTGGAGTCCTCTACCGATTCCAGCTTCCAAAGTGATAAGGACGACTCTAAGTCGCACTCGGGATTTGTCTTTACCCTCAATGGAGGGGCGGTATGTTGGAAGAGTTCCAAACAGGATACCGTTGCAGACTCGACGATGGAGGCTGAATACATCGCTGCCAACGATGCTGCCAAAGAGGCTGTCTGGATGAAGAAGTTCATCACTGAACTTGGTGTGGTTCCATCCATTGAACATCCAATACCTCTGTATTGCGATAACAATGGAGCCGTGGCTTTGGCCAAGGAACCCAGATCCTATCAGAAGTCCAGACATATTCTGAGGCGGTATCACCTGATCAGGGAGATAGTTGATCGCCGGGAGATCGAGGTCAGAAGAGTAGATACGAAGGATAACACTGCGGATCCACTCACAAAGGCCATTCCCCAGATACAGTTTGAGAGATTATTCGGGATGCTAGGTATGAGATACTACAGCAGCTGGCCTTAGTGCAAGTGGGAGATTGTTAGTTATGTATAAGCCCTAGAGGCCATTGTTGTACATTTGATGTATATTATAATGGATGGTTGGATATATACAGAGAGGACTTTCTTGCTCGTCATGATAGTATGCTATTTGGTTTCACTTTATCTTAACATGTTGACTTGTATTGGTTTACTGTCTTTCTCTCATATGTTGATAAAGCCCTTAGGATCTGTACTCGACTACTGGGATTATGATGAGATCATACTAGTGGGGCCACGGTAGTTGATGAGTACATCCTATAAATTTTCCTAGTCGAGGGTATATCGAGACAGGGCATCGATACACCAGAGTAGACTAGCGTATACGCATTTTAACCCATATGATGGGCGATGGATAATCCCATATCCATCGGTGTTTGACATCAAGGATGGTGTACGGGTGCTCAGTGGAGACTGGGTACATTGGACGGACTCACCGAGAACTCCCAGATGGTGATATACTACACGTCAGATGGCAATTCTCCGGTGACACTGGTACAGGGTAGTCTGTAGACCCGAGATCGTCATAGAGTCTTGTGTGATTCCCACTGTGCTTTGATTTCCACCTTACCACGTCCAGGAGGGCGTGCTAAACGGTGGCTTTTGGGTACAGTCCCGAATCATATGGAGGCAATGAGCGATAGGAGGGGATTCGTCTCTCCCGGTATAGGGAGTTGATGTTGTGCTGTGTTCGATTGGCTATAACTGGAAGTCCCTGGCCAGGGCTGATATAGAGATATACTGGTAAGTGTTACTAGTAGTTTCTCGACCTGTTATGAGCCTCATATCGACACGACTTATCGGTTACTGTGGTCTGACGTATACCACCCCTAGACTTGATATGCGACATATCAGACGAACAGACCGGACTGTACGGGAGTGTTACTGATTGGATTCACAGGAGAACGAACAGGCTAGCTTGTTGATCTTCTGATCGCTCAATACCTGGGTAGCTGTTACATTTAGCTGACCGCTTGCAGCTTGTGGGTGTTTGATATGATCATCACCTGCTACCGGCGTATTGACGATTCTTTAGAGTCCTACACAGAGGTTTCTTGGCTCAGGCAAAACGGAGTAGAGGCACATATGTGATATGTGCAGGACCGAGGATAATGCGATATGAGATACCGTATTATATTCTCGCGATATTTAGATATGAATCGGGACATCGGATCAAGTGTTGATTCGATGAATCGGTACATGATATATTAGTCGGTTATATTCGATATAGCCGGATCGTAGGATCAAGTGTTGATTCGATGATTTAATGTATAATGATATATATGATATATTGTATTACATTATCTAATATTGGCTCGCTTTATTATTTCATTTTCTCACCGGATTAATACATTGATATATATGCGATATATGTTAATTGTATTATTTTCTTTTGTTGCAAATATATAATATATATGTGATATATATTATTGTGACATGTAATGATATATTATGAAACATGTTTAAGGATGATAAAATGGGATTAGGGTTTGATTAGGGTTAGCTCCTTCTTGTTCATTCTAGAAAGATTCTATTTTGTCTTGGTTAAGATATTATGGTTGATACTTATCCTTAACCTAACCAAACCCTAACTCTAGTTTATTCTCTACAAACTTTTAGCCTCTCATCCTTGACCATGGTTCCATAATCAATCATATACATTAATCTACTATTCATCACAAAAGGATTATTCTCTTCATTTTTCTTCATCTTCTTCTCTCTTGAGTTTGAGAAAAAGCTCACTAGAAATTCCATTTGTGATGATTTGTTGTGAGAAAGTGAAATAAAAAGATAGCATAAATACTACTCCATCATCCCCATCTAATCTAGCCCATTAGATTAGGGTGTTCATCTCTTTAGAGTGAGAAAGCTTGGGTTATAGCAACTTCGACGTAGATCATCGGAGAATCGGAACACTTCAAGCTAGCATGGATCGTTCGAGTCATGGAGCCTCTCTTGAGTCCGGGAGATCGTGGATCGCGGCAAAGGGACTTCTACTCGGAGCTTGTGAAGCGAAGGAGCGGACTACAAAGGTTGTAATCCCTCACACTTAGCTTTAAAGATGTTATCTTGCATGCTAAACCCTAATAATCTAGCAAAGATCCCGTCTTTGGGTTATTGGGCACATGTAAAATTTTATTCTGGCATGTTTGATGCTTTATGAACCTTCACAAGTGTGCCTAGGAACCCAACAATACCTGGCCTCTTTGCATGTTGGATACTCTTTCAAATCTGAATTCTCTTTCCGGTACAACACGCAATTTTTAGGACATGCTTGAATCTTCTCACACTTCAGACCCAAATCAGACATCATCTTCCGGGCTCCGTACCAACTGTCGGGCACGTTATTTCCAGGGGGCATAGAATCATTCAAGAATGAAAGAAGCATTGTGAATAACTTGTTGCTCCATCCATTTATGCACTTAATCTGGAAAAGTTGGACGAACCATGAGAGGGTGGAATACTTTGCATTCTCATAAATTGGTCTTCTAGCATCATTCATGAAATTTTCATATTTATCCGCACGCGGTCCTTGACCGGAAGGAATGTCATCTTCGGTACGATTAGATTCACCTAGGGCAGCCTCTACCATATACTCCATTTCTTCAGATGGAAAGAAATTACCGTCTTCTTCTTCTGCCGCATTACCGTCTTCTCCTTCTTCTCCTGCCGCATTATCGTCTTCTCCTTCTTCTTCTGCCATATTACCGTGTTCTTCTCCTTCCCCGTGATATAGCCAAGTTGTATAAAGTCTAGTAAAACCATGTTTTACGATATGAAGCTCTGCCAATTCTACCTTCTGCCAGTACTTATTCCCATATCTATCGCACTGGCAGAGAATCTTCTCTATCACGATCTTATTATGTGCACGTGCAAATTCAATAAAAACTGCAACTCCTGCGACAAACTTAGGTTGCATATGTTGTTGCCAATCCACATACATCCAGTCCTTAACTTTGACATACTCATGGCCATGTTAGACCGTATAACATATAAATTATAGGTTATGATGACCATATTGAGAGATCTATGAACGGGATGGTTACTGACAAAGGAGAAAATCCGTGTATATGCTTTGTGGGTGCATTTATCGTTGAAAAGAATAAATTATCGATAATCAAAGTTAGATTTAAGGATACCCATGTATGAGTTGTATTCTATATATGTGTGTTCCAATTTATGATTTCGCTTAAGTGCAGGGTTGTTAGTGTGTATGTGCTGTGTGTGCATTTGTTGTATATTCGTGTTGTATGTGTGTGTTTTGACAGTCGGGGGTAAGGCTTCTATCTCATTAAGAATGTATAGAGCGGACACCCATTCGCTTGTGCTTTCAACCGTTTTGAGTAATTTCGGCAGCACCTCCCCGCCGTTCTCCGAGTACACTGTAATAGAATAGATAATCATTTCAAAACTGTGAAACAACGTTGAAATGAACATCTAATCTATTTTTGTACATAGAGAACCAGCGGAAAAGTACCGGCGAAATATCTCGAAACGGATGAAAACATAAGTGAATGCTGGTGTTTGCTTTATACATTCCTAACTTGTTCACACGGGACAAATCTATCGGTTATCATACGATTGAATCTTCTCGTCACATAGGCTACACGACGGTTGTTAGTACCGAGCTATACCGTCCGATATTTAACAACCTTCGTATAGTTCTATGTCACAACGACAATCGAACGTATGTTAACCGATAGACGGGAACTAAGTGGCGCTTTGAGTTTTATATATGAGTATCGATGAGAATATGAAAGTTTCATATTATCATCGAGTATCATATATTAGTTTTAACTTGAACATCTTGAATCACTCTCTAATGATGCGTTTGTTGTGTATTCGTGTTGTATGTGTGTGTTTCGGCTGTCGGGGGTAAGGCTTCTATCCCATTAAGAATGTATAAAGCAGACACCCATTCGCTTGTGCTTTCAACCGTTTCGAGTAAATTTTGGCATTACCTCCCCGCTATTCTCCGAGTACACTGTAATAGAATAGATAATCATTTCAAAGTTGTGAAACAACGTTGAAATGAACATCTACTCTATCTTTGTACACGGAGAACCAGCGGAAAAGTACCGACGAAATATCTCGAAACGGATGAAAACATAAGTGAATGCAGGTGTTTAATTTATACATTCCTAACTTGTCCACACGGGTTAAATCTATCGGTTATCATATGATTGAATCTTCTCGTCGCATAGACTATACGACGGTTGTTAGTACCGAGCTATACCGTCCGATATTTAACAACCTTCGTATAGTTCTATGTCACGACGAATATCGAACGTATGTTAACCGATAGACGGGGACTAAGTGGCGCTTTGAGTTTCATATATATGAGTATCGATGAGAATATGAAAGTTTCATATTATCATCGAGTATCATATATTGGTTTTAACTTGAACATTTAACATGAATAGGTTTTACGTTTACGTTTCGTTATTAAGGGTTCGAAATTTCAAGTTTAGGGTAAATTTTTCTTGCGTTTACGGTAAAGTTGTGCGTTTACGATAAAGTTGTACATTTACGTTATCATCGAGTATCCTACTGCAATGAACTAGTGCACCCTAAACCCTAACCCTAAATAACCCAATTAACCTAATTAACCACAATTAACCATAATTGTTACCCTAACACAAATTATCCTTAATTAACCCAATTTACCCAAATTAACCTAATTAACCCTAATCAACCCAAACATAAGCCAATTTACCCAAATTAACCAAATTTACCCTAATCAACACCCTAACCCTTTCAAATTATCACTAATTAACCCAAATTAACCTTACCCTCTAATTAACCCAAATTAACCCTAGCCTCTAACCCTAGCCCCTAACCCTAAACCTGAACCAAACCCTGACTACCCTAACCCTAAGCCCAACTAATTAACTAACCCTAACCCCAACCCCAACCCCAACCCCAACCGAACCCTAACCCAAACCCTAACTCCAACCCAACCTCAACCCAACCGTAACCCTTGTAAGTGCACGGCGGCGCCCCGACCGTCTGAACGAGGCCAAAATGTGGAAACGAAACTTTTCTTTAACTTTTAAACCGGCGCCACCGCGCACTAAAAACCCAGATCGGGCCATTAATCTACTCCTAGCTAACAAGAGAAGGGGTAGAGAGATATACCGAGCGATCTGTGTCCTTCGGTCTTCTCGTCGTCGTCCCGATCTCCCCGCGGAATCTCCGGTCTTCATCTCCTCGTCGGAAGGGCACCATATCGCCGGGTTCTTTTACGAGCTCCCACCTCTGGACCGAGGCAACTCGAGCAAGAAGCTGGCGAGTCGACGTGCCCAAGGATACTGTAGATGAAGTGTAGAAAGCTTTGTCTCATTGGGGTATGAAGTTGCCATGGTTTGGTGTAGGAATGAGGTGAACTTTTGGAGATGGAGCTATGGGATTTTTGCAAAGCCAAAATGATCAAAATTCCTACCCAAAAAATTTGGATAGCCCCCTCTAAGTGTGGCCTGCAATGACTTCATGAGGAATGAGAGAAGGGAGTGGACCAAAAAAAATAAGAGAGAGAGAGAAAAGAATGGGTGATGATGAGGAGTCATGATCATACCAAAAATTCTCAACCTACTCCCATCATATAAAGTAAGCCATCATGTCTCAAAAGTCAAGCAATGATGAACAGATAGAAGTCAAGGGATGGTAGAACCATCATGATACTACAACATGCAAATAACACCCCCCACTAATCAAATTTGCATGCTTGCAAAAAAACCCTCTCCACCAATTTCAAGCCATAGAAATAAATAAAGGAAAATGGCCAAAACTGAATGCAAACTAGCAACTTCAGAAAAACGATCCCGTAATAAATTACAGGAAAACCCCGCTACTGTATATACATACCCGCATTTGTATTCCGATCGAATACAAATGCAATGAGACAAAATCTACACTGTACTATACTAGGATCCGGCTTAAACCAAAGCCCGCAAGTATTATCCATCCGATCATGATCTGTGCAATTCCGCAGGTATATGATCGGACCCTGCCATATCTCCATACGACCTCTACAGCGTTTCGCCCGAAACTTGAGAAAACGGTCTGTGGGGGACTCTAAAGACTCGTCAATACTTTGGTTGTGGATTTAACCACTAGCACGTTAGAGGTATTAACCATACGTAACGGGCTACCAGGTATTGACCAAAAGGGACGTCGATGAGCGAACTCATCCTGACACCCTACTGAGCCTGTCAGTGACAATATCCGTACAGTCCGGTCCGTTCGTCTATGAGCATCGCATGGCGGGCCTAGGGGGTTGGTAAAAGTCAGACCCCCTAAAAGCGGTACAAGTTGTGTCGGAGTATAGCCCAGAACACCCTGAGATACTACTGGAATACCTACCAGTAAATCTCTTGCCTTGGCCAAGGACTTCGTGTAATTGCTCTCCTAGACACAGCGCGACCTCACCCCCAATATCGGGAGAGACGAACCCCTGCGGATCCGCTCACTGCCTCCATGTGGCTCGGGACTGTACCCAACTAAAACCTGTTTGCACGTCTCCTTTGAGCGTGGTAGGGTAGTAATCAAAGTACAGTGGGAACTCACACGAGACAAATGACGATCTCAGGTCGATAAACTAACCTGTACACATGTCACCAGGGAACTGCTATCTGACGTCAGGTATAAAACCAACTAGCATGTTCCCGGCGAGTCCTGTCCGGTGTACTCATAACCCAATGAGCACCTGTATACATCTTAGGTGAACCAACTGATACCAGTGGCTTGTGAGACCGGCCACCGCCCCTCGTCGGGGTCTCGACTGTATACACTAGTCTACTCTGGAGTATCGATGCCCTGTCTCGAAACTCCCATGACTAGGGACTTTTTAAGGATGTGCTTATAGACCCCAGCTCCCACGTATATGATCGCCATCATACTGCTGGTCGTCAAGCAAGAATCCTAAGGGCTCTATCTACGTGTAATAGTGACCTGTAAGGTTACCTGAAGCAATACACGATGATAAAGGTAAACCAGATAGCATACTATCATCTTGAGTAAGACTATTCTAACGGTATAGGTCCTCTCTCAATCATTGCAATCACGTGCCTGTGATCCAATAATTGACTCTGAGGGCATTATCTCCAACAATCTGCCACTTGCACTCAAGACTAATTATTGCGATGTCGCATACTCACAGCCCGTGTGATACCGAACACCCAACTCCTCTACTAATCAGTCTCACAAAACCCGCTTGCGAAACTAAAGCGTTCGAGGAATAGCCTCACTGAGTGGATCCGCTCTATTGTTTCTTTCTATGTCTCTCTTTATCTCAAGTTCGCGGAGAAATCCATCTCCCGAAATGAGCAATACCTGTTTTAGAATATGTCTGGATATTTGATGGGACCTAGTTCATAAATGAACTCCAAATCCAAACTTCTTAGACTGTATCATCAACTGAAACCAATCAGTATCCTGCGCCATGCCTCCCTCAGTATCCTCTTGGACCACCTGTACAAAATACTGCCCCTCATCAGAGGGAAAAACTATAACTCTGACAACCTCTCTGTCATCCATGTCACCTTGGAAGCCTGGAATGATAACTGTCTCCCGAAGGAGGATACCGTTATCATATCCCTAGAACATCCACTTATGTTCTAAAACTGCTTCCGATTGGTTTTCCAGGATTGGATTATTATCAACTTATTGCATCTACTGCAAAAACAACATCTGGTGTGGTACTTGACATCTCATAATTGACTCAATTGCCTAAGCAAGTGATCTGCCAATCATGCACATCCCTCTCCCCTTTAGTCTGTAAGACACCTTTAGAGAGGGTGACTCCATCACCTGCAGGTATACTACCGTGCCAGGAGTCGTCCATTCTAAAACACCTTTAGAATGCTGTCTAAGTACCCAGATTGGGAAACTACCCAAATCTAGATCTAAAACCATAGATCTAGTAACCAGAATGTCTGATATAATATCCAAGTCCTTTGTGGAGAAACCACTGTGTGACAACCAAAGTATAACCGATCGTAGTGTAGGAATTTCACTTCCTACTCTGTATATGTCATCCAAATACCAGGACATAACACCCTACTACCTTCTTAACAGATCCATCCCCTATTCTGATGAAGTCAAACCTATGACTGTGACATCAGAAATAGATGATCTATCTCCGCTATATCTGCTTTAGTCTATAAATAGACATAAGCTACTTGTCCACTATTGTCACGATCCGAGTATTTCGACTCGTGACCGGCACTTAACCACGCTACGTCTACAGGCGTAACGCGACTAAGTAAGCCGAACCCAGAAATCAAAACCATTTAAAGATAATGAGTGTTGAAAACTTTTAGTTAAAGCTTTTAGAAAACCTTAAAAAAAATTCAATAGGTCCCCTTTTTTTTCCCTTTAAATTACTTAATCATTTGAATAATTTTGGCAGCATTTCCTTTGTAAAAGTAGCCCCGAGACCGGGTACAAAACAGGATATAAGTGAAATGAAATGTAATGAAATGAAACATCCCCTAACGGGAGAAATCACACCCAACGGCGGAAAACAAAATCACAAGAGTAATATACGACGCCGTAGAGAAGAATAAACAATAAGTGGACATCACAGAATAGAAACTGCATATAAAAACAGTCGGCTCCTACGAGCACGACACCAGAATACAAAATATACATCATCGGCCTCACACAGTATCTAAGTCCAGTACATAAATGGTAGATGGAGAGTACTAGATACAAAAGGGATACAATAAAAGTACTCAGAATACCACAACCCACCTAAATGCAAAACAGCTCTCACCGCAACTGTGGTGGTATCTGTAGCCAAAAGATGCAAAAGACAGCCTGTCGCGACTATGCTGAGGGCAACCTGCAAAACTGTGGCACAACGGGGGTGAGTTGCCAACTCGTGAATAGAGATAACATATAAAGGTAATCGCGAGCATGCACGTATAGCGCTACTCTAACAAATGCCAGCAGATGATATCAATGCGAGGTAAGCAGTACGTATAATAATCATGCAAGTCCTCTATCAGGTGATATAGCTACAGGATGAGATGCGATAATGAATGCTGAGTATGGAAATATAGTATCTACACGAAGTGTCGAGGTGGACTACATATGTATGTATGCACCGCGAATCCCAACATCCCAGACGCCGGTACTCCATCGGCCCTCATATCCTGTATATCCCTGAGAATCACGAGTGCCCAACATCGGCACCCAAATAACATAAATACTCGTGTCTAGCATCGACACGCAAATCATCCTCTATCGGGCATCCGTCAGTCCGGGTCAGCCCTCTCTCAACATATCGGGCATCCGTCAGTCCGGGTCAGCCCTCTCTCAACATATCGGGAATCCGTCAGTCCGGGTCATCCCTCTCTCAATATATCGGGAATCCGTCAGTCCGGGTCATCCCTCTCTCAATATATCGGGAATCCGTCAGTCCGGGTCATCCCTCTCTCAATATATCCACTCTAGCACCGAGAAAAGAAAGCACGGGGTGGCGCCCCAAAATATCATATCAAAGGAACCGGGTTTTTAAATGATTACATATTTGAAAAGGGCCACGGTTCCCAAATCCAGAAATCACATGTAATCCCATCCCATATGCAAGTAAACGTGATGTGATATGTGCATCAAGTATGAATGTCATGTCAAGTCAGTGCTTGTGCAACGTGAACTGTCAATAAGGGTGCAGTGTTCTATCAATTCTAAGCATACATACAGCAGGGAATGCAATATGCAATGACAGTACATGAGGTAAATGCAACATATAATAATAAGGTCCTATCAACCCTGACGCATAACGCCATGCGGGCGATATCCCCGTAGATGTTAAATCTACTCACCGAGTCTCGCGCTAAGTGTATTCAACAACTTGCTTGCCCTTCTTCGCAGCGTCCGTCTCACTGGCCTGCGAACCTAGAATCACATGACATATATCACACATAAGCTCAATTTCACAGAAACGCGACATTACGGTCCAACTAGAAACCCGTGTCGCAAACCAATCGCGCGTGTGCGCGATACGCTAAAACGTGTGGTCACGCGCCTGAAACTACCCCGACGCGTCGCGATACGCAAGAACCCCAAACCTACTCACGTATCACGCGTGTCGCGAAGGTTTAGAAAAACGGCAAAACAGGTATTTGGTCCCAGATTTCTATACAGAACTTAACTTACAAAAATATATATATCACAGAACCCTACACACTAGCAGACACCTACAGGACCAAACACCACCCAAAACCCTACCCATCTGGCCGCAAATTGCGGCCAGAATGAAGAATTGGCGGCCAAATGAAGGAATTAGGGGGTCGGGTTCTAGCTAGGGTATCAGCACCTATCCACTATACCGCGGTCTTCTCAATTTCAATCTGAACTCATCAGGTCAAAAGCAGTTCCAGAAAACTCAGTTTTGCTTCAAAACGATGAAATACGTCAAAATAGGGATCTGGTGGTTTATCAGTGCAATCGGGGTTAAAGCTAAAATGGTCTCCACAACCCACTAACAACCTACTGAAACCAATTCTCACCACATTAGCACATGGTTCACACTAAACACCCATATCGCACTAAAACGCAACAAAAACCACTAACCGAAGCAAAACTACTCTAACCAAGCAAACTAGGGAGTAAGTTAACGAATTATACCTCACAATCGACCCTAGGGAGCTGGAGGAAGATGAAGAGGTGACAGGAAGAGGCTGCACTTGGTGCTGTTGCTGTTGCTGTTCACTGGTGCTGCTGCTACTGCTCTCTGCTGCTGCTGCTGCTGCTACTGCTTCTGGCTTCAGCTGATGCTGTTGCTTCAGTTGCTACTGAATGCTTGCTGCTGGGGCTCTGATGGGGGGGGGGGTTTGAGAGGTAAGTGTGTGTGTGTGTGTATGAGACTTGAGAGAAAACAAAGAAATGAGAGGAAACAAAGCATCACCCAATGTCAACCCTCCTCTCTCTCTCTTCATTTATTGCAAGCATGGGCTAAGGTCATGATGCACTCTCTCTCTCTCACACAAGTCAACACCCTAACAATTCAAATTAAAGTAACTATTACTTAACTAAATACTTAATTTAAACCCAAAAGACTTAATCCCATGATTAACCCACAATGGTTAATAATTATGGTAACAACTCATTTAAAAACCCTAGTTTACATGCACATGTGTGTGCAAGCCTAGGAAAATTTTGGAAAAATATTTATTAAATTAGGAAAAATATTTGAAACACAATTTGGTAAACTTTTTTTTATTTAAAAACCATTATTTAAATATAATTAGTCACTAAATATATCCTAAGGTGTTACAATCTCTCCCCCTTAAAGAAATTCGTCCCAGAATTTCAAAAATCTAACTACACGTACCTTCAAAAAGATGGGGATACGTCTTCATCATCTCGCTTTCGGTCTCCCAAGTTACTCCCTCACGGTTCTGACCACGCCAAAGTACCTTAACTGATGCGATGTCCTTCGATCTCAATTTTTTCACTTGTCGATCCAAGATCATCACCGGCTGCTCTGCATAGGAAAGGTCGCGCTCCAGCTGGATCGTCGGGTGCTGAATCGCGTGCGAAGGATCATGAAGATATCTACGGAGCATCGAAACGTGAAATACGGAGTGCACATCTGGAAAACTGGGCGGAAGGGATAATCGGTATGCTACTGCACCAACACGCTCGAGGATCTCGAAGGGGCCCACATATCTGGGACTGAGCTTCCCCTTCTTCCCAAACCTCATCATACCTTTTATAGGGGAGACCCTCAAGAAAACATGATCACCAACAGAAAACTCAAGCCTGCGCCGCCGACGGTCCGCATAAGATCTCTGCCTACTCTGCGCTGCTCTCATCCTATCGCGAATTAACTGGATCTTCGCGGTCGTCTCCTCAACAATCTGTGGTCCTAAGATACTGCCCTCACTGAGCTCTGTCCAACAGGCGGGCGATCTGCATCTCCTCCCATAGAGAGCCTCAAACGGTGCCATCTGAATGGTCTCCTGGTAGCTGTTATTGTAGGAGAACTCTACCAGGGGTAAGTGATGATCCCAGCTACCTCCGAAATCTAACACACACTGTCACGACCCGAAGTACGGAACATGACCGGCGCTTAAACTACGAACGTCTTGAGGCGTACGTAATCTAAGTAAACCGAAAACCCAGAAATCCAAACCAAGAAAAGTAGTAGAGTGAAGGAAAACCAATTTAAAACAAGTAGTTTTAATAGCATAAGCCGAATTATGCAGTTTTTAAAATATCTAAAATTTACTGAAAATTTCGGCAGAGTCTCCTTTGTAAATACTGGCCCCCAAACGGGATACAACAAGAATAGTATACGAAATCAAGAAAAGGGCATCCCCAAGCGGGAGCTAGCTCTTCGTCAATCGACGGTTACAACCACACAAGCAATATAATATACAACGCCAACGGCGAGGATCAAAATTCAAAAGGAAACTCAAATCCACAAGAAAACCGCAGAAAAATAACGCGCGACTCTAAGGTCGAAGGAATAACATCACTGGTCTCTATCTCAAAATAAATACATGTTTGGTTGATGGAATTTACTAGATACAACGGAATAATATTATACAAGGTAATAGGATGGGTACGATACAAGAAAACCCACCTACTGGCAAGTCACCCGAATGAAACTGAGCCCGCAAAGCCGTAATGAAACCTGTACGGCAAACCTGCAAGAAACTGGGGCACAACGGGGGTGAGTTGCCAACTCGTGAATAGAAAAACATCTACGCACAGAAATCGCATGTATGACGCAATCCTAGGTCATACGATCATAATATATCCTCAAAAAAGTATATAACATGCAGCCTATAACAAGGCTAGGGTAAATATCTAACCCGAGTGTAATCTCATGTGCCCGTGTCAGTGCCACAGGTAGCAATATATCATATGAATGAGGTATGAATGCATGAAAACAGAATACATGTAAATGAAGAACTGTTTCCATAATTTAGTGAGATTTCCTTTGTATTTTTAAAATGAGGTATCATAATGAAATCAGCATAAAACAGTGCCTAGCATCGGCACAAAACGTAATCCCAATATCTCGATATCTCTGTATCACAGTCTCTGTACCTCAATATCTCGAAATCTCAATGTCTCAATCACAATATCTAGGGCGCCGTCAGTCCAGACCGGCCCCTACCATCCATCTCAAGACCACGACGGCATCCTCCGGATATCCGACGCGTCGGGTAAAATCACCGGTAGATAGTGCTCCCCTGCCAGGCTCACATCGTCATCATCACGTGCTTCTTGCCCCGGGGTACCTTACCAGGTCCACCATGTACCCGAAACGGTTCATCCGCCTCCTCGAATCGGGTCTCGAAATCCATCAGCAAACTCATGGTGGACGACTCATACATCATGGGAAAACCACACTTTTTATTTTAAAAGAGAGAAAACAGTTTATATATGTTTTGCGGTTTTCCTCCAAATCCAGAAAATATCATGGAAATCCGAATCATCAATAGGATGTAAAACCATGAATATAAGCATGAGAATCCATGAATACGGCATAACAATGAATAACAGTATGCATGAAGCGACAAGTAATAACTACAATGTCTAATATGGCATATAAGGGAAGTACACTAATATCATGTCAAAACTACTAGCTAACAAGCTAAGTCAAGCAAATATATCATCTAAAGTGTACGTGACATGACAATTACCGATGAAGATGTGTGTGAGCCGGCAAGTAGGTGTACGTGGTACATACGCATCATCGGTAATGGTGCTGGTGTCCTAACAGCATGATATCAATAAAGGAATATGCAGCAAAATAAGTATGCGAGGCAGAGCGAACAGCAATAATGAGCGGAAGCTGAAAACTAGACGCAACTATAACTAATCTGCATTAATCTAATATAAGTCCTACAAATGGTGCCTTTTGAAATAACATGAATCATGGGGTTTTGAAAATAGGGGCTACGGTGTTTTTATGAAAAGATACGTCTTTTGAAATATCCGTAGGATCCCTTGGGCTGTCTTTTAAAATACCCACGATTCATTAGTTTTTGAAATAGGTAAGAATCGAATCTAATCTAACAACTAAACTAAACTAAAGGGCTAAGCTAACCAGCTGGACTACAGGTAAGGAAACCGCCTAACATCTGAGTCGATGTATATACATACCTGTATATATATTAGTCGGTGATCCCGCTTCAATAATATCATATCCGACACCAAATCTATAATCAGACATCCCAAGTCAAGAGTGCGGATCAATCATCAATATATATCTCGTACGGCATCCCCAAATCTGGGTACGGGTCAAAGTCACATCAATCACACTATTCATTTGGTATCTTCTTTATCAAATATCATGATCCGGAATAATGTCCTACGTCTAGTACAATATTAATGCCATCTATGTATGCATGCGGGTGTAAGAATTACTACGTCAGAAGACCCACTAAAACATCATGTCGTATCTCAATACGAACCAAATCACATCACCGATCTCCTGGCCTCAAGCCCAATCTCATCGACTCATCTCAAATTCCAAATACTATCCTCAAATCCAGTATATGAACACATAGTCCCATACCTATGTGAACACATAAATATATATTCCCATACACGCACATATGAAATAAGGAATGTATGCAAGTATGTAAATGTGTGTATGTGGAAGTGTAGTGCACCCACTACCTAAGGTTTCGTAACCATGCACCAATCCAACACCAATATCCATCTAAAATCATCAATAATAAATCCTAACAACATATCATAAATTGTTGGTGTGTATACGCATCCGTATACATCACCACGGACTGCGGGGGTGCTATACGCCATCCACCCGACTTCTCCCCGTAGATATAAATCTACTCACCTGATCTTCGCTCGCCGTTGCCGACGTCGCCACGTTCTTGCTTGTCGTCTCGAAGTCCACATAGGGTACCTACATATCATAACGCACCGTATCGCATTAAAATTCGACTCATGACCAAAACGACACACGAATCCCACATAGGTCAAAACCTATGGTTGCTTTTCACAAATCAACCCAAAAACCCTCGATGTCGGCGTACAAACGCCAAACCATCGAGAAAAACCCAAATAAACTCATTTGCATATTCACGAACTCTAATTTTAATATAAAATAGCTTAAAACTCACAAAAACCCCAATTTCACTTAAAAGTCATTTTTCCGAAAAAACTAGCAAGCACAATTCGCCGTTATTGTACAAAACATGATGTTTAAACGAATCTAGAGGCCACAATATTCACTAAATATCTTAAATAAGTCAAAAAAATGATTCCCATAATTTAATCTCATTAAATTCCATAAACCCCAAAAACCTAGTTTACAAATTATCCAATTTTAACAATTTTCAAGCCAAAAAATTCTCGATTTAAGAATTAAGCTTAGATTTGCATAACCTAAGGTATTAAACCACTCATTATAATGTTAATAATGCTATGAAACCATAATTAGATTTTTAAACCTAATTATTAGACTAATTATAAAAACCTAGTTAGCAATTAGCAAAGTTATCACAATTTTAAATTAACAAATTAGTAAATAGCAACTAACTTAGATTTTGCATACAACCACATGTTAATCTCCTCATTACACCCATAACCAATTGATAAAAACCTCACTTGATCACAAACCCTAATCATTAATTCAAAACCCTTCTCTTGAATTTTAATTCAAGCACCTAGAACTAATTAAAAAAACCTAATTAAGCTAACATGAAACAATTAACACAATTTAAGAAAAGGTTAGAATTTATACCTCATGATCAAGAGATCAAACATGAAATTCAAAGCCTCTAAAATGCCAACTTGCTCCCTAGATCCATGCAAGAATAGCTAATGAAAAATGGGCAGGAGTTAGATTTGAGTTTTGGTTTAATTTTTGATGGAAATTTGATGGATTTTGAAGACATTTTGATGAGGAAAAGGGAGGGGGAAAATTGGGGCTGCACAAAGGGGGGGCTCGGCTGAAAATGGAGGGGAGAGGAGAGAGAGGGAGGTGAGGAAAATAGTCTAAGTCAAGGCATAAAGTCAAAGGTCCAACTCATTTTATAATTTCCTTTCATTTCCTTTGTTTTCTTTCTTTTCTTTTCTTTTGCAAACCAAGTGGGGACAAGAGAGGGGGCTGCTGAATTCAGCCAAGGGGAGAAGTGAATGGGGGTGTGTGGGTGTGGGTACGGGTGTGGGGTGATGAAAAATGATAAATACAATACCCCAAACATCCATTTACGCTAAAAAAAGCCTTTTGTTCTTCATTAATTTCTAAACCGTTTTGGCAAATGATTTCGTTCCAAAAACCACATGATAAAATTTTATTTAATGTTTTATGATGCACAAAATTTGTTTCAACTCATTCCAATTTGTAATTTTCCCTAATTAAATGTATTAGTGACGGCTTAAAATAATAATAAAATAATATTTTTTTCAGAAAATTTGAAATTTCACCAGCGGATCAATAAACACCAAATAATAGCAATTACATAGCTATAAAATGTATATTTAATTTTTATAATAAGATATTTGTATTTTGACTTTTTACAGAAAACCCCCTTATTTTACCGATTTTTTCGAAATTTCACCGAAACGATTTTCAAAACGTTACAATCTTCCCCCCTTAAAGAAATTCGGTTCCCGAATTTAAATTCAAACTCCCCCAAATACTAAAACATCTAAGAAAAACCATCAAGTCGTCGGGGCTCCAAAATTGTAACTACATAAATCAATTCGTAGCGCAGCGCAAGCGCTTGAAAAATGAGTATATAACTCAAATCGAAACTCCGTCAAGCATCCCGCAATCATCGGAGTCATGAAGAAGACATCAATGCAAAATCTAAATCAAACCAATATGATATAACTCGAAACTATACATGTAAACATCGAATCTATATCTGTAAGTATCTGAAGGAAATGCATGCCAAATCTCTTTAAGTCGCTATGCAACGCGTATAACACTGCACAGTGGCGGACGTCTATCATAAGAAAATAACTATATACATATATACCTTTGTTTGAAATGTACGTTCCGCCGTTTTGGAAACAATTTAGAAGGGTCTCCTTGTTTTAAACGTTTCGTGTCATATCAGACACGTAGGTAAATACTGAGGCTATAGCTCGCTTTTTGGAAATCCCTTCAATAACTATCAATGCATGCAAAATATATTCAGGTACTGTCCTCTGACTAGTCCTGCTCAGCACGAAAATACATAGCAATATCATAAAAACGTACTTCTCTATACGAAATCAATCCCAAAATATGCACATGAATGCTACGTGCGTCTGGTGCGCACGGAAACCAAAATCCATGAATGTGCCATACATGCGCACAGAAACAACAACTAAGTGCATCGGGTGTGCACGAAACATCTGTCGTAGGCAACATGTGTGCCTGACAGCAAAATCAGTTGTATCTAACATGCACGAAAAATCTCGATTTAGTGCATCTGGTGTGCACCAAAATCGCACTTCAAAAATATGCGCCCAACATGCGCGAAAATCCAAATCAGGTGCATCCATCGTGCACGAAATCATGAAATCCAATATCAAGTGCCGAACATGCGCAAAATCAAGTCAGGTGCACAAAACAAATATCGAACATCACCATCGAAATCAAAGTCCAATGCATCTAAGTGCACAAAAGGCGTATCACTGCACTGCAAGCATATATAAACTATACAGAGTGCAGGAACGAAATCGAGTGCATGCATACGCATAAAACCAACTCAACTGTTTAAAACCGTAAAATCACAAACATGTGAAACTAAAGCACGAAAACGATATCAAGTGCAACACTGTGCAAAGATCATAAATCCTCAATCATCAAAATCAGATCATTCGAATAAATCACCCAAAACATCGAAATCAATAATGGCGGCATAGTACCGCTCAAGCGCATCCTCAAAGAATCTCGGGCCAACTGGCGCGGTCACTAATGGGACGTCTCGTCGATGATCATGAACTCTGGCCTGCTGGTGTGCATAACAATGACCACTCCTGGGTTAAGGTCTTCACTGTGAATTACCAATCTCTCGGTCCATCGGCTCATCGGCCCTGTCAGGTGTGCTAACGGGGATGATCCCATTCTGGCACTTCTCTGGTCATCTCTCGGTCAATCATCGCGACCACTCGTAAGACAGCATATCACTGGCGTCGGCCTCTGGCTCTCTGAATGTACATGACACATCTGATCCTGGGTGCAAGTATCATTGCAGCAGTGTCCTGGAAGGAATCCTGCTCAAGGTCTCTTCCATGTCTCGTCTCTGCCAACTGTCCGGAAGTCATTGTCCTTTCCTATATCTGCATCTTGCTCTGGAACGACTGCATACTCATCGCGACTCCTTCTGGAAGGTAAGTCCAAGTACCATGCCTCGGCATGCGCATCGCCTCTCTGATGTCGGCGGAGTGGAACGTCATCTCATCTAGATCTGGTGCGAACCTCTTACTCCACTTTTCTCTAATGTCGTCTGCTTTGGACTCGTCTCGTCACGGCTGCATGGACTGAGCTCCAACGACTATCCTCGTATCTGGAGTCTCCCAAGAATGCATCTCACCACCAAGCATCCGAATTAAGTCGAGTCATCCGATCGAGTCGTCAAAACCTCATAATCCCCCAAGAGCTCAACCTCTTGGGCACAGTTTAATAGTATCGAGTACATACCACAGCATCGGTGGTCCAGCCGTAGAAGGGCAAACCCAAGACTCACTAATGGCGCCGTAGAACTGCCGCAAACCCGAAGGTTCAAAGGCTTTCACATGGTCATTAAGTCGAGTTAGGGTTTCATTCTTCTAGAGGGACCATAGAATTGCCTGCATGTCTTTCCGACTACTTTAAACTTGGAATAATAGGTTTCTGACATTCAATCATCTCAGTCGACTCTCAACGTCTCCGCATGAAGTCGTCTCTAGCTGGAATCAATCTATCTGATGACCTCTATCAGTGGCGCAATCCTCTGGTACAGATCGGCACGTCCGAGAAATCTCGTAAAAGCGATCTGTCAAACTCTCATGGCACGAAAACACAATCAGACGACGCCTCTCAATGCAATCGTATATCCCTGGAATCACGCCCTGGTCAGTCCTCGTTCATGAAGAGCTCGTGCTGACCGCAACTCTAGTTGTAGGTCTCCCTGCCCATAATCGCGGCAGCAAAACATAACTGGTACCGATGAGGCTAGATCAGGAATGAATATAATACCGAACAAGGAAATGTACATCCTAAGGCTTCTTAAGTGGAGTAGCGTATCGTAAATATGCCGCGGAACATACCCACAGTACGTCACTCTACTTTAGTCATCTATTCCATCAACCAAGGGTCATCCTACGCTCCGAAGGTTAAAACCTAACGCTCTGATACCAACTTTGTCACGACCCGAAGTACGGAACATGACCGGCGCTTAAACTACGAACGTCTTGAGGCGTACGTAATCTAAGTAAACCGAAAACCCAGAAATCCAAACCAAGAAAAGTAGTAGAGTGAAGGAAAACCAATTTAAAACAAGTAGTTTTAATAGCATAAGCCGAATTATGCAGTTTTTAAAACATCAAAAATTTACTGAAAATTTCGGCAGATTTTCCTTTGTAAATACTGGCCCCCAAATGGGATACAACATGAATAGTATACGAAATCAAGAAAAGGGCATCCTCAAGCGGGAGCTAGCTCTTCGTCAATCGACGGTCACAACCACACAAGCAATATAATATACAACGCCAACGGCGAGGATCAAAATTCAAAAGGAAACTCAAATCCACAAGAAAACCGCAGAAAAATAACGCGCGACTCTAAGGTCGAAGGAATAACATCACTGGTCTCTATCTCAAAATAAATACATGTTTGGTTGATGGAATTTACTAGATACAACGGAATAATATTATACAAGGTAATAGGATGGGTACGATACAAGAAAAACCCACCTACTGGCAAGTCACCCGAATGAAACTGAGCCCGCAAAGCCGTAATGAAACCTGTACGGCAAACCTGCAAGAAACTGGGGCACAACGGGGGTGAGTTGCCAACTCGTGAATAGAAAAACATCTACGCATAGAAATCGCATGTATGACGTAATCCTAGGTCATACGATCATAATATATCCTCAAAAAAGTATATAACATGCAGCCTATAACAAGGCTAGGGTAAATATCTAACCCGAGTGTAATCTCATGTGCCCGTGTCAGTGCCTCAGGTAGCAATATATCATATGAATGAGGTATGAATGCATGAAAACAGAATACATGTAAATGAAGAACTGTTTCCATAATTTAGTGAGATTTCCTTTGTATTTTTAAAATGAGGTATCATAATGAAATCAGCATAAAACAGTGCCTAGCATCGGCACAAAACGTAATCCCAATATCTCGATATCTCTGTATCACAGTCTCTGTACCTCAATATCTCGAAATCTCAATGTCTCAATCACAATATCTAGGGCGCCGTCAGTCCAGACCGGCCCCTACCATCCATCTCAAGACCACGACGGTATCCTCCAGATATCCGACGCGTCGGGTAAAATCACCGGTAGGTAGTGCTCCCCTGCCAGGCTCACATCGTCATCATCACGCGCTTCTTGCCCCGGGGTACCTTACCGGGTCCACCATGTACCCGAAACGGTTCATCCGCCACCTCGAATCGGGTCTCGAAATCCATCAGCAAACTCATGGTGGACGACTCATACATCATGGGAAAACCGCACTTTTTATTTTAAAAGAGAGAAAACAGTTTATATATGTTTTGCGGTTTTCCTCCAAATCCAGAAAATATCATGGAAATCCGAATCATCAATAGGATGTAAAACCATGAATATAAGCATGAGAATCCATGAATACGGCATAACAATGAATAACAGTATGCTTGAAGCGACAAGTAATAACTACAATGTCTAATATGGCATATAAGGGAAGTACACTAATATCATGTCAAAACTACTAGCTAACAAGCTAAGTCAAGCAAATATATCATCTAAAGTGTACGTGACATGACAATTACCGATGAAGATGTGTGTGAGCCGGCAAGTAGGTGTACGTGGTACATACGCATCATCGGTAATGGTGCTGGTGTCCTAACAGCATGATATCAATAAAGGAATATGCAGCAAAATAAGTATGCGAGGCAGAGTGAACAACAATAATGAGCGGAAGATGAAAACTAGACGCAACTATAACTAATCTGCATTAATCTAATATAAGTCCTACAAATGGTGCCTTTTGAAATAACATGAATCATGGGGTTTTGAAAATAGGGGCTACGGTATTTTTATGAAAAGATACGTCTTTTGAAATATCCGTAGGATCCCTTGGGCTGTCTTTTAAAATACCCACGATTCATTAGTTTTTGAAATAGGTAAGAATCGAATCTAATCTAACAACTAAACTAAACTAAAGGGCTAGCTAACCAGCTGGACTACAGGTAAGGAAACCGCCTAACATCTGAGTCGATGTATATACATACCTGTATATATATTAGTCGGTGATCCCGCCTCAATAATATCATATCCGACACCATATCTATAATCAGACATCCCAAGTCAAGAGTGCGGATCAATCATCAATATATAGCTCGTACGGCATCCCCAAATCTGGGTACGGGTCAAAGTCACATCAATCACACTATTCATTTGGTATCTTCTTTATCAAATATCATGATCCGGAATAATGTCCTACGTCTAGTACAATATTAATGCCATCTATGTATGCATGCGGGTGTAAGAATTACTACGTCAGAAGACCCGCTAAAACATCATGTCGTATCTCAATACGAACCAAATCACATCACCGATCTCCTGGCCTCAAGCCCAATCTCATCGACTCATCTCAAATTCCAAATGCTATCCTCAAATCCAGTATATGAACACATAGTCCCATACCCATGTGAACACATAAATATATATTCCCATACACGCACATATGAAATAAGGAATGTATGCAAGTATGTAAATGAGTGTATGTGTAAGTGTAGTGCACCCACTACCTAAGGTTTCGTAACCATGCACCAATCCAACACCAATATCCATATAAAATCATCAATAATAAATCCTAACAACATATCATAAATTGTTGGTGTGTATACGCATCCGTATACATAACCACGGACTGCGGGGGTGCTATACGCCATCCACCCGACTTCTCCCCGTAGATATAAATCTACTCACCTGATCTTCGCTCGCCGTTGCCGACGTCGCCACTTTCTTGCTTGTCGTCTCGAAGTCCACATAGGGTACCTACATATCATAACGCACCGTATCGCATTAAAATTCGACTCATGACCAAAACGACACACGAATCCCACATAGGTCAAAACCTATGGTTGCTTTTCACAAATCAACCCAAAAACCCTCGATGTCGGCGTACAAACGCCAAACCATCGAGAAAAACCCAAATAAACTCATTTGCATATTCACGAACTCTAATTTTAATATAAAATAGCTTAAAACTCACAAAAACCCCAATTTCACTTAAAAGTCATTTTTCCGAAAAAACTAGCAAGCACAATTCGCCGTTATTGTACAAAACATGATGTTTAAACGAATCTAGAGGCCACAATATTCACTAAATATCTTAAATAAGTCAAAAAAATGATTCCCATAATTTAATCTCATTAAATTCCATAAACCCCAAAAACCTAGTTTACAAATTATCCAATTTTAACAATTTTCAAGCCAAAAAATTCTCGATTTAAGAATTAAGCTTAGATTTGCATAACCTAAGGTATTAAACCACTCATTATAATGTTAATAATGCTATGAAACCATAATTAGATTTTTAAACCTAATTATTAGACTAATTATAAAAACCTAGTTAGCAATTAGCAAAGTTATCACAATTTTAAATTAACAAATTAGTAAATAGCAACTAACTTAGATTTTGCATACAACCACATGTTAATCTCCTCATTACACCCATAACCAATTGATAAAAACCTCACTTGATCACAAACCCTAATCATTAATTCAAAACCCTTCTCTTGAATTTTAATTCAAGCACCTAGAACTAATTAAAAAAACCTAATTAAGCTAACATGAAACAATTAACACAATTTAAGAAAAGGTTAGAATTTATACCTCATGATCAAGAGATCAAACATGAAATTCAAAGCCTCTAAAATGCCAACTTTCTCCCTAGATCCATGCAAGAATAGCTAATGAAAAATGGGTAGGAGTTAGATTTGAGTTTTGGTTTAATTTTTGATGGAAATTTGATGGATTTTGAAGGCATTTTGATGAGGAAAAGAGAGGGGGAAAATTAGGGCTGCACAAAGGGGGGGCTCGGCTGAAAATGGAGGGGAGAGGAGAGAGAGGGAGGTGAGGAAAATAGTCTAAGTCAAGGCATAAAGTCAAAGGTCCAACTCATTTTACAATTTCCTTTCATTTCCTTTGATTTCTTTCTTTTCTTTTCTTTTGCAAACCAAGTGGGGACAAGAGAGGGGGCTGCTGAATTTAGCCAAGGGGAGAAGTGAATGGGGGTGGGTGGGTGTGGGTACGGGTGTGGGGTGATGAAAAATGATAAATACAATACCCCAAACATCCATTTACGCTAAAAAAAGCCTTTTTTTCTTCAATAATTTCTAAACCGTTTTGGCAAATGATTTCGTTCCAAAAATCACATGATTAAATTTTATTTAATATTTTATGATGCACAAAATTTGTTTCAACTCATTCCAATTTGTAATTTTCCCTAATTAAATGTATTAGTGACGGCTTAAAATAATAATAAAATAATATTTTTTTCAGAAAATTTGAAATTTCACCAGCGGCTCAATAAATACCAAATAATAGAAATTACATTGATAGAATATGTATATTTAATTTTTATAATAAGATATTTGTATTTTGACTTTTTACAGAAAACCCCCTTATTTTACCGATTTTTTCGAAATTTCACCGAAACGATTTTCAAAACGTTACACACACGCTCTGAGCATGTCCTTGAGAGTCTGAATCTTCCGCTCTGACTGTCCGTCGGTCTGCGGATGAAATGTTGTACTGAAACTCAAGCGAGTGCCCAACGCCTCCTTGAGCCTCTGCCATAATCGGCTGGTAAACTGGGTGCCTCTGTCGGACACAATACATGTCGGGACTCCGTGTAGTCGCACAATCTCGTCGATGTAGATCTGGGCATACTGAGTAAACCCGAAAGTCGTCTTCACTGGTAAGAAGTGAGCCGCCTTCGTCAAACGATCCACGATCACCCAGATGGAGTCATACCCTCGACTAGTCCTGGGTAGACCCACAACGAAATCCATCGAAATCTGCTCCCATTTCCAATCCGGAATGGGTAACGGCTGTAGCTCTCCCACGGGCCTCTGGTGCTCCGCCTTGACTTGCTGACAAGTCAGGCATCTCGACACGAAATCTGCGATGTCCCTCTTCATTCCGTCCCACCAATAAACATCTCTCATATCATGATACATCTTGGTGGAACCGGGATGAACACTATATACCGATCGATGTGCCTCCTCGAGAATCTCGCATCGCAGTCCCTCAGCATCCGGTACGCACAGTCTAACTCCAAATCGTAGTACCCCTGATCATCGATCACGAACTCGGAAAATCTGCCCTGTCCAATCTGTGCCATGATCTCCGAACATCGGTCATCACTGCGCTGTGCCTCATGTATGCGGTCAAGTAACTGTGGGCGTGTACGAACATGCGCGATCTGTCCTCCAATCGGTGTGAACTCGAACTGTACTCGGCTGTCGCATAATATCTGCCAATTTGCCGACGACTGTCCCCGTACCGTGCTCAAATAAGATAGACTACCCCCGGGCCTCCTGCTCAACGCATCCGCCACTACATTCGCCTTGCCTGGGTGGTACAAGATCTCGCAGTCATAATCCTTCACTAACTCCATCCATCGGCGCTGTCGAAGGTTCAGGTCCCGCTGCTGGAATATATATTTCAGACTCTTGTGATCCGTGAATATCTGGCACGACTCGCCGTATAGGTAATGTCGCCAGATCTTGAGTGCAAAAACCACTGCAGCCATCTCCAAGTCATGAGTGGGGTAGTTTTGTTCATGTTTCTTCAATTGTCGCGAAGCATACGCGATCACCTTATCATGCTGCATCAGTACGCACCCTAACCCCACTCGAGAAGCATCACAAAAGACCACAAATCCGCCCGATCCGGAAGGTAAAGATAACACCGGTGCCGTCGTCAGCCGTGTCCGTAACTGCTGAAAACTGTTCTCGCACTCCTCCGTCCAATCGAAAGGAACTCCCTTCCGGGTCAACCCGGTCAACGGTGTAGCAATACGGGAGAAGTCCTGCACAAAACGCCTGTAGTAACCGGCCAACCCCAAAAAGCTGCGAATCTCCGTCACCGATGTGGGTCTGGGCCAACGCTGAACGGCCTCGATCTTCCTCGGGTCTACACATATACCGTCTCGTGAAATCACGTGTCCCAAGAAGTCTACGCTGTCCAGCCAAAAAGCACACTTGGAGAATTTCGCATAAAGCTGGTGCTCCCTCAAGGTCTGCAATGTAATCCGCAGGTGCTGCTCGTGCTCCTCACTACTCCGGGAATACACCAAGATATCGTCAATGAAGACTATAATGAACAGATCCAAGTAAGGCCGGAAAATGCGGTTCATCAAGTCCATGAAGGCTGCTGGCGCATTGGTGAGTCCGAATGACATCACCAAAAACTCGTAATGGCCGTAGCGCGTACGGAAAGCTGTCCTGGGAATGTCCTCCTGTCGAACCCGCAGCTGATGATAGCCCGATAGTAAATCGATCCTCGAAAAGTACCCTGCCCCATGAAGCTGGTCGAACAAATCGTCGATGCGCGGCAAAGGATACTTGTTCCGCACTGTCACCCTGTTCAGCTGGCGGTAGTCGATACACAGACGCAAACTGCCGTCCTTCTTCTTGACGAACAGGACTGGAGCACCCCAAGGAGAAACACTGGGTCGAATAAGTCCCTTATCCAGCAAATCTTGCAACTGACCCTTCAACTCTCGAAGTTCCGCCGGGGCCATCCGATAAGGCGGTATGGAAATAGGCCCCGAGCCAGGAACCAAATCAATACAGAAGGAAATGTCGCGCTCGGGCGGCAACCCTGGAAGCTCGGCAGGGAACACAGCAGGAAACTCGCTAACAACCGGAACCTGATCCAATGGAACTTGTGTAGCACTAGCATCGCAAACATAGGCGAGAAATCCCTGACATCCCTTCCTCAAAGCTGTCCAGCGCGAAAAGAAGAAATCACACTGTGAGGGGCGGCACCACGGTCCCCCAACACAACAAAAACCGACTCGCCGGGAAAACAAAATCTAACTGTCTTCTCACGGCAGTCCACTGAAGCATAGCACGTGGCTAATCAATCCATGCCCAAAAGAACGTCGAAGTCCAACATCTCCAGAAGGATCAAGTCGACAGGCAACTCCCTCTCGCCAATACAGACGGTACAGGATCGGAACACGTGCCTAGCTACAAACGACTCTCCCACAGGAGTAGTCACAACAAGCGGCTGATCAAGCAAACCGGACTCTCTACCCAAACTCGGCACAAAGTGTGTGGATACGTACGAGTGCGTGGATCCGGGATCGAACAACACGTGTGCATCAACTGAACATACAGGAAGGATACCTGAAACCACAGCATTGGACGCCTGCGCGTCCTGATGTGTCAAAGCAAAAACCCGTGCCTGTCCACCACCTGTAACTGACTGCCCTCTGCCTCGGTCATCTCGTCCTCTCTGAGCCACTCCTCCACGCCCACGATCTCTCTGTGTGTGAGTCTGGCGCGGAGCAACGGTAGGTACAACGGGCAACGCCCTCTGGGGTGGTGAAGGTGGTAATGTGACATGCGGTGCTGTCGCCTCCCTCCGGGGTAACTCAGGACAATCCCGTACACGATGGTAAGAACTCCGACAGTGAAAACATCCCGACGATGACCGCTGACCATCCTGGGAATAGGAACTGAATAGCCGGCCCCGCCCTGAATCTCTGCTGCCTGCAATACGTCTATCACGGCGCCGAAAAGGCTGTCTCTGTGCTGATATATCCGCACGAACTCTCTTCGGCTCTGGAACTACCGAAGTCTCAGCAAGGTGCTCCTCGACCACTAGGGCTGCGTCTACAGCTGCTGCATAGGTCTCGTAGTGCTGCGCGCTGATCGCGAGGAACAGTGGTGTAAGCAAGCCTCGAACAAATCTCTTGACTCGCAACTCCTCGGTAGCCACTAAATATGGGGCATAAACTGCTAGCTCGGTAAACAGCTCGTCATACTCTGCCACTGTCATCCCTGGCGTCTGGCGCAAGGACTCAAATCTGCGTGCTTGGGCATCCCTAACACTCTGGGGAAGGAAACGAGCTAGAAATATGGTCACGAACTCCGTCCAGGTCATAGGAGGAAGACCTGCTGCTCTGCCCTTCTCAACTGAATCACACCACTTCTGCGCAAGACCTTCCAGGCGAAAGCTCGCAAACTCGACCCATCTCGCATCTGCGCATCTGAGGGAACGGCATATCCTGGCCATCCTGTCGATGAAAGACTGTGGGTCCTCGGCTGTATCGGTGCCTGTGAATACTGGAGGCTTCAGCCTCATGAACTCTGATAGCGATACTGTAATCACCTCCGTGGCTGCAGGGGCAACTGGCTGTGCGGTAGGTACCATCGCGGTCTCTGGAACGGGTGGAGCTACCTCTGGTCGCTGCGCTCGAAGCGTCTCAACTAGTGATCCTATCATCTGGCGCATCTCCTGCATGCTAGATCCCACCGTCCGGCGCATCTCCTGCATACCAGCCCCTAGCGTGGCGATCTGATCTGTCACGGCAGGAACAGCCTGCTCGGGTACAACCGGTGTACTGCCCGGATCAGTCCTCGTCTCGGACGAGTCAACTCGAATCTCGGCCCTCGCGGCCACTCTCTGCGTCCTCGTAGTCTTTGGTGGCATAATGGCTGAAAGAAAAATTAGGATTCGATAAGAACACGGAAATCGAATCGCAGGAATGTATGCACTTAAGAAGGAATTTAAATCAACAAGTCCTAAGGTCGCGTAGGCGGAGTACCGTGTCATGAGTATGCCGCGGAACATACACACGCTACGCTACCCTGCTGCAGCTACCTACTCCATCATACCAGGGTCATCCAACACTCCGAAGGTAAAACCTACGCTCTGATACCAACTTTGTCACGACCCGAGTATTTCGACTCGTGACTGGCACTTAACCACGCTACGTCTACAGGCGTAACGCGACTAAGTAAGCCGAACCCAGAAATCAAAACCATTTAAAGATAATGAGTGTTGAAAACTTTTAGTTACTGCTTTTAGAAAACCTTAAAAAAAATTCAATAGGTCCCCTTTTTTTCCCTTTAAATTACTTAATCATTTGAATAATTTTGGCAGCATTTCCTTTGTAAAAGTAGCCCCGAGACCGGGTACAAAACAGGATATAAGTGAAATGAAATGTAATGAAATGAAACATCCCCTAACGGGAGCAATCACGCCCAACGGCGGAAACCAACATCACATGAGTAATATACGACGCCGTAGCGAAGAATAAACAATAAGTGGACATCACAGAATAGAAACTGCATATAAAAACAGTCGGCTCCTACTAGCACGACACCAGAATACAAAATATACATCATCGGCCTCACACAGTATCTAAGTCCAGTACATAAATGGTAGATGGAGAGTACTAGATACATAAGGGATACAATAAAAGTACTCAGAATACCACAACCCACCTAAATGCAAAACAGCTCTCACCGCAACTGTGGTGGTATCTGTAGCCAAAAGATGCAAAAGACAGCCTGCCGCGACTATGCTGAGGGCAACCTGCAAAACTGTGGCACAACGGGGGTGAGTTGCAAACTCGTGAATAGAGATAACATATAAAGGTAATCGCGAGCATGCACGTACAGCGCTACTCTAACAAATGCCAGCAGATGATATCAATGCGAGGTAAGCAGTACGTATAATAATCATGCAAGTCCTCTATCAGGTGATATAGCTACAGGATGCGATGCGATAATGAATGCTGAGCATGGAAATATAGTATCTACACGAAGTGTCGAGGTGGACTACATATGTATGTATGCACCGCGAATCCCAACATCCCAGACGCCGGTACTCCATCGGCCCTCATATCCTGTATATCCCTGAGAATCACGAGTGCCCAACATCGGCACCCAAATAACATAAATACTCGTGTCTAGCATCGACATGCAAATCATCCTCTATCGGGCATCCGTCAGTCCGGGTCAGCCCTCTCTCAACATATCGGGCATCCGTCAGTCCGGGTCAGCCCTCTCTCAATATATCGGGAATCCGTCAGTCTGGGTCATCCCTCTCTCAATATATCGGGAATCCGTCAGTCCGGGTCATCCCTCTCTCAATATATCGGGAATCCGTCAGTCCGGGTCATCCCTCTCTCAATATATCCACTCTAGCACCGAGAAAAGAAAGCACGGGGTGGCGCCCCAAAATATCATATCAAAGGAACCGGGTTTTTAATTGATTACATATTTGAAAAGGGCCACGGTTCCCAAATCCAGAAATCACATGTAATCCCATCCCATATGCAAGTAAACGTGATGTGATATGTGCATCAAGTATGAATGTCATGTCAAGTCAGTGCTTGTGCAACGTGAACTGTCAATAAGGGTGCGGTGTTTTATCAATTCTAAGCATACATACAGCAGGGAATGCAATATGCAATGACAGTACATAAGGTAAATGCAACATATAATAATAAGGTCCTATCAGCCCTGACGCATAACGCCATGCGGGTGATATCCCCGTAGATGTTAAATCTACTCACCGAGTCTCGCGCTAAGTGTATCCAACAACTTGCTTGCCCTTCTTCGCAGCGTCCGTCTCACTGGCCTGCGAACCTAGAATCACATGACATATATCACACATAAGCTCAATTTCACAGAAACGCGACATTACGGTCCAACTAGAAACCCATGTCGCAAACCAATCGCGCGTGTGCGCGATACGCTAAAACGTGTGGTCACGCGCCTGAAACTACCCCGACGCGTTGCGATACACAAGAACCCCAAACCTACTCACGTATCACGCGTGTCGCGAAGGTTTAGAAAAACGGCAAAACAGGTATTTGGTCCCAGATTTCTATACAGAACTTAACTTACAAAAATATATATATCACAGAACCCTACACACTAGCAGACACCTACAGGACCAAACACCACCCAAAACCCTACCCATCTGGCCGCAAATTGCGGCCAGAATGAAGAAATTGGCGGCCAAATGAAGGAATTAGGGGGTCGGGTTCTAGCTAGGGTATCAACACCTATCCACTATACTGCGGTCTTCTCAATTCCAGTCTGAACTCATCAGGTCAAAAGCAGTTCCAGAAAACTCAGTTTTGCTTCAAAACGACGAAATATGTCAAATAGGGATCTGGTGGTTTATCAGTGCAATCGGGGTTAAAGCTAGGTTAAAATGGTCTCCACAACCCACTAACAACCTACTGAAACCAATTCTCACCACATTAGCACATGGTTCACACTAAACACCCATATCGCACTAAAACGCAACAAAAACCACTAACCGAAGCAAAACTACTCTAACCAAGCAAACTAGGGAGTAAGATAACGAATTATACCTCACACTCGACCCTAGGGAGCTGGAGGAAGATGAAGAGGTGACAGGAAGAGGCTGCACTTGGTGCTGTTGCTGTTGCTGTTCACTGGTGCTGCTGCAACTGCTCTCTGCTGCTGCTGCTGCTTCTGGCTTCAGCTGATGCTGTTGCTTCAGTTGCTACTGAATGCTTGCTGCTGGGGCTCTGCTGGGGGGGGGGGTTTGAGAGGTAAGTGTGTGTGTGTGTGTGTATGAGACTTGAGAGAAAACAAAGAAATGAGAGGAAACAAAGCATCACCCAATGTCAACCCTCCTCTCTCTCTCTTCATTTATTGCAAGCATGGGCTAAGGTCATGATGCACTCTCTCTCTCTCACACAAGTCAACACCCTAACAATTCAAATTAAAGTAACTATTACTTAACTAAATACTTAATTTAAACCCAAAAGACTTAATCCCATGATTAACCCACCATGGTTAATAATTATGGTAACAACTCATTTAAAAACCCTAGTTTACATGCACATGTGTGTGCAAGCCTAGGAAAATTTTGGAAAAATATTTATTAAATTAGGAAAAATATTTGAAACACAATTTGGTAAACTTTTTTTTATTTAAAAACCATTATTTAAATATAATTAGTCACTAAACATATCCTAAGGTGTTACAACTATGCTTCCGCTGCTCCCACTGACTACGACAACCCTCTGGCAGAGTCATATACACGTACACTTCTAAAACCAGTTCATAACGACGCTATACTCATCCTCCTGCCGGGTCTCATAGCCTGGAAAAACAGTAGTGTCAAGTCTGGGTAAACAAGAACCTCCCTGTCACCGTCCTTGAGGCTACCGGAGTACCTCTCGGGTGCCTGAGGTTACCTACCATATCTGCGGAGTGGCCAATGGAATGTCAAACCAGATTGAATCTTTAGGTTCTTATTAAATTTTCAGTAATCGTTTGCAGTTCTGGAATCACTTACAGTTCTACCATACTCCCACTACTGTTTTCTGAAAAAATCCATTTTTATTAAAACTGTGGCGAGTCTAGAACAATATCACTATTGATCTTACAGATGGTAGAAAGTCAACCCTCGTCATAGCCCGGGTCAATCCACAAACAACCATTACAGAAACGTGCCTTGAGTTATCCGGAGTCTGGTTTTAAGCATAAGCCGGACAACTCCCCGTACCTTAACATCGTTAAGATATGAACTATTCTATATCCAATATAGAAACAGAGGCACTGATTTAATTGAACCAGATTCAAATCATGCAGCTGTCTCCAGTGCATGTCAACTAAATGGAAGGAGGCCGATCAGCATTCTCAACTTATGAATGCTTCCAATTATGAATGACCTGAAAGAGAAACAAGTTTCTCAAAATCATTACTATCAACTGAATACCATACACAAGTATCTACATCTTCGATCACCTTGAAGAATCCTGATACTTGCAATACCTGGTTCTCTACTTTATTCATATACCTATAACTTCTCAAAACTTGGACCCTGCATTTCTACGAAACACATGTCTAAGAACTAGAGAAGTCACAAGTAAACAGAATATAGTACGAGTACCACCCTCTCTGTCCTCATTGGACAACATACAACACTCTGTATAAGTCCCCTGAGTCTAATAACTCATTCGCTGTGTGTCGTAGGTTGAAAACTGTACTTATGGTTAAGAAGAATTACACCGCTGTTTAATACTCCTTACCTAACCATCCACTGATATAGGTAAATGTCATGGACATAATTTCAAAAAGTTATATCTCACTCTATAAAAATAGACATACAGATATATCAATTTGAAATTGGTGCATAGCAACGGATATTCAAAACCAAATATTTTCCCGGCAAACAACCCAGGTGATTTCCTCAAATATCACCAATTACAACGAATTCCGATATAATGAGGATGATCACCTAATTCCCAATAACTTACTCCCACTCATCATCTGCAAAACCATACAGATATGAGAATCATACCTGGTAAATACATACCTTGGAGCAAGGGCTAGTTGGGAAATCAGTTTTCTTTTAACAGTACACAGTGAAACTGAAACATTGAAATGTTTCGTAGGGGTATCCGGGTATTCCTAGTAATGCTTCTTCCATTATCAGATTCACAACTGTAACCGTATATTTCTTTACCACCTCTCCAAATCCCTTTATATGTCTTTAGTCGTTACCTTCTGTACACCCTCTTAGGCTAAGTGGTTTTCTTCCTTCCCTACCGTTCGGCACTAGCCTATGGTTTGGAAGAAGACTATCCAATAAGCATAATGGGTGTACTGTCCTAATCCTAGGAGCACTCGCAATGCGAGAGAAGGTGAAGATAAAAAACAACCGAATAAACCTTATTCCTATTTCTCCTGAACCAGAATCCATCCCCGAACTGGAACAAGTTCCTTTCGAGTTCGTATATAACCATACGATGGAGTATCCAAATAACTGTGGATCTTCATAGTGATACGGATTGTTCTGGAGAAATACAAAGGTGAAGTGGGAGTGGTAATGAAATACTTGGTTTGGTCGTGAATAGCAGTCGCAGTTTACTTTGCCCTCCTTCTAATCCCTTTATTTGTCTTTACATAATACCTTCTGTACACCATCGTTAGGCTAATTGGTTTTCTTCATTCCCTACCGGTCGGCACCTGCCTATGGTTTGGAAGAAGACTATCCAATTTGCGTAATAGGTGTACTGTCCTAATCCAAGGAGCACTCGCAACCTGAGAGAAGGTAAAAGGAAAAGACAACTGAATAGTCCTATTCGTTTTCTCCAGAACCAGAAACCATCCTCGAATAAATTCCTTCGAGTTCGTATATAACCATACGATGATTTTATCCAATGGAAGTGGACATTCGTAGTAATACAGGGTGTTCTGTAAAAAAAGGTAAAAGTAGGAGTGGCAAAGAGGTTTGCAACTCTGACAATCCAAAAGCCAGTGTTTAAGAAGGTTTGGTCAACTTGGTCACTGAGTCATAGTCTAGGGTCGGTCCATGGTCGCTGCCAAAGAGAGAGAGAAAAGAAACACTCAGCGTGCACTCTAACCTAGATCAGAATGGTTATCACTTTATCTAATCAGGAAACCTCCCACTGTAACGTCAAATTCTCCTCCAAACCTGAAAGAAGAATTAGTCAGGATCACCTGAGGAGTAAACCAACTCATCAGTAGGAATCGGGATCCAACTATCATCGCATGATAACGTGACGGAATCCACTCACGTTATCACACTCCAGAAGGTATGCGCATATCTGGAAAGTTTCAGTTTCTTTAGAAACTCCCGATGTGATTTTTACCCCATGCTCTTATGACCTTGAAGAAGGTCAACAAATCATAAGTCACATGTCAAGTTCTACCCGTTATTGTCCAGGTTAATTTGAACCCACCCGTATAAGCCCTTGACGAAGGTCAACAAGGCTATACGACTGTCCCAAACCAACGCATCTATCTATGCAGCAGAAAGGTAACAAGTAACTACCATTCACTATGCCTTGACGAAGGTCAACAAACATAGCATGAATACTACGTGCTACCCGTCTGAAATGACGGAGGGCTACGAATGGTTTTTGGCGAAAAACCTTTAACGTAATGAACTTGATATCGTTGAAGGAACCAGATAGCTTCTTATAAAAAATATAGTGACGAAAACCTTTGCTAAAGAGGTCACTCCCAGTGAAGGGATCTCGGCTCTTTCCCCGTAGAATGAGGTGCAGGATATTCCAACTGAATACCACGATGCAAAGCAAAAGGCAATCGGCTATAGTGAAGTTATTACCCTCACGCAAACTTCTGTCCAAGAGGTCACTTCCGGTGAAGGGATCTCGGCCCTTGCCTCGTCGACTGAGGTGCTGGTTATTCATAACCGAATACCACTGTGCAAAACAAAAGAGAACGTCCTTGCAATAACAGCTTTTTTTTTGAAAATTGTTCCAACAACATCAGAATAGGTTTGTTTAGCTTGCATTGATCTGAATCAATGCAGTCCCATCAATTGATCACACCAATAAAGAACGAAAATACGATGTACGTATATGCCATCCGCATTCGCCACTGGGTCCCGTCATCACCCGTTAGGTTACTTAACTAACGACAGAGCGGGGACTGGACTAGCGCGGATGCAAAACATATACAACATCTACTAGCATATATATCAATATATAATAATCGCTCAAGGCGTGATAAAATGCAACATCACAGAAATGTAATAAGCATCACAGAACAATACAGATATCTAGGATTCCCGGGTTTCATAGAGCCGTTACTGAAACCCGACGTTCTCCTTGTCATGTGGATAGCCCGTGCAATGAAATCCTAGACCCCTACGGGTGCGGCAAGTTACCCGCCAAAACCCGAAGCGAGGCAGCCCCCTTCAACAACGTGAATGGACCACCAAGCACTTCACGGAATCCGGTAACTTGAGCACCCCTCCTTGGGTCAACCTGTACCCCCTACGAGTGCGGCGAATAGCCCGCCAATTCTAGAGTAAAGCCCCCTCCGTCTCAACGCCATGAGATGCGGGCCCGTTGCCCTCTAGAACCCGGCTATCCGTGCACCCCACCACGGGGTAATCCTAGTACAGAAAGAAAAAATATATACAACGGGTATATCGACCTCAGTCCGGTCGTGCCCCAAAAGAATAATATACAAACAGGCAGTGACGGCAGTCCATATGTCGGACGCTCACCCCGCAATATCAAATGTACATATACAACAAAACTGTACTAACATTGTATCCTGGCTATCCACCACGACAAATCCGCAACATCACAGCACAACAAAAAACATCAACGTGAATGTCACGTTCGCAAATCCGTCTAAAAGGGCTATAGCAGTTAGACATGATTTACCGATCAAATGACATTCACGGTCGTAGATATAATGTAAATACCGTGAACTAACATGTTAAAAATTTTCGATCGACTGAATTTTTCGGAGTGGGCCCCAAGCACAATTGTAGCACTCAAAATAATTCTGGGCCCAAACAGAATATACCAATAACCCCAATTCCAAATTTAAAGAGCTCTGTACAAAATTGGTACAGTGAAGACATTGTGTCGCGGCGGAACTGCGGTCGGAACCGCGGCCGGAACAGGGGTTTGGTCGCGGTTCCGCGCTCTTGCTACAGTATCACCTTACCATTTTTTTACAGAATTCTTATAATTTCCTGCACTGATTTCTGCAACACTCAAAAAAAAATTCGAGCAAAAATAAAATCGACAGAAACTGATGCTCTTGAAATCGCGGTTTTTGGAATATCCGTTCGATCGAACTTGTAAACACGTTATAGCAAGCTAGACTGGGTTAATGGCGTGGTTCTGATACCAGTGTAAGTGCACGACGACGCCCCGGCCGTCTGAACGAGGCCAAAATGGGGAAACGAAACTTTTCTTTAACTTTTAAACCGGCGCCGCCGCGCACTAAAAACCCGGATCGGGCCATTAACCTACTCCTAGCTAACAAGAGAAGGGGTAGAGAGATATACCGAGCGATCCGTGTCCTTCGGTCTTCTCGTCGTCGTCCCGATCTCCCCGCGGAATCTCCGGTCTTCATCTCCTTGTCGGAAGGGCACCACATCCCCGGGTTCTTTTACGGGCTCCTATCTCTGGACTGAGGCAACTCGAGCACGAAGTTGGCGAGTCGACGTGCCCAAGGATACTGTAGATGAAGTGTAGAAAGCTTTGTCTCATTGGGGTATGAAGTTGCCATGATTTGGTAGAGGAATGAGGTGAACTTTTGGAGATGGAGCTATGGGATTTTTGCAAAGCCAAAAAGATCAAAAATCCCACCCAAAAAATTTGGACAGCCCCCTCTAAGTGTGGCCGGCCACGACTTCATGAGGAATGAGAGAAGGGAGTGGACCAAAAAAAATAAGAGAGAGAGAAAAGAATGGGTGATGATGAGGAGTCATGATCATACCAAAAATTCTCAACCTACTCCCATCATATAAAGTAAGCCATCATGTCTCAAAAGTCAAGCAATGATGAAGAGATAGAAGTCAAAGGATGGTAGAACCATCATGATACTACAATATGCAAATAACACCCTCCACTAATCAAATTTGCATGCTTGCAAATAACCCCCTCTCCACCAATTTCCAGCCAAAGAAAGAAACAAAGGAAAATGGCCGAAACGGAATGCAAACTGGCAACTTCAGAAAAACGATCCCGTAATAAATTACAGAAAACCCCGCTACTGTATATACATACCCGCATTTGTATTCCGACCGAATACAAATGCAATGAGACAAAATCTACACTGTACTATACTAGGTCCGGCTTAAACCAAAGCCCGCTAGTATTATCCGTCCGATCATGATCCGTGCAATACCGCACGTATATGATCGGACCCTGCCATATCTCCATACGGCCTCTACAGCGTTTCGCCCGAAACTTGAGAAAACGGTATGTGGGGGACTCTAAAGACTCGTCAATACTTTGGTTGTGGATTTAACCACTAGCACGTCAGAGGTATTAGCCATACGTAACGGGCTACCAGGTATTGACCAAAAGGGACGTCGATGAGCGAACTCATCCCGACACCCTACTGAGCCCGTCAGTGAAAATATCCGTATAGTCTGGTCCGTTCGTATATGAGCATCGCATGGCGGGCCTAGGGGGTTGGTAAAAGTCAGACCCCCAAAAGCGGTACAAGTCGTGTCGGAGTATAGCCCAGAACACCCTGAGATACTACTGGAATACCTACCAGTAAATCTCCTGCCTTGGCCAAGGACTTCATGTAATGGCTCTCCTAGACACAACGCGACCTCACCCCCAATACCGAGAGAGACGAACCCCTGCAGATCCGCTCACTGCCTCCATGTGGCTCGGGACTGTACCCAACTAAAACCTGTCTGCACGTCTCCTTTGAGCGTGGTAGGGTAGTAATCAAAGTACAATGGGAACTCACACGAGACAAAGGACGATCTCAGGTCGTTGAACTAACCTGTACACATATCACCAGGGAACTGCTATCTGACGTCAGGTATAAGACCAACTAGCATGTTCCCGGGGAGTCTTGTCCGGTGTACTCATAACCCAATGAGCACCTGTATACATCTTAGGTGAACCAACTTACACCAGTGGCTTGTGAGACCGGCCACCGCCCCTCGTTGGGGTCTCGACTGTATACACTAGTCTACTCTAGAGTATCGATGCCCTGTCTCAAAACTCCCACGACTAGGGACCTTTTAAGGATGTGCTTATAGACCCCAGCTCCCACGTATATGATCGCCATCATACTGCTGGTCGTCAAGCAAGAATCCTAAGGGCTCTATCAACGTGTAATAGTGACCTGTAAGGTCACCTGAAGCAGTACACGATGATAAAGGTAAACCAGATAGCATACTATCATCTTGAGTAAGACTGTTCTAACGGTATAGGTCCTCTCTCAATCATTGCAATCACGTGCCAGTGATCCAATAATTGACTCTGAGGGCACTATCTCTAACAACCCTAACCCTAACCCTAACCCCAACTCCAACCCCAACCGAACCCTAACCTTAACCCCAACCCCAACCCCAACCGAACCCTAACCCTAACCCTACCCCAACCCCAACCCCAACCGAACCCTAACCCTAACCCTACCCTAAACTGAACCCGATGCCTAACCCTAACCCTCACCCCTACCCGAACCCTGAACCCTAGACCTAACATCATCAAAATTATAAATAATTTGAGATTTACTAACCTGTAGCGGGCGGTGGAGGAGACAACGGAGGCACGGGAACGAGCGATCAAGGCGATGAGGCGTGGAGGGCAGTGGCGACGAGGCGCGGGAGGTTTTGGGAACGATCGAGGAAGGTGGCGACGAGGTGCGGAGGGCGGTGGCGACGAGGCGCGGGAACGATCGATCGAGGCGTGGGAGAGTGAGAGAGAGAATTTTTGGGAACGATCGAGAAATTTTCTGTGCTTTTTTTTTATTAATAACCCATTTATATTCCCCTACGGACATAACCGTAAGGCCATCGTTTGCGGCTCCGTAGGGCTGAACAACAAATTACGATTTAATATTTTTAAATTAAAACGTAGGGCAACACCGTAGGGACAACCATGGGGACCAACGGATTAATCCGTAGGGGCTATAAAAAGTTGCCCCTACGGATTCATGTACCCGTAGGGGCATCCCTAATTATAGTAGTGATAACGTTTGTAAGCCTATACTGCAACCGGAACTGCAAACCGATCGATGACCAAAGAGTTCTTTTGCATATAAATGTGTGCACACAATTTTGGTCCAACACAATGCAAGTGTGCACATGCTCTTTGGCACATAGGACCATGGTGGGGTTGCCCATGGCACATGGTGGGCACACATGGGGGACATGAATGATAAATGCAAAAAGTTGTGATTTGATATAAAGCTACATATTTCCCTCCAAATCCCTGAATGCAGACCGGGTTTCTATAAACAAATCCAATAGCACCAGTGGAATTGTCGAGAGAACACATCATCACAGAACCAACACGATCCCCAAACTCCTCAATAAAACCGGTGACATCTCTATAAAGCCCGGCGCCGCTGGTTTTTCCATGCCCAAAGCTCCCCAATTTTCTCCTGTCTATCCCTTGCTGTCACATCATCTCATTTTTATTGCTTGTTTAATCATATTTGGGGCCTATAAATACAGATCAGTGAGCAACGGAAATGGCTCTCATACTTTGTATACTTGCATACTTGCATACACTTTTTGTTTATTTTCCATTTTGTTCTTATACAATGCTAGTTCACCTTGAGTTTTTTGCCTTCTCTTGATCTTGCAACCTCTTCATTGAGCTTGCAAGTTTAAGTTTTGGTTATTGAACTCAAGGTTTGTATCATCACTTGAAGATTAATAAAGCTTTCATTTTTCTTTTGGGTTCTTAGTATTTATTTCTTTCCATTTACTTTCTTGCAATTTAATTCTTTCCATTTACTTACTTGCAATGTTGTTTTATTCTTTTCTTTTTATCATTTCATTTGCTCTTTCTTGTTGTTGTTTTTATGGTTTGTGAATATGGTGTTGTTAGGAAAGAAGACGATATTGTAAGTTAAGGTTTCCCTTGCTCGTTTCCTTTGCCCGATATTTTCCAACTGAACTCCGCCGAAACCTTACGCAAGCGCTCTGTTAGGCACCCTTCCCTACCAAGGTATCGGTGACCCCTAACCTTGACTGGTTGCGTTCGGTTTGACCGAAGGCGAAAGTCAAGAGACAAGAATGGACGGACAAGGGTCAATAAGCCGGATTTCACAAATACCATAGTTAAGCACCATAATCTACGTTGTTGTCGATTGCTTTAGCTTCAATGGTCATACTCGGCTCAAAGGATTGAGTACGGATTTCCATAACTTACACTAACCTATTTATTCCTAACAACTTATACATTTTCATATACACACAGAGGTTATAATCGAACCGTTCTGACCCTCGCATTAACTCGTCATAACAAGGAAGTAAAACGCACTGTCTCCCTGCGGATGACCCGTACTCATCACGGCTACCTACACTCGACGCCGTCCTGATTGCGGTTAACTGTAGAACTTAAATACGACACGCGGAAATCTGTTTCAATCAAATGGCGCCGTTGCTGGGGAGATGGTAATGTTTTTATTCTTGTTATTTCAGGGTTAATCTCTGTATATCCTGTTTATAAATCTAACATCATTCTGAAAACAAACTAAAAATCGAAAAAATTTCAAAACCAAAACAAAAAAATTGACCATTCTCACATTTTGTTCTCTGGAAATTGGACTTGCTACCATTTTGGGACTAACTAAAAAAGTTAAACAATAACATTGAGATACTAGTAGAACAATTAGATCACTGAAAAATTTTGGAGCCCAAATTCGGCAAGAAAACCGGCGAGATCCCCATTAAAACCGGGGCCGCCGGATTTTTGATTTCCTTTTGCTCCCAAATTTTGTTCTGTGGTCCTGTGTTCTATTATCATCCCAATTTTATTGTTTGATTTTTTAATTATATATGTGCAGGTGTTTGGGCATTAATATCGCTTTTTCGCACTAAAAATCCATTTTTCCGACATTTTCATATTTTGACGGATTTGCGAACTGCGATCGTGTGGAGCAAAGTGTACATTCAAAGTTAAGGTGATTGCGAAGTACAGAGCCAAAGATCCGGGTAGTTTGACCCGCGCAAGCGAACTTTTCAAGCTAACCGGATTCACTGCAGCGAGGGTTTCTTAACCAGAGAGCTTATCGGTATGTATTTCTTAACACATTCTTTCTCAAATCCGACGCATCCACTAATCTATCTTTGCAGGATTCTTTGAAAGTTCGCTGTCAAACGATAAAAATTGACTAACCCGTATTTGTTGCACTGCCGTGCCTAAACATAAAAAACGATTGTTTGATGTTTTAAACTTTTTCATTGATTTGCGCATTGCATTCATTAATATGGACTTAAGGGCAAGCGAACCCCACAATATACGGTAAAGGATTTCATCATCTTTTCCGTGGTCCACAAATCACGAAATTGAGCATAACGTTTACCCGCAAAATTTTTAAAAGAATGTAGACTTTAAGACTTTAAGGACTTCGCGCTCATTAGGAGAAGTTAACTATGTTTAGAACACCGCTTAACGGTATATCGTTCACGGGGTGTCTAAGAAAGTGTTCACGTCGAAATCGCCAAAAGAGAAAGGGTTGTCTAATTAAGGACCTACGCGAAAGCGTTGGAAAACCTCGCCTTATCTCTATACTTACTGTTAGTTATATGTATGCCCTAGAGGCCATTACTGTACATACGATGTATATTGTAGTGGATGCTTGGACATATATAGGGAGGACTTTCTTGCTCGACATGATAGTACGCTATCTGGTTGCTCTTTATCTTAACATGTACTCTGATTGTCTTTATGTTACATGTTGATAAAGCCCTTAGGATGAGTACTTGACTACCAGGACTATGATGCAGATCATACTAGTGGGGACATAGTAGTCGCCAAGTACATCCTTCAAATGTTCCCAGTCGTGGGAGTACCGAGACAGGGCATCGATACTCTAGAGTAGACTAGCGTATTCGCTTCTTGACCCATATGATGGGTGATGGATGATCCCATATCCATTGGTGTTTGACATCAGAGAAGGTATACGGGTGCTCAGTGAAAACTGGGTACACTGGACGGACTCGCCGAGAACTCCCAGATGGTATTATACCTCACGTCAGATGGCGGTTCTCTGATGACACTGGTACAGGTTTGTCTGTAGACCCGAGATCGTCATAAAGTCTTGTGTGATTCCCACTGTGCCTTGATTTCCACCTTACCACGTCCATGAGGGCATGCAAAACGGTGGCTTTTGGGTACAGTCCCGAATCACATGGAGACAATGAGCGATAGGAGGGGATTCGTCACTCCTGGTATAGGGAGTTGATGTTGCGCTGTGTTCGATTGGCTATAACTGGAAATCCCTGGCCATGGTTGCTGAGATTTACTGGTAAGTGTTATCAGCAGTTTCTCGAACTGTTATAGACCTCATATCGACACGACTTATCAAGCTACTTGGGTCTGACGTTTACCACCCCTAGGCGAGATATGCGACATATCAGACGAAGAGACCGGACTGTACGGGAGTGTTACTGATTGGATTCGCTGGAGAAAGTACAGGCTTGCTTGTTGATCTTCTGATCGCTCAATACCCGGGTGGCCGTTACGTTTAGCAGACCGCTTGCGGCTTGTGGGTGTTTGTTATGATCATCACCTACTGCCGGCGTATTGACGGGTCTTTAGAGTCCTACACAAAGGTTTCCTGGCTCAAGCGAAACGGAGTAGGAGCGCATATGTGATATGTGCGGGAACGAGATTAATACGAGTATGTGATACCGCATTATATTCTCGCAATGTGTGACATGCTTGGTTATATGTGATATAGCCGAGTTATCGGATCGAGCGTTGATTCGATAAGATGTTGCATTTGATATTAGTCGGTTATATGTGATATAGCCGGATTATTAAATCAAGAGTTGATTTGATAATTTAACGTATAATCATATATTTGATATATTATAATACATTAACTAATATTAAGCTCACAATTGTTTTCTTTTCTCACATGATGTGCACATTGTATATATATACGCGATATGTACATTTGTGTACATGGATTGTGTCATGTTTGATGATACATAAAAGATGGGTGTATGAGATTAACACATTGCTAGGGTTAAGTTAGGGTTTCTATTTATGTTAAGCTAATTCAAAAGAGATTGAGTTTGTTATGCTAAAGCTTGCACAAAAGCTTATGGATAAGCTTTGACAAAGTCAACCCTTTTGTCTAGTTTTGTCTAGTTTAAGATATTTATCAAACCCAACCTTTAACCATAGCCATGAGTTAATTCTCTACATGAGTTAGCCATGAGGGCTTAACTCAACCATGGGTGCAATAATTCATTTGGATGAATTATTCACAAGTCTTCTTCTTCTTCTTCTTCAAGCTTCATGAAAAAGCTTGCTAGCTCTAATGGAGTTTTGAGAAAAAGTGTTAGAAAATCAATTCTAAAGTGAGCCCACCTCCTACTTCTTCATCCTCTACCACTTGCCATGTAGTAGAGTGTGTTCTCTTCACAAAGTTCATGACCTAGTGAAGGAATAGCTTGAGTCAGTGTCTCCTCGACGTAGATTATCTTCGTTCTCGAAGTCATCGAATCAAGCACGTTCGTTTCTTCATTGAGCCTCTCTAGAGTCCGGAGTTTACGATCGAAGTGAAGGGGACTACTACACGGAGCTATTTGAAGTGAAGGATAGGACTACAAAAGTTGTAATCCCAAACTCTTAGAAGTAAAGTTGTTTACTTGCTTATTGTTTTCGCATAATCTCTAGTCTACGATCTTGGTTAGGGTTGTTCGGCACGTCTAAAATTTAAATCGGGGATGGTTGATGCCTCGTAGAACCTTGTGAGAGTGCCTAGTAACCCTACAGTAGTATCAGAGCCAATCTAGAGCTTTAGGCAAAGTCTAGACGAAGTTTACAGTCCGATCGAACCCCGAAACCCCCCGTTTAGACCCCTCTATGGATTTTTTTCTAAAAATGTGATTTTTTTTCTTCATTAAAAATACTCAGAAAATTGATCAGGGCATTATAGGAATTACTGTGAAAAACGAGCCTTTAATTCCTTCAGAGTGCCGGGGAACCGCGGCAATAACCTGTAGGGTTCCTAGGCACTCTTGTGAAGGTTCATAAGGCATCAAACATGCCCGGATAAAAATTTAGACGTGCCGAACAACCCAAAGCCAGGATCTTTGCTAGATTATTAGGGTTTAACATGCAAGATGATAACTTTTATCTAAGTGTGAGGGATTACAACCTTTGTAGTCCGCTCCTTCTCTTCACAAGCTCCGAGTAGAAGTCCCTTGGCCGCGATCCACGATCTCCCGGACTCATGAGAGGCTCCACGACTCGAACGATCCATGATAGCTTGAAGTGTTCCAAATCTCCGATGATCTACGTCGAAGTTGCAAAGACTCAAGCTTTCTCACTCTAAAGAGATGAACACACTAATCTCATGGGCTAGATGAGATGAGGATGAGAGAGTAGTATTTATGCTTTCTTTTTAAATCATTTTCTCATATTTATTCATCACATAAAGAATTTCAAGTGAGCTTTTTCAAGAGAGAAGAAGAAGATGATAATCGAAATGATAAAAAGATTAATCCTTTTGTGATGAATAGAAAGAAATGTATATGATTGATATATAAACCATGGTCAAGGATTAGTGACTAAGATTGTGTAGAGAATAAACTAGAGTTAGGGTTTGGTTGGGTTAAAAATGTGTCATCCAAAAATATCTTAACAATGACAAAAGAAAAATGCTTCTAGAAGGTGCATGAAGCATCTAACCCTAATCAAACCCTAACCTCAATTAATCATCCTTAAACATGTTTAACAATTAATCATATCATGTCACAATAATATATATCACATATATATTATATATTTGCAACAAAAGAAAATAATACAATTAACATATATCGCATATATATCAATGTATCATCCAGTGAGAAAATAAAATAATAAAGCGAGCCAATATTAGATAATGTAATACAATATATCATATATATTATTATACATTAAATCATCGAATCAACACTTGATTTGATGATCCGGCTATATCGAATATTACCGACTAATATTTCATGTACCGATTCATCGAATGAACACTTGATCCGATGTCTCAGTTCATATCTAAATATCGCGAGAATATAATACGGTATCTCATATCGCATTATTCTCGGTCCTGCACATATCACATATGTGCCTCTACTCCGTTTCGCCTGAGCCAAGAAACCTCTGTGTAGGACTCTAAAACGGAATCCTAATACACCAAAAAAGTATGATGTCCTTTGATGCGATCACATATCGCATTAGAAGTAAAGAACCAAAACGGGTATAAGTATTATGTCCTTTGATGCGATCAAGGAGGAGAATACTTAAGCACGGGATTCCTAGACTATTCTAAAGGAGAATGAGATTCTCTCTCAGCATTACTCCTCCGCATACACCACAGCACGTCGGTGTATCGGGGCGGAGCAATCACACCCTATTTGATATGGTGTGCTTTATGATGAGTACTACTGAGTTTCCTATTTTCTTTTGGGAGTTATGCACTTGAGAAGCTGCATACCTATTGAATAGGGTTCCAATCAAATCAGGTGCCTACCACTTCATATGTGATATGGTATGGGAAGAGCCTATCTCTTAAGGACATTAAGATTTGGGGTTGTCCGGCCTATGTCTAAAAGCAAAATCCGGACAAGCTCGAGGTAAGGTCAGCTCTGTAAAACTGGAAGTAGTTCCAGCTATACAAACTGCTACAGTTGATTTGGTAGACCCGAAGGATTCAATAGTTTCCAACGAACCTCAGCCTCTCCGCCGATCTAGTAGGGTTCCTCACCCACCTGAGAGATACTTCGGTTTCTCTATGACAGTGGGAGCGAGGATTGCATCATGACCTAACTAGTTTCGAGCTGGCCATCAGGAGTGAGACTCTGTAAGAATGGCTGGATGCTTAGCGATCTGAGACGGAATCCTAATACACCAAAAAAGTATGGACTTTGGTTGCTTTATCTGAAGGGTTAAATCCCCATCAGAAGCAAGTATATCTTGAGAAGATTACTTGGTGTACATGGAAAAGTTAAGACTTTCAAAGCTATGCTTAAGTCCATCCAGATCCCACTTGCCATTCTACATACCATCACTACGATATCAGGCGGTTGGGTGTCATGACAGCTTTTCTAAAATGATAATTTAGAAGAGAATGTCTATAAGTACACAGCCAGAGGGCTTCGTAGACAGTGCGAGCAGCGGAAACGTATGCAAGTTGCTTTATGGGATAAAGCAAGCATCGCGGAGTTGGAACGTCTGTTTTGATGTGGTATTCAGAGAGTTTGACTTCATCAAAATGGTAGATGAATATTGTATAAACAAAAAGGTAGTAGAGAGTATGTTGATGATCCTCGTATAGTACGTGGATGACATACTCTTGATAGGGAAGGATTTTCTTATGCTACGCTCGGTCAATCTCCGCTTATCATAATGATTCTCCATATAGGATCAAGGTGATACCTCCTAAATCCTGGATTATGGATCTATGAGATAGATCTAGATGGATGTTAGGATTCTCACTAGTTGTAGTGAGACGGTATCAATCGATCCTAGAGAGAATCACTGGAATGGTTCCAGGGTGATAAGCATGACTAAATGTCAGTCGCAGGCATTATCTTTACCCTCAGTGGAGGGACGATATGTTGGAAGAGCTCCAAGCTAGATACCGTGACTTACTAGACGATTAAAGGCTAGATACATCGTTACCAAAGATGCTACCAAAGAGGCAGTCTGGATATAGATAATAGTTCATGAGATGAACTCAGTTCCTGCCATTTTGAGACAATGGAGTTGTGGCTTTGGCCTAGGAACTCTCGTCCCATTAGAAATCCAGATATAATTCTTAGGCAGTATCACCTGATCATGGAGATGGTTGATCTCCAGGGAGATCGAGGTTAGGAGAGTAGACACAGAGGAAAACAGCGCAGATCTACTTACAAAGGCCTATTTCTCAGTAGAGACTTTTATCGGATGGTTGAGTATGAGATACTTCAACCACTGCTGATTGTTGGGTATGCGATACCACAACAGATGGCCCTAGTGCAAGTGGGAGATTGTTAGTTATATGTATGCCCTAGAGGCCATTACTGTACATACGATGTATATTGTAGTGGATGCTTGGACATATATAGGGAGGACTTTCTTGCTCGACATGATAGTACGCTATCTGGTTGCTCTTTATCTTAACATGTACTCTAATTGTCTCTATGTTACATGTTGATAAAGTCCTTAGGATGAGTACTTGACTACCAGGACTATGATGCGGATCATACTAGTGGGGACAGAGTAGTCGCTAAGTACATTCTTCAAATGTTCCTAGTCATGGGAGTACCGAGACAGGGCATCGATACTCCAGAGTAGACTAGCGTATGTGCTTCTTGACCCATATGATGGGCGATGGATGATCCCATATCCATTGATGTTTGACATCAGAGAAGTTATACGGGTGCTCAGTGAAAACTGGGTACACTGGACGGACTCGCCGAGAACTCCCAGATGGTATTATACCTCACGTCAGATGGCAGTTCTCTGATGACACTGGTACAGGTTAGTCTGTATACCCGAGATTGTCATAGAGTCTTGTATGATTCCCACTGTGCCTTGATTTACACCTTACCATGTCCATGAGGGTGTGCAAAACGGTGGCTTTTGGGTACAGTCCCGAATCACATGGAGACAATGGGCGATAGAAGAGGATTCGTTTCTCCCGGTATAGGGAGTTGATGTTGCGCTGTGTTCGATTGGCTATAACTGGAAATCCCTGGCCAGGGTTGCTGAGATTTACTGATAAGTGTTATCAGTAGTTTCTCAAACTGCTATATACCACATATCGACATGACTTATCAAGCTACTCGGGTCTGACGTTTACCACCCCTAGGCGAGATATGCGACATATCAGACGAAGAGACCGGACTGTACGGGAGTGTTACTGATTGAATTCACTGGAGAAAGTACATGCTTGCTTGTTGATCTTCTGATCGCTCAATACCCGGGTGGCCGTTACGTTTAGCAGACCGCTTGCGGCTTATGGGTGTTTGATATGATCATCACCTACTGCCGGCGTATTGACGATTCTTTAGAGTCCTTCACAGAGGTTTCCTGGCTCAAGCGAAACGGAGTAGGAGCGCATATGTGATATGTGCGGGAACGAGATTAATACAAGTATGTGATACCGCATTATATTCTCGCGATGTGTGACATGATTGGTTATATGTGATATAGCCGAGTTATCGGATCGAGCGTTGATTCGGTAAGATGTTGCATTTGATATTAGTCAGTTATATGTGATATAGCCGGATTATTAAATCAAGAGTTGATTTGATAATTTAATGTATAATTATATATTTGATATATTATAATACATTAACTAATATTAAGCTCACAATTGTTTTCTTTTCTCACATGATGTGCACATTGTATATATATACGCGATATGTACATTTGTGTACATGGATTGTGTCATGTTTGATGATACATAAAAGATGGGTTTATGAGATTAACACATTGCTAGGATTAAGTTAGGGTTTCTATTTATGTTAAGCTAATTCAAAAGAGATTGAGTTTGTTATGCTAAAGCTTGCACAAAAGCTTATGGATAAGCTTTGACAAAGTCAACCCTTTTGTCCAGTTTAAGATATTTATCAAACCCAACCTTTAACCATAGCCATGAGTTAATTCTCTACATGAGTTAGCCATGAGGGCTTAACTCAACCATGGGTGCAATAATTCATTTGGATGAATTATTCACAAGTCTTCTTCTTCAAGCTTCATGAAAAAGCTTGCTAGCTCTAATGGAGTTTTAAGAAAAAGTGTGAGAAAATCAATTCTAAAGTGAGCCCACCTCCTATTTCTTCATCCTCTACCACTTGCCATGTACTAGAGTGTGTTCTCTTCACAAAGTTCATGACCTAGTGAAGGAATAGCTTGAGTCAGTGTCTCCTCGACGTAGATCATCTTCGTCCTCGAAGTCATCGAATCAAGCACGTTCGTTTCTTCATAGAGCCTCTCTAGAGTCCGGAGTTTACGATCGAAGCGAAGGGGACTACTATACGGAGCTATTTGAAGTGAAGGATAGGACTACAAAGGTTGTAATCCCAAACTCTTAGAAGTAAAGTTGTTTACTTGCTTATTGTTTTCACATAATCTCTAGTCTACGATCTTGGTTAGGGTTGTTCGGCACGTCTAAAATTTAAATCGGGCATGGTTGATGCCTCGTAGAACCTTCTGAGAGTGCCTAGTAACCCTACACTTACTTGGCCTCGTGATCAGTATATTTTGATCCCGTTTCTCAACACAGTTTTACTTCAACAATCAAGTACTTGAGCAGGTCTAGTTGACCTAGGTGAACCGTAGACCGATTAGGTGTGTGGTATTTTGTCGTGATATTTTTTTTGTATATTTTTGTGTGTATATTTCATTCTTTTGTCGATAACTAACATAAAAAAATTATATATATAAAAAAAACCACATTCTTTTTTCTCTTCATATCATTGGTACCCCACATAGACCAACTCTTGCCGAACTATGGTATCCACAACCAGACATTACTTCCTACAGTTCTTGCTTTGGTCGAACTTCGAACGATTCCTCCATGCCCAAAATTTCTTTGAAAGATCGGATAGATGTGTCTAGGAAAAACAATTGGACTACACAATCCACTTCGTATCAACCATTTCAAACTCCCCCACCTTCTTACGTTGATACCCCTTTTGAGAGTCCTGTTGCAACTCCAAAATCCATGTCCATTGCAGACAGAATCGAACAATCTCGTAGCCGATCTTTCACTCTTTTCACCACTTCCAATTCTTTTGATCAACAATTCCAACCATCTTCTTATCATAACGTTGATCTTATTCCTGTCCAACCATTCGATTCCTATCAATCCCACCCGACTTTTACACCTTTCCTAGACATTGCTTCTGAACAGCCTTTTGGGAGTTTCACGTATCCAAACGAATTTGAATCTTTTACTGAAACCCCTCCACAACCCATGTCTAGTCTTGAACAAACTTTGGAATAATTTCGGGTAGCGTCATTCCAACAGATGGTGGATTTGAATGCTTCCATGGCCGCCCTCATACAACCTAACGAACCGACAGCTAGTTTCTAACTAGCTCCAAACTATCTAATGTATAATGAGGCGATAAGACAAAGTGAGAATTTAAGTAGTGAGAGTGAGCAGTACACCCTTCAAAATCAAACCTACCCGTTGCAAATTGAATTCCACAACTCCGGTTTTTAAAGTCTATCGAGTATCCCAAATGAATCACAAATTGAAGATAGAATGTTTGATGAGTTGTGCGACTTTGTAGTGTTTGATTTACCCGATTGTGAAGGGACCCTGTCAAGTGAAACAACACCCAATCCCTTTGACCTCTACACCTCCATCATAGAACCACAATTGATTGAAATCCATGCTTTTGATGAGGTGTCTGAGAAATTTGCTTTTCACTTGATTGAGGATATTGACGCTGGGAATATTCTTGATGATAAACCCACAGTTTTGGATGAGTTTTTCTCGCCAATTCATCATGTCCTTTCAATTCCGTGTGGACATCATCCCGAGTCATTAACTGTTTTTCCCGAACTCCATATGCGTCTTAATATTGATGATGATAAATGCATGGATGAGTTAATTTTTGAGGAGAATTTTTTAGGATGAACCAGTTTTACTTGATGAGTCAGATTTTCCAATTCATCCTACCCCTTTCATTGACCGTGACACCCTCCTGAATCTATAACCGATACCATTCCTCGATCAGTCCCCTCCATCTTTTCCATCGCCCCCACCTTGCAAGACACCGTATTACTTTCATTTCCAGTGTCTGGTTTACCAAGTTCGGTCTGCCCATGTTTTCTTACGAATCATGAGAGGTTTGAACCCATTTCTCGACGGGTTAATAGATTAGTACAATCGTTTTTTACACATCGGTCATTATAAATTGTACTAATTTATTCACTCCATTTCCACTCTCAAGTTCGTATTCCATTTCTTTCTCCCCTTCACCATTCTTCTTCTCCACCGAGACCGTATCCCGCTTCCATCCCCATACTCTCACGTATTATCCATTTCTTTCCTCTCCGCATTCTTTCAACAACCTGCATATTATACCGATAGAATTTTTGAATGGTTGGTGCTAACTTTTGGTCTATGTAAGGCCTTGTATAGATTAATACTATTCCCCCCTAACTCTGAACATTAACGCTTAAATAGTGGCAACACTGTTTCATTTAAGTTTGGGGGGACCTTTTTGTGTATATATATTTTTGGTTTGTCTTTTCTTTTATGTATATAAAAAGAAAAAAAAAACAGGAGAGCGCCGACAATTTTGACCCTCTTAGTGTAGCCTGACAGTGAGGGCACTGTCAAGTTTAAGTTTGGGGGTGTGCTCGGTAAGCTTTCTTCCTTCGCATTCATGTGTATATTTTGCATTTTCATACTTATTTAAAACCCCAAAAAAAATCGAAAATTTTTACAAAAATATAAAAACTTTGTCGTCAAGTTAGCTAATAGGGTAACCTAGATTTTAATTCCGAAAGTTTAGTTGATACGTTAGAAATAACTAAATCCTAGGCTGAGTAATTGAAAAACCTATAAATAACCCTCATTCTGTTTAACCTTGGTAATTATACGTCCTTGCAGTTTTTTTTATAATAGAAGTAGGTAATCTTGAGTTCAGCTCTTGAGTTAAGTCGAGATAAGGGGAAAGTATTGAAGCTTTAATGAAGGATAAGTCTGAAAAATAGTTTCTATTCTTGAGTCTAAATTTAGAAAGTATATACCCTACAAACTGCACATACACGCACCTTGAAACTTGGGATAGTAGAGGATACCAAGAAATACTCTTGCCTGAAAACCTAGTATGAAAGAAAAAACGGTATTTAAAGCTAACCACAAAAAGAGCATCAGTGAAAAATATATCCGGTCTTGGAAAAGAAAAAGAAAAATAAAAGAAAAAATAAATAAAGTTAAAGACTTGGAAACTGCTATTTACGCTTTAAGCTCACACATTCAGTAATCGGCTGTTGGTGCCTTAAGAAGCATTAATAGTCGCATGAAAGGTGTGTGAGCAAAACCGTCCATCATTAACGAAAAGAAGTGGTATTAGGTATTAGGGCAAGGGTACTATAGCTTGATTTGAATTCTTAAGTGTAAGGGTGAAATTTTTACACATACGTAGGGGTATACAATCGATGTTTAGAGGAAAAATAGGAATAAAGCATAAGACTTATATTTTTCGTAAAGACGATAAAAATCCCTGATTGGAGACCGCACTTTAGAAGGAAAACTCAAGAGAATCCGAGATCTTTCTAAGCTGTGAAAACATATAGGATTTGAGGATGAATAAATAGGAGGCGTGAAACATAAGGGTTGAATATTTCTCACTTAGGATGATAGAATTTCTAACCTACATTCTAAATGGTAGGAGTAGAATCAACGTTAACCTGTGAAATTAGCTTGATGGGATTTTGTGGGTGTAATCCGCTGAAAACCCTCAGGAGACAATACTCCTCCTACCAGGGACACCTAGAGGTTTAACGACTTGTTGCAAGAGCTCAGTGTAATCGTATTCCCTGCGAAAGTGAGGTTAGGAATTTTGTTTTGCTCGGGACGAGCAAAAGATAAATTTGGGGTATTTTTTCATCACAGAAAACTACATTTTAATACCACTCATTCATTATCTGTTTTGTTATATATCGGCACTATTAACCAGTGTCTGCTCAGTGAATACGGATTATAGGTATCCGTGACACAATATTGGAAACACACTCAAAATCACGGATATAATATTTGTAAGCCGACACTGCAACCGGAACTGCGAACCGATCGATGACCAAAGAGTTCTTTTGCAAATAAATGTGTGCACACAATTTTGGTCCAACACAATGCAAGTGTGCACATGCTCTTTGGCACATAGGACTATGGTGGGGCTGCCCATGACACATGGTGGGCACACATGGGGGACATAAAATGATAAATGAAAAAAGTTGTGATATGATATAAAGCTACATATTTCCCTCCAAATCCCTGAATGCAGACCAGGTTCCTATAAACAAATCCAATAGCACCAGTGGAATTGTCGAGAGAACACATCATCACAGAACCAACACGAGCCCCAAACTCCTCAATAAAACCGGCGACATCTCTATAAAGCCCAGTGCCGCCGGTTTTTCCATGCCCAAAGGTCCCCAATTTTCTCCTGTCCATCCCTTGATGTCACATTATCTCATTTATATTGCTTGTTTAATCTTATTTTGGGCCTATAAATACAGATCAGTGAGCAAGGGAAAGGGCTCTCATACTTTGTATACTTGCATACTTGGATACACTTTTTGTTTATTTTCCATTTTGTTCTTGTACATAGCTAGTTCACCTTGAGTTCTTTGCCTTCTCTTGATCTTGCAACCTCTTCATTGAGCATGCAAGTTTAAGTTTTGGTTATTGAACTCAAGGTTTGTATCATCACTTGAAGATTAATAAAGCTTTCATTTTACTTTTGGGTTCTTAGTATTAATTTCTTACCATTTACTTTCTTGCAATTTAATTATTTCCATTTACTTACTTGCAATGTTGTTTTATTCTTTTCATTTTATCATTTCATTTGCACTTTCTTGTTGTTGTTTTTATGGTTTGTGAACATGGTGTTGTTGTTCATATCATATTTTTGCATTTTCATACCGCTCATTCTTGATCGCATTGCATATAGGTAGGTACTTTTGATCCGTGTTTGCTAAATAATTGCAGGTTACAGGTTCTCAGCTCCTTACAGTGAAAATCGTGAAAAGTCGCAACAAATGCAGGACTACGGCCAACAACAGATAAATACTGATCTCCGTTCACCATCCGTATGATGCCGCCTACCAGTTCAAGGGACAAAATGGAAAATCATTGGTCATTTCAATGCAAAAAACACAAGGGCAGCTGTAACATTTCAGAAAATATAAAATATTATTTTTGGAATTTAATATTAAAATAATATATTTCTCGAAAACTGCCCGATTTGCGAAATTGGGGTTTTCGAAAAAGGGTATAAATATATACCAATAATTGTGAAATAATTGGGAATTAAAATAATTTATTCATTTAAAAATATATTTAAAAGATTTGGCATTTTAAAGATTTATTATATGCAGTTTAAATGAAAACCCGATTAGTGCACTACTAATCACGATTAGGCCAAATCCGTGTTTTTACGGTTTTTCATGGCTAGTGCACCATGGCATGTCGCATTATGGTTACATGTTGTTTCTTGTGTTGTTTTGGGGTATTATATGGTTTGGTTTTAAATAAATAAGAAAAGGTTAAAAAGAGATAGGGTAAAAGGGTAAATAGTGAGGGTGAGAATAAGAAAGGAAAGAGAGAGAGGGCAGCCATCTTCATCCTCCCCCATTTGTTTTCATCTCCTCCTTCAACTCACTTCCCTCCACCTCTACCCCTAGCTCCATCTCCAAACATTCACCTAAATCCTATACTCCCTTCACAAAAGTTGATCTCCTCCTTCTCCTCTACACATTGGACCAAGAAAAATGGGATTTTGACAACATTGACAAACTAGGGTTTTTCTTGAGTTGCATCCATAAGGTATATCTTCTTACATTTAGTGGAAATTTTAGTTCTTTATATTCTAGTTTACTTTAAAAGTGGTTTAAGTGTGAAATAGTGAAGTTAGAAATTCCTAGAGAAGGGTTTGAGTGTTGTGTGGATTGGGTGATGCCTAGTGGCTGTTTACAAGACCCTAAAGACTAATTCTTGACCTGGAACAGTGACCAAAACCCCAAGATACGAACTTCAGATTCGTCGACATCGGATAATTGTGTGAATTATGAGGGTGTTTTGGAATCTGCTAACACCCGGGGACCCTAAAAATTATTTAGCGATTACTGTGAGTCATGCAGGTAACCTACAAGCTACTCTGAAGACCAGAGCCCCAAACCCCCTACCCAGGCTGCAGATTTAATCATTTAGGCCGCAAATTGCGGCCTTGGTACTTCCAAATTGGTTCGTGCTTGGTCCAGGGCGTTATCTCCAGTAAATTAGACCCTACATATGTGCAGAATTGACCAATTTGGCCCAGGGTAAAATCTGGGACCATTTTCTTGATTTGCTGCTTTGTTTTGCGATTTCGTTTTTGTTGGATATAGTGCCCTCAAAGTGAATTATTGGATTGCAGGCACGTGATTGCAATGATTGAGGGATGACCTATACCGGTAGGACAGTCTTACTCGAGATGATAGCAAGCTATCTGGTTTATCTTTATCATCGCGTACTACTTTAGGTGACATTATGTATATCACTATTGCACGTTGATAAAGCCCATAGGATTCTTTCTTGACTACCAACATTATGATGGCGATCATATATGTGAGAGTTGGGCAGTCTATAAGCACATCCTCAAATGTTGTCCCTAGTCGCGGGAGTTTCGAGATAGGGCATCGATACTCCGGAGTAGACTGGTGTATACAGTCGAGACCCCGACGAGGGGCGATGGCCGGTCTCACAAGCCGTTGGTGTCAGTTGGTTCACCTAAGATGTATGCAGGTGCTCATTGGGTTATGAGTACACCGGACAGGACTCGCCGGCAATATGCTAGCTTGTTTTTGAAACCCGTCGTCAGATAGGAATTCCCAGGTGACATCTGTACAGGTTAGTCTATCGACCTGAGATCGTCATTTGTCTCGTATGAGTTCCGACTATGCTTTGATTATTACCCTACCACGTCTCAAAGGAGTCATGCAAACAGGTTTTAGTTGGGTACAGTCCCGAGCCACATGGAGGCAGTGAGCGGATCGGCAGGGGATTCGTCTCTCCTAACGTTAGGAGTGAGATCGTGCTGTGTCTGGAGAGCCATTACACAAAATCCATGGCCATGGTAAGCGAGATTTACTGGTAGGTATTCCAGTAGTATCTCAGGGTGTTTTGGACTACACTCCGACACGACTTATACCGCTTTTGGGGGTCTGACGTTTACCAGCTCCCTAGGCCCGATATGCGATACTCATAGACGAACGGACCAGACTGTACGGATATTGTCACACACAGGCTCAGTAGGGTTCCAGGATGAGTTCGCTCATCGGTTTTCCTTTCACTCAGTACATGGGCAGTCGTTACGTACAGCTAGTACCACTGACGGCTTGTGGTTAAACCCACTGCCAGAGTATTGACGAGTCTTTAGAGTCCTCCACAGAAAGTTTCCCAGTTCGGGAGAAACGCTGTAGAGGCCGTATGGTTTTATGGAAGGGTTCGAACATACGCATGCACTTGTGCACGTGTCATGGTTCGGACGGATAATACTAGCGGGCTTTGGTTTAAGCCAGATCCTAGTATTATACTGTATAGATTTTGTCTCATTGCATTTGTATTCGGTCGGAATACAAATGCGGGTATGTATATACAGTTGCGGGGTTATCCTGTAATTTTGTTACGGGATCGCTTTTTGAAGTTGCCAGTTTGCATTCTTTTTGGCCATGCCTTCTGTCTTTCTCTTTTTGAAGTTGCCAGGTTGCATTCTTTTTGGCTATGCCTTCTTGCAAATTTCAAAATTAGCAAAAGAGGGTTTTTTTGTGGTGCAGGGGCTCCAGCAGTTTCATGAGTGTTCTAGGATGAGCTTGGCTTCTTTTTGTGCATTATTGGTGCATTAATTGTGAATGGATTGAAAAAGATATTGGTGTGACACTTTTTCTTTATGGTCACCACCTCTTGCTCTTGTGCTCACCCCCTCCTATTTTTTTTTGGCCGGTCACTATTAGGGACAACCCCCTCATTTTTTTTTGAGATAGGATGATTCATTTTCATTTGCAAAGAAAATCCTAAGCTCATCTCCAAAGCTCATTTCCATCTCCACTCCAAATGGCAACTTCGTTTAACCCTCACCCAATCGCTTGGGTGCTTTGAAACAAAGTGTTCTACACTTACTCTACTTCAACCTTGGACGCGTCGTCCTGCAAACTTCGTGTTCGAGTTGCCTCGGTTCAGAGGCGGGAGCCCGTATAAAGATTCGTTGATGTGGTGCAGTTTTCGGCGAGGAGGAGATCGTAGATCGATCGAGATCGGAGAGCGAGATTCGTCGGTGCATCCGCAACAAGCTAGGGGCAGAGGTTAAAGACCGAAGGACACGGATCGATCGGTATAATCTCGAAACCCCCTTTACAGTTTACTAGTTTACGGTTAATGGAACGATCCGGGATTCTGATGCGGTTAGCGCCAGTTCGTAAAAAGTTTTTGTTCCACATTTGGCCTCGGAAAGACGACCGGGGCGCTGCCGCAATCCAACATGGTATCAGAGCCACGCCATTAACCTTTACTAGCTTGTTCTAACATGTTTAAAAGCTCGATTGAACAAAATTTCTAAAACTGCATTTCCAAGTTCAATGTTTCTGTCGAATTTTTTTGTCGTCGAAAAATTATTTTGGTTGTGTCAGAAAATCAGGCAGGCTTTTTCAAGACCACTGTAGAAATTTTGTAGAATGATTCTACAGTAATGCCGTGGAACCGCGGCCATACCCACGTTGTTGGCCGCGGTTCTGCGGCAGTTATGTGGCATCATTGCACAATTTTTCTTGAGGTGGTCTTCTTTGTGGAAATGTGGTTTCTGGAATTTTTAGTTTTGGCCCAGATTATTTTGAGTGCTGGATTTGTGCTTGGGGCCCACTTCGGGAAATTTTGTCGATCAAAATTTTAAATAAGTTAGTTCACAGTGCTTACTTTATATCTGCGACCGTGAATGTCATTCGGTCGGTAAATCTTGTCTAATTGCTATAGCTCTTTTAGACGGATTTGCGAACGTGACATTCACGTTGATATTCTGTGTTGTGCTGTGATTTTGCGGATTTGTCGTGGTGGATAGCTTGGTGCAATGTTAGTACAATTTTGTTTTATTTGTACATTTGATATTGTGGGGCGAGCGTCCGACATGTGGACTGCCGTCACTGCCTGTTTGTATATTATTCTTTTGGGGCACGACCGGGTTGAGGTCGATGTACCCGTTGTATATATTTTCTTTTCTGTACTAGAATTACCCCGCGGCGGAGTGCACGGATAGCCGGGTTCTGGAGGCCAACGATTCCACATCTCATGGTTTTGAGAGGGAGGGGATCTCACTCTAGGATTGGAGGGCTATTCGCCGCACTCGTACGGGGTATAGGATGGCCCAAGGTGGGGTGCTCAAGTTACCGGATTCCGTGAAGTGCTGGGTGGTCTATTCACGATGCTGAAAGGGGCTGCCCCGCTTCTGGTTTTGGCGGGTAACTTGCCACACTCGTAGGGGTCTATGTTTTCATTGCACAGGCTATCCATACGACCAGGGGAATGTCGGGTTTCATTTGTGGCTCTATGAAACCGGGGGATCCCAGATTATTTGTATTGTTCTGTGATACTTATTACTTTTCTGTGATGTTGCATTTTATCACGCCTGGAGCGATTATTGTATATTGTTATATATATACTAGTAGATGTTGTATATATTTTACACCCGCGCTAGTCCAGTCCCCGCTCTGTCGTTAGTTATGCAACCTAACGGGTGATGACGGGACCCAGTGGCGAATGCGGATGGCATATACGTACATTTTTTTTCTTCCTTTTCTGGTGTGATTAATTGATGGGACTGCGTTGATTCGGATCAATGCAAAGAAAACAGACCTATACAGATGTTGTTGGAACAATTTTCAAAAAGTTGTTATTGCAAGGACGTTCTCTTTTGTTTTGCACAGTGGTATTCAGCTTAGAATATCTAGCACCTCATTCAACGAGACAAGGGCCGAGATCCCTTCATCGGGAGTGACCCTTTGGACAGAGGTTTGCGTAAGGGTAATAACTTCACTATAGCCGATTACTTTTGCTTTGCATCGTGGTATTCAGTTGGAATATCCTGCACCTCATTCTACGGGGAAAGAGCCGAGATCCCTTCACCGGGAGTGACCTCTTTAGCAAAGGTTTTCGCCACTATATTTTAGTAAAAGCTATGCAGTTCCTTCAACGATATCAAGTTCATTACGCAAAAGGTTTTTCGCCAAAAACCAGTCATAGCCCTCCGTCATTTCTTACAAGTAGTACTTAGTATTCGTGCTGAGTTGACTCCGTCAAGGCATAGTGTACGGTAGCTAAGTGGTGCTTGTTGGTAGCATAGATATGCGATTGGTTAGGACAGTCGTGCGGCCTTGTTGACTCCGTCAAGGGCATGTACGGGTGGGTTTAATGCAATCCAGATTATGAAGGGTTGAACTTGATTAGGACTCTTTGATTTGTTGACTCCGTCAAGGTCACTTGGGTCCTAGGGGTGAAAACTCACATCGGGAGTTACTAAAGAAACTGAAACTTTCCAGGCATGCGCATACCTTCTGGAGTGTGATAACATGAGTGGATTCTGTCACGTTACCATGCAATGATAGTTGGATCCCGATTCCCACTGATGAGTTGGTTTACTCCTCGGGTGATCCCGACTAATTCTTCTTTCAGGTTTGGAGGAGAATTTGAGGAAATAGTGGGATGTTTCCTGATTAGATAAAGTGATAACCATTCTGATCTAGGTTAGAGTGCACGCAAAGTGTTTCTTTTCTCTCTCTCTTTGGCTGCGACCATGACCCGACCCTGGACTATAACTCAGTAACCAAGTTAACCGAACTTTCTTAAAACACTGGTTTTTGAATTGTCTGAGTTGCATACATCATTGCCACTCCTTCTTTTACCCTTTGCATTTCTCCAGAACACCCCATACTACTACGGACATCCACTTCCATTGGATAAATCCATCGTATGGTTATATACAAACTCGAAGGAACTTGTTCCAGATTCGAGGATGGATTTTGGTTCTGGAGAAATTGAATAGGACTATTCAATTGTTTTTTTCCTTTTACCTTCTCTCAGGTTATGAGGGCTCCTAGGATTAGGGGACAGTACACCTGTTAACCATAGGCAGGTGTTGAAAGGTAAGGAATGAAGAAAACCAATTAGCCTAAGTGCGGTGTACAGAGGGTAATAAGTAAAGACAAATAAAAGGATTGGAAAGAGGGCAAAGTAAATTGCGACTACTATTCACGACCAAACCAAGTATTTCATCGCCACTCCTACTTCATCTTTGTATTTCTCCAGAACATCCCGTATCACTACGAAGATCCTCAGTTATTTGGATAATCCATCGTATGGTTATATACGAACTCGATGGAACTTGTTCCAGTTCGGGGATGGATTCTGGTTCAGGAGAAATAGAATAAGGTTTATTCAGTTGTCTTTTATCATCACATTCTTTCAGGTTGCGAGTACTCATAGGATTAGGAGAGTACACCGATTATGCTTATTAGATAGTCTTCTTCCAAACCATAGGCTGGTGCCGAACGGTAGGGAAGGAAGAAAACCATTAAACCTAATGATGGTGTACAGAAGGTGATGACTAAAGACAAATAAAGGGATTTGGTGAGATGGCAAGGAAACATACGGTTATAGTCATGAATCGGGATAATGGAAGAGACATTACTAGGAATACCCGGATACCCCTACGAAACATATTCATGTTTCAGTTTCATTGTGTATTGTTAATAGAAAACTGATTTCCCAACTAGTCCTTACTCCAGGGTATGTATTTACCAGGTATGATTCTCACATCTGTATGGTTTTACAGATGATGAAAGGGAGTAAGTTATTGGGAATTAGGTGATCATCCTCATTATATCGGAATTCGTTGTAATTGGTGATATTTGAGGAAATCGCCTGGGTACAGTTTTCAACCTACGACGCACAGGGTTTGAGTTATTCAACTCAGGGGACTCATACAGAGTATTGTATGTTGTCCAGTGTCCATTAGGACAAAGGGGTTGGTCCTCGTACTATATTCTGTTTACTTGTGACTTCTCTAGTTTTAGATATGTGTTTCATAGAAATACAAGTTCCAAGTTTGAGAAGTTATAGGTATAAGAATAAAGTAGAGAACCAGGTGTAGCAAGTATCAGGATTCTTCAAGGTGATCGAAGATGTAGATACTTGTAGTTGGTATTTAGTTGATAGTAATGTTTCAGAGAACTTGCTTCTCTTTCAGGTTACTCATAATTGGATGAACTCCTAAGTTGGGTAATTCTGATCGGCCTCTCTCCATTTAGTTGACATGCACTGGAGACAGCTGCATGATTTGAATCCAGTTCCAATTAAATCAGTGCCTCTGTTTCTATATTGTATATAGAATGGATCATATCTTAACGATGTTATGGTATATGGAGTTGTCCGGCTTATGCTTAAAACCAGACTCTGGATAACTCAAGGCATGTTTCTGTAATGGCTGTTTGTGGGTTGACCTTGGCTTTGACGAGGGTTGACTTTCTTCCATCTGGAAGATCAATAGTGATATTGTTCTTGACTCGCCACAGTTTTAGTAAAATGGATTTTTTTCAGAAAACAGAAGTGGGAGTATGGTAGAACTGGAAGATATTCAAGAACCACAAACGATTACGGAAAATTTAATAGGACCTAAACATTCAATCAGGTTTGACATTCCATTATCCACTCCTCAGATATGGTGGGTAACCTCAGACACCCGAGAGGTACTCCGGTAGCCTCAAGGACGGTGACAGGGAGGTTCTTGTTTACCTAGACTTGCCATTACTGCTGTTCCAGACTATGAGACCTGGCAGGAGGATAAGTATAGCGTCGTTCTAAACTAGTTTTAGAAGTGCACGTATATATTATTCTGCCAGAGGGTTGTCGTAGTCAGTGGGAGCAGCAGAAGCATAGTGGACAAGTAGCTTGTGTTTATTTATAGACTAAAGCAGAAATAGCGAAGATAGATCATTTATTTTTGATGTGACAGTCATGGGCTTTGACTTCATCAGAATAGGAGATGGATCTGTTAAGAAAGTAGTATGGTGTGATGTCCTGGTATTTGGATGACATACACAGAGTAGGAACTAAAATTCATATACTACAATCGGTTTTACTGTGGTTGTCACACAGTGGTTCCTCCACATAGGATATGGATATTATATCAAACATTCTGGTTACTAGATCTATGGTTTTAGATCTAGATTTGGGTAGTTTCCTAATCTGGGTACTTAGACAGCATTCTAAAGGTAATTAGAATGGACGACTCCTAGCTTGGTGGTATACCAGCAAGTGATGGAGTCACCCTCTCTAAAGGTGTCTTACAGACTAAAGGGGAGAGGGATGTGCATGATTGGCAGATCACTTGCTTAGGCAATTGAGTTGATCATGAGATGTCAAGAATCACACCAGATGTTGTTTTTCCACTAGATGCAATAAGTTGATATTGGTCCAATCCTAGAGAAACGTTCGGAAGCAGTTTTAGAACATAAGTGGATGTTCTAGGGATTTGATAATGATAGCCTCCTTCGGGAGACAATTATCATTCCAGGCTTCCAAGGTGACCTTGATGACAGAGTGACTGTCAGAGTTATAGTTTTTCCCTCCGACGAGGGGCAGTATTTTGGACTGGTGGTCCAAGCGGATACCGAGGAAGGCATGGCACAGGATACTGATTAAGTTCAGTTGACGACACAGTCTAAGACGATTGGATTTGGAGTTCATTCGTGAACTAGGTCCCATCAGATATCCAGACATATTCTAAGACAGGTATTGCTCATTTCGGGAGATGATTTTCTTTACGAACTTGAGATATAGAGAGACATAGAAAGAATCATCAGAGCGGATCCACTCACTGAGGCTATTTCTCGAACACAAGAGTTTCACAAACAAGCTTTGTGAGACTGATCAGTAGAGGAGTTGGGTGTTCGGTATCACATGGGCTGTGAGTATGCGACATCGCAATAATTAACCTTAAGTGCAAGTGGGATATTGTTGGATATAGTGCCCTCAAAGTCAATTATTGGACCGCAGGAACATGATTACAATGATTGAGGGAGGACTTATACCGGTAGGACAGTCTTACTCGAGATGATAGTAAGCTATCTGGTTTATCTTTATCATCGTGTACTGCTTTAGGTGACATTATGTATATCACTATTGCATGTTGATAAAGCCTATAGGATTCTTGCTTGACTACCAACTGTATGATGGCGATCATATACGTGAGAGTTGAGTAGTCTATAAGCACATCCTTAAAAGTGGTCCCTAGTCGCGGGAGTTTCAAGATAGGGCATCGATACTCCGGAGTAGACTAGTGTATACAGTCGATACCCCGACGAGGGGTGATGGCCGGTCTCACAAGCCATTGGTGTCAGTTGGTTCACCTAAGTGTAAGTCCACGTTGCTCACCCCGGTTCTTACGGGGAGGTGAAAACGGCGAAAAATAATTTTTGGTGCAAAGGCAACATGGACTAAAAGGCGGATCTTTGCTAAACTAGAAACTAGCAAACTACTAGAGGCGTTAACTACTATGCCGTAGAAATTATACTTCACGAAAACGGTCCTTCGGGTCTTCCCTCCGCTGTCCGGCTCATCCATCCATGCTCCGAGGGTCGATCTGGATCTTGGTCAGCTCCGCGGCCTTCTTTAGTCGAAGACGATCCACCCGAGAGATGTACACCGAGCTCCACCTCGAGCCGAGGCAACTAGGGTAACATGATCGCTAGTCTTGAAGTCCTAGCTTGTGTAGAAGAGGGTGATGGAAGTATTTGTCTATGTGGATTCTTTTTCTCTCAACACATGAGATCAAAAGAATGAATCAAGAGGAGGAAGAAGAAGGAGCACTAGCAACCATGGAGATTTTCTTTTCTTCTCACTTTTTTAGGAGAGAGAATGAGAAAAGAATAATGAACAAAGAAAAAGAACCATGGTTCAATAATACTCAAAATCATCATTTCTAATCCTATCTTGATAAAGTTGATGGCTACATTGACATGACCATTTTCATAATCCAAAAAGAAAAAGAAAACCAAAGAAAAGTGTAGACCTCTCATGAAGGTCAAGGTCAACATTGGTCAACGGGTCAACAAAGTCAAGAGTGGTCAAGGTGGTCAAAGAAATTAGCCATTACTAAATTATCACTGAAATGATTAGTAAGTAATGTCCGCGGCTCATAATGGTTTTGACCGAACGAATTGCCAAAACCCTAATGAGCCTGCCATATAACGGTTTTGGCCGAACCAACTGCCAAAACCCTAATGTGGCACCTCCTCCTTTTTCGCTCCTCACAACTGTGCATACACACCCGCATCCGCATTCCGTAGAATGCGAATGCATAGAAGACAAAACAAATCCATCCGTGCAATACTAGGATCCGGCTTAAACCAAAGCCTACTAGTATTGCCTGCCCGAACAGCATACACACACAAGTGCACGTAAGTGATCGCAGCCCTGCCGTAAAACCATACGGCCTCTACATGTTTCGCTCAGTGCAGGGAAACTCTCTGTGTGGGACTCTAAAGACTCGACACTACGCTGAAAGTGGGTTTAACCACAGACCGCAAGCGGCACTAGCTGTACGTAACGGTCCCCAGGTAGATGTCGATAAGAAGGCCGATGATGTAAACCGATCCGAACTCCTACTGAGCCTGTATGTGACAATCTCCGTACAGTTCGGTCTGTTCGTCTGATACATCGCATGGAGGACCTAGGGGGCGGTAAACGTTAGTCCCTACTAGCGGTACAAGTCGAGTCGGAGTGTAGCTCAGAACACCTGAGATAACACTGGAAACCTACCAGTCTATCTCGCTTGCCCTGGCCAGGGAATTTGTGTAATGGCTCTCCTAGACACAGCGCGATATCAACCTCCAATATTGGGAGAGACGAATCCTGTCTAACCGTCACTGCCTCCAAGTGCTTCGGGACTGCACCCAACTACTACCTGTTTGCACGACTCCTTTGAGCCGTGGTAGGAAGTAATCAAAGTACAGTGGGAACACACTCGAGGCGAAGTGACAGTGTCAAGTCAACGGACTAAGCTGTACTCATGTCACCTGGGAACTGATAACTGACGATAGATATAATACCAACCAACAGTTCCCGACGAGTCCTGTCCAGTGTACTCGTAACCTAACGAGCACCCGCATACTATCTCTAGTACGACGTACTGATGGCTGTGGGACAGACCACCTCCCGTGCTGGGATGAGAAGCGTATACGCTAGTCTACTCCGGAGTATCGATGCCCCGTCTCGATAGTCCTACGACTAGGGACTGTATAAGGATGTGCTTGTAGATTACCCAGCCCCCACTAGTGTGACTGCCATCACAACGCTGGTAATCAAGCAAAGATCCTAAGGGCTCTACTAATATGTATAAGCGATATGCTAAAAGAATCACATGCACATATTGAAGTAGAAACAAACCAAGTAGCTTACTACCATTTTGAGCAAGATTGTCTATACAACTGTGAATATCCCAAGCTTCCATCAAGTAATATACAAGCTAGTATGATACAGTAATGGCCTCTAGGGCATATACACTAACAATCTACCACTTGCACTAGGGCCATGTACTGGCGTATCGAAGACCTATCATCTCGATCAGCCGCTCGAACTGCATCTGGGGTATGGCCTTCGTGAATGGATCTGCAGTGTTATCTTCCGTATTTACTCTCTTCACCTCGATCTCCCGCCAATCTACGATCTCCCTGATCAGGTGGTACCGCCTCAAAATATGCCTGGACTTCTGATGGGACCTGGGTTCCTTCGCTAAAGCTATAGCGCCGTTGTTGTCACAATACAGCGGTATTGGATCAACACTGGTAGGAACCACCTGAAGCTCCATGAGGAACTTCTTCATCCAGACAGCTTCCTTTGCGGCATCGCAAGCAGCTATGTACTCCGCTTCCATAGTTGAGTCAGCAACGATTTCCTGCTTGGAGCTCTTCCAGCAAACCGCCCCTCCATTGAGGGTAAAGACATAACCCGACATGGACTTGGAGTCATCCTTGTCACTCTGGAAGCTGGAGTCAGCAAAGGCCTCGATATGGAGGTCTTTTCCGCCATACACCAAGAACATCTCCTTAGTCCTTCTTAGGTACTTGAGAATGTTCTTTACTGTTATCCAGTGTTTCTCCCCTGGGTTCGACTGATACCGGCTTACAACGCTTAATGCGTATGCTATATCTGGTCTGGTGCATAACATCGCATACATTATAGAGCCTACCGCAGATGCGTAGGGTATTGATGACATGCGAGCCTTTTCCAAATCAGTCTTGGGAGACATCTCTTTGGAGACGGTGATTCCGTGACAAGCCGGTAGATTACCGCGCTTGGAATCTTCCATACTAAATCGTTTTAGTATGGTGTCTATGTACCACGACTGTGAAAGTCCCAACATCCTCTTAGATCTATCACGATAGATCTGGAACCCCAGAATGTAGTTGGCATCGCCCAGGTCCTTCATGGGGAACCTCTGTGACAAGAATCCTTTGACTGGCTGTAGCATAGGAATATCATTTCATATTAGGAGAATGTCATCCACGTACAAGACGAGAAATACCACAGTTCTCCCTACAATCTTACTGTAAATGCATGGTTCATCTGGGTTTTTGATAAAGTCGAATTCTTTGACAGTATCATCGAAGCAGATGTTCCAATTCTGTGATTCCTGCTTTAGTCCATAGATGGACTTTAGCAACTTGCACACTTTACCGCTGCTCCCACTCTGAATGAATCCCTCCGGCTGATCTGTAAAGACGCACTCTTCCAAATTTCTATTTAGGAAAGCCGTCTTTACGTCCATCTGCCAGATCTCATAATCGAGGAAGGCAGCAATGGCAAGGAGGATCTGAATGGATTTGAGCATAGCCACTGGAGAAAAGGTCTCGTCATAGTCCAAACCAGGTCTTTGACGAAAACCCTTTGCTACAAGTCTAGCTTTATAGGTTTCAACCTGCCCATCTACAACAATCTTCTTTCTGAAGATCCATTTGCAGCCTACGGGTTTTACCCCTTTTGGAGCAAAGTCCAAAATCCAAACTTTGTTGGTGTACATGGACTCCATCTCGGTCCGCATTGCATCCAGCCATTTTACCGAGTCACCGCTCTGAATGGCTTGCTGGAAGCTAGTAGGCTCACCATAGTCAATGGTGCAATCCTCTCTATCCCCGTCTATGAGAAAACTGTAGTATCTCTCGGACGGATGAGACTGCCTACTACTCCTACGGAGTGGCGCTGGGATGTCCGGTTCTTCCAAGCTTTCAGTAATAGCTTGTGGTTCTAGAATTTCTTCCAGTTCTACTACGCTCCCACTTTCACCTTTTTCTAAAAACTGATGTTCCAGAAAGTGGGCATGACAAGAAACAAAAACCTTTTGTTCCTCTGCGTAATAGAAAAAATACCCCCTGGAGTTCTTTGGGTATCCCACAAACTTACACAGTACTGAGCGTGCCTCGAGCTTGTCCGCATGCTGCTTTTTTACAAAAGCTGGACATCCCCATATCTTCAGATATTGAAGATGGGGTTTCTTCCCACACCACATCTGATATGGTGTGGTAGGCACAGTCTTGGAGGGAACCTTGTTCAAGAGATATGCAGCTGATTCTAGTGCATAACCCCAGAAGGATCGCGACAACTCAGCCTTACTCATCATGGAACGAACCATATCCAATAGGGTTCGATTCCTCCTTTCCGATACACTGTTGTGTTGTGGTGTGTATGGAGGAGTAAGCTGAGAGTGAATTCCATTCTCTTTTAAGTAGCACAGAAACTCGGCACTCAAGTATTCACCACCTCGATCAGATCTCAGTGTCTTGATACTTTTGCCTGTTTGTTTTTCAACTTCATTCTTGTATTCCTGAAATTTCTCAAAGTCCTCGGATTTGTGCTTCATCAAGAAGACATGCCCATACCTGGAGAAATCATCTGTGAAAGTAATGAATTATGAATAACCACTTCGCGCATGTGTAGACATTGGACCACAAACATCACTGTGTATGAGTCCGAAAAGCTCACTTGCTCTTTCTCCGTGTCCAGTGAACGGAGTCTTTGTCATCTTTCTCATGAGACAAGATTCACAAGTGGCATAAGACTGGTACTCGAACGGATCCAAGTATCCTTCTTTATGTAACTTTGTCAACCGTGTCTCATTAATGTGACCCAGTCTACAATGCTATAAGAAAGCCTGATTTAATTCCGGAGACTTTCTTTTAAGTGTGTTATGGACACTGAAGATCTGAGCTTGATTCAATACGTATATCCCATTTTGTAATGTACTTGACCCAATCAGAACTTGATTGAATTGGATGTTGACTACATCGCTTACAAAAGTAAAATTATATCCTTCCTTAGAAAGTAAGGATACAGATATGATATTACAAGTTGCACCTGGTACATAAAAACAGTCACGCAGAATCAATATTTTCCCAGTTGTCAGTCCTAGATGATATTCCCCTACGGATTCAGCATACATGCTCATTCCGTTAGCAACCCTGAGAGTCATATCACCTTTCCTGATAACCCTACGGTTTCTCAGAGCCTGTAACGAATTACAGATATAAGATCCTGATCCGGTATCCAATACCCAGGAAGTAGGGTTAACTGACATACAGTTCTCTATTACAAACACACCCGAAGCCAAAGCCATAACATGCTTCGAATTCTGGCTACTGGCTATACAAGCCCTGTAATCCTTCTGCCAATGTTCATTCCTGTAACAATAGGAACATCCCTCTTTTACTACATCCAGTCCCGAAACTTCTGCCCTTCCCTTTCTTTCTACTTCCCTAGTTTCCTTCAGGGTAGTAGGTAGAGACTGTTGAACTAAGTCAGCATCTGACCCGTTCTTCAACGTGGTCTTCAGGTCCGTGAGCTCAAAAGAGCTGGTCTCTGTAAGGACGTTGCCCCTTACAGATGACCCGATAGCGAACCTCGCTGGAAGCAATTCGTTCTAGGTCTCATATCTTGCGATACAAGATTGCTCTCCATATAAATCTTTGTTATGGAGGAAGATAGAAACTAAGTCCATCTTCTCGTGCTGCCTCTGGTATGCACCATCAACTGAGGCTAATACGAGGCACTTGGCTTTCGCAAAGTCCTTTTCCGATGTCTTACGAATATCAATATCCGTGACAGGGGAAACTGGACCTGAGACGGCAAGGGTTGGATTAGTTAAGAGGTGTCCCAGCTTGTCATGGGCAATGTACATCTGGACAGACCTTTGCCAGTCATAACAGTCAGATTCAGTCATTTTATTATCTAGATGTAACCTATGTCTGGTCACTGGGTCGCTGCAATTAAGAGAGAGAGAAGAAAACACTTTAGCATGATGTTCTTGCAAGTTTAGATTGGTTTTTAATTTATCTAAACAGGATGGCTCCCACTGTCTCTCGAATCCCTCTTCAAACCGTAAAGGAAGAATTAGTCGGGATCTATCTCACCGTACAATACTTGCTTAACCGTTCAGCCAGGCTGGTGTCGGTACTTCGAGGGAGGTTTTCCAACGCTTTCACGAAGTTCCTAAATTAAGTATCCTCTTTTCCCTGTGGGCGTAGCCCCGCTAACACCTTTCTAGACACCTACTTGGTTTATAGCATTGATCGTTAAGTGAGAAAGTTCCGAAGGAGTAGCATATACTCACAGTAGGATCGGGATCCAAATATCATCGCATGACAAAACTGAAGGAATCCTACCAGAATCATCACACTCCAAATGGTATGCAGCGCTAACAAGTTTCAGTTCTTTTGAAACTCCCGATGTGGATTTTTGCCCCATGCTCTTATGACCTTGACGAAGGCCAACATATCATAAGTCACATGTCAAGTTCTACCCGTCATTGTCCAGGTTAATTTGAACCCACCCGTACATACCCCTGACGAAGGCCAAAATAGTAGTACGACTGTCCCAAACCAACGCATCTATCTATGCTACAGATAAATATTCAGCAGCTACCAATCACTATGCCTTGGCGAAGGTCAAAATACATAGCTTGAATACTACTGACTATTTAACTGAAATGACGGAGGGCTACGAATGGTTTTGGCGAAACCGTGAACGTAGTGAACTTGATATAATCGAAGGAACCTGATAGCTTTTAAAAGGAGTGGTTCAAGCTCCGCGTTTAAAAGCTGGCTTTTGAAAAGAACCGAGTGGTTTTGAAAGTGTTCCAACGACTTTTACTTGGTTTATTTTCTTGCATTAATTCCAATGCGTCCCATCATTTAATCCTACCATTGCAGAAAACAACGAAAATATGACGTACGCTTATACCATCCGCATTCGCCACGGGGTCCCGTCATCACCCGTTAGGTTACTTAACTAACGACAGAGAGGGGGCTGGACTAGCGCGGATGCAAAACATAAGAAACGCCTAAATAAATATCATATAGATATATATAAACATTCGTCACATGCAATGATAAGCAATGATAGCCATTCCAGATTACAGATGAATACAATGGATATACTAGGAATTCGCAATTCGTACGAGCCTGTAACGAAGAACGGATTACACGGTCGCGATGAATAACCAAACCCCACCCTAGACCCCTACGGGTACGGCAAACTACCCGCCAAGTACCCGAAGCGAAGCAACCTCCCTCAACACGGTGAGTAGGTCACTCGGCACTTTGAGATACCCGGTTGTTTGTGCACCCCACCTTGGGTCTATCCTAGGAGCAAAAACAGTAAAAAGAAATTATACAATGACGGCTACAATCCCGACCCGGTTGTGCGGCCAAACAAATAATATTACATCAATTTACATTTTACAAGAATTGAAAGAATAAGAAAACTCTCATCTCACAACCCCCCGGCTATTCATCCGCGACAATCCAACGAATTCATATATACAAACCATCAACATTACAGATCACAGATATGTATAACCCCCACTAATCGACGTATAGCGATTAGCAGACGTTCAATACATATATCACATCACAGATAATATCCATTAGCCAAAGTCTACAGAATATCGATCAAAATACGGATTTGTAACCACCCCAAAAGTCAATTTGTTCTCTGGAAAATCTGGATAGAAACAACATGTATTAAAAATCCCAAAATTCCTAAATAAAAACACTGCAGAAAACCCGGTCCACGGCCGAGTCAACTAGGCCGCGGATCCGCGGCAGGAAGCATGTTCGTGCCGCGGATCCGCGGCTCTTTGACCGAGCCACTGGATCATTTTTCTGCTGTGTTTTTATAAAACCCTGAGACGATTTTTCATGTATGTCAAATTACTTTTTGAGCAGTATAAAAATTCGACAGAAAGTGGATTTTTCCCGGACGTGTTTTGTGATTTTTTTCCGATCGATATTCTAAATACTTTGCTAACTTGCTAGTTTATGTTTAGCTAGGCTCTGATACCACTGTAAGTCCACGTTGCTCACCCCGGTTCTTACGGGGAGGCGGAAACGGAGAAAAACAATTTTTGGCGCAAAGGCAACATGGACTAAAAGCCGGATCTTTGCTAAACTAGAAACTAGCAAACTACTAGAGGCGTTAACTACTATGCCGTAGAAATTACACCTCACGAAAACAGTCCTTCGGGTCTTCCCTCCGCTGTCCGGCTCATTCATCCACGCTCCGAGGGTCGATCCGGATTTTGGTCACCTCCGCGGCCTTCTTGAGTCGAAGACGATCCACCCGAGAGATGTACACCGAGCTCCACCTCTAGCCGAGGCAACTAGGGCAACAAGATCGCTAGTCTTGAAGTCCTAGGTTGTGTAGAAGAGGTTGATGGAAGTACTTGTCTATGTGGATTCTTTTTCTCTCAACACATGAGATCAAAAGAATGAATCAAGAGGAGGAAGAAGAAGGAGCACTAGCAACCATGGAGCTTTTCTTTTCTTCTCACTTTTTTAGGAGAGAGAATGAGAAAAGAATAATGAACAAAGAAAAGAACCATGGTTCAATAATACTCAAAATCATCATTTCTAATCCTATCATGATGAAGTTGATGGCTACATTGACATGACCATTTTCATAATCCAAAAAGAAAAAGAAAACCAAAGAAAAGTGTAGACTTCTCATGGAGGTCAAGGTCAACTTTGGTCAACGGGTCAACAAAGTCAAGAGTGGTCAAGGAGGTCAAATGGTCAAAGCAATTAGCCATCACTAAATTATCACTGAAATGATTAGTAAGTAATGTCCGCGGCTCATAATGGTTTTGACCGAACGAGTTGCCAAAACCCTAATGAGCCTGCCATATAATGGTTTTGGCCGAACCAACTGCCAAACCCTAATGTGGCACCTCCTCCTTCTTCGCTCCTCAAAACTGTGCATACACACCCGCATCCGCATTCCGTAGAATGCGAATGCACAGATGACAAAACAAATCCATCCGTGCAATACTACGATCCGGATTAAACCAAAGCCCACTAGTATTGCCTTCCCGAATAGCATACGCACACAAGTGCACGTAAGTGATCGCAGCCCTGCCGTAAAACCATACGGCCTCTACACATTTCGCTCAGTGCAGGGAAACTCTCCGTGTGGGACTCTAAAGACTTGACACTACACTGGCAGTGGGTTTAACCACAGATCGCAAGCGGCACTAGCTGTACGTAACGGTCCCCAGGTAGATGTCGATAAGAAGGCCGATGAGGTAAACCCATCCGAACTCCTACTGAGCCTGTATGTGACAATCTCCGTACAGTCCGGTCTGTTCGTCTGATACATCGCATGGCGGGCCTAGGGGGCGGTAAATGTCAGTCCCCTACTAGCGGTACAAGTCGTGTCGGAGTGTAGCCCAGAACACCTGAGATAACACTGGAAACCTACCAGTCTATCTCGCTTGCCCTGGCCAGGGACTTTGTTTAATGGCTCTCCTAGACACGGCGCGATATCAACCCCCAATACCGGGAGAGACGAATCCTGTCGAACCGTCACTGCCTCCAAGTGCTTCGGGACTGCACCCAACTACTACCAGTTTGCGCGACTCCTTTGAGCCGTGGTAGGATAGTAATCAAAGTACAGTGGGAACACACTCGAGGCGAAGTGACAATGTCAAGTCAACGGACTAAGCTGTACTCATGTCACCTGGGAACTGATAACCGACGATAGGTATAATACCAACCAACAGTTCCCGACGAGTCCTGTCCAGTGTACTCCTAACCTAACGAGCACCCGCATACTATCTCCAGTATGACGTACTGATGGCTGTGGGACAGACCACCTCCCGTGCTGGGATGAGAAGCGTATACGCTAGTCTACTCTGGAGTATCGATGCCCTGTCTTGATAGTCCTACGACTAGGGACCTGTATAAGGATGTGCTTGTAGATTACCCAGTCCCCACTAGTGTGACTGCCATCACAACGCTGGTAATCAAGCAAAGATCCCAAGGGCTCTACTAATATGTATAAGCGATATGCTAAAAGAAACACATGCATATATTGAAGTATAAACAAACCAAGTAGCATACTACCATTTTGACCAAGATTGTCTATACAACTGTGAATATCCCAAGCTTCCATCAAGTAATATACAAGCTAGTATGATACAGTAATGGCCTCTATGGCATATACACTAACACTAAGATGTATGCAGGTGCTCATTGGATTATGAGTACACCGGACAAGACTCGCCGGGAATATGCTAGCTGGGTTTTGAAACCCGTCGTAAGATATCAATTCCCAGGTGACATGTGTACAGTTTAGTCTATCGACCTGAGATCGTCATTTGTCTCGTGTGAGTTCCCACTGTACTTTGATTATTACCCTACCATGTCTCAAAGGAGTCGTGCAAACATGTCTTAGTTGGGTACAGTCCCGAGCCACATGGAGGCAGTGAGCAGATCGGCAGGGGATTCGTCTCTCCCAACGTTGGGAGTGAGATCGTGGTGTTTCTGGAGAGCCATTACATAAAATCCATGGCCATGGTAAGCGAGATTTACTGGTAGGTATTCCAGTAGTATCTCAGGGTGTTTTGGACTACACTCCGACATGACTTATACCGCTTTTGGGGTCTGACGTTTACCAGCTCCCTAGGCCCAATATACGATACTCATAGACGAACGGATCAGACTGTACGGATATTGTAACACATAGGCTCAGTAGGGTTCTAGGATAAGTTCGCTCATCGGTTTCCCTTTCACTCAGTACATGGGCAGCCGTTACGTACAACTAGTACCACTGACGGCTTGTGGTTAAACCCATTGCCAGAGTATTGACGAGTCTTTAGAGTCCCCCACAGAAAGTTTCCCAGTTCGGGAGAAACGCTGTAGAGACCGTATGGTTTTATGGTAGGGTTCGAACATACGCGTGCACTAGTGCACGTGTCATGGTTCGGACGGATAATACTAGCGGGCTTTGGTTAAGCCGGATCCTAGTATTATACTGTGTAGATTTTGTCTCATTGCATTTGTATTCGGTCGGAATACAAATACGGGTATGTATATACAGTTGCAGGGTTATCCTGTAATTTTGTTACGGGATCACTTTTTGAAGTTGCCAGTTTGCATTCTTTTTGGCCATGCCTTCTGTTTTTCGCTTTTTGAAGTTGCCAGTTTGCATTCTTTTTGGCCACGCCTTCTGTCTTTTCTCCATGGCTGAATTCTTGTGTAGAAGGGGGCCTTTGCAAATTTCGAAATTAGCAAAGGATGGTTTTTTTGTGGTGTAGGGGCTCCAGTAGTTTCATGAATGTTCTAGGATGAGCTTGGCTTCTTTTTGTGCATTATTGGTGCATTAATTGTGAATGGATTGAAAAAGATATTGGTGTGACACTTTTTCTTTATGGTCACCACCTCTTGCTCTTGTGCTCACCCCCTCCTATTCTTTTTTGGCCGGCCACTATTAGGGTCAGCCCCCTCATTTTTTTTGAGATAGGATGATTCATTTTCATTTTCAAAGAAAATCCTAAGCTCATCTCCAAAGCTCATTTCCATCTCCACTCCAAATGGCAACTTCGATTAACCCTCACCTAATTGCTTCGGTGCTTTGAGACAAAGTGTTCTAGACTTACTCTACATTAACCTTGGACGCGTAGGCTAGCAAACTTCGTGCTCAAGTTGCCTCGGTTCAGAGGCGGGAGCCCGTATAAAGATTCGTTGATGTGGCGCAGTTTTGGGCGAGGAGGAGATCGTAGATCGAGCGAGATCGGAGAGCGAGATTCGTCGGTGCATCCGCAACAAGCTAGGGGCAGAGGTTAAAGATCGAAGGGCACGGATCGATCGGTATAATCTCGAAACCCCTTTACAGTTTACTAGTTTACGGTTAATGGAACGATCCGGGATTCGGATGCGGTTAGCGCCGGTTCCTAAAAAGTTTTTGTTCCGCATTTGGCCTCGGAAAGACGGCCGGGGCGCTGCCGCAACGCAACAGTTTTAACTTGATTTTTGGTATTTGATATTGTGTTCCGTCGTCTGATGTTTTTACGTCAGCAACGGGGGTTGTTTTTTGGTTTTGTAGGCGTAGGCTATAGGTTCTAACCTATAAGCGATTCGCATGCCGTTTTGGTTTTCCGACTTGATTTTAATACTCATTTGCAATTGTGTATTGGTTTTAGGTACCCCACGTGGATTTCAAGACGAAGAGAATGAGCGTGGCGTCATCGACTCCAGCAAGCGAGGATCAAGGTGAGTAGATTTATATCTACGGGAGAAGTCGGGTGGATGGCGTATAGCACCCCCGCAATTTCATAAGATTTTGATGTGACGTGGTATAGATATACATATATGGGTTATTGCGAGATATGAACCTTAGCAATAAAAGCATTAGGAGATCATGGGATAGTGTTAGCAAGATTTGAAGAAAAGGATTTAGTTGGGTTCTTAGTCTTGAACCCTAGAGTAAGGTTGACAAACACACACGTGCATCCACGGGATATGGTTTGGGTGTAATGTTTATATGTGTGTGTGTGTGTGTGTGTGTGTGTGTGTGTGGATGCGTTGGTGTGTGTCTATATATATATACATACACTTATATTCGGTTGATGAGGATGGTATATGGTATTTGGAGATGAGTCGATGAGGATTGGGCATGGTGCCATGAGATCGGTGGTGTGATTTGGTTCGTATTAGGAGATACGATATGATAGTATAGCTGATCTTTAGGCGATGTGTTTCAGACATACGCACATATATTTGTTGATGGTATCAGGTTGTACTAGACTTAGATCTGTACACCAGTTCATGACATATGATGATAAGAATACCATATGAGTAATGAGAAAAATATGATATTTGACCCGTACCCAGATTTGAGATGTCGTACGATAGATTTACCGTACGAGATATAGTTATGATGTTAGATCCGCACTCTTGACTCAAGGATGTCCTATATATATTGTATCGTACGTGATACTATTGAGGCGAGATCACCGACTACTAGGTATATATATAGACCGACTCAGACTTAGGTGGATTTCCTTACCCTTTTGACTGGGCTCGAGTCATACTAGTTTTCAAAAGTGGAGAATTGTGAGTAATTTAAATACCAAACTGTATGACTCATATATTGGGTAGGTATATTTTTCAGTGTTGCTGTTACTACATCACTTTCTGTATATTCATGATGTTTCATCGCATTGCATGCTTGTACATATGTTATCTGTAATTATTATGAAACCCTGTTGTCAGGACACCAGCACCATTACCGATGATGCGTATATTCCACGTACACTTGCTTGCTGGCTCACACACATCATCATCGGTAATTTCCATGTCACGTACACTTTAGAGAATACTATTCATTGACATAGCTTGCTAGTTGATAGTTGCAATATCTTATAGCTTTCATATGCTAGTTTAACTATTGCATTTATTGCATGATATCAGATGCATTCATATATTCATTGGTCATGCAGTATTATGGAGATTTATGTCGGTATTCACTATTTATTGACATCATGATTTTGATAATTTCGGATCCTTCTTGAGATTTCTGGATTTGGAAACCGCATGTGAAAGTTTTATAAACTGATGATTTGTTTTAAAGAGATAGATGCGGTTTTTACTTGATATGATGAGTATTGTCCACCATGATGTTTTCTCGGTTCTGTGATGGTTTTCGAGACCCGATTCGAGGAGTTAGATGAACCGTCTGTGTGTACATGGTGGACCCAGTATGCTACTATGGGGCAAGAAGCTCGAGTTGTAGACGATGAGCCCGGCAGGGGCAGACTGCTTACTGGTGATTGTCTGGCATGGCGGATATCCAGAGGATACCGTTCGTGGTCGTGTGATTGATGATATGGGCCGATCCGGACTGACGGAACCTGAGGTATTGAGTTATTGAGATTTGATGATACAGGCCAGTCCGGATACCCGGAGCCTGAGATATTGAGATATTGAGATTTATGTTTTGTGTCAATGCTTGACACTGATTTCTCTGTTGATTTCATTGATGATACTCGATTTATATACATACAAAAATCTCATTAAATAAAGAAAACAATTGTCTCACTTATAATGTATTCTGTTTTCATTCGTAATGCATTCATACATCATATATCTGATATGTTGCTATCAGAGGCACTGATACGAGCACGTGGTATTGCACTTATATGTAGATGGATCAGGAAATTATTTGAGGATATTACTTGACATGGCTTAGGATGCGTCATACATGTGATTTCTGCTCTGTGATGTTTTCTACTCACGAGTTGGCAACTCACCCCCGTTGTGCCACAGTTCCTTGCAGGTTTTGCCGTACAGGTTTCGTTGCGGCTTGCTGGCACACTGCTCCTTCCGGGTGATTGCTTTGGTAGGTGGGTTCACTTGCATCGTGACCACCATTGTATATTTGTTATTTCAGTTGTATCTAGTAAAACTCCATCAACCAGACTTGTATATTTAATAAAACTAGAAGACCAGTGTTTATTCTTTCGACCTTAGAGTCGTGCTTGTATTATTATGGTTTTCTGGTGGATATGGGCTTTCTTTTGAGTTTTGATCCCCGCCCTTCGGCGTTATATATTATATTTCTTGCGTAGTTTTGTCCGCCCTTTTGGCGAAGAGCTAGCTCCCGCTTGGGGATGCTTTATTCATTATATATGCTTTATCAGGTTTTGTACCCGTTTGGGGTCAGTATTTACAAAGGAACCTCTGCCGAAATTTTTATAAAAGACTTGAGGTTTTTTTTAAGATGCAATACTTCGGCTTATTTTGTTAAACTACTTGCTTTAAATTGGTTTTCCCTTCACTCTACTGCTTCATTGGTTTTAATTTCTGGGTTTTGGCTTACTTAGATTACGCACGCCTCGAGACGTTTCGTAATTAGGGTGCCTGTCATGTTCCGTACTTTTCGGGTCGTGACAAAGTTGGTATCAGAGAGTTAGGTTTTAACTTCTGAGTGTAGGATGACCCTTGGTTGATGGAGTAGGTGACTCAAGTAGAGCGGCGTACCGTGTGTATGTTCCACGTCATACTTACAATACAATACTCCGCTTAAGAAACCTTAGGATGTACATTTCTTTGCACAGTATTATCTTCATTCTTATGATCTATCCTCTTCAGTATCGGTTTATGGTTTTGTTTCCACGATTACACGGGCAGAGAGAGCTAAGGCTAGAGTTGTGTCAGCACGAGCTAGTCACGGAGGAGGACTGACTTGGGCATGATTTCAGGGACACACGATTGCATAGATATATCGTCTTACTGTGTTTTCGCTCCATGAGCGTTTGATGGATCGCTTTTACGAGATTCTCGGACATGCAGATCAGCACCATAGGATTGGTCCACTGCTAGAGGCCAGCCAGAATGTGATGACCGTCAATGCACCGATTATATTTGATGATTGAGGCACTGTTCAGCGTGCGGACGAATGAGCCAGTTGCTGCTGCGAAGGATGAGATATCGTCCCAGATGTTTGGAGCTATTTCCGCACGAGTTGTACTTAAAGATATGATAGAAGATCGCTAGTCACCCAAGGAGGAATGACTAGGACATGTTATTCATTGCTTACCCCGATGCGAGGTCATCAGATTAGTGGATTCCAGCTAGAGAAGACTTCATGCAGATACGATGAGAGTCGAAAGAAAACGATCGAATGTCAGAAACCCATTTTTCCAAGTTTAAAGTATTCAGAAAGACATGCAAGTAATTCTGTAGACCTTCTAGAAGAATGAAACCCTAACTCGACATAATGACCATGGGAACGTTTTTGAACCTTAGGGTTTACAGCAGTTCCGCGGTGCCATTAGTGAGGCTTGGGTTTGACCTTCTACGATTGGTCCGTAGGTACTTTGGCATATACCGGATATTATTAAATTGTTCACGAGTGTTGAGCTCTCGGGAAATTATGGGACTTTGGTGTATCGATCGAAAAAATTCGACGCCATTCGGATATCATGTGATGGGATACATTGCTTGGGAGACTCCTGAGATGAGTATAGCCGTTGGAGCGTAGTCCATGCAGTCACGAAGAGACAAGTCCGAATCAGTCGACATTAGAGAAAGAGGAGTAAGAGGTTCGTACGAGATCTTGATGAGATGACGTTCCACTCCGCTGACATCAGAGATGTGATACGCATGCAGAGGCGTTGTACATGGATATATCTTCCAGAAGGAGTCGCGATGAGTTTGCAGCCATTCCGGAACAAGAAACAGATTTAGTAAAGGATGATAACTTCTGAGAAGTTCGGCAGAAATGAGATTTGGAAGAGACCCCGACAAGATCTTTCTGGAATACAATACGAGAAGACTTTGACCCAGGATCGGTCATAGTACGCACACCCAGTAGGCCAGAGTTCGACATCGTCGACGAGGCATGTTATGAGTGACCATGACTGTTGGCCAGAGATTTTTAGAGGATGTGCTTGAGTAGGACTGTTTCCGCCATATTTGATTTCGGTATTTTGAGATTTATTTTCATGATTGAGATTTTGTGCACCACAGTTGCACTTGACTTCGATTTGATGTCATTCGAGATGTTGATTTTGATTTCATGCCTTATATTTTGGATGATTTATATGCATGATTGAGATTTTTTGCACTACAGTTGCACTTGACTTCGGTTTGATGTCATTTGAGATAGTGATTTTGATTCCATACATATGGTAGGCATGTGATTTGACTTATGCTTTCGGCATAATTTTCATGCACTTTTAGTATTTTGATTCGATTTTGTGCACGCTGATGCACATGGTTGTGAGATTATATACCACGGTATACCGATTTGGATTTGGATTGAGATGTGTTGTATACTATCGATTTCGATTGTGATATTCGATATTTGTTTTCGTGCACCTTGTGCACTGGATTTGGATTCTTGGGCATGCTTGGGCGCTTGATGCGATTTTGGTGCACACCAGATCCATTAAATCGAGATTTTCGTGTATATTAGATGCACCTGGTATTGCTGTCAGGCACACACCGTTGCCCTTGATAGGTGTTTTCGTGGACACCTGTTGCACTTAGATTTTTTTTCTGTGCCTATGTACGACACATTCATGGATTTTGATTTCCGTACGCACCGGACGCACGGGATTGTTGGATGCGTTTTTTGAGGCTGATTTTGCTTTTGAGCACTTTGTTTTCATGATGGGCACTATATTATGTAGTAGCCGAGCTGGACTGATCTGAGGACGGTACCTGAGCACTTTGCATGCATTAAAAGCTTACCAAGAGGTTTTCAAAAAGGAGCTATAGTCTCCCTATTTTCTTACGTGTCTGTAAGCAACACGAACGTTTACAAAAAGAAAACCTTTTGGATATTTTGGGAACGACGAAACGCATATTTATCAAAACATATATGAAGGTATATTTATTACTTTCATACGACGAAACACATAAATGAGCGTCCATCACTTGTGCCGTGAGTTATGCATCGAACGACAATTTAGAAAAGATTTTGCATATGTTGTATTCAGTTTTAAGATTTTTCCAAGAATGCGTGCTATATATGTTTTATAGTATTTGACCGTGCATATTGGATTTCAGTTGAGGATTTCGAGATCTGTATCTCCATTGTAACTCCGATGATATGCGTGCAAATCCGATGATTTGCGAGACGCTTGACGGAGTTCGATTTGGGTTTGTATTCGTTTTCAGTCGCACGCGATGCGCTGTAGCTTTCTATACCTTCCGTGATTTCGGAGCCCCGTTGATTTGATCTGATTATTGAAATGTTTTAGAATTTGGGGGTTTAAATTTAAATTCGGGGACCGAATTTATTTAAGGGGGAAGATTGTAACATTTCAGAAAATATAAAATATTATTTTTGGAATTTAATATTAAAATAATATATTTCCCCAAAACTGCCTGATTTGCGAAATTGGGGTTTTCGAAAAAGGGTATAAATATATACCAATAATTGTGAAATAATTGGGAATTAAAATGATTTATTCATTTAAAAATATATTTAAAGGATTTGGTATTTTTTAGATTTATTATATGCAGTTTAAATGAAAACCCGATTAGTGCACTGCTAATCGCGATTAGGCCAAATCCGTGATTTTACAGTTTTTCAAGGCTAGTGCACCATGGCATGTCGCATTCTATTTACATGTTGTTTCTTGTGTTGTTTTGGGGTATTATATGGTTTGGTTTTAAATAAATAAGAAAAGGTTAAAAAGAGAAAGGGTAAAAGGGTAAATAGTGAGTGGGGGTGAGAATAAGAGACGAAAGAGAGAGAGGGGGCAGCCATTTTTATCCTCCCCCATTTGTTTTCATCTCCTCCTTCAACTCACTTCCCTCCACCTCTACCTCAAGATCGATCTCCAAAAATTCACCTAAACGCTATACTCCCTTCATAAAAGTTGATCTCCTCCTTCTCCTCTACACATTGGACCAAGAAAAGTAGGATTTTGACAACATTGGCAAACTAGGGTTTTTCTTGAGTTGCATCCATGAGGTATATATTCTTCCATTTAGTGTAGTTTTTAGTTCTTTATATTCTAGTTTAGTTTAAAAGTGGTTTAAGTGTGAGATAGTGAAGTTAGAAATTCCTAGAGAAGGGTTTGAGTGTTGTGTGGATTGGGTGATGCCTAATGGCTGTTTACAAGACCCTAGAGACCAATTCTTTACCTGGACCAGTCACCAAAACCCAAAGATACGAACTTTAGATTCGTCGACATCGGATAATTGTGTGAATTGTGAGGGTATTTTGGAATCTGCTAACACCCGGGGACCCTAAAAATTATTTAGTGATTACTGTGAGTCATGCAGGCAACCTAGAAGCTCCTCAGAAGACCAAAGCCTCAAACCCCTTACCCATGCCGCAGATTTAATCATTTGGGCCGCAAATTGATTCCTTGGTACTTCCAAATTGGTTCGTGCTTGGTCCAGGGCTTTATGTTCAGTAAATTAGACCCTCCATATGTGCAGAATTGACCAATTTGGCCTAGGGTAAAATCTGGGACCATTTTCTTGATTTGCTGCTTTGTTTTGCGATTTTGTTTTAAATTGATTTTTGGTATTTGATATTGTGTTCCGTCGTCTGATGTTTGTACGTCAGCGACGGGGGTTGTTTGGTGGTTTTGCAGGAGTAGGCTATAAGTTCTAACCTATAAGCGATTCGCACGCCGTTTTGGTTTTTCGACTTGATTTTAATACACATTTACGATTATGTATTGGTTGTAGGTACCCTACGTGGATTTCAAGATGACGAGGATGAGCGTGGCGTCATCGACTCCAGCAAGCGAGGATCAAGGTGAGTAGATTTATATCTATGGGGGAAGTCGGTTGGATGGTGTATAGCACCCCCGCAATTTCATAAGATTTTGATGTGACGTGGTATAGATATACATATATGGGTTATTGCGAGATATGAACCTTAGCAAGAAATGCATTAGGAGATCATGGGATAGTGTTAGTGAGATTTGAAGAAAAGGATTTAGTTGAGTTCTTAGTCGTGAACCCTAGAGTAAGGTTGACAAACACACACGTGCATCCACGGGATATGGTTTGTGTGTGTGTGTGTGTGTGTGTGTGTGTGTGTGTGTGTACATATATGGATGCGTTGGGGTGTGTGTGTGTGTGTGTATACATATATGGATGCGTTGGGGTGTGTGTGTGTGTACATACACTTATATTCGGTTGATGAGGATAGTATATGGTATTTGGAGATGAGTCGATGAGGATTGGGCATGGTGACATGAGATCGATGGTGTGATTTGGTTCGTATTACGAGATACGATATGATAGTATAGCTGATCTTTAGGCGAAGTGTTTCAGACACATGCACGTATATTTGTTGATGGTATCAGTTTGTACTAGACTTAGATCTGTACCCCAGTTCATGACATATGATGATAAGGATACTAGATGAGTAATGAGATAAATATGATATTTGACCCATACCCAGATTTGGGATGCCGTACGATAGATTTACCGTACGAGATATAGTTATGATGTTAGATCTGCACTCTTGACTCGAGGATGTCATATATATATATATATATATATTGTATCGTACGTGATACTATTGAGGCGAGATCACCAACTACTAGGTATATATATAGATCGACTCAGACTTAGGTGGATTTCCTTACCCTTTTGACTGTGCTCGAGTCATACTATTTTTCAAAACTGGAGAATTATGAGTAATTTAAATACCAAACTGTATGACTCGTATATTGGGTAGGTATATTTTTCAGTGTTGCTGTTACTACATCACTTTCAGTATATTCATGATGTTTCATCGCATCGCATGCTTGTACATATGTTATCTGTAATTATTATGAAACCCTGCTGTCAGGACACCAGAACCATTACCGATGATGCGTATGTTCCACGTACACTTTCTTGCCGGTTCACACACATCATCATCGGTAATTTCCATGTCACGTTCACTTTAGAGAATACTATTCATTGACACAGCTTGTTAGTTGATAGTTGCAATATGTTATAGGTTTCATATGCTAGTTTAACTATTGCATTTATTGCATGATATCAGATGCAATCATATATTCATTGGTCATGCAGTATTATGGAGATTTATGCCGGTATTCACTGTTTATTGATATCTTGATTTTGATGATTTCGGATCTTTCTTGAGATTTCTGGATTTGGAAACCGCATGTGAAAGTTTTATAAATTGATGATTTGTTTTAAAGAGATAGATGCGGTTTTCCTTGATATGATGAGTATTGTCCACCATGATGTTTTCTCGGTTCTGAAATGATTTTCGAGACCCAATTCGAGGAGTTGGATGAACTGTCTGTGGGTACATAGTGGACCCGGTATAGTACCCCGGGGTAAGAAGCTCGAGTTGTAGACGATGAGCCCGGCATGGGCAAATTGCCTACCGGTGATTGTTTGGCGCGGCGGATATCCAGAGGATACCGTTCGTGGTCGTGTGATTGATGATATGGGCCGATCCGGACTGACTGAGCCCGAGGTATTGAGATTTTGAGATTTGAGACACTGAGATATTGAGATTTGATGATACAGGCCAGTCTAGATAGCCGAAGCCTGAGATATTGAGATATTGAGATTTATATTTTGTGTCGATACTTGACACTGATTTCTCTGTTGATTTCTTTGATGATACTTGTAACATTTCAAAAAAATAAAATATTATTTTTGGGAATTTTTATAATTTAATAATAAAATATTGAATATTTTAATAAGGCGGTACAATTTAATAACGATAAATAGGGATTTTTTTTGAAAATTATGGAAATTATTTAAAAGAGGCTGTTTTATGTAAATTATGCAAATTTTAAGTTTTTATGATTAATTATATGCTAATATAGTGCTAATCGCGATTAAAAATCGCTAATCGCGTTTTAAGCTTGTTTTGTGCAAAACATGCACCGTCTCATTTTTACACTTGTTACTTTTTTTCATGGCTTTCCTACATGTTTTATAGCATGGTTGTTGATTTATTAGGAAAGGAAAAGAAAAGAAAAGAAAAGAAAAGGATATGATTAGAATAGTGAGGAGTGGGCAAGAGAGAGAAAAGTGGGTGATGGGTCAACCCTTGTTATGAGCCATCCCCCATCATTATTCCCACTCATTCCTCTCCCCTCTCTTCACCATTACTGCTGCCCCTCCTCTTCTCCACAAAATCCCCCGAAACACCATGAAAATCAACTCAAAACCCATTACCCTTTTCATTAAAAAGATGCACAAGCTCAAGGGAAACACATTGGACCAAGAAAGCAAGGATTTTGGCCACTTGGGGCAACTCAAGAATTTTCTTGAGTTGCCAAATGAGGTATTTTCTGAACCATAAGTTTAGTGTTTCCATTACTTTTACCCCCATGTTAGATTAGAACCGATATCGTGTGGTTTGGGTGAAGTTTGAAAACTCTTGTTAGGGTTATTGGAATTTGAGAGTTGTAATGGGAAATTGATCTCAGTAGAGGCCTCACAAACCCCTTAGTGCTAGAATTCTGGCCTAAAACAGAGACTAGAACACCGGAATATGGTTTTGGAAAAGCCGATATCGGGAAATTGTGGAATCTGTGAGGGTAAAATGAAATCTGCTATCACCCCGAGACTCTGAAAATTATTTTGCATGGACAGTGATACATGCAGGCACCTAGGAAGCTACCACCAAAACCCTAGCCCCTGGATTCTCTTTCTGGCTGCAGATTTAATCTGTATAGCCGCAAATTGAGGCCTGGGTCCTATCAATTTGATTCGTGTTGGTTCTGTAGCTTTAATTCATGTAAATTAGACCCTGGCATATGCAAAATTGTCTGATTTGACCTAGGGTAGAATCTGGAACCTTTTTCCTAAGTTGCTGTTTTGATTCGAGTTTCGTTTCTCGTATTTTAAATTCTGGATTTGTGTATTTGTGTTTTACCTCGATCACTTGATGTTTGCATGACGACATCGAGGGCTGTTTGATGGTTTTGAAAGCGTAGTCCATAGGTTCTAACCTATAGGCCTTAACGCGTCGTTTGGTTTTCTCGATGTGATTTTAAGGTGCATTTGCGATTGTGTTATCTTGTAGGTACCTTCTCGAGGGCTTCATACGATGAAGAAGATGAAGGCGACATCGACACCGACACGCAGGATGCAAGGTGAGTAGATTATATCTATGGGGGAAGTCGGGTGCATGGCGTATAGAACCCCCGCAGTTCGATGTTTAGTATACTTGATATATACTCTATATATATGTATATGATAGCGTTTTGTGTGATATGGATATTCGAGATGTGATTAGGTGTACTATGGATAGATTAGGGTTTAGAAGTAAACTAGTATGGTTTTCTACTTGGGAACCCTAGAATAGGTTTACACCCACACGCACACACATACTTGCTTGTTATACTTATACCTAGATGATGAGGATAGTGTATGATTTTGGAGATGAGTCGATGAGATTGGGCATAGTGCCATGAGATCGGTGATATAATGTGATTCGTATTTGGGATACGACATGGGATTTTAGCGGGCCTTTGGACGTGTGTTTCGCACACGCATTTATATTTATATAGATGGTATCGATTTGTACTAGACTTAGTACCCCAGATCATGAGATTTGACGATAAGGATACCAGATAGTGAATGTGATGATGATGATATTGACCCGTACCCAGCTGTTGGGATGCCGTACCATGATTTACCGTACGAGCTTTATATTGATGATAGATCTGCACTCATGACTCGAGGATGTCATATGATATTCTATCGTACGTGGTAACTTTAAGGCGGGATCACCGACTATTATATATTTATATATATATATCGACTCAGATTTGTTGGAGATAGTGCCCTCAGAGTCAATTATTGGATCACAGGCACGTGATTGCAATGATTGAGGGAGGACCTATCCCGGTAGGACAGTCTTACTCGAGATGATAGTATGCTATCTGGTTTATCTTTATCATCGTGTACTGCTTTAGGTGACCTGGCATGTCGCTATTACACGTTGATAGAGCCCCTAGGATTCTTGCTTGACTGCCGGCAGTATGATGGCGATCATATACGTGGGAGCTGGTAGTCTATAAGCACATCCTTAAAAGGTCCCTAGTCGTAGGAGTTTCGAGACAGGGCATCGATTCTCCAGAGTAGACTAGTGTATACAGTCGAGACCCCGACGAGGGGCGGTGGCCGGTCTCACAAGCCACTGGTGTCAGTTGGTTCACCTAAGATGTATACAGATGCTCATTGGGTTATGAGTACACCGGACAGGACTCGCCGGGAACCTGCTAGTTGGTCTTATACCTGACGTCAGATAGCAGTTCCCTGGTGACATGTGTACAGGTTAGTTCATCGACCTGAGGATCGTCATTTGTCTCGTGTGAGTTCCCACTGTGCTTTGATTACTACCCTACCACGGCTCAAAGGAGTCGTGCAAACAGGTTTTAGTTGGGTACAGTCCCGAGCCACATGGAGGCAGTGAGCGGATCTTCAGGGGTTCGTCTCTCCCGGTATTGGGGGTGAGGTCGTGCTGTGTCTAGGAGAGCCATTACGCAAAGCCCTCGGCCGAGGCAGGAGATTTACTGGTAGGTATTCCAGTAGTATCTCAGGGCGTTCTGGGCTACGCTCCGACACGACTTGTACCGCTTTTGGGGGTCTGACTTTTACCAACCCCCTAGGCCCGCCATGCGATACTCATAGACGAACGGACCGGACTGTACGGATATTGTCACTGACAGGCTCAGTTGGGTGTCGGGGTGAGCTTCCTCATCGACGTCCCTTTTGGTCAATAGCTGGTGGCCCGTCACGTATTGGCTAATACCTCTGACGTGCTAGTGGTTAAATCCACAGCCATAGTATTGACGAGTCTTTAGAGTCCACCACACTTTCAGTTACTCAAGCTTTCGGGCGAAACGCTGTAGAGGCCGTATGGAGATATGGCAGGGTCCGATTAGATACGTGCGGTATTGCACGGATCAGGATCGGACAGTTTTGTACTAGTGGCCGTATGGTTATATGGCAGGGTTCGATCAGATACGTGCGGTATTGCACGGATCAGGATCGAACGGATTTTACTAGCCGGCTTTGGCTTAAGCCGGTCCTAGTCTAGTACAGTGTAGATTTTGTCTCATTGCATTTGTATCCGGTCGGAATACAGATGCGGGTGTGTATGCACAGTATAGGGGTTTTCCTGTAATTTATTACGGGACCAGTTTTCTGGAGTTGCCAGTTTGCATTCCGTTCCGGCCGGTTTTCCTTTGTTCTTTCCCGGCCGGACTTTTCTGATGGAGGGGGTAATTTGCAGTTTTGCAAATTACATTTGGTGGAGGTTTTATTTGTAAAAGTATTTATTATGAAAGCATCTTTTATATTCCTTTCTTTTCTATCATCATTTCTTGAAAAGGTGATTAGGATTGATTTTAAGCTTAATGTGAGTTTGTGATGATGGTGTTAGGATATGGTCACCCTCTCCTTTTTCCTACACTCACCTCCCTTCATGTTTATGTGTTCATATTGTTTCCTCCACCATTCTTCTTCTCACTTGATGAATATGATAAGTTTTTCATGAGAGGAAAAAGAAAGAGAGAAGAAGAAGAAGAGAGCTTCATCTTGAGAGTTTCATCCATGATCTCATTTTCTTGCTAGAAAAATGCAAGCACCATTTTCCTATTCTTGATTCCTCCATCACCATGGCAACAAACCCCAAAGAGACATACCCTCTACACTACACATTCTACAGCATATCTTGAGCATGTCGAGTTGCCGGCTTCATGCGCGAGTTGCCTCGGTATTGAGGCGGGAGCCCGTAAAAGAAGAAGGCGATGTGGTGCCCTTTCCGGCGAGGAGGCGACGATATGGAGACTACACTTTCCGTGGGAGATCGGGACGATGGAGATGAAGACCGGAGGACTCGGATCACTCGGTATACTTCTCACCCTATCTCTTAAATGCTAGCTTTAGGTTAATGGTAAACGATCCGGGTTTTTCATTGTCCGCGGTAGCGCCGGTTTCCGAGTAAGGAAAATTTTTATTCCGCATTTTGGCCTCGAGCAAGAGGCCGGGGCGCTGCCGTGGCGCAACATGGTATCAGAGCCACGCCATTAACCTTGTCTAGCTTGTTCTAATGTGTTTTACTTATCCGATCGACCGAAATTCTAAAAACCGTATTTTTCCTTCACATCAGTTTCTGTTGAAATTTTTTGAAGTCTAAAAATTTTTCAGGTTGTAAATTATTGATGTACTGGAAAATCTAAGAACTCTGTAAAATTTCGATGAAGTGATTCCACAGTTGGAGCGCGGAACCGCCGCATAAATCCCCATTCCGCCGCCCTTCCGCCGCGCACTGTGGAGATCACTGCACCAATTTTTTTCAGAGGCTTTCTGGACTTAAAATATGGGTTTTGGAATATTAAACTTGGGCCAATTATTTCTGTGAGTGCTACAGTTTTCTTTTGGGCCCACTTGTTAATTGTTTGATCAATCGGAAAATTTTAAACACATTATTTCACAGTATTTACATTATATCTGCGACCGTGAATGTCACTCGATCGGTAAATCCGGTCTAACTGCTATAGCCCGGTTAGACGGATTTGCGAACGTGATTTTCACGTTGATGTTCTATGTTTATGCTGTGATGTTGCGGATCGGTCGTGGGGGATAGCCTGGATGCAATGCTAGTACAGTTTTGGTGTATTATGTACATTTGATATTGCGGGGCGAGCGTCCGACATGTGGACTGCCGTCACTGCCTGTTTGTATTATTCTTTTGGGGCACGACCTGGTTGCGGTCGATGTACCCGGTGTATGTATATTTTACTTTCTGTACTAGGATTACCCCGCGGAGGGGTGCACGGATAGCCGGGTTCTAGAGGGCAACGGGCCCGCATCTCATGGCATTGAGACGGAGGGGGCTTCACTCTAGGATTGGCGGGCTATTCGCCGCACTCGTAGGGGGTACAGGTTGACCCAGGAGGGGTGCCCAAGTTACCGGATTCCATGAAGTGCTGGGTGGTCCATTCACGGAGCTGAAGGGGGCTGCCTCGCTTCAGGTTTTGGCGGGTGACTTGCCGCGCCCGTAGGGGTCTAGGATTTCATTGCGCAGGCTATCCACACGACCAGGGGAACGTCGGGTTTCAGCAGCGGCTCTGTGAAACCCGGGGCTTCCAGATATCTGTATTGTTCTGTGATGCTGTACATTTATGTGATGTTGCATTTTATCACGCCTTGAGCGAAATATAATATATTGGTATATATATATTAGTAGATGTTGTATATGTTTTACATCCGCGCTAGTCCAGTCCCCGCTCTGCCGTTAGTTAGCTAACCTAACGGGTGATGACGGGACCCAGTGGCGAATGCGGATGGCATATACGTACGTCAGTATATTTTCGTTCTTTGTGGTGTGATTAATTGATGGGACTGCGTTGATTCGGATCAATGCAAGATAAACAAACCTAATCTGATGTTGTTGGAACATTTTTCAAAAAGCTGTTATTGCAAGGACGTTCACTTTTGTTTTGCATCGTGGTATTCATTTGGAATATCCTGCTCCTTAGTCGACGAGGCAAGGGCCGAGATCCCTTCACCGGGAGTGACCCCTTGGACAGAAGTTTGCGTCAGGGCATTAACTTCACTATAGCCGATTACTTTTGCTTTGCATCGTGGTATTCAGTTGGAATATCCTGCACCTCATTCTACGGGGAAAGAGCCGAGATCCCTTCACCGGGAGTGACCTCTTTAGCAAAGGCTTTCGTCACTATATTTTTATAAAAACTATGCAGTTCCTTCAACGATATCAAGTTCATTACGTTAAAGGTTTTTCGCCAAAAACCAGCCGTAGCCCTCCGTCATTTCCTACGGGTATTATTTAGTATTCGTGCTGCGTTTGTTGACCTAGTCAAGACGCAGTGTTCGGTAGCTAAGTGGTACTTGTTTGTTGCATAAGTGGGATTGGTTAGGACAGTCGTGCGGCCTTGTTGACCTAGTCAAGGGCACGTACGGGTGGGTTTAATGCAATCCAGAATAATGACGGGTTGAACTTGACTGGCGGTTTATGGTTTGTTGACCTAGTCAAGGTCATAAACCGCTTGGGGTAAAAATCACATCGGGAGTTTCAAAAGAACTGAAACTTGCCAGGCATGCGCATACCTTCTGGAGTGTGGTGACTTGAGTGGATTCCGTCAAGTTATCATGCGATGATAGTTGGATCCCGATTCCCACTGATGAGTTATTTTACTCCTCGGGTGACCCCGACTAGTTCTTCTTTCAGGTTTGGAGGAGAATTTGAGGTACAGTGGGAGGTTTCCAGATTAGAAAAAGTAATAACCATTCTGATCTAGGTTAGAGTGCACGCTGAGTGTTTCTTTTCTCTCTCTCTTTGGCTGCGTCCATTGACCCGACCCTAAGACTATGACTCAGTGACCAAGTTGACCGAACCTTCTTAACACAGGCTTTTGGATTGTCAGAGTTGCAGACCTCATTGCCACTCCTACTTTTACCCTTTTCTCCAGGACACCCCGCGTTACTGCGAACGTCCACTTCCATTGGACAAAACCATCGTATGGTTAGATACGAACTCGAAGGACTTCGAGGATGGTTTCTGGTTCTGGAGAAAACAAATAGGATTATTCAGTTGTCTTTTCTTTTCACCCTCTCTCAGGTTGCGAGTACTCCTTGGTTTAGGAGTAGTACACCTATTACGCAAATTGGATAGTCTTCGTCCAAACCATAGGCTGGTGCCGACCGGTAGGGAATGAAGAAAACCAGTTAGCCTAAACGGTGTACAGAAGGTATTAAGATTAAGACAAAGCAAGGGATTAGTAAGAGGGCAAAGTAAATTGCGACTGATATTCACGACCAAACCAAGTATTTCTTCGCCAATCCTAAATCACCTTTGTATTTCTCCTGGACACTCCGTGTCACTACGAAGATCCACAGTTTATTGGATACTCCATCGTATGGTTATATACGAACTCGAAAGGAACTTGTTCCAGTTCGGGGATGGATTCTGGTTCAGGAGAAATAGGAATAAAGTACATTCAGGTGTCTTTTATCTTCACCTTCTCTCGCGTTGCGAGTGTTCCTAGGATTAGGACAGTACACCCTTCATGCTTTTTGTATAGTCTTCTTCCAAACCATAGGCTGGTGCCGAACAGTAGGGAAGGAATAAAACCATTTGGCCTAAAGGGGTGTGCAGACGGTAATGACTAAAGACATATAAAGGGATTTGGACAGATGGCAAAGAGATATACGGTTACAGTTGTGAATCTGGATGATGGAAGAGGCATTACTAGGAATACCAGGATACCCCGACGAAACATTTCAATGTTTCAGCTTCACTGTGTACTGTTAATGGAAAACTGATTTCCCGATTAGACACTTACTCCAGGGTATGTATTTACCAGGTATGATTCTCACATCTGTATGGTTTTACAGATGATGAGTGGGAGTAAGTTATTGGGAATTAGGTGATCATCTTCATTGTTTGAGGAAGTCACCTGGGTTGTTTGCCGGACGGCAATTATTTGGTTTTGAATATCCGCGGTTATGCACCAATTTCAAATTGATATATCTGTACGTCTATTTTTATAGAGTGAGATATACCTTTTGAAGTTATGTCGATGACATTTACCTATATCAGTGGATGGTTAGGTAAGGAGCATTAAACAGCGGTGTAATTCTTCTTAACCATAAGTACAGTTTTCAACCTACGACACACAGTGAATGAGTTATCAGACTCAAGGGACTTATACAGAGCATTGTATGTTGTCCAGTGTCCATTAGGACAGAGGGGTTGGTCCTCGTACTATATTCGGTTTACTTATGACTTCTCTAGTTTTTTAGACAAGTGTTTCGTAAAAACACAGGGTCCGAATTTTGAGAAGTTATAGGTATTTGGATAAAGTAGAGAACTAGGTATAGCAAGTATCGGGATTCTTCAAAGAGATTGAAGATGTAGATACTTGTGTATGGTATTCAGTTGATAGTAATGATAAAGAGAAATTGCTTCTCTTTCAGGTTACTCATAATTGGAAGCATTCCTAAGTTGAGTAACGCTGATCGGCCTCCTTCCATTTAGTTTACATGCACTGGAGATAGCTGCATGATTTGAATCTGGTTCAATTGAATCAGTGCCTCTGGTTCTATATTGGATATAGAACAGTTCATATCTTGACATTGTTAAGGTACGGGGAGTTGTCCTGCATATGCTTAAAACCAGACACTGGACAACTCAAGGCACGTTTCTGTAATGGCTGTTTGTGGGTTGACCCAGGCTATGACGAGGGTTGACTTTCTACCATCTGGAAGATCAATAGAAATATTGTTCTAGACTCGCCACAGTTTTATTAAAAATGGATTTTTTCAAAAACAGTAGTGGGAGTATGGTAGAACTGGAAGTGATTCCAGAACCGCAAACGATTACTGAAGATTTGATAAGGAACCTAAGGATTCAATCTGATTTGACATTCCATTGGCCACTCCGCAGATAAGGTGGGTAACTTCAGGCACTCGAGGGGTACTCCGGTAGCCTCAAGGACGGTGACAGGGAAGTTCTTGTTTACCCACACTTGCCATTGTTGTTGTTCCAGGCTGCGAGACCCGGCAGGAGGATGAGTATAACATCGTTCTAAACTAGTTTTAGAAGTGCGCGTCTATATGACTCTGCCAGAGGGTTGTCGTAGTCAGTGGGAGCAGCGGAAGCATTGGTGGACATCAGGCTTATGTCTATCTATAGACTAAAGCAGATGTAGCGGAGATAGATCATCTATTTCTGACCTGACAGTCATAGGTTTGACTTCATCAGAATAGGGGATGGATCTGTTGAGAAGGTAGTAGAGTATGATGTCCTGGTATTTGGATGACATACACAGAATAGGAAAAGATATTCCTATGCTACGATCGGTTATACTTTGGTCGTCACACAGTGGTTTCTCCACACAGGACTTGGATATTATATCAGACATTCTGGTTACTAGATCTATGGTTTTAGATCTAGATTTGGGTGGTTTCTTAATCTGGGTACCTTGACAGCATTCTATGAGTATTTAGAATGGACGACTCCTGACACGGTGGTGTACCTGCAGTTGATGGAGTCACCCTCTCTAAAGGTGTCTTATAGACTAAAGAGGAGAGGGATACTCATGATTGGCAGATCATTTGCTTAGGCAATTGAGTCAATCATGAGATGTCAAGTACCATACCAGATGTTGTTTTTGCACTAGATGCAATAAGTTGATATTGATCCAATCCTGGAGAAACAGTCGGAAGCAGTCTTAGAACATAAGTGGATGTTCTAGGGATATGGTAACGACAGCCTCATTTGGGAGACAGTTATCATTCCAGGCTTCCAAGGTGACATGGACGACAAGGAGGTTGTCAGAGTTATAGTTTTCCTTCTGACGAGGGGCAGTATTTTGGACAGGTGGTCCAACGCAATACTGAGGGTGGCCTGGCGCAGGATACTGATTAAGTTCAGTTGACGATACAGTCTAAGAAGTTTGGATTTGGAGTTCATTTATGAGCTAGGTCCCATCAGACATCCAGACATTCTAAGACAGGTATTGCTCATTTCGGGAGATGGTTTTCTCCGCGAACTTGAGATATAGAGAGACATAGAAAGAAACTTCACAGCGGATCCACTCACTGAGGCTATTCCTCGAACGCAATAGTTTCGCAAACGAGCTTTGTGAGACTGACTAGTAGAGGAGTTGGGTGTTCGGTATCACACGGGCTGTGAGTATGTGGCATCGCAATAATTAGCCTTGAGTGCAAGTGGGAGATTGTTGGAGATAGTGCCCTCAGAGTCAATTATTGGATCACAGGCACGTGATTGCAATGATTGAGGGAGGACCTATCCCGGTAGGACAGTCTTACTCGAGATGATAGTATGCTATCTGGTTTATCTTTATCATCGTGTACTGCTTTAGGTGACCTGGCATGTCGCTATTACACGTTGATAGAGCCCCTTGGATTCTTGCTTGACTGCCGGCAGTATGATGGCGATCATATACGTGGGAGCTGGTAGTCTATAAGCACATCCTTAAAAGGTCCCTAGTCGTAGGAGTTTCGAGACAGGGCATCGATTCTCCAGAGTAGACTAGTGTATACAGTCGAGACCCCGACGAGGGGCGGTGGCCGGTCTCACAAGCCACTGGTGTCAGTTGGTTCACCTAAGATGTATACAGATGCTCATTGGGTTATGAGTACACCGGACAGGACTCGCCGGGAACCTGCTAGTTGGTCTTATACCTGACGTCAGATAGCAGTTCCCTGGTGACATGTGTACAGGTTAGTTCATCGACCTGAGGATCGTCATTTGTCTCGTGTGAGTTCCCACTGTGCTTTGATTACTACCCTACCACGGCTCAAAGGAGTCGTGCAAACAGGTTTTAGTTGGGTACAGTCCCGAGCCACATGGAGGCAGTGAGCGGATCTTCAGGGGTTCGTCTCTCCCGGTATTGGGGGTGAGGTCGCGCTGTGTCTAGGAGAGCCATTACGCAAAGCCCTCGGCCGAGGCAGGAGTTTACTGGTAGGTATTCCAGTAGTATCTCAGGGCGTTCTGGGCTACGCTCCGACACGACTTGTACCGCTTTTGGGGGTCTGACTTTTACCAACCCCCTAGGCCCGCCATGCGATACTCATAGACGAACGGACCGGACTGTACGGATATTGTCACTGACAGGCTCAGTTGGGTGTCGGGGTGAGCTTCCTCATCGACGTCCCTTTTGGTCAATAGCTGGTGGCCCGTCACGTATTGGCTAATACCTCTGACGTTCTAGTGGTTAAATCCACAGCCATAGTATTGACGAGTCTTTAGAGTCCACCATACTTTCAGTTACTCAAGCTTTCGGGCGAAACGCTGTAGAGGCCGTATGGAGATATGGCAGGGTCCGATTATATACGTGCGGTATTGCACGGATCAGGATCGGACAGTTTTGTACTAGTGGCCGTATGGTTATATGGCAGGGTTCGATCAGATACGTGCGGTATTGCACGGATCAGGATCGAACGGATTTTACTAGCCGGCTTTGGCTTAAGCCGGTCCTAGTCTAGTACAGTGTAGATTTTGTCTCATTGCATTTGTATCCGGTCGGAATACAGATGCGGGTGTGTATGCACAGTATAGGGGTTTTCCTGTAATTTATTACGGGACCAGTTTTCTGGAGTTGCCAGTTTGCATTCCGTTCCGGCCGGTTTTCCTTTGTTCTTTCCCGGCCGGACTTTTCTGATGGAGGGGGTAATTTGCAGTTTTGCAAATTACATTTGGTGGAGGTTTTATTTGTAAAAGTATTTATTATGAAAGCATCTTTTATATTCCTTTCTTTTCTATCATCATTTCTTGAAAAGGTGATTAGGATTGATTTTAAGCTTGATGTGAGTTTGTGATGATGGTGTTAGGATATGGTCACCCTCTCCTTTTTCCTACACTCACCTCCCTTCATGTTTATGTGTTCATATTGTTTCCTCCACCATTCTTCTTCTCACTTGATGAATATGATAAGTTTTTCATGAGAGGAAAAAGAAAGAGAGAAGAAGAAGAAGAGAGCTTCATCTTGAGAGTTTCATCCATGATCTCATTTTCTTGCTAGAAAAATGCAAGCACCATTTTTCTATTCTTGATTCCTCCATCACCATGGCAACAAACCCCAAAGAGACATACCCTCTACACTACACATTCTACAGCATATCTTGAGCATGTCGAGTTGCCGGCTTCATGCGCGAGTTGCCTCGGTATTGAGGCAGGAGCCCGTAAAAGAAGAAGGCGATGTGGTGCCCTTTCCGGCGAGGAGGCGACGATATGGAGACTACACTTTCCGTGGGAGATCGGGACGATGGAGATGAAGACCGGAGGACTCGGATCACTCGGTATACTTCTCACCCTATCTCTTAAATGCTAGCTTTAGGTTAATGGTAAACGATCCGGGTTTTTCATTGTCCGCGGTAGCGCCGGTTTCCGAGTAAGGAAAATTTTTATTCCGCATTTTGGCATCAAGCAAGAGGCCGGGGCGCTGCCGTGGCGCAACAAGATTTAGGTGGTTTCCATACCCCTTCCGATTGACTTGTTAGTCAGAGCTGTAGTTTTGCTAGTAGATATTAGGCTAGGCCGACGTCATACCTATTTCAAAAACTAACGAATCAGGAGTATTTTAAAGACGGGGAAATGGATTCTATGGATATTTTCAAAAGACGCATCTTTTCTTAAAAACACCGTAGCCCTTACTTTCCTAAAAACCCCGATTCGTCTTCTTTCAAATGGCAAAACAGTATGACATGGATATACTGATGTAGATTCTACACTGTTGTGTTATTATTCATTTGACACATATATTGATATCTTCATACTTGCGCACATGCACACTTTATATTCATACCAGTGCACACATATATTGATATCTTCATACTTGCGCATATGCACACTGTATATTCATACCAGTGCACACATATATTGATATCTTCATACTTGCGCACATGCACACTGTATATTCATACCAGTGCAGACATGTATTGATATCTTCATACTTGCGCACATGCACACTGTATATTCATACCAGTGCACATATATATTGATATCTTCATACTTGCGCACATGCACAATGTATATTCATACCAGTGCACACATATATTGATATCTTCATACTTGCGCACATGCACACTGTATATTCATACCAGTGCACACATATATTGATATCTTCGTACTTGCGCACGTGCACATTGTATATTCATACCAGTGCACATATATATTGATACATCCCTACTTGCGCACATGCGCACTGTATTTTCATAGTAGTGTTACACTCATATTCGCGTATATATCCATTTGCACATCCATATCTACATATCTACACATGTTACATACATGGATGATATTGACTTGATTTCAAGAGAATAGGGACCGCATGAGATATTTTCAAAACTGATTCTTTTAAAAGAGCGGTTTCCCCTTTTTACTCTTAGTGTCATACGACACATTGCATGGATTTACGCATTGAGTATGGATTTCTGTGATTTCTGGATTTGAGAACCGTGGTATTATTTTAATAAAATACGCACTGTTTTAAAAACCCGGTTTCTCTTGATATGATATTTCAGTGCGTCCACCATGAGTTTTCTCGGTTTCTGAGAGATTGTGCGAGTATACCTGATTCGAGGAGTGGTAGGCACCGATTGCGGGTACATGGTGGACCCGGTGAGGTACCCCGGAGAAAGAAGACTCGTATATGTTAGACGGTGAGCCCAGCAGGGGAGCACTACCTACCGGTGATTGTTGTTGAGCTCGGTGGATATCTGGGGGATATCGACCTGAGTTGAGAGATGAGAAGGGCCGATCCAGACCGACGGAGCCCTATGTTTATGAGGATTTATGTGCCGATGCTAGGCACAGGTTTCATGATGTTTTCGAGTGTCGATGCTTGAGACTCAGGTTCCATGATTTTGATATGTCGCGAGCGACACATGTTGAGTTACATCCTCATACTTCCATGCATATGTTTATGATATTTACATGCATGATGCTTATTGTCATCGAATGACACATGGATGATTTCCACATACATATATTGACATTGATGACATTGATCATATAGTTGGATGATACCCACATATTCATAGACTTCATGATATATTCGACATTGATCATACCTCATATTTATGATATGCTATTCTCGAGGCACTGGCACGAGCACTTGGCACTACACTCATGTATAGATGTTGCATTGCCACCCTATCATGCTTCAGACTTATTCATTTGAGGTTTATATATATATTTGATCGTATTGACCTAGGATTGTGTCATGCATACGATTTCTGCTCTGTGATGTTTTCTATTCACGAGTTGGCAACTCACCCCCGTTGTGCCACAGTTTCTTGCAGGTTTTGCCGTACAGGTTCATTGCGGCTTTTCTGGCACACTGCTTCCTTTCTGGGTGATTACATTGGTAGGTGGGTTCACTCGCATCGTGACCACCCTTGTATTTATTTTATTCAGTTGTATCTAGTAATTCCATCAACTAAACTTGTATATTGTTTCAGACTTAGAAAACCAGTTATGTATTATTTCGACCTTAGAGTCGCGCGTTGTAGTATTATGGTTTTCATACTGATTTTGAGTTTCCTTTTTGAGTTTTGATCCTCGCCATTCGGCGTTGTATATTATACTGCTTGCGTGGTTGTGACCGTCGATTGACGAAGAGCTAGCTCCCGCTTGGGGATGCCTTTTATCATTGTATATATACTATTCATGTTGTGCCCTATTTGGAGCCAGTATTTACAAAGGAAACTCTGCCGAAATTTTCAGAAAGGATTAGAGATTTTAAAAATGCATATTCGGCTCACTTAATTAAAAACCTTGCTTTTAAAACATGTTTTCTTCACTTCTTAAAACTTGTCTTCCTTATATACTCCTTAAAAATGGTTTTAGATTTCTGGGATTTTGGCTTACTTGAATTAGATGGGGTCCTATAGACTTCATATGATTTAAGTGCTAGTCACGTGCTATTTCGGGTAGTGAAAAAGTTGGTATCAGAGCGCTATGTTAACCTTGGTTCGAGTCTAAGTTTGACTATATGGAGCCTAGAGCGTTTATATATATACGGAACTTAGGCATGACCTTACGGAACGTAGACTTAGTCGAGGAGGTATTATACCCGAACTTTCGTCGCATAGGATGACACTTGGTTGATGGAGTAGGTAACTTTAGCAGAGTGACGTACCGTACGTATGTTCCGCGGCATACTTACGATACGCTACTCCGCTTAAGAAACCTTAGGATGTACATTTCCTTGCACATTATTATATTCATTCCTATGATCTATCCTCATCGATACTGGTTATGATTTTGCTGCCACGATTACTCGGGCAGAGAGAGCTACGGCTAGAGTTGCGTCAGCTTGAGCTCGTCATGGACGAGGACTGACCAAGGCATGATTCCAGAGATGTACGATTGTATAGAGGCGTCATTTATTTGTGTTTTCGCGCCATGTGCATTTGACAGATCGCTTTTACGAGATTTCCTGGATGTGCTGATCGGCACCAGAGGATCAGGCTACTACTAGAGGCCAGCCAGGATGTGATGACCATTGATATATCGCTTATTTATGATGATTGAGGCGCTGTTCAGCGTACAGACGAATGAGCCGGTTGTTGCTGTAAATGACGAGATATCGTCCAGATGTTAGAGCTACTGCAGCATGAGTATATGCTTAGAGATATGATGGAAGGTCGCTAGTCACCCAAGGAGGAACGACTAGGACATGCGGTTCGTTCGCTTATCCCGATGCGAGGTCATCAGATAGATTGATTGCAGCTGGAGACGACTTCACGCAGATTCGTTGAGAGTCGATAGAGACGATCGAATGTCAAGAACCCAATTCCAAGTTTAAATTATTCGGAAGACAATGCAAGTAATGCTATGGACCCTCTAGAAGAATGAAACCCTAACTCGACGTAATGACCATGGAACGCCTCCCAACCTTAGGGTTTGCGGCAGTTTAGCGGTGCCATTTGTGAGGCTTGGGTTTGCCCATCTACGGTTGGTCCACAGGTGCTGTGGCATGTACTGGAATACTATTAAACTGTACTCAAGATGTTGATCTCTTGGGGGATTATGAGATTCTGACGAATCGATCGGATGGTTCGACATCATTCGGATTTCATGTGATGGGACACATTGCTTGGGAGACTCCAGATACGAGTATAGCAGTTGGAGCGCAGTCCATGCAGCCACGAGAAGACGAGTCCGAATCAGTCGACATTGGAACAGAGTGGAGTAAAGAGTCCGCATGAGAATTCGACGAAATGACGTTCTACTCCACTGACATCAGAGATGCGATACGCATGCAGAGGCGTTGTATATGGATACATCTTCCAGAAGGAGTCACGATGAGTATGCAGCCGTTCCGGAATGAGAAACTTCCGGACAAATCGGCAGAAACGAGATTAGAGAGAGACCTAGACAGGACCATTATGGAATACTATACGGGAAGACTTGGACCCAGGAGTGGTTATATTGTGCACCCCCAGCAGGCCATAGTCTGGTATCGTCGACGAGATAGTTGACCATGTTCGGATAGAGGACCTCACCCAGATGCGTTGTGAATTGATCAAGAATGGACGAGAATGGAGTATACCTCCGCAGGTTGGGATGAGTTCCTGAGGACGTGTTCGGCTAGATATCTTCCACAGAGTGATGAAGATACATAGTTCGTGATTTCGAATCCGTGTGAGAGACTTCGGATTGACCATAGCCAAGAACATTTGCAGTGCGCAGATAGAGATATGACGTCGAGTAGACGATGATACAGACAAACGGGTCAAGAGGTTCGTGCATGATGCTGGCGAGCTGTTGTTACTCCCCGTTAAGATTAAAGGTCGGATATGTCTACAGAGGCGTTGAGATGTGACTAGTTTTCGAGCAAATGCTGTGCTGAGGATGCAAATGTCCAGAGAGCGAGAAAAGATTATGCAAGTGTACCAGCCTTCGTACAGTTCGGCATAGGCGAGAGCGGAAGAGACATTGAGCAGAATTCCTTCCATGACACTGCTGCGATAAGATTTGCGCCAGGATCAAATGTGTAATGTGTATTCAGAGGACCAGAGGTCAGCGCCAGTGACGTGCTGCTTTACGAGTGGCCGTGAGGATTGACCGATAGGTGACCAGAGAAGTGCCAGGTCAGAATCGTCCCCGTTAGCACACCTGACAGGGCCGATGAGCCGATGGATTGCGAAATAGGTATTCCACAGAGAAGATAAGGGCCCGGCGACAGAGGATGCCAGACCGTGAGCAGGAGGCAAGTAGATATCTTGCGCTGCTAGCATTGGATGCACCGACACCTTCTCGACTTTGAAGGAGGATATATCGACAGCGGTATTTATGATTTGTGATTTGGTGATTCGTATATCACGTATCCGTCACCTTGGATTTCGGTATTTTGGGCGATCTGTTCACATGATTTAGCCTTGATGGCTGAGTTCCATGATTTCTGTTTTCGTGCACCATGGTTGCACCTACTGGATATTCCTATTTGTGCACAGTTATTGCACATGATATCGTTTTTGTGCCTTGATTGCACATGCTTATGACTTCATGGATTTCTTACCATTGAGTTGATTTGGTGTATATGTTACGCACACGATTGGGCTTTTGCACTCGGTATAGATTATATGTGCTTGTAGTGCAATGATATGTGTTTTGTGCACGCAGTTGCACACGCTTATGATTTTCTTTACACCTGGGTACACTCGGTGTTGCTGCTTATGCATTTGAGTTATTGTTTGATATTTGTGCACAGGATGCACCGTATTTGTCACGACCCGAAAGAGCACGTGACTGGCCCTTGAACCATATGAAGTCTATAGGATTCCATCTTATCCAAGTAAGCCAAAAGCCCAGAAATCTAAAACCATTTTAAGTATAAATGAACATACAAGCAATATACTATACAACGCCGAATGGTGAGGATCAAAATTCAGAAGGGAACCCAGATAAGCATGAAAACTGTAACACTACTAAGCGCGACTCTAAGGTCGAAATAATACATCACTAGTGTCTGAGTCTGAAACAATATACAAGTTTTTGGTTGATGGAATTTCTAGATATAATGAATAATACATGTACAACAGCGGTTCTGATACAAAGAACCCACCTACCAAGCAAATCACCCGCAAAGGAAAGCAGTGTGCCAGAAGTGCCGCTATGGAACCTGTACGGCAAACCCTGCAAGAACTGTGGCACAATGGTGGTGAGTTGCCAACTCGTGAATAGAAAATATCTACAAGAAGAAATCGAATGTAAGACATAATCCTAGGTCAAACAATCAGTATAATAATAAAACCCTTAAGAGTAAGTCTGAAGCATGATAAAGTGGCAATGTAACATCTAATCATGTAGGTAGTGCCAAGTACTCGTGCCAGTGCCTCAGATAATAACATGTCATAAGTATAAGGTATGTCTGCATGAAGTATGATCAATGTAAATCCAGTCTGTATGTGATCAAGTCTGTATAAACGTGGAACCCGTCCACCCGTCACCCAATGACAATAAGCATCATGCATGTAAATGTGAGGATATAATCAAATCATGGAAAACAACATGAAACCCGTGCCTATCATCGACACGTAAATCCTCATCTATCGGGCTCCGTCAGTCCGGATCAGCCCACGGGCTATGTCTGCGGAATCGGCCCTCGGCCCCGGCAGTACGCCCATATCCATCTATCGACTCTGGTCAGTATCCTCTGGATAACCGCCAGGTCCAACCAATCACCGGTAGGTAGTAGTCCCTCTGCCAGACTCACTGTCTACTACACAGCGAAACCGTTCTCGCCCCGGGGTACAATACCGGGTCCACCATGTACCCGTAATCGGCCTCATCCAACTCCTCGATTCGGGTTCACATATATCACTCTATCACCGAGAAAACACATGGTGGACGCACCGAAATATCATATCAAGGGAAACCGGGTTTTTAAATAATTAACTATTCTCTTTTGAAATATCCACGGTTCCCCTAACATGGAAACAATATATCTCAATGCGTAATCTAAGCAAGTATGAAGATATCAATGTATGATGTTTGCGTACAAGTATGGGTATGTGACATATAATGAAATGCAAGTATAACAGTATATCATACAACATGGAAATAATAGTATGCACATACAAGGTCATATCCTGATGTAATAATGCTACTGTGTAGCGACATGGCAATTATCGATGATGAAGTGTGTGAGCCGGCAAGCAAGTGTACGTGGAACATACGCATCATCGATAATGGAGCTGGTGCCCTAGCAACATGATAGTAATATAGCAATAAACATATGCAAAGCAATGTGAATAGCATGAATATGCGGAAATCGAATAATCAACGTAACAGTAAAGAATCTACACCCATATGTATATGTCATGCAGTTTTGCCATTTGAAATAAGAATAACTCGGGTCTAGTTTAACATCTACTATGCAAATTACAGATCTAAGTATCAAGTCAATCGGGAGGGGTATGGAAACCACCTAAATCTGAGTCGATATATAGATATAATAGTCGGTGATCCCGCCTCAATAGTATCGCGTACGATACAACATATCATATGACATCCTCAAGTCATGAGTGCGGATCTATCATCAATATAAAGCTCGTACGGTAAATCGTCATACGACATCCCAATAGCTAGATACGGGTCAGTATCACATTCCTCTCATCAAATATCAGGTATCATTATCATCATATAATATAATCTAGGGTACAGATCTAAGTCTAGTACAAATCAATACCATCTATATAAGTATGGAAGCGGGGGTAAAACACATGCCCAATGGCCCGCTAAGATCACATGTCGTATCGCAAGTGCAAATCACATCACATCACCGATCTAACGGCACAATGCCCAAAATCATCGACTCATCTTCAATGTCATCCAATATTATCATCAACACAGTGTAAGTATAGTGAATATGCAAGGGTGCGCGTGTAGGTGTAACACTATTCTAGGGTTCGCGACTATGAACTATAATAGTTTACTTCTAACCCTAAGCTATCCATAATACACCTAACACCATATCCATGACACACTAAAACTATCAAGCATAATATATAGTATACCAACTACGGACTGCGGGGGTGCTATACGCCATCCACCTGAATTCCCCCAGTAGATATAATCTACCCACCTTGCGTCTTCATTTGTCGACGTCTCCACGCGCTTTACTTGTCGTCCCGAAGTCTTCATGGGGTACCTACACGTCATAGTATCGTAAATGCGTATTAAAACCAAATCAAAGCTAACACGGCACACGAAACCCCAAAACGATACGATAAGGGGCCTATAGGTTAGAACCTATGGGCACGCCTTCAAAACCAACAACAAATCCTCGATATCGTCGTATAAATGCCAAATAGTCGAGGTAAATCACAATACACAATTTCAGAACTAAAAATACGGAATACAGAAACACGAATCCAAAACAGCAACTAAGGAAATAGGCTCCAGATTTCACCCTAGGTCAAACTAGACAAATCTACACATACCAGGGGCCTAATCTACTGATGAGGGAACAACAAAACCAAGACGAACCAAAATGGGGTAGGTCTGGCCGCAAATTGCGGCCAAACATGATAAATCTACGGCCAGGTCTAGGAGTTAGGGGATAGGAACTTGGGGTTAGCTTCCTGGGTGCCTTCACATCTCACTGTCCAATCAATTTTATTTTAGGATGTCTCGGGTGATAGCAGATCTCATATAACCTTCACAGATTCCACAAGCTTTCCGATATCGGTTTCTAAATCCGTATTCCGGGCCTTAAGTCTCAGGTCAGGGTCTCAATTCATGCACTAGGGTGTTGGTGTAGCCTCTACTGAACTCAATTGCACATTACAACTCATAATTTCCTCAAACCCTAACTAGGTTTTCTTTAAGTCCACAAAATCAACAATATCGGTTCTAAACTAATCATGGGGTAAAGGTAATGCTAAAACTAAGCTAATAGTCCAGAAAATACCTCCTTTGGCAACTCAAGAATTTTCTTGAGTTGCCTCTAGTGGCCAAAATCCTTGCTTCCTTGGTCCAATGTGTATAGATCTTGAGCTTGTGCACACTTTTAATGAAATGAGAGTGGGGTTTTGGAGTTATTTTAGAGGTGATTTGAGGAGTTGAAGAGGGGATGGAGGTGAGGAGCAGGAGCAGCAGCAGCAGCAAGAGGGAGATGGAGAAAAATGAGTGAAGGTTGAAGAGGAAATGGCTAAGTCTTTAGTCAAAGAAGCCCATACCTCTCTCTCTCTCACCAACTACTAAATTCTTTAATATAAACCCCTTTTTCATTTCTTTTCTTTTCTCTAAATTCCTTCTCACTCAAATAGTAAACCCAAATGAGAAACCATGGTAGAAATGCACAAGTGTAGGAAAATAAATGATATGTGCATATTTTGCACAAAATTACTAAAAAACCGATTAGCGATTTTTAATCGCGATTAGTACTAAATTAGCATATAACTAATCAATTAAACTTAGAAATGGCATAATTCTCTAATTTACCCTATTTTAGAATTTTCCATTATTTTCCAAAATTTCCCCCCATTTATTTGTATTTAATTATACCGAATTGTTAAAATATTCAATAAAATAATATTAAATTATAAATTTCCCCAAAAATAATATTTTTATTATTTCGAAATGTTACAATCTACCTCCCTTAAATAAATTCGGTCCCCGAATTTAAATTTAAACCCCCAACTACAAAAACATTCAGTCAAAATCCAAGTTGTCGGATACGTGATAATCGAATCACAAGATCACCAATCGTCAATACCGTCGTCGGTAGTCCCTCCTTCAAAGTCTAGAAGGTGTCAGTGCATCCAATGCTAGCAGCGCAAGATATCTACTTGTCCCTTACTCACGGTCTGGCGTCCTCTGTCTCAGGGTCCTTATCTTCTCTGTGGATTACCAATCTCACAATCGATCGGCACATCGGCCCTGTCAGGTGTGCTAACGTGGACGATTCTGTTCTGGCACATATATGTTCATCTCTCGGTCAATCCTCACGACCACTCGTAAAGCAGCATGTCACTGGCGTCGGCCTCTGGCTCTCTGAATGCACATCACACATCTGAAACTGGGTGCAAACATCATTGCAGCAATGTCCTGGAAGAATCCTGCTCAAGGTCTCTTCCGATCTTGCCTATGCCGAACTGTACGGAGGCTAGCTCTCTTGCATAATTTCTTCTCACTCGATGGACATCTATGTCCTCAGCACAACATTTTCTCGGAAATTGGTCGCATCCCAACGCCTTTGTAAGCATATCAGGTCTCTAGTCTCGAAGGGAAGTAATAACAGCTCGTCAGCGTCTCGCACGAACCTCTGGTTCCACTTGTCTCTATCGTCATCCACTATGACGTCACGCCATGCTATCTACGCATTGCACTGTTCTCGGCCATAATCAATCCGAAGTCTCTCGCACGGACTCGAAAGCGCGTACTCTGTAGCTTCATCATTCTATAGAAGATGTCTGGCCGAACAGGTCTTCGGGAACGCGTCCCAACCATCGGAGGAATACTCAATACTCGTCCGTCCTTGATCAATTCGCAACGCATCTGGGTAAGGTCGTTTATCCGAACCTGGTCAACTACCTCGTCGACGATGCCGAACTCTGGCCTACTGGGTCTGCGCAATATGACCACTCTTGGGTCTAGGTTGTAACGTTGTGAAAATCGTTTTGGTGAAATTTCGGAAAATCGGTAAAATAAGGGGGTTTTCTGTAAAAAGTCAAAATGCAAATATCTTTATTTTAAAATTAAATATAAATATTCAAGTTATGTAATTGCTAGTATTTGGTGTTTATTGAGCCACCGGTGAGATTTCAAAATTTCTGAAAATTTTTCCGAAATTAATTATTTTAATATTATTTTAAGCCGTCACTAATATATTTATTTCAGGAAAATTACAAACTGGAATGAGTTGAAACAAATTTTGTGCATCATAACACATTAAACAAAAATTTTAACAGGTGGTTTTTGAATTGAAATGAAGTTGTTAAACGGTGTTACAAAATATTGAAGAAAAAGGCTTTTTCGGTAAAATTAGTGTAAATGGAAGTGGGGCACAACATTTACCTTCTTTTTCTTCTTTTTCTCACCCAAACAAAACCCATAACCCCTCCCCATCAATTCTGGTCGGCCTTGACAGCCCAATATTCATGGGCCCCTCATTTCACTAAATTAAGACAAAGAAAAGAAAAAGAAAAAAAGAGTAAAAAGGGGGGGTTAAAAGATATCTTTTTTGGAGAAGATTCCACACAAAATCACACACTTCTCTCTCTCTCTCTTTCCTCTCCCAGCAACATGGCCGAAAATGGGACAGCCCCATTCTCCAACTTCTTCATTTCTTATTTCCTTCAAAAAGCTCAAAATTCCAAAATAAAATCAACCCAAATTCTTGCAACTTCTTCATTTAGGGATTCCTTGATCAAAGCAAGCTTGGATCTTAAGCAAGAGATCACTTTGGGAGGTCAAGAAAACTTAAGTTTTCAAGTTGATCTCAAAACTTGTTGAGGTATAATCCTACCCATGTTAAAATTGTGCTAAGTACTCAAATCTAGCCTAATTAGGAATTTAAATTATGGTTTTGATGCTTAGATTTAAAATTCAAGAAAAAGGAATTTTGAATTAGGTTAGGTTTTCACATTATTTTTAGGTTAGTAAAGTGTAGTTAACATTTTAAAGCATGCACAATCTAGTTTAGATGGTAAGTGGTAATGTGTTACTTTAAAATTGTTCAATTCTAGTTAAACTTGAAAACTAGATTTTTGGGATGTAATTAAAGTAGTTATATAAAATTTATGAGATGGTTCGAGTTAATTAGTTAAGGCTTTATGTGAGCGGGGTGACCTTTAAGACTTTTAAAAACATCAAGATTTAAGCTAAGATGGGAATTGGATGCTTACTAGGTCTTGAAATTTATTTTTTTAAATGCAGGATTTTAAAATAAAGTTAGGATTTTAGCACGTCCTAAAGGTTACAAGGAGTAGTTTAACGATTTAAAATATGCAAATCAAGTCTAGAAGTGAAATTTGTGGCATTTTACTTAAAAGTATCGAAATCGGGTAAGTTCGCAAAACTAAAAATTTCAAATAAATGCAAAATTGGGTAATAAGAATATAGAAATGGGTTGTATAGTTTAGTAATGCTATTTAATGCGTTTTATAACTATTGGTTTCATTTAAATGTCAAGTTTTGATGAAAAACGGTAAATTGGCAATTTTCGGGTTTTTGCGAAATTGGACGGTTTGATAGATTTTAGGGTTTCGATGGATTTAATCGTGTTTTATGGTATAAGTGATGTGTTTTAAAACAACAAGTTGTTTGATGATGTTATCTTGATCCATCGGAGTTTGTACGCCGATATCGAGCGGTATTTGGTTCTTTTGCGTGGACGGGACATAGGTTTTAACCTGTGCTTGTTCTTCGTATCGTTTGACTTTTGTATGTGATTCGGTTTACGATGCTATTTATATGTTTGCATCTAGGTACCCTCACGTGGACAGCGGGCGATGAAGAGGAGGATGGCGACACTGTCTTCAGCAGACATGGACCAGGTGAGTAGATGTATATCTACGGGGGGAAGTCGGGTGGATGGCGTTTAGCACCCCCGCAACGTAGAATAGGAATGGTACTTATTGACATTAGGAAATCAGATGTGACCCTAGTAGGACCCTAGTATTGACCCTAGGCTGGATTAGACTGATTTAGGAAATCCATATTCGAGAATGAGTACCTTGGAAGAGGTTCATAGGTTTCAGATAGAAACACACCCGCGCACACACACTGAAACTCGACATGGGGTATACGTGTATATGTATATATATATAGAACGTGGTATAGGTATATACATATATATATACAACGCGTATATGTGATTCATTGATGTGATATGATATCCGAGATATGATGAAACAATGTAGTGGGGCTTGATGCCGAAATTCTTGGCTATACAGTCGTATTAAAGTGTTAGCGGATCATTAGAAAATGAGATAATGGACATGAATATATAAATCATAAAGAGTGGTGGTGATATTGATGTACATGGGACGCTAGAATAGTACCCGGACTGGGACTTGTGACTGATCACGATATGATATATGTATAACTTGATTACGACATTATATTGGTATGACCTGATGCCGATATCATATAAGTATGACTTAATCAATATGATACATATGATATGATATTTCTGAGGATAACCTAATGATGCTTATCATGATGGCAATGATATATGATTGATGTATGCGATCACAGTTTAGAACCTTGATCATGAGATGTGTTGATGATGACACATTACGAATAATGAGACACCTAGGAGATACTTGACCCGTACCCCGATACAGGGATGCCGTACGATGGATTTTACCGTACGAGGCTTAGATATGATGATTGATCCGCACTCTTGATTCGAGGAAGCCGTACTACGTACGCGACGCTATTGAGGCGGGATCGCCGACTATTAGAGATATTGGTTCAGACTTTAGGTAGATGCTTGTTTCTTACTGACTAGTTTCTTCGGTTAGTTCCTTAGGATATTAGATGGACACTGGTTTAGGTTCGACTCACATAGTAATAGTTGTACTCGTATGTCGCAGAGTGGTGGATACTGCACATCTGTTTATACATTCATACTGTAATCATCACGGTGCATGTTATTACATATATTGCTATAATCAGTATAAACCATACCTGTTAGGACACCAGCACCATTACCGATGATGCGCATATTCCACGCACACTTATTTGCCGGCTCACACACATCATCATCGGTAATTGCTATGTCACGTACACTTTAGATCATATTATCTTTTATTGATAGAATCAGTTAACAACCAAACCGATATAATATTATGATCACTCTCTGATGTTAGTTTAAGACATGATATTCATTACTTAGACATTCATTCATTCATATTTTCATGTTAGCATGCAGTATTATGGGCATATGCCGACACTTATCATATAGTTACTCCTGATTTTGAGATTTGGATTTCTATGAGATTTCTGGATTTTTAGGGGAAACCGCAAAAATATATATAAAAACTTCTCTCTCTCCTCTTCTCTTTTTAAATAAGATGCGGTTTTCTCGTGATGTATGGGTCGTCCACCATGAGTATTTCATGTTTTCTGTTGGATTTCGAGACCCGATTCGAGGAGTGGATGAACCGTCTCGGGTACATGGTGGGCCCGGTATGGTACCCCGGGGCAAGAAGATCGAGTTGTAGACGATGAGCCTGGCAGGGGATGGCTACCTACCGGTGATGTCTGGCGCGGCGGATATCCGGAGGATACCGACCGTTGTCGTGAGATTTGATGATATGGGCCGATCCGGACTGACGGAGCCCGACATATTGAGACTTGAGATTACATGTGTTGTGTCGATGCTTGACACGGTTTTCTATGGATTTCATTGTTGAGATTTCAGATGCTCATACACACTTTACTATGATAACAGCTAAAGAGTTCTTATATATGTATATCTGGATTTCAGGATTTGTTACTTTACATTCATGGTGCATGCATTTCATTTCATATGACATAGTATTATATTAGGCACTGACACGAACACGGAGTATCTTCACTTACACGTAGTATTACCCTGCTATTACTAGATGTTTAGGATATAGTAGTGTATTATTATGACCTAGGATAGCGTCGTGCATTCGATTTCTTTTCGTAGATGTCTTCTACTCACGAGTTGGCAACTCACCCCCGTTATGCCAAATTTTATTACAGGTTCGATGTACAGGTTTCCCTGGCAGTTTGCTGGCACATCTATTCCTTCAGGGTGATTTGCACGGTAGGTTGGTTCACTTGTATCTGAACCACCATTGTATTTTAATCATTCATTTGTATCTAGTAAGCTCCATCAACCATACTTGTATTTATTGATAAGTTTATTGGACCAGTCTTTTATTTCGACCTTAGAGTCGCGCATGTATTATTCTGATTTGGTGGTTTTGCTTTCTTTTGAGTTTTGAGCCTCGCCCTGTGGCGTTGTATACTATTGTGCTTGTTGTGGTTGTTTCCGCCTGTTGGCGTTGAGCTAGCTCCCGTTTGGGGATGCTTTTTATTGTTTATGTATATTATACTTGTTGTACCCGTTTGGGGGCCAGTTTTTACAGAGGAGACTCTGCCGAAATTTTTGGTAAAATATGCTGATGTTTTTATACTTGTTTTCTTTTACTGCTTCTTCTTCTTTTTCATGGTTTAGATTTCTGGGCTTCGGCTTACTTAGGTTACGTTGCGCCTCTAGACGTTTCGTAATCTAAGTGCCGGTCACGTTCCGTACTTTCGGGTCGTGACAAAGTTGGTATCAGAGCGCTAGGTTTAACCCTGTATAAGTCTAGGTGACCCTTGGTTGATGGAGTAGGCGATTAGGTAGAGTAACGTACCGTGGGTATGGTCCGCGGCATACTTACGATACGCTACTCTGCTTAAGGAGCCTTAGGATGTACATTGTTTGCACCGTATTTCATTCGTTCCTTTGATCTATCTTCGTCGATGTCGGATGGTGGTTTCTGTTACCACGGGCAGAGTGAGCTGCGGCTCGAATGCGATAACCATTAGAGTATTGGTTATTCTTGAGGATTGAAGCATTGCTTAGCGTGCGGACGAAGGGTATTCACATGCCGTCCGGATGAAGTTAAGGGGTTCGAACGATTATCAGAAAACCATTTTCCTAAGTTTAAAGTATTCGGAAGAACATGCAGGTATTTCGATGGACCCTCTAGAAGAATGAAACCCTAACTCGACATAATGACCACGAGAACGCCCTTGAACCTTAGGGTTTACGGCAGTTCTGCTGTGCCATTAGTGAGGCTTGGGTTTGCCCTTCTACAGCTGGATCATCGATGCTGGGGTATGTACCGGATATTTTAAGCTGTTCTTGAGTGTTGAGCTCTCGGGGAATTATGGGATTTTGATGGATCGATCGGAAAGTTTAATGTAGTCCGGATAGCAGGGGAAGAGATCGACTACGTGGGAGACTCTAGATATGAGTATTGCCATTGGTAGCGCAGTCAGCACAGCTACGAAGAGACGAGTTCGAAGCAACCGACATCAGAGGAAAGAGGCGGACATTGACGATAGTGTTTACGATTGTGATTTAGTGATTTGAATTTCATATTTTCGTTGATTGGATTTTGGTATTTTGAGGACTTGTTCTACGATTGGTATTTCATGTGTGTACCTTCATTACACTCTATTTGTGTTTCATGTATCAGTTGTTTTGATGTTGTTTAGTACATACCCAGTGCACTAGATTTGGTTTTAATACCTTTTGTGATTTTGATTTGATTTCGTTCATAGGGGATACACGTGATTTTGACATATGTTTCGACCTAGTTTTTATGCATTTTTGTGCTGTGATTCGATTTTGATATTCAATGTATGTTTTCGTGGACCATGCGTACCTGATTAGGATTCTAGCGCATACTTGGTGCACTTGATGCGATTTTGTGCACACCAGATGCACTAAATCGGGGTTTTGTGCAGATTAGATGCACCTGATATTGTGTCGTGCACGCCCGTTGCACTTGACAGATGTTTTTGGTGCACACCTGTTTCACTTAGTTTTGTTTTGTGGGTATTCATGGTTTCTGCATTTGGTTTCGATTTCAGTGCGCACCGGACGCACATGACATTTTATTGATGTGATTGGGGATTGATTTTAGTTGGAGCAGTATGTTTTCATAATCATTATTATTTGATTTAGTAACCAGGCGGGACGTGTATATTAAATAAAAGATATATATATAGCTATTTTTTTTAATAAACGTCCGCTACTTATGCCGTGACACGTGCATCACACGGCAATTTTCAAAAAGGGGGTTTGCATATTTCCTTATCTGGATATTTGTACGGTTTCACTATGATGCACACTATATATATATAAGTTATAGTTTTGATATATATTATGTTGGTTTTCGTATTGGGTTTGATATTTTATCTTCGCCGTAACTCCGATGATTGCGTTATGCTTGACGGAGTTGATTTTAGTTATGTATTGATGATTTCGGAGCCCCGACGATTTGAGTATTTTGATAAATGTTTTAGTATTTGGAGGGGAAGTTTTAATTTAAATTCGGGGACCGAATTTCTTTAAGGGGGGAAGATTGTAACGTTGTGAAAATCGTTTTGGTGAAATTTCGGAAAATCGGTAAAATAAGGGGGTTTTCTGTAAAAAGTCAAAATACAAATATCTTTATTTTAAAATTAAATATAAATATTCAAGTTATGTAATTGCTAGTATTTGGTGTTTATTGAGCCACTGGTGAGATTTCAAAATTTCTGAAAATTTTTCCGAAATTAATTATTTTAATATTATTTTAAGCCGTCACTAATATATTTATTTCAGGAAAATTACAAACTGGAATGAGTTGAAACAAATTTTGTGCATCATAACACATTAAACAAAAATTTTAACAGGTGGTTTTTGAATTGAAATGAAGTTGTTAAACGGTGTTACAAAATATTGAAGAAAAATGCTTTTTCGGTAAAATTAGTGTAAATGGAAGTGGGGCACAACATTTACCTTCTTTTTCTTCTTTTTCTCACCCAAACAAAACCCATAACCCCTCCCCATCAATTCTGGCCGGCCTTGACAGCCCAATATTCATGGGCCCCTCATTTCACTAAATTAAGACAAAGAAAAGAAAAAGAAAAAAAGAGTAAAAAGGGGGGGTTAAAAGATATCTTTTTTGGAGAAGATTCCACACAAAATCACACACTTCTCTCTCTCTCTTTCCTCTCCCAGCAACATGGCCGAAAATGGGACAGCCCCATTCTCCAACTTCTTCATTTCTTATTTCCTTCAAAAAGCTCAAAATTCCAAAATAAAATCAACCCAAATTCTTGCAACTTCTTCATTTAGGGATTCCTTGATCAAAGCAAGCTTGGATCTTAAGAAAGAGATCACTTTGGGAGGTCAAGAAAACTTAAGTTTTCAAGTTGATCTCAAAACTTGTTGAGGTATAATCCTACCCATGTTAAAATTGTGCTAAGTACTCAAATCTAGCCTAATTAGGAATTTAAATTATGGTTTTGATGCTTAGATTTAAAATTCAAGAAAAAGGAATTTTGAATTAGGTTATGTTTTCACATTATTTTTAGGTTAGTAAAGTGTAGTTAACATTTTAAAGCATGCACAATCTAGTTTAGATGGTAAGTGGTAATGTGTTACTTTAAAATTGTTCAATTCTAGTTAAACTTGCAAACTAGATTTTTGGGATGTAATTAAAGTAGTTATATAAAATTTATGAGATGGTTCGAGTTAATTAGTTAAGGCTTTATGTGAGCGGGGTGACCTTTAAGACTTTTAAAAACATCAAGATTTAAGCTAAGATGGGAATTGGATGCTTACTAGGTCTTGAAATTTATTTTTTTAAATGCAGGATTTAAAAATAAAGTTAGGATTTTAGCACGTCCTAAAGGTTACAAGGAGTAGTTTAACGATTTAAAATATGCAAATCAAGTCTAGAAGTGAAATTTGTGGCATTTTACTTAAAAGTATCGAAATCGGGTAAGTTCGCAAAACTAAAAATTTCAAATAAATGCAAAATTGGGTAATAAGAATATAGAAATGGGTTGTATAGTTTAGTAATGCTATTTAATGCGTTTTATAACTATTGGTTTCATTTAAATGTCAAGTTTTGATGAAAAACGGTAAATTGGCAATTTTCGGGTTTTTGCGAAATTGGACGGTTTGATAGATTTTAGGGTTTCGATGGATTTAATCGTGTTTTATGGTATAAGTGATGTGTTTTAAAACAACAAGTTGTTTGATGATGTTATCTTGATCCATCGGAGTTTGTACGCCGATATCGAGCGGTATTTGGTTCTTTTGCGTGGACGGGACATAGGTTTTAACCTGTGCTTGTTCTTCGTATCGTTTGACTTTTGTATGTGATTCGGTTTACGATGCTATTTATATGTTTGCGTCTAGGTACCCTCACGTGGACTGCGGGCGATGAAGAGGAGGATGGCGACACTGTCTTCGGCAGACATGGACCAGGTGAGTAGATGTATATCTACGGGGGGAAGTCGGGTGGATTGCGTTTAGCACCCCCGCAACGTAGAATAGGAATGGTACTTATTGACATTAGGAAATCAGATGTGACCCTAGTAGGACCCTAGTATTGACCCTAGGCTGGATTAGACTGATTTAGGAAATCCATATTCGAGAATGAGTACCTTGGAAGAGGTTCATAGGTTTCAGATAGAAACACACCCGCGCACACACACTGAAACTCGACATGGGGTATACGTGTATATGTATATATATATAGAACGAGGTATAGGTATATACATATATATATACAACGCGTATATGTGATTCATTGATGTGATATGATATCCGAGATATGATGAAACAATGTAGTGGGGCTTGATGCCGAAATTCTTGGCTATACAGTCGTATTAAAGTGTTAGCGGATCATTAGAAAATGAGATAATGGACATGAATATATAAATCATAAAGAGTGGTGGTGATATTGATGTACATGGGACGCTAGAATAGTACCCGGACTGGGACTTGTGACTGATCACGATATGATATATGTATAACTTGATTACGACATTATATTGGTATGACCTGATGCCGATATCATATAAGTATGACTTAATCAATATGATACATATGATATGATATTTCTGAGGATAACCTAATGATGCTTATCATGATGGCAATGATATATGATTGATGTATGCGATCACAGTTTAGAACCTTGATCATGAGATGTGTTGATGATGACACATTACGAATAATGAGACACCTAGGAGATACTTGACCCGTACCCCGATACAGGGATGCCGTACGATGGATTTTACCGTACGAGGCTTAGATATGATGATTGATCCGCACTCTTGATTCGAGGAAGCCGTACTACGTACGCGACGCTATTGAGGCGGGATCGCCGACTATTAGAGATATTGGTTCAGACTTTAGGTAGATGCTTGTTTCTTACTGACTAGTTTCTTCGGTTAGTTCCTTAGGATATTAGATGGACACTGGTTTAGGTTCGACTCACATAGTGATAGTTGTACTCGTATGTCGCAGAGTGGTGGATACTGCACATCTGTTTATACATTCATACTGTAATCATCATGGTGCATGTTATTACATATATTGCTATAATCAGTATAAACCATACCTGTTAGGACACCAGCACCATTACCGATGATGCGCATATTCCACGCACACTTATTTGCCGGCTCATACACATCATCATCGGTAATTGCTATGTCACGTACACTTTAGATCATATTATCTTTTATTGATAGAATCAGTTAACAACCAAACCGATATAATATTATGATCACTCTCTGATGTTAGTTTAAGACATGATATTCATTACTTAGACATTCATTCATTCATATTTTCATGTTAGCATGCAGTATTATGGGCATATGCCGACACTTATCATATAGTTACTCCTGATTTTGAGATTTGGATTTCTATGAGATTTCTGGATTTTTAGAGGAAACCGCAAAAATATATATAAAAACTTCTCTCTCTCCTCTTCTCTTTTTAAATAAGATGCGGTTTTCTCGTGATGTATGGGTCGTCCACCATGAGTATTTCATGTTTTCTGTTGGATTTCGAGACCCGATTCGAGGAGTGGATGAACCGTCTCGGGTACATGGTGGGCCCGGTATGGTACCCCGGGGCAAGAAGATCGAGTTGTAGACGATGAGCCTGGCAGGGGAAGGCTACTTACCGGTGATGTCTGGCGCGGCGGATATCCGGAGGATACCGACCGTTGTCGTGAGATTTGATGATATGGGCCGATCCGGACTGACGGAGCCCGACATATTGAGACTTGAGATTACATGTGTTGTGTCGATGCTTGACACGGTTTTCTATGGATTTCATTGTTGAGATTTCAGATGCTCATACACACTTTACTATGATAACAGCTAAAGAGTTCTTATACATGTATATCTGGATTTCAGGATTTGTTACTTTACATTCATGGTGCATGCATTTCATTTCATATGACATAGTATTATATTAGGCACTGACACGAACACGGAGTATCTTCACTTACACGTAGTATTACCCTGCTATTACTAGATGTTTAGGATATAGTAGTGTATTATTATGACCTAGGATAGCGTCGTGCATTCGATTTCTTTTCGTAGATGTCTTCTACTCACGAGTTGGCAACTCACCCCCGTTATGCCAAATTTTATTACAGGTTCGATGTACAGGTTTCCCTGGCAGTTTGCTGGCACATCTATTCCTTCAGGGTGATTTGCACGGTAGGTTGGTTCACTTGTATCTGAACCACCATTGTATTTTATTCATTCATTTGTATCTAGTAAGCTCCATCAACCATACTTGTATTTATTGATAAGTTTATTGGACCAGTCTTTTATTTCGACCTTAGAGTCGCGCATGTATTATTCTGATTTGGTGGTTTTGCTTTCTTTTGAGTTTTGAGCCTCGCCCTGTGGCGTTGTATACTATTGTGCTTGTTGTGGTTGTTTCCGCCTGTTGGCGTTGAGCTAGCTCCCGTTTGGGGATGCTTTTTATTGTTTATGTATATTATACTTGTTGTACCCGTTTCGGGGCCAGTTTTTACAGAGGAGACTCTGCCGAAATTTTTGGTAAAATATGCTGATGTTTTTATACTTGTTTTCTTTTACTGCTTCTTCTTCTTTTTCATGGTTTAGATTTCTGGGCTTCGGCTTACTTAGGTTACGTTGCGCCTCTAGACGTTTCGTAATCTAAGTGCCGGTCACGTTCCGTACTTTCGGGTCGTGACATAGGTCTTCTCGTATCGTATTCCAGAAAGGTCCTGTTGAGGTCTCTCTTTCAAATCTCATTCCTGCCGGATTTCCCGGAAGTCATCATCCATTGTTGAAGCTAATTTTTATTCCGGAACGGCTGCATACTTATCGCGCCTCTTTCTGGAAGATATATCCATTTACAACGCCTCTGCGTGCGTATCGCATCTCGGATGTTAGCGGAGTGGGACTTCATCTCATCGAAATCTCTTGCGAACTCTTTACTTCACTCTGCTTCAATGTCGACTGCTTCGGACTCGTCTCATCGTGGCTGCACGGACTACGCTCCAACGGCTATCCTCTTATCTGGAGTCTCCTAAGAAATGCATCTCACCACCTAGCATCCTAAGGAAGTCGAACCATTCGATCGATTCGTCAAAACCTCATAATCCCCCAAGAGCTCAACATCTTGGGTACAGTTTAACAGCATCGAGTACATACCACAGCATCAATGATCCAGCCGTAGAAGGGCAAACCGAAGCCTCACTAATGGCGCCGCAGAACTGCCGCAAACCCTAAGGTTCAAGGGCTTTCACACGGTCATTATGTCGAGTTAGGGTTTCAATCTTCTAGAGGGTCCATAGAATTGCCTGCATGTCTTTCCGAATACTTTAAACTTGGAATAGCAGGTTTCTGACATTCAATCGTCTCTGTCGACTCTCAACGTCTCTGCGTGAAGTCGTCTCTTGCTGGAAGCAACCTATCTGATAACCTCGCATCGGTAAGCGAACGAATCGCACGCCCTAGTCATCCACCCTCGGTGACTAGCGACCGTCTATCATATCTCTAAGTATATACTCATGCTGCAGTAGCTCCAATCGTCTGGGCGATATCTCGTCATTTGCAGCAACAACTGGCTCATTCGTCTGTACGCTGAACAACGTCTCAATCCTCCAGGAAAGGCAATACATTGGCGGTCATCTCTAAATCGGTCTGCTCTAGATCTGAGTGAAACTCTCCGCACAGGAAATCTTCAACTCAACTGGGCCTGCTCTGGCGCATAAATCGGACGAATAATCTTCGTCTCTCAAATCGGGTAGACTATCTATCATCTGTCTCATATCTGCGTGGAAGCTCCGGCGATCTCAGCTCGTAAGCTCCGGAAGCGACATCCTATGAATCTCAGCAACAGCTGGTCCATCTGTCTGCACAGTAGGCGACATCATAATCTCTGAGGTATGCTGTACATCAACAGTCCTCTCTCAACTGGAAGCTCTAACAATGGCCCGATCATCCGGTGCAAAACCAAGCACTCGCCTCCACTAGAGGTCACAGTCACCAATACTAACTCGAGACGTTCCCATGTCACCAGAAAACACAATGGTCGGCCCTCGTACCAGACGAGCTCGCACTGACCGTAACCCTAGCAGCAGCCCAAACTGCGCTCAACATGGCGACAGGAACCTCAATCGAGTATCGAAGAGAGCAAATCAATGGCAAGAAAGAGAACAACAGATCCAGAGTGGATACATGATCATAAGAAGGAACAACATCAATAAAGGTATGATCATGAAACTAATAGAATCGAGGATCTCAAATGGATGTATTGTCATGGATATGAAGAGAATAACTGATCTCGAAAATATGCATATCCTAAGGTTCCTTAAGCGGAGTGGCGTGTCGTAAGTATGCCGCGGAACATACCCACGGTACGTCACTCTACTTTAGTCACCTATTCCATCAACCAAGGGTCATCCTACGCGACAAAAGTTCGGGTCTAATACCCCCTCGACTAAGTCTAAGTTCCGTAAGGTCAAGCCTAAGTTCCGTATATATATAGATGCCCTAGGCTCCACATAGTCAAACTTAGACTCGAACCAAGGTTAACCTAGCGCTTTGATACCAACTTTGTCACGACCCGAAAGAGCACGTGACTGGCCTTTGAACCATATGAAGTCTATAGGACTCCATCTGATCCAAGTATGCCAAAAGCCCAGAAATCTAAAACCATTTTAAGGATAAATGAACATACAAGCAATATACTATACAACGCTGAATGGCGAGGATCAAAATTCAGAAGGGAACCCAGATAAGCATGAAAACTGTAACACTACTAAGCGCGACTCTAAGATCGAAATAATGTTTGTTATATGTATGCCCTAGAGGCCATTACTGTACATAGGATGTATATTGTAGTGGATGCTGGGACATATATAGGGAGGACTTTTTTGCTCGACATGATAGTATGCTATCTGGTTACTCTTTACCTTAACGTGTATACTGATTGTCTCTCTGTTACATGTTGGTAAAGCCCTTAGGACGTGTACTTGACTACCTGGACTATGATGCGGATCATACTAGTGGGGACATGGTAGTCTATAAGTACATCCTTCATGGTCCCTATCGTGGGTGTATCGAGATGGGGCATCGATATACCAGAGTAGACTAGCGTGTACCTTCTCGACCCATACAGATGGGCGATGGATGATCCCATATCCATTGGTGTTTGACATCGGAGATGATATACGGGTGCTCAGTAGAGACTGGGTACACTGGACGGACTCGTCGAGAACTCCCAGATGGTATTATACCTCACGTCAGATGGCAGTTCTCTGGTGACACTGGTACAGGTTAGTCTGTAGACCCGAGATCGTCATAGAGTCTTGTGTGATTCCCACTGTGCTTTGATTTCCACCTTACCACATCCAAGAGGGCGTGCAAAACGGTGGCTTTTGGGTACAGTCCCGAATCACATGGAAGCAATGAGCGATAGGAGGGTATTCGTCTCTCCCGGTATAGGGAGTTGATGTTGCGCTGTGTTCGATTGGCTATAACCGAAAATCCCTGGCCAGGGTTGCTGAGATTTACTGGTAACTGTTACCAGTAGTTTCTCGAACTGTTATAGACCTCATATCGACACGACTTATCGAGCTATTGGGGTCTGACGTTTACCACCCCTAGGCGAGATATGCGACATATCAGACGACGAGACCGGACTGTACGGTAGTGTTACTGGTTGGATTCACTGGAGTGTGAGCGGGCTTGCTCGTCGATCGTCTGATCGCTCAATACCCGGGTGGCCGTTACGTTTAGCAGACTGCTTGCGGCTTGTGGGTGTTTGATATGATCATCACCTGCTGCCGGCGTATTGACGAGTCTTTAGAGTCCTACACAGAGGTTTCCTGGCTCAAGCGAAACGAAATAGGAGCGCATATGAGATATGTGCGGGACCGAGAATAATGCGTGTATGTGATACCGTATTCTATTCTCGCGATGAATGTATCGATTGGTTGTATGCGATATAACCTAGTTATCAAATCGAAGATTGATTCGATAAGCCGATGCATAGGATACTACTCGGTTATATGCGATATGACCGGATCGTTAAATCAAGTGTTGATTTAATGATTTAATGTATAATTATATATTTGATATATTACTTTGCATTAACTAGTATTGGTTCACTTTAAATGGATTTTCTCACTTGGATTGTGCACATTGTATATGTGATATACTTTTGTACACTAGTTTGTATCATGTTTGATGATGCATGCTCATTAGGGTTTGTGTAAAGTTTAAACCATGGTTGTGTAATGATTAGGGTTTTCATTTTCTTATTCATTTATTTATTCTTTATTCTTTTTGGAAAATGAAAAGCATAAAGAGAAAATGGTTGCTTATTTTGTTTCATATTGAAGCTTCATGAAGCTTTTGACCATATGACCATTTTGTCTCATGCTTAACCCTAACCATTCCACTCAACCATGATTCATTCTCTACACATAACCATGGTTTGAATATGATAAGTATTGATTTTCTTTTCCTTTTTTAATTAACACTTATCATATTCTTTCTTTCTTTTTCTTCTTCTTCACTTGAAGAAAGCTTGCTTCAACAATGGCAACTTGAGGAAATGAGTGAGAAATCCAATTCTAAAGTGAACCCACTTCCTATTTCTTCATCCTCTACCTCTTGCCAAGTAGTATAGGGTGTTTCCTTCACAAGTTTTCTTGACTTGGTGAAGTTGGAGCTTGATCTAGCGATGCCTCGACGTAGATCATCTTCGGCATCGTCGTCGATGACCTAGCCCGTCCATTCTCCGATGAAGCCGACACAAGAGCCCGGGATCCGATTTGTACAGCGGAGATGACTTCATCACGGAGCCGTGGAGGTGGAGAACCGGATCTACAAAGGTTGTATTTCCGTTCTTTTAGTTTAGTTGTAAACTAGTTTCATTTTATCGCCTAAACTTCTAGCCAACGATCTAGTCTAGGGTTTCTCGGCACCCTAATTTTTGAAATTGGCATGGTTGATGCCTTGTGAGACCTCTTGTGAGTGCCTAGGAACCCTACAGTGGTATCAGAGCGACTAGGCATTGGATGTCGACCTATGGGGGGTTCTCACTGTGTGACAGTGTGGCGAAGCATAGGCTCTTACCCCTAGGGTGTCCCGAGACCGGAAGGTGTTCCGGCGGGTTGTAGTCCTCGCGAGGGGGCATGCGTAAAAAGTAGCGGCTGAAGGACCCGTTAGTGCCACGGCGACCCCATTGGATGGGGTGGCTGCCTGACCTACAGTGGTATCAGAGCCTAGCTAGAGCCTTAGGCGAAGTCTAGACGGAGTTTGAAGTCCGATCGAACCGAAACCCTAAAACCCAAAATGCTCTCTGTACATTTTTCGAAAACTGGGTTTTTTCCAAATTAAAAATATGCAGAAAAATCAGCAGGTGTTTTTAAGAATTACTGTGCAATTCGATCGGCTAAATCGTTTAAAGTGCGGCGGAACCGCGGCAAGAGCAAGGCTCGTGCGGCGGTTCCGCGGCCAAGTAGCCACGTCAGCTTTTGTAATCTGCACAATAATTCCTAATTCTTAGTGCTGTATTTTCTGGGATATTTTAACATTTATTCAAGAGTTGAATTTTCAGGGGTTGGTTTGGGGATTCGATGATTCGATCGGATTATCAGATTTTGTCTATTTGTGCTTTTCCGGATAATTTTTGAATATGTTAAAAAGTTCAACCGGATATAAATACCCACCTTTTCCTCTGTCGGGAAATTTCCAAGTGTTGGATCTTTTCGTAGTTTAACGACGTTCTAAGTAGTGCAAGTAACGCGATGGTCTCTCTAGAAGACAACAAACCTTAACTCGATTATGTGACCGTCTTGAACTGCCCTTTGAACCTTCGGGTTTTGGGCAGTACGGCGTGCCACATGTGAGGCGTTGGCTTGACCCTTCTACGGCTGGACCGTTGGTACTGAGGCACGAACATAATGTTTTTAGACTTGTTTCATGTGTTGATCTGTATCGGGAAAACTTGGGTGTTTGAATGTTCGATCGGAAAGTTTGACATTTTCTATTTATCCGGAATGGGATACAATAATTGGAATTCACAAGAAGTTATGAGATAACTGAATGAATGTTATAAACATAGCAGTTTAGTCTCACTTGATCGGTTGCCACGGAATTTTGATGTGATCAAAATTCCGTCGCAATCACGTAGCGTACGCGGATACTCGCCGGGTAAACTTAATAGACAGCCTCACCCCATAGCCCCGACCAAGTGACTGTAGGAGAACCCCATCGCCGAAAGCATCCGTTCGGGTGCTCGCGGCAGCGGTGTTCCGCCTTGGTGCACTTCGTCGACGGCGTCGGGGGTGCGGCCGCCTACTGAAGTTTGCGACGAGCATTCGATCAGGATGTCGGGAATCTTGTTGAATTGCCCGACTTGATGTTGAAAAGAGTTTTCGATAAATGAGACTAAAATGCGGGGTTTATAATTGTTAGGCATGCGATGTCTAAGTAATTCATTTGATTAGGCATGCGATGTCTAAAGAGATTGTGGATTCCAACTGTTGTTGTTTTACACTTTCTTTTCTGTGACCGTAAGTGTAATATGTTATATCGCCGGTTTCGTTGCTATATGTCAACGACAATTGGGATGGACATATTTACTTACGTTGATGACATGTGATGTTATGTGTTGCTGGATATGTTATATTGGATCGTCGTGTTTGAATAGCCGGGGGGTTTTTATGTGAGATGAGTGTTTTTCATTTTCATTCATGTAAAAACTTGTATGTAATATTCTTTTATTGGGGCACTTCCAGGTTGCGGAAGTTGTCACCGTTGATGTATATTATTTACTTTTCCGCACTAGGATAGATCCAAGGAGGAGGGCACAAGTAACCGGGTTCTGGAGTCCAGTGGGAGACCAACTCGAGGAGTCGAGTCTGGGTCTCCTAACTCTAGAATTGGTAGGGTTGCTTGCCGCTCTCGTAGGGGTCTAGGGGTGTGGGTTTGGCTATTCATCACGACCGTGGAATCCGTGTTTTATACAGGCTCGTATTGAAAACACGGACGTCCTAGTATATCCAATATTTCATATGTTTCTTCTGCTGCGATATCTGTGATGTGATCATGTGATGTTCTGTGATAGATACAGTATATAGTATATATGATATATTATATAGACGTTACTTATGTTTTACACCCGCGCTAGCCCTGCCCCGATCTGCCGTTAGTTACCTAACCTAACGGTGCACGAGGGGACATCGAGGCGAATGCGGATGGCATAAGTGTACGTCGTATTTATCTGTGATGTTTAGGTACTTAAATGATGGGACTTCATTAATGTGATTAATGAAATAAAAGAAACCTAAGATGTTGTAGAATCGAATTTCAAAATAAAACAGGTAGCTACAGTTCTTGCTTTGCACAGCGGTAAATATGATATATCCTGCACCTTATTCGATAAGGAAAGGACCGAGATCCCTTCACCGGGAGTGACTCCTTTAGCAATAACTGGAAGATGCTACACACTCGGTTTGTCTTTTGATTGCTTTTAAGAGTTCTGCTTTGCACAGTGATATATGTGATATATCCCGCACCTCATTCGACGAGGAAAGGACCGACGATCCCTTCACCGGGAGTGACTCCTTTAGCAAAACTAGAAAAGCCTAAAAAACACTCCATTTTAAAATTCATTCGATCCTACAACGATATCAAGTTCATTACGCAATAGGTTTTCAGAAAAACCTGTCGTAGCCCTCCGTCATTTCAGATAAGTAGTAGTTAGTATTCGTGCTACGTTTGTTGGCCTGCGTCAAGGCGTAGTGTGCGGTAGCTGGCTAGTATTTATCTGCTTATGCATATGATGCAGATTGGATTAAGGTAGTCATGCGACTTTGTTGGCCTGCGTCAAGGGTCGTGCGGGTGGGTTTAATTCAATCAGGAAATGACGGGTTGAACTTGACTAGCATACTATGGTTTGTTGGCCTGCGTCAAGGTCATAGGACGCTAGGGGAAAAATTATCGGGAATTTCAAGTGTTGAAATTTGCAATGAGATTGCATACCTTCTATGAGATAGTTGGATCCCGATACCCACTGCGAGTAAGAGTTACTCCTGGGAGAGTTTTACACATTACAATTAGCCGATCAAGTAGGTGTCTAGAAAGGTGTCAACGAGGTTACGCCTCTGGGAAAACGAGGTTTACAGAAATTAGGTTCGTGCGAAAGCACGGGGGACCTCCCTCAAAGTACCGACACTGGCCTGGCTGAAAGATTGGCGAACTTGTAGTGTGTAATTAATCCCGGCTAGTCTTTCCTTTTAGGGTTTGAAGGAAGATTTGATAAAAAGCAGTGGGAGCCATCCTGATTAGATAAAATAATAACCAATCTGATCTTGCAAGAGCGCACGCTGAGTGTTTTCTTCTCTCTCTCTCCTGGTAGCGACCATATCACGCCTTAATCAAGATAATAATACGGATATTTGACCGAACCCGCTTGTTATACTGAGCTGGGGAACGTTGGTCCCGCTCCAACTTATAATTGTTATAAGACAGAGCAGGAAATTAGGGATTACCAGAATTCCCGTGCCGCCCAAACGAAGAGAGTGCATGCTGATGCATCATCTTCGGGTGTGTTCATTATACAGAACTGTTTCTCAGTATCCTCCGCATCCTTGGTATATGATACCGGATCAGGATCCCAGATATGTAATCTGTTACATAGGGCTACAAAAGGGTAGAAAAACTGAGAACGGGTGATAAGTTTCATGAGGCCGAAAACGGGGCAAGTGTTGCAGCCAAGTCTCTTGGTCACTGTCACCCTGTATTAAAAATACATTGATTCTGAACGAATGTTATTAGATACCGAACCTGATATACAAAATCATATCAGTCTCTTTATTAGTAAAGAAATGATAAAATTTTGTATCGTTGGATAATGTTTTGAACATTTCCTATATCAATAGTTGATCGGTTCAGGCACGTTATCTAAAAGCATTGACGTTCTAAATCAAACTACAGTTCTTAGTATTCGGAACTCACACAAGAGGAAGAGTTCAGAAATGAACGGATCCTTCTTGAGGTATTGTAGACTAGGTCATATCAATGCGACCCGACTAGCTGAAGTTACATGTAGATGCATATTTAAATCAGTTTGAATTTACATCTTGTGAAACTTGCCAGTCATGTCACAAAGATAAGATGACCACAGCTCTGTTTACTGGAAACAGAGAAAGAGTTAGTGAACTCTTGGGATGATACATGTTGATGTATGTAGGTCCCCTGTCTACACATACCAGGACTGGTTCTTTATACTTCATTATATTCTCTGATAATCTCTCAAGATTCAGACATATGTTCCTGTTGAAACATAAGTCCGAACCTTTTGAGATATTCACAGAATATGATTTAGAAGTAGAGAACCAAAATACGGGTATAAGTATTATGTCCTTTGATGTGATCGAGGAGAAGAATACTTGAGCATGGAATTCCTGGACTATTCTAAGAATGAGATTCTCTCTCAGCAATACTCCTCCGAATGCACCATAGCTCGATGGTATATCGGGGCGGAGCAGATACACCCTATTTGATATGGTGTGCTCTATGATGAGTATTGCTGAGTTACCTATTTCCTATAGGGAGTTATGCACTTGTGATGTTGCATACCTATTGAATAGGGTTCAAATCAAATCATTTGCCTACCGCTGCATATGTGATATGGAAAGGGAAGAGCCAATATCTTAAATTGGTTAAGATTTGGGGCTGTCCGGCCTATGTCTAAAAGCAAAATCCGGACAAGCTCGAGGCAAGGTCTGTTATGTAGAACTGGAAATGTTCCAGCTATACAAACTACAGCAGATGATTTGATAGAACCAAAGGATTCAGTAGATTCCAACGAACCTCAGCCTCTCCGCCGATCTAGTAGGGTTCCTCACCCACCTGAAAGTTACTTCGGTTTCTCTATGACAGTGGGTGCGAGGATTGCATCATGAGATGATGACCCAACTAGTTTCGAGCTGGCCATCAGGAGTGGGACTCTGTAAGAATGGCTGGATGCTTAGCGATCTGAGAAGGAATCCTTATACACCAACAAAGTATGGACTTTGGTTGCTATATCTGAAGGGTTAAATCCCCATTAGGAGCAAGTATATCTTGAGAAGATTTCTTGGTGTAGATGGAAAAGTTGAGACTTTCAAAGCTAGACTTGTTAAAGGTTTTCGTCATCGACCAGGCGTGGATAATGATGAAACCTTTTCCAGTGCCTATGCTTAAGTCCATCCGGATCCTACTTGCCACGGCTACATACCATGACTACGATATCTGGCGGTTGGGTGCCATGACTGCTTTTCTAAATGATGTTTTAGAAGAGTGCGTCTATAAGTACACAGCCAGAGGTCCTCGTAGACAGTGGGAGCAGCGGAAACGTGTGCAAGATGTTTTATATGATAAAGCAGGCATCGCGGAGTTGGAACATCTGTTTTGATGGAGTAGTCAAAGAGTTTGACTTCATCAAAATGGTAGATGAACCTTGTATAAACAAAAAGGTAGTAGGGAGTATGGTGGTGATCCTCGTAGAGTACGTGGATGACATACTCTTGATAAGAAAGTAGTTTCCTATGCTACGCTCGGTCAATCTCCGCTTATCACAAGGATTCTCCATATAGGATCAGAGTAATACCTACTAAATCCTAGATTTTGAATATATGAGATAGATCTAATTGGATATTAGGACACTCACTAGTTGTAGTGAGAAGGTATCAGTTGATCCTGGGGAGAATCACTGGAAAGGTTCCAGGGTGATAAAGACGACTGAATGTCAGTCACAGGCATTGTCTTTACCCTCAGTAAAGGGACGGTATGTTGGAAGAGTTCCAAGCTAGATACCGTGACATACTAGACGATAAAGGCTGGATACATCGCTACCTATGATGCTACCAAAGAGGCAGTCTGGATATATATTGGTTCATGAGATGAACTACGTTCCTACCATTGTAAGACAATGGAGTTGTGGCTTATGCCAAGGAACACAGGTCCCATCAGTGATCCAGACATATTCTAAGGCAGTATCACCTGATCATGGAGATGGCTGATCTCCAAGGTGATCGAGGTTAAGAGAGCAGACTCAGAGGACAACACGGCAGATCCACTCACGAAGGACTTTTCCCTGAGAGAGACTTTTATGGGATGGTTGAGTATGAGATACTACAACCACTGCTACAGATGGCCCTAGTGCAAGTGGGAGATTGTTAGTTATATGTATGCCCTAGAGGCCATTACTGTACGTAGGATGTATATTGTAGTGGATGCTGGGACATATATAGGGAGGACTTTCTTGCTCGACATGATAGTATGCTATCTGGTTACTCTTTACCTTAACGTGTATACTGATTGTCTCTCTGTTACATGTTGGTAAAGCCCTTAGGATGTGTACTTGACTACCTGGACTATGATGCGGATCATACTAGTGGGGACATGGTAGTCTATAAGTACATCCTTCATGGTCCCTAGTCGTGGGTGTATCGAGATGGGGCATCGATATACCAGAGTATACTAGCGTGTACCTTCTCGACCCATACAGATGGGCGATGGATGATCCCATATCCATTGGTGTTTGACATCGGAGATGATATAAGGGTGCTCAGTAGAGACTGGGTACACTGGACGGACTCGCCGAGAACTCCCAGATGGTATTATACCTCACGTCAGATGGCAGTTCTCTGGTGACACTGGTACAGGTTAGTCTGTAGACCCGAGATCGTCATAGAGTCTTGTGTGATTCCCACTGTGCTTTGATTTCCACCTTACCACGTCCAAGAGGGCGTGCAAAACGGTGGCTTTTGGGTACAGTCCCGAATCACATGGAGACAATGAGCGATAGGAGGGGATTCGTCTCTCCCGGTATAGGGAGTTGATGTTGCGCTGTGTTCGATTGGCTATAACCGGAAATCCCTGGCCAGGGTTGCTGAGATTTACTGGTAAGTGTTACCAGTAGTTTCTCGAACTGTTATAGACCTCATATCGACACGACTTATCGAGCTATTGGGGTCTGACGTTTACCACCCCCAGGCGAGATATGCGACATATCAGTCGACGAGACCGGACTGTATGGTAGTGTTACTGGTTGGATTCACTGGAGTGTGAGCGGGCTTGCTCGTCGATCTTCTGATCGCTCAATACCCAGGTGGCCGTTACGTTTAGCAGACCGCTTGCGGCTTGTGGGTGTTTGATATGATCATCACCTGCTGCCGGCGTATTGACGAGTCTTTAGAGTCCTACACAGAGGTTTCCTGGCTCAAGCGAAACGAAATAGGAGCGCATATGAGATATGTGCGGGACCGAGAAAAATGCGTGTATGTGATACCGTATTCTATTCTCGCGATGAATGTATCGATTGGTTGTATGCGATATAACCTAGTTATCGAATCGAAGATTGATTCGATAAGCCGATGCATAGGATACTAGTCGGTTATATGCGATATGACCGGATCGTTAAATCAAGTGTTGATTTAATGATTTAATGTATAATTATATATTTGATATATTACTTTGCATTAACTAGTATTGGTTCACTTTAAATGGATTTTCTCACTTGGATTGTGCACATTGTATATGTGATATACTTTTGTACACTAGTTTGTATCATGTTTGATGAAGCATGCTCATTAGGGTTTGTGTAATGATTAGGGTTTTCATTTTCTTATTCATTTATTTATTCTTTATTCTTTTTGGAAAATGAAAAGCATAAAGAGAAAATGGTTGCTTATTTTGTTTCATATTGAAGCTTCATGAAGCTTTGACCATATGACCATTTTGTCTCATGCTTAACCCTAACCATTCCACTCAACCATGATTCATTCTCTACACATAACCATGGTTTGAATATGATAAGTATTGATTTTCTTTTCCTTTTTTAATTAACACTTATCATATTCTTTCTTTCTTCTTCTTCTTCTTCACTTGAAGAAAGCTTGCTTCAACAATGGCAACTTGAGCAAATGAGTGAGAAATCCAATTCTAAAGTGAACCCACTTCCTATTTCTTCATCCTCTACCTCTTGCCAAATAGTATAGGGTGTTTCCTTCACAAGTTTTCTTGACTTGGTGAAGTTGGAGCTTGATCTAGCGATGCCTCGATGTAGATCATCTTCGGCATCGTCGTCGATGACCTAGCCCGTCCATTCTCCGATGAAGCCGACACAAGAGCCCGGGATCCGATTTGTACAGCGGAGAGGACTTCATCACGGAGCCGTGGAGGTGGAGAACCGGATCTACAAAGGATGTATTTCCGTTCTTTTAGTTTAGTTGTAAACTAGTTTCATTTTATCGCCTAAACTTCTAGCCAACGATTTAGTCTAGGGTTTCTCGGCACCCTAATTTTTGAAATTGGCTTGGTTGATGCCTTGTGAGACCTCTTGTGAGTGCCTAGGAACCCTACAAATAATACATCACTAGTGTCTGAGTCTGAAACCATATACAAGTTTTTGGTTGATGGAATTTCTAGATACAATGAATAATACATGTACAATGGTGGTTCTGATACAAAGAACCCACCTAACAAGCAAATCACCCGCAAAGGAAAGCAGTGTGCCAGAAGTGCCGCTATGGAACCTGTACGGCAAACCCTGCATGAACTGTGGCACAACGTGGGTGAGTTGCCAACTCGTGAATAGAAAATATCTACATGCAGAAATCGAATGTAAGACATAATCCTAGGTCAAACAATCAGTATAATAATAAAACCCTCAAGAGTAAGTCTGAAGCATGATAAAGTGGCAATGCAACATCTAATCATGTAGGTAGTGCCAAGTACTCGTGCCAGTGCCTCAGATAATAACATGTCATCAGTATAAGGTATGTCTGCATGATGTATGATCAATGTAAATCCAGTCTGTATGTGATCAAGTCTGTATAAACGTGGAACCCGTCCACCCGTCACCCAATGACAATAAGCATCATGCATGTAAATGTGAGGATATAATCAAATCATGGAAAACATCATGAAACCCGTGCCTAGCATCGACACGTAAATCCTCATCTATCGGGCTCCATCAGTCCGGATCAGCCCACGGGCTATGCTGCGGAATCGGCCCTCGGCCCCGGCAGTACGCCCATATCCATCTATCGACTCTGGTCAGTATCCTATGGATAACCGCCAGGTCCAACCAATCACCGGTAGGTAGTAGTCCCTCTGCCAGGCTCACCGTCTACTACACAGCGAAACCGTTCTTGCCCCGGGGTACCATACCGGGTCCACCATGTACCCGTAATCGGCCTCATCCAACTTCTCGATTCGGGTTCACATATATCACTCTATCACCGAGAAAACACATAGTGGACGCACCGAAATATCATATCAAGAGAAACCTGGTTTTTAAATAATTAACTATTCTGTTTTGAAATATCCACGGTTCCCCAAATCCAGAATTAACATGGAAACAACATATCTCAATGCGTAATCTAAGCAAGTATGAAGATATCAATGTATGATGTATGTGTACAAGTATGGGTATGTGACATATAATGAAATGCAAGTATAACAGTATATCATACAACATGGAAATAATAGTATGCACATACAAGGTCATATCCTGATGTAATAATGCTACTGTGTAGTGACATGGCAATTATCGATGATGAAGTGTGTGGGCCGGCAAGCAAGTGTACGTGGAACATACGCATCATCGATAATGGTGCTGGTGCCCTAGCAACATGATAGTAATATAGCAATAAACATATGCAAAGTAATGTGAATAACATGAATATGCGGAAATCGAATAATCAACGTAACAGTAAAGAATCCACACCCATATGTATATGTCATGCAGTTATGCCATTTGAAATAAGAATGACTCGGGTCTAGTTTAACATCTACTATGCAAACTACAGATCTAAGTATCAAGTCAATCGGGAGGGGTATGAAAACCACCTAAATCTGAGTCGATATATAGATATAATAGTCGGTGATCCCGCCTCAATAGTATCGCGTACGATACAACATATCATATGACATCCTCAAGTCATGAGTGCGGATCTATCATCAATATAAAGCTCGTACGGTAAATCGTCGTACGGCATCCCAATAGCTAGGTACGGGTCAGTATCACATTCCTCTCATCAAATATCAGGTATCATTATCATCATATCATATAATCTAGGGTACAGATCTAAGTCTAGTACAAATCAATACCATCTATATAAGTAAGGAAGCGGGGGTAAAACACATGCCCAACGGCCCGCTAAGATCACATGCCGTATCGCAAGTACGAATTACATCACATCACCAATCTCACGGCACAATGCCCAAAATCATCGACTCATCTTCAATGTCATCCAATATCATCATCAACACACTGTAAGTATAGTGAATATGCAAGGGTGCGCGTGTGGGTGTAACCCTATTCTAGGGTTCGCGACTATGAACTATACTAGTTTACTTTTAACCCTAAGCTATCCATAATACACCTAACACCATATCCACGACACACTATAACTATCATGCAAAATATATAGTATACCAACTATGAACTGCGGGGGTGCTATACGCCATCCACCCGACTTCCCCCAGTAGATATAATCTACTCACCTTGCGTCTTCATTTGTCGACGTCTCCACGCTCTTTACTTGTCGTCCCGAAGTATTCATGGGGTACCTACACGTCATAGTATCGTAAATGCGTATTAAAACTAAATCAAAGCTAACACGGCACACGAAACCCCAAAACGATACGATAAGGGGCCTATAGGTTAGAACCTATAGGCACGCCTTCAAAACCAACAAAAAATCCTCGATATCGTCGTATAAACGCCAAATAGTCTAGGTAAACCACAATACACAATTTCAGAACTAAAAATACGGAATACGGAAACACAAATCCAAAACAGCAACGAAGGAAATAGGCTCCAGATTTCACCCTAGGTCAAACTAGACAAATCTACACATACCAGGGGCCTAATCTACTGATGAGGGAACACCAAAACCAAGACGAACCAAAATGGGGTAGGTCTGGCCTCAAATCGCGGCCAAACAAGATAAATCTGCGGCCGGGTCTAGGAGTTAGGGGATAGGGTCTTAGGGTTAGCTTCCTGGGTGCCTTCACATCTCACTGTCCAATCAATTTTATTTTAGGATGTCTCGGGTGATAGCAGATCTCATATAATCTTCACAGATTCCACAAGCTTTCCGATATCGGTTTCTAAATCCGTTTTCCGGGCCTTAAGTCTCAGGTTAGGGTCTCAATTCATGCACTAGGGTGTTGGTGTAGCCTCTACTGAACTCAATTTCACATTACAACTCATAATTTCCTCAAACCCTAACTAGGTTTTCTTTAAGTCCACAAAATCAACAATATCGGTTCTAAACTAAACATGGGGTAAAGGTAATGCTAAAACTAAGCTAATAGTCCAGAAAATACCTCCTTTGGCAACTCAAGAATTTTCTTGAGTTGCCTCTAGTGGCCAAAATCCTTGCTTCCTTGGTCCAATGTGTAGATCTTGAGCTTGTGCACGCTTTTAATGAAATGAGAGTGGGGTTTTGGAGTTATTTTAGAGGTGATTTGAGGAGTTGAAGAGGGGATGGAGGTGAGGAGCAGGAGCAGCAGTAGCAACAAGAGGGAGAGGGAGAAAAATGAGTGAAGGTTGAAGAGGAAATGGCTAAGTCTTTAGTCAAAGAAGCCCATACCTCTCTCTCTCTCACCAACTACTAAATTCTTTAATATAAACCCTGTTGGAGATAGTGCCCTCATAGTCGATTATTGGATCACAGGTACGTGATTGCAACGATTGCGGAGGACCTATACCGGTAGGACAGTCTTACTCAAGATGATAGTATGCTATCTGGTTTGCCTTTATCAGTCGTGTACATGTTCAGGTGACTGATTACATGTTACACTTTGATAGAGCCCTTAGGATCTTGCTTTACCACCAACAGTATGATGGCGATCATATACGTGAGAGTTGGGTGGTTTATACGCATATCCTTAATTGTGGTCCCTAGTCGTGGGAGTTTCGAGACAGGGCATCGATACTCCGGAGTAGACTAGTGTGTACAGTCGAGACCCCGACGAGGGGCGGTGGCCGGTCTCACAAGCCACTGGTGTCAGTTGGATCACCTAAGATGTATACAGGTGCTCATTGGGTTATGAGTACACCGGACATGACTCGCCGGGAATCTGCTAGTTAGTATTATATCTACCGTCAGATAGCAGTTCCCTGGTGACATGTGTACAGGTTAGTTCATCGACCTGAGGTCGTCATTTGTCTCGTGTGAGTTCCCACTGTGCTTTGATTTCTACCCTACCACGGCTCAAAGGAGTCGTGCAAACAGGTAGCTTTTGGGTACAGTCCCGAGCCATATGGAGGCACGTGAGCGGATCGGCATGGGATTCGTCTCTCCCGGTATTGGGGGAGAGGTCGTGCTGTGTCTAGGAGAGCCATTACACAAAGTCCATGGCCATGGCAGGAGATTTACTGGTAGGTACTCCAGTAGTATCTCAGGGTGTTATTGGGCTTCACTCCGACACGACTTATACTGCTATTGGGGGTCTGACGTTACTAGCCCCCTAGGCAGATATGCGATACTCATAGACGAACGGACCGGACTGTATATACATTGTCACTGTTAGGCTCAGTAGGGTTTTCCGGATGAGTGCGCTCATCGGCATCCCTTGAGGTCAGTCCATGGGCAGCCGTTACGCATTGCTAGTGCCGCTGACGGTTTGTGGTTAAACCCACTGCCAGGGTACTGACGAGTCATTAGAGTCCCCCACAGACAGTTTCCCAAGTTCGGGCGAAACGTTGTAGAGGCCGTATGGTTTTATGGCAGGGTTCGGAAAATGCACGTGCGTTTACGCACGTGTTATTTTTCGGGCAGATGATACTGGTCGGCTTTGGTTTAAGCCGGATCCGAGTATTATATTGAGTAGGTATAATATCTTTGTCTCAGTTGCATTTGTATTCGGTCGTAATACGAACGCGGGTATATTTATACAGTTTCGGGGTTATCCTGAAAGTCGTTTCGGGATCACTTTTGGAAGTTGCCAGTTTTCAGTTTTCTGTCAGCCGTCTTTTAACATTCGGTTAAAGACGGATTTATCTTTTCTTGGATGAGAGCGAGTCATGCTTCTAGAAGCTTTTAGAAGGTTCTAGAAATGGAGAGGTGTCATGTGACTCATGCTTTGATTTCTAAACATTCTTGTTTTCCTTAAGATATTTACTTGATCTTTTGTTATGATAAGGATGGTTGTTTATGGTCACCTCCATGATAGCTCCTACGGTCACCCCCCTCCTTCTATAAAGTGGCCGGCCCTCTCTCTCCTCCTCACTTCACTTGTTGATTTCATTTTAGAGAGAAAAGATTATGATAGTATTTGGGGTGCATGGAATTTTACAGTTCATTTCATTCCATCACCCAATTCCCTCGGCAACTTCATTAACCGATCGTCCACGGATTTGGACGAAGTGAGACAAAGTCATCTACTCATTCTCTACATCATTCTTGGTCGTCTCTTTTAGCAAACTTGACGATCGAGTTGCCTCAAGTCAGAGGCGGGAGCCCGTTTAAAGAATCGTCGATGTGGTGCCACCTCGACGAGGATATCGGAGATCGATGAGATCGGAGCAGCCGCAACGGAGCGTGGGATGATGGTTAAAGAACGAAGGACTCAGATCGTTCGGTATAACCTTTCTACACTCTTTATAGTTTGTTAGTTTAGCAATAATGGCAGATCCGGGTTAAAGTATACGATAGCGCCAGTTAAAAGTTTTTGTTCCGCATTTGGCGTCTGTAGACGGCCGGGGCGCTAGCGTAGACTTACAGTGGTATCAGAGCCTCACCATTTTGCTATACTAACTTGTGCTAACGCGTTTAAAACATCGATCGAACCGGAAATCAAAAATCACATTTTTTCAATATGACAGTTTCTGTTGATTTTAAACGGTGTCCTAAAATTTTTCTACACATCTCAGAAGACCGTGCAGGGATTTATAAGAAAGACGACAAAATTTGGGCTCGTGACCCCACCAGACCGCCGTGGAAACGCGGTCAAACCCCTGGTTTGACCGCGCATCCGCGGCCACTTGGTGAGATCATGCTCCAAAACTTTGTCAGTGGGTTCTTCTCTGGAATTTGTGGTTTTTGGTAAATATCGTTCTGGCCCAGATTTTGTTACTGTTCACCAGTAAGCCGTGGGGCCCACTTTTTGATATTTGGTCAATCGAAATTTAAACATGTTAGTTTACAGTGCTTACATTATATCTCCGACCGGGAATGTCATTTGATCGGTAAACCGCGTCTGATTGCTATAGTTCTTTTAGACGGGTTTGCGAACGTGACATTCGCGTTGATGTTCTGTGTTGTGCTGTGATGTTGCGGATTTGTCGTGGTGGATAGCAGTGTGCAATGATAGTGCAGGTTGAGTTTATTTGTACATTTGATATTGCGGGGCGAGCGTCCAACTTGTGGACTGCCGTCACTGCCTGTTGTATAATATTCTTTTGGGGCACGACCAGGTTGCGGTCGATGTACCTATTGTACTATTTTTCATTACTGTACTAGGTTTTACCCCGTGACGGAGTGCATGGATAGCCGGGTTCTGGGGGGCAACGGGTCCGCATCTCATGTCTTTGAGAGGCAGAGGGGTCCCACTCTAGAATTGGCAGACTATTCGCCGCACTCGTAGGGGGTACAGGTTGACCCAAGGAGGGGTGCTCAAGCTACCGGATTCCGTGAAGTGCTGGGTGGTCCATTCACTATGCTGTAAGGGGGCTGCCTCGCTTCAGGTTTTGGCGGGTAACTTGCCGCACCCGTAGGGGTCTAGGTTTCATTGCACAGGCTATCCACACGACAGGGGAATGTCGAATTTCAGCAGCGGCTCTGTGAAACTCGGGGATCCCAGATTATCTGTATTGTTCTGTGATGCTTATTACTTTTCTGTAATGTTGCATATTATCACGCCTGGAGCGATTATTATATATTGGTTTATATACTATTAGATGTTGTATATGTTTTACACCCGCGCTAGTCCAGTCCCCGCTCTATCGTTAGTTAAGTAACCTAACGGGTGATGACGGGACCCAGTGACGAATGCGGATGGCATATACGTACATTTTATTTTCGTTCTTTTCTGGTGTGATTAATTGATGGGACTGCGTTGATTCTGATCAATGCAAAGTAAAACAAACCTTTTTGTAGTTGTTGGAACAAATTTAAAAAGTGTTGTTACAAAGACGTTTCCTTTTGTTATGCATAGCGGTATTCAGTGGAATATCCTGCACCTCATTCGACCGGGCAAGGGCCGATATCCCTTCACCGGGACTGACCCCTTGGGCAGAAGTTTGCGTCAGTGTAATAACTTCACTATAGTCGATTACAAGTTGCTTTGCATAGCGGTATTCAGTGGAATATCCTGCACCTCATTCCACGAGGAAAGAGCCGAGATCCCTTTACCGGGAGTGACCTCTTTAGCAAAAGGTTTTCGCCACTATATTTTAAAAAGCTATCAGGTTCCTTCAGCGATATCAAGTTCACTACGTTAAAGGTTTTTCGCCAAAAACCAGCCGTAGCCCTCCGTCATTTCATATGAATGGTCAGTAGTATTCAAGCTATGTTGGTCTAGCCCTTAGCTAGGACATAGTGATTGGTAGCTGCTGGGGTGTTCACATGTTGCATAGATAGATGAGTTGGTTTGGGACAGTCGTACTGCCTTGTTGGCCCTTAGTCAAGGGCGAGTACGGGTGGGTTCAAATTAACAAGATAATGATGGGAAGAACTTGACATGTGACTTATGATGGGCTGGCCCTTAGTCACGATCATAAGAGCATGGGGCAAAAACTATATCGGGAGTTTCTAAAGAAACTGAAACTTGCCAAGTATGCGCATACCTTCTGGAGTATGAGTAACGTGGATGCATTCCATCACGTTATCATGCGATGAGAGTTGGATCCCGATTCCCACTGATGAGTTGGTTTACTCTTCGGGTGATCCCGATTGATTCTTCTTTAGGTTTGGAGGAGAATTTGACAGGACAGTGGGAGGTTTCCGGATTAGATAAAATGATGACCATTCTGATCTAGGTTAGAGTGCACGCAGAGTGTTTCTTTTCTCTCTCTCTTTGGCAGCGACCTTTGACCGACCCTAGACTATGACTCAGTGACCAGGTTGACCGAACCTTCTTAAAATACTGGCTTTTGGATTGTCTATGTTGCATAAGTCATTGCCACTCCTTCTTTTACCCTTTGAATTTCTCAGAACACCCGTATTACTACGGATATCCACTTCCATTAGATAGATCCATCGTATGGTTATATACGAACTCGAAGGGACTTCTTCGAGGATGGATCCAGGTTCAGGAGAAATAGAATTGGATTATTCAGTTGTCTTTTATTATCACCTTCTCTCAGGTTGCGAGGGCTCCTTGGTTTAGGAGAGTACACCTATTACGCTTATTGGATAGTCTTATTCCAAACCATAGGCTGGTGCCGAAAGGTAGGGAATGAAGAAAACCAATTAGCCTAAGTAGGGTGTGCAGAAGGTAATATGTAAAGACAAAATAAAGGGATTAGAAAGAGGGCAAAGTAAATTGCGACTGATATCATTCACGACCAAAACCACGTACTTCATCGCCACTCCTATTTCACCTTTAAAAGAATAAGGTATTATTCAGTTGTCTTTTATCATCACCTTCTCTCAAGATGCGAGTACTCGTTGGTTTAGGAGGGTATACCTATTATGCTTACTGGATAGTCTTCTTCCAAACCATAGGCTGGTGCCGAACGGTAGGGAAGGAAGAAAACCATTTAGCCTAACGATGGTGTACAGAAGGTAACGACTAAAGACAAATAAAGGGATTTGGTGAGATGGCAATAAAATATACGGTTGAAGTCATGAATTGGATTATGGAAGAGGCATTGCTATGAATACCAGGATACCCCTACGAAACATTTTCATGTTTCAGTGCATTGTTAAAGAAAAACTGTTTTCCCGATTAGACACTTACTCCAAGGGTATGTATTTACCAGGTTTCATTCTCATATCTGTATGGTTTTACAGATGATGAGTGGGAGTAAGATATTGGGAATTAGGTGATCATCCTCATTATATCGGAATTCGTTGTAATTGGTGATATTTGAGGAAATCGCCAGGGTACAGTTTTCAACCTACGACGCACAGGTTTTGAGTTGTTTAACTCAGCGGACTTATACAGAGTATTGTATGTTGTCCAAGTGTCCTTCAGGACAAAGGGGTAGGTCCTCGTACTATGTTCTGTTTACTTATAACTTCTCTAGTATTTAGACAAGTGTTTCGTAGAAATACAAGGTCTAAGTTTTGAGAAGTTGTGGGTATAAGAATAAAGTAGAGAACCAGGTGTCACAAGTATCGGGATTCTTCAAAGAGATCGAAGATGTAGATTCTTGTGATTGGTATTCAGATGATAGTGATGGTTTTGAGAAACGAGTTTTCTCTTTCAGGTTACTCATAATTGGATGGATTCCTAAGTTGAGTAATGCTGATTAGCATTTTTCCATTAAGTTGATATGCACTGGAGACAGCTGCATGATTTGAATCTGGTTCCAATTAAATAAGTGCCAAAGTTTCTGTATTGGATATAGAATGGATCGTACCTTAAAAGATATTAAGGTACGGGGAATTGTCCAGCTTATGCTTAAAACCAGACTCTGGATAACTCAGGGCACGTTTCTGTAGTGGCTGTTTGTGGGTTGACCCTGGCAATGACGAGGGTTGATATTCTACCATTTGGAAGATCAATAGTGATATTGTTCTTGACTCGCCACAGTTTTAGTAAAATGGATCTTTTTCAGAAAACAGTAGTGGGAGTATGGTAGAACTGGAAGTGATTCCAGAACCGCAAACGATTACGGAAAATTTAACAGGACCTATATATTCAATCAGGTTTGACATTCCAATAGCCACTCCGCAGATTTGGTGGGTAACCTCAGACACCCGAGAGGTACTTCGGTAGGCTCAAGGACGGTGACAGGGAGGTTCTTATCTACCAAGACTTGACACTACTGTTGTTCCAGGATATGAGACCCGGTAGGAGGGTTGTCGAAGTCATTGGGAGCAGCGGAAGCATAATGGGCAAGATGCTTATATCTATTTATAGACTTGAGCAGTTATAGCGGAGATAGATCATCTAATTTTGATGTGACAGTCATGGGTTTGACTTCAATCAGGATAGGGGATGGATTTGTTAAGAAGGTAGTAGGGTGTGATGCCATGGTATCTGGATGACATACACAGAGTAGGAAGTAAAATTCCTATACTACGATTGGTTGTACTGTGGTCGTCACACAGTTGTTTCTCCAGACAGGATATGGATATAATATTTGACATTCTGGTTTCTAGATCTATGGTTTTAGATCTGGATTTGGGTAGTTTCCCAATGTGGGTACTTTGACAAATATTCTAATGGTTTTTGGAATAGTTGACTCCTAGCATGGTGGTGTACCTGCAGGTGATGGAGTCACCCTCTCTAAAGGTGTCTTATAGACTAAAGGGGAGAGGGATGTGCATGATTGGCAGATCACTTGCTTAGGCAATTGAGTCAATCATGAGATGTCAAGTACCACACCAAATATTGGTTTTGCACTAGATGCAATAAGTTTGTATTAATCCAATCCTAGAGAAACATAAGGAAGCAGTTTTAGAACATAAGTACATGTTCTACGGATTTGATGACGGCAGCCTCCTTCAGGAGACGGTTATCATTCCAAGCTTCAAAGGTGACATGGTTGACAGAGTGATTGTCAGAGTTATAGTTTTTCCCTCTGACGAAGAGGGACAGTATTATGGACAGGTGGTCCAAGAGGACACTGTGGGTGGTATGGTGCCGGATACTGATTAGGTTCAGTGATCGATACAGTCTAAGAAGTTTGGATTTGGAGTTCATTTATGAACTAGGTCCCATCAGATATCCAGACATATTCTAAGACAGGTATTACTCGATTCGGGAGATGGCTTTCTCCGCGAATTTGAGATTTAGAGAGATATAGAAAGAAACTTCTAGGCGGATCCACTCACTAAGACTATTTCTCGAACACAATAGTTTTACAAACTGGCTTTGTGAAACTGATTAGTAGAGGAGTTGGATGTTCGGTTTCACACGGGCTGTGAGTAGTCGACATCGCAATAATTAGCCTTGAGTGCAAGTGGGAGATTGTTAGAGATAGTGCCCTCATAGTCGATTATTGGATCACAGGTACGTGATTGCAATGATTGCGGAGGACCTATACCGGTAGGACAGTCTTACTCAAGATGATAGTATTCTATCTGGTTTGCCTTTATCAGTCGTGTACATGTTCAGGTGACTGATTACATGTTACACTTTGATAGAGCCCTTAGGATCTTGCTTTACCACCAACAGTATGATGGCGATCATATACGTGAGAGTTGGGTGGTTTATACGCATATCCTTAATTGTGGTCCCTAGTCGTGGGAGTTTCGAGACAGGGCATCGATACTCCGGAGTAGACTAGTGTGTACAGTCGAGACCCCGACGAGGGGCGGTGGCCGGTCTCACAAGCCACTGGTGTCAGTTGGATCACCTAAGATGTATACAGGTGCTCATTGGGTTATGAGTACACCGGACAGGACTCGCCGGGAATCTGCTAGTTAGTATTATATCTACCGTCAGATAGTAGTTCCCTGGTGACATGTGTACAGGTTAGTTCATCGACCCGAGGTCGTCATTTGTCTCGTGTGAGTTCCCACTGTGCTTTGATTTCTACCCTACCACGGCTCAAAGGAGTCGTGCAAACAGGTAGCTTTTGGGTACAGTCCCGAGCCATATGGAGGCACGTGAGCGGATCGGCAGGGGATTCGTCTCTCCCTGTATTGGGGGCGAGGTCGTGCTGTGTCTAGGAGAGCCATTACACAAAGTCCATGGCCATGGCAGGAGATTTACTGGTAGGTACTCCAGTAGTATCTCAGGGTGTTATTGGGCTTCACTCCGACACGACTTATACTGCTATTGGGGGTCTGACGTTACTAGCCCCCTAGGCAGATATGCGATACTCATAGACGAACGGACCGGACTGTATATACATTGTCACTGTTAGGCTCAGTAGGGTTTTCCGGATGAGTACGCTCATCGGCATCCCTTGAGGTCAGTCCATGGGCAGCCGTTACGCATTGCTAGTGCCGCTGACGGTTTGTGGTTAAACCCACTGCCAGGGTACTGACGAGTCATTAGAGTCCCCCACAGACAGTTTCCCAAGTTCGGGCGAAACGTTGTAGAGGCCGTATGGTTTTATGGCAGGGTTCGGAAAATGCACGTGCGTTTACGCACGTGTTATTTTTCGGGCAGATGATACTGGTCGGCTTTGGTTTAAGCCGGATCCGAGTATTATATTGAGTAGGTATAATATCTTTGTCTCAGTTGCATTTGTATTCGGTCGTAATACGAACACGGGTATATTTATACAGTTTCGGGGTTATCCTGAAAGTCGTTTCGGGATCACTTTTGGAAGTTGCCAGTTTCCAGTTTTCTATCAGCCGTCTTTTAACATTCGGTTAAAGACGGATTTATCTTTTCTTGGATGAGAGTGAGTCATGCTTCTAGAAGGTTCTAGAAATGGAGAGGTGTCATGTGACTCATGCTTTGATTTCTAAACATTCTTGTTTTCCTTAAGATATTTACTTGATCTTTTGTTATGATAAGGATGGTTGTTTATGGTCACCTCCATGATAGCTCCTACGGTCACCTCCCTCCTTCTATAAAGTGGTCGGCCCTCTCTCTCCTCCTCACTTCACTTGTTGATTTCATTTTAGAGAGAAAAGATTATGATAGTATTTGGGGTGCATGGAATTTTACAGTTCATTTCATTCCATCACCCAATTCCCTCGGCAACTTCATTAACCGATCGTCCACGGCTTTGGACGAAGTGAGACAAAGTCATCTACTCATTCTCTACATCATTCTTGGTCGTCTCTTTTAGCAAACTTGACGATCGAGTTGCCTCAAGTCAGAGGCGGGAGACCGTTTAAAGAATCGTCGATGTGGTGCCACCTCGACGAGGATATCGGAGATCGATGAGATCGGAGCAGCCGCAACGGAGCGTGGGATGATGGTTAAAGAACGAAGGACTCGGATCGTTCGGTATAACCTTTCTACACTCTTTACAGTTTGTTAGTTTAGCAATAATGGCAGATCCGGGTTAAAGTATACGATAGCGCCAGTTAAAAGTTTTTGTTCCGCATTTGGCGTCTGTAGACGGCCGGGGCGCTAGCGTAGACTTACAAACCCCTTTTCCATTTCCTTTCTTTTCTCTAAATTCCTTCTCACTCAAATAGTAAACCCAAATGAGAAACCATGGTAGAAATGCACAAGTGTAGGAAAATAAAAGATATGTGTATGTTTTGCACAAAATTACTAAAAAACCGATTAGCGATTTTTAATCGCGATTAGCACTAAATTAGCTTATAACTAATCAATTAAACTTAGAAATGGCATAATTCTCTAATTTACCCTATTTTAGAATTTTCCAAAAATTTTACCCATTTATTTGTATTTAATTATACCGAATTATTAAAATATTCAATAAAATAATATTAAATTATAAATTTCCCAAAAAATAATATTTTTATTATTTCGAAATGTTACAGTATTTTTATTTCTTGCCCAGGATGCACCAGTTTTATGTTTCGTGCGTTTATCGCACAAGATTTATATTTCGTGCCTTTGTTGTACGGGATTTATATTTTGTGCACGTCTGTTGCACCTGACTTCAATTTGATGTCATTCGACGTATTGATTTTGAATTCATGCCTATGTTATGCATGTGATTTGACTAATGCCTTCGGCATTGTTTACATGAACTTTTAGTGTTTTGATTTGATTTGTGCATCCTGATGCATATGGTTGTGAGCGTATATACCGCGGTATACCTGTTTTCGATTGAGCCGTATCGTATACCGTCGATTTGGATTCTGATATTGATGTTGATTTCTTGCACTCCGTGCATTTGATTTGGATTTTCGAGCATATTGGGCTAATGTTTTGAGATGCGATTTTGGCGCACACCAGATGCACTAAATCGAGCTTCTTCGTGCATATCAGATGCACCTGATTTTGCTGTCAGGCACACACGTTGCCTTTGGCAGATGTTTTGTGCACACCTTTTGCACTTCGATGTTGTTTCTGTGCACATGTATGACACATATATGGACTTTGATTTTCGTGCACACCAGACGCACAGGGTATTCTTATATACATTTTGGCATTGATTTCTTATGGAACAGTACGTTTTTATGATATTTGCTATATGTTTTCGTACTGAGCAGGACTAGTTAGAGGACAGTACCTGGATATATTTTGCATGCATTGATAGCTATCGAAGGGGTTTCCGAAAAGCGAGCTATAGTCTCAGTATTTACCTACGTGTATGAAATGACACGATACGTTTAAAGCAAAGGAACCCTTCTAAATTGTTTTCAAAAACGGCGGGACGCACATATTAAACAAGGATAAGTATACATATATGTTTATTTTCTTACAATAGACGTCCGCCACTGTGCAGTGTTACGTGCATCGCGCAGCAACATGAAAGGGTTTAGCATGCATTTCTTTCAGATATTTATACGTATAGAATTGATGTCTACATGTATGGTTTTGATATATATCATATCGGTTTTGTTTTGGATTTGATATTTGTGTCTTTACCATGACTCTGATGATTGCGGGATGCTTGAAGGAGTTTTGATTTTAAGTTATATGCTCATTGTTCATGCGCATGCATTACGCTATGATGCGTTTTATGTATTGATGATTTCGGAGCCCCGACGACTTAGTCTTTTACTGAAATGTTTTAGAATTTGGGGGTTTAAATTTAAATTCGGGGACCGAATTTCTTAAAGGGGGAAGATTGTAACATTTCAAAAAAATAAAATGTTATTTTTGGGAATTTTTATAATTTAATAATAAAATATTGAATATTTTAATAAGGCGGTACAATTTAATACTGATAATGGGGAAATTTTTTGAAAATTATGGAATTTATATAAAAGAGGGTGTTTTATGTAAATTATGCAAATTTTAAGTTTTTATGATTAATTATATGCTAATATATTGTTAATCGCGATTAAAAATCGCTAATCGCGTTTTAAGCTTGTTTTGTGCAAAACATGCACCGTATCATTTTTGCACTTGTTACTTTTTTCCATGGCTTTCCTACATGTTTTATAGCATGGTTTTTGATTTATTAGGAAAGGAAAGAAAAAGAAAAGAAAAGAAATGGATATGATTAGAATAGTGAGGAGTGGGCAAGAGAGAGAAAAGTGGGTGAGGGGTCAACCCTTGTTATGAGTCATCCCCCATCATTATTCCCACTCATTCCTCTCCCCTCTCTTCCCCATTCCTGCTGCTGCTGCTGCCCCTCCTCTTCTTCTCCACAAAATCCCCCAAAAGACCATGAAAATCAACTCAAAACCCATTACCCTTTTCATTAAAAAGATGCACAAGCTCAAGGGAAACACATTGGACCAAGAAAGCAAGGATTTTGGCCAGTTTGGGCAACTCAAGAATTTTATTGAGTTGCCAAATGAGGCATTTTCTGAACCATAAGTTTAGTGTTTCCATTACTTTTACCCCCATGTAAGATTAGAACCGATATCGTGTGGTTTGGGTGAAGTTTGAAAACTCTAGTTTGGGTTATTGGAATTTGATAGTTGTAATGGGAAATTGATCTCAGTAGAGGCCTCATAAACCCCCTAGTGCTAGAATTCAGGCCTAAAACAGAGACTAGAACACCGAAATACTGTTCTGGAAAAGCCGATATCGGGAAATTATGGAATCTGTGACGGTAAAATGAAATCTGCTATCACCCCGAGACTCCAAAAATTATTTTGCATGGACAGTGATACATGCAGGCACCTAGGAAGTTACCACCAAAACCCCAGCCCCTGGATCCTCTTTCTGGCTGCAGATTTAATCTGTATGGCCGCAAATTGCGTCCTGGGTCCCACCAATTTGATTCGTGTTGGTTCTGTAGCTTTAATTCATGTAAATGAGACCCTGGCATATGCAAAATTGTCTGATTTGACCTAGGGTAGAATCTGGAACCTTTTTCCTAAGTTGCTGTTTTGATTCGAGTTTCGTTTCTCGTATTTTAAATTCTGGATTTGCGTATTTGTGTTTTACCTCGATCACTTGACGTTTGCATGACGACATCGAGGGCTGTTTGATGGTTTTGAAAGCGTAGTCCATAGGTTCTAACTTATAGGCCTTAACGCGTCGTTTGGTTTCCTCGATGTGATTTTAAGGTGCATTTGCGATTGTGTTATCTTGTAGGTACCTTCTCGAGGGCTTCATACGATGAAGAAGATGAAGGCGACATCGACACCGACACGCAGGATGCAAGGTGAGTAGATTATATCTACGGGGGAAGTCGGGTGGATGGCGTATAGCACCCCCGCAGTTCGATATTTAGTATACTTGATATATACTCTCTATATATGTATATGATAGCGTTTTGTGTGATATGGATATTCGAGATGTGATTAGGTGTACTATAGATAGATTAGGGTTTAGAAGTAAACTAGTATAGTTTTCTAGTTGCGAATCCTAAAATAGGTTTACACCAACACGCACACACATACTTGCTTGTTATACTTATACCTAGATGATGAGGATAGTGTATGATTTTGGAGATGAGTCGATGAGATTGGGCATAGTTCCATGAGATCGGTGATATAATGTGATTCGTATTTGGGATACGACATGGGATTTTAGCGGGCCTTTGGACGTGTGTTTCGCACACGCATTTATATTTATATAGATGGTATCGATTTGTACTAGACTTAGTACCCCAGATCATGAGATATGAAGATATGTATACTGTAAGTCCATGCTACCTCTCCCGGTACTTTCGGGCATGCGGAATTTGGTGAAAAACAATTTTCTAGAGGTGGTAACATGGACTCAAAACCGGATCTTTGTTAAACATCTAACTAACAACCTAACTAGGAGTTGTTAACTACTCGGTTAGGGGGTTATACCTTTCTTTCTTGAACTCCTTCTTCTTTGACTCTCGATGGTTTTCCGGATCGGCTTCACTCCGTCGTCTCCTTGCGCCGAAGATAGATCCACCTCGAAAGCTTCTACCTTTGGCTTCTTCTTCGGTCTTTGAAGAAACTAGTTCACTTGGTTTACTAAACCTTGTGAACTAGAGTGAGTAGAGAAGAGTGTGTTTGGATTTTCTCTATGGTTCTTGGTTCTCAACACATGAGACAAGTGAACCATAGACTAAGAGAGGGAGAGCAAGAGGAAGGAGATGAGAGCTCAAGAACAAAAGAGAGAATGAGAATGATAGAATGAGAGAAGACTTTTCTCTCTTGGCTCTCATAATCCATAACCATCATCACAAAATAGTAATCAAGTATTGTGTAAATGGTTTAAGCTACAATAGCCATATCATTTCATGCACTCATTTCTCACAAGAGAAACAAGCAAGTAAAAAGTCTTTGCCATGAAATGATGGCCATTGTCATCATGATGGTCAACTAGTCCAACCTAGTCAACCGGTCAATAAAGTCAACAAGTCAACAAAGTCAACCCCTCAACAACCATGTCACCACAATACTTAATTAGTATTATTGTTAATGATATATCATATTCTCATTAGGGTTGAGCAAAAAGTCAATGGTCAACAGTCAACGGTCAACAACCCTAATGAGAATCCTCTGCCTCTGTCTCACCGTCAACTGTGCATACACACCCGCATCCGCGTTCCGAGGAACACGAATACATACTGGATAAATTCAATCCCAAAACGTACACTAGGATCTGGCTTAAACCAAAGCCCGCTAGTGTTAACTGTCCGGACACTGTACGTGCACAAGTGCACGGATGTGACCGAACCCTGTCGCAAAACCATGCGACCTGTCGCAAAACCATGCGACCTGTCGCAAAACAATGCGACCTCTACTCTTTTGCCTAAAGGCGAATAGCTTTCTGTGTGGGACTCTAAAGACTCGACGCTACGCTGGCAGTGGGTTTAACCACAGACCGCAAGCGGCACTAGCTGTGCATAACGGTCCCCAGGTAGAAGCCGACAAGAAGACTGACAAGGTGAAACCCATCTGAACTCCTACTGAGTCTGAATATGACAATCTCCGTACAGTCCGGTCTGTTCGTCTGATACATCGCATGGCGGGCCTAGGGGGCGGTAAACGTCAGTCCCCTAATAGCGGTACAAATCGTGTCGGAGTGAAGCCCAAAACACCCTGAGATAACACTGAAAGCCTACCAGTATATCTCGATTGCCCTGGCCACGGACTACTCGTGTAATGGCTCTCCTAGACACAGCGCGATGTCAACCCCCAATACCGGGAGAGACGAATCCTGTCTAACCATCACTGCCTCCAAGTGCTTCGGGACTGCACCCAACTACCACCTGTTTGCACGACTCCTTTGAGCCGTGGTAGGGTAGTAATCAAAGTACAGTGGGAACACACTTGAGGCAAAGTGACAGTGTCAAGTCAGCGGACTAAGCTGTACTCATGTCACCTGAGAACTGATAACTGACGATAGGTATAGTACTAACCGGTCAGTTCCCGACGAGTCCTGTCCAGTGTACTCGTAACCTAACGAGCACCCGTATACTATCTCCAGTACGACGTACTGATGGCTGTGGGACAGACCATCTCCCACACTGGGATGAGAAGCGCATACGCTAGTCTACTCTGGAGTATCGATGCCCTGTCTCGATAGTCCTGCGACTAGGGACCTGTATAAGGATGTGCTTATAGATTACCCAGCCCCCACTAGTGTGACTGCCATCACAACGCTGGTAATCAAGCAAAGATCCTAAGGGCTCCACTAATGTGTATAGGTGATATACTAAAATAAACACATGTACACATTGAAGTAGAAACAAACCAAGTAGCATACTACTATATTGAGCAAGATTGTTTATACAAGGTGAATATCCCAAGCTTCCATTAAGTAATATACAAACTAGTATGATACAGTAATGGCCTTTAGGGCATATACACTAACAATCTCCCACTTGCACTAAGGCCATGTACTGGCGTATCGAAGACCTATCATCTCGATCAGCCGCTTGAACTGAGTCTGGGGCAAGGCCTTGGTGAATGGATCTGCAGTGTTATCTTCTGAAGCGACCCTCCGAACCTCGATCTCCTGGCGATCCACGATCTCCCTGATCAGGTGATACCGCCTCAAGATGTGTCTGGATCTCTGATGGGACCTGGGTTCCTTCACTAAAGCTATAGCCCCGTTGTTGTCGTAATACAGAGGTATTGGATCAACAATGGACGGAACCACCTGAAGTTCTTTCAAGAACTTCCTTAACCAGACAGCTTCTTTTGCGGCATCAGATGCAGCGATGTATTCCGCTTCCATCATCGAGTCTGCAACGGTTTCCTGTTTGGAACTCTTCCAACACACCGCCCCTCCATTTACGGTAAAGACAAAACCCGACATGGACTTGGAATCATCCTTGTCACTCTGGAAGCTGGAGTCAGCAAAGGCCTCGATCTGGAGGTCTTTTCCGCTATACACCAAGAACATCTCCTTAGTCCTTCTCAGGTACTTGAGAATGTTCTTTACCGCTATCCAGTGTTTCTCCCCAGGGTTTGACTGATACCGGCTTACCACACTCAGTGCATAAGCTACATCCGGTCTGGTACACAACATCGCATATCTTATAGAGCCTACCGCAGAAGCGTAGGGTATAATAGACATGCGATCCCTCTCCAAATCAGTCTTGGGAGACATCTCTTTAGAGAGGGTGATCCCGTGACAAGCCGGTAGGTTACCGCGCTTGGAATCTTCCATACTGAATCTTTTCAGTATGGTGTCGATGTACCTGGACTGTGAAAGTCCTAATATCCTCTTGGATCTATCACGAAGGATCCGGATCCCCAGGATGTATGAGGCATCACCCAGGTCTTTCATGGAGAACCTGTGTGACAAGAACCCCTTGACAGATTGTAGCATAGGAATGTCATTTCCTATTAAGAGAATGTCATCCACGAATAAAACGAGGAATACTATAGTTCTCGCTACAAATCTACTATAGATGCATGGTTCATCTGGATTTTTGATAAAGCCAAATTCCTTGACCGTCTCATCAAAACAGATGTTCCAACTCCGCGATGCCTGCTTTAGTCCGTAAACGGACTTAAGCAACTTGCACACCTTTCTGCTGCTCCCACTCTGAATGAAACCCTCTGGCTGGTCCATATAGACACACTCCTCTAAATTTCCATTTAGAAAAGCTGTTTTTACATCCATCTGCCAAATCTCATAATCGTGGAAGGCAGCAATGGCAAGAAGGATCCGAATGGATTTCAGCATAGCTACTGGAGAAAAGTTCTCGTCATGGTCCAAACCAGGTCTTTGACGAAAACCCTTTGCAATCAGTCTAGCTTTATAGGTCTCAACCTGTCCATCTACACCAATCTTCCTTTTGAAGATCCACTTGCATCCTACGGGTTTTACCCCGTCTGGAGAAACGTCCAACGTCCATACTTTGTTGGTGTACATGGACTCCATTTCGGTCCGCATTGCATCCAGCCATTTTACCGAGTCGACGCTGTGAACGGCTTGCTGGAAGCTAGTAGGCTCATCATAATCTATGATGCAATCCTCTCTATCCCCGTCTATGAGAAAACCGTAGTATCTCTCGGGCGGATGAGACTGCCTACTACTCCTGCGGAGCGGCGTAGGAATGTCCTGTTCTTTTGAACCCTCTGGTTCCACTGAGCTTTCAGTAATAGTCCGTGGTTCTGGAATTTCTTCCAGTTCTACTGCGCTCCCACTTATTTCCTTTTCTAAGAACTGGTGTTCTAGAAAGTGGGCATGACGAGAAACAAAAACCTTTTGTACCTCTTCGCAGTAGAAGAAATATCCCTTGGAATTCTTTGGATATCCCACAAACTTGCACTGTACTGAGCGTGCCTCGAGCTTGTCCGCATGCTGCTTTTTAACAAAAGCCGGACTTCCCCATGTCTTAATGTGCTTAAGATAGGGTCTCTTCCCACACCACATTTCATATGGTGTAGTAGGCACAGTCTTAGTTGGAACTCGGTTCAAAAGGTATGCAGCTGATTCTAGCGCATACCCCCAGAATGATCGCGATAACTCAGCGTTACTCATCATGGACCGTACCATATCCAATAGGGTTCGGTTCCGTCTCTCCGATACACCGCTATGTTGCGGAGTGTATGGAGGAGTAAGCTGAGAGAGAATTCCGTTCTCTTTTAAATAATCCAGGAACTCGGCACTTAAGTATTCTCCACCTCGATCCGATCTTAGAATCTTGATACTTTTGCCGGTTTGTTTTTCTACTTCATTCTTATATTCCTGGAATTTTCCAAATGCTTCGGACTTATGTTTCATTAAGAAGACATAACCGTACCTTGAAAAGTCATCCGTAAAAGTAATGAAGTAAGAATAACCGCTTCGCGCATGTATAGACATTGGACCGCACACGTCGCTGTGTACGAGTCCTAAGAGCTCGCTCGCTCTTACTCCGTGTCCAGTGAACGGAGTCTTTGTCATCTTTTCTTTGAGACAGGATTGACAAGTGGCATACGATTGATATTCGAACGGATTCAAATATCCTTCTGTATGTAACTTCGTCAACCTTCTCTCATTGATGTGACCCAGTCTACAATGACATAAGAAAGTCTGATTAATTTCCGGAGACTTTCTTTTGTGTGTATTCTGGACATTGAAAATCTGTGGTTGGTTTAATACGTATGTACCATTGCTTAATGTACCCGACCCAATCAAAACTTGATTAAGGTGAATGTTTTCAACATTACTTACAAACGCAAATTCATAACCTTCTTTAGAAACTAAAGATACAGAAATGATATTACAAGTTGCGTTGGGTACAAAAAAGCAATTGCGTAAAACCAAAACATGTCCATTTGACATTCCCAGGTGATAGTCCCCCACGGCCTTAACATCCATGCTAGCTCCGTTTGCAACTTTGAGGGTCGTGTCACCTGCCTTCAAAACCCTACGATTTCTCAACGCCTATAAAGAATTACAGATATGAGATCCTGATCCGGTATCCAATACCCAGGAAGTAGAGTTTATTGAAAGACAATTTTCAATAACATACACACCTGAAGTAGAAGCCGCAACCTGCCTCAATTCCTGTGTCCTGGCTTTCCAAGCCCTGCAATCATTCTTCCAGTGTCCTTTTTTATGACAATAGAAGCATTCTTCTTTATCCACAAGCTGCCCCGCTTTCTTTGTTGCCATTGCTTTTCCCTTCGTATCCACTTTACTAACACCGCCCCTTGGTTTGGCGAAGGCTTTCTTCTTCTTTCCCTTGGCTTTCGCCTTGGACCTAGAAGAGGAAGATCCTTCTACAAACAAAGTGGATGTTTCCCTACCTTTCTGTAGGGTGCCCTCTGCACTCCTCAGCATGTTGAGGAGTTCTGAAAGTTCAACTTCTTTTTCTTGTAAGTTGAAGTTCAGTATAAACTGGGCGTAAGTGGAAGGAAGGGACTGGAGAATCAAGTCAGTATAGAGCTCATTCTCCAACGTGGTTCCAAGTTCCGCGAGCTCCTCAATGAAGCCAATCATCTTAAGCACGTGTTCCGCTACCGATAATCCGATGGCCAACCTTGCCGAAAATAACTTCTTCGACACTTCGTATCTTGCGATACGGGATTGCTCTCCATACAGTTCTTTTGTATGGAGAAATATGGATTCAAGGTCCATATTCTCGTGCCTCCTCTGATGTTCGTTGTCCATCGAGGCAAGTACGAGGCACTTGGCCTTCGCGCTATCTATCTCCCAAGTCTTACGGATTTCCTTATCCGCGACGCTGGAGGTGGGACTTAGGACAGGGGGAGCTTTGGTGGTAAGAAGATACCCCAGCTTGTCGTAAGTGATTGCCATTTTGACATTCCTGAGCCAATCTTTGTAGTTTGGCCCTGTCAGTATGTTTTTATCTAGAAGTAACTTAAGTCCAGTCATGTCGATTGGTTGCTGCAATTAGGAGAGAGAAGAAGAAACACTCAGCATGATGCTCTTGCAAGTTTAGAGTGGTTTTTAATTTGTCTAAACAGGATGGCTCCCACTGTTTCTCAAATCCCTCCTCAAACCAAAAAGGAAGAATTACTCAGGAGCAATCTCACCGTACAATACTTGCTTAACCGTTCTGCTAGGCTGGTGTTGGTACTTCGAGGGAGGTTTTCCAATGCTTTCGCGAAGTTCCTTAATTTAAGAACCTCTTTTCCCTGGGGGCGTAGCCCCGCTAACACCTTTCTAGACACCTACTAGGTTTATAACATTGATCGTTTAAGCGAGAAATTTCCCGAGGAGTAGCATATACTCACAGTAGGATCGGGATCCAAATATCATCGCGTGACGAAACTGAAGGAATCCTACCAGAATCATCACGCTCCAAATGGTATGCAATACTAGCAAGTTTCAGTTCTTTTGAAACTCCCGATGTGGATTTTTGCCCCATGTTCTTATGACCTTGACTTTGGCCAAAATATCATAAGTCACATGTCAAGTTCTGCCCGTCATTATCCAGGTTAATTTGGATCCACCCGTACCTACCCTTGACTTTGGCCAAAATGGCAGTACGACTGTCCCAAACCAACGCATCTATCTATGCTACACATGAATACCCAATAGCTACCAATCACTATGCCTTGACTTTGGCCAACATACATAGCTTGAATACTATTGACCATTTATGTGAAACGACAGAGGGCTACGAATGGTTTTGGCGAAACCGTGAACGTAGTAAACTTGATTTAGTCGATGGAACGAGATAGCTTTTAAATGGAGTGGCTCAAACTCCGCATTTTTAAAAGTTTGTTTTGAAAAGAACCGAGTGGTTTTTCGAAAGTGTTCCAACGACTTTTACATGGTTTATTTTCTTGCATTAGTTCTTTTAATGCGTGATATTCTTGCATTAGTTCTTTTAATGCGTCCCATCATTTAAACCTACCATTGCAGAAAACAACCAAAATATGACGTACGCTTATGCCATTCGCATTCGCCACGGGGCCCCGTCATTACCCGTTAGGTTACTTAACTAACGACAGAGCGGGGGCTGGGCTAGCGCGGCTGTAAAACATAAGCAACGCCTAAATAATATCATACATAGATATATTGCAATGATAGACATTTTAGATCACAGATGAACACATTGGATATACTAGGAACCCGCAGTTCGTACGAGCCTGTAACGAAAAGCAGATTACACGGTCGCGGTGAATAGCCAATACCCCACCCAAGACCCCTACGGGTGCGGCAAACTACCCGCCAAGTACCCGAAGCGAAGCAACCTCCCTCAACCCCGTGAGTAGGCCACTCGGCACTTCGGCATACCCGGTAGTTTGTGCACCCCCTCCATGGGTCTATCCTAGGAGCAAAAACAGTAAAAAGAAATTATACAATGACGGCTACAACCCCGACCCGGTTGTGCGGCCATACAAATAATTATTACATCAATTTACAAATTTACATGAATTGAAAGAAAAGAAAACTCTCGTCTCATAACCCCCGGCTATTCACCCGCGACAATCCAATGAATTCATATACACATTCCAATGACATTACAGATCACATATTTGTATAACCCCCACTAATCGACATATAGCGATTAGTAGACGTTCAATACAAATATCACATCACAGAAAAACCCGTCAGCTTAAGTCTTTTAGAAGTTCGATCAAAAATACGGATTTATAGGCCCCAAACACAAAATTTCGTTCTGGAAAATCTGGGCAGAAAATACATATTTCAAAAATCCCAAAACAACCCCAGAAATACACTGCACCAAATTTGGACCCCGGCCGAGTCAACTCGGACGCGGAACCGCGGCGGGAGCGTGCTCCCGCCGCGTTTCCGCGGCTCTTTGAACGGTTCGTGGGACCAAATTTGGTGGTTATTCAAACAAAAGCCTGAGCCGATTTTTAAGATGAAAATAATCAACTTTTGAACAGAATAAAAATCGGCAGAAACTTGACAACTCGGGTTCGTTTTGTGACTTTTTCTTTGATCGATCTTCTAGTTACTTTGCTAACATGTTAGATAGAGTTTAACTAGGCTCTGATACCACTGTAAGTCCATGCTACCTCTCCCGGTACTTTCGGGCATGCGGAATTCGGTGAAAAACAATTTTCTAGAGGTGGTAACATGGACTCAAAACCGGATCTTTGTTAAACATCTAACTAACAACCTAACTAGGAGTTGTTAACTACTCGGTTAGGGGGTTATACCTTTCTTTCTTGAACTCCTTCTTCTTTGACTCTCGATGGTTGTCCGGATCGGCTTCACTCCGTCGTCTCCTTGCGCCGAAGATAGATCCACCTCGAAAGCTTCTACCTTTGGCTTCTTCTTCGGTCTTTGAAGAAACTAGCTCACTTGGTTTGCTAAACCTTGTGAACTAGAGTGAGTAGAGAAGAGTGTAGGGTTCCTAGGCACACTAATGAAGTCTCACAAGGCATCAACCATGCCAATTTTAAATTTTATGGGTGCCGAGAAACCCTAATACGAATCGTCGACTAGAATTTTAGGCGAAACATTGAAACTAGTTAACATCTTAACTAAAAGTGAGATGCTACAACCTTTGTAGATCCGGTTCTCCACTTCCTTAGCTCCACGTAGACGTCCTCTCGCTGTCCATCTCGAATCCCAGACTCAAGCATCGGCTTCATCGGAGAAATGGGCGGGCAAGGTCGTCGGCTTCGTGCCGAAGATGATCTACGTCGAGGTTACACAAGATCAAGCTCCAACTTCACCAAGTTGTGAAACTTGTGAAGAAAACAACCTATACTACTTGGCAAGAGGTAGAGGGTGAAGAAATAGGAGGTGGGTTCACTTTAGAATTGGATTTAACACACTTTTGCTCAAGATGCCATTGATGAAGACAAGCTTTCCTTCTTGATGAAGATGATGAAGAAGAAGAAAAGATATGATAAGTGTTGCTTTTAAAATGAAAATAAAATCAATACTTATCATATTCTAACCATGGTAAAGTGTAGAGAATAGATCATGGTTAGTTAGAATGGTTAGGGTTAAGGATGAAGACAAAACGGTAACCAAGTCAAACCTTCATGAAGCTTCAACTAAATACAAAGAAAGCCACCATTTTTTTTCATAATCCTTTCCAAAATCAATAAATAAATAAATGAGTAATAAAAAGGAAACCCTAACCATTACACAACCATGGTTTAATCTTTACACAAAACACAAGTTAGCATGCAACATCAAACATGATACAATCAAGTGCACACAAAATATATCACATATACAATGTGCTTTTCAAGTGAGAAAATCCCTTTAAAGTGAACCAATACTAGTTAATGCAAAGTAATATATCAAATATATAATTATACATTAAATCATTAAATCAACACTTGATTCAATGATCCGGTCATGTCGCACATAACCGACTAGTATCCAATGTATCGGCTTATCGAATCAATCCTTGATTCGATATCTAGGTTATATCGCATATAACCAATCGATACATTCATCGCGAGAATGAAATACAGTATCACATACACGCATTATTCTCGGTCCAGCACATATCTCATATGCGCTCCTATTTCGTTTCGCTTGAGCCGGGAAACCTCTGTGTAGGACTTTAAAGACTCGTCAATACGCCGGCAGCAGATGATGATCATATCAAGCACCCACAAGCCGCAAGCGGTCTGCTAAACGTAACGTCCATCCGGGTATTGAGCGATCAGAAGATCGACGAGCAAGCCCGCTCACACTCCTGTGAATCCAACCAGTAACACTTACCGTACAGTCCGGTCTGTTCGTCTCATACGTCGCATATCAAGTCTAGGGGTGGTAAACGTCAGACCCCAATAACCGATAAGTCATGCCGATGTGAGGCTCATAACGGGTCGAGAAACTACTGGTAACACTTACCAGCAAATCTCTGATCAGCCCTGGCCAGGGACTTCCCTGTTACGGCCAATCGAGCACAGCGCAACATCAACCCCCAATACCGGGAGAGACGAAACCCCTCCTATCACTCATTGCCACCATGTGACTCGGGACTGTACCCAAAAACCACCATTTTGCACGCCCTCATGGACGTGGTAAGGTGGAGATCAAAGCACAGTGGGAATCACACAAGACTCTATGACGATCTCGGGTCTACAGACTAACCTGTACAAGTGTCACCTGAGAACTGCTATCTGACGTGAGGTATAATACCATCTGGGAGTTCTCGGCGAGTCCGTCCAGTGTACCCAGTCTCTACTGGGCACTCGTATACGATCTCTGATGTCAAACACCAATGGATATGGGATCATCCATCGCCCATCTCATGGGTCGAGAAGCGTCTACGCTAGTCTACACTGGTATATCGATGCCCCGTCTCGATACACCCACGACTAGGGACCTTGAAGGATGTACTTATGGACTACCATGTCCCCACTAGTATGATCTGCATCATAGTCCAGGCAGTCAAGTACACATCCTAAGGGCTTTACCAACATGTAACTATAAGACAGTTTAAAGAGACTAGTAAACATGTTAAGATAAAGTGTAACCAGATAGCATACTATCATATCGAGCAAAAAGTCATCTTTATATATGTCCAAGCATCCAATATAATATACATCTTCTGTACAATACTGGCCTCTAGGGCATACATACAACTAACAATCTCTTACTTGCACTAGGGCCAGCTGCTGTAGTATCGCATACCGAGCATCCCGAAGAGTCTCTCAAACTGTATCTGGGGAATGGCCTTCGTGAGTGGATCTGCCGTGTTGTTCTTCGTGTCAACCCTGCTGACCTCGATCTCCCGGCGATCAACTATCTCCCGGATCAGGTGATACCGCCTCAGAATATTCCTGGATCGCTGATGTGACCTGGGTTCCTTGGCCAAAGCCACCGCTCCATTGTTATCGCAATACAAAGGTATTGGATGCTCAATGGATGGAACCACTCCAAGTTCAGTAATGAACTTCTTGATCCAGACAGCCTCTTTGGCAGCATCGTTGGCAGCGATGTATTCAGCCTCCATCGTCGAGTCTGCCACGGTTTCCTGCTTGGAACTCTTCCAGCTAACCGCCCCTCCGTAAAGGGTAAAGACAAATCCCGATTGCGACTTAGAGTCGTCCTTATCACTCTGGAAGCTCGAATCGGTAAAGGACTCCACTTGGAGTTCTTCGTTACCATACACCAAGAGCATCTCTTTAGTCCTTCACAAGTACTTGAGAATGCTCTTCACAGCTGTCCAGTGACTCTCTCCAGGATCAGCTTGATACCTGCTCACTACACTTAGTGAGTATGCAACATCGGGTCTGGTACATAGCATCGCGTACATGATAGAGCCTACAGCCGAAGCATAGGGTATCCCTTGCATGCGAGCTCTCTCCAAATCAGTCTTCGGAGACATCTCTTTGGAGAGAGTGATTCCAGAGATCGTGGGCAAGTTCCCACGCTTGGATTCTTCCATACTAAACCTCTTTAGTATGGTGTCAATGTACCTGGATTGGGACAATCCCAATAACCGTTTGGATCTATCTCTATAGATCCTAATCCCCAATATGCTAGAGGCATCACCAAGATCTTTCATTGAGAATCTTTGTGATAAGAAGAGCTTGACCGATTGCAGCATAGGAATATCATTTCCTATCAAGAGTATGTCGTCCACGTACAATACGAGGAAGACAACCTTACTCTCTGCTACCTTCTTGTAAATACAAGGTTCATCTGGGTTTTTGACGAAATCAAACTCTTTGATAACGACGTCAAAGCAGATGTTCCAACTCCGCGATGCTTGCTTTAATCCATAAATGGATTTAAGCAGCTTGCACACCTTCCCGCTGCTCCCACTGTCTACGAAGCCCTCTGGCTGAGTCATGTACACGCACTCTTCTAAATCACCGTTTAGAAAGGTGGTCTTAACATCCATTTGCCAGATTTCGTAGTCATGATATGTAGCAATGGCAAGCATGATCCGGATGGATTTAAGCATAGCCACTGGAGAAAAGGTTTCGTCATAGTCCACACCTGGTCTTTGACGAAAACCTTTTGCAACAAGTCTAGCTTTGAAAGTCTCCACTTTCCCATCTACACCAAGTTTTTTCTTGAAGATTCACTTGCTCCCAATGGGTTTTACCCCTTCAGGAGCAACTTCCAAAGTCCATACTTTGTTGGTGTACATTGATTCCATCTCGGACCGCATAGCATCCAGCCATTTCACTGAGTCCCCACTCGCGATGGCCTGCTCGAAGCTAGTTGGGTCATCATCCTCCATGATGCAATCCTCGCTCCCACCATCCATGAGAAAATCGTAGTATCTCTCAGGTTGGCGGGGAACCCTACTAGATCGGCGGAGAGGCTGAGGTTCGTTGGGAGCTACTAAATCCTCTGGTTCCACTAAATCTTCATTTTGAGTTTGTGTAGCCGGAATTTCTTCCAGTTCTACCTTATCGCCACTAATTTCTTTTGTAAGAAATTCCTTTTCCAAAAAGGTGGCATGTCGAGAAACAAACACTTTTTGTTCCTCTGCATGGTAGAAAAGATATCCATGTGAATGTTTGGGATATCCCACAAACTTACATAGAACTGACCGTGCCTCGAGTTTGTCCGGATTTTGCCTTTTGACATAGGCCGGGCAACCCCATATCTTAACTCGTTTAAGACATGGTCTCTTCCCACTCCATATCTCATATGGTGTGGTAGGTACAGATTTAGTTGGAACTTGATTCAATAGGTATGTTGCTGTCTCCAGCGCATATCCCCAGAAGGAAATAGGTAACTCAGCTGTGCTCATCATAGAGCGCACCATATCTAATAGGGTGCGGTTCCTCCGTTCGGATACACCGTTGTGCTGTGGTGTATATGGAGGAGTCAGCTGAGAGAGAATCCCATTCTCTTTTAGGAAGTCCAGGAATTCATTGCTCAAGTATTCACCTCCTCGATCAGATCGAAGGATTTTAATACTTTTTCCGGTTTGGTTCTCGACTTCTTTTTTATATTTTCTAAATTTCTCAAAAGCTTCTGATTTGTGTTTCATCAGGAACACATATCCGAATCTAGAGAGATCGTCGGTGAATGTAATGAAGTACGAAGAACCATCCCTGGCATGTGTAGACAAGGGACCGCATACATCACTATGTATTAGTCCCAAGAGTTCGGTAACTTTTTCTCCGTGTCCCGTAAACGGAGTTTTGGTCATCTTGCCTTTGAGACATGACTGGCAAGTGTCATAAGGTGAAAATTCAAACGGATTTAAATATCCATCCTTATGCAACTTATCCAGTCGTGTCGCATTGATGTGACCCAGTCTACAATGCCACAAGAAGGATTCGTTCAGTTCTGAACTCTTCCTCTTGTGTGTGTTTGTTATGCTCAGAACTGTTGATTGATTTAGAACATAAATGCTATTGCACAACGTGCCTGATCGAACCAACTTTTGGTTACGGAAAATGTTCATAACATTGTCCTGTAATACAAAATTATATCCCTCTTTACTCAATAAAGAAACCGATATAATGTTGCATATCAGGTTCGGCATGTAATAGCATTCGTTCAGAACCAATGTATTACCAGTTGGTAATTCAAGGTGATATTCCCCGACAGTCTTAGCTGCAACAATTGCACCATTTCCAACTCTAATGTCTTTATCACCTTCTCCAAGTGCTCTACCTTTCCTGAGCCCATGTAACTGATTACATATATGGGATCCTGACCCGGTATCTAATACCCAGGACGTGGAGCAAATGGAGAAACAGTTCTCTGTAACGAACACACCCGAAGAAAATGCATCAACATGTACTTTCTTCATTCGGGTGGCATGGGAATCCTGGTATTCTCCTATATCTTGTTCAGTCCTATAACTCTTATAAGAAAGAACGGAACCAACGTTCCCCAGCACAGTATAACATGCGGGTTCGGTCAATACATCCATATTATTATCTTTATTAGGGCATGACATGGTCGCTACCTGGAGAGAGAGAGAAGAAAACACTTTAGCGTATGCTCTTGCAAGATCAGATTGGATATTATCTTATCTAATCAGGATGGCTCCCACTGGTTTTTATCAAATCTTCCTTCAAACCCTAAAAGGAAAGACTAGCCGGGATTAATTACACCCTACAACTTCGTCGATCTTTCAGCCAGGCCAGTGTCGGTACTTTGAGGGAGGTCCCCCGTGCTTTCGCACGAACCTAATTAATGTAAACCTCGTTTTCCCAGAGGCGTAACTCCGTTGACACCTTTCTAGACACCTACTTGATCGGCTAATTGTAATGTGTAAAACTCTCCCACGAGTAACTCTTACTCACAGTGGGTATCAGGATCCAACTATCTCATAGAAGGTATGCAATCTCATTGCAAATTTCAACACTTGAAATTCCCGATAATATTTTGCCCCTAGCGTCCTATGACCTTGACAAAGGCCAACAAATCATATGATGCTAGTCAAGTTCAACCCGTCATTTCTTGATTGAATCAAACCCACCCGCACGACCCTTGACAAAGGCCAACAAGGTCGTACGACTACCCTGAAACAATCTGCATCACATGCATAAGCAGATAAGCACTATTCAGCTACCGCACACTACGCCTTGACAAAGGCCAACAAACGCAGCACGAATACTAAAGAGTTTTTATCTGAAATGACGGCGGGCTACGACAGGTTTTTCTGAAAACCTATTGCGTAATGAACTTGATATCGTTGTAGAATCAAATGAAGTTTTTAAATGGAGTGATTTTGAGGCTTTTCTAGATTTGCTAAAGGGTTCACTCCCGGTGAAGGGATCGTCGGCCCTTTCCTCGTCGAATGAGGTGCTGGATATATCATATATATCACTGTGCAAAGCAAAAGTCAAAAGCAATCAAAAGCAAACCGAGTGTGCAGCATCTGCCAGTTATTGCTAAAGGAGTCACTCCCGGTGAAGGGATCTCGGTCCTTTCCTCATCGAATAAGGTGCAGGGTATATCATATATACCGCTATGCAAAGTAAGAATTGTAGCTACCTGTTTTGTTTAAAATTTGATTCTACAACATCTTAGGTTTCTTTTCTTTCATTAATCACATTAATGAAGTCCCATCATTTAAGTCACCTAAACATCACAGATAAATACGACGTACACTTATGCCATCCGCATTCGCCTCGATGTCCCATCGTGCACCGTTAGGTTAGGTAACTAACGACAGAGCAGGGCAGGGCTAGTGCGGGTGCAAAACATAAGTAACATCTATATAATATATCATATATACTATATAAAGTATCTATCACAGAACATCACAGATATCGCAGCAGAAAATATCATATGAAATATTGGATATACTAGGACGTCCGTGTTTTCAATACGAGCCAGTATAAAACACGGATTCCACGGTTGTGATGAATAGCCAATCCCACACCCCTAGACCCCTACGAGAGCGGCAAGCAACCCTACCAATTCTAGGGTTAGGAGACCCGGACTCGACTCCTCGAGATGGTCTCCCACTGGACCCTAGAACCCGGTTACTTGTGCTCCCCTCCTTGGGTCTATCCTAATGGGGAAAAGTAAATAATATACAAAAGGTGACAACTTCCGCTACCTGGAAGTGCCCCAATAAAAGAATATTACATACAAGTTTTTACATGAATGAAAATGAAAAACACTCATCTCACATAAAAACCCCCGGCTATTCGAACACGACTATCCAATATAACATATCCAGCAACACATAACATCACATGTCATCAACGTAAGTAAATATGCGCATCCCAATTGTCGTTGACATATAGCAACGAAACCGGCGATATCACATATTACACTTACGGTAACAGAAAAGAAAGTGTAAAACTACAACAATTGGAATCCGCAACTTCTTTAGACATCGCATGCCTAATCAAATGAAATACTTAGACATCACATGCCTAACAACTATAAATCCCGCATTTTAGTCTCATTATCGAAAACTCTTTTCAATATCATGTGGGACTAAACTGCTAGATTTATAACATTCATTCAGTTGTCTCATAACTGTTTGTGAATTCCAATTATTGTATCCCATTCCGGGTAAATAGAAAATATTAAACTTTCCGATCGAACATTGGAACACCCAAGTTTTCCCGAAACCGATCAACACATGAAATAAGTTCAAAGACATTCACTTCATGCCTCAGTACCAACGGTCCAGCCGTAGAAGGGTCAAGCCAACGCCTCACATGTGGCACGCCGTACTGCCCCAAACCCGAAGGTTCAAAGGGCAGTTCAAGACGGTCACATAATCGAGTTAAGGTTTGTTGTCTTCTAGAGGGACCATCGCGTTACTTGCACTACTTAGAACGTCATTAAACTACGGAAAAGTCCAACAATTGGAAATTTCCCGGCAGGGGAAAGATTGGGTATTTACATCCGGTCGAACTTTTTAACATATTGTAAAATTATCCGGAAAAACACACAGACAAAATTTGATAATCCGATCGAATCTCTGATTCCCAATACAACCCCAGAATACTCAACTCTGAAGACATAATAAAAATACCCAGAAAATATAGCACTGCAAAATAGGAATTACTGTGTAAAAATCATTGGACAAGGCGACAGTACGGCCGCGGAACCGCCGCATGAGCAAGCTCTTGCCGCGGAACCGCGGCGGTTTAATGGACTTAGCTTCTCGAATTTCACAGTAACTCTTATAAACACCTGCTGATTTTTCTGCATATTTTTAATTCACAAAAAACCAGATTTTTAGAAAATTTCCAGAGAGCATTTTGGATGTTGGTTTCGATGTTCGTTCGGATTTCAAACGTCGTATACTTATCGCCTAAGGCTCTAGCTAGGCTCTGATACCACTGTAGGGTTCCTAGGCACGCTAATGAAGTCTCACAAGGCATCAACCATGCCAATTTTAAATTTTATGAGTGCCGAGAAACCCTAATACGGATCGTCGACTAGAATTTTAGGCGAAACATTGAAACTAGTTAACATCTTAACTAAAAGTGAGATGCTACAACCTTTGTAGATCCGGTTCTCTACTTCCTTAGCTCCACATAGACGTCCTCTCGCTGTCCGTCCTGAATCCCGGACTCAAGCATCGGCTTCATCGGTGAAATGGGCGGGCAAGGTCGTCGGCTTCGTGCCGAAGATGATCTACGTCGAGGTTACATAAGATCAAGCTCCAACTTCACCAAGTTGTGAAACTTGTGAAGAAAACACCCTATACTACTTGGAAAGAGGTAGAGGGTGAAGAAATAGGAGGTGGGTTCACTTTAGAATTGGATTTAACACACTTTTGCTCAAGATGCCATTGATGAAGACAAGCTTTCCTTCTTGATGAAGATGATGAAGAAGAAGAAAAGATATGATAAGTGTTGCTTTTAAAGTGAAAATAAAATCAATACTTATCATATGCTAACCATGGTAAAGTGTAGAGAATACATCATGGTTAGTTAGAATGGTTAGGGTTAAGGATGAAGACAAAATGGTAACCAAGTCAAACCTTCATGAAGCTTCAACTAAATACAAAGAAAGCCACCATTTTTCTTCATAATCCTTTGCAAAATCAATAAATAAATAAATGAGTAATAAAAAGGAAACCCTAACCATTACACAACCATGGTTTAATCTTTACACAAAACACAAGTTAGCATGCAACATCAAACATGATACAATCAAGTGCACACAAAATATATCACATATACAATGTGCTTTTCAAGTGAGAAAATCCCTTTAAAGTGAACCAATACTAGTTAATGCAAAGTAATATATCAAATATATAATTATACATTAAATCATTAAATCAACACTTGATTCAATGATCCGGTCATGTCGCACATAACCGACTAGTATCCAATGTATCGGCTTATCGAATCAATCCTTGATTCGATATCTAGGTTATATCGCATATAACCAATCGATACATTCATCGCGAGAATGAAATACGGTATCACATACACGCATTATTCTCGGTCCTGCACATATCTCATATGCGCTCCTATTTCGTTTCGCTTGAGCCAGGAAACCTCTGTGTAGGACTCTAAAGACTCGTCAATACGCCGGCAGCAGATGATGATCATATCAAGCACCCACAAGCCGCAACCGGTCTGCTAAACGTAACGGCCATCCGGGTATTGAACGATCAGAAGATCGACGAGCAAGCCCGCTCACACTCCTGTGAATCCAACCAGTAACACTTACCGTACAGTCCGGTCTGTTCGTCTCATACGTCGCATATCAAGTATAGGGGTGGTAAACGTCAGACCCCAATAACCGATAAGTCGTGCCGATGTGAGGCTCATAACGGGTCGAAAAACTACTAGTAACACTTACCAGCAAATCTCTGATCATCCCTGGCCAGGGACTTCCCTGTTACGGCCAATCGAGAACCGCGCAACATCAACCCCCAATACCGGGAGAGACGAAACCCCTCCTATCGCTCAGTGCCACCATGTGACTCGGGACTGTACCCAAAAACCACCGTTTTGCACGCCCTCATGGACATGGTAATGTGGAGATCAAAGCACAGTGGGAATCACACAAGACTCTATGACGATCTCGGGTCTACAGACTAACCTGTACAAGTGTCACCTGAGAACTGCCATCTGACGTGAGGTATAATACCATCTGGGAGTTCGCGGCAAGTCCGTCCAGTGTACCCAGTCTCTACTGGGCACTCGTATACGATCTCTGATGTTAAACACCAATGGATATGGGATCATCCATCGCCCATCTCATGGGTAGAGAAGCGTCTACGCTAGTCTACACTGGTATATCGATGCCCCGTCTCGATACACCCACGACTAGGGACCTTGAAGGATGTACTTATGGACTACCATGTCCCCACTAGTATGATCTGCATCATAGTCCAGGCAGTCAAGTACACATCCTAAGGGCTTTACCAACATGTAACTATAAGACAGTTTAAAGAGACTAGTATACATGTTAAGATAAAGTGTAACCAGATAGCATACTATCATATCGAGCAAGAAAGTCATCTTTATATATGTCCAAGCATCCAATATAATATACATCATCTGTACAATACTGGCCTCTAGGGCATACATACAACTAACAAAGAGTGTGTTGGGATTTTCTCTATGGTTCTTGGTTCTCAACACATGAGACAAGTGAACCATAGACTAAGAGAGGGAGAGCAAGAGGAAGGAGATGAGAGCTCAAGAACAAGAGAGAGAATGAGAATGATAGAATGAGAGAAGACTTTTCTCTCCTGGCTCTCATAATCCATAACCATCATCACAAAATAGTAATCAAGTATTGTGTAAATGGTTTAAGCTACAATAGCCATATCATTTCATGCACTCATTTCTCACCAGAGAAACAAGCAAGTAAAAAGTCTTTGCCATGAAATGATGGCCATTGTCATCATGATGGTCTACTAGTCCAACCTAGTCAACCGGTCAACAAAGTCAACAAGTCAACAAAGTCAACCCCTCAACAACCATGTCACCACAATACCTAATTAATATTATTGTTAACCATATATCATATTCTCATTAGGGTTGAGCAAAAAGTCAATGGTCAACAGTCAAAGGTCAACAACCCTAATGAGAATCCTCTGCCTCTGTCTCTCCGTCAACTGTGCATACACACCCGCATCCGCGTTCCGAGGAACACGAATACATACTGGATAAATCCAATCCCAAAACGTACACTAGGATCTGGCTTAAACAAAAGCCCGCTAGTGTTAACTGTCCGGACACTGTACATGCACAAGTGCACGGATGTGACCGAACCCTGTCGCAAAACCATGCGACCTCTACTCTTTTGCCTAAAGTCGAATAGCTTTCTGTGTGGGACTCTAAAGACTCGACACTACGCTGGCAGTGGGTTTAACCACAGACCGCAAGCGGCACTAGCTGTGCGTAACGGTCCCCAGGTAGAAGCCGACAAGAAGACTGACGGGGTGAAACCCATCTGAACTCCTACTGAGCCTGAATATGACAATCTCCGTACAGTCCGGTCTGTTCGTCTGATACATCGCATGGCGGGCCTACGGGGGCGGTAAACGTCAGTCCCCTAATAGCGGTACAAGTCGTGTCGGAGTGATGCCCAAAACACCCTGAGATAACACTGGAAGCCTACCAGTATATCTCGATTGCCCTGGCCAGGGACTACTCGTGTAATGGCTCTCCTAGACACAGCGCTATGTCAACCCCCAATACCGGGAGAGACGAATCCTGTCTAACCGTCACTGCCTCCAAGTGCTTCGGGACTGCACCCAACTACCACCTGTTTGCACGACTCCTTTGAGCCGTGGTAGGGTAGTAATCAAAGTACAGTAGGAACACACTCGAGGCAAAGTGACAGTGTCAAGTCAGCGGACTAAGCTGTACTCATGTCACCTGGGAACTGATAACTGACGATAGGTATAGTACCAACCGGTCAGTTCCCGACGAGTCCTGTCCAGTGTACTCATAACCTAACGAGCACCCGTATACTATCTCCAGTACGACGTACTGATGGCTGTGGGACAGACCCTCTCTCACACTGGGATGAGAAGCGCATACGCTAGTCTACTCTGGAGTATCGATGCCCTGTCTCGATAGTCCTGCGACTAGGGACCTGTATAAGGATGTGCTTATAGATTACCCAGCCCCCACTAGTGTGACTGCCATCACAACGCTAGTAATCAAGCAAAGATCCTAAGGGCTCCACTAATGTGTATAAGTGATATACTAAAATAAACACATGTACACATTGAAGTAGAAACAAACCAAGTAGCATACTACTATATTGAGCAAGATTGTTTATACAAGGTGAATATCCCAAGCTTCCATTAAGTAATATACAAACTAGTATGATACAGTAATGGCCTCTAGGGCATATACACTAACATATACCAGATAGTGGATGTGATGATGGTGGTATTGACATGTACCCAGCTGTTGGGATGCCATATGATGATTTACCGTACGAGCTTTATATTGATGATAGATCCACACTCATGACTCGAGGATGTCATATGATATTGTATCGTACGCGGTACCTTTGAGGCGGGATCACCGACTAATATATATATATATATATATATATATATATATATATATATATCTACTCAGATTTAGGTGGTTTCCATACCCCTTCCGATTGACTTGTTAGTCGGAGCTGTAGTTTTGCTAGTAGATGTTAGGCTAGGCCGACGTCATACCTATTTCAAAAACTAACGAATCGGGGGTATTTTAAAGACGGGCAAAGGGATTCTACGGATATTTTTCAAAAGGCAAATCTTCTCTTGAAAATACCGTAGCTCTTACTTTCCTCAAAACCCCGATTCGTCTTCTTTCAAATGGCAAAACAGTATGACATGGATATACCGATGTAGATTCTACACTGTTGTGTTATTATTCATTTGACACATATATTGATATCTTCATACTTGCGCACATGCATATTGTATATTCATACCACTGCACACATATATTGATATCTTCATACTTGCGCACATGCACAGTGTATATTCATACCAGTGCACACATATATTGATATCTTCATACTTGCGCACATGCACACCGTATATTCATACCAGTGCACACATATATTGATATCTTCATACTTGCGCACATGCACACTTTATATTCATACCAGTGCACACATATATTGATATCTTCATACTTGCGCACATGCACAATGTATATTCATACCAGTGCACACATATATTGATATCTTCATACTTGCGCACATGCACACTGTATATTCATACCAGTGCACACATATATTGATATCTTCATACTTGCGCACATGCACACTGTATATTCATACCAGTGCACACACATATTGATATCTTCATACTTGCGCACATGCACACTGTATATTCATACCACTGCACACACATATTGATATCTTCATACTTGCGCATATGAACATTGTATATTCATACCAGTGCATATATATATTGATACATCCCTACTTGCGCACATGTACACTGTATTTTCAAAGTAGTGTTACACTCATATTCGCGTATATATCCATTTGCACATCCATACCTACATATATACACATGTTACATACATGGATGATATTGACTTGATTTCAAGAGAATAGGGACCGCATGAGATATTTTCAAAACTGGATTCTTTTAAAAGAGCGGTTTCCCCTTTTTACTTTTAGTGTCATACGACACATTGCATGGATTTACGCATTGAGTTTGGATTTATGGGATTTCTGGATTTGAGAACCGTGGTATTATTTTAAGAAAATACGCACTGTTTTAAAAACCCGGTTTCTCCTGATATGATATTTCAGTGTGTCCACCATGAGTTTTCTCGGTTCCTGAGAGATTGTGTGAGTATACCTGATTTGAGGAGTGGTAGGCACCGATTGCGGGTACATGGTGGACCCGGTGAGGTACCCCGGGGCAAGAAGACTCGTATATGTTAGACGGTGAGCCCGGCAGGGGAGTACTACCTACCGGTGATTGTTGTTGTGCTCGACGGATATCTGGGGGATATCGACCGGAGTTGAGAGATGAGAAGGGCCGATCCAGACTGAGGGAGCCCTATGTATATGAGGATTTACGTGCCGATGCTAGGCACAGGTTTCATGATGTTTTCGAGTGTCGATGCTTGACACTCAGGTTCCATGATTTTGATATGTCGCGAGCGACACATGTTGAGTTACATCCTCATACTTCCATGCATATGTTTATGATATTTACATGCATGATGCTTATTGTCATCGGGTGACACGTAGACGATTTCCACATACATATATTGACATTGATGACATTGATCACATAGTTGGATGATACCCACATATTCATAGACTTCATGATATATTCGACATTGATCATACCTCATATTTATGATATGCTATTACCTGAGGCACTGGCACGAGCACTTGGCACTACACTCATGTATAGATGTTGCATTGCCACCCTATCATGCTTCAGACTTATTCATTTGAGGTTTATATATATATTTGATCGTATTGACCTAGGATTGTGTCATGCATACGATTTCAGCTCTGTGATGTTTTCTATTCACGAGTTGGCAACTCACCCCCGTTGTGCCACAGTTTCTTGCAGGTTTTGCCGTACAGGTTCATTGCGGCTTTCTAGCACACTGCTTCCTTTCTGGGTGATTACATTGGTAGGTGGGTTCACTCGCATCGTGACCACCCTTATATTTATTTTATTCAGTTGTATCTAGTAATTCCATCAACTAAACTTGTATATTGTTTCAGACTTAGAAAACCAGTTATGTATTATTTCGATCTTAGAGTCGCGCGTTGTAGTATTATGGTTTTCATATTGATTTTGAGTTTCCTTTATGAGTTTTGATCCTCGCCATTCGGCGTTGTATATTATACTGCTTGCGAGGTTGTGACTGTCGATTGACGAAGAGCTAGCTCCCGCTTAGGGATGCCTTTTATCATTGTATATATACTATTCATGTTGTACCCCGTTTGGGGCCAGTATTTACAAAGGAAACTCTGTCGAAATTTTCAGAAAGGATTAGAGATTTTAAAAATGCATATTCGGCTTACTTAATTAAAAACCTTGCTTTTAAAACATGTTTTCTTCACTTCTTAAAACTAGTCTTCCTTATTTCCTCCTTAAAAATTGTTTTCGATTTCTGGGATTTTGGCTTACTTGAATTAGATGGGGTCCTATAGACTTCATATGATTCAAGTGTCAGTCACGTGCTATTTCGGGTCGTGACAATACTCGATTTATATACATACAGAAATCTCATTAAATAAAGAAAATAGTTGTCTCACTCATGATGTATTCTGTTTCATTCGTAATGCATTCATACATCATATATCTGATATGTTGCTATCTGAGGCACTGACACGAGCACGTGGTATTGCACTTATATGTAGATGGATCAGGATATTATTTGAAGATATTACTTGACATGACCTAGGATGCGTCATACATGCGATTTCTGCTCTGTGATGTTTTCTACTCACGAGTTGGCAACTCACCCCTGTTGTGCCACAGTTCCTTGCAGGTTTTGCCGTACAGGTTTCGTTGCGGCTTGTTGGCACACTGTTCCTTCCGGATGATTGCTTTGGTAGGTGGGTTCACTGACATCGTGACCACCATTGTATATTTGTTATTTCAGTTGTATCTAGTAAAACTCCATCAACCAGACTTGTATATTTGATAGAACTAGAAGACCAGTGATTATTATTTCGATCTTAGAGTCGTGCTTGTATTATTATGGTTTTCTTGTGGATATGGGCTTTCTTTTGAGTTTTGATCCTCGCCCTTCGACGTTGTATATTATATTGCTTGCGTGGTTTTGTCCGCCCTTTTGGCGAAGAGCTAGCTCCCGCTTGGGATGCCTTATTCATTATATATGCTTTATCAGGGTTTGTACCCGTTTGGGGTCAGTATTTACAAAGGAAACTCTGCCGAAATTTTTATAAAAGACTTGAGTTTTGTTTTAAGATGCAATACTTCGGTTTATGTTGTTAAACTACTTGCTTTAAATTGGGTTTCCCTTCACTCTACTACTTCATTGGTTTTGATTTCTAGGTTTTGGCTTACTTAGATTACGTACGCCTCGAGACGTTTCGTAATTTAGGTTCCTGTCATGTTTTGTACTTTTCGGGCCGTGACAACAGCACAAGATTCAAGACTTCAACGCGGAGCTCAAGAAAATCAAGACAAAAAGTCCACATCATTTCATCTTTTACACTGCTGAAAATCTGGAAGAAAACTGAAAAGCATCTGAGAAACCAAGTGTACAAAACACAAGAAAACAGCAACATGGAGAACCCCAGAAAATATGGTCCCACAATTCTACCAAATGGCCATGGATCCGCTGCCGAGTCGGCTCTGTTTTGGATCGTTTTTAAGGGTATTTTTGTAATATCATTTTGTCTCAGATTGTATCCCTAGGGTTTCATTTTCTTGCCTATAAATAGCCCAGTGCAAAGCCAAGTGAAGTGGTGCTTTTCTTTGCATTATATTTTAGGATTAGATTTTGTAGTTTCTCTTCCTCTTTTCATCTTTCTCCATTAAAACTTGCAGTGAGCTTCATGAGCGATGATAAATGAAAGAAGAGTTCTTTTTATTAACATGCTTATCTTGTAATTTTGTTCTATTATCTTGCTTATAATTTTTCATTTGCTAATTTAGTTGTTGTTATTTTTTTGTTTGTTTTCTTTCTTCTTCTATTTTTCTTTATCTTTACAACCATGATGCTTGAGTATGATCCTAGCCAAAGTGAGGTCTCAAATAGCTAGTTGTAATTTTCTTAACCTCATATTCTTTCTACCTTCCCTCTTGTTTTGTTTTTTTTTCTTTTTAATGGGTGAGTAGTTCCTCACTTGTTAGGGTAGGATAATGAAAGTTTGAGAGATGGAAATCTCTCTCACTCTTTTCTTTGCCCAACATCTTGAATCGGACTCCCGTTAATTGAACCACAATCCACTCTCTACGGCACCCTATCCTACACGATAGCGGTGATTCCCTAGTTAGACCGATTGTGGTTGAATTAACCGGAGGTTGAGGTTAAGAGCTAAGAACGGACGGACAAGGACCAAAAGGAAGAAACTAAGCGTTGGAAAGCCTAGCTTATACTCGCAAGTTTCCTTCCTAGTCGTGCTAATCTCCGTTGTTGCTAATTACCGTAATACCGATATTAAGAGTGGCAACGAAAGAAGTGAGCGATTCCTATCACAAACTAACGTAATCCTAACCCTAACAAGCTCTCTTTATACATATTTCAGCACATAGTGAAACTAAACAAACCTGGACAACTGGACTTAACTCGTTAAAGCACATAGAAAAAGATTCCCATCTCCTTGCGGACGACCCATACTCAATCGGCTAGCTACCAAGCGAAACCGTCTTGATTGCTGTAATTAAAACTAAGCACGCACAAACGCTAACAATCAAAGGGCGCCATTGCCGGGGAGACGGTAGTTTATTTCTGTGTGTAATTTCGGGTTAATTTGTGAATATACATATAGCCAAAAACAACAAAAATATATTGTAAAAATCATCTTGCTATTTTTGATTAGTTTTTGTGCAAGTGTGCAGGATAGGAAGAAGGTCAAGTTCAGTGCCAAAGTCTTGGGGAGTTAGACCCATATCTCGCAGCTACACCTCGGCGGATCTAGACGGAACCAACAGTCTACTGTAAAATTCAGTGACCAAATCAAGATTCAGGGGCTCTAAAAAAGAAGAGAAGACTTCTATTAGCACAGGGAAGAAGTTTGAAGGTGCAACTCCACTGTCATGCCGTGGAACCGCGGCAGAATCACAGGTTTGACTGCGGAACCACGGTCAACTGCTGACATCAGCAACCAAAAATCATCTGTGAGTATTTAAGCCCTCTTCTCCACTCCTCTGAACTTCACTGAACTATTCTTTTTGCAGCATTCTTTGCACAAACTCTCTTCCCCTCTTCAATAAAATTGTTTTTGTGCAGGATTCTTTGCCCCATCGACAAATAATTTTTTGCAAGAGTTTAAGATTTTTGTTTGTTACTGTTTTGCATAAATAATACGGACTTTAAGGGGCTATAACACCAATTCAGATTGGGTGGGGATTTCATCACCCGTCCTAAGACCCCAAAAATCACTAAAAGCATACGCATTACCCTTGAGCTTAATTAAAAAATATCTAGACTCAGCCAACTAAGGACTGTCGTGATCAATAGGACAGAGAAAGGTTGTGGGCATTCAATCACTTATCTAAACTTAATTTTGTAGTGCCTAGTCTAGAAAAGTGAGAAAGGTAATTTTAAAAGGCCCGTCTCACGGTGATTCGTGAGCGGAACCCTCCTTTTCTCACTTGTGCTTACCTGGCCACAATTGGCAGTGAAGAGACGGTTTGAGGGTTATCTCACAACTTGTCACTTTGGAACAGTTAGGAGCAGTCTAGTGGACTTTGAAGACCATAGCTCTAGGTATGATTGTGCATGTTTTGACTGTGATTGTTTGAAGTAGTGTCGTAAGTCCGTACATATTTTTGCAAATCTCTTTCTATAAAAAAAAAACAAAATAAAAACTTTTATAAAAACTTGCTCTTTGTCGCGAGAATTCCATTTCACCCACCTTTCCTCCGCATTTCTCCATTGACATTTTCTTACCCTCACTTTCTACATTTTGACTATACTAAACTCGTTTAGTGTATGTCCGGTTGGACTCGAGACACTAGTGCCCGCCTAGTCTGCGTTTCGTTAGTCGCTACCGACTACGCGATCGACTCCGACGTCGAAACTCCCTCCATGCCTCTTTCACCCTTACCTTTGCCGGCCAACTCTGACGTTGACCGGGATTCTGTTCATACATCCTCACCTTCACCATTACCATCACCAAATTCTTCTTCTGAGATGTCAGGATTTCCTCCTAATATCCATTTACCTCCCCCGGGACTGATTCCACCACATCTGGGTGAGAATAACCCGCAACCACCTCCTGTTGAAGCGCCACAACGAATCGCGCTCCATGATCGTTTCTAACCCATCTGCTTTGCACTTCCTACCCGTCTTTCACTTCCGCCGGCCAATGGGGATAATTACGAAATTAAGCCCCACTTCATCAACATGTTGCCCAAATTTCACGGGCTGGAATCCGAAGATGCCTATATCTTCATCAACAAATTCCAGAACATTTGTACAATGATGAAGACAACCCAACTGTCCGACGATGCTATACGTCTACGAGTCATTCCTTTCACTCCGTGTGAACTTACAGAGAAGTGGCTGTATAGCATCGCATCGCATTCCATAACCAGTTGGGATGAGTTTGTAAAAGCGTTTCTTAAAAAGTCCTACCCGAACCACAAGACCGCGAGAATCCGAAACGAAATTAACCAATTTTCCCAGCTTCCTACCGAACCCTTTTGGAAGTGCTTTGACCGATACAAAGACCTTCTTGTTCAGTGCCCTCATCACGGTATTGAGATATGGCAACTTTGCCAGACCTTATACGAGGGCCTGAATCCAACAACTAAACAGTTGCTGGAGTCCATTTGTCAAGGCCACTTCCTATCCAAATCTGACGACGAAGCTTGGGAATTCTTCGACGATCTTGCTGAACAGACGCTTCAGTGGGGAAGCACCAGACTGAACACTTCGTCTACTTTTTCTACTTCTTCCAGTCTTTCCAGAGGAGGAGTTCATCAACTCGACATCTCAATTGCAATGAAGGCCGAAATAGCAGCAATCACGCGAAAACTGGAAGCAATTGAGAGCAAATTCTCATCTCCTTCTCCTGCCCCTGCTCTTTCCCCACGTACCATCTGCGCTTGTTGTTCTGATCTATCCCATTTGACCGAAGAGTGTCCTTACAACCCACCTGCTCAAGGATAGGATCAGGTCATTGCTGCATTTCAGCAAAGACCAAGAAATGATCCATACTCTTCCATTTACAATCCCGGCTGGAGGAACCATCCTAATTTTGCCTGGAATCAGAACCGGCATTAATTCCAAGGCCACAACAACTTCCAGAGGCCTCCTCCTCTACAACAACAAGCTCAGTAACAAACTCAACATCAATATCAGCAGCCCTTCTAACCCCAACCTTTTTAAAATCCGACGAACAATTTTGCACCCAACAATTCTTTTCCTCAAAACAACTTTGTTCCGTCAAACAACGATAAGGTTTCTTTGCTAGAACGGAGTCTGGAGGCGTTCGTAAAGCAATCGACTCAATCCACCGCCAACATCCAGTCTTCTATTCAGTCTTTGGTGCAACACACTGCTGTACACGGGAAAAGCATCAAAACCATCGAAGCCCAGATTGCACAACTAAATGCGGCTTTAAGCGAGCGAGAGAAAGGGAAGCTTCCATCTCAACCACTCCCAAATCCTGGTCACCCACATAATATACATGTTGCTCTTGAACAACATAACCATAATGTGAGTGTCGTGACTAAGTTGAGATCTGGAAGGATGCTGCACAACGACGTTGGCACAGATGATGACACCCCGGCCGCTTCTTCTTCTTCTTCTTCTTCGTCTTCTGAGACTCTTCTCCATTCTTCAAAAGGCTATTCTTCTTCTGCTGCTCCGAACGGACCCACATCTCACTCCACGAAAACTCCTGCTCTGGGATCCGTTCTAACTCTACAATCTCCTCCACAAGCATTGGACTCAACCAATTTTAAAAACGTTCCAGTTCCACACCGGTTGAGGTCCAATAAACAAAATCCAAAAATGGAGAAGATTCTGGAGTTGTTTAAACAGGTTAACATTAACATTCCCCTCTTAGATACAGTCCAACAAGTCCCTTCCTACGCAAAAATCTTGAAGGACTTGTGCACTAAGAAGAGGAAATCTCAGGTACCCAAGAGGGTTTTCTTAGCTAGTGCCATGAGTGATGCCCTTACCCAAACTTTACCTCAAAAACGGAAGGACCCTGGCTATCCTACGATTTCAATAACCATTGGGATAAGAATATCAACCGCACACTTTTGGATCTTGTTGCCAGTGTTAACCTGCTTCCGTATTCGGTATATGAGCAACAGGGTATAGGAGAGCTGAAACCCACACACTGTACTCTCCAAATGGCCGACCGATCTATCACCCATCCTAGGGGTGAGCTAGAGGATGTGTTAATCAAGGTTGGGGACTTCATATTCCCTGTTGACTTCATTGTTTTAGACACACAGCCTGTAGCTAACCCCCGGAATCAAATTCCGGTGATACTCGGTCGCCTATTCCTTGCAACCTCGAATGCTGTGATCAATTGTCGAAATGGTTCAATGAACCTATCTTTTGGCAACATGACAATTGAGCTCAACATTTTTAGGTTAGGGATCAGCCCTCCAAACTTAATGCTCATATACTCGATGTTTGTTCGATCCAGGAGATCACCCCAGAGGACTGTGAATTCGAGGAGTTTTTGTTTGATTACAGCAATCTTGACTCCACTAGTGCCTTACTCTTTGAACCTACTGCTGTTTCTGCTACCGACAATGATTACGAGTGTTTCACTTTTTCGAACGATCTTGGCCAGTCGCCACCCGAGTTTGAATCTTTTGAATTTCCGGATGCGTTAGCTGTAACGACCGTGTTTTCTAATACTTAATAAAATGTATTCAATTTAAATTCTAGTATCAAATAATTAATTACGTGTTTCGTTGATAGAAGAATAATTTTAAAGTAATAATTTTCAAAGCATTGAAATATGATTAAAGGAATTTTCTAAAATATATTTATTGTTTTCTAGGCTTAAAATGTTTTAATAAAATTTTATAATGCCTTAAAAGAATCTAAATATTTTATTATCAATTAGGATCATAATTCGGGATTAAAAATATTTTTAAGGATAAACTAGATTTTTAACTAATTATAATAACTAGCTAAAACCATTGAAATATAGGGTGTATTATTTAGTTTTAGCCCAAAATTATTTTTATACTAAACATAACAATAAAATATATTTTCTGAAATTTTTCCATAGTTTCCCCGTATTTTTAACTATTTTTAACAATTTTTTTAAAAACCAAATTCAATTTTTAAAATAATAAACAGTTTATTATTATTTTTTATTAAAAATATATATATATATATTTAATCCCCTTGATCTGGACCGTTGGATACAAGATCCAACGGCCCAGAGCCTCGCGGCGGCGCCCACGTGGTGGGGACCACGCGAAAACGCGTGGTCTCCACACGCAGCTGCACGCACGACGCGTGGCGCATAGAAAAGGCGGCGGCGGCGCGATCCAGACCGTTGGATCATGGTCCAACGGCTGAGATGAGAGGCGGAGGTGGCAGAATCATTGGGAATGATTAGGGGCGCGTATTCTGATGATTTTTTTTAACTGTTTTTAGATTTTATGGTTGGTAAAGAAACCCTATAAATAGACACCATCAAACACTAATTTCTCACACCTCAGAGCTCCAAAAATTCTGAAAAAAATACCCACGCCTTCGTATCGATGACGCCAACACTACGGCTCCACCCAATCACCAAGGAAAAATATAAGCGCGGAGCTATTGAGGAGTTTGTACAAGCCTACGCTTCCAACCCATCGGCATCTGACTTAAACAAATGGTAGGATCCGCCTCTCTCCCCTCATCTGTCACCTTCTTCTTTTTCAATAACCTTAGTTCCGACTTCTAATCAACAACCCCCATTAAAATGATGTTATAATATTCATGCATGCATATTCTTTTGTACCCTTAATGATGATAATCTTAACCTATGATTAAAATGGTTTCCGTAATCACTCCTATATGCCAAAAAAATATTGCACCCTCGTACTGTAAGTCTGCGCTAGCGCCCCGGCAGTCTACAGACGCCAAATGCGGAACAAAAACTTTTTAACTGGAGCTATCGTATACTTTAACCCGGATCTGCCATTATTGCTAAACTAACAAACTGTAAAGAGTGTAGGAAGATTGTACCGAACGATACGAGTCCTTCGTTCTTCAACCATCATCCCACGCTCCGTTGCGGCTGCTCCGATCTCGTCGATCTCCGATCTCCTCGTCGAGGTGGCACCACATGATCGGTTCTTTAAACGGGCTCCCGCCTCTGACTCGAGGCAACTCGATCGTCAAGTTTGCTAAAAGAGACGACCAAGAATGATGTAGAGAATGAGTAGATGACTTTGTCTCACTTCGTCCAAATCCGTGGACGATCGGTTAATGAAGTTGCCGTGGAAATCGGGTGATGGAATGAAATGAACTGTAAAATTCCATACACCCCGAATACTATCATAATCTTTTCTAGCCAAAATGAAACATCAAGTGAGAGAGAGTGTGAGGAGAGAGAGGGCCGGCCATATATAGCAAGAGGGAGGTGACCGTAGGAGAGCGGGGTGACCACAAGAAAGCTTCTCACTCAAAATATCAAGAAGAAATATCTTTAGCTAAACAAAATGCTTTAATGTTAAAGCATGAGTCACTTAAACACCTCATCAAGTCATAATTGCAACCAATGAAAACATAACACCAAATAATCCTAGTCACCTCATCTAGAATCTTCTAGAACACTGACTCACCTCAACTGAAGAAAAGATAAATCCGTCTTTAACCGAATGTTAAAAGACGGCTGATAGAAAACTGGAAACTGGCAACTTCCAAAAGTGATCCTGAAACGAATTTCAGGACAACCCCGAAACTGTATAAATATACCCGCATTTGTATTACGACCGAATACAAATGCAACTGAGACAAAGATATTATACCTACTCAATATAATACTTGGATCCGGCTTAAACCAAAGCCGACCAGTATCATCTGCCCGAAAACTGACACGTGCGTAAACGCACGTGCATTTTTCGAACCCTGCCATAAAACCATACGGCCTCTACAACGTTTCGCCCGAACTTGGGAAACTGTCTGTGGGGGACTCTAATGACTCGTCAGTACCCTGGCAGTGGGTTTAACCACAAACCGTCAGCGGCACTAGCAATGAGTAACGGCTGCCCACGGACTGACCTCAAGGGAGGCCGAGGAGCGAACTCAAGGGAGACCGATGAGCGAACTCCTCCGAAAACCCTACTGAGCCTAACAGTGACAATGTATATACAGTCCGGTCCGTTCGTCAATGAGTATCGCATATCCGCCTAGGGGGCTAGTAACGTCAGACCCCCAATAGCAGTATAAGTCGTGTCGGAGTGAAGCCCAATAACACCCTGAGATACTACTGGAGTACCTACCAGTAAATCTCCTACCATGGCCATGGATTTGTGTAATGGCTCTCCTAGACACAGCACGATCTCGCCCCCAATACCGGGACAGACGAATCCCCTGCCGATCCGCTCACGTGCCTCCATGTGGCTCGTGACTGTACCCAAAAGCTACCTGTTTGCACGACTCCTTTGAGCCGTGGTAGGGTAGAAATCAAAGCACAGTGGGAACTCACACGAGACAAATGACGACCTCAGGTCGATGAACTAACCTGTACACATGTCACCTGGGAACTGCTATCTGACGGTAGATATAATACTAACTAGCAGATTCCCGGTGAGTCCTGTCCGGTGTACTCATAACGCAATGAGCACCTGTATACATCTTAGGTGATCCAACTGACACCAGTGGCTTGTGAGACCGGCCACCGCCCCTTGTCGGGGTCTCGACTGTATACACTAGTCTACTCCGGAGTATCGATGCCCTGTCTCGAAACTCTCACGACTAGGGACCACTATTAAGGATATGCATATAAACTACCCAACTCTCACGTATATGATCGCCATCATACTGTTGGTAGTAAAGCAAGATCCTAAGGGCTCTATCAAAGTGTAACATGCAATCAGTCACCTGAACATGTACACGACTGATAAAGGCAAACCAGATAGCATACTATCATCTCGAGTAAGACTGTCCTACCGGTATAGGTCCTCCGCAATCATTGCAATCACGTACCTGCGATCCAATAATTGACTATGAGGGCACTATCACCAACAATCTCCCACTTGCACTCAAGGCTAATATTGCGATGTCGACTACTCACAGCCCGTGTGAAACCGAACATCCAACTCCTCTACTAATCAGTTTCACAAAGCCCGTTTGTAAAACTATTGTGTTCGAGAAATAGCCTCAGTGAGTGGATCCGCCTAGAAGTATCTTTCTATATCTCTCTTAATCTCAAGTTCGCGGAGAAAGCCATCTCCCGAATTGAGTAGTACCTGTCTTAGAATATGTCTGGATATCTGATGGGACCTTAGTTCATAAATGAACTCCATATCCAAACTTCTTAGACTGTATGGATCACTGAACCTAATCAGTATCCGGCACCATGCCACCCACAGTATCCTCTGGAACCACCTGTCCATAATACTGTCCCTCGTCAGAGGGAAAACTAAAAACTCTGACAATCACTCTGTCATCCATGTCACATTTGAAGCCTGGAATGATAACCGTCTCCCGAAAGAGGCTGCCGTTATCAAATCCGTAGAACATGTACCAATGTTCTAAAACTGCTTCCTTATGTTTCTCCAGGATTGGAATAATACAAACTTATTGCATCTAGTGCAAAAACAACATTTGGTGCGGTACTTGACATCTCATGATTGACTCAATTGCCTAAGCAAGTGATCTGCCAATCATGCACATCCCTCTCCCCTTTATTCTATACGACACCTTTGGAGAGGGTGACTCCATCACCTGTAGGTACACTACCATGCTAGAAGTCAACTATTCTAAAAACCATTAGAATATCTGTCAAAGTACCCACATTGGGAAACCACCCAAATCTAGATCTAAAACCATAGATCCAGAAACCATAATGTCAAATATTATATCCATATCCTGTCTGGAGAAACAACTGTGTGACGATCACAGTACAACCGATCGTAGTATGGGAATTTTACTTCCTACTCTGTGTATGTCATCCTGATACCATGACATCACACCCTACTACCTTCTTAACTGATCCATCCCCTATTCTGATTGAAGTCAAACCCATGACTGTCACATCAAAATTAGATGATCTATCTCCGCTAAAACTGCTCAAGTCTATAAATAGATATAAGCGTCTTGCCCACTATGCTTCCGCTGCTCCCACTGACTATGACAACCCTCCTACCGGGTCTCATAGCCTGGAACAACAGTAGTGTCAAGTCTGGGTAGATAAGAACCTCCCTGTCACCGTCTCTGAGGCTACCGAAGTACCTATCGGGCGTCTGAGGTTACCTACCATACTTGCGGAGTGGCTATTGGAATGTCAAACCTGATTGAATGTATAGGTCCTATTAAATTTTCCGTAATCGTTCGCGGTTCTGGAATCACTTCCAGTTCTACCATACTCCCACTACTGTTTTCTGAAAAAGATCCATTTTTACTAAAACTGTGGCGAGTCAAGAACAATATCACTATTGATCTTCCAAATGGTAGAATATCAACCCTCGTCATAGCCAGGGTCAACCCACAAACAGCCATTACAGTATCGTGCCCTGAGTTATCCAGTGTCTGGTATTAATCATAAGCTGGACAATTCCCCGTACCTTAATTTCTTTTAAGGTACGAACTATTCTATATCCAATATAGAAACTTTGGCACTAATTTAATTGGAACCATGTTCAATCCATGCAGTTGTCTCCAGTGCATATCAACTTAATGGAAAGAGGCTAATCAGCATTACTCAACTTAGGAATCCATCCACTTATGAGTAACCTGAAAGAGAAACACGTTTCTCAAAACCATCACTATCATCTGAATACCAATCACAAGAATCTACATCTTCGATCTCTTTGAAGAATCCCGATACTTGTGATACCTGGTTCTCTACTTTATTCTTATACCCACAACTTCTCAAAACTTAGACCATGTATTTCTACGAAACACTCGTCTAAATACTAGAGAAATTATAAGTAAACAGAACATAGTACGAGGACCTACCCCTTTGTCCTGATGGACACTGGACAATATACAATACTCTGTATAAGTCCGCTGAGTTAAACAACTCAAAACCTGTGCGTTGTAGGTGGAAAACTGTACCCTGGCGATTTCCTCAAATATCACCAATTACAACGAATTCCGATATAATGAGGATAATCACCTAATTCCCAATATCTTACTCCCACTCATCATCTGTAAAACCATACAGATATGAGAATGAAACCTGGTAAATACATACCCTTGGAGTAAGTGTCTAATCGGGAAAACAGTTTTTCTTTAACAATGCACTGAAACATGAAAATGTTTCGTAGGGGTATCCTGGTATTCATAGTAATGCCTTTTCCATAATCCAATTCATGACTTCAACCGTATATTTTATTGCCATCTCTCCAAATCCCTTTATTTGTCTTTAGTCGTTACCTTCTGTACACCATGGTTATGCTAAATGGTTTTCTACCTTCCCTACCGTTCGGCACCAGCCTATGGTTTGGAAGAAGACTATCCAGTAAGCATAATAGGTGTACCCTCCTAAACCAAGGAGTACTCGCAACTGAGAGAAGGTGATGATAAAAGACAACTGAATAATACCTTATTCTTTTAAAGGTGAAATAGGAGTGGCGATGAAGTACGCGGTTTTGGTCGTGAATGATATCAGTCGCAATTTACTTTGCCCTCTTTCTAATCCCTTTATTTTGTCTTTACATATTACCTTCTGCACACCCTACTTAGGCTAATTGGTTTTCTTCATTCCCTACCTTTCGGCACCAGCCTATGGTTTGGAATAAGACTATCCAATAGGCGTAATAGGTGTACTCTCCTAAACCAAGGAGCTCTCGCAACCTGAGAGATGGTGATAATAAAAGACAACTGAATAAACCAATTCTATTTCTCCTGAACCTGGATCCATCCCCGAAGAAGTCCCTTCGAGTTCGTATATAACCATACGATGGATCTATCCAATGGAAGTGGATATCCGTAGTAATACGGGTGTTCTGAGAAATTCAAAGGGTAAAAGAAGGAGTGGCAATGACTTATGCAACTCAGACAATCCAAAAGCCAGTATTTTAAGAAGGTTCGGTCAACCTGGTCACTGAGTCATAGTCTAGGGTCGGTCAAAGGTCGCTGCCAAAGAGAGAGAGAGAAAAGAAACACTCTGCGTGCACTCTAACCTAGATCAGAATGGTCATCACTTTATCTAATCCGGAAACCTCCCACTGTCCTGTCAAATTCTCCTCCAAACCTAAAGAAGAATCAATCGGGATCACCCGAAGAGTAAACCAACTCATCAGTGGGAATCGGGATCCAACTCTCATCGCATGATAACGTGATGGAATGCATCCACGTTACTCATACTCCAGATGGTATGCGCATACTTGGCAAGTTTCAGTTTCTTTAGAAACTCCCGATATGATTTTTGCCCCATGCTCTTATGACCTTGACGTATGCCAACAAATCATAAGTCACATGTCAAGTTCTGCCCGTCATTATCTTGTTAATTTGAACCCACCCGTACATACCCTTGACGTATGCCAACAAGGTAATACGACTGTCCCAAACCAACTCATCTATCTATGCAACAAATGAAAACCCAGCAGCTACCAAACACTATGCCTTGACGTATGCCAACAAACATAGCTTGAATACTACTGACCATCCATAAGAAACGACGGAGGGCTACGGCTGGTTTTTGGCGAAAAAACCTTTAGCGTAGTGAACTTGATATCGCTGAAGGAACCTGATAGCTTTTTAAAATATAGTGGCGAAAACCTTTTTCTAAAGAGGTCACTCCCAGTAAAGGGATCTCGGCTCTTTCCTCGTAGAATGAGGTGCAGGATATTCCACTGAATACCGCTATGCAAAGCAACTTGTAATCGACTATAGTAAAGTTATTACCCTGACGCAAACTTCTGTCCAAGGGGTCGGTCCCGGTGAAGGGATATCGGCCCTTGCCTCGTCGAATGAGGTGCTGGATATTCCACTGAATACCGCTATGCATAACAAAAGAAAACGTCTTTGCAATAACACTTTTTAAATTGTTCCAACAACTGTATACAGGTTTGTTTTTACTTTGCGTTGATCAGAATCAACACAGTCCCATCATTTAATCACACCAGAAAAGAACGAAAATAAAATGTACGTATATGCCATCCGCATTCGTCACTGGGTCCCGTCATCACCCGTTAGGTTACTTAACTAACGACAGAGCGGGGACTGGACTAGCGCGGGTGTAAAACATATACAACATCTAATAGTATATAAACCAATATACAATAATCGCTCCAGGCGTGATAGTATGCAATATTACAGAAAAGTAATAAGCATCACAGAACAATACAGATAATCTGGGATCCCCGAGTTTCACAGAGCCGCTGCTGAAACTCGACGTTCCCCTGTCGTGTGGATAGCCTGTGCAATGAAACCTAGACCCCTACGGGTGCGGCAAGTTACCCGCCAAAACCTGAAGCGAGGCAGCCCCCTACAGCATAGTGAATGGACCACCCAGCACTTCACGGAATCCGGTAATCTTGGGCACCCCTCCTTGGGTCAACCTGTACCCCCTACGAGTGCGGCGAATAGTCTGCCAATTCTAGAGTGGGACCCCTCTGCCTCTCAAAGCCATGAGATGCGGACCCGTTGCCCCCCAGAACCCGGCTATCCGTGCACTCCGTCGCGGGGCAAAACCTAGTACAGTAATGAAAAATAGTACAATAGGTACATCGACCGCAACCTGGTCGTGCCCCAAAAGAATATTATACAACAGGCAGTGACGGCAGTCCACAAGTTGGACGCTCGCCCCGCAATATCAAATGTACAAATAAACTCAAACTGTACTACCATTGCTCACTGCTATCCACCACGACAAATCCGCAACATCACAGCACAACACAGAATATCAACGCGAATGTCACGTTCGCAAACCCGTCTAAAAGAACTATAGCAATCGGACGCGGTTTACCGATCAAATGACATTCCCTGTCGAAGATATAATGTAAGCACTGTAAACTAACGTGTTTAAATTTCGATCGACCAAAGACCAAATATCAAAAAGTGGGCCCCACTGCTTACTGGTGAACAGTAACAAAACCTGGGCCAAAACGATATTTACCAAAAATCACAAAATCCATCACAGAACCCACTGACCAAATTTGGGAGCACTTGCTCCCCACGTGGCCGCGGATGCGCGGCCAAACCATGGGTTTGGCCGCGTTTCCGCGGCAGCTTGGAGGAGTTACGAGCCCAAATTTTGTCGTGATTCTTAGAAAAGCCTGCACAGATTTTTAAGACATACAGAATTAAATTTTGAGACCATTTAAAATCAACAGAACTGTCGAGCTAGGAATTTTGTAGTTTTCGATTTCCGGTCGGATCGATGTTTTAAACGCGTTAGCACAAGTTAGTATAGCAAAATGGTTAGGCTCTGATACCACTGTAAGTCTACGCTAGCGCCCCGGCAGTCTACAGACGCCAAATGCGGAACAAAAACTTTTTAACTGGTGCTATCGTATACTTTAACCCGGATCTGCCATTATTGCTAAACTAACAAACTGTAAAGAGTGTAGGAAGATTGTACCGAACGATCCGAGTCCTTCGTTCTTCAACCATCATCCCACTCTCCGTTGCGGCTGCTCCGATCTCGTCGATCTCCGATCTCCTCGTCGAGGTGGCACCACATGATCGGTTCTTTAAACGGGCTCCCGCCTCTGACTCGAGGCAACTCGATCGTCAAGTTTGCTAAAAGAGACGACCAAGAATGATGTAGAGAATGAGTAGATGACTTTGTATCACTTCGTCCAAATCCGTGGACGATCGGTTAATGAAGTTGCCGTGGAAATCGGGTGATGGAATGAAATGAACTGTAAAATTCCATACACCCCGAATACTATCATAATCTTTTCTAGCCAAAATGAAACATCAAGTGAGAGAGAGTGTGAGGAGAGAGAGGGCCGGCCATATATAGCAAGAGGGAGGTGACCGTAGGAGAGGGGGGTGACCACAAGAAAGCTTCTCACTCAAAATATCAAGAAGAAATATCTTTAGCTAAACAAAATGCTTTAATGTTAAAGCATGAGTCACTTAAACACCTCATCAAGTCATAATTGCAACCAATGAAAACATAACACCAAATAATCCTAGTCACCTCATCTAGAATCTTCTAGAACACTGACTCACCTCAACTGAAGAAAAGATAAATCCGTCTTTAACCGAATGTTAAAAGACGGCTGATAGAAAACTGGAAACTGGCAACTTCCAAAAGTGATCCTGAAACGAATTTCAGGACAACCCCGAAACTGTATAAATATACCCGCATTTGTATTACGACCGAATACAAATGCAACTGAGACAAAGATATTATACCTACTCAATATAATACTTGGATCCGGCTTAAACCAAAGCCGACCAGTATCATCTGCCCGAAAACTGACACGTGCGTAAACGCACGTGCATTTTTCGAACCCTGCCATAAAACCATACGGCCTCTACAACGTTTCGCCCGAACTTGGGAAACTGTCTGTGGGGGACTCTAATGACTCGTCAGTACCCTGGCAGTGGGTTTAACCACAAACCGTCAGCGGCACTAGCAATGCGTAACGGCTGCCCACGGACTGACCTCAAGGGAGGCCGAGGAGCGAACTCAAGGGAGACCGATGAGCGAACTCCTCCGAAAACCCTACTGAGCCTAACAGTGACAATGTATATACAGTCCGGTCCGTTCGTCAATGAGTATCGCATATCCGCCTAGGGGGCTAGTAACGTCAGACCCCCAATAGCAGTATAAGTCGTGTCGGAGTGAAGCCCAATAACACCCTGAGATACTACTGGAGTACCTACCAGTAAATCTCCTACCATGGCCATGGATTTGTGTAATGGCTCTCCTAGACACAGCACGATCTCGCCCCCAATACCGGGACAGACGAATCCCCTGCCGATCCGCTCACGTGCCTCCATGTGGCTCGGGACTGTACCCAAAAGCTACCTGTTTGCACGACTCCTTTGAGCCGTGGTAGGGTAGAAATCAAAGCACAGTGGGAACTCACACGAGACAAATGACGACCTCAGGTCGATGAACTAACCTGTACACATGTCACCTGGGAACTGCTATCTGACGGTAGATATAATACTAACTAGCAGATTCCCGGTGAGTCCTGTCCGGTGTACTCATAACCCAATGAGCACCTGTATACATCTTAGGTGATCCAACTGACACCAGTGGCTTGTGAGACCGGCCACCGCCCCTTGTCGGGGTCTCGACTGTATACACTAGTCTACTCCGGAGTATCGATGCCCTGTCTCGAAACTCCCACGACTAGGGACCACTATTAAGGATATGCGTATAAACTACCCAACTCTCACGTATATGATCGCCATCATACTGTTGGTAGTAAAGCAAGATCCTAAGGGCTCTATCAAAGTGTAACATGTAATCAGTCACCTGAACATGTACACGACTGATAAAGGCAAACCAGATAGCATACTATCATCTCGAGTAAGACTGTCCTACCGGTATAGGTCCTCCGCAATCATTGCAATCACGTACCTGCGATCCAATAATTGACTATGAGGGCACTATCACCAACACGTACTACATGAAATGTGATATGCTTAATGTTATAACCCACGGGGTATCACTTCGCCCCTCACATACCCACACTTACCCAAACTACCAATTTGATCTCGAAATAGCGTACTTCACAAAATACCCTCATTTTTTTTAAAATGTTGTATTTGTTTAAAATATCCACCTGAGATAAAATATTTGGAATAAATGTTTTAGGTACGATATATATATTTTACTTACAATTTTCCACCAACTACTTTAGTTTTGTTAAAATCCCTTCACCTTTTGAAAGGGGATAATACTAAATTTAAATAAAAGCATATGGTTTTTCCAACTTTGCCCTTTCCCTCGAAAGGATATTTTTATATTAATTCTTCTTAGAATGTTAACTAAAGTTTAATGAGTTACCCTAATACTAGGGTAATGTTTTACGCGAGTACCTCGTGGTTTAAGGCTATCGTCCTTGAAAAGGACACAAATCCTGCCGTCCATTTGCAGTGGTTGCCAACACGAACGTATTTTATAAAACGTTACCTCAAACTTAAAACACTATAATTTCATAAAATTATTATTTACAATAAAATACCTCAATCCATCGTAAAAGAAGATAACTTCATTTAAATACCTTGACCTTTATTAAAAAGCTATTTTCAACAAAGAACATAACCCTTATAAATGATATTTTCAAAAAGGATATCTAAAACTTTATTAAAAGATAATTTTCAAACAAATACCATGACCTTTTATTAAAAGGATATTTTCTCAGTAAAATATTATGGGTTTCCAAAATGATAAATATTCCAAACATCATGGTTTTCTTATAAACACTAAAAATAATTAAACACTATTATCCTTTATTAACTAAATGTTTTATAAGATGATACGAAATACAATACAAACTTTAAAATATAACAAGATCAAACGAGCGGTTGTGGAAGGCCATAATAAACGAGATCCACTTTTTAAATTTCAAGTTTATGACATACATGACACATGATACGGTTAGGGTTAGAATGCGCGGACCTAGGTATGGAATACTTATTGAGAAGATCCCGATATTCCGGGTGACCAGTCTGATGTACGGACGACTATACATATATGAAGATCCTTGCAGGCAAGATGACCAGTCCAATGTGTGGACGACTACTAACCCGATATTCGGGCGAATACTAACTCTATTTGAAGGCGAATGATCCAAAATGTGGATGACATACAATGTGGAAATTCCATGCCTAGAGGTATACGTACTAACTCTAATTCGTCAAAACCTTTATAATGAACCACGAGGATGTGTAGTTTGATTAGGCAAGGAGATATCGGAACTCGGATTCCCCTACTACTCGATCATGATCCCGGGAAGTGAAACGGTACATTTCACTTCCCCATTTGTTGTTCCGTGGCCACAACGGAATATTCGCGAGTATTCGGACCCTTGTTTAACAAACTAAAACGTTTACAATATCTATTGATACTCAACACTAAACCCACATCATGTGATATACCTATCTGTTATCTTATCTACCTTTCTTTGTGGGACACGAATTATTCAGTATCTTGGATGTGGATATATTACCAGTTTAGACCTATTTTTTATTATGGAACTGAAGGGTGGTAATACCTGTGCAGTTGAGTGATATTCACGCTAGACAAAGCTCCATCGTAGTTATGGGCCACCTTTCGGGGATGTTTACGCTACCGCATTGATTGCCACCCCAGGCACGAGCACCAGCTCATACTGCTTCCAGCTAGTTATGGGATACCTCAAGGATACGAGTATGTTCACCAATCAATTCCATCAATACACACCTGGTTTGACCTGATCTAACTCTTAGACTGAATATTCGTTTGACTTGACTTGAACCTTTACCAAATATATACCTCACACAACCTACTCATATTCACTTATACCTCTGTCAACATATCTAATTTGCATACAACCTCATACCTTTATACACATGTACATCATATTCATTATATTTATATACACCTGTTCGTTTCTATACCTTTACATCCTTATGAGGCATTCCTACCCGAGTATAACTCGCTGACGGACCTTCATTTTCTTCCTCTATCTTTGGAATGTCTGTCAGATGAGAAAGAGTATTATGGCGAGGATCAAGGTGTGGATCCAACTAATGAAGATTATGCATGCTTGACGATGGAAGATTAGCTAGATTTAATTTTTGTTGTTTCCCACATGTTTAGGGCTTTTATTTCTCCTTTGATGTAATTAAACTACTTAGTTTATTTTACTCGTTCCTTTGGGATGTAATAAAGTCTGGTTAATGGAAATAAATGCCTTTCGCTTTTATTATTTGATTTTGGTACACATCCTGCATGTTAGATATTCATACGCTTAACGTAACTGTATTGAATAGACCACCTTCAATACAGTTAGGTTGCGGACTTTGCCACGTCATCCTTCACCTTCTTTTGGGAAGCGGGGCGTGACATTAGCTGAACCATCCAACACGGTCGCTTACACTCGTTTTGAACCTCTGCTGGAATCCTTTGAGTTCGAGACCTTTTCACCAATTTTGCCTTCAATCGTTTCACCTCTAACGCTCGAACTCAAGCCGTTGCCGTCTCACCTTAAGTACGCTTCCTTAGGTGAGAACAAGACCCTCCATGTAATCATCTCGGCTTCTCTAGCTCCAGAGCAGGAGAAAGCCCTTCTTACGGTCTTGCACATCAATCGGCAAGCTTTTGGCTGGACAACGGCGGACATCAAGGGGATAAGTCCCCTGATCATTGAACATCACATTCATATGACGAATGATGCCAAACCAGCCCGGGATCCACAGAGACGACTTAATCCAGTCATGAAGGAGGCGGTGAAAAAAGAGATCGTCAAATGTCTTGATAGTTGTATCATTTACCCTATCTTTGATAGCCAGTGGGTCAGTCCCGTTCACGTTGTCCCCAAGAAGTCGGGCATAATGGTCATCACCAACGAGGTGAACGAGTTAATACCTACTCGCACCCAGACTGGGTGGCGAGTATGCATTGATTATAGAAAACTCAACGCCGCAACGCGGAAGGACCACTTTCCGCTACCATTCATTGACCAAATGCTAGAACGATTGGCTGGACACGAGTACTATTGCTTTCTGGATGGCTACTCCGACTATAACCAGATTCCCATCGCAAAAAAAGACGAGGACAAAACCACGTTCACCTGTCCTTTCGCCACGTTTGCATATCGCCGCATGCCCTTTGGGTTATGCAATGCGCCCGCTACCTTCCAGCAGTGTATGATGGGATATTCTCAGACATGGTGGAGAAATTCTTGGAGATATTCATGGATGATTTCTCCATTTTCGGCGATTCCTTTGACGAGTGTTTGCAGCATCTCAACGCTGTCCTTACCCGGTGGAAGGATAAAAACCTCACTTTGAACTGGGAGAAGTGCCACTTCATGGTACGCGAAGGTATTGTCCTAGGACATATCATTTCTCAAAATGGCATTGAGGTAGACAAAGCGAAGATTGAAGTCATTTCCAATCTCCCTCCTCCCAGATGCGTCAGAGACATCCGAGCTTTCCTTGGCTACGCCGGTTTCTATAGACGGTTTATCAAGGATTTTAGCAAGATTTCTAGACCCTTGACTCTTCTGCTGGCTAAGGACACCACATTTGACTTCAACTTGAGCTGTGTGACTGCGTTCGAATCACTAAAAAGCTCACTCACTTCTGCTCCCATTCTTTCTTCTACTGACTGGATGTATCCCTTTGAGATTATGTGCGATGCATCCGACTTTGCTATCGGTGCGGTCCTTGGACAGCACATCGATAAGATGCCACACGTAATATACTATGCTAGCCGAACCCTGAATGATGCCCAACTGAATTACACGACAACCGAAAAGGAATTCTTGGCTGTTGTGTTTGCATTAGAAAAATTCAGGCCTTACTTGATCGGCTCTCTAGTCATCGTCTACACAGACCATTCTTCTCTACGCCATCTTTTTGCGAAGAAGGACACAAAATCTCGGTTGATACGTTGGATCCTCTTACTTCAAGAGTTTGACCTTGTCATCTAGGACAAAAGAGGATGTGAAAACGTAGTGGCCGACCTTCTTTGACGACTCCTGATCAGTCGAAAATATTGCATTTTTAACACATCAATTTCCCTATCATTTGCACTCATCTAGAAGTGTTCGATATTCATATTGCACATATTAGCAAAACATCTCTTAAATACCAGATTGCATGTGTTAGACTTTAAAACCGGCACTTTAAGGGAAATTGACTGTATTTTATGGCATCGTATCATTCTTGTGTAACGCAACTTGTGTTTCGAAGTCTGTGCAGGAAAATTCCAGGAGAATGGTCAAATTTGTCAAACAAATGCTGTTAAGGAGTGCGGAGCTATTGAGGAGTTTGTACAAGCCTACGCTTCCAACCCATCGGCATCTGACTCAAACAAAAGGTAGGATCTGCCTCTCTCCCCTTATCTGTCACCTTCTTCTTTTTCAATAACCTTAGTTCCGACTTCTAATCAACAACCCCCATTAAAATGATGTTATAATATTCATGCATGCATATTCTTTTGTACCCTTAATGATGATAATCTTAACCTATGATTAAAATGGTTTCCGTAATCACTCCTATATGCCAAAAAAATATTGCACCCTCGTACTACATGAAATGTGATAAGCTTAATGTTATAACCCACGGGGTATCACTTCACTCCTCACATACCCACACTTACCCATACTACCAATTTGATCTCGAAATATTGTACTTCCACAAAATACCCTCGTTTTATTAAAATGTTGTATTTGTTTAAAATACGATAAAATATTTGGAATAAATGTTTTGGGTACGATATTTATATTTTACTTACACTTTTCCACCAACTACATTAGTTTTGTTAAAATCCCTTCACCTTTTGAAAGGGGATAATACAAAATTTAAATAAAAGCATATGGTTTTTCCAACTTAGTCCTTTCCTTCGAAAGGATATTTTTATATTAATTCTTCTTAGAATGTTAACTAAAGTTTAATGAGTTACCCTAATACTACGGTAATGTTTTACGCGAGTACCTCGTGGTTTATAGGCAATCGTCCTTGAAAAGAACACAAATCCTACCCTCCATGTGCAGCGGTTACCAGCACGAACGTATTTTCTAAAACGTTACCTCAAACTTAAAACACTATAATTTCATAAAATTATTGTTTACAAAAAAATACCTCAATCCATCCTAAAAGAAGATAACTTCATTTAAATACCTTGGCCTTTATTAAAAGGCTATTTTCAACAAAGAACATAACTCTTATAAATGATATTTTCCAAAATGATATCTAAAACTTTATTAGAAGATAATTTTCAAACAAATACCATGACCTTTTATTAAAAGGATATTTTCTCAGTAAAATATTATGGGTTTCCAAAACGATAAATATTCCAAACATCATGGTTTTCTTATAAACACTAAAAATAATTAAACATTATTATCCTTTATTAACTAAATGTTTTATAAGATGATACGAAATACATTACAAACATTAAAAGATAACAAGATCAAATGAGCGGTTGTGGAACGCCATATTAAACGAGATCCACTTTTTAAATTTCAAGTTTATGACATACATGACACATGATATGGTTAGGGTTAGAATGCGCGGACCGAGGTATGGAATTCTTATTGAGAAGATCCCGATATTCCGGGTGACCGGTCTGATGTACGGACGACTATACATATATGAAGATCCCTGCAGGCAGGGTGACCAGTCCAATGTGTGGACGACTACTAACCCGATATTCGGGCGAATACTAACCCTATTTGAGGGCGAATGATCCAAAATGTGGATGACATACAATGTGGAAATTCCATGCCTAGAGGTATACGCACTAACTTTAATTCGTCAAAACCTTTATACTGAACCACGGGGATGGGTAGTTTGATTAGGCAAGGAGATATCGGAACTCGGATTCCCCTACTACTCGATCATGATCCCGGAAAGTGAAACAGTACATTTCACTTCCCCAGTTGTTGTTCCGTGGCCACAACGGAAAAATCGCGAGTATCCGGAACCTTGTTTAACAAACTAAAACGTTTACAATATCTATTGATAATCAACACTAAACCCACATCATGTGATATACCTATCTGTTATCTTATCCACCTTTCTTTGTGGGACACGAATTATTCAGTATCTTGGATGTGGATATATTACCGGTTTAAACCTGTTGTTTATTATGGAACTGAAGGGTGGTAATACCTGTGCACTTGAGTGATATTCACGCTAGACAAAGCTCCATCGTAGTTATGGGACACCTTTCGGGGATGTTCACGCTACCGCATTGATTGCCACCCCAGGAACGAGCACCAGCTCATACTGCTTCCAGCTAGTCATGGGATACTTCAAGGATACGAGTATGTTCACCAGTCAATTCCTTCAATACACACCTGGTTTAACCTGATCTAACTCTTAGACTGAATATTCGTTTGACTTGACTTGAACTTTTACCAAATATATACCTCACACAACCTACTCATATTCACATATACCACTGTCAACATATCTAATTTGCATACAACCTCATACCTTTATACACATGTACATCATATTCATTATATTTATACACACCTGTTCATTTCTATATCTTTACTTCCTTATGAGGCAATCCTACCCAAGTATAACTCACTGACGGACCTTCATTTTCTTCCTCTATCTTTGGAATGTCCGTCAGATGAGAATGAGTATTATGGCGAGGATCAAGGTGTGAGCCAACTAATGAAGATTATGCAGACTTGTCGATGGAAGATTAGCTATATTTAATTTTTGTTGTTGCCCACATGTTTAGGGCTTTTGTTTCTCCTTTGATGTAATTAAACTACTTAGTTTATTTTACTCGTTCCTTTGGGATGTAATAAAGTCTGGTTAATGGAAATAAATACCTTTCGATTTTATTATTTGATTTTGCTACACATCCTGCATGTTAGATATTCATACGCTTAACGTAACTGTATTGAATAGACCACCTTCAATACAGTTAGGTTGCAGATTTTGCCACGTCATCCTTCACCTTCTTTTGGGAAGCGGGGCATGACAGGTTTTTATGGTGGCCCATGCAGGTCCTTCTTCTGTACTAAAATGAAACCGTTAACTGACTTATTATATTTGTTAATCTCATCCATCTATACCGACTTCATAATTTTCCTATGTCCCTTGTCCCTTCCTTGACATTCTGTACCCTGTCTATGACCTTCCCTTCAGGTCATGGCAAATCTTTCCGACGAGGATGACATGTCCAATATTACTTTTGAAGCTACATCTGGAGATTCGGACGAAGAATTCGTAGACTCTCAGGCGGTTATTTCCGACAGCGACACGAAAAACGAAGAAGTCGATGCTGCAACCCCGGAGCCTGTGATGGACAATGACTCCGAAGACGAAGAAGAAGATCCCGTGGAAGAGGAGCATATAAAGGATGGGCCAGAAAAAGAGGCTCCTGTGGCGGGAGAGAATCCTATAGAATATGATCCGGATGAGGAGGCCCCTGCAAAAGAACAAAACCCAATAGAGGTGGAATCAGAGAACGAGGCTCCTACCGAGGATGAGTCGAAGGACGAAGCTTCGAGTGAGGAAGAACTCGAGGCCGAAAAAACTCAAGCAGTTGTCCCCACAAGGAACTATGGGAATGATCGTACCTTTCTTAGTGCGAGGACCTATCACCACTTGTTGAACTCCCATAATCGAGACTAATAAGTCTTTCCTTTTCTTTAGCCGAATAAAACGATGTAAGAATAGTAGGGGCATGTCCTTACTTTTCGGTTGTACTCTCCATATTGAAGTTGGATAATAAAATCTTAGTTTCGAGCAAAAATCTCTCGTGTCTCTTGCTCTTCTTATTAGTCTCTCTCTTGCATTAATTGTTATTCTTCCATGAAAGCTATTATCTTATCTCATCCCTCAGCCTGTTTATAACCTAACCTATTCTGATCATCAATGTCTGGACGGCACCATGACTGCAACCGAAGGGGAAATGGAGTCAATGAAGCAGCTGCTCAGCAAGAAGCTATGCTACAAAGGATGTAAGGACTACTGGAGCAACAGCAGCAGCAGACAGCTGCCCTTCATCAGGAGCAACGAGAAAGTAGGCAGCAACAAGCAGAGATATTAAGTAAGGCACTAATTCCAGTTTCTTAAGGTTCGGCGGGAGTGAAGAAATTCAGATCACTCCACCCTAAGACTTTTTCGGGGAAGGAAACTCCCTTAGAAGCTGAAGAATGGCTCAAGGGAACAGTCAATGATCTCAGTGCCACTCAAATTTCGAAGGACGCATGGGTGAAAATCGCTAAGCTACAACTGACGGTTAATGCCAAGATACGGAGGGAGATAGACGAAAGTAGATTGAAGGAGCCCATCGACTGGGAAACGTTCAAATAGAATTTTGATACCCAGTACTTTCCAGCCGTGGCACACCTAGAGATGGAAAGAGAGTTTATACAACACCAACAAGGGAGCATGTGGGGTAAGTCTGTAAGTCCATGCTACCCTTCCCCGGTTCTTACGGGGTTGCGGAAGTGGTGAAAAACGATTTTCAAGAGGGTGGTAACATGGACTACCAATACGGATCTTTGTTAAACTACTAACTAACAACCTAACAAGAGTTTACCTACTCGGTTATGGGGCTATACCTTTCTTGAACTCCTTCGTCTTCGACTCCTCCCGGTGTACGGATCGGCCTCACCTCGTCGTCTCCTTGCGCCGAAGATGGATCCACCCGAAAGCTTCTACCTTTGGCTTCTTCTTCGAACTTTGAAGAAACTAGATCACTTGGCTTGCTAGGCCTTGTGAACTAGAATGAGTAGAGGAATGTTTTGGTGTCTTTTTATCTCTGAGACAATGAGTCTCAACACATGAGAATGGTTTGCCTTGAGGTAGAGAGAGCAAGAGGAAGAGGGAGAGCTTGAGAATGAGAGAGCTCAAGAGAGAGAAAGCAAATGAAAAAAAATTGAACCATACTCTTCTCATTCTCACCTCTCATAATCCAAAAGCCATCATAACAAAAATAGTAATCAAGTATTGTGTAATGGTTTAAGTCAAAATGGCTATATCATTTCATGCACTCATTTTGCATAAATAAACAAGCAAGCAAAAGTCTTTGCCATGGAATGATAGCCATTGTCATGATGATGGTCAACTAGTCCAACCTAGTCAACCGGTCAACAAAGTCAACAAGTCAACAATGTCAACCCCTCAACAACCATGTCACTATAATACTTAATTAATATTAATGTTAATCATATATCTTATTCTCATTAGGGTTAATCAAAAGTCAATGGTCAACAGTCAACTGTCAACAGTCAACAGTCAACAACCCCAATGAGAATACTCTGCCTCTGTCTCTCTGTCAATTGTGCATACACACCCGCATCCGCGTTCCGAGGAACACGAATACAAAAGAGATAAATTAATCCCAAAACGTATACTAGGATCTGGCTTAAACCAAAGCCCGCTAGTGTTAACTGTCCGGACACTGTACGTGCACAAGTGCACGGATGTGACCGAACCCTGTCGCAAAACCATGCGACCTGTCACAAAACCATGCGACCTCTACTCTTTTTCCTAAAGGCGAATAGCTTTCTGTGCGGGACTCTAAAGACTCGACACTACGCTGGCAGTGGATTTAAACACAGACCGCAAGCGGCACTAGATGTGCGTAACGGTCCCCAGGTAGATGCCGACAAGAAGACTAACGAGGTGAAACCCATCTGAACTCCTACTGAGTCTGAATGTGACAATCTCCATACAGTCCGGTCTGTTCGTCTGATACATCGCATGGCGGGCCTAGGGGGCGGTAAACGCCAGTCCCCTAATAGCGGTACAAGTCGTGCCGGAGTGAAGCCCAAAACACCCTAAGATAACACTAGAAACCTACCAGTATATCTCGCTTGCCCTGGCCAGGGACTACTCGTGTAATGGTTCTGCTAGACACAGCGCGATGTCAACCCCCAATACCGGGAGAGACGAATCTTGTCTAACCGTCACTGCCTCCAAGTGCTTCGGGACTGCACCCAACTACTACCTGTTTGCACGACTCCTTTGAGCCGTGGTAGGGTAGTAATCTAAGTACAGTGGCAACACACTCGAGGCGAAGTGACAGTGTCAAGTCAGCGGACTAAGCTGTACTCATGTCACCTGGGAACTGATAACTGACGATAGGTAAAGTACCAACCAACAGTTCCCGACGAGTCCTGTCCAATGTACTCGTAACCCAACGAGCACCCGCATACTATCTCAAGTACGACGTACTGACGGCTGTGGGACAGACCGTCTCCTACACTGGGATGAGAAGCGCATACGCTAGTCTACTCCGGAGTATCGATGCCCAGTCTCGATAGTCCTGCGACTGGGGATGTGCTTATAGATTACCCAGCCCCACTAGTGTGACTGCCATCACAACGCTGGTAATCAAGCAAAGATCCTAAGGGCTCCACTAATGTGTATAGGTGATATACTAAAATAAACACATGTACACATTGAAGTAGAAACAAACCAAGTAGCATACTACTATATTGAGCAAGATTGTTTATACAAGGTGAATATCCCAAGCTTCCATTAAGTAATATACAAACTAGTATGATACAGTAATGGCCTCTAGGGCATATACATTAACAAAGTCGGTGGATGAGTACGCTTCGGAGTTCACAAGGTTAAGTCGGTTCGCGCATCATCTGCTGGCAACCCCAGAACTTTATGCTAAGAGATTCCGACAAGGATTGGACCTGAAGACGCAGTCCCCCATGTCTTCTGTTACTCTTTCAACTTATGATGAAATCTTAGAGGCGGCATGAAACTTTGAAGACCTTCAGAGACGGATGAGGAAGGATCGTTTGTCTGGCATTAAGCGACCAGCCAACCAAATTCTTGGAGGATCATCTTCCAGATTCAACGGGAGACAAAAACCAAAGAGACCAGCCGGACCAACTATCTTCAGAAAACCAGCCGTTATATGCAACCATTGTGGTAGGACCGGACACTACATGAGAGACTGTCGCATTTTGAACAAACTTTGCATAGTCTGTGGGTCTCCGGATCGTACTATTGGGGACTGTCCTCAGAGAGGGAGACAATCAGGACCCGTCAACAAGCCGGCTAACTATGTGGCACCAACACAGGAAAACCGGCCACTTTCCACCACTAAACCAACCGGTCAAGGGGCATCACCAAAGGGACCACTCTTGCCATCACAGGAGCGTGTTTTTCAGCAAGCGCAGAGGAATGGACCCAAACGCCAGACCTTCACCATGACAGCCGAGAAGACTGATGCCACATGGCAAGACAGCAGAGGTACTGTTTCTTTTTCTCAACCTTTCTTTCGATGCCATTCTTATTTATATTTCGATGCAAATCTTAGTTGGATTCACCATAATTCCTCTAGTTTTCGTAATTTCAACTAGTTACCATTATGTTATATCTCGCAAGTTTTCCATCAATTCATAACCTCCCTTCAACTTCCAAACCTTTCTATCTGGAAGCAACTACTGATTTTACATTTTCCGATTCCTTGTACCTAAACCCTTCAGAGACTTTCTATGCATCAAGTGATACACCAACTCGCGGGAGCGACACATGCAGCAAAGAGGATTCCTGACAGCGTTACTGATTTCCGTGCATAGTAGTAGCTACTCCTTTCAAAATTTCAAATATGAAATTATTCTAAGGAGGGTAGAACGTAACTATCACAACCATTCTTGCAATCCTTAGCAAACCCATAAGTTTTAAACATCCACAACGATTTTTCGGAGAAGGGACTTGGTGGTGTGATGTATCAGCGTGGCGATATAGTTGCATATGCGTCAAGACAACTAACGACTTGTGGACGCAACTATCATGTTCATATCTAGAACTGGCGATGGTAATATTCATGTTGAAGATATAGAAACACTACTCTAAGGAGAACGTGAGGACACGGAGGGTTGAAACGCCTGAAGCGGATAATAGGGGTCAAGTTTTATATGGGAGAAGTGCCGATCGGTTGGGACGATCCTGAAGATGGAGAATTTGTAAGATTTAGATAATGGTAGAAAAAATGGAGATGGTAATGCGATGAAGAGAGCGCAGATGGCTCAGCCCATGACTCATCGGCCGTTTATCATCTTGGAAGGAGACGGTGGGTTTGTGTACAGCCTAGTTCTGCTATTTTCTTTGGAGGGCATGCATAATACTTTTATACCTCATAGTTAAGAGGGTATGCTGGCAACCCTATTCATACTTTTGATCATTCCGAGATCACGGAAAAGTTGGCGTAACTTACGAGCGGCAACCGGTCGGGATACTAGAAGAATGAAACCTTGAGGGACAAGACCATCCAGCCGGCTAGAGTTAAGTGGAGAAAGAACTATTAGGCAGACATACACGGAAGCGAGGAAACGGGGCGAGAGTGCGAGACCTAAAATATTTAACCGCGATAATCCCTTCTTAGTGAATTCTTTTTTCTTGACCTACCTTCTGAAATTTCGAGGACGAAATTATTTTAAGGAGGGTAGATTGTAACGACCGTGTTTTCTAATACTTAATAAAATATATTCTATTTAAATTCTAGTATCAAATAATTATTTACGTGTTTCGTTGATAGAAGAATAATTTTAAACTAATAATTTTCAAAGCATTGAAATATGATTAAAGGATTTTTCTAAAATCTATTTATTATTTTCTAGGCTTAAAATGTTTTAATAAAATTATATAATGCCTTAAAAGACTCTAAATATTTTATTATCAATTAGGATGATAATTCGTGATTAAAAATATTTTTAAGGATAAACTAGATTTTTAAATAATTATAATAACTAGATAAAACCATAGATATAGGGTATATTATTTAGTTTTAGCCAAAAATTATTTTTATACTAAACATAACAATAAAATATATTTTCTGAAATTTTTCCATAATTTTCCCGCATTTTTAACTATTTTTAACAATTTTTTTTAAAACCAAATTCAATTTTTAAAATAATAAACAGTTTATTATTTTCTTTATTAAAATATATATATATATATATTTAATCCCCTTGATCTGGACCGTTGGATACAAGATCCAACGGCCCAGAGCCTTGCGGCAGCGCCCATGTGGTGGGGACCACGCGAAAACGCGTGGTCTCCATACGCAGCTGCACGCGCGACGCATGGCAGAGGCGGCGGCGGAGCGATCCAGACCGTTTGATCATGATCCAATGGCTGAGATGAGAGGCGGCGGCGGCAGAATCATTGGGAATGATTAGGGGCGCAGATTCTGATGATTTTTTTAACTGTTTTTTGATTTTATGGTTGGTAAAGAAACCCTATAAATAGACACCTTCAAACACTGATTTCTCACACCTCAGAGCTCCAACAATTCTGAAAAAAATACCCAAACCTACGTATCGACGACGCCGATGCTACGGATCCACCCAATCACCAAGGAAAAATATGAGTGCGGAGCTATTGAGGAGTTTGTACAAGCCTACGCTTCCAACCCATCGGCATCTGACTCAAACAAAAGGTAGGATCCGCCTCTCTCCCCTCATCTGTCACCTTCTTCTTTTTCAATAACCTTAGTTCTGACTTCTAATCAACAACCCCCATTAAAATGATGTTATAATATTCATGCATGCATATTCTTTTGTACCCTTAATGATGATAATCTTAACCTATGATTAAAATGGTTTCCGTAATCACTCCTATATGCCAAAAAAATATTGCACCCTCGTACTACATGAAATGTGATATGCTTAATGTTATAACCTACGGGGTATCACTTCGCCCCTCACATACCCACACTTACCCATACTACCAATTTGATCTCGAAATAGCGTACTTCACAAAATACCCTCGTTTTTTTTAAAATGTTGTATTTGTTTAAAATATCCACCTGAGATAAAATATTTGGAATAAATGTTTTAGGTACGATATATATATTTTACTTACAATTTTCCACCAACTACTTTAGTTTTGTTAAAATCCCTTCACCTTTTGAAAGGGGATAATACTAAATTTAAATAAAAGCATATGGTTTTTCCAACTTTGCCCTTTCCCTCGAAAGGATATTTTTATATTAATTCTTCTTAGAATGTTAACTAAAGTTTAATGAGTTACCCTAATACTAGGGTAATGTTTTACGCGAGTACCTCGTGGTTTAAGGCTATCGTCCTTAAAAAGGACACAAATCCTGCCGTCCATATGCAGTGGTTGCCAACACGAACGTATTTTATAAAACGTTACCTCAAACTTAAAACACTATAATTTCATAAAATTATTATTTACAATAAAATACCTCAATCCATCCTAAAAGAAGATAACTTCATTTAAATACCTTGACCTTTATTAAAAGGCTATTTTCAACAAAGAACATAACCCTTATAAATGATATTTTCCAAAAGGATATCTAAAACTTTATTAAAAGATAATTTTCAAACAAATACCATGACCTTTTATTAAAAGGATATTTTCTCAGTAAAATATTATGGGTTTCCAAAATGATAAATATTCCAAACATCATGGTTTTCTTATAAACACTAAATATAATTAAACACTATTATCCTTTATTAACTAAATGTTTTATAAGATGATACGAAATACAATACAAACTTTAAAATATAACAAGATCAAACGAGCGGTTGTGGAAGGCCATAATAAACGAGATCCACTTTTTAAATTTCAAGTTTATGACATACATGACACATGATACGGTTAGGGTTAGAATGCGCGGACCTAGGTATGGAATACTTATTGAGAAGATCCCGATATTCCGGGTGACCAGTCTGATGTACGGACGACTATACATATATGAAGATCCTTGCAGGCAAGATGACCAGTCCAATGTGTGGACGCCTACTAACCCGATATTCGGGCGAATACTAACTCTATTTGAAGGCGAATGATCCAAAATGTGGATGACATACAATGTGGAAATTCCATGCCTAGAGGTATACGTACTAACTCTAATTCGTCAAAACCTTTATAATGGACCATGAGGATGTGTAGTTTGATTAGGCAAGGAGATATCGGAACTCGGATTCCCCTACTACTCGATCATGATCCCGGGAAGTGAAACGGTACATTTCACTTCCCCATTTGTTGTTCCGTGGCCACAACGGAATAATCGCGAGTATCCGGACCCTTGTTTAACAAACTAAAACGTTTACAATATCTATTGATACTCAACACTAAACCCACATCATGTGATATACCTATCTGTTATCTTATCTACCTTTCTTTGTGGGACACGAATTATTCAGTATCTTGGATATGGATATATTACCAGTTTAGACCTATTGTTTATTATGGAACTGAAGGGTGGTAATACCTGTGCACTTGAGTGATATTCACGCTAGACAAAGCTCCATCGTAGTTATGGGACACCTTTCGGGGATGTTTACGCTACCGCATTGATTGCCACCCCAGGCACGAGCACCAGCTCATACTGCTTCCTGCTAGTTATGGGATACCTCAAGGATACGAGTATGTTCACCAATCAATTCCATCAATACACACCTGGTTTGACCTGATCTAACTCTTAGACTGAATATTCGTTTGACTTGACTTGAACCTTTACCAAATATATACCTCACACAACCTACTCATATTCACATATACCTCTGTCAACATATCTAATTTGCATACAACCTCATACCTTTATACACATGTACATCATATTCATTATATTTATATACACCTGTTCGTTTCTATACCTTTACATCTTTATGAGGCATTCCTACCCGAGTATAACTCGCTGACGGACCTTCCTTTTCTTCCTCTATCTTTGGAATGTCTGTCAGATGAGAATGAGTATTATGGCGAGGATCAAGGTGTGGATCCAACTAATGAAGATTATGCATGCTTGACGATGGAAGATTAGCTAGATTTAATTTTTGTTGTTGCCCACATGTTTAGGGCTTTTATTTCTCCTTTGATGTAATTAAACTACTTAGTTTATTTTACTCGTTCCTTTGGGATGTAATAAAGTCTGGTTAATGGAAATAAATGCCTTTCGCTTTTATTATTTGATTTTGGTATACATCCTGCATGTTAGATATTCATACGCTTAACGTAACTGTATTGAATAGACCACCTTCAATACAGTTAGGTTGCGGACTTTGCCACGTCATCCTTCACCTTCTTTTGGGAAGCGGGGCGTGACATTAGCTGAACCATCCAACACGGTCGCTTACACTCGTTTTGAACCTCTGCTGGAATCCTTTGAGTTCGAGACCTTTTCACCAATTTTGCCTTCAATCGTTTCACCTCTAACGCTCGAACGCAATCTGTTGCCGTCTCACCTCAAGTACGCTTACTTAGGTGAGAATAAGACCCTCCATGTAATCATCTCGGCTTCTCTAGCTCCAGAGCAGGAGAAAGCCCTTCTTACGGTCTTGCACATCAATCGGCAAGCTTTTGGCTGGACAACGGCGGACATCAAGGGGATAAGTCCCCTGATCATTGAACATCACATTCATATGACGAATGATGCCAAACCAGCCCGGGATCCACAGAGACGACTTAATCCAGTCATGAAGGAGGCGGTGAAAAAAGAGATCGTCAAATGTCTTGATAGTGGTATCATTTACCCCATCTTTGATAGCCAGTGGGTCAGTCCCGTTCACGTTGTCCCCAAGAAGTCGGGCATAATGGTCATCACCAACGAGGTGAACGAGTTAATACCTACTCGCACCCAGACTGGGTGGCGAGTATGCATTGATTATAGAAAACTCAACGCCGCAACGCGGAAGGACCACTTTCCGCTACCATTCATTGACCAAATGCTAGAACGATTGGCTGGACACGAGTACTACTGCTTTCTGGATGGCTTCTCCGACTATAACCAGATTCCCATCGCCAAAAAAGACCAGGACAAAACCACGTTCACCTGTCCTTTCGCCACGTTTGCATATCGCCGCATGCCCTTTGGGTTATGCAATGCGCCCGCTACCTTCCAGCGGTGTATGATGGGATATTCTCAAACATGGTGGAGAAATTCTTGGAGATATTCATGGATGATTTCTCCATTTTCGGCGATTCCTTTGACGAGTGTTTGCAGCATCTCAACGCTGTCCTTACCCGGTGGAAGGATAAAAACCTTACTTTGAACTGGGAGAAGTGCCACTTCATGGTACGCGAAGGTATTGTCCTAGGACATATCATTTCGCAAAATGGCATTGAGGTAGACAAAGCGAAGATTGAAGTCATTTCCAATCTCCCTCCTCCCAGATGCATCAGAGACATCCGAGCTTTCCTTGGCTACGCCGGTTTCTATAGACGGTTTATCAAGGATTTTAGCAAGATTTCTAGACCCTTGACTCTTCTGCTGGCTAAGGACACCACATTTGACTTCAACTTGAGCTGTGTGACTGCGTTCGAATCACTAAAAAGCTCACTCACTTCTGCTCCCATTCTTTCTTCTACTGACTGGATGTATCCCTTTGAGATTATGTGCGATGCATCCGACTTTGCTATCGGTGCGGTCCTTGGATAGCACATCGATAAGATGCCACACGTAATCTACTATGCTAGCCGAACCCTGAATGATGCCCAACTGAATTACACGACAACCGAAAAGGAATTCTTGGCTGTTGTGTTTGCATTAGAAAAATTCAGGCCTTACTTGATCGGCTCTCTAGTCATCGTCTTCACAGACCATTCTGCTCTACGCCATCTTTTTGCGAAGAAAGACACAAAATCTCGGTTGATACGTTGGATCCTCTTACTTCAAGAGTTTGACCTTGTCATCTAGGACAAAAGAGGATGTGAAAACGTAGTGGCCGACCTTCTTTGACGACTCCTGATCAGTCGAAAATATTGCATTTTTAACACGTCAATTTCCCTATCATTTGCACTCATCTAGAAGTGTTCGATATTCATATTGCACATATTAGCAAAACATCTCTTAAATACCAGATTGCATGTGTTAGACTTTAAAACCGGCACTTTAAGGGAAATTGACTGTATTTCATGGCATCGTATCATTCTTGTGTAACGCAACTTGTGTTTCGAAGTCTGTGCAGGAAAATTCCAGGAGAATGGTCAAATTTGTCAAACAAATGCTGTTAAAAAGATGCCAACTCAAGGATTTGAAATCTGGAAATGATCTAGAAGGAATTCAGGGAATAAACATATCAGAAAATACACCTAAAGATAGAAGAAGATACTATAAGAAGTTTGAAGCTCTGAGGCAGCCACATGGCCGCGGTTCCGCGGCCGGAGCCAGCTTGCGCCGCGGATCCGCGGTGATGTTTCCACGTTATCTCCTCAGATTTACATCAGAACTCCTCTCTCAAGTCAAGTACACCTTTAAGCCACTGTAATTGCCAGAACACTCCAAAACATTTTGCCAGATCAGCAAGCCCTTTGATCTAAGCTAATGATGTCCTAACTTCCAAAGCAAGCTTCACCCTAACTACCTTAAGAGCCTAGAACCTTCTCCCTAACCTCCTAGCTTAAGGTGGAAGCTAAACCCTAACTAACTAGTTCTAGAGGCTTCTACCTAACTAACTAGCTTACAAGGGAAGCTAACCTAATTCAAGCTTCTTAAGGAAGCTAATCATTCCTAAACCTATAAAAAGGACCCTAGGCCTCACTTGAAAAGGTTGTTGATTGTAGTTGTTGATTGTTGTTGAAATTCTATCATCTCTTCAACCCAACACTTGCCACCTCCAAACCCTAACCCTAATCCAATCAAGAAACCAAAGTTCAAGAATCTTTGAGTGCAAGCAAAGCAAGCCTTCAACCATCCTTTAGAAGCGAAGCCGGACTTCATCGGAGCATGAGATCCAAGCCGATCCGCGACTCAAGGAGCCGATGCAACGCTGGATTCGACAATCTTGTTCCTTCTCAAATTCTTGTAGTCTTGAGCAATGTGTAACAAGTTGTTGAATAAAGAAAGGTGACGATTCTTTTAACTTGCTTATATTTCAATTCAAGCATTATGATTCAACTTCGATTCTTGAATGTATTCTTTGTGATGATGCTTGAGTAAAACTCCGCTCTTGGAGGAGTTGAGATGATCGGTAGAATGATGATGCTGACGAATCTTTAAATGTTTTCTTAAGTCCTATAACGATTTTAAATTCTTGAAAATTGAATGATCGATGATCTAGATCGATGCGAAATGCGTTCTTGATTATTTTCGCACGATCTAGAGATCAACGATTGATCAATCGATTTCCTAGAAGCTATCTTGTGAATGTGATTCATCGAAAGGACAAAGGATAAGATGAGGAAACCCTAATTCTTCGCAAGATCCTTAATCCTCGATAAATCGACATCGATTTAGCATCAATTTGTTAATGGATAATAAAAGGTAATTTCTAGTCTTCTTCTCATCTAAGATCTAGTCGACTCCTACGAGCTACATTTCAATTCTTGAAACTTTAATCGATTGGAATTATATCAATTCTTGATTCTTGATGTTTAATGCTTTCTTGATTCTTGATTAAATCTAGTTGATTCTTGAAATTCATTGATATACATCTTGAATCATTTTTCTTTTATTTTTTATTAAATTTTCAATTCAAAACAAAACAAATATGAACGAATCGCACAATCCCTGTGGACGATCTGCACTTACTAACGCGCTACAAACTGACACCGTTATTGATTGAAGTCAAATAATTCTTTGATTGTGATTTCTATTTATTTTCTAAATACCGAAAAAACGAGAAATAAGATCAATCAAATGGCGCCGTTGCCGGGGATTGTGCGCTAATTCGTTCTTTATTTGAAATTTTAATTGAAAGATTTATTCCATTAAAATTTTGAGATCAAAATTCGCGCAAAATCTAAACGTGTTGTTGTGATTTGATTACGAGAAAATCTGGAAGCTGTGGAGCAATTGAATTTTTTTCAGAATATACCAGAGGACTGAGGGAGTAGAAGGAAGCTTTCTGTAAAATTTTTGTGCAGGTTACTGTTCAAACCGCGGTGGAACCGCGGTGTAAGAGCCTCATTGCGGCGGAACCGCGGCTTGGTAGCTTCCTCTCTGTACAAAATTTTTTAGGTATATCTCTAACTTTCTTATCTCCTTCCTCATCTGCTCCAATTAACAATTTTCTGCAGGTTTCTTTACAAAAATCGCAGCGCCGGAAAAAGGAAAATAAATTGTGCGTGTTTTTGATTTTGTGGTTGTTTGCATATTAATACGGCAATTAAGGGGCACGGGCAAATCCAGATTAGGTGGGGAGTTCATTACCCTTCCTAAGCCCCAAAAATCACAAACTTGCATCCGCATTTACCCTCATTAACTAAAAAAGATCTAGAGATGACTCTAAGGACCGTCGCGCTCACTTAGGACAAGAGAAGGCCGTGGGTAATTCATTGCTTATCCGCGTTTCTTTTGTGGTGTCTAAAGCAAGTGAGTCGAAGGCTAGTAGTTACTTAATTAGGCCCACTACTTACGTAGTGGAGAACCTCCCACTTACCTGGCACTTACCTGGCCACAGGAGAGACAAAGAGGCAGTGGAGGATTTATCCTGCGACTTGTCTTTTGGCAGTTAGGAGCGGTCTAGAACTTTGACCTAGGTGACCCCTAAAATTAGGGTTTTGCTTGTTGCATTTGTTGTGATCGCATCATATTTTCAAAAATCCGTATCATTTTTCAAAACAAACACCGCATTCATTCATTTCCCCTAATTATAAGTTACACTGCCACTTGTACTAACCTATTTTAGTGCAAGATAGGCTGGACACGGGATTCTAGTGCCCGTTTAGTCCGCGTTCGTTTGATCGACTCCGAAGTCGGTATTTCTCCATTTACTTCTTCTTTACCCACCACCACACCCACATCGATGGATCCGTCTCCATCGAATTTCTTTACCACTAATCTGCCGCCGTCCGTTGGTGCGCAGAATCCACCTCGCATCTCTCTCCAAGAGAGGTGCTATCCTTTGCGAGGTCCTCTTTCGACCTGCTTATCCATTCCACCAGCCAACGGGGATAATTTTGAGATTAAACCCCAATACATCAACCTTCTACCCAAATTCTACGGTCTCGAGACTGAAGATGCATACGTCTTTATCACTAAATTTGAAAACGTATGCGCAATGATGGATAGGTCACAACTTTCAGTGGATGCTATGCGTCTACGTCTTCTTCCATTTACTTTGTGGGATATAGCCGAGAAGTGGCTATATAACACTACCGCACATTCCATTACGAATTGGGAAGAATTCGTTGCGGCATTCCTTAAGAAATTCTACCCTATGCAAAAGAGAGCTCGAATCCGTAGCGAACTAAATCAATTCACCCAGCTTCCAACTGAACCATTCTCGAAATGCTTTGAACGTTTCAAGGATCTTTTGGTTCAATATCCACATCACGGCATCCCGAGATGGGATCTTTGCCGAATCATTTATGAGGGCATTAACCCAAACACTAAACAGAACCTTGAAAACATGTGTCAAGGCACCTTTATGACCAAGGATGATGGGGAAGCTTGGAAATTTTTAGAAGAGTTCGCTGAAAAATCCTTACAGTGGGAGAGTGGAACCCAGTCATCGACTAGGGGTGGCGTACACCAAATTAATGTGTCCATAGGTGTTCGAGCTGAGATGGCAGCAATGCAAAAGAGGCTCGAGGCTATGGAACATAAATTTTTAGCAGCCTCCCTAAATCCGATATCGCTCCCTAAAACTGTATGTGGGTGCTGTTCTGATCCTTCTCACTTAACGGAAGAATGTCCATTAAACTCTTCGTTTCAAGGTCACGAGCATACCAATGCTGCATTTCAAAGACCTAGAAACGATCCATATTCTTCCACGTACAATCCGGGTTGAAGGAATCACCCGAATTTTGCTTGGAACCAACAACAACAATCTCAAAACACGGTTCTAAGCCAAAATAATTTCCAAAGGGCTCTTCCACCACAACAGCAACCACTTCAACTCACTCAGCACCCCTACCAGTCACAAAATTTTCAAAACCAGGTCAACACTCCTGCACTGTCTAATCCTATGCAGATGACCTGTTCTGACGAATTCTCTCAATTCACTCAAACCATGAAATCACTCTTGTCAAATTTCATAGAGGTGTCGGCTGAGGTTAGATCTTCTGTCAGTGAGATAAAGAAAAACTCAGCGTCCCAAGCTGAGAGTATCAGATCGATGGAAGCTGAAATTGCACAACTTAAAGCCGAGATGAGTGCGAGAGAAAAAGGGAAACTTCCGTCTCAACCCCTACCGAATCCTGGGAATTACAATGTAAATGTCGTCATAACATTGAGATCAGGAAGAGTGCTGAATAACCATGTTAGGGAAGAAATTGATGATATTGAAAATCCTATCAATAACATCCCGGATGAGACCTTTCCTCACACACACACTTCTACTTCCGATCCGTGTTCTTCTACCCCACCGCCTTCTCACGAGCCTATTCTCCATTTCCCACTAGGCTCGACACCTCAGTATAGCTCTTCTAGTTCTCCACAGACAATCCCCACTACTCTTTTGGGATCACGTCTACCCCCACTTCCTTCTCCAATGATGGACCCAGCACTTATTGCTAAAGCTCCTTACCCGAATCGGTTAAGGGGTAACAAATCAAGTCCACATATGGAGAAAATTATGGAAATGTTCAAACAGGTTAACATCAGCATCCCTCTCCTAGATGCTATTCAACAAGTCCCCGCTTATGCGAAAATTCTTAAGGACTTGTGCACTAGGAAGAGGAAGACTCAAGTGCCGAAGAAGGTCTTCATGTCTAATAACATTAGCACTGCTTTTATCCCACAACTACCAAAGAAACGTAAGGACCCAGGATGTCCTATGATATCGATTTCTATTGGGGGTAAAAACTTAAACCGTGCTCTTTTAGACCTTGGCGCAAGTGTTAACCTACTTCCATATTCTGTCTATGAGCAGCTAGGGATTGGAGAGTTGAAACCAGCTCACTGCACTCTCCAAATGGCAGACCGTTCAATCACCAAACCTAGAGGTGAACTAGAGGATGTGTTTATAAAGGTCGAAGAATTTGTATTTCCTGTGGACTTCATTGTACTCGATACACAACCTGTAGCGAACCCCCGGAGCCAAATTCCGGTGATTTTGGGTCGACCATTCCTTGACACTTCCAATGCTGTTATTAACTGTAGAAATGGTTCAATGAACTTATCATTTGGAAATATGACCATTGAACTAAACATCTACAAAGTTGGAAGTCAGCAATCAGAACCCTCTGCTCATATTCTTGATGTGTGCTCTGTCCACGAGATTGCTCCCGAAAGTTGCGGAGTTGATGAAATTTTCTTTACAGATCTCGACGACACTGCCACATCACTGTTTGATCTTGCACATGATCTTAGTGAGGACACCTTTCCCACACTTGAGTCCGACACTCCTGACTTATTACCACCCGAGTCTGTATCTTTCACAGGCTATGAGCATCTTTGTGACTCCAAAAATCACTCGATGATCCCACCTTCTATTATTTCTCCGCCAACATTAGATCTTAAAATTTTACGTTCTCATCTTAAATATGCTTATTTAGGTGAGAATGAGTCTTTACCGGTTATCATATCCGCTTCTCTAGCATCAGAGCAAGAGAATGCTCTTTTATCGGTATTGAGATCTAATAGAGAGGCGTTTGGTTGGACTATGGCGGACATCAAAGGGATTAGTCCCTTGATTGTAGAACATCATATACATGTGATGGATGATACCAGACCAACCCGAGAAACACAGAGACGGTTAAATCCCATCATGAAGGAAGCGGTGATGAAAGAGATCGTCAAATGCCTTGATAATGGTATTATATACCCAATCTCCGATAGCCAATGGGTGAGTCCTATACATGCCATCCCTAAGAAATCCGGCATCACTGTTATTACCAATGAGGTAAATGAGTTGATTCAGACACGCGCCCTAACTGGGTGGCGTGTATGTATTGATTACAGAAAACTTAATGCCGCCACGAGGAAGGACCACTTTCCTCTACCTTTCATTGATCAGATGCTGGAACGCTTAGCTGGACGTGAGTATTATTGCTTTATGGACGGATACTCTGGATATAGTCAGGTCCCCATTGCCAAAAAGGATCAAGATAAAACCACTTTTACTTGTCCTTTTGGTACTTTTGCTTATAGACGCATGCCCTTTGGGTTATGCAATGCTCCCGCTACCTTTCAGCGGTGTATGATGTGGATATTCTCTGACATGGTCGAGAATTTTTTGGATATTTTTATGGACGATTTCTCAATTTTTGGAGACTCTTTTTCTGATTGCCTATCGAATCTTGACGCGGTTCTTACTCGTTGCAAAGAGAAGAACTTAACCTTGAATTGGGAAAAATGCCACTTCATGGTCCAAGAGGGAATTGTGCTTGGACATGTTATTTCACAGAAAGGCATTGAGGTTGACAGAGTTAAGATAGATGTCATTCAAAACCTTCCTCATCCCAAAAGCGTCAAGGACATTCGATCATTTCTTGGCCATGCGGGCTTTTGTAGGAGATTCATTAAGGATTTTAGCAAAATTGCTAGACCCTTAACTCTTCTCTTGGCCAAGGATACGACCTTCCACTTTGACTCGGATTGTGAGGCAGCATTCAACTCACTCAAACACTCCCTCACTACAGCCCCCGTTCTATCGTCTCCAAATTGGGACTACCCCTTTGAGCTGATGTGTGATGCATCCGATTTTGCAGTTGGTGAAGTCTTAGGACAGCACATTGAAAAGATGCCACACGTGATCTATTATGCGAATAAGACCCTGAATGATGCTTAAATCAACTATACAACTACCGAAAAAGAACTTTTGGCAGTTGTATTTGCATTAGAAAAATTCAGGCCTTACTTGATTGGCTCACCTATAGTTGTGTATACTGACCATTCCTCCTTGAAACATCTTCTGGCGAAGAAAGATGCAAAAGGTAGGCTGATACGTTGGATCCTTCTATTACAAGAATTTGATCTTGTTATCAAAGATAAGAAAGGATGTGAAAACGTTGTAGCCGACCATCTTTCACGCATCTCTTCTTCCCCTGTGACCCTGCCGATCAATGATTCGTTTCCGGACGAACAACTCTTGAGCGTATCCAATGAACCTTGGTTCAGGGATATTGTGAACTATCTTGTCACGGGACTGATATCCAGCGATTGGTCAAAACAGGACAAATACCATTTTCTGTCCCAAGTAAAACACTTTTACTGGGATGATCCATACCTGTTTAAGTATTGTCCTGATCAGATCATTCGCCGGTGTGTCCCGAATGAGGAGTTCAAGAGTGTTCTATCTTTTTGTCATGATTAGGCCTGTGGGGGTCACTTCGGTCCTAAAAAGATGGCGGAGAAGGTTTTGCAATGCGGTTTTTATTGGCCGACCTTGTTCAAGGACGCATTTGATTATTGCAAAACCTGTACACAGTATCAGTACACGGGTAGAAATTCCTGGAGAAATGAGATGCCTCAGCAACCCATCTTAGTGGTTGAAATTTTCGATGTTTGGGGCATTGACTTTATGGGTCCCTTTCCCAACTCCTTTGGGAATTTGTACATACTGCTCGCGGTTGATTACGTCTCAAAGTGGGTTAAAGCCATTCACCGTCGCACTAATGACAAGAAGGTTGTCATTAAGTTCTTAAAAGAAAATATCTTTTCGCGATTTGGACACCTACGCGCTATCATTAGCGATAACGAGACACATTTCTGCAACAGGTCTTTCGAGACTCTGATGCGGAAATACGCAATCAACCACAGACTTTCTACACCCTATCATCACCAAACGAGCGGGCAGGCTGAGATTTCGAATAGACAGATCAAACAAATCCTGGAGAAGACTGTTGCTAAGAATAGAAAAGATTGGTAGACCAAACTGACGGATGCTCTTTGGGCATTCCGAACTGCATTTAAAACCGATCTAGGGATGTCCCCATATAGGTTAGTGTTTGGGAAGGCTTGTCACCTGCCAGTCGAGATTGAGCATAAAGCATTGTGGGCTATTAAGGAAATCAACTTTGACCTAAACCAAGCCTGCAACTTTCGGAAGCTGCAATTAAATGAGCTAAGCGAACTCCGCGATAAAGCTTATGATAATGCTGTAATCGTAAAGAATAGGACCAAGGTTTTTCACGATAAAAACATTTTGAGGAAAACATTTACACCTGGTCAGCATGTCCTTCTTTATGATTCACGATTACACCTTCACGCGGGTAAGCTTCGATCTCGCTGGAAGGGACCTTTTGTTGTGCGGTCTGTATACCCGCACGGGGCAGTAGATGATGAAAATGTTAAAAACGGCACATTTTTCAAAGTGAATGGACATAGACTAAAGTCGTATTTTTCCACTGACCCCACGGAGGAGCTCCTGTTCTTAAAGGATCCATTTTATCTTGATTAAAATTCCTCCATCTCACCTCCATATCCTTTATATCACTGCATCATTTTTGAATGGAGGTGAGTGAAAAGAATAAGTTTGGGGGAGGATCTTCACTTATATATTTTGCCCCCACTAATAAATTCCTCCCAAGCTTACAGGTTTTTTTGTAGATATAGCGGTTGGCAACAGTGAGGACACTGTTGAAAACAAGTTTGGGGGAGGTTTGTGCTTATTTTTGCATCATTTGCATATCATTTGCATAAGCACAAAACATTTCTTTAAAAACCTATAAAATTTTTAAAATTTTCAAAATCCATAAAAATATAAAATTTTCAAAATATAAAAATATTAATATTTAACATTTTTTGTACATAAATAAGATAATAAAAGATTAGATAGTGAAAAATTACATCCATGAGATTAGAAAAATTTAAGAAAACCGAGAAAATTAGAAGTTTTCGTATACGAACTAGTAATAAGTAGTTATGAGCCGTTGTCCCAAGGGTTAGTAAGATGAAGGAAGTCACTAATCTGAGGATAAAAATAAGTCTGAAAAATAGTTTCTATTCTGGAAGCCAAACATTTTGAACGTTGATACCCTGCTATTCGCACTTACACACGTCTTGAAGACCGGGATAGTAGTGGATGTTAGTGTATATGCCCTAGAGGCCATTACTGTATCATACTAGTTTGTATATTACTTAATGGATGCTTGGGATATTCACCTTGTATATACAATCTTGCTCAAAATAGTAGTATGCTACTTGGTTTGTTTCTACTTCAATGTGTACATGTGTTTATGTAGCGTCTTGAAAAGTCGTTTTGGTGTTTTCTTGAAATTCGGTGAAAATTCGGTATTTTTCCGAAAACCGTCTTTCTCGATATTTTGCAGTTTAGGGCTAATTATACCTTAAATGGATAGGTAATTACTTGTTTTTAGTAGCTAATGAGTTAATTATGAAATTTTGGTCATTTAAAAATTTTTCCCTATTTTTCATTTTTTTAATATTATTTTAAGCCGGTAAGAAAATACCTTTAATAAGCGATAAATACAAATTTTTTCCGGGCTAATTTTAATCTCTAAAATTATGATAATTATATTCTAGTGATAACATGAATTTTTAGTAATTTATTTTGATTTTTTTCAAATTTTTATGATTTGAAACGAAATTATTGAATTTTGGGCTAAAACTTGCAATTTTTGAGTTGTAGGGGGCCTTTTTGCATAAAATTTCTTTTGTAAAACCCCTCTCTCTTTTTCCTCAGCCCTAGGACAGCCCCACCTTGTGTGAGACCAGAAATTTCTGGCCTCTCTCTTCTTGGTTTCTTTCTTGAGTTAATTTGATAGTTTATGGTATTATTTTAATTAAAATGGATAATGTATGATACATTGACTTTTGTGGACTTGACCATGACTTTCCCCACTTGCCCACACCCTCCCCCATACCTCATTCTGGCCGAAATTCCTGCACACCCTCTTCTTCCTCTCTTTTCTTTTCATTTTTCTTCAATTTCTTCAAGAAATACATCAAAATCCATGATTTAATTCAAAAATCCAAACAAAAATCCTTATGCTATCATTATCCTTAGCCATTCTTGCTTGGACCTTGGTGTTGAGGCCATCAATTGGAGCAAATTCTCTTGCTTGATCCATTGATCAAGAGGTATAATTCTCATCAAGTTGCTTTCTTTTGCTAAAAATTCCTTTAATTGTATGGTTAGTGTTAAAAGTTAGCTTATTTCTAATCTAGTTTAAAAGAGTAGTTTGTTTAAATTAGGGTTTTGAAGCCATGATAATTAATTAAGTTGTTTTGTAGTTAATCTAGTTGTTAATTAACTAATTTATATGGTTAACTTGTTTATATAGTTTCCAATTATGCTAATTTGGTTAAATTTAGAAGTGTGAAATTGCTTTTTAGGATTTTCAAGAAAAGGTTTTTGTATGGAAATGGTATTTGAAACATGATTAGTGAGTTGATTAAGTTTTAGAAAGCATTATTTAGTTAATTAAACCTAATTTGTTATCTAGTATTTTGCTAACCTAAATCTAAGAGGTGAACTTGCTAATTGGGGTTGAAATTAGTGTTAATTAAGTTTTTCAAGTGTGGATTTTGATTTGCATTTGCTATTCATAAAAATCGAGAAAGGGTTTGGTTGTGGAATATAGGTTTTGGAGCATGGTTAATGTGTTGTAATTAGTGTGTGTGGATTGCTTGTAGTGTGCTTGGGTGAGTATGCTAGATTGTTGTCGTTTTGTCGCAAATCGGCGATTTTTGCACCGATTTTGGGGCGCAATGCTTACTAGATTTTTATATAAGTTATGTGATGAATTATTTTGATATCTTGAGGATTGTAATGGCTTGTCCTACGACTTTTAGGATGCGTGAGTGCGGTTTTTGGGTAGTCGGGTTTTAGTTTTGCCGGGAGACCCAAATCGGCGTTTTTCGGCAGTTTTTGCGATTTTCGCGTGTGTCCGCGCACTTTGTGCACGTTGTACCTAGCTAGCGAACTTTAATAGTTTCGTTGGGGTTTTGCGTCGTTCTTGAATGTGTAACCTTATATTTGGTATTGATGTAAATTCCAGGTTCGGTCGCGGAAACGTCAGACGCGGCGCGAAAGGGAAAGACGGTGATTGGACACAGCTAGCCAGGGATCCCGGTGAGTAGATTTAACATCTACGGGGGACGATCGTTTGGATGGCGCAAGTCGCCCGATAGATTTAGTAAACTGGAAAATAGTAAATTGGATAATCACTTGTGACATTAGAATAATAATACTGGCATGATAATTGCTGCAATTAGATCAATATGTTATATCCATATACGCAAACTCAATTGTAGGACACATGCACCATTACCAGGTTTTTATATGCAGCACGAGCACTATTCATGTTTACACACACACCCTGGTAATTGCCATGCCACCACACTAGATAACTTTTAAATTGAAATCTTTTACTAATTGATATTTAAACTGGTACTATTGCCTTTAATTCCTTAAAAATGAAACCGTAGTATTGCTAATTCATGTGCATGTACTTCATCATATTAATTGTTCATGCTTAATATATTAATCACACATCGCAACTTGATTATTGATATCATACGCATTCATTATCATTGATATATGCACTTATGTGGATTTCTGGAGATTTTATGATATTGCTGGATTTCGGGGGAAAGCCGCAAAATTTCTAAACTTATTATATTTTTAAAATATGTAAAATTGCGGTTTTCTAGTGATGTAAGTGTCGTCCACCATGAGTTTGCTATGGATTTGGAAATCCGTGTCGAGGAGTGGAGGAACCGGCACGGGTACATGGTGGGCCCGGTAAGGTACCCCGGGGCAAGAGGAATGTGGTGATGACGTTGAGCCTGGCAGGGGACGGATTACCTACCGGTGACTGTTTGGGACGGCGGATATCCAGAGGATACCGACCGTGGCCGCTGGATGATGAGATATTGATATTTGAGATGGGTCAGCCGGACGGCTGAGGCCAGAGATACATTTATGAGATTTGAGACAGCTTTTTGGGTGTCGTTGCTGGACACCGATTTTCGTCGATTCATTGACATTATGCTGGCATTCTAAAAGAGTTTCAAAAACAAAAAGAGATAAAATATTTCTTATATATACCTATTGAGACCTCAGATTTTCATGTTGCATACATATTAGCACACTGATATTGTATACACACCTGCTAGTGCATCCAGTCATACCTGTATTTTAGATGCTAGGATGCTTGTGTGCATGCATACGATAGCCTTTGTAGATGTTATTTATTACTCACGAGTTGGCAACTCACCCCCGTTGTGCCACAGTCTTTTGCAGGTCCGCTCCGTCAGTTCAGTAGCGGCGGGCGCACTTGTCTTTTGTCACTTTTGCCTGAGCTCGAGATTTGCTCATAGGTGGGTTATGTTATTTTTTTTTTGTACCACCTTGTATATTCTTGTATCTAGTGTACTCCATCTACTGTTCTACCAGATTATTGTATATTGACCTAGAGATGAGACTGTGAGGTTTGTGGATTTTATACTGTATTTGGGGTCGAGCTCACTTGAGCCGACATGCTGCTTTTTCATGCTTCCTTATGCTTTATTATGCTTGTTGTCATTTACATTGCGTGGGATTTGTGACCGCCGTATGGCGAAGAGCTAGCTCCCGCTTGGGGATGCCCTATTTTGTTGGATTCATGTATATATTTTGTTGTACCCATTTTTGGGGGCCAGTATTTACAAAGGAGACTCTGCCGAAATTTTCGGGAAAAATTGGTATTGTTTTTAAAAGTGTTTTTCCTGACTTATTTGATAAACTTGCTTTCAAATGATTGGGTTTTCTTCACTCTTTGCTTAATGGGTTTTGTTTTCTGGGCTTTGGCTTACTTATTTTACGGACGCCTTTAGACGTTTCGTAAACTTAAGTGCCAGTCACGTTCCGTACCCTGCGGGTCGTGACAAAGTTGGTATCAGAGCGATAGGTTTTACCTTTGTGAGTGTAGGATGACCCTTGGTAGATGGAGTAAGTGACTTAAGCAGGGTAACGTAGCGTGCGTATGTCCGCGGCATACTTACGATACGGTACTCCGCCTAAGTGACTTTAGGATATACTTGCTTGAAAATTCCTTCTTCAATTCCGTGTATCCTATGATCTTATTGCACTGTCCTTACTATCCGTTTTCCTGTGACAGCCACTATGCCGCCGAAGGCTACGAGGGCACAGAGGGCTGCCGCCAGAGACGAGATTCGAGCTGGCTCGTCCGAGACTAGGACTGAGCAGGGTGGTATGCCTACGCCGCTGGGACAGACCGATCCACCTTCCCCAGGCCGTATGGATAGGCTCGAGACCGGTATGGAGGAGTTGCGACAGATGATGGGAGGCATGCAGGAGCTGCGTCAGATGGTAGGATCCCTAGTTGCAGCCAGTCGTACACCGAGGCCGGATGACGTACCTACTACATCACAGACGACCTTGATACCTGCTCCTACTACTACCACCGTGGCCATTCCGGTTTCACTACAGGGTTTCATGAGGCTGAGACCTCCAGTATTCACCGGCACCGAGGCAGCGGAGGACCCACAGACGTTCCTTGACAGTTTAGCCAGGATCTGCCGTTCGCTGAGATGTTCGGATGATCGATGGGTAGAGCTTGCGAGTTTTCGACTAGAGGGTCTCGCGCAGACATGGTGGGAGTCAGTCTTGAGAGGTCGAGCTGCAGACCTACCGCCTATGACTTGGGTCGAGTTTACAGCGGTCTTTCTAGCCCGTTTCCTTCCAGAGAGCGTTCATGACGCCAGAGCTCGTAGCTTCGAGGCCTTAATCAAGACACCTGGGATGACGGTGTCTAAGTATGACATCCAGTTTACACAGTTATCCCGATATGCTCAGTATTTGGTGGATACCGAGGAGAAGATGGTGAAGAGGTTCGTACAGGGACTTGATGCCCAGCTATATCTTGCCATTGGCGCCCAGCACTACGACACTTATTCAGCTGCTATGGATACAGCATTGCGGATGGAGGCACGCATATCGCGGACTTCGGCCGTTTCTGGGCCGAAGAGGATTCGCACCGATGTACCGTCTCAGAGACAGCGCGCCAGATTCTTTCCGAGAGATAGGCCTGGCAGAGGATTTGGGCGGGGACAGTTATATGGTTCTTATCCCCAGGGGCAGCAGCCGTCGCCAGGATGTTTTGGGTGGGAGTTTGCACCATCTTGTCAGAGACTGCCCGGTGAGACGACAGGGAGCAGCGACAGTTCCGCACGTGACCCTACCACCATCACCACCCCTCCTCAGAGAGCCCTACTTCCTACCCCAGGCGATGCTCCACGCCAGTTAGGTGCACCGAGAGGCCGTGGACGCGGCGGTCCTGTTCAGAGAGGACGAGGAGGCAGAGGCCGAGGTCGAGGTCAGCCCGCTATCGGTGGAGGACAGGCCCGAGTATTTGCTTTGACACCGCAGGATGCGCAGGCATCCAATGCCGTTGTGACAGGTACCTTGCCAGTTTGTTCTTTCGACGCACGGGTATTATTCGACCCAGGTTCCACACATTCGTACGTCTCTACACACTTTGCACCGATGTTGGGCCGTGAGTCATCGTCGTTAGACCAGCCGCTTGTTGTTGTTACTCCGGTAGGCGAGTCGTTCGTCGCTCGGTTTGTATTTCGTTTGTGTTCCGTTCGTATCGGGGAGAGGGATTCATCAGTTGATTTGATACTCCTCGATATGTTGGACTTTGATGTGCTTCTGGGCATGGATTGGCTAGCCACTTGTTATGCTTCGGTGGACTGCCGTGAGAAGGCAGTCAGATTTAGCTTTCCGGGAGAGCCAGTCCTTGTTATTCAGGGAGACCGCAGTGTCACCCTTCCCAGCTTAATTTCTTCTCTTCGCGCTGGTCAGCTCTTGCGGAAGGGATGTCAGGGATTCTTAGCGTCTATTTGTGATACTCGTGCTGCAGATGTTCCGTTGGACCGGGTCCCGGTAGTTTGTGAGTTCCCTGATGTTTTCCCTGATGAGCTACCTGGGCTACCTCCTGAGCGCGATGTTGAGTTCTGCATTGATTTGATTCCCGGTTCTGGGCCTATTTCTATACCGCCTTATCGGATGGCCCCGGCAGAGCTTCGAGAGCTGAAGGATCAGTTGCAGGATTTGTTGGACAAGGGGCTTATTCGACCGAGTGTTTCTCCGTGGGGTGCTCCGGTCCTGTTTGTCAAGAAGAAGGATGGAAGTTTGCGCTTATGTATCGACTACCGCCAGCTGAACAAAGTTACCGTTCGGAACAGATATCCGTTGCCGCGCATTGATGATTTGTTCGACCAGCTTCAGGGTGCGGGGTATTTTTCGAGGATCGACTTGCGATCAGGATACCATCAGCTGCGAGTTCGACAGGAGGATATACCGAGGACAGCTTTCCGTACACGCTATGGCCACTACGAGTTTTTGGTGATGTCGTTCGGACTCACCAACGCCCCAGCAGCATTTATGGATTTGATGAACCGTACATTCAGGCCGTATCTTGACTTGTTCATCATCGTGTTTATCGACGATATCTTGGTGTACTCCCGGAGCAGAGAGGAGCACGAGCAGCACTTGCGGATTACGTTACAGACTCTGAGGGAGCACCAGCTGTTCGCGAAGTTCTCCAAGTGTGCTTTCTGGCTGGACAGCGTCGGATTCTTGGGTCACGTGGTTACGAGAGACGACATTTGTGTAGACCCGAAGAAGATTGAGGCTGTTCAGCAGTGGCCCCGACCTACATCGGTTACTGAGATCCGTAGTTTTCTAGGCTTGGCGGGCTACTACAGGCGTTTTGTTCAGGACTTCTCCCGTATAGCTGCACCGTTGACCGGTTTGACCCGGAAGGGAGTTCCTTTCGTCTGGACGGAGGAGTGCGAGCGCAGTTTTCAGCAGCTGCGGACATGTTTGACTACGGCGCCGGTATTATCTTTACCTTCGGGATCAGGCGGATTTATTTTCTACTGTGATGCTTCGCGAGTGGGATTAGGATGCGTATTGATGCAGCATGGCCGGGTGATCGCTTACGCTTCTCGGCAGTTGAAGAAGCATGAACAGAACTACCCCACTCATGATTTGGAGATGGCTGCAGTGGTCTTTGCACTGAAGATTTGGCGACATTACCTTTACGGCGAGTCATGTCAGATATTCACCGATCACAAGAGCTTAAAGTACATATTTCAGCAGCGAGACCTGAACCTCAGACAGCGTCGTTGGATGGAGTTGGTGAAAGAATACGACTGCGAGATCTTATATCACCCCGGCAAGGCGAATGTGGTGGCAGATGCGTTGAGTAGGAGGTCCGGGGGTACTCTATCCTTTTTGCGCGCAGTGCAGAGGCAGTCGTCAGCAGATTGGCAGATGTTATGCGACAGCCGAGTTGAGTTCGAGTTCACTCAGGCAGGGGGACAGCTCGCGCATGTTCGTGCACGCCCACAGTTGCTTGACCGTATATATGAGGCGCAGCGCAGTGACGACCGTTGCTCAGAGATCATGGCACAGATGGGACAGGGCAGATTTTCCGAGTTCGTGGTTGACGATCAGGGGATTTTACGTTATGGATCTAGACTGTGCGTACCAGATGCTGATGGATTACGGCGCGACATTCTTGAGGAGGCACACCGATCAGTGTATAGTGTCCACCCCGGTTCCACCAAGATGTACCATGATATGAGAGAGACCTACTGGTGGGACGGGATGAAGAGGGACATTGCGGAGTTCGTTTCGAGATGCCTGACTTGTCAGCAGGTCAAGGCCGAGCACCAGAGGCCCGCAGGAGAGCTACAGCCGTTACCCATTCCAGAGTGGAAATGGGAGCAGATTTCGATGGATTTCGTTGTGGGTCTACCCAGGACCAGTCGAGGGTACGACTCCATCTGGGTGATCGTGGATAGATTGACGAAAGCGGCTCACTTCCTTCCAGTGAAGACGACTTTCAGCTTCGCTCAGTATGCTCAGCTCTATATTGACGAGATCGTGCGACTACATGGCGTACCGACTTGTATCGTCTCAGATCGAGGCACTCAGTTCACCAGCCGACTTTGGCAGAGACTTCAGGAGGCTTTGGGCACTCGTTTGAGCTTCAGCATAGCGTTTCATCCGCAGACGGACGGACAGTCAGAGCGGACCATTCAGACCCTCGAGGACATGCTCAGAGCGTGCGTTTTAGACTTTGGTGGTAGCTGGGATCGTCATTTACCTCTTGTGGAGTTCTCCTACAACAACAGGTTCCAGGATACTATTCAGATGGCACCTTTCGAGGCATTGTATGGGAGGAGATGCAGATCGCCCGTTTGTTGGACAGAGCTCAGCGAGAGCAGCATTTTGGGGCCGCAGCTTGTTGAGGAGACGACATCGAAGATCCAGTTGATCCGAGACCGGATGAGAGCGGCTCAGAGCAGGCAGAAATCGTATGCAGACAGGCGCCGTCGCAGATTAGAGTTCGCAGTTGGCGACCATGTTTTTCTGAGGGTCTCTCCGATGAAGGGCGTGATGCGTTTTGGGCGAAAGGGGAAGCTTAGCCCTAGATTCGTAGGTCCCTCCGAGATCCTCGAGCGTGTTGGCGCTGTTGCATATCGTTTGGCTCTTCCACCCAGCTTTCTCGATGTTCACCCCGTCTTCCATGTTTCGATGCTCCGCAAGTACCTTCACGACCCTTCGCATGCGATTCAGCACCCGACAGTCCAGCTAGAGCGCGACCTTTCCTTTGCAGAGCAGCCGGTGGCCATCCTAGATCGGCAGGTGAAGAAGTTGAGGTCGAAGATTATACCAACCGTCAAGGTCCTTTGGCGTAGCCCGAGCGGCGAGGAGGTTACCTGGGAGACCGAGGGCGAGATGAGGAAGAAGTATCCCCATCTCTTTGAAGGTACGCGTTGCTATATTTTTAAATTCGGGGACCGAATTTCTTTAAGGGGGGAAGATTGTAGCGTCTTGAAAAGTCGTTTTGGTGTTTTCTTGAAATTCGGTGAAAATTCGGTATTTTTCCGAAAACCGTCTTTCTCGATATTTTGCAGTTTAGGGCTAATTATACCTTAAATGGATAGGTAATTACTTGTTTTTAGTAGCTAATGAGTTAATTATGAAATTTTGGTCATTTAAAAATTTTTCCCTATTTTTCATTTTTTTAATATTATTTTAAGCCGGTAAGAAAATACCTTTAATAAGCGATAAATACAAATTTTTTCCGGGCTAATTTTAATCTCTAAAATTATGATAATTATATTCTAGTGATAACATAAATTTTTAGTAATTTATTTTGATTTTTTTCAAATTTTTATGATTTGAAACGAAATTATTGAATTTTGGGCTAAAACTTGCAATTTTTGAGTTGTAGGGGGCCTTTTTGCATAAAATTTCTTTTGTAAAACCCCTCTCTCTTTTTCCTCAGCCCTAGGACAGCCCCACCTTGTGTGAGACCAGAAATTTCTGGCCTCTCTCTTCTTGGTTTCTTTCTTGAGTTAATTTGATAGTTTATGGTATTATTTTAATTAAAATGGATAATGTATGATACATTGACTTTTGTGGACTTGACCATGACTTTCCCCACTTGCCCACACCCTCCCCCATACCTCATTCTGGCCGAAATTCCTGCACACCCTCTTCTTCCTCTCTTTTCTTTTCATTTTTCTTCAATTTCTTCAAGAAATACATCAAAATCCATGATTTAATTCAAAAATCCAAACAAAAATCCTTATGCTATCATTATCCTTAGCCATTCTTGCTTGGACCTTGGTGTTGAGGCCATCAATTGGAGCAAATTCTCTTGCTTGATCCATTGATCAAGAGGTATAATTCTCATCAAGTTGCTTTCTTTTGCTAAAAATTCCTTTAATTGTATGGTTAGTGTTAAAAGTTAGCTTATTTCTAATCTAGTTTAAAAGAGTAGTTTGTTTAAATTAGGGTTTTGAAGCCATGATAATTAATTAAGTTGTTTTGTAGTTAATCTAGTTGTTAATTAACTAATTTATATGGTTAACTTGTTTATATAGTTTCCAATTATGCTAATTTGGTTAAATTTAGAAGTGTGAAATTGCTTTTTAGGATTTTCAAGAAAAGGTTTTTGTATGGAAATGGTATTTGAAACATGATTAGTGAGTTGATTAAGTTTTAGAAAGCATTATTTAGTTAATTAAACCTAATTTGTTATCTAGTATTTTGCTAACCTAAATCTAAGAGGTGAACTTGCTAATTGGGGTTGAAATTAGTGTTAATTAAGTTTTTCAAGTGTGGATTTTGATTTGCATTTGCTATTCATAAAAATCGAGAAAGGGTTTGGTTGTGGAATATAGGTTTTGGAGCATGGTTAATGTGTTGTAATTAGTGTGTGTGGATTGCTTGTAGTGTGCTTGGGTGAGTATGCTAGATTGTTGTCGTTTTGTCGCAAATCGGCGATTTTTGCACCGATTTTGGGGCGCAATGCTTACTAGATTTTTATATAAGTTATGTGATGAATTATTTTGATATCTTGAGGATTGTAATGGCTTGTCCTACGACTTTTAGGATGCGTGAGTGCGGTTTTTGGGTAGTCGGGTTTTAGTTTTGCCGGGAGACCCAAATCGGCGTTTTTCGGCAGTTTTTGCGATTTTCGCGTGTGTCCGCGCACTTTGTGCACGTTGTACCTAGCTAGCGAACTTTAATAGTTTCGTTGGGGTTTTGCGTCGTTCTTGAATGTGTAACCTTATATTTGGTATTGATGTAAATTCCAGGTTCGGTCGCGGAAACGTCAGACGCGGCGCGAAAGGGAAAGACGGTGATTGGACACAGCTAGCCAGGGATCCCGGTGAGTAGATTTAACATCTACGGGGGACGATCGTTTGGATGGCGCAAGTCGCCCGATAGATTTAGTAAACTGGAAAATAGTAAATTGGATAATCACTTGTGACATTAGAATAATAATACTGGCATGATAATTGCTGCAATTAGATCAATATGTTATATCCATATACGCAAACTCAATTGTAGGACACATGCACCATTACCAGGTTTTTATATGCAGCACGAGCACTATTCATGTTTACACACACACCCTGGTAATTGCCATGCCACCACACTAGATAACTTTTAAATTGAAATCTTTTACTAATTGATATTTAAACTGGTACTATTGCCTTTAATTCCTTAAAAATGAAACCGTAGTATTGCTAATTCATGTGCATGTACTTCATCATATTAATTGTTCATGCTTAATATATTAATCACACATCGCAACTTGATTATTGATATCATACGCATTCATTATCATTGATATATGCACTTATGTGGATTTCTGGAGATTTTATGATATTGCTGGATTTCGGGGGAAAGCCGCAAAATTTCTAAACTTATTATATTTTTAAAATATGTAAAATTGCGGTTTTCTAGTGATGTAAGTGTCGTCCACCATGAGTTTGCTATGGATTTGGAAATCCGTGTCGAGGAGTGGAGGAACCGGCACGGGTACATGGTGGGCCCGGTAAGGTACCCCGGGGCAAGAGGAATGTGGTGATGACGTTGAGCCTGGCAGGGGACGGATTACCTACCGGTGACTGTTTGGGACGGCGGATATCCAGAGGATACCGACCGTGGCCGCTGGATGATGAGATATTGATATTTGAGATGGGTCAGCCGGACGGCTGAGGCCAGAGATACATTTATGAGATTTGAGACAGCTTTTTGGGTGTCGTTGCTGGACACCGATTTTCGTCGATTCATTGACATTATGCTGGCATTCTAAAAGAGTTTCAAAAACAAAAAGAGATAAAATATTTCTTATATATACCTATTGAGACCTCAGATTTTCATGTTGCATACATATTAGCACACTGATATTGTATACACACCTGCTAGTGCATCCAGTCATACCTGTATTTTAGATGCTAGGATGCTTGTGTGCATGCATACGATAGCCTTTGTAGATGTTATTTATTACTCACGAGTTGGCAACTCACCCCCGTTGTGCCACAGTCTTTTGCAGGTCCGCTCCGTCAGTTCAGTAGCGGCGGGCGCACTTGTCTTTTGCCTCTTTTGCCTGAGCTCGAGATTTGCTCATAGGTGGGTTATGTTATTTTTTTTTGTACCACCTTGTATATTCTTGTATCTAGTGTACTCCATCTACTGTTCTACCAGATTATTGTATATTGACCTAGAGATGAGACTGTGAGGTTTGTGGATTTTATACTGTATTTGGGGTCGAGCTCACTTGAGCCGACATGCTGCTTTTTCATGCTTCCTTATGCTTTATTATGCTTGTTGTCATTTACATTGCGTGGGATTTGTGACCGCCGTATGGCGAAGAGCTAGCTCCCGCTTGGGGATGCCCTATTTTGTTGGATTCATGTATATATTTTGTTGTACCCATTTTTGGGGGCCAGTATTTACAAAGGAGACTCTGCCGAAATTTTCGGGAAAAATTGGTATTGTTTTTAAAAGTGTTTTTCCTGACTTATTTGATAAACTTGCTTTCAAATGATTGGGTTTTCTTCACTCTTTGCTTAATGGGTTTTGTTTTCTGGGCTTTGGCTTACTTATTTTACGGACGCCTTTAGACGTTTCGTAAACTTAAGTGCCAGTCACGTTCCGTACCCTGCGGGTCGTGACAAAGTTGGTATCAGAGCGATAGGTTTTACCTTTGTGAGTGTAGGATGACCCTTGGTAGATGGAGTAAGTGACTTAAGCAGGGTAACGTAGCGTGCGTATGTCCGCGGCATACTTACGATACGGTACTCCGCCTAAGTGACTTTAGGATATACTTGCTTGAAAATTCCTTCTTCAATTCCGTGTATCCTATGATCTTATTGCACTGTCCTTACTATCCGTTTTCCTGTGACAGCCACTATGCCGCCGAAGGCTACGAGGGCACAGAGGGCTGCCGCCAGAGACGAGATTCGAGCTGGCTCGTCCGAGACTAGGACTGAGCAGGGTGGTATGCCTACGCCGCTGGGACAGACCGATCCACCTTCCCCAGGCCGTATGGATAGGCTCGAGACCGGTATGGAGGAGTTGCGACAGATGATGGGAGGCATGCAGGAGCTGCGTCAGATGGTAGGATCCCTAGTTGCAGCCAGTCGTACACCGAGGCCGGATGATGTACCTACTACATCACAGACGACCTTGATACCTGCTCCTACTACTACCACCGTGGCCATTCCGGTTTCACTACAGGATTTCATGAGGCTGAGACCCCCAGTATTCACCGGCACCGAGGCAGCGGAGGACCCACAGACGTTCCTTGACAGTTTAGCCAGGATCTGCCGTTCGCTGAGATGTTCGGATGATCGATGGGTAGAGCTTGCGAGTTTTCGACTAGAGGGTCTCGCGCAAACATGGTGGGAGTCAGTCTTGAGAGGTCGAGCTGCAGACCTACCGCCTATGACTTGGGTCGAGTTTACAGCGGTCTTTCTAGCCCGTTTCCTTCCAGAGAGCGTTCGTGACGCCAGAGCTCGTAGCTTCGAGGCCTTAGTCAAGACACCTGGGATGACGGTGTCTGAGTATGACATCCAGTTTACACAGTTATCCCGATATGCTCAGTATTTGGTGGATACCGAGGAGAAGATGGTGAAGAGGTTCGTACAGGGACTTGATGCCCAGCTATATCTTGCCATTGGCGCCCAGCACTACGACACTTATTCAGCTGCTATGGATACAGCATTGCGGATGGAGGCACGCATATCGCGGACTTCGGCCGTTTCTGGGCCGAAGAGGATTCGCACCGATGTACCGTCTCAGAGACAGCGCGCCAGATTCTTTCCGAGAGATAGGCCTGGCAGAGGATTTGGGCGGGGACAGTTATATGGTTCTTATCCCCAGGGGCAGCAGCCGTCGCCAGGATGTTTTGGGTGCGGGAGTTTGCACCATCTTGTCAGAGACTGCCCGGTGAGACGACAGGGAGCAGCGACAGTTCCGCACGTGACCCTACCACCATCACCACCCCCTCCTCAGAGAGCCCTACTTCCTACCCCAGGCGATGCTCCACGCCAGTTAGGTGCACCGAGAGGCCGTGGACGCGGCGGTCCTGTTCAGAGAGGACGAGGAGGCAGAGGCCGAGGTCGAGGTCAGCCCGCTATCGGTGGAGGACAGGCCCGAGTATTTGCTTTGACACCGCAGGATGCGCAGGCATCCAATGCCGTTGTGACAGGTACCTTGCCAGTTTGTTCTTTCGACGCATGGGTATTATTCGACCCAGGTTCCACACATTCGTACGTCTCTACACACTTTGCACCGATGTTGGGCCGTGAGTCGTCGTCGTTAGACCAGCCGCTTGTTGTTGTTACTCCGGTAGGCGAGTCGTTCGTCGCTCGGTTTGTATTTCGTTTGTGTTCCGTTCGTATCGGGGAGAGGGATTCATCAGTTGATTTGATACTCCTCGATATGTTGGACTTTGATGTGCTTCTGGGCATGGATTGGCTAGCCACTTGTTATGCTTCGGTGGACTGCCGTGAGAAGGCAGTCAGATTTAGCTTTCCGGGAGAGCCAGTCCTTGTTATTCAGGGAGACCGCAGTGTCACCCTTCCCAGCTTAATTTCTTCTCTTCGCGCTGGTCAGCTCTTGCGGAAGGGATGTCAGGGATTCTTAGCGTCTATTTGTGATACTCGTGCTGCAGATGTTCCGTTGGACCGGGTCCCGGTAGTTTGTGAGTTCCTTGATGTTTTCCCTGATGAGCTACCTGGGCTACCTCCTGAGCGCGATGTTGAGTTCTGCATTGATTTGATTCCCGGTTCGGGGCCTATTTCTATACCGCCTTATCGGATGGCCCCGGCAGAGCTTCGAGAGCTGAAGGATCAGTTGCAGGATTTGTTGGACAAGGGGCTTATTCGACCGAGTGTTTCTCCGTGGGGTGCTCCGGTCCTGTTTGTCAAGAAGAAGGATGGAAGTTTGCGCTTATGTATCGACTACCGCCAGCTGAACAAAGTTACCGTTCGGAACAGATATCCGTTGCCGCGCATTGATGATTTGTTCGACCAGCTTCAGGGTGCGGGGTATTTTTCGAGGATCGACTTGCGATCAGGATACCATCAGCTGCGAGTTCGACAGGAGGATATACCGAGGACAGCTTTCCGTACACGCTATGGCCACTACGAGTTTTTGGTGATGTCGTTCGGACTCACCAACGCCCCAGCAGCATTTATGGATTTGATGAACCGTACATTCAGGCCGTATCTTGACTTGTTCATCATCGTGTTTATCGACGATATCTTGGTGTACTCCCGGAGCAGAGAGGAGCACGAGCAGCACTTGCGGATTACGTTACAGACTCTGAGGGAGCACCAGCTGTTCGCGAAGTTCTCCAAGTGTGCTTTCTGGCTGGACAGCGTCGGATTCTTGGGTCACGTGGTTACGAGAGACGACATTTGTGTAGACCCGAAGAAGATTGAGGCTGTTCAGCAGTGGCCCCGACCTACATCGGTTACTGAGATCCGTAGTTTTCTAGGCTTGGCGGGCTACTACAGGCGTTTTGTTCAGGACTTCTCCCGTATAGCTGCACCGTTGACCGGTTTGACCCGGAAGGGAGTTCCTTTCGTCTGGACGGAGGAGTGCGAGCGCAGTTTTCAGCAGCTGCGGACATGTTTGACTACGGCGCCGGTATTATCTTTACCTTCGGGATCAGGCGGATTTATTTTCTACTGTGATGCTTCGCGAGTGGGATTAGGATGCGTATTGATGCAGCATGGCCGGGTGATCGCTTACGCTTCTCGGCAGTTGAAGAAGCATGAACAGAACTACCCCACTCATGATTTGGAGATGGCTGCAGTGGTCTTTGCACTGAAGATTTGGCGACATTACCTTTACGGCGAGTCATGTCAGATATTCACCGATCACAAGAGCTTAAAGTACATATTTCAGCAGCGAGACCTGAACCTCAGACAGCGTCGTTGGATGGAGTTGGTGAAAGACTACGACTGCGAGATCTTATATCACCCCGGCAAGGCGAATGTGGTGGCAGATGCGTTGAGTAGGAGGCCCGGGGGTACTCTATCCTTTTTGCGCGCAGTGCAGAGGCAGTCGTCAGCAGATTGGCAGATGTTATGCGACAGCCGAGTTGAGTTCGAGTTCACTCAGGCAGGGGGACAGCTCGCGCATGTTCGTGCACGCCCACAGTTGCTTGACCGTATATATGAGGCGCAGCGCAGTGACGACCGTTGCTCAGAGATCATGGCACAGATGGGACAGGGCAGATTTTCCGAGTTCGTGGTTGACGATCAGGGGATTTTACGTTATGGATCTAGACTGTGCGTACCAGATGCTGATGGATTACGGCGCGACATTCTTGAGGAGGCACACCGATCAGTGTATAGTGTCCACCCCGGTTCCACCAAGATGTACCATGATATGAGAGAGACCTACTGGTGGGACGGGATGAAGAGGGACATTGCGGAGTTCGTTTCGAGATGCCTGACTTGTCAGCAGGTCAAGGCCGAGCACCAGAGGCCCGCAGGAGAGCTACAGCCGTTACCCATTCCAGAGTGGAAATGGGAGCAGATTTCGATGGATTTCGTTGTGGGTCTACCCAGGACCAGTCGAGGGTACGACTCCATCTGGGTGATCGTGGATAGATTGACGAAAGCGGCTCACTTCCTTCCAGTGAAGACGACTTTCAGCTTCGCTCAGTATGCTCAGCTCTATATTGACGAGATCGTGCGACTACATGGCGTACCGACTTGTATCGTCTCAGATCGAGGCACTCAGTTCACCAGCCGACTTTGGCAGAGACTTCAGGAGGCTTTGGGCACTCGTTTGAGCTTCAGCATAGCGTTTCATCCGCAGACGGACGGACAGTCAGAGCGGACCATTCAGACCCTCGAGGACATGCTCAGAGCGTGCGTTTTAGACTTTGGTGGTAGCTGGGATCGTCATTTACCTCTTGTGGAGTTCTCCTACAACAACAGGTTCCAGGATACTATTCAGATGGCACCTTTCGAGGCATTGTATGGGAGGAGATGCAGATCGCCCGTTTGTTGGACAGAGCTCAGCGAGAGCAGCATTTTGGGGCCGCAGCTTGTTGAGGAGACGACATCGAAGATCCAGTTGATCCGAGACCGGATGAGAGCGGCTCAGAGCAGGCAGAAATCGTATGCAGACAGGCGCCGTCGCAGATTAGAGTTCGCAGTTGGCGACCATGTTTTTCTGAGGGTCTCTCCGATGAAGGGCGTGATGCGTTTTGGGCGAAAGGGGAAGCTTAGCCCTAGATTCGTAGGTCCCTCCGAGATCCTCGAGCGTGTTGGCGCTGTTGCATATCGTTTGGCTCTTCCACCCAGCTTTCCCGATGTTCACCCCGTCTTCCATGTTTCGATGCTCCGCAAGTACCTTCACGACCCTTCGCATGCGATTCAGCACCCGACAGTCCAGCTAGAGCGCGACCTTTCCTTTGCAGAGCAGCCGGTGGCCATCCTAGATCGGCAGGTGAAGAAGTTGAGGTCGAAGATTATACCAACCGTCAAGGTCCTTTGGCGTAGCCCGAGCGGCGAGGAGGTTACCTGGGAGACCGAGGGCGAGATGAGGAAGAAGTATCCCCATCTCTTTGAAGGTACGCGTAGCTATATTTTTAAATTCGGGGACCGAATTTCTTAAAGGGGGGAAGATTGTAGCGTCTTGAAAAGTCGTTTTGGTGTTTTCTTGAAATTCGGTGAAAATTCGGTATTTTTCCGAAAACCGTCTTTCTCGATATTTTGCAGTTTAGGGCTAATTATACCTTAAATGGATAGGTAATTACTTGTTTTTAGTAGCTAATGAGTTAATTATGAAATTTTGGTCATTTAAAAATTTTTCCCTATTTTTCATTTTTTTAATATTATTTTAAGCCGGTAAGAAAATACCTTTAATAAGCGATAAATACAAATTTTTTCCGGGCTATTTTTAATCTCTAAAATTATGATAATTATATTCTAGTGATAACATGAATTTTTAGTAATTTATTTTGATTTTTTTCAAATTTTTATGATTTGAAACGAAATTATTGAATTTTGGGCTAAAACTTGCAATTTTTGAGTTGTAGGGGGCCTTTTTGCATAAAATTTCTTTTGTAAAACCCCTCTCTCTTTTTCCTCATCCCTAGGACAGCCCCACCTTGTGTGAGACCAGAAATTTCTGGCCTCTCTCTTCTTGGTTTCTTTCTTGAGTTAATTTGATAGTTTATGGTATTATTTTAATTAAAATGGATAATGTATGATACATTGACTTTTGTGGACTTGACCATGACTTTCCCCACTTGCCCACACCCTCCCCCATACCTCATTCTGGCCGAAATTCCTGCACACCCTCTTCTTCCTCTCTTTTCTTTTCATTTTTCTTCAATTTCTTCAAGAAATACATCAAAATCCATGATTTAATTCAAAAATCCAAACAAAAATCCTTATGCTATCATTATCCTTAGCCATTCTTGCTTGGACCTTGGTGTTGAGGCCATCAATTGGAGCAAATTCTCTTGCTTGATCCATTGATCAAGAGGTATAATTCTCATCAAGTTGCTTTCTTTTGCTAAAAATTCCTTTAATTGTATGGTTAGTGTTAAAAGTTAGCTTATTTCTAATCTAGTTTAAAAGAGTAGTTTGTTTAAATTAGGGTTTTGAAGCCATGATAATTAATTAAGTTGTTTTGTAGTTAATCTAGTTGTTAATTAACTAATTTATATGGTTAACTTGTTTATATAGTTTCCAATTATGCTAATTTGGTTAAATTTAGAAGTGTGAAATTGCTTTTTAGGATTTTCAAGAAAAGGTTTTTGAATGGAAATGGTATTTGAAACATGATTAGTGAGTTGATTAAGTTTTAGAAAGCATTATTTAGTTAATTAAACCTAATTTGTTATCTAGTATTTTGCTAACCTAAATCTAAGAGGTGAACTTGCTAATTGGGGTTGAAATTAGTGTTAATTAAGTTTTTCAAGTGTGGATTTTGATTTGCATTTGCTATTCATAAAAATCGAGAAAGGGTTTGGTTGTGGAATATAGGTTTTGGAGCATGGTTAATGTGTTGTAATTAGTGTGTGTGGATTGCTTGTAGTGTGCTTGGGTGAGTATGCTAGATTGTTGTCGTTTTGTCGCAAATCGGCGATTTTTGCACCGATTTTGGGGCGCAATGCTTACTAGATTTTTATATAAGTTATGTAATGAATTATTTTGATATCTTGAGGATTGTAATGGCTTGTCCTACGACTTTTAGGATGCGTGAGTGCGGTTTTTGGGTAGTCGGGTTTTAGTTTTGCCGGGAGACCCAAATCGGCGTTTTTCGGCAGTTTTTGCGATTTTCGCGTGTGTCCGCGCACTTTGTGCACGTTGTACCTAGCTAGCGAACTTTAATAGTTTCGTTGGGGTTTTGCGTCGTTCTTGAATGTGTAACCTTATATTTGGTATTGATGTAAATTCCAGGTTCGGTCGCGGAAACGTCAGACGCGGCGTGAAAGGGAAAGACGGTGATTGGACACAGCTAGCCAGGGATCCCGGTGAGTAGATTTAACATCTACGGGGGACGATCGTTTGGATGGCGCAAGTCGCCCGATAGATTTAGTAAACTGGAAAATAGTAAATTGGATAATCACTTGTGACATTAGAATAATAATACTGGCATGATAATTGCTGCAATTAGATCAATATGTTATATCCATATACGCAAATTCAATTGTAGGACACATGGACCATTACCAGGTTTTTATATGCAGCACGAGCACTATTCATGTTTACACACACACCCTGGTAATTGCCATGCCACCACACTAGATAACTTTTAAATTGAAATCTTTTACTAATTGATATTTAAACTGGTACTATTGCCTTTAATTCCTTAAAAATGAAACCGTAGTATTGCTAATTCATGTGCATGTACTTCATCATATTAATTGTTCATGCTTAATATATTAATCACACATCGCAACTTGATTATTGATATCATACGCATTCATTATCATTGATATATGCACTTATGTGGATTTCTGGAGATTTTATGATATTGCTGGATTTCGGGGGAAAGCCGCAAAATTTCTAAACTTATTATATTTTTAAAATATGTAAAATTGCGGTTTTCTAGTGATGTAAGTGTCGTCCACCATGAGTTTGCTATGGATTTGGAAATCCGTGTCGAGGAGTGGAGGAACCGGCACGGGTACATGGTGGGCCCGGTAAGGTACCCCGGGGCAAGAGGAATGTGGTGATGACGTTGAGCCTGGCAGGGGACGGATTACCTACCGGTGACTGTTTGGGACGGCGGATATCCAGAGGATACCGACCGTGGCCGCTGGATGATGAGATATTGATATTTGAGATGGGTCAGCCGGACGGCTGAGGCCAGAGATACATTTATGAGATTTGAGACAGCTTTTTGGGTGTCGTTGCTGGACACCGATTTTCGTCGATTCATTGACATTATGCTGGCATTCTAAAAGAGTTTCAAAAACAAAAAGAGATAAAATATTTCTTATATATACCTATTGAGACCTCAGATTTTCATGTTGCATACATATTAGCACACTGATATTGTATACACACCTGCTAGTGCATCCAGTCATACCTGTATTTTAGATGCTAGGATGCTTGTGTGCATGCATACGATAGCCTTTGTAGATGTTATTTATTACTCACGAGTTGGCAACTCACCCCCGTTGTGCCACAGTCTTTTGCAGGTCCGCTCCGTCAGTTCAGTAGCGGCAGGCGCACTTGTCTTTTGCCTCTTTTGCCTGAGCTCGAGATTTGCTCATAGGTGGGTTATGTTATTTTTTTTTTGTACCACCTTGTATATTCTTGTATCTAGTGTACTCCATCTACTGTTCTACCAGATTATTGTATATTGACCTAGAGATGAGACTGTGAGGTTTGTGGATTTTATACTGTATTTGGGGTCGAGCTCACTTGAGCCGACATGCTGCTTTTTCATGCTTCCTTATCCTTTATTATGCTTGTTGTCATTTACATTGCGTGGGATTTATGACCGCCATATGGCGAAGAGCTAGCTCCCGCTTGGGGATGCCCTATTTTGTTGGATTCATGTATATATTTTGTTGTACCCATTTTTGGGGGCCAGTATTTACAAAGGAGACTCTGCCGAAATTTTCGGGAAAAATTGGTATTGTTTTTAAAAGTGTTTTTCCTGACTTATTTGATAAACTTGCTTTCAAATGATTGGGTTTTCTTCACTCTTTGCTTAATGGGTTTTGTTTTCTGGGCTTTGGCTTACTTATTTTACGGACGCCTTTAGACGTTTCGTAAACTTAAGTGCCAGTCACGTTCCGTACCCTGCGGGTCGTGACAGTTTATTTCAGTATATCACTTATACGCATTAGTGGAGCCCTTAGGATCTTTGCTTGATTACCAGCGTTGTGATGGCAGTCACACTAGTGGGGGCTGGGTAATCTATAAGCACATCCTTATACAGGTCCCTAGTCACAGGACTATCGAGACAGGGCATCGATACTCCGGAGTAGACTAGCGTATGCGCTTCTCATCCCAGTGTGGGAGATGGTCTGTCCCACAGCCATCAGTATGTCGTACTGGAGATAGTATACGGGTGCTCGTTGGGTTACGAGTACACTGGACAGGACTCGTCGGGAACTGACAGGTTGGTATTATACCTATCGTCAGTCATCAGTTCCCAAGTGACATGAGTACAGCTTAGTCCGCTGACTTGACACTGGCACTTCGCCTCGAGTGTGTTCCCACTGCACTTTGATCACTACCCTACCACGGCTCAAAGGAGTCGTGCAAACAGGTGGTGGTTGGGTGCAGTCCCGAAGCACTTGGAGGCAGTGACGGTTAGACAGGATTCGTCTCTCCCGGTATTGGGGGTTGACATCGCGCTGTGTCTAGGAGAGCCATTACACGAGTAGTCCCTGGCCAGGGCAAACGAGATATACTGGTAGGTTTCCAGTGTTATCTCAGGGTGTTTTAGGCTTCGCTCCGGCACGACTTGTACCGCTATTGGGGGACTGACGTTTACCGCCCCCTAGGCCCGCCATGCGATGTATCAGACGAACAGACCGGACTGTACGGAGACTGTCACATTCAGACTCAGTAGGAGTACCGATGGGGTTTCACCTCGTCAGCCTTCTTGTCGACATCTACCTGGGGACCGTTACGCACAGCTAGTGCCGCTTGCGGTCTGTGGTTAAACCCACTGCCAGCGTAGTGTCGAGTCTTTAGAGTCCCACACAGAGGGTATTCGCCTCTGGGCAAAACAGAGTAGAGGTCGCATGGTTTTGCGACAGGGTTCGTTCTCATCCGCGCACTTGTGCACGTTTGGAGTCCGGACGGATATTGCCAGCGGGCTCTGGTTTGAGCCGGATACTGGTATATGATTTGGGGTTGCTTTTATCTCTCAGTATTCATGTTCCTCGGAACAAGGATGCAGGTGTGTATGCACAGTTATTTGAGGAAGAGGAAGAGGACTTTCATTAGGGTTTCGGAACGGGTGCGTATGCACAGTTGACAGTCTTCTTTTTCCAAACCCTAATGGATTTGTATTATATCATTTAATAATATATAATAAAATGAAATTGTGTCATGGTTAGTTTTTGTTGACTTGTTGACCATGGTTGACTTGTTGACCATGGTTGAACTTTTGACCATTATCATTACAAAAGAAAGATGCTCTTGATTCTTGCATTTTCATTTAATGTTTGTAATGATATTGGTCATTCTAAAACTTTCCATCAACCTTTTCATTTTGATTATTATTATTTGATAATTCATTTTCTTTTGGCATTATGGTTGCAAGAAAGGAAATGAGAGCTCATTATCTCATTTAGCTTCTCTCTCTTCATCTTCATCTTTTTCTTCCTCTAGCAAAGAGAAACCTTCTCATGTGTTGAGAATCCTTCTCTTTAAAAACAAAAGCAACCCTTAGACACTCTCTACTCACTCTAGGATCAAGGGTTTAGCAAGCCGGCGATTCTAGTTCACTCCAAGTTCGAGAAAGAGCCCAAAGGTCGAGCCTTCGAGGTGGATCCATCTTCGACGGAAGAAGGCGACAAAGGAGAACCATCAACCTCTACAAAGTTTGAAGACGAAGGAGTTCAAGTTTAGGTATAACCATCTTCATCCGAGTAGCTAAATCTCTTTAGCATGTTTACTAGTTTTAGTTTAGACAACGATCCCGACCTTGTTTAGTCCATGTTGCCTCTTGCGATAAAAATTTGTTTTTTATACCGTTTCCGCCTCCCCGTAAGAACCGGGGGTCGCAATATGGACTTACAGTGGATACCTTGAAATGCTCTGTCTTAAAGTTGATGTTTGAAGGAAATAAAAAAATGAAGAAAATATAAAATGGTGAGAAAAATGAACACTGGTTTTGTTATCGCCAAGGCAGCAATAAAAAAATATAGCGAGGGTGCCTCTTCACCTAGTGCCCTAAGGCCAACTGGTCTGGGAGTCACTGCTAAGCCTTAGGTGGTGCAAGACGAGGAAAAACACCAAATAAGCAAACACAGGAGTAATCGGTCGATTAGTACCTTAAGAAGTATTAACGGTCGCATGAAAGTGTGTGAGCAAACTCATATAAATATTCATTAATTAAAATGTACTGAGGATGATGGGCAAGAGTATGATAGCTTGAATTGAATTCTCCGGGTGTAGGGATGTTCTTTACACACACGCAGGGTTATATGATCGATGTTTGGAAGAAAGATAGGAATGAAGAATAAGACGATGTTTTATTGAGGGAGGGCGTGATTTCTGACATCTTTTCAAGACTATTAAGATAGGGCTCATGACAACCGAAAAGCTAGCTTAGTTGGAAACCCTAATTTTCAAGGCCTTTCATTTACAATTCTTTTCTTTAAATGTAATATTCATGATCTTCCTTTTATTATTGGATTTTGTGGGTGCAATCCGCTGAAAACCCTCAGGAGATAACACTCCTCCTATTAGGGACACCTAGAGGTTTAAAGGCTTGTTGCACGTGCTCAGTGCAATCGTGTTGCCTACGAAAGTGTGCTAGTTAGTTTTTCTCTTTCTTTATTTTCTCCATCTCTTTTTAATAAAATAGTTCGCTCGAGACGATCAAAAATAAGTTTGGGGGAATTTGATCAGTCGAAAATACTGCATTTTTAACACGTCAATTTCCCTATCATTTGCACTCATCTAGAAGTGTTCGGTATTCATATTGCACATATTAGCAAAACATCTCTTAAATACCAGATTGCATGTGTTAGACATTAAAACCAACACTTTAAGGGAAATTGACTGTATTTCATGGCATCGCATCATACTTGTGTAGCGCAACTTGTGTTTCGAAGTCTGTGCAGGAAAATTCCAGGAGAATGGTCAAATTTGTGAAACAAGTGCTGTTAAAAAGACGCCAACACAAGGATTTGAAATCTGGAAATGATATAGAAGGAATTCAGGGAATAAACATGTCAGAAAATATAAAGACAGAAGAAGCTACTATAAGAAGTTTGAAGCTCTGAGGCAGCCACATGGCCGTTGTTCCGCGGCCGGAGCCTGCTTGCGCCGCGGATCCGCGGTGATGTTGCCACGCCATCTCCTCAGATTTACATCAGAACTCCTCTCTCAAGTCAAGTACCCCTTTAAGCCACTGTAATTGCCAGAACACTCCAGAACATTCTGCCAGATCAGCAAGCCCTTTGATCTAAGCTAATGATGTCCTAGCTTCTAAAGCAAGCTTCACCCTAACTACCTCAAGAGCCTAGAACCTTCTCCCTAACCTCCTAGCTTAAGGTGGAAGCTAAACCCTAACTAACTAGTTCTAGAGGCTTCTACCTAACTAACTAGCTTACAAGGGAAGCTAACCTAATCCAAGCTTCTTAAGGAAGCTAATCATTCCTAAACCTATAAAAAGGACCTTAGGCCTCACTTGAAAAGGTTGTTGATTGTGGTTGTTGATTGTTGTTGAAATTCTATCATCTCTTCAACCCAACACTTGCCACCTCCAAACCCTAACCCTAATCCAATCAAGAAACCAAAGTTCAAGATTCTTTGAGTGCAAGCAAAGCAAGCCTTCAACCATCCTTTAGAAGCGAAGCCGGACATCATCGGAGCATGAGATCCAAGCCGATCCGCGACTCAAGGAGCCGATGCAACGCTAGATTCGACAATCTTGTTCCTTCTCAAATTCTTGTAGTCTTGAGCAATGTGTAACAAGTTGTTGAATAAATAAAGGTGACGATTCTTTTAACTTGCTTATATTTCAATTCAAGCATTATGATTCAACTTCGATTCTTGAATGTATTCTTTGTGATGATGCTTGAGTAAAACTCCGCTCGTGGAGGAGTTGAGATGATCGGTAGAATGATGATGTTGACGAATCTTTAAACGTTTTCTTAAGTCCTATAACGATTGTAAATTCTTGAAAATTGAATGATCGATGATCTAGATCGATGCGAAATGCGTTCTTGATTATTTTCACACGATCTAGAGATCAATGATCGATCATTCGATTTCCTAGAAGCTATCTTGTGAATGTGATTCATCGAAAGGACATAGGATAAGATGAGGAAACCCTAATTCTTCGCAAGATCCTTAATCCTAGATAAATCGACATCGATTTAGCATCAATTTGTTAATGGATAAGAAAAGTTAATTTCTAGTCTTCTTCACATCTAAGATCAAATCGACTCCTACGAGCTACATTTCAATTCTTGAAACTTTAATCGATTGGAATTATATCAATTCTTGATTCTTGATGTTTAATGCTTTCTTGATTCTTGATTAGATCTAGTTGATTCTTGAAATTCATTGATATAAATCTTGAATCGTTTTGCTTTTCTTTCCTATTAAATTTTCAATTCAAAACAAAACAAATACGAACGAATCGCACAATCCCTGTGGACGATCCACACTTACCAACGCGCTACAAACCGACACCGTTATTGATTGCGGTCAAATAATTCTTTGATTGTGATTTCTATTCATTTTCTAAATATCGACACAATGAGAAATAAGATCAATCAACTCCCTTCTTCGCCGACGCTTCCACTTCTCATCAACGATGTTTTTCCGGATGAACAACTCTTGACAGTATCGTGCGAACCCTGGTTCGAAGATATTGTGAACTATTTGGCAACAGGATTACTACCAAGCGAGTGGTCAAGTCAGGGCATACTTTGATACTTATCCCAAGTAAAACACTTTTACTGGGACGAACCCTATCTGTTCATGTACTGTCCCGACCAGATTATTCGTCGGTGTGTTCCTGATAATGAGTTCAAGAGTGTGCTGTCGTTTTGCCACGATGAAGCGTGTGGCGGGCATTTTGGCCCAAGAAAGACAACCGAGAAGATCTTGCAGTGTGGCTTCTACTGGCCACAACTCTTCAAAAACGCTCATGATTACTGCAATACTTGCTCCCGGTGCCAACAGTTGGGCCGGATATCCAGCAGAAATGAGATGCCGCTCCAACCAATCTTGGTTGTCGAGATTTTCGATGTTTGGGGAATTGATTTCATGGGGCCGTATCCCAGCTCTTTTGGGAACCTGTATATTCTTCTTGCTGTTTATTATGTCTCTAAATGGGTCGAGGCCGTGCCCAGCCGGACTAACGAAAATAAGGTTGTCGTTAGATTCCTTAAAGAAAACATCTTTTCCCGGTTTGGACACCCCCGCGCGATCATTAGTGACAATGGAACACATTTCTGCAATAGGACTTTCGAGGCCTTGATGAGGAAATACTCCATTAATCATAAGCTATCTACGCCCTACCACCCCCAAACATGTAGGCAAGCCGATCTGTCTAATCGGCAAATCAAATAGATTTTGGAGAAAACAGTTTCCAAGAACCATAAGGATTGGTCTTTAAAACTCACTGATGCCCTTTGGGCATTTTGAACAGCTTATAAGACTGATCTTGGCATGTCTCCTTATCGGCTTGTTTACGGGAAGGCTTGCCACCTTCCAGTGGAAATCGAGCATCGCGCATTTTGGGCAATCAAGGAGCTGAATCTATCTCTTGATGATGCGGGCAGCCATCGGAAGCTGCAGATCAACGAACTGAACGAGCTTCGGGATGAAGCTTACGAAAACGCGGTTGTCGTTAAGAACCGAACGAAGGTGTTTCATGATAAACACCTTACGCGCAAAACTTTTGCACCTGGTCAACAGGTACTTCTTTACGACACCCGACTACATTTCCATCCCGGTAAACTCAAATCTTGCTGGAAAGGACCATTTTTTCTGCGGACTGTATATCCGCACGGCACGGTGGATTTGGAAAATCCAGAGGATGGTTCACTATTCAAAGTGAACGAATACAGGTTAAAACCGTTCCTCACTGCTGACCCATCGGAGGAGCTCCTGATGTTGCAGCCGGTTTACATTGACTGATTTTCCTCCGCTTACCACCAAACTTCGGTTATCCAGCCATAAACAGTGAAAACACTGTTTTAAATAAGTTTGGGGGTATGTTTATACCATTTTTTTTATTTCCCACTTGTAATTATTTATAGAATAAAAAAATAAAAAAGATAATACTAAAATTTCAAATTTTCGGGGGGTATTTTTGTAAATGTTCAGAACCATAAGTCAAATAAAATAAAACAACAATTTTTAATTCTTTTATTTAATTATTCTTTTTGGGGGGGCTTTTATACAAATGTCCAACAGACCCTATAAATACCTTCAACCCTTTCACTGAATCCCGAGTCCTAATTTTATCTCAACCACAAAACCCTAACCGCCTCAGAATTTTTGGCCACCGATCGCTCGCCGCCGCCGCGCAACCGCCGTAGAAGCTCCCTCCCCGCCGCGCAACCGCCGCCGCCTAGTGTCCTTGCCCTCTGAAATTTTCAGAGGAGGTTTGCACAATTTTTCTCCTCTCTGTCAAATTTTTAAATTTCTGCAATTAATTTCCATAGCCCTTACCCTGCAATTTGAAAGGGATTTCTCCCAATTGTTTGCGCATAATGTTTACGGTAGTTATTTCGGCGACGAGATCCGAAAGCGCGGATGGAACTTTCTGTTATTTAACCATCCGAACGCATTCGCGCTTCCGGATCTTGTTGCATGTTTCTATGATAGTATTGAGGAGGGTTGTTTGGCACAACACGGGTATCTTAGATTACTGTGGTGGGAACGGGAAATTTTAATCAATAGGGACTTCATTCATGAAGTCACCATCATAACACGACTCCCCATTCACGACCAACCCCTCCGATTTGAGGACTACCTACCCTTAATGGGAAATGACTGTTCTAGGGAGCCCAGAAAGGGCATTCAGGCTCGCACGCTTCTTTCGAACGTTTTAACTGTATGCCGTTGGGCACAAAACAATATTTTCGGCAGTTCGCACAACACAACATTCTTTACCCCATCCCTTCACATAGTGCACACATTGATGACCAGAAATCCTAGCTACGACATGTGCACTGTGTTGCTATACTCGATTGGTGCCGGCAAACGAACGGCCAATTATCAATGCCCAATGTTGGTAACACAACTGTGTCGCTATTTCCTCCCTGTTGAGGAATTTGAATTTTACCTTCATGGTGGGGTTCCCATTCGACCCCTTCTTGAGGGTGTCTCCACATCCTACACACGACTTCATGATTTATGGTCGCGCACCGAGCCGGCCGAAGATGTGATGGCCAAGACATCCAGCTCGAGCTCCACAGCGAGCTATGAAGAGCTCACCCCCGCTGTGCAAGCGCGTCTATTTCGACGAACCCATAGGGGGTAGAACGAGTGATAGGGATGCTAACTAACTTTGATCAGCGACCGATGAATCTGGAACAGGGAATGTCCACCCTCCTAGAAAGAGAGGAACGATCACGATCACGATCGAGGGGACGGGGGACAGATAAAGGTGAAGCGGGAACAAGTGAGGCCACGTCTAGTAGACGCCGCAGGGAGTAGTGAGGACACTGCTGTAAATAAGTTTGGGGGTGAGGGTTGATTGTAAATAGTTATCTTTGCATTACATCTGCACATTTTTTTAATTTTTGTAAATATTTGTTTTTTCTTTGTATATTTAATTTCGTATCTTATTTTTCTGTATTGCATCTTTATAAAAAAAATAAAATAATAAAAAATAATAAAAAGAAAAAAAAATTTGAAATTGTTTAAAAATTAAGAAATTTTGAAAATTTCAATATTGGGCATATTTGACTCAAGTTCAACATGACGGTTTACTAGTTAGAAAAAACTAGATCCTAAACTTAGTAAATTAAAAACCCTAAAAATAACCTTTCTTGAAGTATAACGGTATAAAATATACGTCATTGCAGTTTATTTAGAAATAAGTAAATTTTGAGTTTAGTTCTTGGGCTGAGTCAAAATTAGGGAAATGTATTGAAAGCTCTATTTGAAGTGTAAGTCTGAACATTAATTCTGAAGTTTAAGTCCAAATTCTGAAAATAGATACCCTATAAATCGCACATACACGCACCTTGAAATTTGGGATAATAGAGGATACTTAGAAATACTCTTGCCTGAAAGCCTAGTATGAAAAAAAAACGGCATTTAAAGGTAACCACTAAAAGAGCATCACTGAAAAATATATCCGTTCTTGAAATAAAGAAAAAAGAAAAAAGAAAAAAGGGAATAAAATACAAGACCTGGAAACTGCTATTTATGCTTTAAGCTTATACATTCAGTAATCGGATGTTAGTGCCTCAAGAAGCAATAATAGTCGCATGAAAGATGTATGAGCAAAACCGTCCATCATTAATGAAAAGAACTAGTACTAAATATTAAGGCAAGGGTATCATAGCTTGAATTTAATTTCCAAATATAGGCGTGATAAATACACACACGTAGGGGTTTATGATCAGAGATTGGAGGAGAGTAAGGAATGAAAATTATGGCTTATATCTTCAGTAGAGATGATAAAAATTCAGGATATGAGACGATCTTTTAGAAGTAAAACTTAAGAAATGCTGAAAGCCTTATAAACCGGTAAAACGTATAAGTTAAATGAAAAGGAAGTGTGAAAAATACGGGTTGATGATTTCTAAGTTAAAGATGATAGAGTATCTTGCTAGAATGCTGAATTGTAGAATTAGAGCCAACGGCCAATTTGATCGGATTTTGTGGGTAGTATCCGCTGAAAACCCTCAGGAGACAACACTTATCCTCTAGGCTAACCTAGAGGTTTAACCGCTTGTTGCACGAGCTCAGTGCAATCGCGTTCCCTGCGAAAGTGAGGTTAGGATTTTTTGTGAATAAAATGGCTTTGCTCGGGACGAGCAAAAGATAAGTTTGGAGGTATTTGTTCATATCAGATTTTTGCATTTTCATATCGCCCATTCTTGATCGCATTGCATATAAGTAGTTACTTTTGATCCGTGTTTGCTAAATAATTGCAGGTTACAGGTTCTCAGCTCTTTACAGTGAAAATTGTGAAAAGTCGCAACAAATGTAGGACTACAACCAACAACAGATATATACTGATCTCCGCTCACCATCTATATGATGCCGCCTACCAGTTCAAGGGACAAAATGGCAAATCATTGGTCATTTTAATGCACAAAGCACAAGGGCTGCACAAGATTCAAGACTTCAACGCGGAGCTCAAGAAAATCAAGGCAAAAATTCCACATCATTTCATCTTTTACACTGCTGAAAATCTGGAAGAAAACTGAAGAGTTTCTGAGAAACCAAGTGTACAAAACAGAAGAAAACGACAACATGGAGAACCCATGAAAAGATGGTCCCTCAATTCCACCAAATGGCCGTGGAACCGCGGCCGATATGGCACTTAGGCCGCGGATCCGCGGCCGAGTCGGCTATGTTTTGGATCGTTTTTAGGGGTATTTTTGTAATATCATTCTGTCTCAGACTATATCCCTAGGGTTTCATTTTCCTGCCTATAAATAGCCCAGTGCAAAGCCAAGTGAAGTGGTGCTTTTCTTTGTATTAGATTTTAGGATTAGATTTTGTAGTTCTTCTTCCTCTTTTCATCTTTCTCCATTAAAACTTGTAGTGAGCTTCATGAGTGATGATAAATGAAAGAAGAGTTCTTTTTATTAACATGCTTGTCTTGTAATTTGGTTCTATTATCTTACTTGTAATTTTTCATTTGCTAATCTAATTGTTGTTATTTTGTTGTTTGCTTTCTTGCTTCTTCTATTTTTCTTTATCTTTATAACCATGATGCTTGAGTATGATCCTTGCCAAAGTGAGGTCTCAAATAACTAGTTGTAATTTTCTTAACCTCATATTCTTTCTACCTTCCTTCTTGTTTTGTTTTCTTTTTCTTTTTAATGGGTGAGTAGTTTCTCACTTGTTAGGGTAGGATAAGGAAAGTTTGAGAGAAGGAAATCTCTCTCACTCTTTTCTTTGCCCAACATCTTAAATCGTACTCCCGTTAATTGAACAATAATCCACTCTCTACGACACCCTATCCTGCATGATAGTGGTGATTCCCTAGTTAGACCGGTTGTGGTTGAATTAACTGGAGGTTAAGGCTAAGAGCCAAGAACGGACGGATAAGGACGAAAAGGAAGAAACTAAGCGTTGGAAAGTCTAGCTTATACTCGCAAGTTTCCTTCCTAGTCGTGCTAATCCCCGTTGTTGCCGATTACCGTAACACCAATATTAAGAGTGGCAACGAAAGAAGTGAGCGATTCCTATCTCAAACTAACCTAATCCTAACCCTAACAAGTTCTCTTTATACATATTTCAGCATATTGTGAAACTAAACAAACCCGGACAACTGGACTTAACTCGTTAAAGCACATAGAAAAAGATTCCTATCTCCCTGCGGACGACCCGTACTCAACCGGCTAGCTACCAAACGAAACCGTCTTGATTGCGGTAATTAAAACTAAGCACGCACAAACTCTAATAATCAATTGTTAGGAAAGAAAACGATATTATAAGTTAAGTTTTCCTTTGCTCATTTCCTTTGCCCGATATTTTCCAATTCAACTCCACCCAAACCTTACGTAAGCGCTTCGTTAGGCACCCTCCCCTACGAAGGTATCGGTGACCCCTAACCGTGACCGGTTGCGTTCGGTTTGGCCAGAGGCGAAAGTCATGAGACAAGAACGGACGGACAAGGGTCAACAAGCCGGATTTCACAAATACCGTGCATAAGCACCATAATCTACGTTGTTGCCGATTGCTCTAGCTTCAATGGTCAAGCTCGGCTCAAAGGATTGAGTACGGATTTCCATAATTTACACTAACCTATCTATTCCTAACAACTTATACTTTTGCATATACACACATAGGTTAGAATCGAACCGTTCCGACCCTCGCATTAACTCGTCATAACAAGGAAGTAAAACACACCGTCTCCCTGCGGATGACCCATACTCATCATGGCTAGGTACACGCGACGTCGTACTGATTGCGATTAACTTTAGAACAAAAATACGACACGCGGAAATCTATCTCAATCAAGTATACTGGACGGACTCGCCGGGAATATGATAGATGGTATTATACCTATTGTAAAATAGCAGTTCTAATACAGGTTAGTCTGTCTACCTGAGATCGTCAATTGTCTCGTGTGAGTTTCCATTATAATTTGATTACTACCCTACTATGGCTCAAAGGATTCGTGCAAACAGGTTTTAGTTGGGTACAGTACCGAGCCATATAGAGGCAGTGAGCGGATCATCGGGGATTCGTCTCTCTCGGTATTGGGGGTAGATGTTGTTGGCTATAGTGCTCTCAAGTCAATTATTGAATTGCAGGCACGCGATTGCGATGATTGAGGGAGGACCTATACCGGTAGAATAATCTTACACAAGATGATAGTATGCTATCTGGTTTGTCTTTATCATCATGTAAAGCATTATGTGGCTCTACAGATCACTATTACATATTGATAGAGCCCATAGGATTCTTGCTTGACTACCGGCATTATGATGGAAATCATATAAGTGGGAGCTGGGTGGTCTATAAGCACATCCATAAAATATCCCTAGTCATGGGAGTATCGAGACTGGGCATAATTACTCCAGAGTAGACTAGTGTATACTTATCAAGACCCCGACGAGGGGCGATGGCCAGTGTCACAAGCCATTGGTGTATGTCTGTCACCTATGATAGTATACAGATGTTCATTGGGTTATGAGTACACTGGACAAGACTCGCCGGAAACATGCTAGTTGGTATTATACCTATTGTCAGATAGCAGTTCCCAGATGACATGAGTACAGGTTAGTCTGTCGACCTGAGATCATCATTTGTCTCGTGTTTGTTCCCACTGTGCTTTGATTACTACCCTACCACGGCTCAAAGGAGTCATGCAAACAGGTTTTAGTTGGGTACAGTCCCGAGCCACATGGAGGCAGTGAGCGGATCATCGGGGATTCGTCTCTCCAGGTATTGGGGGTTGACGTCGCGCTGTGCATGGGTGGACATCACCAGAAATCCTCGGCTGAGGTGGACGAGAATTACAGATTTGGATCAGTAGTTTCTGATTGGGTAATGTGCTTCATACCGACAAGAATTATCGCGTTACTAGGAGTCTGACTTTATCCACCCCCTAGAATCGATATGCGATTGATTGTTACGTTTTTACCGTGTCGTATTTAGAAAGAGTTTTGAAATTGCCGCAATCAAAACGGTGTCGCATGTAGTGAGCCGCGATGAGTACGGGTCGTCCGCAGGGAGATGATAGGTTCTTTTAGGCTTGTTTTAATGAGTTAACAACGTGTTTTGATTTGTTGGTTAAACTAATTGTCATAACAAGGATATGCATAATAAAAAGACTTGTTAAAGGTAGTAATAGATTAGATTGTATGAAGGTGATGTTTGACGATTCCTTATAGCCCCAACTTTGGTATTGACACTAAAGTAATAGGTAGCAACGCGGATTAGGGAACATGAAATACGGAATTTGTGGTATTTCTCTAAATCCGTCTTCCTTGTGCCTTGTCCTTCCGTTGTTATCTCTTGATTTTAGCCTTCAGAAAACCACTAGCAATCCGGTCACGATTAGGAATCATCGCTATCGTGGTAGGATAGGATGCCTTACGGAGCGGAATTGCGAGTGATTTGTACAGAGTTTCAATTGCAAAGTTTAAGGTTTTTAAAGTTTTTGCAAAGAACATCTTCAAATACAATCTAACCATATTCTATCCTTAACAAGTAAATAGATTACTCACACATATTCACAAAGTAAAAATAAAGAAAAGAGACAAGAAGAAGAAACATAATGAACAATGCAAGAAAAGAAAGATAAAGAGAGAACCGATGAATCCAAGTGCGAATATCTCCAAGTGTTCTAAAGCCCGGTGCAATATGAAATCCAATACCAAACTTTAAGGTTGCAAGCTCACTTAAGAGGTTGCAAGATCAAAGTAGAGCAAGAATTTCACAAGTTCAAATATGTAAAACAAGACATATGAAATGAAATGGGGATTTTATTGAACTATAACAAGCTACAACTAATCTTGAAATCAAGAACCTAAGCCTTAATCTTCCAAGTTCTATGAAGAAGTTGCAAGGTCAAGACAAAGGGGAAAGAGCTCAAGAATTACATAGAGAAGTAAGCTTACAAATTACAAGAAGTCTAAAATAAATCTAAACAAAAAGTATCCTTTCCCTTTGGCCTCTGTTCTATATTTATAGGCTCCAAAGAAAATTAAACAAACAATAAACATGAGCTGATGTGGCATCAAAGGAGGGACCCCAGAAGACTGGGGCCCATTGGAGGCAGGGGGCCGGCGAGCTCGGATGGATTGGGAAAGTGGCCGACCCAAATCCGAGGTCATTAGATCGAACTTGGTGTGTTGACATGTATGCTCTCCAATATTATTCTGGTGTTATTTGATTTGTTAGTAAAGGCCTTGGATGCACTCAGGTATTTTGGAGGAAACTTGTAGCTTCAAATCACATCAACTCTTTTTGCATTAAATGCACATCACACTCATGCCACTTGGACCAAGTCATCATGCCATGGGTAGCCCTCTTCACTAAGTTCATGAACCAACAAGCTAGTTGTACACACTTGTATGTGTTGGACCATTTGGCTAAAAGGTGTGTACACATGAATGTTGCAAAAAGAAACTCATGAAGTATCGGACGGTTTGCGGTTCTGGTTGCAGTGTCGGCAAACAAATGATATATCCGTGATTTTAAGCGTATTTCCAGTATTTTGTAATGGATACCTGTAATCTGTAATACTGAGCAGACACTGGTTAATAGTACCGATATATACAAAAAATAGATAATGAATGAGTGGTATTAAAATGCAATATTCTGGTATGAACAAATACCCCCAAAATTATCTGTTGCTCGTCCCGAGCAAAACAAAAAGAAAAGAATCCTGACCTTACTTTCGCAGGGAACGCGATTGCACTGAGCTCGTGCAACAAGCCGTTAAACCTCTAGGTGTCCCTAGTAGAAGTAGTGCTGTCTCCTGAGGGTTTTCAGCGGATTTCACCCACAAAATCCCGTCAAGCTAGTTTTGCGAAATAACTGTGATTCTAACCCTAAGGTTTTGTTTTAAAGTTAGCAATTCTATTATCCTAAATTTAGAACACTCGAACGTTTATTATTCACACCTCGCTTCTTATTTAACTTAAGATTCTATATGTCTTTACGTGCAGTGTAAATAGTGTCGTTAAGTTTCAAAAGGATCGATTTAAAGTCGTCATGTCACAAAATAAACTCCAGATAAAAACTTAAAAAGGATCACTCAAGTTTTATAAAGAGTTAAGTACTTCTTAAATTTCGTTTTCCAGTTTGGTTTCAAATTCAGAATTTCTATCTTCCTTAACATGAAAGTAGGTCTTATTTTTCACTCCACCTTTTTCTTGTTTTCGTTTGATACACACCTCTGTGAACGTGCAATAGTATTTATCATAGGATAAAACTTTCATATTTCCGTTAATTTTTTTATATAAAAATCTTGCCTTTTGTCAAGATTATTCTCACACAAAGAACCGTTAGGAATTTGAACTCAGAGAGAACACTTGCTTGACTTTGTTTTAATTTGGACTTTATAGGCTTCTTAGCGAGATTTGGGCCAATGCACCCAAACCAGTTGGTTTTAGGGCATTAGGTGTAGAGACACCCCGGCGGACTTAATTACTCAAGTTACCCAGGCCCTAAAACAAAAGACCAATTTTAGCGTGAAAATTATAACGATTTAATGCGAACGGAGATATAACCGGTAGTTCAATTATTATTTTTTTGGATAAAAGACGTGTTTAGTGGGTTAGGTGTGTAATCACTCCAATCAAGTTCCTGATACGTTATTCATCAGAATTAGTTCTAATTAAGGCATCAATAACATCCCTTCATATCCGCTTCACTTCATCAACTCTTCTTGATATTACTTATTTCAGAACAAACTTATTTGATCCTCAGAAAATAGTTTATCAAATTAAAAGTTTTCAGACATAATAGACTTGTCATCAAGTTTTCAAAAACTCACGACACGTGTAGTGTGATGTAAAGACGTATACTAGCTATAGTTAACATCAAAGGAGGGTTATCTTTCAGGTTTTCAAAATCTAAAAATAGGATTTAGTTGTTCCTATCTTATCAAACAAAACCGTCAAAATATTGAATCTAAGTTCTCTCCCTAGCTACCTTGACGACAAAGTTTTTATTTTTTTAAAGAAAATTTTCTGATTTTTATGGGTTTTAATAAGTATACAAATGCAAATTATACATATGAATGCGGAGGTTAGAAATGCGTACCGAGCATACCCCCAAACTTAAACTGGGCAGTGCCCCCACTATTATTGTACATCAAAATTATTGAAGGGTCAAAGTCGTCGGTTATATATACACATTTTTTTTTGAAATGAAATGAGCATCACCAGACAAGATTGCTTGTTAAAAATGGATATTCACTGGACAAGAATATCCCTGTATATATACAAAAATAGTATATACGTACCCCCAAACTTATTTGAAACAGTGTCCACTATTTTTGGCCGGATAACCAAAGTTTGGTGCTAGACAGAGGAAGATTATGCAGGGTAAACCGGCTCCTGCAAGACCAGGAGCTCCTCTGATGGTTCAGCGCTAAGGTACGGTTTCAGTCTGTGTACGTTTTCTTTGAAAAACGAACCGTCCTTTGGATTCTCCAAATCCACAGCGCCATGCTGGTATACAGTCCGCACAAAAAATGATCCTTTCCAGTGAGATCTGAGCTTATCGGGATGGAAATATAGTCGGGTGTCGTAAAGATGTACCTGTTGACCAGGTGTGAAAGTTTTGTGCGTAAGGTGTTTATCATGAAACACCTTCGTTGGATTATTTACAATAACCGCGTTGTCGTAATCTTCATTACGAAGCCCGTTCAATTCGTTCAGCTGCAGCTTCCGATAGCTGCCCGCATCTTCACGGGATAGATTCGGCTCTTTTATCGCCCAAAATGCGCGATGCTCGATTTCCACTGGAAGGTGGCAAGCGTTTCCGTAAACAAGCCGATAAGGAGACATGCCAAGATCAGTTAGTTTTATAAGTAGTTCAAAATGCCCAAAGGGCATCAGTGAGTTTTAAAGACCAATCCTTACGGTTCTTGGAAACCGTTTTCTCCAAAATCTGTTTGATTTGCCGATTAGACAGATCGGCTTGCCCACATGTTTGGGGGTGGTAGGGCGTGGATAGCTTATGATTAATGGAGTATTTCCTCATCAAGGCCTCGAAAGTCCTATTACAGAAATGTGTTCCATTGTCACTAATGATCGTGCGGGGGTGTCCAAACCGGGAAAAGATGTTTTCTTTATGGAATCTAACGACAACCTTGTTGTCGTTAGTCCGGTTAGGCACGGCCTCGACCCATTTAGAGACATAATAAACAGTAAGAACAATATATAGGTTCCCAAAAGAGCTGGAAAACGGCCCCATGAAATCAATACCCCAAACATCGAAAATCTCGACAACCAAGATTGGTTAGAGCAACATTTCGTTTCTCCTGGATATCCGGCCTAAGTGTTGTCACCGAGAGCAAGTCTTGCAGTAATCATAAGCGTCTTTGAAGAGTTGTGGCCAGTATAAACCACACTGCGCTATCTTCTCGGCTGTCTTTCTGGGGCCAAAATGCCCGCCACACGCTTGATCGTGGCAAAATGACAGCACACTCTTGAGCTCATTATCAGGCACACACCGACGAATTATTTGGTCGGGACAGTACTTGAACAGATAAGGTTCGTCCCAGTAAAAGTGTTTTACTTGGGATAAAAATCGAAGTCTGTCCTGACTTGACCATTCGATTGGTAGTAATCCTGTTGCCAAATAGTTTACAATATCGGCGAACCAGGGTTCGCACGATACTGTCAAGAGTTGTTCATCCGGAAAAACGTCGTTGATTGGAAGTTGAAGCGTCGGCGAAGAAGGGAGTCGAGAAAGATGGTCGGCGACTACGTTTTCACATCCTCTTTTGTCCTTCATGACAAGGTCAAACTCTTGAAGTAAGAGGATTCAACGTATCAGCCGAGATTTTGCGTCCTTCTTCGCAAAAAGATGGCGTAGAGCTGAATGGTCTGTGTAGACGATGACTGGAGAGACGATCAAGTAAGGCCTGAACTTTTCTAGAGAAAACCCAACAGCCAAGAATTCCTTCTCAGTTGTTGTGTAATTCAGTTGGGCATCGTTCAGGGTACAGCTAGCTTAATAGATTACATGCGGCATTTTATCGATGTGCTATCCACGGACCACACCGATGGCAATGTCAGATGCATAGCACATAATCTCAAATGGATACGTCCTGTCAGGAGAAGAAAGAACGGGAGCAAAAGTGAGTGAGCTTTTCAGCGATTCGAACGCTGTCACACAGCTTGAGTTGAAGTCAAATGTGGTGTCCTTGGCCAGCAGAAGAGTCAAGGGTCTAGCTATCTTGCTAAAATCCTTGATAAACCATTTATAGAAACCGGCATGGCCGAGGAAAGCTCGGATGTCTTTGACGCATCTGGAAGGAGGGAGATTAGAAAAGACTTCAATCTTCGCTTTGTCTACCTCAATGCCATTTTGTGAGATGATATGTCCTAAGACAATACCTTCGTTCACCATGAGGTGGCACTTCTCCCAGTTTAAAGTGAGGTTCTTGTCCTTACATCGGGTAAGGCGTCGAGATGCAGCAAACACTTGTCAAATGAGTCGCCGAAAATGGAGAAATCTTCCATAAATATCTCCTAGAATTTCTCAACCAAGTCTGAGAAGATTCCCATCATACACCGCTGGAAGGTAGCGGGTGCATTACATAACCTAAAGGGCATGCAGCGATATGCAAACGTGCCGAAAGGATAGGGGAACGTGGTTTTGTCCTGGTCCTTTTCGACGATGGGAATTTGGTTATAGCCGGAGTAGCCATCCAGAAAGCAGTAGTACTCGTGTTCAGCCAATCGTTCTAGCATTTGGTCAATGAATGGTAGCGGAAAGTAGTCCTTCCGCTTTGCCGCGTTGAGTTTTCTATAATCAATGCATACTCGCCACCCAGTTTGGGTGCGAGTAGGGATTAACTCGTTCGCCTCGCTGGTGATGACCGTTATGCCCGACTTCTTAGGGACAACGTGAATGGGGCTGACCACTGGCTATCAGGGATAGGGTAAATGATACCACCATCAAGACATTTGACGATCTCTTTTTTCACAGACTCCTTCATGACTGGATTAAGTCGTCTCTGTGGATCCCGGGCTGGTTTGGCATCATTCATCATATGAATGTGATGTTCAACGATCAGGGGACTAATCCCCTTGATGTCCTCCATTGACCAGCTAAAAGCTTGCCGATTGTTGTGCAAGACCGTTAGAAGGGCTTTCTCCTGCTCTGAAGTTAGAGAAGCCGAGATGATGACAGGGGGGGTCTCGTTCTCACCTAAGTAAGCATACTTAAGGTGAGACGGCAACGACTTGAGTTCGAGCGTTGGAGGTGAAACGATTGTAGGCAAGATCAACGAAAATGTCTCGAACTCGAAGGATTCTAACAAAGGCTCAAAACGAATGTAAGCGACCGAGTTGGATGGCTCAGCTAACGTATCCGAAAATTCAAAGGATTCAAGCTCAGGTGGTGACAAGCCAAGATCGTTCGAGAAAGTGAAACACTCATAATCACTGTCGGGAGCAGAAACTACAGCAGGTTCAAAGAGGAATGCACTAGTGGCGTCAAGATTGCTGTCATCGAAAAAAACTCCTCGAATTCACAGTCCTCTGGGGTGATCTCCTGGATCGAACAAACGTCTAGTATATGAGCATTAGGTTCGGAGGGCTGATTCCCCAACCTAAAAATGTTGAGTTCAATTGTCATGTTTCCAAAAGATAGGTTCATCGAAACATTTCGACAATTGATCACAGCATTTGAGGTTGCAAGGAATGGGCGACCGAATATCACCGGAATTTGATTCCGGGGGTTAGCTACAGGCTGTGTGTGTAAAATAATGAAGTCAACGGGAAATATGAAGTCCCCAACCTTGATTAACACATCTTCTAGCTCACCCCTAGGATGGGTGTTAGATTTGTCGGCCATTTGGAGAGTACAGTGTGTGGGTTTCAGCTCTCCTACACCTAGTTGCTGTAACATTTCAGAAAAATAAAGTATTATTTTTGGGAATTTTTATAATTAAAGAATAAATATAATGAATATGTTTATATGCGGTATAATAAAATATTGATAAATTGGGAAAAATTTGGAAAAATTATAGAAATTACTAAAAAGAGGGTGCTTTACGTGATTTTTGCAAATTGTGAAACTTTACGACTTATTATACAATATGTTAATGCTAATCGCGATTAACTATCGCTAATCGGGCATTAAGCGTGTTTGTGCACATGACATGCACATGCCATTTTTACACTTTTACATTTTCTTACCATGGTCTTTTCTACATCTTTCATGCAATTTTCTTGTTTTAAAATGAGAAGAGAAAAGAAATGAAAAGAAACCAAAAGAAAAGAAAAGAATAGAAAAAGAGGGATGTGCATGAGAGAGAGAGGGTGAGGGGTCAAACTTGACCATGGCTTGTCTCCTTTCATCATTTTTCCTTCATCTTTTCCTCCCCTCTCCTTCCATGGCTGCCTCCTTCATCCCCCTCCACTTCAACACCTCAAAACAAACACCAAAACAACCTTAAAACCTCATCCTCACTTCATTAAAAACATGCATAATCCCACTAGCTACACTTTGGACCAAGAAAGCAAGGATTTTGGACACTTGGGGGCAACTCAAGAAATTTCTTGAGTTGCCAAATGAGGTAATCCCTTAACCATTTGTATTGCATTCCATTTACATTAGTGTCCATGCATGTTTAGAAGTGATTTAGTTCGGTTTAGTGAACTTAGGAAATTTCAAGTTAGGATTTGAGGAATTCTTGAGTTGTGAAGTGTAATTGAGATTAGTAGGGGCCTTGCAACCCCTGTAGTGATTGTTTATTGGACTTAAAACATAGAATTAAACCCCGCAACACGGACTTAGAAACCCCGACATTGGAAAATTGTGAGAATTGTGATGGTATTTAGGGATCTGCTAAGACCCGGGACACCTGAAAAATATTTAGCGAAGACTATGAGTCATGCAGGCAACCTAGAAGCTGTTCCCGAGACCCGAGACCATATCTCTTCTTTTTGGCCGCCTTTTTTCTCATTTTGGACGCAATTTATGACCATGGTACGTTGGAATCATTCTGTGCTTGGTCCATGGATTCATTTTAGTCAGATTAGACCTACCCCATATGCAGAATTGCCTAATTTCACCTGGAACAAAATCTGGAGCATGTTTTCTAAGTTTCTGAATTCATTTTGCGGCTTTTATTGATTTTGGATTTGGTATTTGATATTTTCCGTCGTGTGGCGTTTGAACGTCAACGACTATGGTTACTGATCGTGTTTTGCATGCGAGGCTATGGGTTTTGACCTATGAACGATACGTGTGCCGATTTGGTTTTCGTGCGCTATTTCCATTAACGTTGTCTTGTGGTATAAATGTAGGTACCCTCGAGTGGGTTCAGAGCAACAAGGAAGGGCATGGCGACATCGACATCGTCAAGCAAGAGCAGGTGAGTAGATATATCTACGGGGGAAGTCAGGTGGATGGCGTGTAGCACCCCCGCTCTTCAAAGTATAGTTTGCTATATATATGTTACATATATGATATTGTTATGTGAAACATGGATATTCAAGATAGGCTATAGGGTTCATGGTATAGTGTGGTGTAATTAGAAGTAACTTAGTTTAACCTCTTAGTTGTGAAACCCTAGATTAGGGATTACACCCACACACACACTTGCATTCATTTTATTACCTGTGCGTATATGGGGATATGTATACACACACACACACATACACACATGGGTATGAGACTATGTATATATATATGTATAAATACATATACTTAGATTATGAGGATAGTACTTGATATTTGTAGATGAGTCGATGAGTTTGGGCATGAGGCCATGAGATCGGTGATGTGATATGGTTCGTATTTGAGATACGACATGATATTTTAGCAGGTCCATTAAGCGTGGTGTTTTCATACACACACATGCACATATATAGAAGGTATCAGTATGTACTAGACGTAGATCAGTACCCCAGATCATGAGGTAATGATAAGGATACCAAGAGAATAAAGAGATAAATGTGATTTTGACCGGTACCTAGATTGGGAGGTCGTACGATGGATTTACCGTACGAGCTATATTGATGATAGATCCGCACTCTTGACTCGAGGATGTCATATTGTGTATTGTATCGTATGTGATACTATTGAGGCGGGATCACCGACTATTATATATATATATATATATCGACTCAGATTTAGGTGGTTTCCGTTACCCTTTTGGTTAGACTGTTCGTTTAGTCCTGTAGTTTAGATTAGACTCAAGTCATACCTATTTCAAAAACTAACGAATCGTGGGTATTTTAAAGACAGGCCAAGGGATTATACGGATATTTTCAAAAGACACATCTTTTCTTAAAACACCGTAGCCATTATTTTCTAAACACCACGATTCGTGTTATTTCAAATGGCAAAACTGTATCACACACACATATATATATATTGATGTAGATTCTTCATTGTTGTGTTTATTATTCAGGTCCCGCATATTATTGCTGTTCGCATCGCATTTGCATGCTTATATTGTGTTTTCCTATGCCATTATTGAGATCATGCTGTCAGGACACCAGTACCATTACCGATGATGCGTATGCTCCACGTACACTTGCTTGCTGGCTCACACACATCATCATCGGTAATTGCCAAGTCACGTACACTTTAGTGAATATTATTTCATTGACATAGCCTGCTAGCTGATAGTTGCTATATGTTATCACTTCCATATGCTAGTTTAACTATTGCACTCATTGCATGATATTAGATGCATTCATATACTCATTGGTTATGCAGTATTTTGGGGTTTTATGCCGATATTCACTGTTTACTTACTCTTGATTTTGGATTTTGGATTTTCATGAGATTTCGGGATTTGGGGGAAAACCGCAAGAATATATATAAAATTCTCTCTTTCTCTCTCTCTTTAAAATGCAAGTTGCGGTTTTCTCGTGATGTATGAGTCGTCCACCATGAGTTTTCATGATAGCTGTTGGATTTCGAGACCCGTTTCGAGGAGTAGTATGAACCGTCTCGGGTACATGGTGGACCCGGTATGGTATCCCGGGGCGAGAGTGATTTCATGGAGGATGATGATCCTGCAGGGGCAGACTGCCTACCGGTGATTGTTTGGCGCGGCGGATATCCAGAGGATACCGTTCATGGTCGTGTGATTGATGATATGGGCCGATCCGGAATGACGGAGCCCGAGGTATTGAGATATTGAGATATTAAGATTTGAGATATTGAGGTATTGAGATTTGATGATACAGCTTAGTCCGGATAGCCGGAGCCTGGGATATTGAGATATTGGGATTTATGTTTTGTGTCGATGCTAGACACTGATTATGTTGATTTCATTGATGATACCTTGTGTTATATAAACAGAAATCTCACTAAAACAAGAAAACAGTTTCTTCATTTACATGTATACTGTTTTCATTACATTACATTCATACCTCATACATATGATATATTGCTACCTGAGGTACTGACATGAGCACATGGGATTGCACTTATGTATAGATGTTTACCCTTGCCACATTTTCATGCTTCAGACTTTATCATTTGAGGTTATATATATATATATATATATATATATATATATATATATATATTTGATCGTATTGACCTAGGATTGAGTCATACATACGATTTCTGCTCGGTGATGCTTTCTACTCACGAGTTGGCAACTCACCCCCTGTGTGCCACAGTTTCTTACAGGTTTTGCCGTACGGGTTCTTTGCGGCTTTCTGGCACACTGCTTCCTTTCTGGGTGATTGTTTTGGTAGGTAGGTTCACTCGCATTGTGACCACCATTATACTTATTTACATTCAGTTGTATCTAGTAACTCCATCAACCAGACCTGTATTTTTATTGACTTAGCAGACCAGTGATGTATATTCTTTCGACCTAGAGTCGCACGTTGTATTATTATGGATTTTTCATGTTGATTTGAGTTTTCTTTTGAGTTTTGATCTTCGCCCTTCGGCGTTGTATATTATATTACTTGCGTGGTTGTGGCTGTCGATTGACGAAGAGCTAGCTCCCTCTTGGGGATGGCTTTTATCATTCATGTATATATTTATCATGTTGTATCCCGTTCGGGGCCAGTTTTTACAAAGAAAACTCTGCCGTAATTTTCAGAAAAAACTTGATGTTTTAAAAACGCATAATTCGGATTATGCTATTAAAACCCCTTTTTTAAAACCAGTTTTCCTTCATTTATTATTTAAAATGGGTTTAGATTTCTGGGCTTTTGGCTTACTTGAATTAGATGTGGTCCTATAGACTTCATACGATTCAAGTGCCAGTCACGTGCTATTTCGGGTCGTGACAGTTGCTCATAAACTGAATACGGAAGCAGGTTAACTCTGGCACCAAGATCCAAAAGTGCGCGGTCGATGATCTTGTCCCCAATGGTTATTTAAATCGTAGGACAGCCAGAGTCCTTCCGTTTTTGAGGTAAAGATTGGGTAAGAGCATCACTCACGGCATTAGCTAAGAAAACTTTCTTGGGTACTTGAGATTTCCTCTTCTTAGCACACAAGTCCTTCAAGATTTTTGCGTAGGAAGAGACTTGTTGGACTGCATCTAAGAGGGGAATGTTAATGTTAACCTGTTTAAACAACTCTAGAATCTTCTCCATTTGTTATTGGAACTCAACCGGTTTGGAAATGGAACGTTTTTGAAATTGGTTGAGTCCAATGCTTGTGGAGGAGATTGTGGAGTTGGAACGGATCCCAGAGATAGTGTTTTCGTGGAGTGAAATGTGGGTCCGTTCGGAGCAGCAGAAGAAGAAGAGCCTTTTGAAGAATGGAGAACAGGCTCAGAAGAAGAAGAAGAAGAAGAAGAAGCGGCCGGGGTGTCATCATCTGTGCCGATGTTGTTCTGCAGCATCCTTCTAGATTCAACATAGTCATGGCACTCACATTATGATTCTTTTGTTCAAGAGAAACATGTACATTATGTGGGTGACCAGGATTTGGGAGTGGTTGAGATGGAAGCTTCCTCTTCTCTCGCTCGCTTAACGCCGCATTTAGCTGTGCAATATGGGCTTCGATGGTCTTTATGCTTTGCCCATGTGCAGCGATATGTTGCACCAAAGACTGAATATAAGACTGGATGTTGGCGGTGGATTGAGTCGATTGCTTTACAAACGCCTCCAGACTCCGTTCTAGCGAGGAAACCTTATCGTTGTTTGACGGAACAAAGTTGTTTTGAGGAAATGAATTGTTGGGTGCAAAATTGTTCGTCGGATTTTGAAAAGGTTGGGGTTGGAAGGGCTGCTGATATTGTTTTTGAGTTTGTTGCTGAGCTTGTTGTTGGGGAGGAGGAGGCCTCTGGAAGCTGTTGTGGCCTTGGAATTGATGCTGGTTCTGATTCGAGGCGAAATTGGGATGGTTCCTCCAACCGGGATTATAACTGGAAGAGTACGGATCATTTCTTGGTCTTTGCTGAAATGCAGCATTGACCTGATCCTGTCCTTGAGAAGGTGGGTTGTAAGGGCACTCTTCGGTCAAATAGGATGGATCAGAACAACAAGCACAAATAGTACGAGGGGGAAGAGCAGGGGCAGGAGAAGGAGATGAGAATTTTCTCTCAATTGCTTCCAGTTTTCACGTGATTGCAGCCATTTCCTCCTTCATTGCAATTGAGATATCGAGTTGATGAATGCCTGCCCTAGACTGACCGGAAGAAGTAGTAGAAGAAGAAGAAGTAGTGCTCGGTTTGGTGCTCTCCCATTGAAGCGTTTGCTCCGCAAGATCATTGAATAATTGCCAAGCTTCCCCGTCGGATTTGGATAGGAAATGGCCCTGACAAATGGTTTCCAACAACTGCTTAGTTGCTGGATTCAGGCCCTCATATAAGGTTTGACAAAGTTGCCATCTCTCAATACCGTGATGAGGGTACTGAACAAGAAGGTCTTTGTATCGGTCAAAGCACTTCCAAAAAGGTTCGGTAGAAAGCTGAGAAAATTGGTTGATTTTGTTTCAGATCCTCGCGGTTTTGTGATTTGGGTAGAATTTTTTAAGAAATGCTTTTACAAACTCATCCCAACTGGTTATGGAATGCGATGCGGTGCTATACAACCACTTCAAGGTGATTAGCCGAATAAAGAAAGTCGAGCACAGAGTGAAAGGAATGACCTGTAGCCGTATAGCATCGTCGGACGGTTGGGTTGTCTTCATCATTGCACAGACATTCTGGAAATTGTTGATGAAGATGTAAGCATCTTCGAATTCCAGCCCGTGAAATTTGGGCAACATGTTAATGATGTGGGGCTTAATTTCGAAATTATCCCCATTTGCCGGTGGAAGCGAAAGACAGGTCGGAAGTGCAGAGTGGGTAGGGTAGAAACGATCGTGGAGCGCGATTCGTTGTGGCACTGCAACAGGAGGTGGTTGCGGGTTATTCGCACCCAAGTGAGATGGAATCAGTCCCGGGGGAGGTAAAGGGATGTTAGGAGGAAATCCTGACATTTCAGAAGAGGAATTTGGTGATGGCAAAGGTGAAGATGTATGAACAGAATCCCGGTCAATGTCGGAGTTGGTCAGCAAAGGTAGGGGTGAAAGAGGCGCGTGGAAGGAGTTTCGACTGCGGTGTTGATCGCGTAGTTCGTAGGGACTAATGAAACACGGACTAAACGGGCACCGGGATCCTTAGTCTAAGCGGACATACATTAAACGAGTTTAGTGTAGTCAAAGCGTAGAATGTGAGGGTAAGAAAACGAGAGTGAAGAAAAACTGGGTGAAGGTGGTAAAAATGGAGAATTTATGTTTGTTTCAAAAGAATGGGAAAAAATGAAACGACAGTTCAACAAACACAATCACAAATGCACAGTAAACACCTAGACTAAGGTCCTCTAAGTCAACTAAGACCTACTCCGAACTGTTCTAAAGTGACAAATTGTGAGATAACCCTCAAATCGCCTCTTCACAGCCAGTTGTGTCCAAGTAAGCACAAGTGAGGTAAGGAGGGTTCCGCTCACGAATCACCGTGAGACGGGACTTTTAAAATTACCTCCTCACTTGTCTAGCCGAGGCAACACAAAAGTCATGTTTAGATAAACGACCGAATTCCCACAATCTTACTTTGTCCTATTGAGCGCGACAAGTCCTTAGTTGGCTGAGTCTAGATATTTTTTATTAAGTTTGATGTGACACTTATGCAATTAGTGATTTCTGGGGTCTTAGGAAGGGTGATGAAATCCCCACCCAATCTGGATTGGTGTTAGAGCCCCTTATGTCCGTATTAAATGATGCAATGCGCAAATCAACAAAGTTTTGTTTTCAAACAATCAATTCGTTCTTTACTTTAAATGTGGCGCTACAAAAAATACGGTTAGTCTTTTCTTTGGCTTTTTGCGGCGATGTTGCTAAGAATCCTACAAAGACAAGGATATTGGAGCGTCGGTTTTGAGAAGAGGAAGTGTTTAGAGAAATACGTACCAAAATGTGTTGAGTTTAAGAAAACTTGTGTCGATATTGTCTTTGAGTGGTTGAATGGTTCGTTTGTGCGGGTCCAACTACCCGGATCTTTGGCACTAAGTGTTCACTCCTCTTGTACTTTAAAACGCCCTTTTGTTCCGCACGATCGCGGCCCACAATCCGTCAAATCTGCATATGTCCGAAAAAAACAGATATTTGAGCCAAAAAGCGATATGGATAGCCAAAATTCTGAACACAAATAATTAAGAAAATCAAATAATAAAAATGGGATTCTATTATAACACTGAAGGCAACACAAAAAACCAAAAGTGAAGATGTCACCACACGGCCGGCGAGCTCGGAAATCAATGGGATGTCGCCGGTTTTTGTGTGAGGGAATGGGCTCAAATTTTACGTGTTGCCTCAGTGAAGTAATGTCATTCCACTTTTATAACTTGATTTATTTCTTTAAGCCTCAGAGTGTTAGCATAATACAAATCCAGAGAAGGAAAAACATGTTATTGTGTTTGTGTTGGTTTTAAAAAGAATGGTTGTATCCGTTTGAATGTGTTAGAAAGTTAATTTTTATATAAAATATGTACAAATTAACCCGAGACTACAAGTATAAAAGCGTTACCGTATCCCCGGCAACGGCGCCATTTGATTGTTACGTTTTTACCGTATCGTATTTAGAAAGAGTTTTGAAATTACCGCAATCAAAATGGTGTCACGCATAGCAATCCGCGGTGAGTACGGGTCGTCCGTAGGGAGATGGTAGGTTCTTTCAGGCTTGTTTTAATGAGTTAACAACGTGTTTTGATTTATTGGTTAAACTAATTGTCGTAACAAGGATATGTATAATAAAAAGACTTGTTAAGGGTAGTAATAGATTAGAGTGTATGAAGGTGATGTTTGCCGATTCCTTATAGCCCCAACTTTGGTATTGACACTAAATCAATAGGTAACAACGCGGATTAGGGAGCTTGAAATATGGAATTTGCTGCATTTCGCTAAATCCGTCTTCCTTGTCCCTTGTCCTTCCATTGTTATCTTTTGATTTTAGCTTTCAGAAAACCACTAGCAATCCGGTCACGATTAGGAATCATCGCTATCGTGGTAGGATAGGATGCCTAGCGGAGCGGAATTGCGAGTGATTTGAACGGAGTTTCAATTGCAAAGTTTAAGGTTTTGAAAGTTTTTGCAAAGAACATCTTCAAATACAATCTAACCATATTCCACTCTTAACAAGTAAATAGATTACTCACACATATTCCCAAAGTAAAAATAAAGAAAAGAGACAAGAAGAAGAAACATAATGAACAATGCATGAAAAGAAAGATAAAGAGGGAACTGATGAATCCAAGTGCGAATATCTTCAAGTATTCTAAAGCCCGGTGCAATGTGAAATCTAATACCAAACTTTAAGGTTGCAAGCTCACTTAAAAGGTTGTAAGATCAAAGTAGAGCAAGAATTTCACAAGTTCAAATATGTAAAACAAGACATATGAAATGAAATAGGGATTTTATTGAGCTATAACAAGCTACAACTAATATTGAAGTCAAGAACGTAAACCTTAAGCTTGCAAGTTCTATGAAGAAGTTGCAAGGTCAAGACAAAGGGGCAAGAGCTCAAGAATTACAAAGAGAAGTAAGCATACAAATTACAAGAAGTCTAAAACAAAACTAAACAAAAAGTATCCTTCCCCTTTGCCCTCTGGTCTGTATTTATAGGCTCCAAAGAAAATTAAACAAATAATAAACATGAGATGATGTGGCATCAAGGGAGGGACCACAGAAGACTGGGGCCCATTGGAGGCAGGGGGGCCGGCGAGCTCGGATGAATTGGGAAAGTGGCCGGCCCAAATCCGAGGTCACTAGCTCGAACTTTGTGTGTTGACCTGTATGCTCTCCAATATCATTCTGGTGTTGTTTGATTTGTCTATAAAGGCTTTGGATGCACTCAGGTATTTTAGAGGGAACTTGTAGCTTCAAATCACATCAACCCTTTTTGCATTAAATGCACATCACACTCATGCCACATGCACCAAGTCATCATTCCATGGGCATCACTCTTCACTAGGTTCGTGAACCAACAAGCTAGTTGTATACACTTGTATGTGTTGGACCATTTAGCTAAAAGTGTGTACACATGAATGTTGCAAAAAGAAACTCATGAAGTATCGGCCGGTTTGCGGTTCTGGTTGCAGTGTCGGCTCACAAATGATATATCCGTGATTTTACGCGTATTTTCAGTATTTTTTCACGGATACCTGTAATCTGTAATACTGAGCAGATACTGGTTAATAGTACCGATATATACAAAAAATATATAATGAATGAGCGGTATTAAAATGCAATATTCTGGTATGAACAGCGATACTCTTAGACGAACAGACCGGACTGTATGGAGATTGTCACGGACAGGCTCAGTAGGGGTTCGGATGAGTTTTCTCGTCGGCCTTCCTTTCGCTCAATACCTGGGTAGCCGTTACGTACAGCTAGTGCCGCTGACGTTGTAACAACCGAGTCCAGTTGTACAAATTTCAGTTACCGTATGAATGGTGTGTGTGGTATTTATTTCATTGATCTTACTTGGCTGTGCTTATTGTAATTTACCCGACAATTCAAATTCTTGCATATAACAATTTAAGTCTTTTAAAATAAATTAAAAATACTTGTCATGGCCTGCTCGGCATCCCTAACCCAGTGGTAGCATCCTTACATCGTGTTCTCGTCCCGTTCAGTGAAACAGACGTGTTTGGACGGCTACGCGCACGTACGTGTGTCCGTTCTTGGGGGTATGCTTTTAAACTATAAAATACTTCATTTTCAATTTTGGAACCCGCCAATAATTTTCTTATTTCAAATTCAAATTTTTGGACCCGACCCGGACGTAATTCTGAAATATTTTACATTTGCGCCAAATCCTAATTTCTAATATTTTTTAAACCGTCGAATATAAATTCAACCCCAGATAATATTTTTCCTATTATCCTAAAATCTTTTAAATATTTTTTCTAACTGTACCCCCCCCACAAATCTTCTTCTTTCTTTCCTTAGTTGGCCACGAGCCAATCAAAATCCACCATAACCCCGGGGGCCCCACCGTCTCTCTCTCCTCTCTCCTTCTCTCTCTTTCTTTTCCCTTCTCTCTCTGCGCTAAGTGCTAAGATTCTCTCTCCTCTCCGCTTTCTCTCTCCTCTCGATCTCTCACTTCCTCTCTATCTCTCTCTCCCCGTTTCTCTCTCTCTCTCCTTTATATATTATTCTCTTCCTCCTTATTTCTCCAGAAGCCAGAACCCAACCCCTGTTAACCCTAGCCGCCTCATTTTCCCTCACCGTTGCCCCAACGCCGACGCGACCATCGCCGTTCGTCGCAGCTCGTCACCCTCACCTCCCTTCTCACTTCTCCTTCTCCGTTCCCTACACGCGCATCGAGCGCCGGTGTGCACAGCCGAGGCCTGCACGTCTCCTCACCGCGACGATCACCGGAGTGATCTCGTCACCGTCCACGGTTCCAGATCGACGTAGCGGTGAGTTTCCACACCCTTTCCTTCCTTCCTTCTTCTTCCTTTCCTTATTCTTTTTCTGTGCTTGGCCGATGTTTCCCTGCAGACAGTTCGCCGGAGCTGTGGCCGTCGACGACTCGTCCCGTGTCCCTGGCATCGTGTACAACTCCGGTATGCAACCTCCCTTCCCCATCCTCCTTCTCTTCTTCTTCTTCTTCCTCTTTTTCTTCATAGTAAACTTCTTCACTGAAAATAGTTTCTATAGAATCTTCGGAGTTCGTCGATCTCATCACCGTGGTCTCACCGTCGCTGTTAGCATCCCCCTGCAGCCAGTAAGCTATCCCTCCTTCACTTTCTCTTCTTCCATTCATGTTCTTCACCCTTTCTTCTATTATTTATACCTTGTTCACTGTTTTGGTATTTGGCCAGAATCCGACGGTGCCGACGACGTTTCCCGATGATCCTGCAAGGAACCCTGACCCGTGTGACTCCACTGTTCGTTGTTTGGGTTCATTCCGTGAACTGTGCGCGCGTCGTGATTTTTCCCCCGCCGACGTGTAACGTTCCGTTTTCCCGATTCGCGACCCGTCGAGGCAAGTGAAACTTGCTACATGCTATTTTAGACTATTCATATGCTAAATTAATTATTTCCAGGTAAATCCCTATTTAGAGTTGATAACGATGGATTTCAAATTAACCGTATAAGGTTCCGTTACACATTTTATGATTCCAAACTTGAGACTTAATCTTGCATCGAATTATTTATATCTAATAATCACCTATACATGATAGATCACATTTTGTTTGCTGCTATAGTACTTTTATTCCAGTTTGGCCTATCAGACATCCATGTGCAACTTTAACCGGTCTAATTACAATTGCATTCATTAAACAGATTATACATGTCGTCGTATCCTTGGGACACTCAATATTTATTAACCTATTTCCAGCAGTTACATCTATCATTCTGTATTCACATTATGTTGACACTGTCTATTTAACACAATTGATAACTGTGCAGCTAAATAAACAAATCTGCTTTATTGCTTAACTCATCGATTAGATCATGTTGTTGATAACCATGCTTGATTATGTAACTGATTATGAGCACACCCATGATATCGTTTACACCTTGACATGACTTGCTGCATACATATTGATTGACCCGACATGGTACCGTACACTACTTGACTTGACCTGGTGTACCATGACTTGACCCGTTACCTGATCTTGTATCTAATGCAATCAAACCTGACATGTAGTCCTCACGGACCGTTCCTGTTGTCTATCCAGACATACCTGCTTACCCGATCCTGTGTTGGCATTAGTTCTTAATTTCTGAATACCTGACTTGACATATACATATAACTTGGGGGTATGGGGAAATCAAGGGTGAAACCTGACTTGTAACTCAACAGTTCGATACTTGTTCTGATCAGTTTTAGAGGCTAGGCCAGCCTTGGGATGATGTTGCCGACATCATTCATCTGTACATATTCCTGTTTTAGTGCCTAGCAGCATGTCTTGGTTTCAGCCCGAGAATCTGGACCGTGGTCCGGGTATGCACGGGATACTATTGAGTTACATCGATGATTCATCAATTTGATTTCAAAAACCTTCGAACAGAAAACCTGATAGAACAGTTTAGTTTACTCAATGCACATTACCCTGCACTGACCTGATTTACATTACTGTTACACCTGCTTTTCATTCATGTTTATATTTGCATTGCCTGTTAACCTGTTTATATTTATTACTTGATGACACGACGCGCTGACGTCTGGATTTTGCATGGCCCAGATTCTGTACCGCTGTTGCAGTCCGAGCAGGAGTACTTCAGCCAACAGGCTGAGCTGTGAGGTGTTAGCAGTAGTTAGTTCTTTTGTTTCCTGCATTTTATGCCTGATGTGAGCCCGCATTATGGGACATACATTCCAGTTATTTTGTATTGGATCTTTTGCTTCCGCAATTTTATTATTCTTGACTCATGTTATCTTGGCTTATGGACATGTTTTAGATAGATTTATTTTGTTCTTGATATCTCTACAGCCGTAATGTGACTGTGGATGGATACTCCCTACCCACAGGTAGCATGGTTGGCTATGTCACGTGCCCATTTTAGCGTACTCTGGGAAGCGGGGAGTGACATGGTTCTTTTGGTATCAGAGCCATAGGTTAACCGGGTTGATTCTTTTGTAGTTGGGTATTGTACCCAATACACGAATCAGAATACCGTGTTTAGGAAACATGTCCTGCCACCTTGCCGTTTACCGTTCTTGAATCAAATTTTTCCTGGTTATATATTTTACGATGTGCAAACTTCCTTTGCATATCGACTCGAAACCTGATTCCTTGTTATCGCTAGGACTTAGGCGACTTGGGTGGAGTTATGTAATTGTGGCTATGATACCGCGGCATAGTTACAATGCGGCACTTTATTTAAGTAACTTGGAGTTCTAGCCTTGATCCATATTGTAAATTTGTTATCATAATCTTGGGTGTATTGATTTCAGGAGTATGGCAGGCAAGAATCTGAAGACGTACCAAAGGCGTGTTGACGAAGCCGCCATGCTTGGAGTAATTCGGGGAATGCTAGAGAATCAAAAGAGGCAGACCGAGCTGATCCAGCAGCAAGCTGAATTGTTTCAGGAAGGTTTGCAGACCGTTCAGCAGACTGTGAACAATTTTGGAGCTAAACCAGTTGACCGTGTGGGGACCGTAGCAGATTTTAGGTGTTTGGGTCCGTCTGTATTTACCGGTTTGGAGGAGCCATTGCCAGCAGAGCAGTGGTTAGTTGACACGGAGAATTTACTTATTGCGGCACAGATTCCAGATGAGAAAAGAGTTGATGTGGTGCGTATTCAGTTAGTGGACTACGCCCGTGAGTGGTGGCTTGTGGAGGAGACCCGCATGACCAAGCCGATCAAGTGGGCGGATTTTTCGAAGAGTTTCCTGGAGAAGTTCTTCCCGCGGACTGCACGGGAGGAAATGGAAGAGAAATTCATTGGCTTGAAGCAGAATGGAGCACTCATAGATGTTCATGCAGCAGAATGGACACGGCTTAGTAGATTCGCTGGACCTTTAGTTGCCAACGATGCAGACAGGGCAAGGAGGTTCATGCGCAGCTTGGATGTGGACATCCAGAGGCAGATTGTCTCCCTATGTTTGACCACTTTCTCACAGGTACTTACGGCAGCCCGAGAACAGCAGAGCCTATCTGGGAAAAATTGGAGTTTCCAGCAGACAGCAGTTGCGGTAAGGAAGTCGGCATTTGTACCAAACCGAGCTCATGGTCTCATAGGTATTCCAGTGGACCGTCGTGGCGTAGCACCAATGAAGAAGCATGTTGTAGTTGAGCAGAGAAAGAGCGTGATTTGTAACTACTGCAATTTACCTGGCCACGTGCAAAAGGATTGTCGAAGGAGGCAAGGAATCTGTTTAGTTTGTGGAGCGGCAGATCACACTGTTAACTCATGTCCGTCGAAGCTTCGTACGAGGGATGATATTCTGAAGCCTCCGCAGAGACCGTTCCAGGGACAGAAGCAGCTGACTCAAGGACCCAATCAGGCTCGAGCTTTTACCTTGACGGCTGAGGAAGCTAAGGCGTCAGGAGAAGTTGTTTCAGGTACTCTACTCGTTCATGGTTTTCCCGCATTAGCGTTATTTGATTCTGGTGCATCCTATTGTTTTATGTCGTCCAAGTTTATAGGTACACACTCGATTACCTGCACGACCCTGTCTAGTTTCTGGGACATACACACTGGGAATGGGAAAATCATATCTAGTAGGGAATGTAAAGATTGTGCAGTTGCTGTTGGCGGACGGGAGCTTTTTGCAGATTTCTTAGTAATCGATACGGGCAGTTACGAAGTCGTCTTGGGAATGGATTTTCTTGGCACTTTCCACGCTCAAATTGATTGTAGAGCAAAGAAAGTAATATTCCAGATTCCCGGACATCCCGAGTTTACCTTCACTGGAGGAAGCAATTCTGTGGGGCCAGTCGAGTTTAGGGCTAGGCCGACAAATAATATTCTTGCACAAATAAAGGTTGATAAAAGTGATGAGCCAGCTATTGTTCGTGATTTTGTGGACGTGTTTGAAGACATATCGGGATTACCGCCGAAGTGAGACGTGGAGTTCGCAATTGATCTTATTCCTGGTGGAGCGCTAGTATTTAAAGCGTATTATCCAATGGCACCAGTAGAGTTGGAAGAACTCAAGAAACAGGTTGCTGAACTGCTTGAGAAGGGTTGGATTCGAAGCAGTAACTCGCCTTGGGGAGCTCCAGTTCTTCTAGTAAAGAAGAAAGATGGCACGAGAAGAATGTGCATCGACTATCGAGAATTAAACCGGGTGACTATTAAGAACAAGTACCCGATACCTCGCATTGGCGAACTTTTTGAGCTGCTTAGTGGCGCGAGGGTATTCTCGAAGCTGGATTTGCGATCCGGATATCATCAGGTCCGAGTCAAAGCAGAAGATATCTACAAGACGGCGTTCCGAACTCGGTATGGACATTACGAGTACTTAGTGATGCCCTTCGGAGTAACGAATGCACCGGCGATATTCATGGACTTAATGAACCGAATCTTTTCACCATTCTTGGACCAGTTTATTGTGGTGTTCATTGACAATATTCTGGTTTACTCGAAGAGTTTTGAAGAGCATGCTGAGCATTTGAAGATCGCACTGCAGACGTTGAGACAAGAGAAGTTATATGCGAAGATGAGCAAGTGCGAGTTTTGGCTGGAAGAAGTAAAGTTTTTGGGGGCATGTTGTTTCTGGCGATGGAATCGCCGTCGATCTCGAAAAGATTGCAGCAGTTCGTGATTGGCCGATTCCAAAGAATGTTGCGGAGATAAGAAGCTTTCTTGGACTCGCAGGATATTATAGAAGATTTGTGGAGAACTTTGCTCGTCTGGCGGAGCCGTTGACCAAGCTTCCGCGCAAAGAGGTACCTTTTGTGTGGACGGATAGTTGTGCGTCAGCTTTTGAGATGTTGAAGCAGAAATTGATAACCGCCCCTATTCTGACCGTGACAGACAATTCCGGAGGATTGGTAATTCACAGCGACGCATCTGGGAAAGGATTAGGATGTGTTTTGATGCAGCATGGGAAGGTTGTAGCATACGCATCAAGACAGCTGAAGACCCACGAGAAGAATTACCCAATTCACGACTTGGAGCTTGCGGCTGTGATTTTCTCCTTGAAGATTTGGAGACATTACCTTTTGGACGAAAGAGTCGAAGTTTTTACTGATCATAAGAGCTTGAAGTATGTGTTCATGCAGAAGGAGCTTAATATGAGGCAGCGTAGATGGTTAGAGCTGATGGCTGACTACGATCTTGATCTCAAGTACCATCCGGGAAATGTTAATGTCGTACCGGATGCGCTCAGTCGGTTACCAGCAATTCAGATGTTGACTACGCAGAAGGAACTCGTGGAAGAATTCCGAAGATTTTATTTGGAGGTTGTGCTACCGCATTCTTCGGGATAGTTGATGCAGCTACAAGTACATTCGTCGTTGATTGAGAATATTAAGGCAGCGCAATCGCAGGATCCTAGATTGCAAAAGTTTCGAGAATAGGTTGAGGCCGGACTACGAACAGATTTATTGATCCATGAAGATGGTTCGTTGAGATATGGTAGCCTTTTGTGTGTGCCGAAGGGAGATATTCATGAAGAACTTATGAAGGAGGCACACAGTTCAGCTTATTCCGTACATCCAGGAGGTACGAAGATGTACCGAGACTTACGACAGCAGTTCTGGTGGGAAGGGATGAAACGGGAGATCGCTCGCTTTATGGCAAAGTGTTTGGTTTGTCAGCAAGTTAAGGCTGAACATCAAAGGGTTGTTGGTTTCTTACAACCACTTCCGATTCCTCAGTGGAAGTGGGAACATATAACCATGGATTTCGTGACAGCTTTACCGCGGAGTCCAAAGGGCAACAATGCAGTATGGGTGATTGTTAATCGATTGACCAAGGCAGCTCATTTTATCCCTTTTCGGGTTGGTTAATCAAAAGAGACTTTGGCGGAGTGGTACATGCAGGAGATTGTAAGATTGCATGGAGTACCAGTGAGCATCGTGTCCGATCGAGACACTCGGTTCTTATCACACTTCTGGAGGAGTTTGTAGGAAAGTTTGGGGACTCGATTGAAGTTTAGCACAGCTTATCATCCTCAAACTGACGGTCAGTCGGAGAGAACGATCCAAACTCTTGAAGATATGTTGAGAGCATGCATGCTGGACTTCAAGGGTTCTTGGGAGGATCATCTACATTTAGTGGAGTTTTCTTACAACAACAGTTTCCAGGCAACTATTCAGATGGCTCCATTCGAAGCTTTGTATGGTCGCAAGTGTCGTTCACCTGTTTGTTGGGACGATGTCGGTGAACGAAGATTTTTGGGGCCAGATTTAGTTGTGCAGACAGTTGAGAAAGTTAACGCTATTCGGAATCATATGAAAGCAGCACAAGATCGACAGAAGAGTTGGGAGGATACGTCGAGAAGACCTCTTGAGTTCGCCGTGGGTGATTTGGTATTCTTGAAGATATCATCGACTAGAGGGGTGATTCGTTTCGGAAGTCGAGGAAAGCTCAGTCCTCGTTTCGTTGGACCCTTTGAGATCTTGGAGCGTGTTGGTGAGGTAGCGTATCGTTTGGCGTTACCGCAGTCCTTGGCGAATGTGCACGATGTGTTTCACGTATCTCAACTCCGTAAGTATGTTCGGGATGAAACATATGTATTGGATCATTCGGAGCTGACGGTACATGAAGACTTGACTTTTGAGGAGCGATTGGCTGAAATTGTGGATCGAAGGGAAAAGGTTCTTAAGAACAAGGTTATCCCTCTTGTACTTTTTTCTTGGGGTAATCGCTCGCATGGAGAGTCCACCTGGAAACATGAAGATGAAATCCGGCAGAAATTTCCTCATCTTTTCTTATAGTTGTTTTCTTTCTATCTTTGTGTTCTTGGAATTTCGAGGATGAAATTCTTTCAGTAGTTGGGTATAATGTAACAACCGAGTCTAGTTCTACAAATTTCAGTTACCGTATGAATGGTGTGTGTGGTATTTATTTCATTTATCTTACTTGGCTGTGCTTATTGTAATTTACCCGACAATTCAAATTCTTGCATATAACAATTTAAGTCTTTTAAAATAAATTAAAAATACTTTTCATGGCCTGCTCGGCATCCTGATTAGTCCAAAAATATATGTTTACCGTAATCAAGAACAGCGTCGCTATGCAGCTAGCCGGTGAGTACGGGTCGATCCACAGAGATGGGTAGTTTCCTTAATGTGCTTTTACGAGTTGATTCCAAATGTTGTTTTGGTTGGTTTATTAAATCTATAAAAACCTAGATCTATCAATAAACTAAATTAATCTAAATTAAAGTCTTGCTAGGGTTAGGATTAAGGAAAGTTTGGAGATTAAAGGTTTCCTCACCGCTTTCATTGCCCTATTTTTGATCTATTAGATGTTGCGGTAATTATCCATAAAGTGGATAAGAATCTTTTGGGAAGATGTTTCTTCCTCTAGATTCTTATTCTTCCTTTATTGATAATTACCCAAACCTCTATGGAAAACACGCGCAACCGGGCCTTTATACTACGGTGTCACCGTTACCTCGAGGGGTAGGGTGCCGTAGGGAGCGGTTGTGCGTGTATGCATGGAGTTCTAATTCTTGTGAAGGGGCATGAAAGGGGTGAGAGATCTCATCTCTCAAACCTTTTCCTAAGGCTAACCCTAAAAAGCGAGGAGATTACAAGCTCATTAGGGGATGAAAAAACATACTAATTAAAAGAGAATAAAAAGCACAGAAATAAAATTACTTACTAATTTGATGGCTCCCTCCATGCAAGAATACAGAACAGATCTGAATTTTATTTATTGAAAAGAGGCATAGGGTTTTACAATTTCCGATTACAATTTATAAGTAAACAGGAGAATTTAGGGTTACGGGATTCGCACATGTACAATTACAGATTTTCCCACGAAAAATCCCAACACCCGCACCGACGCACCGATATCAGAAGTTTCCACCGACACGGGCACTTAATGACCGCGGAACCGCGTCATTTGTTTGATTGGGCCGCGGTTCCGCGGCCCTTTGGTGAGCTCAGCTCACCAAACTTCCTGGGATGCATACTGGGTATTTGGGCTTTCTATTTCCATAGTTCTTTTCTCTTTTGGGCTTCTTATTCTACTCCAGATGTTTCAGTGAAAACTTGTAGCGATCTTTTAACCGTTTGCCTTGACTTTTTGGACCTTGCACTGTTCTTCGTCTAGGCTTGACTAGGATCCGTCTACTTATTGGTCAAAAGTCCGTTTTCTGTATCAACTTTCGTCTTTTTCACTGTATTCGCATCCAAGAGCCTGTATTTGTAACATGCAACAAACGTACGTCAAGAGTACCTGTTTATTTATAAAACGGATAAGAATAGGGGAATGAAAAATGCAATATTATGGTCTGAACAAATACCCCCAAGCTTATCTTTTGCTCGTTCTCGAGCAAACTTATTATTTTATTCTAACCTAGCCGCACTTTCGCAGGGAAACGCGATTGCACTGAGCACGTGCAACAAGCCGTTAAACCTCTAGGTGTCCCTAGTAGGAGGAGTGTTGTCTCCTGAGGGTTTTCAGCGGATTACACCCACAAAATCCAATCAACTCGGCCCATTGACTTTTGTTCTCCAATTAGGTTTTCTAACAAGGAATTCTATTATCTATTGGCTCGCAAATTATCTACCCACATTCTTCAGGCTTCCTCATTATTTAACTTAAGATTATATATGTTATGTTGACCTACTTAGCTTTCGGCATCTATTAAGTTTTCCTTCTAGGTTTCCATTTCCACTTTGGAATTTCTATCAACCCTTACTAAAGATACAAGTTCTATTCTTCATTCCTTTCTCTCATCTAAACTCCAATCACATATCCCTACGTGTGTGTATAGATCACCCCTATACTTGGAAATTCAAATCAAGCAATCATACTCTCGTCCGTTGTCCAAAGTACTTCTTAATTGGTGAATTTTTAATTGAATTTTTGCTTACACATCCTTCATGCGACCGTTAATACTTCTTGAGGTACCAACGACCGATTACAAGATGCGTTAGCACTTTAAAGCGTACTTCCTAGTTTTGCAACACCCAAGGCTTTAGCAGTGACTCCCAAACCAGTTGGTCTAAGGCACTAGGTGATAAGGCACCCTCGCTAAATATTTTTTTCTATTTTTACTGCCTTAAGTAATCATAAAACCAGTGTCCATTTTTTTTTCCTCTATTCACCCTGTTTTTTTTATTTTCTTCGTACTAAGGACTTTAGACAAGAGCAATTCAAGGTCTCTTCTACTATTCCAAGTTTCAAGGTGCTTTATTGTGCAAATTGCAGGGTATACATTTTCAGAATCTAGACTTAAGCTAGAAACTATTTTTCAAACTTATACTCTAATAAGAACATCAATATTCTTCCCTTGTTTCGACTTAGCCCAAGAAATGAACTTAAAATTTGCCTATTTCTAAATAAACTACAAGGTATATACTTTCTACCGCTAAACTTTAAGGAATGTTATCTTTAGGGTTTTTAATTCACTAAGTCTAAGATCTAGTTGTTCCTAGCCAGTTAACTTATTTGTCAAACTCAAGTCAATTAGCCAAAATTGAATACAATAATTTTTATAATTTTTGAAATTTTTGAAATTTTTAAGGGTTTTCAAATAAGTATGCAAATGCAAAAATATGTACAAATGAATGCGAAGGAAGAAGACGTACCGAGCGTACCCCCAAACTTGAACTTGACAGTGTCCTCACTGTCATGCTGAACCAAGAGGGTCAAAATACTGGCACTCCCTGTTTATTTATTTATAATTTTTTATTGTTAAGAAAAAAAAATATATACAAAAAGGCCCTCCCCCAAACTTCACTTATGTTAGACATTACTGCCAAACCTTGCATAGACCAAACGTTAACACCAACCAGTTGAAAAATCTATCAGTAAAGAGTATTGGTTGGTGGAAGAATAAGTTGTAGCGATCCACAAAGAATTGGGGAAGATATAAGTGGTGGTATGGAAGGTATGGAGGTGAATAGACAGGAGGTGGTGATGAAGCAAAACGAGAATGCGAATGATCAGCAATCAGTGGAATGTTGGCATTCTCGTAGCTTCTTAAAAGAAATGGGGGTGGTTCAACTTCCAAAGGAGAAGGTTGACTAACCACAATACCCCCAAAATGTTCATGTGGGTCCTCTATTGACTTGGCATCATCCATCAATTGCATATGATATTCAATTATAAGGGAACTGATCTTCTCGATGTCCGCCATAGTCCAACTGAAAACTTGCCGCCTATCTTGTAAGAATTTTAAAATAGCGTTCTCTTGCTCGAAGGCTAGAGATGATAATATTATAATGGGAAAAGTCTCATTCTCACCTATATAAGCATATTTAAGGTGAGGCGGTAATGACATGAGTTCGAGTTTCGGAGGCGAAAGAATCATTGCGGAATCTACCTCGAACTCAAAGGACTCCAACACAGGTTCGAAATCACTGCAAACAACCGATTCGGATGGTTCAACTAACTCATCCAAAAATTCAAAAGACTCATATTCGGGCTGTGAGTCATCATCATCCGAAAAAGTGAAACATTCATAATCCATATCGGTTGTGTCAACGGTGGTAGGCTCAAGGAAGGACGCACTAGTGGCGTCCAAACTGTTTTCATCAAACAAGAATTTTTCAAGCTCGCAGTCCTCCTGCGTGATTTCGCAAATAGAGCAAACTTCTTGTGTACTAGTCTTAGGCACGGGGGGCAGACTTCCCATCTTATAAATATTGAACTCACTAGACATCTTCCCAAAGGATAGAGTCATAGAGCCATTGCGACAGTTTATTACAGCATTGGAAGTGGCCAAAAATGGTCGACCGAGGATCTCCGGAATTTGGTTTCTTGGGTTAGCAACAGGTTTTGTATCCATAACAATAAAATCAACGGGGAATATGAACTCCCCAACTTTGATCAACACATCCTCAAGCTGACCCCTTGGATGGGTGATTGATCGATCAGCCATTTGGAGAGTACAACGAGTGGGTTTCAACTCTCCTACCCCTAATTGTTCGTACACGGAGTAGGGAATCAGGTTAACACTATACCCAAGATCTAAAAGTGCTCGATTAATTTTCTTATCCCCAATTGTGATTGAAATCGTAGGACAGCCGGGGTCCTTTCGTTTTTGGGGTAAGGTTTGATGGTGGTTAATAGCATTGCTCACTGCACTAGCCACTAGCACTTTCTTGGGTACTTGAGATGCCTTTCTCTTCGAGGTGCATAAGCCCTTTAAGATTTTCACGTATGAAGGGACTTGTTGGATTGCATCCAAGAGAGGTATATTTATGCTAACCTACTTAAATATCTCCACAATCTTCTCCACTTGTGCATTTGGTTTATTCGGACTCAACCTGTTTGGGAATGGAGCATTTTGAAAATTCGTTGAGTCAAATGTCTGTGGAGTAGAATGTGGAGTAGGAACGGATCCCGGTGTAGATGTGTTCATGTTGTGAGAAATGGGTCCGTTCGAGCTAGAAGAAGTAGAGCCATGTGAAGGGTGGAGAATAGGCTCTAAAGAAAAAGGTGAAGAAGAATGTGAAGAAGGGGAAGATGACGATGGAGAAAAAGAAGAAGAAGAAGAAGAAGAACCACCGGCGGGGATGTCATCACTAGTTCCCACATTATTTTGCAACACTCTTCCGGATCTCAACGTGGTCAACGCATTTACATTGTGAATGGGATATGCGTTTTGTGTGTGACCGGGATTTGGCAATGGTTGAGATGGAAGCTTCCCCTTTTCTCTCTCGCGCAACGCAGCAGTTAATTGTGCAATTTGTGCCTCAATAGATTTGATACTTTGATCGTGTGAGGCATTGTTATGCATCAAAGACTGAACATAATTTTCAAATCTTGCTGCGGATTCTGTAGATTGCTTGAGAAATGCATCTAGACTTTTTTCGAGCGAGATAACCTTATCATCATTTGGTTGAACCAAATTGTTCGTTTGATTTGTATAAGGTTGTTGTTGGAAAGGTTGCTAGTTTTGAATTTGTGAAGGTGCTTGTTGTTGTTGTGGAGGAGGTCTTTGAAAATTGTTATTCCCTTGGAACTGTTGATTTGGGCGACTCCTCCACCCCGGATTGTATATCGAAGAGTACGGATCGTTTCTTTGGCGTTGCTGAAATGCAGCATTGACTTGATCTTGTCCTTGAGTAGATGCATTATAAGGACCCTCTTCGGTTAGATGTGATGGATTCGAACAACAAGCACAAACAGTTCGCGTGGGTAAAGCAGGGGCAGGAGAAGGCGATGAGATTTGGTCTCAATGGCTTCTAGCTTTTTCATAAGTGCGGCCATCTCAGCCTTCATAGCAATCGACATATCTACTTGATGTATGCCTGCCCTAGATTGACCAACAGAAGAAGATGATGTGGTCTTGGTACTCTCCCACTGAATTGTTTGCTCACTCAGATCCTCAAGAAACTGCCAAGCTTCGTCGCTAGACTTGGAGAGAAAATGACCTTGACATATGGTTTCTAGCAACTGCTTCGTTGCGGAGTTCAATCCCTCGTATAATGTTTGGCAAAGTTGCCAACTTTCGATCCCATGATGAGGGCATTGAACAAGTAGGTCTTTAAATCTCTCGAACCACTTCCAAAATGGTTCGGAAGGAAGCTGTGAAAATTGTATAATCTCGTTACGGATTCTAGCTGTTTTGTGATGAGGATAGAACTTTTTCAGAAAAACTCATACAAACTCGTCCCAATTTCTAATGGAATATGATGCGGTGCTGTATAGCCACTTCTCGGCTAGGTCACATAAGGTAAAAGGAAAGACCCTTAGCCTTATAGCGTCATCACTTAATTGGGTCGTTTTCATCATAGCGCACACATTTTGGAATTTATTAATAAAAATATACGCATCTTCCGATTCCAAACCATGAAATTTTGGCAGCATATTGATGAAATGTGGTTTTATTTCAAAGTTGTCTCCATTTGCCGGTGGGGGTGAAAGACATGTAGGTAAAGAAGTGCGGACGGGGTAGAAGAGATCCTGGAGTGCAACTCGTGCGGGCGCTACAACAGGCGGAAGATTCGGATTATTCGCACCTAACGGAGGTGGAATCATTCCCGTCGGTAAGGTATCGTTGGGGTTGAATCCCGACATACCTACGAAAGAAGAATTTGAAGGTGGAGGTAAGGAAATGGAGGGAATTTCGACTTCGGTGTCAAAGGGTTCGTCGGTCGGTACCAACGAAACACGGACTAATCGGGCGTTAGTATCCCTAGTCCAAAGTGACATACACTAAAGGGGTAGTGTAGTCAGAGGAAAAAGAAAAAACAGAATGTGGAGGTAAGATAACGTCAATGAGAAGAAATGGTGGAAGTGAGGTGCAAGTTTCCTTTAGCGACAAGTTGCAAGTTTTGAAAGGATTTTTTCTCTTTTTTTTATTTATTTGAAAGTTTTGCAAAGAGGTTTTTGAAAAGAGATTTATAACACAAATGTATCAACCACACATGCACAATCAGGCCTAGATCTAGGGTCACCTAAGTCTACTAAACAGCTCCTAACTAGGGCTAGAAATAGGACCTCAAACCGCCTCTTCACCGACACTTACGGCCAGGTAAGTGCCAGGTAAGTGGGAAGGAACCACAACAGTGGGCCTAATGAATAACCACTAGCCTAGACACACTTGCCTAGACACCGCAAGGTCAGGTTAGGATAAACGGACGATGCCTATACTAGTCCTTTTCCTATTGAGCTCGATGTCCTTAGGGCTGAGTCTAGTATTTTTTAATTAATTGTGGTCAATGCAAATGCATTAAAGTGATTTCTGGGGTCCTGGGAAGGGTGATGAAATCCCCACCCAATCTGAGTTTGGTCAATTAGCCCCTTAAAGTCCGATTAAATTATGCAAAACAATAAAATTCACTTGCAATCAAATTTTTAGCGCGGTGCAAAGAAACCTGCAGAAAATCTGTTATTTAGAAGGGGGAGAAAAGATTTTTAGCGCAAAGAAATCTTGCAGAAATTTTCACAAAAGATATATGGTGATTGACAGAGGGGAGAAGGAGGAAACAGACCATACAAAATTCAGGTGCTGACGTGGCTATAGAGCGGCGGAACCGCGGTCTGGGGCCCACTTTTGCCGCAGAAGTGCGGTGGAATGGAGCGATCAGAGCTCCAAAAAATTTCTGTGGCTCTGTTGTGATCTTCCCTCTCTATTTTGATATGATTTATTTTGTTTTGCCCTCTGTAAATTTCCAGATCCGCGATTCTTCGTTGTTCCTGCAAGATTCAAATAATACACCCTTCAAACAGATCAAAATTGATAATTTTTTTTTATTTTATTTTCAGATTTTTATAATTTTTAAAATTTATATCAACCCGAAATTACACAAAAGAAAGATTACGCCATCCCCGGAACGGCGCCATTTGATTAGTCCAAAAATATAAGTTTACCGTAATCAAGAACGGCGTTGCTATGTTGCTAGCCGGTGAGTACGGGTCGATCCACAGAGATGGGTAGTTTCCTTAATGTGCTTTTATGAGTTGATTCCAAATGTTGTTTTGGTTGGTTTATTAAATCTATAAAAACCTAGATCTACCAATAAACTAAATTAATCTAAATTAAAGTCTTGCTAGGGTTAGGATTAGGGGAAGTTTGGAGATTAAAGGTTTCCTCACCGCTTTCATTGCCCTATTTTTGATCTATTAGATGTTGCGGTAATTATCCATAATGTGGATAAGAATCTTTTGGGAAGATGTTTCTTCCTCTAGATTCTTATTCTTCCTTTATTGATAATTACCCTAACCTCCATGGAAAACATGTGCAACCGGGCCTTTATACTACGGTGTCACCGTTACCTCGAGGTGTAGGGTGCCGTAAGGAGCGGTTGTGCGTGTATGCATGGAGTTCTAATTCTTTTGAAGGGGCATGAAAGGGGTGAGAGATCTCATCTCTCAAACCTTTCCCTAAGGCTAACCCTAACAAGCGAGGAGATTACTCGCTCATTAGGGGATGAAAAAACATACTAATTAAAAGAGAATAAAAAGCACAGAAATAAAATTACTTACTAATTTGATGGCTCCCTCCAAGAAAGAATACAGAACAGATCTGAATTTTATTTATTGAAAAGAGGCATAGGGTTTTACAATTTTTGATTACAATTTATAAGTAAACAGGAGAATTTAGGGTTACGGGATTCGCACATGTGCAATTACAGATTTGCCCACGAAAAATCCCAACACCCGCACCGACGCACCGACACCAGAAGTTTCCACCGACACGGGCACTTAATGGCTGCGGAACCGCGGCATTTGTTGGCTTGGGCCGCGGTTCCGCGGCCCTTTGGTGAGCTCAGCTCACCAAACTTCCTGGGATGCATACTGGGTATTTCGGCTTTCTATTTCCATAGTTCTTTTTTCTTTTGGGCTTCTTATTCTACTCTAGATGTTTCAGTGAAAACTTGTAGCGATCTTTTAACCGTTTGCCTTGACATTTTGGACCTTGCACTGTTCTTCGTCTAGGCTTGACTAGGATCCGTCTACTTGTTGGTCAAAAGTCCGTTTTCTGTATCAACTTTCGTCTTTTTCACTGTATTCGCATCCAAGAGCCTGTATCTGTAACATGCAACAAACGTGCCTCAAGAGTACCTGTTTATTTATAAAACGGATAAAATAGGGGAATGAAAAATGCAATATTATGGTCTGAACACATCCCTAACCCAGTGGTAGCATCCTTACATCGTGTTCTCATCCTGTTCAGTGAAACGGACGTGTTTGGACGGCTACGCGCACGTACGTGCGTCCGTTCTTGGGGGTATGCTTTTAAACTATAAAATACTTCATTTTAAATTTTGGAACCCGCCAATAATTTTCTTATTTCAAATTCAAATTTTTGGACCCGATCCGGACGCAATTCTAAAATATTTTACATTTGCGCCAAATCCTAATTTCTAATATTTTTTAAACCGTCGAATATAAATTCAACCCTAGATAATATTTTTCCTATTATCTTAAAATCTTTTAAAAAGTTTTTCCTCACTGTACCCCCCCCCCCGTAAATCTTCTTCTTTCTTTCCTTAGTTGGCCACGAGTCAATCAAAATCCACCTTAGCCCCGGGGGCCCCAACGTTTGTCTCTCCTCTCTCCTTCTCTCTCTCTCTCTCTCTCTTTTCCCTTCTCTCTCCACGCTAAGTGCCAAGATTCTCTCTCCTCTCCGCTTTCTCTCACCTCTCGATCTCTCACTTCCTATCTATCTATCTCTCTCCCCCCATTTCTCTCTCTCTCTCCTTTATATATTATGCTCTTCCTGCTTATTTCTCCAGAAGCCAGAACCCAACCCCCGTTAACCCTAGCCGCCTCATTTTCCCTCACCGATGCGACCATCGCCGTTCGTCACAGCTCGTCACCCTCACCCCCTTTCTCACTTCTCCTTCTCCGTTCCATGCACGCGCATCGAGCGCCGGTGTGCACAGCCGAGGCCTGCACGTCTCCTCACCGCGACGATCACCGGAGTGATCTCGTCGCCGTCCACGATTCCAGATCGACGTAGCGGTGAATTTCCACACCCTTTCCTTCCTACCTTCTTCTTCCTTTCCTTATTCTTTTTCTGTGCTTGGCCGATGTCTCCCTGCAGACAGTTCGCCGGAGCTGTGGCCATCGACGACTCGTCCTGTGTCCCTGGCATCATGTACAACTCCGGTATGCAACCTCCCTTCCCCATCTTCTTTCTCTTCTTCTTCTTTTTCCTCTTTTTCTTCATAGTAAACTTCTTCATTGAAAATAGTTTCTGTAGAATCGTCGGAGTCCGTCGATCTCATCACCGTGGTCTCACCTTCGCCGTTAGCACCCCCTGCAGCCAGTAAGCTATCCCTCCTTCACTTTCTCTTCATCCATTCCTGTTCTTCACCCTTTCTTCTATTATTTATACCTTGTTCACTGTTTTGGTATTTGGCCGGAATCCAACGGTGCCGACGACGTTTCCCGACGATCCAGCAAGGAACCCTGACCCGTGTGACTCCACTGTTCGTTGTTTGGGTTCATTCCGTGAACCGTGCGCGCGTCATGATTTTTTCCCCGCCGACGTGTAACGTTCCATTTTCCCGATTCGCGACCCGTCGAGGCAAGTGAAACTTGCTAAATGCTATTTTAGACTATTCATATGCTAAATTAATTATTTCCTGGTAAATCCTTATTTAGAGTTGATAACGATGGATTTCAAATTAACCGTATAAGGTTCCGTTACACATTTTATGATTCCGAACTTGAGACTTAATCTTGCATCGAATTATTTATATCTAACAATCACCTATACATGATAGATCACATTTTGTTTGCTGCTATGGTACTTTTATTCCAGTTTGGCCTATCAGACATCCATGTGCAACTTTAACCGGTCTAATTACAATTGCATTCATTAAACAGATTATACATGTCGTCGCATCCTTGGGACACTCAATATTTATTAACCTATTTCCAGCAGTTACATCTATCATTCTGTATTCACATTATGTTGACACTGTCTGTTTAACACAATTGATAACTGTGCAGCTAAATAAACAAATCAGCTTTATTGCTTAACTAATTGATTAGATCATGTTGTTGATAACCATGCTTGATTATGTAACTGATTATGAGCACACCCATGATATCGTTTACACCTTGACATGACTTGCTACATAAAAATTGATTGACTCGACATGGTACCGTACACTACTTGACTTGACCTGGTGTACCATGACTTGATCCGTTACCTGATCTTGTGTCTAATGCCATCAAACATGACATGTAGTCCTCACGGACCGTTCCTGTTGTCTATCCAGACAAACCTGCTTACCCGATCCTGTGTTGGAATTAATTCTTGATTTCTGAATACCAGACTTGACATATACATATAACTTGGTGGTATGGGGAAATCAAGGGTGAAACCTGACTTGTAACTCAACAGTTCGATACTTGTTCTGATCAGTTTTAGAGGCTAGGCCGGCCTTGGGATGATGCTGCTGACATCATTCATCTGTACATATTCCTGTAATAGTGCCTAGCGGCATGTCTCGGTTTCAGCCCGAGAATCTGGACCGTGGTCCAGGGTATGCACGGGATACTATTGAGTTACATCGATGATTCATCAATTTGATTTCAAAGACCTTAGAACAGAAAACCTGATAGAACAGTTTAGTTTACTTAATGCACATTGCCCTGCACTGACCTGATTTACATTATGTTAGTGTATATGCCCTAGAGGCCATTACTGTATCATACTAGTTTGTATATTACTTAATGGAAGCTTGGGATATTCACCTTGTATAGACAATCTTGCTTAATATAGTAGTATGCTACTTGGTTTGTTTTTACTTTAATGTGTATATGTGTTTATTTTAGTATATCACCTTTACACATTAGTGGAGCCCTTAGGATCATTGCTTGATTACCAGCGTTGTGATGGTGTTGGGGTAAAAATTTACACCCCCGTTGACCGAGTCAAGGTCAAGGTCAACCCCAAGCCAGGTGAGCCAAGGCCCAGGTCAAGCGGGCCCATGCCCAAGTCGAGCCCGCGGCCAGCCTCCTCCATGCTAAAATATAGATCATGTAATAAATAATTTTTATGTAATTTTTTATACATGAATGTATGCAAAATGGGCATAAAGCCAAATTTTTGTAAGCCCATGGCTTATGTGCAAAAATAAAATGGCACATGAGCCATGGGATAGGCAAAAATGCCATTTTGTGAAGCCCAAGGGGCTATATGCAAATATGTAAGCCTATAAAAGACAACATGATGATGAATAAAAGATATACTTTTCATTCTCTCCACAAAAATTTTAGATCTGAGATCTTTTGTGCCTCCTGCTCCTTCTCCAAGGTTCTAAACCTTCTCATTTCTTTTGAATTAAATCAAGAGTTTTACTCTTTCTTTTCAAAAACTAAGAAGTCTTCCACCATAAAACCCACAAAGGGGAACTTGGATCTACCATTAGATCTCAGAAAGGAGAGATTTTTAGATCTCACATCTCTTGATCATCAAGATCCAGCCAACAGAGGAGGAAGAGGAAGAATCCCTTTCATCAACCAAAACAATTTAGGAGTTTAACTCCATATATTTACATATATATATATATATATATAATAAATATTTCCTTTCTGAAGCATAGCTTCTGGTTCTGGGACTAAAAGTCCCTTTGTCTCGCCAGCACCCAGCGCTCGAGCGCAAAGCGCCCACGTGCCGACACGTGGCGCGCTTGCGCTCAGGCGCACTGCGCTCGAGCGCAAAGCGCCCACATACCGACACGAGGCGCGCTTGCGCTCAGGCGCACTGCGCTCGAGCGCAAAGCGCCCACGCACCGACACGTGGCGCACTGCGCTCAGGCGCAAAGCGCCCATATGCCAACACGTGGCGTACTGCGCTCAGGCGCACTGCGCTCGAGCGCAAAGCGCTCATGTGCCGACACGTGGCGCGCTTGCGCTCCAGCGCACTGCGCTCAAGCCCAAAACGCCCACGTGCCGACACGTGGCGCGCTTGCACCTGAGCGCACAGCACCTAAGCGCACAGCGCTCAAGGCGCTGGCCCCACGCATCCTTGGATGCCTTTTCCCCCTCTTTCTTTTATATATATATATATACATATATATATACACATATGTATACATATTTACACACACACATACTCCGCGACACTGTCCCTGTTAGAACTCTGCGTGGCTCCCGATATATCCAAACCCCCCTTTCAAAACACAACACACGTACACTGCACATTGAGTTCGCATGACCATTTTAACCCGTTAATCGGAGGTTCCCTCGCCCCAAAGGCGAGGGGTAATTAACGGCAGCTTAGTCCGCGGCTGCCGGAGATTTGGATCCCCACAATCAATAAACCCCGGCCTACCCTAGGCAGGGGGAATCTGTAGTATACGCCTGACAAGCGCGCGTGTATTCCCATCTCAATGGGGTGACGAAAAACACTCTACAGATTCTGGCACGCCCGGTTGGTCCAATCTCTCCTCCCATATTTCGGGTTAAGCGTTCATGTGAACTCAATCAATGTACATATCTGTATTTATACTAAAAATAATGCTTTTTCATGTAGATTTTCAAGCAATCACCTTCCGACGATGTCTTCGATGATGAACTCAGCTCCCGTCTTCTACACGATGAGGATAGACTCTAGGACGGTCCTTCCGGCCAGTCTCGGGCGACAATGGGAGGAGCCGCTGCTACCATTCGGCTCTATTATGTTCATGCCAGTTGGCGCCATCCCAGCTCCTCAAGCCCCGGTGGTAGACAAACCGGTCTCGAAAGGCAGGAGACCAAATGTGGTGATCTCAAGGGTGCCCCAACCCAAACGCAAGTCGGTGTCTGAACGACTTTCCTTGGCCCCAGCTGGGGGTAAGGCCATCAACACCAACAAAGCTACAACGCGTCCCGAGCAAGCTCCAGCGGTTCTCTTGACCACTGCTCAATCGGGTGTCTTCTTTAAGCTCCCCGCCAATGAGAAAGAGACGACTAGATATGAGGTCCACACTGTCTACGTGGTGGGCACGCGCAGCAAGAGCAAGGACGGGGCCACCACGTCCCAAATCCAATCTGGCGTGAATATGGCTGCCACATCCCAAGGCCAGCTTCCTCTGGAAGGTAATGAAGACCTTCCCAGTGAGGCTAATAAGCAGAAAGACCCTTCGGTCCATGAGGAGTCAGGCTCGGAAAGCGAAGAAGAGCCGACTTTCCGCCCCAGGACCGCGGAGCAAGAGCTGCTTCAAGAGCTCCGAAAGCAGCTCAGAAACAAAGACAAGGAGATGGACAAACTCTACTCCAAAATCGATGACTTGACGAGTGTCGTGATGCAGCTCACGGTTCGACTTGCCTCTCAGCCGCCCAATCGAGCGGAGGGCTCTGCTCGTGAACCGGGAAATGGTGTCCCAAAGCAGCCGACGCCTATTCCCTCAAATCTAAAAGTGGGCGAACTACATGAAAGCCAGTCGCATCCTATCTCGGGAAATGTCTTGGCTATCGATGACAGTAGCCCGCTAACTCAAGATCAAATCATGGATTGGGTTGCCAGCAAAGTCAAAACATTGGTGGCCGAAGCCGAAGCACAAAAGGATATCAGCAGTAGTGGGAGGCCATGTCCTACTCAGTATGATCTGGTAGAATTTCCTAGCGGCTATGTCATCCCCAAATTCGGAAGATTCGATGGGACGGGAAATGTGAATCAGCATATCGCCCACTTCAAAGCCTCATGCGGGAACACTGGGGGCAACGATGCGCTTCTCCTCCGCCAGTTCGTTAATAGCTTGACCGATGTTGCTTTTGACTGGTACGCGAGCATACCGGATTGCTCCGTCACAACTTTTGTCCAAATGGAGTCTCTGTTTCGGCAAAGGTTCATGAGCGTCAGCGATAAGATCACCATTGCCGAGCTCGTAAGGACCAAGCCCAAGAACAACGAAAGCAGCACGGATTTTATAACCCGATGGCGCAATCTCTCCGTCAAATGCGAACCGCCGATAGAGCAGGACCAATCTGTCAATCTCCTTGTCGGAAATCTCAACAACTGGATGGCCCCGTTTCTATGTACCGTGGGCCTCAAAAAATTCCAAGAGCTGACCAGAAAAGTCCAGATGTTGGAACGCTCAAAGCAGGAGTCCTCCTCTGACTCCCAAAATAACAATAGGTCCTGGAGAAACCGAAAGGACGAAAATCGCAAAGGCGGAGGTTCTGACGATACTGAATCTTTTAACATTTCGGCTAACCGAAATAAGCAAGGGTTGAGCGGACCTAGCGCCAACCAGCCTCGAAAGCCAATGTTCGGAGAGGGAGGAGAATCTCCGCTGAAAGAGAAGCTGGATAAGGTCTATTCCTTCAGAAGGGACAAAATCCGTAAAATATTCAAAGACGCCCTGAAGAACGGTCTACAACTGCCAGAGTCAAAAAGACCGCAGGAAGCGAATAGGACCGACGACCCCAAATACTGCCCCTATCACAGAGTGATAGGTCATGCCATTGAGGACTGCTTCGTCTTCAAAGATTGGGTCGAAAAGCAATACAAGGCAGGAGAGATAGAACTGTCCAAAGGCGTGTTAACAAACAGTCAAGCTGCAACCGCCAATTTCATACAAATGGAGACCGAAGTTCTTCGTGAAACTGATTCTCTCAGACATCTGCCTTTCTCTGAAAACAATCGACCACCACGTCATTAAACTGGGAACAGTCGACCACCACGTCATTAAACTGGAAACAGTCGACCACCACGTCGCTAAACTGGGAATAATCGACCTCTAAGTCGTTAAACTGGGAATGTAAAAATATATATATATGTGTAAATAAAAAAATGTGTAAATAAAAGAAAAATAAAGAAAAGCCGAAATGATGGGGCAACTCGCAATAAAAATCAGCGAGTAAAATAAAGATGAAAATAAAGCCGAAATGATGGGGCAACCGCGAATAAAAGCCGAAATGATGGGGCAATCGCGATCTTCGCGATAAGAAAAGCTGAAATGATAGAGCAATCGCGGTAAAACTAAAACGAAAAAAAAACAACGGCGAATGATGAGTCGCTCCTGGTACCATATTCCAGTGCAGCGATGCAGACGCCAACCAAAATCCAATTTTTCAAAATTCTCCCAGCCCTACGGCCAGTCCCCAAATTGACTGCCGTATACAATCTACGGGCTCAAATAGTTCTCAGCATACCCATGCCCCACTGCAGCCACCAGATACGCGGCTGGTCTCCGCCTTTGGAATTATGCTCCATTGAGAAGACCCACTCTTGTGTCCTCACGATACATGAGGAGAACAAACCTTTGCGGGATCCTTACGACCCACAAAGGAAAAACACACTTAGGAGTCCCCACGACTCCTAAGGAGAAAATACACCTGCGAGATCCTTACGACTCGCAGGGAGAAAATGCTTTTATGGGGCCCTCATGGCCCATAAAATTGAAAAGCCTTAGGCGATGGGGATCTAAACCTGTCTCCTAAGCCTTCGCTTTCCAAATTCCATACCCCAATGGCGAATGATGAGTCGCTCCTGGTACCATATTCCAGTATAGCGATGCAGACGCCAACCAAATTCCAAATCCCATACCCCAATGGCGAATGATGAGTCGCTCCTGGTACCATATTCCAGTGCGGCGATGCAGACGCCAACCAAATTCCAAATCCTATACCCCAATGGCGAATGATGAGTCGCTCCTGGTACCATATTCCAGTGCAGCGATGAAGACGCCACCAAAGTCCCAAAATTTTTGTGGCCCTACGGTCTGGATCATACATCCTGCAAAACCGTATACAATCCACGGGCGTAAAACAATCCCAATCTCTCCAAAAAAATAATAAAATAAAAATAAAAAAAGGGTATGTCCACAAGCAAAATGGGCATGGATGAAAACCCGAAAGGGCTCCGTGAGTAAAAACAGCAGGACTGCCGGCGAGTTTGTGAAAACCCGATAGGGCGCAAACTCATGAAAAAGAGATGAAATGCACTCACAAGGTCTTCTCGACTTTGTGAGGAGAAAATTCCCGCGTGAGATCCTTACGACTCACAAAGGAGCAACACACTTGGGAGTCCCCACGACTCCTAAGGAGAAAATGCACTTACGGGATCCTTACGACCCGTAGGGAGAAAATGCTTTGTGAGACCCTTACGGCTCACAAAATTGAAAAGTCTTAGGTGATAGGGACCTGCCATCGTTTCCTAATAAGCAAACGCAAATGATGATTCGCTCCTGGTACCATATTCCAGTGTAGCGATGCTGATGCCAAAAAAAAAAAACAATTCCCAAATCCTCTCATGACAATTGATGATTCGCTCCTGGTACCATATTCCAGTGTAGCGATGCTGATATCAACCCAAATCAAATCAAACCAACAACCTCTGCGGCGGAATCATGCTTCGTCCCAGAATTACCCCGTGTCGAAATCATGCTTCGCCTCGGGATAACGACCTCCTCGTCGGAATTATGCTTCGTCTCAGAATACACCCCGTGTCGAAATGATGCTTCGTCTCGGTGTACCTGCCTTCCCTGTCGAAATTATGCTTCATCTCGTAATCAAGTCAGCCAACAAGCTCTACGCCGGAATCATGCTCCATCTCAGAATATACCCCGTGTCGAAATCATGCTTCGCCTCGGGATATTTGCCTTCCTTGTCGGAATTATACTTCGCCTAGGAATCTACCTCTGCATCGAAATCATGCTTCGGTCAGAATGTCTGCCGCCCTTCGGAACGATGCTCCGATCCCCTTCGGAATGATGCTCTGATCCCTGGAATCATGCTCCGCCCTTCGGAATGATGCTCCGATCCCTGGAATTATGCTCCGCTCTTCGAAATGATGCTCCGATCCCCTGGAATGATGCTCCGCTTATCGGAATGATGCTCTGATCCCGGGAATGATGCTCCGCTCATCGGAATGATGCTCTGATCCCTGGAATCATGCTCCGCTCTTCGGAATGATGCTCGGATCCTTGGAATCATGCTCCGCTCTTCGGAATGATGCTCCGAACCCTGGAATCATGCTCCGCTCATCAGAATGATGCTCCGATCCCTGGAATTATGCTCCACAAATCGGAATGATGCTCCGATCCATAGAATTATGCTCCACAAATTGGAATGATTCTCCGATCCCCGGGAATCATGATTCCCGAGGGATACTCCGACCTTGGAATTATGCTTCGTGAATCAGAATGATGCTCCGATCCCCGGGAATCATGCTCCCCGGGATGATGCTTCGCCTCCGGAATGATGTTCCACCTCGAAGTTCAGCTTCAAGATCCATCAATTTCATGCACACAACTCAAATGTGCGGTGTGCATTTATTGATGGGGGGCACTTTGTTGGGGTAAAAATTTACACCCCCGTTGACCGAGTCAAAGTCAAGGTCAACCCCAAGCCAGGTGGGCCCAAGCCCAGGTCAAGCGGGCCCATGCCCAAGTCGAGCCCGCGGCCAGCCTCCTCCATGCTAAAATATAGATCATGTAATAAATAATTTTTATGTAATTTTTTATACATGAATGTATACAAAATGGGCATAAAGCAAAATTTTTGTAAGCCCATGGCTTATGTGCAAAAATAAAATGGCACATGAGCCATGGGATAGGCAAAAATGCCATTTTGTGAAGCCCAAGGGGCTATATGCAAATATGTAAGCCTATAAAAGACAACATGATGATGAATAAAAGATATACTTTTCATTCTCTCCACAAAAATTTTAGATCTGAGATCTTTTGTGCCTCCTGCTCCTTCTCCAAGGTTCTAAACCTTCTCATTTCTTTTGAATTAAATCAAGAGTTTTACTCTTTCTTTTCAAAAACTAAGAAGTCTTCCACCACAAAACCCACAAATGGGAACTTGGATCTACCATTAGATCTCAGAAAGGAGAGATTTTTAGATCTCACATCTCTTGATCATCAAGATCCAGCCAACAGAGAAGGAAGAGGAAGAATCCCTTTCATCAACCAAAACATTTTAGGAGTTTAACTCCATATATATATATATAATAAATATTTCCTTTCTGAAGCATAGCTTCTGGTTCTGGGACTAAAAGTCCCTTTGTCTCGCCAGCACCCAGCGCTCGAGCGCAAAACGTCCACGTGTCGACACGTGGCGCGCTTGCGCTCAGGCGCACTGCGCTCGAGCGCAAAGCGCCCACGTGCCGACACGTGGCGCGCTTGCGCTCAGGCGCACTGTGCTCGAGCGTAAAGCGTCCACTTACCGACACGTGGCGCGCTTGCGCTCGGGCGCACTGCGCCCGAGCGCAAAGCGCCCACGCACCTACACGTGGCGCACTGCGCTCAGGCGCAAAGCGCCCACATGCCGACACGTGGCGTGCTGCGCTCGAGCGCAAAGCGCCCACGTGCCAACACGTGGCGCGCTTGCGCTCAAGCGCACTGCGCTCAAGTGCAAAACGCCCACGTGCCGACACGTGGCGCGCTTGCGCCTGAGCGCACAGCACCTAAGCGCACAGCGCTCAAGGCGCTGGCCCAACGCATCCTTTGGATGCCTTTTCCCCCTCTTTCTTTTTTATATATATATATATATATACATATATACATATATATATATATACACATATGTATACATATTTACACACACACATACTCCGCGACACTGTCCCTGTTAGAAAAAATTTCTAACGGAGCGCTGCCCCGCACCCAGCAAGGAGGCTGCTAGCCCCCTTGACCCCCAGCCCGCTATCCGGGTAGCGGGACCCCTGTAAAAACTCTGCGTGGCTCCCGATATATCCAAACCCCCCTTTCAAAACACAACACACGTACACTGCACATTGAGTTCGCATGACCATTTTAACCCGTTAATCGGAGGTTCCCTCGCCCCAAAGGCAAGGGGTAATTAACGGCAGCTTAGTCCGCGGCTGCCGGAGATTTGGATCCCCACAATCAATAAATCCCAGCCTACCCTAGGCAGTGGGAATCTGTAGTATACGCCTGACAAGCGCGCGTGTATTCCCATCTCAATAGGGTGACGAAAAACACCCTACAGATGGCAGTCACACTAGTGGGGGCTGGGTAATCCACAAGCACATCCTTATGCAGGTCCCTAGTCATAGGACTATCGAAACAGGGCAACGATACTCCGGAGTAGAGTAGCGTATGCGCTTCTCATCCCAGTGGGGGAGACGGTTTGTCCCACAGCCGTCAGTACGTCATACTTGAGATAGTATGCGGGTGCTCGTTAGGTTACGAGTACACTGGACAAGACTCGAAGGGAACTGTTGGTTGGTACTATACCTATCGTCAGTTGTCAGTTCTCTGGTGACATGAGTACAGATTAGTCCGCTGACTTGACACTGTCACTTCGCCTCGAGTGTGTTCCCACTGTACTTAGATTACTACCCTACCACGGCTCAAAGGAGTCGTGCAAATAGGTAGTAGTTAGGTTAAGTCCCGAAGCATTTGGAGGCAGTGACGGTCAGACAGGATTCGTCTCTCCCGGTATTGGGGATTGACATCGCGTTGTGTCTAGGAGAGCCATTACACGAGTAGTCCCTGGCCAGGGCAAGCGAGATATACTGGTAGGTTTCCAGTGCTATCTCAGGGTGTTCTGGGCTACACTCCGACACGACTTGTACTGCTAGTAGGGGACTGACGTTTACCGTCCCCCTAGGCCCGCCATGCGATGTATCAAACGAACAGACCGTACTGTACAGAGATTGTCACGTTCAGACTCAGTAGGAGTTCAGATGGGTTTTACCTCGTCAGTCTTCTTGTCGGCATCTACCTGGGGACCGTTACGCACAGCTAGTGCCGCTTGCGGTCTGTGGTTAAACCCACTGCCAGCGTAGTGTCGAGTCTTTAGAGTCCTACACAGAAAGCTATTCGCCTTTAGGCAAAAGAGTAGAGGTCGCATGGTTTTGCGAAAGGTCGCATGGTTTTACGACAGGGTTCGGTCACATCCGTGCACTTGTGCACGTTTGGTGTCCGGACAGTTAACACTAGCGGGATTTGGTTTAAGCCAGATCCTAGTGTACGTTTTGGGATTGGTTTTATCTCGTTTGTATGCGTGTTCCTCGGAATGCGGTGCGGGTGTGTATGCACAGTTGACAGAGAGACAGAGGCAGAGGATTCTCATTGGGGTTATTGACTGTTGACTGTTCACAGTTAACCATTGACTTTTGCTAAACCCTAATGAGAATAAGAAATATGATTAATGATAATATTAATTAAGTATTATTGTGTCATGGTTGAGATGAGGGGTTGACTTTGTTGACTTGTTGACTTTGTTGACCGGTTGACTAGGTTGGACTAGTTGACCATTATCATTGCAATGGCTATCATTTCATGGCAAAGACTTTTGCTTGCTTGTTTATTTTTGAAAATTGAGTGCATGAAATGATATGGCCATTTTGACTTGAACCAACACATAATACTCAATTACTATTATGAGTAATCATGGTTTTGGATTATGAGAGCTTGGATGGCAAAAGACTTTCTCATTCTCTCATTTTCATTTCTCTCTCTTGCTTGAGCTCTCCCTCTTGCTCTTCCTCTTGGTCTCTCTCTAGCTCAAGGCAACACCCTCTCATGAGTTGAGAAACATTGCCTTAGAGATAAAAGAAAATCCATATCACTTCTCTACCCATCCTAGTTCACAAGGTTTAGCAAACCAAGTGTTCTAGTTTCTTCAAGTTTGAAGAAGAAGCCAAAGGTAGAAGCTTTCAGGTGGATCCATCTTCGGCGCAAGGAGACGACGAGGTGAGGCCGATCCGTACACCGGAAAGAGTTGAAGACGAAGGAGTTCAAGAAAGGTATAACCCCCTAACCGAGTAGGTAAAACTCTTGTTAGGTTTGTTAGTTAGTTGTTTAACGAAGATCCGTATTTTGAGTCCATGTTACCACCTCTTGAAAATTGGTTTTCATCATTTCCGCAAGCCCGTAAGTTCCGGGAGAGGTAACGTGGACTTACAGTGGTATCAGAGCCTAGTTAAACACTATCTAACATGTTAGCAAAGTAAGTAGAAGTTCGATCGGAGAAAATATCACGAAACATACCCGAATAGCATAGTTTCTGCCGATTTTTTCCTCTGTTCAAAAAATAATAAATCATACATGAAAAATCGGCTCAGGCTTTTGTTAGGACACCCAAGAAAACAGGTCCACTGACTCGGTCAAAGCGCCGCGGAACCGCGGCCGGAGCTTACTCCCGCCGCGGAACCGCGGCCGAGTTGACTCGGTCGTGGCACTGTTTTCTTGCATAGTGTTTCTGGGGTTGTTTTAGGATTTTTACAATATGTTTTTTTTGCCCAGATTTTCCAGAAAGCAAAATTAGTTTTTGGGGCTTGAAAATCCGTATTTTGATCGAACTTCTAAAGACATAAGCTAACGGGTATATATCTGTGATGTGTTATATGTATTGAACGTCCGCTAATCGCTATACGTCGATTAGTGGGGGTAATACATATCTGTGATCTGTAATGTTGATGGTATGTGTATATGAATTCATTGGATTGTCGCGGATGAAAAGCCGGGGGTTGTGAGATGAGAGTTTTTCCTTTTATCTTTCAATTCATGTAATATGTAAATTGATGTAATATTATTTTTGGCCGCACAACCGGGTCGGGGTTGTAGTCGTCATTGTATAATTTCTTTTTACTGTTTTTGCTCCTAGGATAGACCCAAGGTGGGGTGCACAAACTACCGGGTATCTCGAAGTGCCGAGTGGCCTACTCACATCGTTGAGGGAGGTTGCTCCGCTTCGGATATTTGGCGGGTAGTTTGCCGCACCCGTAGGGGTCTAGGGTGGGGTATTGGCTATTCATCGCGACCGTGTAATCCGTATTTCGTTACAGGCTCGTACGAATTGCGGATTCCTAGTATATCCAATGTGTTCATCTGTGATATGGAATGGCTATCATTACATGTGACGAATGGGTATATCTATATATGATATCTATTTAGGCGTTGCTTATGTTTTGCATCCGCGCTAGTCCATCCCCCGCTCTGTCGTTAGTTAAGTAACTTAACGGGTAATGACGGGGCTCCGTGGCGAATGCGGATGGCATAAGCGTACGTCATATTTTCGTTGTTTTCTGCAATGGTAGGATTAATTGATGGGACGCATTAAAATTAATGCAAGAAAAATAAACCAAGTAAAATTCGTTGGAACACTTTCAAAACCACCCGGTTTCTTTTCAAAAAGAACTTTTAAACGCGGAGCTTAAGCCACTCCTTTTAAAAGCTATCTCGTTCCATCGATTATATCAAGTTCACTACGTTCACGGTTTTGCCAAAACCATACGTAGCCCTCCATCATTTCAGTTAAATATTAGTTAGTATTCAAGCTATGTATTTTGAACTCACGCCAAGGCATAGTGATTGGTAGCTGCCGGATATTTATATGTTGCATAGATAGAATGCGTTGGTTTGAAACAGTCGTACTGCCATTTTGGCCTACGTCAAGGGTAGGTACGGATGGGTTCAAATTAACCTGGATAATGATGGGAAGAACTTGACATGTGACTTATGACATTTTGACCTCACACCAAGGTCATAAGAGCATGGGGAAAAAATCCACATCGGGAGTTTCAAAAGAACTGAAACTTGCTAGCGCTGCATACCATTTGGAGTGTGATGATTCTGGTAGGATTCCTTTAGTTTTGTCACGCAATGATATTTAGATCCCGATCCTACTGTGAGTATATGCTACTCCTCGGGAAATTTCTCACTTAACGATCAATGCTATAAACCAAGCAGGTGTCTAGAAAGGTGTTAGCGGGGCTACGCCCACAGGGAAAAGAGGTTATTTAATTAAGGAACTTCGCGAAAGCGTTGGAAAACCTCCCTCGAAGTACCGACACCAGCCTGGCCGAACGGTTAAGCAAGTATTGTACGGTGAGATTGATCCTGACTAATTCTTCCTTTTTGGTTTGAGGAAGGATTCGAGAGACAGTGGGAGCCATCCTGTTTAGACAAATTAAAAACCACTCTAAACTTGCAAGAGCATCATGCTAAAGTGTTTCTTCTCTCTCTCCTAATTGCAGCGACCAAACATCATGACCGGACTTAAGTTACTACTAGATAAAAACATACTGACAGGGCCAAACTACAAAGATTGGCTCAGGAATGTCAAAATGGCAATCACTTATGACAAATTGGGGTATCTTCTTACCACCAAAGCTCCCCATGTCCCACCTCCAGCGTCGCGGATAAGGAAATCCGTAAGACTTGGGAGATCGACTGCGCGAAGGCTAAGTGCCTCGTGCTTGCCTCTATGGACAATGAACATCAGAGGAGGCACGAGAATATGGACCTCGAATCCATATTTCTCCATACAAAAGAACTGTATGGAGAGCAATCTCGTATCGCCAGATACGAAGTGTCGAAGAAGTTGTTTTCGGCAAGGTTGGCCGTCGGATTATCGGTAGCGGAACACGTGCTTAAGATGAGAGGCTTCATTGAGGAGCTCGCGGACTTAGGGACCACGTTAGAGAACAAGCTCTATACGGACTTAATTCTCCAGTCCCTTCCTTCCACTTACGCCCAGTTTATCCAGAACTTCAACTTGCAAGAAAAAGAAGTTGAACTTTCAGAACACCTCAACATGCTGAGGAGTGCATAGGGCACCCTACAGAAAGGTAGGGAAACGTCCACTTTGTTTGTAGGAGGATCTTCCTCTTATAGGTCCAAGGCGAAAGCCAAGGGAAAGAAGAAGAAAGCCCCCGCCAAACCAAGGGGCGGTGTTAGTAAAGTGGATACGAAGGGAAAGACAAAAGCAACAGAGGTAGCGGGCAAGCTTGTGGGAAAGGAAGAATGCTTTTACTGTCACAAGAGTGGACAATGGAAAAAGGATTGCAGGGCTTGGAAAGCCAGAACACAGGATCTGAAGCAAGTTGCGGCTTCAGCTTCAGGTGTGTATGTTATTGAAAACTATTTATCAATAAACTCTACTTCCTGGGTATTGGATACCGGATCAGGATCTCATATCTGTAATTCTTTGCAGGCGTTGAGAAACCGTAGGTTTTTGAAGGTAGGTGACATGACCCTCAAAGTTGCAAACGGAGCTAGCATGGATGCTAAGGCCGTGGGGGACTATCACCTGGGAATGTCAGATGGACAAGTTTTGGTTTTACGTAATTGCTTTTTTGTACCCAACGCAACTTGTAATATCATTTCTGTATCTTTGATTTCTAAAGAAGGTTATGAATTTGCGTTTGTAAGTAATGTTGTAAACATTCACCTTAATCAAGTTCTGATTGGGTCAGGTACATTAAGCAATGGTATATACGTATTAAACCAACCACAGATTTTCAATGTCCAGAATACACACAAAAGAAAGTCTCCAGAAATAAATTAGACTTTCTTATGGCATTATAGACTGGGTCACATCAATGAGAGAAGGTTGACGAAGTTACATACAGAAAGATATTTGGATCCGTTCGAATATCAATCGTATGCCACTTGTCAATCCTGTCTCAAAGGAAAGATGACAAAAACTCCGTGCACTGGACACGGAGTAAGAGCGAGCGAGCTCTTGGGACTCGTACACAGCGACGTGTGCGGTCCAATGTCTACACATGCGCGAAGCGGTTATTCTTACTTCATTACTTTTACGGATGACTTTTCAAGGTACGGTTATGTCTTCTTAATGAAACATAAATCCGAAGCCTTTGGAAAATTCCAGGAATATAAGAATCAAGTAGAAAAACAAACCGGCAAAAGTATCAAGACACTGAGATCGGATCGAGGTGGTGAATACTTGACTGCCGAGTTCCTGGATTACTTAAAAGAGAACGGAATTCTCTCTCAGCTTACTCCTCCATACACTCCGCAACATAACGGTGTATCGGAGAGACAGAACCGGACCCTATTGGATATGGTACGCTGATGAGTAACACTGAGTTACCGCGATCATTCTGGGGATATGCACTAGAATCAGCTGCATACCTTTTGAACCGAGTTCCAACTAAGACTGTGCCTACAACACCATATGAGATATGGAGTGGGAAGAAACCCTATCTTCAATATCTGAAGATCTGGGGATGTCCGGCTTTTGTCAAAAAGCAGCATGCGGACAAACTCGAGGCATGCTCAGTACTGTGCAAGTTTGTGGGATACCCAAAGAACTCCAGGGGGTATCTCTTCTATTACGCAGAGGAACAAAAGATCATTGTTTCTCGTAATGCCCATTTTCTGGAACACCAGTTCTTAGAAAAGGAAACAAGTGGGAGCGAAATAGAACTGGAAGAAATTCCAGAACCACAGACTATTACTGAAAGCTTAGTAGAACCAGAGGGTTCAAAAGAACCTGACATTCCTACGCCGCTCCACAGGAGCAGTACGCAGTCTCATCCGCCCGAGAGATACTACGGTTTTCTTATAGACGGGGATAGAGAGGATTGCATCATTGATTATTATGAGCCGACTAGCTTCCAGCAGGCCATTCAGAGCGTTGACTCAGTAAAATGGCTGAATGCAATGCGGACCGAAATGGAGTCCATGTACACCAACAAAGTATGGACGTTGGACGTTGCTCCAGATGGGGTAAAACCCGTAGGATGCAAATGGATCTTCAAAAGGAAGATTGGTGTAGATGGACAGGTTGAGACCTATAAAGCTAGACTGGTTGCAAAGGGTTTTCTTCAAAGACCTGGTTTGGACTATGGGGAGACCTTTTCTCCAGTAGCTATGCCGAAATCCATTCGGATCCTTCTTGCCATTGCTGCCTTCCACGATTATGAGATTTGGCAGATGGACGTAAAGACCGCTTTTCTAAATGGAAATTTAGAGGAGTGTGTTTATATGGACCAGCCAGAGGGTTTCATTCAGAGTGGGAGCAGCGGAAAGGTGTGCAAGTTGCTTAAGTCCATCTACGGACTAAAGTAGGCATCGCGGAGTTGGAACATCTGTTTTGATGAGACGGTCGAAGAATTTGGCTTTATCAAAAATCCAGATGAACCATGCATCTAAAGTAGATTTGTAGCGAGAACTGTAGTATTCCTCATTTTATACGTGGATGACATTCTCTTGATAGGAAATGACATTCCTATGCTACAATCTGTCAAAGGGTTCTTGTCACACAGGTTCTCCATGAATGACCTGGGTGATGCCTCATACATTCTGGGGATCCGGATCTATCGTGACAGATCCAAGAGGATACTGGCACATTCACAGTCCAGGTACATCGACACCATACTGAAAAGATTCAGTATGGAAGATTCCAAGCGCGGTAATCTACCGGCTTGTCTCGGGATCACCCTCTCCAAAGAGATGTCTCCCAAGACTGATTTGGAAAGGGATCGCATGTCTATTATACCCTACGCTTCTGCGGTAGGCTCTATAATGTATGCGATGTTGTGTACCAGACCGATGTAGCTTATGTACTGAGTATGGTAAGCAGGTATCAGTCAAACCCTGGGGAGAAACACTGGATAGCGGTAAAGAACATTCTCAAGTACCTGAGAAGGACTAAGGAGATGTTCTTGGTGTTTGGCGAAAAGGACCTCCAGATCGAGGCCTTTGCTGACTCCACCTTCCAGAGTGACAAGGATGATTCCATGTCCATGTCGGGTTATGTCTTTACCCTCAATGGAGGGGCGGTGTGTTGGAAGAGCTCCAAACAGGAAACCGTTGCTGACTCGACGATGGAAGCGGAATATATCGCTACTGCAGATGCCGCAAAAGAAGCTGTCTGGATAAGGAAGTTCTTAACTGAACTTCAGGTGGTTCCGTCCATTGTTGATCCAATACGTCTGTATAGCGACAACAACGGGGCTATAGCTTTAGCGAAGGAACCCAGGTCCCATCAGAGATCTAGACACATCTTGAGGCGGTATCACCTGATCAGGGAGATCGTGGGTCGCCAGGATATCGAGGTTCGGAGTGTTTCTATGGAAGATAACACTGCTGATACACTCACAAAGGCCATACCCCAGACTCAGTTCGAGCGGCTGATCGAGATGATAGGTCTTCGATACGCCAGTACATGGCCTTAGTGCAAGTGGGAGATTGTTAGTGTATATGCCCTAGAGGCCATTACTGTATCATACTAGTTTGTATATTACTTAATGGAAGCTTGGGATATTCATCTTGTATAGACAATCTTGCTCAATATAGTAGTTTGCTACTTGGTTTGTTTCTACTTTAATGTGCACATGTGTTTATTTTAGTATATCACCTTTACACATTAGTGGAGCCCTTAGGATCTTTGCTTGATTACCTGCGTTGTGATGGCAGTCACTGTTAGTTATGTATATGCCCTAGAGGCCATTGTTGTACATTTGATGTATATTATGATGGATGCTTAGATATATACAGAGAGGACTTTCTTGCTCGTCATGATAGTATGCTATTTGGTTTCACTTTATCTTAACATGTTGACTTGTATTGGTTTACTGTCTTACTCTCACATGTTGATAAAGCCCTTAGGATCTGTACTCGACTACTGGGACTATGATGAGATCATACTAGTGGGGGCCATAGTAGTCGATGAGTACATCCTATAACTGTTCCTAGTCTAGGGTATATCGAGACAGGGCATCGATACACCAGAGTAGACTAGCGTATACGCATCTTGACCCATATGATGGGCGATGGATGATCCCATATCCATCGGTGTTTGACATCAAGGATGATGTACGGGTGCTCAGTGGAGACTGGGTACACTGGACGGACTCGCCGAGAACTCCTAGTTGGTGATATACCACACGTCAGATCGCAGTTCTCCGGTGACACGGTACAGGGTAGTCTGTAGACTCGAGATCGTCATACAGTCTTGTGTGATTCCCACTGTGCTTTGATTTCCACCTTACCACGTCCAAGAGGGCGTGGAAAACGGTGGCTTTTGGGTACAGTCCCGAATCACATGGAGGCAATGAGCGATAGGAGGGGACTCGTCTCTCCCGGTATAGGGAGTTGATGTTGTGCTGTGTTCGATTGGCTATAACTGGAAGTCCCTGGCCAGGGATGATATAGAGATTTACTGGTAAGTGTTACTAGTAGTTTCTCGACCTGTTATGAGCCTCACATCGACACGACTTATCGGTTACTGGGGTCTGACGTTTAACACCCCTAGACTTGATATGCTACATATCAGACGAACAGACCGGACTGTACGGGAGTGTTACTGATTGGATTCACAGGAGAACGCACAGGCTAGCTTGTTGATCTTCTGATCGTTCAATACCTGGGTGGCTGTTACGTTTAGCTGACCGCTTGCAGCTTGTGGGTGTTTGATATGATCATCACCTGCTACCGGCGTATTGACGATTCTTTAGAGTCCTACACAGAGGTTTCTTGGCTCAGGCGAAACGGAGTAGAGGCACATATATGATATGTGCAGGACCGAGGATAATGCGATATGAGATACTGTATTATATTCTCGAGATATTTTGATATAAATCGGGACATCGGATCAAGTGTTGATTCGATAAATCGGTACATGATATATTAGCCGGTTATATTTGATATAGCCGAATCGTTGGATCAAGTGTTGATTCGATGATTTAATGTATAATAGTATATATGATATATTGTATTACATTATCTAATATTGGCTCACTATATTATTTCATTTTATCACTGGATTAATACATTAATATATATGCGATATATGTTAAATGTATTATTTTCTATTGTTGCAAATATATAATATATATGTGATATATATTATTGTAACATGATATGATTTATTATTAAACATGTTTAAGGATGATAATGAGGGATTAGGGTTTGATTAGGGTTAGCTCTTTCAAGTTCATTCTAGAAGGATTCTATTTTGTCTTGGTTAAGATATTATGGTTGATTTTTATCTTTAACCTAACCAAACCCTAACCCTAGTTTCTTCTCTACAACTTTTATCCTATCATCCTTGACCATGGTTAGATAATCAATCATATACACTTGACTACTATTCATCACAAAAGGATTATCTTTTCCATTCTTCATCTTCTTCTCTCTTGAGTTCAAAAAGAAAAAGCTTACTAGAAATTCTTTTGGTGATGATAAATTGTGAGAAAGTGAATTAAAAAGAAAGCATAAATACTACTCCCTCATCCTCATCTCATCTAGCCCATGAGATTAGGGTGTTCATCTCTATAGAGTGAGAAAGCCTGGGTTTTTGCAACTTCGACGTAGATCATCGGAGATTCGGAACACTTCAAGCTAGCATGGATCGTTCGAGTCATGGAGCCTCTCTTGAGTCCGGGAGATCGTGGATCGCGGCGAAGGGACTACTACTCGGAGCTTGTGAAGCGAAGGAGCGGACTACAAAGGTTGTAATCCCTCACACTTAGCTTTAAAGATATCATCTTGCATGCTAAACCCTAATAATCTAGCAAAGATCCCGTCTTTGGGTTGTTCGGCACGTCTAAAATTTTATCCCGGCATGTTTGATGCCTTATGAACCTTCACAATAGTGACTAGGAACCCTACAGTGGTATCAGAGCCTAGCTAGAGCATTAGGCGACGTGTTTACGAAGTTAAAACTCCGATCGAACCCGAACCGACGAAATTTACCCCCTCTATGGAAATTTTTCAAAATCTGGGATTTTTCTGAATTAAAAATACCTGAAAAATACAGCAAGAAAATATAAGAATTATGGTGAAATTCGTGCCTCCAATTCGACCACGTGGCCGCGGAACCGCGGCAAAGACCCACTATTAGCGGCGGTTCCGCGGCAGTATAAGTGTATTAAGTACGGTTTTGTGCACAGTAATTCTTGTATCTTTATTTACTATTTTATGGGTATTTTTATTCTGACTCAAGTGTTGAGTATTCTGGGGTTTCTTTTGTAATCGTAGATTCGATCGGAATATTTAAATTCGTTATTATTTCCGGATATTTAGAAACTGTTAAACTATTTGAACGGATATCATTAACCCACTTTATCCCGGAACGGCAAACTTTCAAGTGTTGAATTTTTATTGGGTTTAAATCTTTCGGAAAAATTGTACAAGTTAAGCGGTGGACCCTCTAGAAGACAACAAACCTTAACTCGATTATGTGACCGTCTTGAACTGCCTTTTGAACCTTCGGGTTTGGGGCAGTACGGCGTGCCACATGTGAGGCGTTGGCTTGACCCTTCTACGGCTGGATCACTGGTACTATGACATATTCTGGGATTATTTGAACTCCGCTGAAGTGTTGAGCACTTTGGGAAATTTTAGGGTATTTGATTATCTGTTCGAAAAGTTTAATACTGTCTATTTATCTGGAATGTGTTACAATATGTGGAATTCATAGAGTTAGGCATGAAATGCGAAGTATGTGATATTTCGGATTTACAATGTCTAAAGTGATTGTGGATTCCAAATATTGTAGTTTTACACTTTCTTTTCTGTAACCGTAAGTGTAGTATGTAGTTGTATTGCCGGTCTTCGTTGCTATACATCGGCGACGATCGGTGTATGCATACTTACTTACGTTGATGATATGTGATATTATGTGTTGCTGAGATATGATGTGCAGGATTGTCGCGGTTGAATAGCCGGGGGTTTTATGTGAGATGAGAGTTTTATTTTTTCATTCATGTAAATTCAAATGTAATGTAATATTCTTTTATTTGGGGCACTTCCAGGTTGAGGTTGATGCCACCAGTGTTGTATATTATTTACTTTTCCGCATTAGGATGGACCCAAGGAGGGGAGCACAGGTGACCGGGTTATGGGTTCAGTGGGAGGCCATCTCGAGGAGTCGAGACCGGGTCTCCTAAACTCCAGAATTGGTAGGGTCGCTTGCCGCACTCGTAGGGGTCCAGGGTGTGGGCTTGGCTATTCATCGCGACTGTTGCGCCACGGCAGCACCCCGGCCGTCTATCCGAGGCCAAAATGCGGAATCAAAAATTTTTCCTTACTTGGAAACCGGCGCTACCGCGGACAATGAAAACCCGGATCGTAACCATTAACCTAAACTAGCTAACAAGAGATGGGAAGAGAAGTATACCGAGTGATCCGAGTCCTCCGGTCTTCTCGTCATCGTCCCGATCTCCTGCGGAAAGTCTTGTCTCCATATCGTCGCCTCCTCGCCGGAAGGGCACCACATCGCCTGCGTCTTTTACGGGCTCCCGCCTCAATACCGAGGCAACTCGGGCGCGAAGTAGGCTAGCCGACGCGTCCAAGATTTGCTGTAGAATGTAGTGTAGATGATGCTTGTCTCATTTGGGGTAAGTAGTTGCCATGATGGAGGAATCAAAGAATGAACTATGAAGAGATGTGTGGAATCATTTTTCTAGCAAAGGAATCATGAAATGAGATGAAGATTTCACTCTACAAAATGAATCCCCTCATATACCCTCAAGTGGCCGGCTACACAAGAAAGGGGTGGGTTTCAACAAGGGAGGTGAGTGTAGGAGATCAAAGAGGTGACCACATCAAAAGCAAGGAAACATCAACCATACTTAACACTCCATACCCTTTCAAATCACAATTAGTGCACCATCATAGATGAAAGATGCTAAACATATCATAATGAATATATTTGCAAGAAAACCCCTCCACAAATGTTATTTGCACAATTGCAAATAACCCCCTCCATCGGAAAAGTCCGGCCGGGAAAGAACAAACGAAAACCGGCCGGAACGGAATGCAAACAGGCAACTCCAGAAAACTGGTCCCGTAATAAATTACAGGAAAACCCCAATACTGTGCATACACACCCGCATCTGTATTCCGACCGGATACAAATGCAATGAGACAAAATCTACACTATACTATACTAGGATCCGGCTTAAACCAAAGCCGGCTAGTAATATCCATTCGATCCTGATCCGTGCAATACCGCACGTATCTGATCGAACGCTGCCATATAACCATACGGCCTCTAGTACAAACAGTCCGATCCTGATCCGTGCAATACCGCACGTATCTGATCGGACCCTGCCATATCTCCATACGGCCTCTACAGCGTTTCGCCCGAAAGCTTGAGTAACTGAAAGTGTCGTGGACTCTAAAGACTCATCAATACTATGGCTGTGGATTTAACCACTAGCACGTCAGAGGTATTAGCCAATACGTGACGGGCCACCAGCTATTGACCAAAAGGGACGTCGATGAGCGAACTCATCCTGACACCCTACTGAGCCTGTCAGTGACAATATCCGTACAGTCCGGTCCGTTCGTCTATGAGCATCGCATGTCGGGCCTAGGGGGTTGGTAAAAGTCAGACCCCCAAAAGCGGTACAAGTCGTGTCGGAGTGTAGCCCAGAACGCCCTGAGATACTACTGGAATACCTACCAGTAAATCTCCTGCCTCGGCCGAGGGCATTGCGCAATGGCTCTCCTAGACACAGCGCGACCTCACCCCCAATACCGGGAGAGACGAACCCCTGAAGATCCGCTCACTGCCTCCATGTGGCTCGGGACTGTACCCAACTAAAACCTGTTTGCACGACTCCTTTGAGCCGTGGTAGGGTAGTAATCAAAGCACAGTGGGAACTCATACGAGACAAATGACGATCCTCAGGTCGATGAACTAACCTGTACACATGTCACCAGGGAACGGCTATCTAACGTCAGGTATAAGACCAACTAGCATGTTCCCGGCGAGTCCTGTCCGGTGAACTCATAACCCAATGAGCACCTGTATACATCTTAGGTGAACCAACTGACACCAGTGGCTTGTGAGACCGGCCACCGCCCCTCGTCGGGGTCTCGACTGTATACACTAGTCTACTCTGGAGAATCGATGCCCTGTCTCGAAACTCCTACTACTAGGGACCTTTTAAGGATGTGCTTATAGACTACCAGCTCCCACGTATATGATCGCCATCATACTGCTGGTTGTCAAGCAAGAATCCTAGGGGCTCTATCAATGTGTAATAGCGACATGTCAGGTCACCTAAAGCAGTACACGATGATAAAGGTAAACCAGATAGCATACTATCATCTCGAATAAGACTGTCCTACCGGGATAGGTCCTCCCTCAATCATTGCAATCACGTGCCTGAGATCCAATAATTGACTCTAAGGGCACTATCTCCAACAATCTCCCACTTGCACTCAAGGCTAATTATTGCGATGTCGCATACTCACAGCCCGTGTGATACTGAACACCCAACTCCTCTACTAGTCAGTCTCACAAGGCTCGTTTGCGAAACTATTGCGTTCGAGGAATAGCCTCAGTGAGTGGATCCGCTGTGAAGTTTCTTTCTATGTCTTTCTATATGTGAAGTTCGCGGAGAAAACCATCTCCCGAAATGAGCAATACCTGTCTTAGAGTATGTCTGGATATCTGATGGGACCTAGCACATAAATGAACTCAAAATCCAAACTTCTTAGACTGTATCGTCAACTGAACTTAATCAGTATCCTGCGCCAGGCCTTTCCCTCAGTATCCACCTGGACCACCTGTCCAATATACTACCCCTCGTCAGAGGGAAAACTATAACTCTGACAACCTCCTTGTCGTCCATGTCACCTTGGAAGCCTGGAATGATAACTGTCTCCTAAATGAGGCTGTCCTTATCATATCCCTAGAACATCCACTTATGTTCTAAAACTGCTTCCGACTGTTTCTCCAGGATTGGATCAATGTCAACTTATTGCATCTAGTGCAAGAACAACATCTGGTGTGGTACTTGACATCTCATGATTGACTCAATTGCCTAAGCAAGTGATCTGCCAATCATGCACATCCCTCTCCCCTTTAGTCTGTAAGACACCTTTAGAAAGGGTGACTCCATTACCTGCAGGTACACTACCATGCCAGGAGTCGTTCATTCTAAATACTCTTAGAATGCTGTCTAAGTACCCAGATTGGGAAACCACCCAAATCTAGATCTAAAACCATATATCTAGTAACCAGTATGTCTGACATAATGTCCAAATCCCATACGGAGAAAACACTGTGTGACGACCAAAGTATAACCGATCGTAGTATAGGAATATCACTTCCTACTCTGTGTATGTCATCCAAATACCATGACATCACACCCTACTACCTTCTCAACTGATCCATCCTCTATTCTGATGACGTCAAACCTATGACCGTCATGTCAGAAATAGATGATCTATCTCCGCTATATCTGCTTTAGTCTATAAATAGACATAAGCCTGATGTCCACCAATGCTTCCGCTGCTCCCACTGACTACGACAACCCTCTGCCAGAGTCATATAGACGTGCACTTCTAAAGCTAGTTCAGAACGACGCTATACTCATCCTCCTGCCGGGTCTCGCAGCCTGGAACAACAGCAATGGCAAGTGTGGGTAGACAAGAACTTCCCTGTCACCGTCCTTGAGGCTACCGGAGTACCTCTCGGGTGCCTGAAGTTACCCACCTTATCTGCGGAGTGGCTAATGGAATGTCAAACAAGATTGAATCTTTAGGTTCTTATCAAATCTTCAGTAATCGTTTGCGGTTCTGGAATCACTTCAAGTTCTACCATACTCCCACTGCTGTTTTCTAAAAATCCATTTAAAAATGTGGCGAGTCAAGAACAATATCTCTATTGATCTTCCAGATGGTAGAAAGTCAACCCTCGTCATAGCCTGGGTCAACCCGCAAACAGCCATTACAGAAACGTGCCTTGAGTTGTCCAGTGTCTGGTTTTAAGCATAAGCCGGACAACTCCCCGTACCTTAACATCGTTAAGATTTGAACTGTTCTATATCCAATATAGAACCAGAGGCACTGATTCAATTGAACCAGATTCAAATCATGCATCTATCTCCAGTGCATGTAGACTAAATGGAAGGAGGCCGATCAGCGTTACTCAACTTAGGAATGCTTCCAATTATGAGTAACCTGAAAGAGAAGCAATTTCTCTTTATCATTACTATCAACTGAATACCATACACAAGTATCTACATCTTCGATCACTTTGAAGAATCCCGATACTTGCTACACCTGGTTCTCTACTCTATTCAAATACCTATAACTCCTCAAAACTTAGACCCTGTGTTTCCACGAAACAGCTGTCTAAAATCTAGAGAAGTCATAAGTAAACCGAATATAGTACGAGGACCAACCCCTCTGTCCTGATGGACGCTGGACAATATACAATACTCTGTATAAGTCCGCTGAGTCTAACAACTCTTTCACTGTGTGTCGTAGGTTGAAAACTGTACTTATGGTTAAGAAGAATTACACCGCTGTTTAATGCTCCTTACCTAACCATCCACTGATATAGGTAAATGTCATCGACATAATATCAAAAGGTATATCTCACTCTATGAAAATAGACGTACAGATATATCAATTTGAAATTGGTGCACAACAGCGGATATTCAAAACCAAATATTTGCCGACCGGCAAACAGCCCAGATGATCTCCTCAAATATCACCGATTACAACGAATCCCGATATTGTCACGACCCGAAAGAGCACGTGACTGGCCCTTGAACCATATGAAGTCTATAGGACTCCATCTGATCCAAGTAAGCCAAAAGCCCAGAAATCTAAAAACATTTTTAAGAATAAGTAAAGAAACTGGTTTAAAAAAGTGAAGAAAAACATGTTTGAAATCAAGGTTTTTAAATAACTAAGCCGAATATGCATTTTTAAAAACAGTACAGTCTTTTCTAAAAATTTCGGCAGAGTTTCTTTTGTAAAACTGGCCCCGAATGGGGTATAACAAGGATAACAATATATGCAATGATAAAGGCATCCCCAAGCGGGAGCTAGCTCTTCGTCAATCGACGGTCACCACCACATGCAACAATAATATACAACGCCAAGTGGCGAGGATCAAATCCAAAAGAAAGCTCAAAAGCAACAAGAAAACCGCAACACTACTAAGCGCGACTCTATGGTCGAATAATACATCACTAGTCTAGGTCTGAAACAATATACGAGTTTTGGTTGATGGATATTCTAGATACAATGAATAATATAAATACAACGGCGGTTCTGATACAAAAGAACCCACCTATCCAAGCAAATCACCCAAAAGGAAGCAGTGTGCCAGAAATGCCGCTATAGAACTGTACGGCAAACCTGCAAGAACTGGGGCACAACGGGGGTGAGTTGCCAACTCGTGAATAGAAAGATATCTACAAGCAGAGATCGAATGCATGACCCAACCTAGGTCAATACGATCAGATATAAAGAAACCTCAATATGAATAAAGCTGAAGCATGCTAAACTGGCAATGTAATCTCTATACGTGAATGTAGTGCCAAGTGCTCGTGCTAGTGCCTCAGGTAATAGTATGTCATGAATATGAGGTATGAATGCATGAAAGCAGAATACATGTAAATGAAGAAACTGTTTTCATAATTTAGTGAGATTTCCCTTGTATTTTTAGTTGAGGTATCATAATGAAATCAGCATAAAACAGTGCCTAGCATCGGCACAAAACGTAATCCCAATATCTCGATATCTCTGTATCACAATCTCTGTACCTCGAAATCTCGAAATCCCAATGTCTCAATCATAATATCTAGGGCGCCGTCAGTCCAGACCGGCCCCTACCATCCATCTCAAGACCACGACGGTATCCTCCGGATATCCGACGCGTCGGGTAAAATCACCGGTAGGTAGTGCTCCCCTGCCAGGCTCACATCGTCATCACCACGCGCTTCTTGCCCCGGGGTACCTTACCGGGTCCACCATGTACCCGAAACGGTTCATCCGTCTCCTCGAATCGGGTTTCCAAATCCATCAGCAAACTCATGGTGGACGACTCATACATCATGGGAAAACCGCACTTTTTATTTTAAAGAGAGAAAAGAAGTTTATATAAGTTTTGCGGTTTTCCCCCAAATCCAGAAAATCTCATGGAAATCCGAATCCAATCCTCAATAGCATGTAAACAGTGCATACAGGCATAAAAATCCAAGAATAATAACATGCATGATGTAACAACTAATAATTACAACGTCTAATCTAGCATATAATGCAAGTACACTAATATCATGTCTAAATTATTAGCTAACAACCTATGTCGATGCAATAATATTTTCTAAGGTGTACGTGACATGGCAATTACCGATGAAGATGTGTGTGAGCCGGCAAGTAAGTGTACGTGGTACATACGCATCATCGGTAATGGTGCTGGTGTCCTAACAGCATAACATCAATAATGGAGTATGAAACATAATATAAGCATGCGATGCGATGCGAACCACAATAATGAGCGGAAGCTGAATACTAGACGCAACTATAACTAATCTGCATTAATCTAAAATAACCTCTACAATTGGTGCCTTTTGAAATAACACGAATCATGGGGTTTTGAAAATAAGGGCTACGGTGTTTTTATGAAAAGATACGTCTTTTGAAATATCCGTAGGATCCCTTGGGCTGTCTTTTAAAATACCCACGATTCGTTAGTTTTTGAAATAGGTAGGAGTCTAATCTAATCTAACAACCATCCTAAACTATACGGCTGAACTAACAAGTAGAGCTATGGGTGAGGAAACCGCCTAACATCTGAGTCGATACATATACATACATGTATATATATTAGTCGGTGATCCCGCCTCAATAATATCATATCCGATACCTTATCTATAATCAGACATCCCAAGTCAAGAGTGCGGATCAATCATCAAAATATAGCTTGTACGTAAATCCGTCGTACGGCATCCCAAATATGGGTACGGGTCAATATCACATTCATCATACTATTTATCTGGTATCCTCTTTATCAAATGTCATGATCGGGGTACTGATCTACGTCTAGTACAATATTGATACCCTCTATGTATGCATGCAGGTGTAAGAATCACTACGTCAAAAGACCCGCTAAAACATCGTGTCGTATCTCAATACGAACCAAATCACATCACCGATCTCCTGGCCTCAAGCCCAATCTCATCGACTCATCTCAAATCCCAAATACTATCCTCAAATCCAGTATATAAACACATAGTCCCATACCCATGTGTAGATATACGCACCATCATATGCACTCTAATAAATGAAAGAATGAATGCAAGTATGTGTGTAAATGTATGTGTGAGTGCAACCACTACTCTAGGGTTCGCACTAAACTAAACCAATATATTCTTATCATCAAAATATCATTATTACCATCAATAACCCTAAACAACACATAAAAAATATTCGTGTGTATACGTATTCGTATACATCACCACGGACTGCGGGGGTGCTATACGCCATCCACCCGACTTCTCCCCACAGATATAAATCTACTCACATTGCTCCTCGTGTGCCAAAGCCGATGTCGCTATCTTCACCTCCTTTGCCTCAACATCACGCGGGGTACCTACAAGTATATCACAATGCTAAAGCACATGAAAATCACATCGGAAACCAAAATAGCACACGCTACCCGCATAGGTAAAAACCTATCGACTCGCATGTAAACACAATCAAAATCCACTTGTCGTTGACGTCCAAACGCCACCCGACAGGAATGAATCACCAAATACCAAAATCCATGCTAAAACAAGTCCCAAATTATACACCAACATAGGAAAATCAACCCAGATTTCACCCTAGATGGAATCAGTCAAAACTAGACATACTCAGGGTCAAAACTAGAGGAAATGGGGGCATGCACAGAAAACGAAGCAATTCCTTAAAATACCTTATTTTAGAATTTTCCATAATTTTTCCCCATTTATCTGTATTTAATTATACCAGAATATTAAAATATTCATTAAAATAATATTAAATTATAAAATTTCCCAAAAATCATATTTTATTATTTTGAAGACGTTACAGATATAATGAGGATGATCACCCTATTCCCAATAACTTACTCCCACTCAGCATCTGTAAAGCCATACAGATGTGAGAATCATACCTGGTAAATACATACCCTGGAGCAAGTGTCTAACTGGGAAATCAGTTTTCTTTTAACAGTACACAGTGAAACTGAAACATTGAAATGTTTCGTTGGGGTATCCTGGTATTCCTAGTAATGCATCTTCCATTATCCAGATTCACAACTGTAACCGTATAATTCTTTGCCACTTCTCCAAATCCCTTTATATGTCTTTAGTCATTACCTTCTGTACACCACATTAGGCCAAATGGTTTTCTTCCTTCCCTACCGTTCGGCACCAGCCTATGGTTTGGAAGAAGTCTATCCAATAAGCATAATGGGTGTACTGTCCCAATCCTAGGAACACTCGCAATGCGAAAGAAGGTGAAGATAAAAGACACCTGAATGTACTTTATTCCTTTTTCTTCTGAACCAGAATCCATCCCCGAACTGGAACAAGTTCCTTTCGAGTTCGTATATAACCATACGATGGAGTATCCAATAAACTGTGGATCTTCGTAGTGATACGGAGTGTCCTGGAGAAATACAAAGGTGATTTAGGATTGGTGAAGAAATACTTGGTTTGGTCGTGAATATCAGTCGCAATTTACTTTGCCCTCCTACTAATCCCTTGCTTTGTCTTAACTTAATACCTTCTGCACACCATCGTTATGCTAATTGGTTTTCTTCATTCCCTACCGGTCGGCACCAGCCTAAGGTTTGGAAGAAGACTATCCAATTTGTGTAATAGGTGTACTATCTCCTAAACCAAGGAGTACTCACAACTTGAGAGAAGGTAAAAGGGAAAAGACAACTGAATAATCCTATCCGTTTTCTCCAGAACCGGAAACCATCCTCGAATTCCTTCGAGTTCGTATCTAACCATACTATGGTTTTGTCCAATGGAAGTGGACGTTCGTAGTAATACGGGGTGTCCTGGAGAAAAGGGTAAAAATAGGAGTGGCAATGAGGTCTGCAACTCTGACAATCCAAAAGCCAGTGTTAAGAAGGTTCGGTCAACTTGGTTACTGAGTCATAGTCCAGGGTCGGGTCAATGGTCGCTGCCAAAGAGAGAGAGAAAAGAAACACTCAGCGTGCACTCTAACCTAGATCATAATGGTTACCAATTTATCTAATCTGGAAACCTCCCACTGTACCTCAAATTCTCCTCCAAACCTGAAAGAAGAATTAGTCGGGATCACCCGAGGAGTAAACCAACTCATCAGTGGGAATCGGGATCCAACTATCATCGCATGATAACTTGACGGAATCCACTCAAGTCACCACACTCCAGAAGGTATGCGCATGCCTGGCAAGTTTCAGTTCTTTTGAAACTCCCGATGTGTGTTTTTACCCATAGGACCCAAGTGACCTTGACTGAGCCAACATATCAAAGGATCCTAGTCAAGTTCAACCCGTCATTATCTTGATTGCATTAGACCCACCCGCACGAGTCCTTGACTGAGCCAAAATGACCGTACGACTGTCCTAACCAATCACATATCCATGCAACAGAAAAGCACTACATAGCTACCGAACACTACGCCTCGGCTAAGCACGACATACGCAGCACGAATACTAAGTAATACTAATCTGAAATGACGGAGGGCTACGGCTGGTTTTTGGCGAAAAACCTTTAACATAATGAACTTGATATCGTTGAAGGAACTGCACAACTTTTTATAAAATATAGTGACGAAAACCTTTACTAAAGAGGTCACTCCCGGTGAAGGGATCTCTGCTCTTTCCCCGTAGAATGAGGTGCAGGATATTCCAACTGAATACCACGATGCAAAGCAAAAGTAATCGGCTATAGTGAAGTTAATGCCCTGACGCAAACTTCTGTCCAAGGGGTCACTCCCGGTGAAGGGATCTCGGCCCTTGCCTCGTCGACTGAGGAGCAGGATATTCCAAATGAATACCACGGTGCAAAACAAAAGCGAACGTCCTTGCAATAACAGCTTTTTGAAAAAAATGTTCCAACAACATCAGAATAGGTTTGTTTAGCTTGCATTGATCCGAATCAACGCAGTCCCATCATATGATCACACCAATAAAGAACGAAAATAATGATGTACGTATATGCCATCCGCATTCGCCACTGGGTCCCGTCATCACCCGTTAGGTTACTTAACTAACGACAGAGCGGGGACTGGACTAGCGCGGATGCAAAACATATACAACATCTACTAATATATATACCAATATATAATTTTCGCTCAAGGCGTGATAAAATGCAACATCACAGAAATGTACAACATCACAGAACAATACAGATATCTGGGATCCCCGGGTTTCACAGAGCCGCTGCTGAAACCCGACGTTCCCCTGGTCGTGTGGATAGCCTGTGCAATGAAATCCTAGACCCCTACGGGCGCGGCAAGTCACCCGCCAAAACCTGAAGTGAGGCAGCCCCCTTCAGCACCGTGAATAGACCACCCAGCACTTCATGGAATCCGGTAACTTGGGCACCCCTCCTGGGTCAACCTGTACCCCCTACGAGTGCGGCGAATAGCCTGCCAATCCTAGAGTGAAGCCCCCTCCGTCTCAATGCCATGAGATGCGGGCCCGTTGCCCCCTAGAACCCGGCTATCCGTGCACTCCTCCGCGGGGTAATCCTAGTACAGAAAGTAAAATATACATACAACGGGTACATCGACCGCAATCAGGTCGTGCCCCAAAAGAATAATACAAACAGGCAGTGACGGCAGTCCACATGTCGGACGCTCGCCCCGCAATATCAAATGTACATAATACAACAAAACTGTACTAGCATTGCATCCAGGCTATCCCCCACTACCGATCCGCAACAACACAGCATAAACATAGAACATCAACGTGAAAATCACGTTCGCAAATCTGTCTAACCGGGCTATAGCAGTTAAACAGGATTTACTGATCAAGTGATATTCACGGTCGCAGATATAATGTAAATACTGTGAAATGATGTGTTTAAAATATCCGATCGACCAAATAATTAACAAGTGGGCCCCAAAGGAATACTGTAGCACTCACAGAAATAATTGGCCCAATTTTAATATTCCAAAACCCTCAAAATTAGCCCACAAGCCCACTGGAAAAAATGCACACAGTGAAGACACAAAAGTGCGGCGGAACCGCGGCCCAGGGGGGGGTTTAGCCGCGGTTCCGCGCTTGTGTGCTCGACTGAATGCGTCGAATTTTTACAGAAGTCTTAGAAATTCCAGTACATTAGTTTTATACAACCTGAAAAATTTTTAGACACCAAAAAATTTCAACAGAAAACTGATGTGAACAAAATTGTAGTTTTTGGAATTTTGGTCGATCGGAAATGCAAAACACATTAGAACAAGCTAGGCAAGGTTAATGGCGTGGCTCTGATACCATGTTGCGCCACGGCAGCGCCCCGGCCGTCTATCCGAGGCCAAAATGCGGAATCAAAAATTTTTCCTTACTTGGAAACCGGCGCTACCGCGAACAATGAAAACCCGGATCGTAACCATGAACCTAAACTAGCTAACAAGAGATGGGAAGAGAAGTATACCGAGTGATCCGAGTCCTCCGGTCTTCTCGTCATCGTCCCGATCTCCCGCGGAAAGTCTTGTCTCCATATCGTCGCCTCCTCGCCGGAAGGGCACCACATCGCCTGCGTCTTTTACGGGCTCCCGCCTCAATACCGAGGCAACTCGGGCGCGAAGTAGGCTAGCCGACGCGTCCAAGATTTGCTGTAGAATGTAGTGTAGATGATGCTTGTCTCATTTGGGGTAAGTAGTTGCCATGATGGAGGAATCAAAGAATGAACTATGAAGAGATGTGTGGAATCATTTTTCTAGCAAAGGAATCATGAAATGAGATGAAGATTTCACTCTACAAAATGAATCCACTCATATTCCCTCAAGTGGCCGGCCACACAAGAAAGGGGTGGGTTTCAACAAGGGAGGTGAGTGTAGGAGATCAAAGAGGTGACCACATCAAAAGCAAGGAAACATCAACCATACTTAACACTCCATACCCTTTCAAATCACAATTAATGCACCATCATGGATGAAAGATGCTAAACATATCATAATGAATATATTTGCAAGAAAACCCCTCCACAAATGTTATTTGCACAATTGCAAATAACCCCCTCCATCGGAAAAGTCCGGCCGGGAAAGAACAAACGAAAACCGGCCGGAACGGAATGCAAACAGGCAACTCCAGAAAACTGGTCCCGTAATAAATTACAGGAAAACCCCAATACTGTGCATACACACCCGCATCTGTATTCCGACCGGATACAAATGCAATGAGACAAAATCTACACTGTACTATACTAGGATCCGGCTTAAACCAAAGCCGGCTAGTAATATCCGTTCGATCCTGATCCGTGCAATACCGCACGTATCTGATCGAACGCTGCCATATAACCATACGGCCTCTAGTACAAACCGTCCGATCCTGATCCTTGCAATACTGCACGTATCTGATCGGACCCTGCCATATCTCCATACGGCCTCTACAGCGTTTCCCCCGAAAGCTTGAGTAACTGAAAGTGTGGTGGACTCTAAAGACTAGTCAATACTATGGCTGTGGATTTAACCACTAGCACGTCAGAGGTATTAGCCAATACGTGACGGGCTACCAGCTATTGACCAAAAGGGACGTCGATGAGCGAACTCATCCTGACACCCTACTGAGCCTGTCAGTGACAATATCCGTACAGTCCGGTCCGTTCGTCTATGAGCATCGCATGTCGGGCCTAGGGGGTTGGTAAAAGTCAGACCCCCAAAAGCGGTACAAGTCGTGTCGTAGTGTAGCCCAGAACGCCCTGAGATACTACTGGAATACCTACCAGTAAATCTCCTGCCTCGGCCGAGGGCTTTGCGCAATGGCTCTCCTAGACACAGCGCGACCTCACCCCCAATACCGGGAGAGACGAACCCCTGAAGATCCGCTCACTGCCTCCATGTGGCTCGGGACTGTACCCAACTAAAACCTGTTTGCACGACTCCTTTGAGCCGTGGTAGGGTAGTAATCAAAGCACAGTGGGAACTCACACGAGACAAATGACGATCCTCAGGTCGATGAACTAACCTGTACACATGTCACCAGGGAACTGCTATCTGACGTTAGGTATAAGACCAACTAGCATGTTCCCGGCGAGTCCTGTCCGGTGTACTCATAACCCAATGAGCACCTGTATACATCTTAGGTGAACCAACTGACACCAGTGGCTTGTGAGACCGGCCACCGCCCCTCATCGGGGTCTCGACTGTATACACTAGTCTACTCTGGAGAATCGATGCCCTGTCTCGAAACTCCTACGACTAGGGAACTTTTAAGGATGTGCTTATAGACTACCAGCTCCCACGTATATGATCGCCATCATACTTCTGGTTGTCAAGCAAGAATCCTAGGGGCTCTATCAACGAGTAATAGCGACATGTCAGGTCACCTAAAGCAGTACACGATGATAAAAGTAAACCAGATAGCATACTATCATCTCGAATAAGACTGTCCTACCGGGATAGGTCCTCCCTCAATCATTGCAATCACGTGCCTGAGATCCAATAATTGACTCTGAGGGCACTATCTCCAACAGCGACTGTGGAATCCGTATTTTCTATTGTTGGCTAAATACTAAATACGGACGTCCTAGTATATCCCACATTATATCTATGTTTCTGCTGCGATATCTGTGATGTGATCATTTGATATGTTCTGATGGATACAGTATATAGTATATATGATATATTATATAGATGTTACTTATGTTTTATACTCGCACTAGCCCTGCCCTGCTCATTAGTTACCTAACCTAACGGTGCACGAGGGGACATCGAGGCGAATGCGGATGGCATAAGTGTACGTCGTATTTATCTGTGATGCTTAGGAAGCATAAGCTGATGGGATTTTATTAATGAGATTAATAAAAAGAAAAGAAACCTAAAGATGTTGTAGAATCAAAACTTTATAAAAAGGGTAGCTACAGTTTTGCTTTGCACAGTGATATATATGATATATCCTGCACCTTATTCGATAGGGAAAGAGCCGAGATCCCTTCACCGGGAGTGACCTCTTTAGCGAAACTGGCAGATGCTACAAAACGCGGTTTGTCTTTTGAATGCTTTTAGTGTTTTGCTTTGCACAGCGGTATATATGATATATCCTTCACCTTATTCGATAAGGAAAGGGCCGACGATCCCTTCACCGGGAGTGACCCCTTTAGCGAAACTAAGAAAAGCCTAAAAAACACTCCTTTTCAAAAACCACTTGATTCTACGACGATATCAAGTTCATTACGCTCAGGGTTTTCTGAAAAACCTGCGTAGCCCTCCGTCATTTCAGATAGAGACTAGTTAGTATTCGTGCTGCGTTTGTTGACCTTAGCCAAGGCGTGGTGTACAGTAGCTAATTAGTATTTATCTGCTAAAACATGAGATGTGATTGAGTTAGGGTAGTCGTGCGACTTTGTTGACCTTAGCCAAGGGTCGTACGGGTGGGTTTAATTCAATCAGGAAATGACGGGTTGAACTTGACTAGCGCTTATGATTTGTTGACCTTAGCCAAGGTCATAAGTTGCTAGGGGTAAAAGCATTATCGGGAATTTCAAGTGTTGAAATTTGCAATGAGATTGCATACCTCCTATGAGATAGTTGGATCCCGATACCCACTGCGAGTAAGAGTTACTCCTGGGAGAGTTTTACACAGGACAATTAGTCGATCAAGTAGGTCTCTAGAAAAGTGTTAACGGGGTTACGCCTCTGGGAAAACGAGGTTTACTTTAATTAGGTCCGTGCGAAAGCACGGGGAACCTCCCTCAAAGTACCGACACTGATCTGGCTGAAAGATTGATGAAATTGTAGGGTGTAATTAATCCCGGCTAATCTTACCTTTTAGGGTTTGAAGGTAGATTTGATAAAAACAGTGGGAGACATCCTGATTAGATAAGAAAATAACCAATCTAATCTTGCAAGAGCATACGCTAAAGTGTTTTCTTCTCTCTCTCTCCAGGTAGCGACCATGTCAGGCCATAATCAAGATAATAATATGGATGTATTGACTGAACCCGCTTGTTATACTGAGCAGGGGAACGTTGGACCCGTTCTTTCTTATAAGAGTTATAAGACTGAACAGGAAATAGAAGAATATCTAGATTCTCAAGCCACCCAAAAGAACATGCATGTTAATGCATCTTCTTCAGGTGTGTTAGTTATTGAGAACTGTTTTTCAGTTCATCCTACGTTCTGGGTATTAGCTACCGGATCAGGATCCCACATATGTAAATTGTTACATGGGCTACGTAAAGGTAGAGAACTGGGAAAATGTGATCATTCCGTTCAAGTAGGGAACGGTGCAAGTATTGCAGCCAAAGCAGTTGGCGAATATCACCTTGTATTGCCAAGTCGTAATACACTGATTCTAAATGAGTGCTATTATATACCGAACATGATGTGCAACATTATATCAGTTTCTTTATTAAGTAAAGAAGGATATAATTTTGTAGTAAAGGATAATGTTATGAACATATTCCTAGATAAAAAGTTGATTGCATCAGGCTCGTTACATAATGGCATATTCATTCTAAATCAGAATACAGTCCTCAATATACAAAACACACACAAGAGGAAAAGTTCAGAAATGAACGAATCCTTCTTATGGCATTGTAGACTTGGTCATATCAATGCGACACGACTGGCTAAGTTACATAAAGATGGTTATTTGAATCCGTTCGAATTATCATCTTATGATACTTGCCATTCATGTCTCAAAGGAAAAATGACCAAAGCTCCGTTTAGTGGACACAGATAAAGAGTTACTGAACTCTTAGGACTAATACATAGTGATGTATGCGGTCTCATGTCTACGCATGCCAGGAACGGTTCTTCCTACTTCATTACATTCACTGACAATCTCTCAAGATTCGGATATGTGTTCCTGATGAAACACAAGTCTGAAGCTTTTGAGAAATTCAGAGAATATAAGCACAAAGTAGAGAATCAAACGGGCAAAAGTATTAAGATTCTTCGATCTGATCGAGGAGGTGAATACTTAAGCAATGAGTTCCTAGATTATCTAAAAGAGAATTGGATTCTCTCTCAGCTTACTCCTCCTTATACACCACAGCACAACGGTGTATCGGAGCGGAGGAATCACACCCTATTAGATATGGTACGCTCTATGATGAGTACAGCTGAGTTATCTATTTCCTTCTAGGGGTATGCGCTGGAGACAGCCATATACCTATTGAATAGAGTTCCAACTAAATCTGTGCCTACCACTCCATACGAGATATGGAATGGAAAGAGACCATCCCTTAAAAGAGTTAAGATATGGGGTTGTCCGGCTTATGTTAAAAAGCAAAATCCGGACAAACTCGAGGCACGATAAGTTCTTTGTAAGTTTGTAGGATATCCAAGCAACTCGTATGGATATCTATTCTACCACAGTGAACAACAAAAGGTGTTTGTTGCTCAACATGCCACCTTTTTAGAAAAGGAATTTCTTACAAAAGAAATTAGTGGCGATGAGGTAGAGCTGGAAGAGGTTCCAGCAACACAAACTACAACTGAAGATTTAGTGGAACCAGAGGATTCAGTAGTACCCGACGAACCCCAGCCTCTCCGCCGATCTAGCAGGGTTTCTCATCCGCCTGAGAGATACTACGGTTTTCTCATTGATGGTGGAAGCGAGGATTGCATCATGGAAGATGATGACCCGACTAGTTTCGAGCAGGCCATCACGAGTGGTGACTCTGTGAAATGGCTGGATGCAATGCGATCTGAGATGGAATCCATGTACACCAATAAAGTATGGATTTTGGAAAATGCTCCTGAAGGGGTAAAACCCATTGGGAGCAAGTGGATTTTTAAAAAGAAATTTGGTGTAGATGGAAAAGTTGAGACTTTCAAAGCTAGACTTGTAGCAATGGGTTTTCATCAACGACCAGGTGTGGATTATGACGAAACCTTTTCTCCAGTGGCTATGCTTAAGTCCATCCGGATCTTACTTGCCATTGCTGCATACCATGACTATGAAATCTGGCAAATAGATGTTAAGACCGCCTTTCTAAATGGTGATTTAGAAGAGTGCGTGTACATGACTCCGCCAGAGGGCTTTGTAGATAATGGGAGCAGCGGAAAAGTGTGCAAACTGCTTAAATCCATTTATAGGTTAAAGCAAGCATCGCGGAGCTGGAACATCTGTTTTGATGTAGTAGTCAAAGAGTTTGACTTCATCAAAAACATAGATGAACCTTGTATCTATAAGAAGGTAGCAGAGAGTAAGGTTGTCTTCCTCGCATTGTACGTGGATGACATACTCTTGATAGGAAATGATATTCCTATGCTGCAATCAGTCAAGCTCTTCTTATCACAAAGATTCTCAATGAAAGATCTAGGTGATGCCTCATGCATATTGGGGATTAGGATCTATAGAGATAGATCCAAACGGATACTGGGATTGTCCCAATCCAGGTACATTGACACCATACTAAAAAGGTTTAGTATGGAAGAATCCAAGCGTGGGAACCAACCCACGATCTCTGGACTCACTCTCTCCAAAGAGATGTCTCCCAAGACTGATTTGGAGAGAGCTCGCATGCAAGGGATACCCTAAGCTTCGGCAGTAGGCTCTATCATGTATGCGATGCTATGTACCAGACCCGATGTAGCATACTCACTAAGTGTAGTGAGTCGGTATCAAGCAGATCCTGGAGAGAGTCACTGGACAGCTGTGAAGAACATTCTTAAATACTTGCGAAGGACTAGAGACATGTTCTTGGTGTATGGTAACGGAGAACTCCGGGTGGAGTCCTTTACCGATTCCAGCTTCCAGAGTGATAAGGACGACTCTAAGTCGCACTCGGGATTTGTCTTTACCCTCAATGGAGGGGCGGTATGTTGGAAGAGTTCCAAACATGATACCGTTGCAGACTCGACGATGGAGGATGAATACATCGCTGCCAACAATGCTGCCAAAGAGGCTGTCTGGATGAAGAAGTTCATTAGTGAACTTGGAGTGGTTCCATCCATTGAGCATCCAATACCTCTGTATTGCAATAACAATGGTGCTGTGGCTTTGGCCAAGGAACCCAGATTCCATCAGAAATCCAGACATATTCTGAGGCGGTATCACCTGATCAGGGAGATAGTTGATCGCCGGGAGATCGAGGTCAGGAGAGTAGATACGAAGGACAACACTGCGGATCCACTCACGAAGGCCATTCCCCAGATACAGTTTGAGAGATTATTCGGGATGCTAGGTATGAGATACTACAGCACTGGCCTTAGTGCAAGTGGGAAATTGTTAGTTATGTATATGCCCTAGAGGCCATTGTTGTACATTTGATGTATATTATGATGGATGCTTAGAAATATACAGAGAGGACTTTCTTGCTCATCATGATAGTATGCTATTTGGTTTCACTTTATCTTAACATGTTGACTTGAATTGGTTTACTGTCTTACTCTCACATGTTGATAAAGCCCTTAGGATCTGTACTCGACTACTGGGACTATGATGAGATCATAGTAGTGGGGGCCATAGTAGTCGATGAGTACATCCTATAACTGTTCCTAGTCGAGGGTATATCGAGACAGGGCATCGATACACCAGAGTAGACTAGCGTATACGCATCTTGACCCATATGATGGGCGATGGATGATCCCATATCCATCGATGTTTGACATCAAGGATGATGTACGGGTGCTCAGTGGAGACTGGGTACACTGGACGGACTCACCGAGAACTCCCAGTTGGTGATATACCACACGTCAGATCGCAGTTCTCCGGGGACACTGGTACAGGGTAGTCTGTAGACCCGAGATCGTCATAGAGTCTTGTGTGATTCCCACTGTGCTTTGATTTCCACCTTACCACGTCCAAGAGGGCGTGCAAAACGGTGGCTTTTGGGTATAGTCCCGAATCACATGGAGGCAATGAGCGATAGGAGGGGATTCGTATCTCCCGGTATAGGGAGTTGATGTTGTGCTGTGTTCGATTGGCTATAACTGGAAGTCCCTGGCCAGGGCTGATATAGAGATTTATTGGTAAGTGTTACTAGTAGTTTCTCGACCTGTTATTGGTATCACATCGACACGACTTATCGATTACTGGGGTCTGACGTTTACCACCCCTAGACTTGATATGCGACATATCAGACGAACAGACCGGACTGTACGGGAGTGTTACTGATTGGATTCACAGGAGGCCGCACAGGCTAGCTTGTTGATCTTCTGATCGCTCAATACCTGGGTGGCTGTTACGTTTAGCTGACCGCTTGCAGCTTGTGGGTGTTTGATATGATCATCACCTGCTACCGGCGTATTGATGATTCTTTAGAGTCCTACATAGAGGTTTCTTGGCTCAGGCGAAACGGAGTAGAGGCACATATGTGATATGTGCAGGACCGAGGATAATGCGATATGAGATACCGTATTATATTCTCGAGATATTTTGATATAAATCGGGACATCGGATCAAGTGTTGATTCGATGAATCGGTACATGATATATTAGCCGGTTATATTCGATATAGCCGAATCGTTGGATCAAGTGTTGATTCGATGATTTAATGTATAATAGTATATATGATATATTTTATTACATTATCTAATATTGGCTCACTTTATTATTTCATTTTCTCACTGGATTAATACATTGATATATATGCGATATATGTTAAATGTATTATTTTCTATTGTTGAAAATATATAATATATATGTGATATATATTATTGTAACATGATATGATTTATTATTAAACATGTTTAAGGATGATAATGAGGGATTAGGGTTTGATTAGGGTTAGCACTTTCAAGTTCATTCTAGAAGGATTCTATTTTGTCTTGGTTAAGATATTATGGTTGATCTTTATCTTTAACCTAACCAAACCCTAACCCTAGTTTATTCTCTACAACTTTTATCCTATCATCCTTGACCATGGTTAGATAATCAATCATATACACTTGACTACTATTCATCACAAAAGGATTATCTTTTCCATTCTTCATCTTCTTCTCTCTTGAGTTCAAAAAGAAAAAGCTTACTAGAAATTCTTTTGGTGATGATAAATTGTGAGAAAGTGAATTAAAAAGAAAGAATAAATACTACTCCCTCATCCTCATCTCATATAGCCCATGAGATTAGGGTGTTCATCTCTATAGAGTGAGAAAGCTTGGGTTTTTGCAACTTCGACGTAGATCATCGGAGATCCGGAACACTTCAAGCTAGCATGGATCGTTCGAGTCGTGGAGCCTCTCTTGAGTGCGGGAGATCGTGGATCGCGGCGAAGGGACTACTACTCGGAGCTTGTGAAGCGAAGGAGTGGACTACAAAGGTTGTAATCCCTCATACTTAGCTTTAAAGATATCATCTTGCATGCTAAACCCTAATAATCTAGCAAAGATCCCGTCTTTGGGTTGTTCGGCACGTCTAAAATTTTATCCGGGCATGTTTGATGCCTTATGAACCTTCACAAGAGTGCCTAGGAACCCTACAGTCACACTAGTGGGGGCTGGGTAATCCACAAGCACAACCTTATGCAGGTCCCTAGTCGTAGGACTATCGAGACAGGGCATCGATACTCCGGAGTAGACTAGCGTATGCGCTTCTCATCCCAGTGGGGGAGACGGTCTGTCCCACAGCCGTCAGTACGTCGTACTTGAGATAGTATGCGGGTGCTCGTTAGGTTACGAGTACACTGGACAGGACTCGAAGGGAACTGTTAGTTGGTACTATACCTATCGTCGGTTATCAGTTCCCAGGTGACATGAGTACAGCTTAGTCCGCTGACTTGACACTGTCACTTCGCCTCGAGTGTGTTCCCACTGTACTTAGATTACTACCCTACCACGGCTCAAAGGAGTCGTGCAAACAGGTAGTAGTTGGGTGCAGTCCCGAAGCACTTCGAGGCTGTGACGGTTAGACAGGATTCGTCTCTCCTGGTATTGGGGGTTGACATTGCGCCGTGTCTAGGAGAGCCATTAGACGAGTAGTCCCTGGGTAGGGCAAGCGAGATATACTGGTAGGTTTCCAGTGCTATCTCAGGGTGTTCTGGGATACACTCCGACACGACTTGTACCACTAGTAGGGGACTGACGTTTACCGCCCCTTAGGCCCGCCATGCGATGAATCAAACGATCAGACCGGACTGTACAGAGATTGTCACATTCAGACTCAGTAGGAGTTCAGATGGGTTTCACCTCGTCAGTCTTCTTGTCGGGATCTACCTGGGGACCGTTACGCACAGCTAGTGCCGCTTGCGGTCTGTGGTTAAACCCACTGCCAGCGTAGTGTCGAGTCTTTAGAGTCCCACACAGAAAGCTATTCGCCTTTAGGCAAAAGAGTAGAGGTCGCATGGTTTTGCGACAGGTCGGATGGTTTTGCGACAAGGTTCGGTCACATCCGTGCACTTGTGCACGTTTAGTATCCGGACTTTTAACACTAGCGGGATTTGGTTTAAGCCAGATCCTAGTGTACGTTTTGGGATTGGTTTTATCTCGTTTGTATTCATGTTCCTCGGAACGCGGATGCGGCTGTGTATGCACAGTTGACAGAGAGACAGAGGCAAAGGATTCTCATTGGGGTTATTGACTGTTGACTGTTCACAGTTGACCATTGACTTTTGCTAAACCCTAATGAGAATAAGAAATATGATTAATGATAATATTAATTAAGTATTATTGTGTCATGGTTGAGATGAGGGGTTGACTTTGTTGACTTGTTGACTTTGTTGATCGGTTGACTAGGTTGGACTAGTTGACCATCATCATTGCAATGGCTATCATTTCATGGCAAAGACTTTTGCTTGCTTGCTTGTTTTTGAAAAATGAGTGCATGAAATGATATGGCCATTTTGACTTGAACCAACACATAATACTCAATTACTATTATGAGTATTCATGGTTTTGGATTATGAAAGCTTGGATGGCAAAAGACTTTCTCATTCTCTCATTTTCATTTCTCTCTCTTGCTTGAGCTCTCCCTCTTGCTCTTCCTCTTGCTCTCTCTCTAGCTCAAGGCAACACCCTCTCATGAGTTGAGAAACATTGCCTTAGAGATAAAAGAAAATCCATATCACTTCTCTACTCATCCTAGTTCATAAGGTTTACCAAACCAAGCGTTCTAGTTTCTTCAAGTTTGAAGAAGAAACCAAAGGTAGAAGCTTTCAGGTGGATCCATCTTCGGCGCAAGGTGACGACGAGGTGAGGCCGATCCGTACACCGGAAAGTGTTGAAGGCGAAGGAGTTCAAGAAAGGTATAACCCCCTAACCGAGTAGGTAAAACTCTTGTTAGGTTTGTTAGTTAGTTGTATAACAAAGATCCGTATTTTGAGTCCATGTTACCACCTCTTGAAAATTGTTTTTCATTATTTCCGTAAGCCCGTAAGTACCGGGAGAGGTAACGTGGACTTACACATTACTGTTACACCTGCTTTTCATTCATGTTTATATTTGCATTGCCTGTTACCCTGTTAATATTTATTACTTGATGACACGACGCGCTGATGTTTGGGTTTTGCATGGCCCAGATTCTGTACCGCTGCTGCAGTCCGAGCAGGAGTACTTCAGTCAGCAGGCTGAGCTGTGAGGTGTCAGCAGTAGTTAGTTCTTTTATTTCCTGCATTTTATGCCTGATGTGAGCCCGCATTATGGGACATACATTCCAGTTATTTTGTATTGGATCTTTCGCTTCCGCAATTTTATTATTCTCGACTCATGTTATCTTGGCTTATGGACATGTTTTAGATAGATTTATTTTGTTCTTGATATCTCTACAGCCGTAATGTGACTGTGGATGGATACTCCCTACCCACAGGTAGCATGGTTGGCTATGTCACGTGCCCATTTTAGCATACTCTGGGAAGCGGGGCATGACAGACGTGCTTGTGGTTAAACCCACTGCCAGCGTATTGACTAGTCTTTAGAGTCCCACACAGAGGGTTTCCTTGGTTCTGGCGAAATGATATGGTAGCCGTATTGGATACGTGCTGCGTTTCAATCGATCGATCGTACTATGTACTCGAACTTTCGATTGGACAGTTGATAATAGTACCCGGCTCGGGGTTGAGCCATATTATTAAATCAAGTGTTGATTTAATAATTTACATATATGTATTTCGATATGTATATTCTAGTATTATGTTCTTTGTGTTATTCTATCTTTTTGGGTATTCGTATTTCGGTACGAATGCAGGTATGTATATAAAGTAGAATGTAATCCGTATTTTTTACAGATAACATTCTAGAAGGTGGACACCTAATTTTTGGGATTTGACCATTTATTTGAAAATGGTAAATGAGGTGGATATTAGCAAATGGGGAGTATGGTGAGAACCATGCTTGCATAGTGTGCACAAATGAATTTTTAATTCATTTGTGCATACTATTCAAGTATGGCTTGTTTTTAAAATTAAAAAGAATGGTTTTACAAAACCAAGCATTGGATTTTCTCTCTCCAAGGATGGCTCGTTATTTTTGAATATGAGTTTTTCTTCATCTCCCTCACCATTAGCTCCACTCTCTATGAGCTTTCTTGAGTTGCCTCCACCTTCATCTTTCACCTCATCTCAACCATCTCATGTGTTGAGAATCATGAGAGGAGGTGAGATGAGCTAGCCAAACACTTTAGAACACTCACTACATTCTAGTCTTTCTAGATTAGCAACTTAGAAACCCTAGTTTCTTCACTTGCATCCTTGATGTGAAGCTAGAGCCATTACTACATCCCTCGGGTGGATCGTTTTCGACGAAGGGAGACCGAGGGCCAAGCTCAACCGAACATACCTCAAGGAGCTAAGGAAGAAGATGGAAGACCGAAGGACTTTTCTTTTTTGGTATAATCTTTATAACTTGTAGTTTAGCCCCTTTTAGTTGCTAGTATAGGTTTTTGGTTCGATCTTGTGCGGGTTTTGTTTGCGCCAAAGTTTTAAAAAATTTTGTTCCACATTAGGCCACGGTTTGATAGCCGGGGCGCCGGCAAAACCCAACATAGTATCAGAGCCAACCTAACATATTAAACGAGATAGTTACGACATTAGAATTCACGTTTTTTCGAGTATCGAAAACTGTCAAAAAAACAGTCTTGAATTTTTGAGTTTTGAGATATTTGCACAACCCGTGGGCTCTCGGTTTGAACCGAGAAGCTGTGGGGTGCTGCGTGGGCAACCCGGAGAGACCCCCCAGGGGGGGAGCGAACGACCGGGCCCACTCCCTAAGACCACCTTGTGGTGGTGGTGGTCTTAGGGGATGTGGACCCGAAACTGCCCCTGCATTGGCAGTTTCGGGTCTGCCTCACATACTGGTCACCTCGTGGTGGCCTCGGGGGTGGCCTGTTGGGCTTCCCTTACACTTAGTCTAGGGTTTGGTAGCATCAATCATGTCACTTTAAAATTTAGAGGGGTGCAAAGCAAGCAAACAAAGAATCATGCTAGAATTTCTAGGGTAACATGTTTGTATCACATACAAATAAGTAAAAGAGATAGGGATTACAACCTTTATAGTCCGTTCCTTCCCTTCATAAGCTCCATGTTGAGGTCCCTTCATTGCGATCATCAAGAACTCCGACTCTCGTGAGGCTCCAAGAGGTGAATGATGTATCTTTCTTGAAGTCTTCATGATCTAATATGATCTACCTTGAAGAATCTCTAACCCAAGCTTACACTTCACTAAACAACTTATTAGAGAAGTGACCACCCTAATCTAAGTGGCTAGAATAGATGAGGATGATGAAGTAGGAATTTTTCTCTCTTTTGTTTTTCAATTTCTCACAATTAAACATCACAAATGAAAAGCTAGTGAAGCTTTTCTTCAAGAAGCAAGAAGAAGAAGAAGTAAAAGCTTTTGTGATCAATAATGAAATTATTGTTGTGGTTACTTATTCAACCATGAGTTAAGCATGAAGGGTTTTAACTCATGTAGATAATAAACTAGAGTTAATGGTTTGGATTAGGTTAACAAATATCTACACAAAATATCAAAGCTAAAGACAAAGTCAAAGCTATATGAAATATCCAAAAGCTAACCCTAATCCAATCCCTAACTAGGTTTAATCTCTAAATCATTGTTGCATTTGAAACCCTAACTTGTTACAATATTATATATCACATATACAATATATTTTGTAACAAAAAGAAAATAATACAATTAACATATATCGCATATACATCAATGTATTATCGAGTGAGAAAATGAATCATTAAAGCGAGCTTATATTAGTTAACGTAATGTAATATATCACATATATAATTATACATTAAATCATCGAATCAACTCTTGATCCGACAATCCGGCTATATTGCATATAACCGACTAATATAACATATACCATTTCATCGAATCAACACTTGAAACGATGACCCGGCTATATCACATATACCCGGCCGATATCTCATATCGCGAGAATAGAATACAATATCTCATATCGTATTATTCTCGGTCCCGCACATATCACATATGTGCTCCTACTCCGTTTTTCCTGTCCAGAAAACCTCTGTGCAGGATTCTACAGAATCGTCAATACGCCGGCAGTAGGTGATGATCATATCAAACACCAATAAGCTGCAAGCGTTCAGCTAAACGCAACAGCCACCCATATATTGAGCGATCAGAAGATCGACAAACAGGCTTGTACATTCTTCTATGAATCCAATCAGCAACACTACCGTACAGTCCGGTCTCTTCGTCTGATATGTCGCATATCAAGTCTAGGGGTGGTAAACGTCAGACCCCAATAACCAATAAGTCGTGTCGATGTGAGGCTCATAACAGGTCGAGAAACTACTGATAACTCTTACCAGTAGCACTCCATATCAGCCCTGGCCAGGGACTTCCAGTTATAGCCAATCGAACACAGCACAACGTCAACTCCCTATACTGGGAGAGACGAAACCCCTCCTATCACTCATTGCCTCGGTATGATTCGGGACTGTACCCAAAAGCTGTAAGTCGATGTACAACACCCCATGACTTGCGGGGAGGCGGAAATATGAAAAACGATCTTGTTCTTCGCTTAAACATCGACTAACCGCATGAATCGAAGCTAAACGATAACTAACAACTATCATAGAAGTTCTAAACTACTATGTGAAGTGATTATACCTAAAGAACCGTGTCCTTCGTCTTTACGAACTCCACCTCCTCCTCGGCCTTCTCCAAGTAGTAGACGATCCACCACGAGAGCTTTACTCCAAGCTTTGCCTCTAAACTTGAGACAACTAGGTTTCTTTAAGAGAAGAAGCTTGAGGAGAGAGAAGGTGAGAATAATAATGAAATGAGAAAATGAGTTATCATAATATATATCAAGCATTATTGTTTTTCAAGAAAAGATAAGAAAATGATTTACAACCATGCTTGATAAATATCTAATGGTGATTCATCTCCATGAGTCATTAAGCATTTATGATGCATTAATGACATGGATGAATCATCCATATGACTCACTAATCTCATTTAATGTATATGCCACCTTAACCCCTTTAGTCACCATCTTCTAGAAGCTTCTCGCGCAATTATGAGAACGCCCCTCCTATCCGTGAAAACACGGAAAAACTTTAGACTGTACAAATCCAATAACAGGATACCAGTAACTGGCTTAAACCAAAGCCGACTAGTAAAAAATTGTCCGAAAGTCGTACGTGCGTAAATACACGTATGCGTCCGAACCCTTGTCGTAAAACCATACGACCTCTATATCGTTTCGCCTGGAGTAGGGAAACTCTCTGTGTGGGACTCTAGATACTCGACTACTACGCTGGCAGTGGGTTTAACCACAGACCGCAAGCGGCACTAGCTGTACGTAACGGTCCCCAGGTAGATGTCGATAAGAAGGCCGATGAGGAAACCCATCCAAACTCCTACTGAGTCTGATATGACAATCTCCATACAGTCTGGTCCGTTCTTCTAAGACTACCGCATATCGGGCTTAGGGGGCGGCAAGCGTCAGTCCCCTAATAGCGGTATAAGTCGTGTCGGAGCGAAGCCCATTACACCCTGAGAAACTACTGGAACCTACCAGCAAATCTCGCTTGCTCTGGCCAGGGACTTTGCGTAATGGCTCTCTGACACAGCGCGATATCAACCCCCAATACCGGAAGAGACGAATCATGTCTAACCGCCACTGCCTCCAAGTGCTCGGGACTGTACACAACTGCTACCTGTTTGCACGACTCCTTTGAGCCGTGGTAGGGTAGCAATCTAAGAACAGTGGGACACACTCGAGGCGAAGTAGCAGTGTCAAGTCTGCGGACTATGCTGTACTCATGTCACCTGGGAACTGTTCACTGACGACTGGTATAAAACCAACCAACAGTTCCATGTGAGTCCTGTCCGGTGTACCCGTAACCTAACGAGCACATGCATACTATCTCCAGTACGACGTACTGATGGCTGTGGGACAGACCATCTCCCCAACTGGGATGAGAAGCGTACACACTAGTCTACTCCGGAGTATCGATGCCCTGTCTCGATAATCCAACGACTAGGGACCTGAATAAGGATGTGCTTGTAGACTACCCAGCCCCCACTAGTGTGACTGCCATCACAACGCTGGTAGTCAAGCAAGATCCTAAGAGCTCTATCAATACGTATACTCACATATTAAGATAGAAAAAACCAAGTAGCATACTACTATGTTTAGCAAGACTGTTATATATATGTGAATATCCCAAGCTTCCATTATGTAATATACAAACTAGTATGATACAATAATGGCCCCTAGGGCATATACACTAACAATCTCCCACTTGCACTAGGGCCATGTACTGGTATATCGATGACCGATGATCTCGAGTAACCTCTCGAACAGAATCTGAGGTAGGGCCTTTGTGAATGGATCAGCTATGTTCTCTTCAGTAGCGACTCTCCGAACCTCGATCTCCTAACGATCAATGATCTCCCTGATCAGGTGATACCGCCTTAAGATGTGTCTTGACTTCTGATGGGACCTTGGTTCCTTCGCTAAAGCTATAGCTCAGTTGTTGTCGCAATACAGAGGTATTGGATCAACAATGGTAGGAACCACCTGAAGTTCTGTTAGGAACTTCTTCATCCAGACTGCTTCTTTTGCGGCATCGCAAGCAGCAATATACTACGCTTCCATCGTCGAGTCAGCAACGGTGTCCTGCTTGGAACTCTTCCAGCACACCGCCCCTCCATTGAGGGTAAAGACATAACCCGACATGGACTTGGAATCGTCCTTATCACTCTGGAAGCCGAAATCAGCAAAGGCCTCCAACCTGAGGTCTTTTCCGCCGTAAACCAAGAACATCTCCTTAGTCCTCCTTAGGTACTTGAGAATGTTCTTTACTGCTATCCAGTGCTTCTCCCCTGGGTATGACTGATACCGGCTTACCACGCTCAGTGCGTAAGCTACATCTGGTCTGGTGCACAACATCGCATACATTATAGAGCCTACCGCAGAAGCGTAGGGTATAATAGACATGCATTCTCTTTCCAAATCAGTCTTGGGAGACATCTCTTTGGATAGGGTGATTCCGTGACAAGCTGGTAGATTACCACGCTTAGAATCTTCCATACTGAATCTTTTCAGTACAGTGTCGATATACCTGGACTGTGAAAGTCCCAACATCCTCTTGGATCTATCACGATAAATCCGGATCCCCAGAATGTAAGAGGCATCTCCCATGTCTTTCATGGAGAACCTGTGTGACAAGAATCCTTTGACAGATTGTAGCATAGGAATGTCATTTCCTATCAATAGAATGTCATCCACGTACAAGACGAGGAATACGACACTTCTGGCTACAACTTTACTATATATGCACGGTTCATCTGGATTTTTGATGAAGTCATATTCTTTGACTGTTTCATCAAAACAGATGTTCCAACTCCGTGATGCCTGCTTCAGTCCATAAATGGACTCAAGCAACTTTCATACTTTCCCGCTGGTCCCACTCTGATTGAAACCCTCTGGCTGATCCATATAGACGCACTCTTCTAAATTTCCATTCAGAAAAGCCGTCTTTACGTCCATCTGCCAGGTTTCATAATCATGGAAGGCAGCAATAGCAAGAAGGACCCGAATGGATTTGAGCATAGCCACTGGAGAAAAAGTTTCGTCATACTCCAAACCAGGTCTTTGACGAAAACCCTTTGCAACAAGTCTAGCCTTATAGGTTTCCACCTGTCCATCTACACCAATCTTTTTCTTGAAGATCCATTTGCATCCTATGGGTTTTACCCCATCTGGAGCAAAGTCCAAAGTCCATACTTTGTTTGTGTACATGGACTCCATTTCGGTCCGCATTGCATCTAGCCATCGTACCGAGTCGCCGCTCTGGATGGCTTGCTGGAAGCCAGTAGGTTCATCATCATCTATGATGCAATCCTCTCTATCCCCAACTATGAGAAAAACGTAGTATCTCTCAGGCGGATGAGATGGCCTACTACTCCGGCGGAGGGGTGCGAAAACGTCCTGTTCTTCTTGAACTACCGGTTCTACCAAACTTTCAGTATTAGTTTGTGGTTCTGGAATTTCTTCCAGTTCTATTTCGCTCCCACTTGATTCCTTTTCTAAAAACTGATGTTCTAGAAAATGGGCATTACGAGAAACAAATACCTTTTGTTCCTCTGCGTAATAGAATAGATATCCCCTGGAGTTCTTTGGATATCCCACAAACTTACACTTTACTGATCGTGCCTCGAGCTTGTCCACATGCTGCTTTTTAACAAAAGCTGGACATCCCCAAATCTTATATACTGTAGATGGTGTTTCTTCCCGCTCCACATCTGATATGGAGTGGTAGGCACAGTCTTGGTAGGTACCATGTTCAGAAGATATGCCGCTGATTCTAGCGCATAACCCCAAAAAGATCGCGGTAACTCAGTATTACTCATCATGGATCGTACCATATCCAATAGGGTTTGATTCCGTCTCTCCGATACACCGTTATGCTGTGGAGTGTATGGAGGAGTAAGCTGAGAGAGAATAACTTTCTCTTTTAGGTAACCTAGGAACTCGGCACTCAAGTATTCACCACCTCGATCAGATCTTAGTTTCTTGATACTTTTTCCGGTTTGGTTTTCTACTTCATTCTTATACTCTTGGAATTTCTCAAAAGCCTCGGATTTATGTTTCATCAGATAAATGAATCCGTACCTTGAGTAATCATCCGTGAAAGTAATGAAATTGGAAAAACCACCTCTTGCATGTGTAGACATTGGACCACATACATCGCTGTGTATGAGTCCTAAGAGCTCGTTCGCTCTTACTCCATGTCCAGTAAATGGAGTCTTTGTCATCTTTCCTTTGAGACAAGATTGACAAGTGTCATAAGTTTGATATTCGAACGAGTCCAAATATCCTTCTCTATGCAACTTAGTCAACCTTCTCTCATTGATGTGACCCAGTCTACAATGCCATAAGAAAGCTTTATTTAAATCTGGAGACTTTCTTTTTAGTGTGTTCTGGACATTGAAAATTTGGAATTGGTTTAACACATATATACCGTTTTCCAGTGTACCGGACCCAATCAAACTATGATTAAGGTGGATGTTAACAACACCACTTCCAAACGTGAAATCATAACCTTTATTTGATAACAAGGAAACAGATATGATATTACACGTTAAGCTGGGTACACAAAAACAGTTATGTAAAACCAAAATGTGTCCACTCGTCAATCCCAGGTGATAATCCCCTACGGACACAGCTCCCACGCTAGCTACGTTAGCAACCATCAGGGTCATATCACCTTCCTTCAGCACTGTGTGGTTTCTCAGTGCCTGCAATGAATTGCAAATATGAGATCCTGATCCGGTATCCAATACCCAGAAGTAGAGTTGATTGACAGACAATTCTCAATTACAAACACACCTGAAGTCGAAACCACAGCTTGCTTCGGTTCCTGGTTCTTTGCGTTCCACGCCTTGCAATCCTTTTTCCAGTGCCCTTTCCTGTGACAATGGAAGCACTCATCCTGGCCCACTACCGGTACCGCAAACTTTTTCTTTCCCTTCCCTCCCACCTTACTTACACCTCCTCTAGGTCTGGGGGCGGCCTTCTTTTTCCTTCCTTTGGCCCTAGCCTTGGACCCGGAAGAAGAAGCACCGCCAACAAACATAGCGGGTGTTTCCCTTGCCTTCTGCAAGGTGCCCTCTGCACTCCTTAACATGTTCAGGAGTTCCGGAAGTTCAACTTCTTTTCTTTGAATGTTGAAGTTCAGGATAAACTGGGCGTAGGTGGGAGGAAGGGACTGGAGAATAAGGTCTGTATAGAGCTCATTATCCAAAGTCGTCCCAAGCTCTGCGAGCTCTTCTATATAGCCGATCATCTTTAGGACATGTTCTCCTAGCGATGACCCGACAGCCAACCTCGCTCGAAACATGTTCTTAGAGGTCTCGTATCTTGCTATACGAGATTGCTCTCCATAAAGTTCCTTTGTATAGACAAATATGGCATCTAGTTCCATATCTTCGTGCCTCCTCTGATGTTCATTGTTCATCGAGGCAAGTACGATGCACTTGGCTTTCGCGCAATCGAAATCCCAGGTTTTGCGGATTTCCATATCCACATTACTGGATTTGGGACCAGGGATAGCAGGTGCCTTAGCGGTGAGGACGTACCGCAATTTATCATAGGTCAAAGCCATTTTGACATTCCGCAGCCAATCTTTATAGTTTGGCCCTGTCAATATATTTTTCTCTAAAAGTAAGTTAAGTCCAGTCATTTTCAGGGTCGCTGCAATTAGGAGAGAGAGAAGAAAACTCTTTAGCAGGATGCTTTTGCAAGTTTAGAGTGGTTTTTAATTTATCTAATATGGATGGCTCCCACTGTTTCTCGAATCCTTCCTCAAACCATAAAAGAAGAATTAGCCATGACTATTCTCACTGTACAATACTTGTTTAATCGTTCAGCCAGGCTGGTGTCGGTACTTCGAGGGAGGTTTTCCAACGCTTTCGCGAAGTTCCTTAATTAAATAACCTCTTTTCTCTGGGGGCGTAACCCCGCTGACACCTTTCTTGACACCTACTTGGTTTATAGCATTGATCGTTAAGTGACGAATATCCTGATGAGTAGCATATACTCACAGTAGGATCGGGATCCAAATATCATCGTATGATAATGTTGAAGGAATCCTACCAACATTCATCAAACTCCAAATGGTATGCAACTCTTTGCAAATTTCAGTTTCTTTAGAAATTCCCGATATATATTTTTTTTGCCCCATGCTCTTATGACCTTGGCGTTACGTCAAAATGTCATAAGTCACATGTCAAGTTCTATCCATCATTATCTTGTCAATTTGAACCCATCCGTATATATCCTTGACGTTCGGCCAAAATGATAATACGACTGTCCCTAACTAACTCATCTATCTATGCAACAAATGAATATCTAGTAGCTACCAAACACTATGCCTTGGCGTTAGGTCAAAATACATAGCTTGAATACTACTGAATACCCAGATGAAATGATGGAGGGCTACGAATGGTTTTGGCGAAACCGTGAACGTAGTGAACTTGATATAACCAAAGGAACCTGATAGCTTTCAAAAGGAGTGGTTAAAGCTCCGTATTTAAAAATATTTGTTTTTAAAATTAACCGAGTGGTTTCTTTTAAATTGTTCCAACGATTAAACTTTTGGTTTATTTTCTTTGCATTATAAATAATGCGTCCCATCATTAACCTATCATTGCAGAAAACAACGAAAATACAACGTCCTCTTATGCCATCCGCATTCGCCACGGGATCCCGTCATCACCCGTTAGGTTACTTAACTAACGGCAGAGCGAGGGCTGGGCTAGCGCGGGTGTAAAACATAAGTGACATCTAAATAGCTATCATATATAGATATTGTACATTCGTCAGACGCAATAATAGGCATTCTAGATCTCATATGAACTTTATTGGATTTGCAAGCAATCCGTGTTTGTTTAGAACCTGCAACAAAAGACGGATTATACAGTTGTGATGAATAGCCATTATCCCACCCTAGACCCCTATGGTTACGGCAAACTACCCGCCAAATACCCGAAGTGAAGCGGTCTCCCTCAACAAAGTGAGTAGGCCACTAAACACTTCAAAGTACCCGGTAGTTTGTGCACCCCACCTTGGGTCTATCCTAGGAGCAAAAAACTGTAAAAAGAAATAATACAACGGTGGCTACAACCGCAACCTGGATGTGCCCCGCAAAATAATATTACAACAAATTGCATTTACATTGAATGAATTAAAATAATAACCCATCACAAACCCCGGCCAATCATCACAACAGTCCAATACAGTTCATATCCACAAACAGTAAAAACCATTACAGAAATGTGCAACCCCCTGCCAACCGACATACTAGCAGTTAGGGAAGGTTTACGAACACATTATACAAACACAGATATAATCATATTAGCAAACTTCGTAAAATTTCGATCGAACAAACGCTTTTAGATTCTACTCCAATATTTCTCTGTGAACCTGAGATCTTAGCAGAAAATAAAACATTCCAGAAACATCACTGTTAACACCTAGGAGTTACTGAATAAATTTGGGCTGACTCGGCTCCAACTCGGCCGCGGATCCGCCGCGGATCGCATGGATCTGCCGCGGTACCGCGGTGAGATGGCCAAGTTAGGAGTCCAAATTTCTTCAGTAGCGCTAGTTTTTCCTTCCTGTTATTCTGAAGCACCCTGAAAAATTTTTAGAGCCAGTTTAAAAATCGACAGCAAGTGTGATAATCGACGATGTTTCCGGTTCCTTTTTGCGTTCGAAATACTTACGACTTTGCTAATAAGTTAATAATTGTTTAGCGAGGCTCTGATACCACTGTAAGTCGATGTACAACACCCCACGACTTGCGGGGAGGCGGAAATATAAAAAACGATCTTGTTCTTTGCTTAAACATCGACTAACCGCATGAATCGAAGCTAAACGATAACTAACAACTATCATAGAAGTTCTAAACTACTATGTGAAGTGATTATACCTAAAGAACTGTGTCCTTCGTCTTTACGAACTCCACCTCCTCCTCGGCCTTCTCCAAGTAGTAGACGATCCACCACGAGAGCTTTACTCCAAGCTTTGCCTCTAAACTTGAGACAACTAGGTTTCTTTAAGTGTTAATCAAAGTACCTAGATGATATAGAGTGAGGGTTATGGATTAAGTAGTCTAACTAATCCTTGTACTCAACACATGAGAGGGGAGGATTAGGGTTTGAAAAGAGGAAGCTTGAGGAGAGAGAAGGTGAGAATAATAATGAAATGAGAAAATGAGTTATCATAATATATATCAAGCATTATTGTTTTTCAAGAAAAGATAAGAAAATGATTTACAACCATGCTTGATAAATATCTAATGGTGATTCATCTCCAAGAGTCATTAAGCATTTATGATGCATTAATGACATGGATGAATCATCCATATGACTCACTAATCTCATTTAATGTATATGCCACCTTAACCCCTTCAGTCATCATCTTCTAGAAGCTTCTCGCTCAATTACGAGAACGCCCCTCCTATCCGTGAAAACACGGAAAAACTTTAGACTGTATAAATCCAATAACCGGATACTAGTAACTGGCTTAAACCAAAGCCGACTAGTAAAAACTGTCCGAAAGTCATACGTGCGTAAACACACGTATGCGTCCGAACTCTTTTCGTAAAACCATACGACCTCTATATCGTTTCGCCTGGAGTAGGGAAACTCTCTGTGTGGGACTCTAGAGACGCGACTACTACGCTGGCAGTGGGTTTAACCACAGACCGCAAGCGGCACTAGCTGTACGTAACGGACCCCAGGTAGATGTCGATAAGAAGGCCGATGAGGAAACCCATCCGAACTCCTACTGAGTCTGATGTGACAATCTCCATACAGTCTGGTCCGTTCGTCTAAGACTATCGCATATCGGGCCTAGGGGGGCGGCAAGCATCATTCCCCTAATAGCGGTATAAGTCGTGTCGGAGCGAAGCCCATTACACCCTGAGAAACTACTGGAACCTACCAGCAAATCTCGCTTGCCCTGGCCAGGGACTTTGCGTAATGGCTCTCTGACACAGCGCGATATCAACCCCCAATACCGGGAGAGACGAATCCTGTCTAACCGCCACTGCCTCCAAGTGCTCGGGACTGCACCCAACTGCTACCTGTTTGCACGACTCCTTTGAGCCGTGGTAGGGTAGCAATCTAAGAACAGTGGGACACACTCGAGGCGAAGTAGCAGTGTCAAGTCTGTGGACTATGCTGTACTCATGTCACCTGGGAACTGTTCACTGACGACTGGTATAAAACCAACCAACAGTTCCCTGTGAGTCCTGTCCGGTGTACCCGTAACCTAACGAGCACCTGCATACTATCTTCAGTACGACGTACTGATGGCTGTGGGACAGACCATCTCCCCAACTAGGATGAGAAGCGTACACACTAGTCTACTCCGGAGTATCGATGCCCTGTCTCGATAATCCAACGACTAGGGACCTGAATAAGGATGTGCTTGTAGACTATCCAGCCCCCACTAGTGTGACTGCCATCACAACGCTGGTAGTCAAGCAAGATCCTAAGAGCTCTATCAATACATATACTCACATATTAAGATAGAAAAAACCAAGTAGCATACTACTATGTTTAGCAAGACTGTTATATACATGTGAATATCCCAAGCTTCCATTAAGTAATATACAAACTAGTATGATACAATAATGGCCCCTAGGGCATATACACTAACAAAAGCAACTGTTTTGCGCGCCCTCTTGAAAGTGGAAATGTGGAAATCAAAGCACAGTGGGAATAACACAAGACTCTATGATGATCTCGGGTCTACAGACTAAACTGTACCAGTGTCACCGGAGAACTGCTATCTGACAATTGGTATAATACAATCTAGGAGTTCTCGGCGAGTCCGTTCAATGTACCATGTCTCCATTGAGCACCAGTACACCATCTTTGATGTCAAACACCGATAGATATGAGATCATCCATCGCCCATCATATGGGTCAAGATGCGTATACGCTAGTCTACTCTAGTGTATCGATGCCCTGTCTCGATACACCCTCGATTAGGAACAGTTATAGGATGTACTCTTTGACTACCCAGTCCCCATTAGTATGATCTGCATCATAGTCCCAGTAGTTGAGTACATATCCTAAGGGCTTTATCAACATGTGAGAGCAAGACAGTAAAACAATACAAGTCAACATGTTAAGATAAAGTGAAACCAAATAGCGTACTATCATGTCGAGCAAGAAAGTCCTCTCTATATAGATCCAAGCATACACTATAATATACATCATATGTACAACAATGGCCTATAAAGCATATATACAACTAACAATCTCCCACTTGCACTAAGGCCAGCTGTTGTAGTATCTCATACCCAACATCCCGAAGAGTCTCTCAAATTGTAACTGGGGAATGGCCTTTCTGAATGGATCCACAGTGTTGTCCTTCGTGTCAACTCTCCTGACCTCGATCTCGCGGCGATCAACTATCTCCCGGATCAGGTGATACCGCCTCAGAATATGTCTGGACTTCTGATGGGACCTGGATTCTTTGGCCAAAGCCACAGCTCCATTGTTATCACAATAGAAAGGTATTGGATGCTCAATTGAAGGAACCACACCAAGTTCAGTGATGAACTTCTTCATCCAGACAGCCTCTTTGGCAGCATCGTTGGCAGCGATGTATTCAGCCTCCATCGTCGAGTCTACCACGATTTCTTGCTTGGAACTTTTCCAACAAACCGCCCCTCCATTTAGGGTAAAGACAAATCCCGAGTGCGACTTAGAGTCGTCCTTATCACTTTGGAAGCTTGAATCGGTAAAGGACTCCACCTGGAGTTCTCCGTTACCATACACCAAGAACATCTCCTTAGTCCTTCGTAAGTACTTGAGAATATTCTTCACAACTATCCAATGACTCTCTGCTGGATCTTCTTGATACCTACTCACTACACTTAGTGAGTATGCTACATCGGGTCTGGTACATAGCATCGCGTACATGATAGAGCCTACTGCCGAAGCATAGAGTATCCCTTGCATCCGAGCTCTCTCCAAATCAGTCTTGGGAGACATATCTTTGGAGAGATTGAGTCCAGAGATAGTGGGTTGGTTCCCACGCTTAGATTATTCCATACTAAACCTTTTTAGTATGGTGTCTATGTACCTGGATTGGGACAATCCCAGTATCCATTTAGATCTATCTCTATAGATCTTGATTCCCAAAATTCAGGAGGCATCACCTTGATCTTTCATTGAGAATCTATGTGATAAGAAGAGCTTGACCGAGTGCAGCATAGGAACATCATTTCCTATCAAGAGTATGTCATCCACGTACAATACGAGGAAGACAACCTTACTCTGTGCAACCTTCTTGTATATACAAGGTTCATCAATGTTTTTGATGAAGTCAAACTCTTTGACTACAACATCAAAACAGATGTTCCAACTCCGCGATGCCTGCTTTAACCCGTAGATGGATTTAAGCAGCTTGCACACCTTTCCGCTACTCCCACTATCTACGAAGCCCTCTGGCTGAGTCATGTACACGCACTCCTCTAAATCACTATTTATAAAGGCGGTCTTAACATCCATTTGCCAGATTTCGTAGTCATGGTATGCAATAATGGCAAGTAAGATCTGGATGGACTTAAGCATAGCCACTGGAGAAAAGGTTTCGTCATAATCCACACCTGGTCGTTGGCAAAAACCCTTTGCAACAAGTCTAGCTTTGAAATTCTCCACTTTTCCATCTACACCAAGTTTCTTCTTAAAGATCCACTTGCTCCCAATGGGCTTTACCCCTTCAGGAGCAACTTCCAAAGTCCATACTTTGTTGGTGTACATGGATTCCATCTCAGATCACATTGCTTCCAACCACTTCACAGAGTCCCCACTCGTGATGGCCTGCTCGAAGCTAGTTGGGTCATCATCTTCCATGATGCAATCCTCACTCCCACCGTCTATGAGAAAACCGCAGTATATCTCAGGTGGATGAGGAATCCTACCAGATCGGCGGAGAGGCTGGGGTTCGTTGGGAACTAATCAATCATCTGGTTCCACTAAATCTTCAGTTGTAGTTTGTGTCGCTGGAACTTCTTCCAGTTCTACCTCATCGCCACTAATTTCTTTTTCAAGAAATTCCTTTTCTAAAAAGGTGGCATGCCAAGATACAAACACCTTTTGTTCCTCGGTGTGGTAGAAGATATACCCGCGCGAATGTTTAGGATATCCAATAAACTTACACAGAAAAGACCTTGCCCCGAGTTTGTCCGGATTCTGTGTCTTTAGATATGCCAGACAACCCCATATCTTAAGATATGGTCTCTTTCCCTTCCATAACTCATATGGAGTGGTTGGCACAGATTTGGTGGGAACCATATTCAATAGGTCTGTGTCACGACCCGAAAGTACGGAACGTGACCGACACTTAGATTACGAAGCGTCTAGAGGCGCCACGTAACCTAAGTAAGCCGAAGCCCAGAAATCTAAACCATAAAAGAAGAAAAAGAAGAAAAGAAAAGAAAACAAGTATAAAAACATCAGCAAATTTTACCAAAAATTTCGGCAGAGTCTCCTCTGTAAAAACTGGCCCCCAAACGGGTACAACAAGTATAGTATAAATAAACAATAAAAAGCATCCCCAAAGGGTGCTAGCTCAACGCCAACAGGCGGAGACAACCACAACAATCACTATAGTATACAACGCCAAAGGGCGAGGCTCAAAACTCAAAGAAAACAAAACCACCAGATCAGAATAATACATGCGCGACTCTAAGGTCGAAATAAACAACTGGTCCAATAACTTATCAAGTAATACAAATATGGTTGATGGAGCTTTCTAGATACAAATGAATTAATAAAAATACAACGGCGGTTCATATACAAATGAACCAACCTACCGTGCAAATCACCCGAAATGAAAATGATGTGCCAGCAACTGCCAAGGGAAACCTGTACATCGCACCTGTAAAGAATTTGGCACAACGGGGGTGAGTAGAGGACATCTACGAAAAGAAATCGAATGCACGACGCTATCCTAGGTCATAATAATACACTACTATATCCCAAACATCTAGTAATAGCAGGGTAATACTACGTATAAGTGCAAATACTCCGTGTCGTGTCCGTGCCTCATATAGTACTATGTCATATGAAATGAAATGCATGCACCATGAATGTAAAGTAATAAATCCTGAAATCCAGATATATATGTATGAGAACCTTTAGCTGTTATCATAGTAAAGTGTGTATAAGCATCTGAAATCTCAACAATGAAATCCATGGAAATCCGTGTCAAGCATCGACACAACACATGTAACCTCAAGTCTCAATATGTCGGGCTCCGTCAGTCCGGATCGGCCCATATCATCAAATCCCACGACAACGGTCGGTATCCTCCGGATATCCGCCGCGCCAGACATCACCGGTAGGTAGCCTTCCCCTGCCAGGCTCATCGTCTACAACTCGATCTTCTTGCCCCGGGGTACCATACCGGGCCCACCATGTACCCGAGACGGTTCATCCACTCCTCGAATCGGGTCTCGAAATCCATCAAAAAACATGAAATACTCATGGTGGACGACACATACATCACGAGAAAACCGCATCTTATTTTAAAAAGAGAAGAGGAGAGAGAGAGAGAGAAGTTTTTATATATTTTTGCGGTTTTCCCCAAAAATCCAGAAATCTCATAGAAATCCAAATCTCAAAATCATGAGTAACTATATGATAAGTGTCGGCATATGCCCATAATACTGCATGATAACACGAAAATATGAATGCATGAATGTCTAAGTAATGAATATCATGTCTTATACTTATCATCAGAGAGTGATCACAATATTATATCGGTTTAGTTGTTAACTGATTCTATCAATAAAAGATAATATGATCTAAAGTGTACGTGACATAGCAATTACCGATGATGATGTGTGTGAGCCGGCAAATAAGTGTGCGTGGAATATGCGCATCATCGGTAATGGTGCTGGTGTCCTAACAGGTAAAGTTTATACTGATTATAGCAACATATAAAAGAACATGCACCATGATGATTACAGTATGAATGTAAATACAGATGTGCATTATCCACTCCTCTGCGCGATACGAGTACAACTACCACTATGTGAGTCGAACCTAAACCAGTGTCCATATAACATCCTAAGGAACTAAACCTAATAGACTAGTCAGTAAGAAACTAGAGTCTACCTAAGGTCTGAATCAATATCTCTAATAGTCGGCGATTCCGCCTCAATAGCATCACGTACGTAGTACGGCTTCCTCGAATCAAGAGTGCGGATCAATCATCAAATCTAAGCCTCGTACGGTAAAATCCATCGTACGGCGTCCCAATATCGGGTTACGGTCAAGTATCTCCTAGGTGTCTCCTCATTCGTATAATGTCATATGTATCTTATTGTGATTAAGTCATACTTATATGATATCGGCATCAGGTCACACCAATATAATGTCGTAATCAAGTTATACATATATCATATAGTGATCAGTCACAAGTTACAGTCCAGGTACTATTCTAGTGTCCCATGTACATCAATATCACCACCACTCCTTATAACTTATATATTCAAGTTCATTATCTCATTCTCTAATGATCCGCTAACACTTTATTACAACTGTAGTCAAGAATCACGGTATCAAGCCCAGTTATACTGTTTCATCATACCTCAGATATCATATCACCTCAATGAATCACCTATACGTGTTGTATATATATGTATATACCTATACCTAGTTCTATATATATACACATACACGTACCCCATGTCGAGTTTCAGTGTGTGCGTGGGTGTGTTTCTATCTGAAACCTACGAACCTCTTCCAAGATACACATCCTCTGATATGGTTTTCCTAAATCAGTCTAGTCCAGCCTAGGGTCAATACTAGGGTCCTACTAGGGTCACGTCTGGTTTCCTAATGTCAATAAGTACTATTCCTATTCTACGTTGCGGGGGTGCTAAACGCCATCCACCCGACTTCCCCCCGTAGATATGCATCTACTCACCTGGTCCATGTCAGCCGAAGACAGTGTCGCCATCCTCCTCTTCATCGCCCGCAGTCCACGTGAGGGTACCTAGACGCAAACATATAAATAGCATCGTAAACCGAATCACATACAAAAGTCAAACGATACGAAGAACAAGCACAGGTTAAAACCTATGTCCCGTCCACGCAAAAGAACCAAATACCGCTCGATATCGGCGTACAAACGCCGATTGATCGAGGTAAAAACCAATAAACAACCCGTAGTTTCAAAACCCATTACTTATAATATAAAACTTGGTTCAAATCATCGGAACCCTAAAATCGATCAAATCATCCAATTCCGAAAACCTTGAAAATATCAATTCACCGTCTTACTTCAAAACTTGACGTTTAATGAAACTAATGGTCATAATATTCATTAAATAACATAACTAAGTTATAGAAACCTTTACCATATTTTTATTACACTAATTTGTATTACAAATAAATTTCTAGTTTGTAATTTTATCAATTTTCCACAACTTACAAGCAAAATTCCACAATTCCACAACAAAACTTGATTTTGCATGAATTAACTTTTCAAACTACAATTTATAATGATGGTAATATAATGAAACCATAAATTAGATTTTAAATCTCATTAATTTAAGAATTTCCAAATTCTAGTTAGCAAAAATAGCATTTTACTTACAATTTATCAATTATCAATAAAAACCAGCAACCAAATTAAGTTTTTCATTCAATTAATATGCTAATATTCTCACTAAAATTACCATCTAATGATAACACCCTTAATAAGAATTTATTTTACCCACAACACATTTTAGAAAAAATCTAGTTAGCTAAATAGTTTAAATTAAACAATTTCGATCAACAATTTACCATACCACCACCATGCAAGAATTTTCCACTCTAAATGGTGTTAAACTAGATATTATAACCCTAATTAATTAACAAAAACCACCTCTTGAATTTTCAAACCCTAACTTGAATTTTAGAATTTGCAACAAGAATTAATCTAATTAATCTAATTATGCTTTAAAAGAAATATCTAATAGAAATAAATCAAAAGAGAAGGATTTATACCTCCACAACCTCATGTCCAAACTTGAAAATGAGCCTCAAAAATACATGCTTTCCCACTCCAAAATCCATGTAAAGAAGAATAGAGAATAAAGGGTATGAAATAATTAGCATTTTGTGGAATTTAAATTGGATTTTTGAAGTATTTTTGATGATTTTTGGAGTTGAAATAAAAATGGAAAATGGGGGGGCTGCCATGGGGTGTGGCCGGCCATGCAAGGGGGAGAGGGAGAAAGTGAAGAGAGTTTCATGAGTTGTGTAGAAACTTCATGAAATGATATCTCACTTTATGTCTTTTCATGAATTTTCTTCATTTTCTTTCATTTCTGTACTAAAATAACCTAGAAAACTCTAGAAAAATGGGAAAATTTGCAAATAAATTTTGCATGATACACACTAATTTCTAATATGCCATGGTTCATTTTTACAAATTAAAACCATTTAAATTTGTAATTTACACTAATTTAGTGTAAAAATAAAGCTTATGTTAATATTTAAAATAATTAATTTAGGAAAAATATTTTATTAAACTAAAAATTTATAAGTGGCTAAATAAACACTATTTACTAGTAATTACATAATTAAATAGGTATTTTTGAATTTATAATGAAAAACAATTGCGGTTTGATTTTACGAAAAATACATTTTGCTTTACCGAAAATCATAAAATTCACTTAAACAATTTTATTTATTTAATTATTTATTTAATTATTTTTAAAACGTTACAATCTTCCCCCCTTTAAGAAATTCGGTCCCCGAATTTAAATTAAAACTCCCCCTCCAAACACTAAAACGTTTAGCAAACACTCAAATCGTCGGGGCTCCGAAATTATCAATACATAACAAAAATCAATTCCGTCAAGCATAATGCAATCATCGGAGTTATGGCGAGAATAAAATATCAAAACCCAATATGAAAACCATCTTAATATACCTTAATCTATAACTTATATATAGTGCGCATCATAGTAAAGCCGTTCAAATATCTGAATAAGGAAATATGCAAAAACCCCTTTTTGAAAATCGCCGTGTGATGCACGTGTCACGGCATAAGTAGCGGACGTTTATTTTAAAAAAAATAGCTATATATATATTCTTTATTTAACATACACGTCCCGCCTAGTTACTAAATCAAATAGTAATGGTTATGAAAACATACTGCTCAAACTGAAATCAATCCTAATCACATCGTAAAAATATCATGTGCGTCCGATGCGCACTGAAATCGAAACCAAATACAAATACCACGAATACTCATAAAACAAAACTAAGTGCAACAGGTGTGCACCAAAAACATCTGTCATGTGCAACGGGCGTGCACGACTCAATATCAGGTGCATCTAGTCTGCACAAAACCCCGATTTAGTGCATCTGGTGTGCACAAAATCGCATCAAGTGCGCCAAGTATGCGCAAGAATCCTAATCAGGTGCACATGGAGCATGAAAACATATAGCGGATATCAGAATCGAATCACAGTACAAAAATGGATAAAAACTAGGTCGAAGCATATATCAAATCATGTGTAACCCATATGCACGAAATCAAATCAAAATCTCAAAATATATAAAACCAAATCAAGTGTACTGGGTGCGTACTAAACCACATCAATACAACTGATATATGGAACACAGATAGAATGAAGGTACACACAGGAAATACCAATCGTAGAACAAAGTCCTCAAAATACAAAAATCCAATCAACGAAAATAGGAAATTCAAATCACTAAATCACAATAGTAAACACTATCGTCAATGCGCGCCCCTTTCCTCTGATGTCGATCGCTTTGAACTCGTTCTTTCATAGGTGTGCTGACTGCGCTACCAACGGCAATACTCATGTCTTGAGTCTCCCACATAGTCGATCCCTTCACTTGATATCCGGACTACATTAAACTTCTCGATCGATCCATCAAAATCCCATAAATCCCCCGAGAGCTCAACACTCAAGTACAGTTTAAAAATATCCTGTACATACCCCAGCATCGATGATCCAGCTGTAGAAGGGCAAACCCAAGCCTCACTAATGGCACAGCGGAACTGCCGTAAACCCTAAGGTTCAAGGGCGTTCTCGTGGTCATTATGTCGAGTTAGGGTTTCATTCTTCTAGAAGGTCCATCGAAATACCTGCATGTTCTTCCGAATACTTTAAACTTAGGAAAATGGTTTTCTGATAATCGTTCGAACCCTTTAACTTCATCCGGACGGCATGTGAATACACTTCGTCCGCACGCTAAGCAATGCTTCAATCCTCAAGAATAGCCAATACTCTAATGGTTATCGCATTCGAGCCGCAGCTCCCTCTGCCAGTGGTAACAGAAACCACCGTCCGACATCGACGAAGATAGATCAAAAGAACGAATGGAATACGGTGCAAACAATGTAAATCCTAGGGCTCCTTAAGCAGAGTAGCGTATCGTAAGTATGCCGTGGACCATACCCACGGTACGTTACTCTACCTAACTCGCCTACTCCATCAACCAAGGGTCACCTAGACTTATACAAGGTTAAACCTAGCGCTCTGATACCAACTTTGTCACGACCCGAAAGTACGGAACGTGACCGGCACTTAGATTACGAAGCGTCTAGAGGCGCCACGTGACCTAAGTAAGCCGAAGCCCAGAAATCTAAACCATAAAAGAAGAAAAAGAAGAAAAGAAAAGAAAACAAGTATAAAAACATCAGCAAATTTTACCAAAAATTTCGGCAGAGTCTCCTCTGTAAAAACTGGCCCCCAAACGGGTACAACAAGTATAGTATAAATAAACAATAAAAAGCATCCCCAAAGGGTGCTAGCTCAACGCCAACAGGCGGAGACAACCACAACAATCACTATAGTATACAACGCCAAAGGGCGAGGCTCAAAACTCAAAGAAAACAAAACCACCAGATCAGAATAATACATGCGCGACTCTAAGGTCGAAATAAACAACTGGTCCAATAACTTATCAAGTAATACAAATATGGTTGATGGAGCTTTCTAGATACAAATGAATTAATAAAAATACAACGGCGGTTCAGATACAAATGAACCAACCTACCGTGCAAATCACCCGAAATGAAAATGATGTGCCAGCAACTGCCAAGGGAAACCTGTACATCGCACCTGTAAAGAATTTGGCACAACGGGGGTGAGTTGCCAACTCGTGAGTAGAGGACATCTACGAAAAGAAATCGAATGCACGACGCTATCCTAGGTCATAATAATACACTACTATATCCCAAACATCTAGTAATAGCAGGGTAATACTACGTATAAGTGCAAATACTCCGTGTCGTGTCCGTGCCTCATATAGTACTATGTCATATGAAATGAAATGCATGCACCATGAATGTAAAGTAATAAATCCTGAAATCCAGATATATATGTATGAGAACCTTTAGCTGTTATCATAGTAAAGTGTGTATAAGCATCTGAAATCTCAACAATGAAATCCATGGAAATCCGTGTCAAGCATCGACACAACACATATAACCTCAAGTCTCAATATGTCGGGCTCAGTCAGTCCGGATCGGCCCATATTATCAAATCCCACGACAACGGTCGGTATCCTCCGGATATCCGCCGCGCCAGACATCACCGGTAGGTAGCCTTCCCCTGCCAGGCTCATCGTCTACAACTCGATCTTCTTGCCCCGGGGTACCATACCGGGCCCACCATGTACCCGAGACGGTTCATCCACTCCTCGAATCGGGTCTCGAAATCCATCAAAAAACATGAAATACTCATGGTGGACGACACATACATCACGAGAAAACCGCATCTTATTTTAAAAAGAGAAGAGGAGAGAGAGAGAGAGAAGTTTTTATATATTTTTGCGGTTTTCCCCAAAAATCCAGAAATCTCATAGAAATCCAAATCTCAAAATCATGAGTAACTATATGATAAGTGTCGGCATATGCCCATAATACTGCATGATAACACGAAAATATGAATGCATGAATGTCTAAGTAATGAATATCATGTCTTATACTTATCATCAGAGAGTGATCACAATATTATATCGGTTTAGTTGTTAACTGATTCTATCAATAAAAGATAATATGATCTAAAGTGTACGTGACATAGCAATTACCGATGATGATGTGTGTGAGCCGGCAAATAAGTGTGCGTGGAATATGCGCATCATCGGTAATGGTGCTGGTGTCCTAACAGGTAAAGTTTATACTGATTATAGCAACATATAAAAGAACATGCACCATGATGATTACAGTATGAATGTAAATACAGATGTGCATTATCCACTCCTCTGCGCGATACGAGTACAACTACCACTATGTGAGTCGAACCTAAACCAGTGTCCATATAACATCCTAAGGAACTAAACCTAATAGACTAGTCAGTAAGAAACTAGAGTCTACCTAAGGTCTGAATCAATATCTCTAATAGTCGGCGATTCCGCCTCAATAGCATCACGTACGTAGTACGGCTTCCTCGAATCAAGAGTGCGGATCAATCATCAAATCTAAGCCTCGTACGGTAAAATCCATCGTACGGCGTCCCAATATCGGGTTACGGTCAAGTATCTCCTAGGTGTCTCCTCATTCGTATAATGTCATATGTATCTTATTGTGATTAAGTCATACTTATATGATATCGGCATCAGGTCACACCAATATAATGTCGTAATCAAGTTATACATATATCATATAGTGATCAGTCACAAGTTACAGTCCAGGTACTATTCTAGTGTCCCATGTACATCAATATCACCACCACTCCTTATAACTTATATATTCATATTCATTATCTCATTCTCTAATGATCCGCTAACACTTTATTACGACTGTAGTCAAGAATCACGGTATCAAGCCCAGTTATACTGTTTCATCATACCTCAGATATCATATCACCTCAATGAATCACCTATACGTGTTGTATATATATGTATATACCTATACCTAGTTCTATATATATACACATACACGTACCCCATGTCGAGTTTCAGTGTGTGCGTGGGTGTGTTTCTATCTGAAACCTACGAACCTCTTCCAAGATACACATCCTCTGATATGGTTTTCCTAAATCAGTCTAGTCCAGCCTAGGGTCAATACTAGGGTCCTACTAGGGTCACGTCTGGTTTCCTAATGTCAATAAGTACTATTCCTATTCTACGTTGCGGGGGTGCTAAACGCCATCCACCCGACTTCCCCCCGTAGATATGCATCTACTCACCTGGTCCATGTCAGCCGAAGACAGTGTCGCCATCCTCCTCTTCATCGCCCGTAGTCCACGTGAGGGTACCTAGACGCAAACATATAAATAGCATCGTAAACCGAATCACATACAAAAGTCAAACGATACGAAGAACAAGCACAGGTTAAAACCTATGTCCCGTCCACGCAAAAGAACCAAATACCGCTCGATATCGGCGTACAAACGCCGATTGATCGAGGTAAAAACCAATAAACAACCCGTAGTTTCAAAACCCATTACTTATAATATAAAACTTGGTTCAAATCATCGGAACCCTAAAATCGATCAAATCATCCAATTCCGAAAACCTTGAAAATATCAATTCACCGTCTTACTTCAAAACTTGACGTTTAATGAAACTAATGGTCATAATATTCATTAAATAACATAACTAAGTTATAGAAACCTTTACCATATTTTTATTACACTAATTTGTATTACAAATAAATTTCTAGTTTGTAATTTTATCAATTTTCCACAACTTACAAGCAAAATTCCACAATTCCACAACAAAACTTGATTTTGCATGAATTAACTTTTCAAACTACAATTTATAATGATGGTAATATAATGAAACCATAAATTAGATTTTAAATCTCATTAATTTAAGAATTTCCAAATTCTAGTTAGCAAAAATAGCATTTTACTTACAATTTATCAATTATCAATAAAAACTAGCAACCAAATTAAGTTTTTCATTCAATTAATATGCTAATATTCTCACTAAAATTACCATCTAATGATAACACCCTTAATAAGAATTTATTTTACCCACAACACATTTTAGAAAAAATCTAGTTAGCTAAATAGTTTAAATTAAACAATTTCGATCAACAATTTACCATACCACCACCATGCAAGAATTTTCCACTCTAAATGGTGTTAAACTAGATATTATAACCCTAATTAATTAACAAAAACCACCTCTTGAATTTTCAAACCCTAACTTGAATTTTAGAATTTGCAACAAGAATTAATCTAATTAATCTAATTATGCTTTAAAGGAAATATCTAATAGAAATAAATCAAAAGAGAAGGATTTATACCTCCACAACCTCATGTCCAAACTTGAAAATGAGCCTCAAAAATACATGCTTTCCCACTCCAAAATCCATGTAAAGAAGAATAGAGAATAAAGGGTATGAAATAATTAGGATTTTGTGGAATTTAAATTGGATTTTTGAAGTATTTTTGATGATTTTTGGAGTTGAAATAAAAATGGAAAATGGGGGGGCTGCCATGGGGTGTGGACGGCCATGCAAGGGGGAGAGGGAGAAAGTGAAGAGAGTTTCATGAGTTGTGTAGAAACTTCATGAAATGATATCTCACTTTATGTCTTTTCATGAATTTTCTTCATTTTCTTTCATTTCTGTACTAAAATAACCTAGAAAACTCTAGAAAAATGGGAAAATTTGCAAATAAATTTTGCATGATACACACTAATTTCTAATATGCCATGGTTCATTTTTACAAATTAAAACCATTTAAATTTGTAATTTACACTAATTTAGTGTAAAAATAAAGCTTATGTTAATATTTAAAATAATTAATTTAGGAAAAATATTTTATTAAACTAAAAATTTATAAGTGGCTAAATAAACACTATTTACTAGTAATTACATAATTAAATAGGTATTTTTTAATTTATAATGAAAAACAATTGCGGTTTGATTTTACGAAAAATACATTTTGCTTTACCGAAAATCATAAAATTCACTTAAACAATTTTATTTATTTAATTATTTATTTAATTATTTTTAAAACGTTACAGTCTGCAGCTGTTTCAAGTGCTTATCCCCAGAATGAAATAGGCAACTCAGCAGTGCTCATCATAGAGCGCACCATATCTAATAGGGTGTGATTCCTCCGCTCTGATACACCATTGTGCTGTGGTGTATAGGGAGGAGTAAGCTGAGAGAGAATCCAATTCTCTTTTAAATAATCTAGGAACTCATTGCTCAATTATTCTCCTCCTCGATCAGATCGTAGGACCTTAATACTTTTGCCCTTTTGGTTCTCTACTTCATGCTTATATTCTATGAATTTCTTAAAAGCTTCAGACTTGTGTTTCATCAGGAACACATGTCCTATCTTGAGAGATCGTCAGTGAATGTAATGAAATAGGAAGAACCGTTCCTGGCATGTGTAGACATAGGACCATATACATCACTATGTATCAGTCCTAAAAGTTCTGTAACTCTTTCTCCGTGTCCACTAAACGGAGTTTTGGTCATCTAGCCTTTGAGACATGACTGGAAAGTATCATAAGATGAAAATTCGAATGGATTCAAATATTCATCCTTATGTGACTTAGCTAGCCGTGTCACATTGATATGACCTAGTCTACAACGCCACAAGAAGGATTCATTCATTTCTGAACACTTCCTCTTGTGTGTGTTTTGTACATTAAGTACTGTAGTTTGGTTGAGAACGTATATGCCATTATTTAACGATCCTGATCCAATCAACTTTTGATTTAGGAATATGTTCATAACATTATCCTGTACTACAAAATTATATCTTTCTTTACTCAATAAAGAAACTGATATAAGATTGTATATCAGGATCGGAATGTAATAGCATTCGTTCAGAACCAATGTATTACCATTTGGTAACACAAGGTGATATTCGCCAACTGCTTTGGCTGCAATATTTGCACCATGCCCTACTCTTACGGAATGATCACCCTCTCCCGGTTCCCTACCTTTTCGTAGCCCATGTAACATATTACATATGTGAGATCCTGATCCGGTATCTAATACCCAGGATGTAGAGTGAACTGAGAAACAGTTCTCGATAACAAACACACCTGAAGAAGATGCATCAATATGCTTATTCTTCGTTTGGGTGGCGTGAGAATCCAGATATTCTCCTATTCCCTGCTCAGACTTATAACAATTATAAGTGGGAGCGGGACCACCGTTCCCCTGCTCAGTATAATAAGCGGGTTCAGTCAATACATCCATATTATTATCTTGATTAAGGGTTGACATGGTCTCTACCTGGAGAGAGAGAGAGAAGAAAACATTTTAGGGTATGCTCTTGCAAGATTAGATTGGTTATTATCTTATCTAATCAGGATGGTTCCCACTGCTTTTTATCAAATCTTCCTTCAAACCCTAAAAGGTTAGACTAGCCGGGATTAATTACACTTTACAAGTTCGCCAATCTTTCAGACAGGCTTGTGTTGGTACTTTGCGGGAGGTTCCCGTGCTTTCACACGGACCTAATTAAAATAAACCTCGTTTTCCCCAGAGGCATAACCCCGTTAACACCTTTCTAGTCACCTATTTGATCGGCTAATTGTCCTGTGTAAAACTCTCCCTGGAGTAACTCTTACTCACAGTGGTATCGGGATGGAACTATCTCATAGGAGGTATGCAATCTCATTGCGAATTTCAACTCTTGAAATTCCCGATAATACTTTTACCCCTAGTGTCCCATGAGCTTGACGCAGGCCAAAAAACCATAGTCCGCTAGTCAAGTTCACCCCGTACATTTCTTGATTGAATTAAACCCACCCGCATGACCCTTGACGCAGGCCAACAAAGTCATAAGACTACTCTAATCCAATCACATCTCATGTTACAGATAAGCACTAGTTTGCTACCGCACACTACGCCTTGGCGCAGGCCAACAAACGTAGCACGAATGCTAAGTAGTATCTATCTGAAATGTCGGAGGGCTACGCAGGTTTTTCAGAAAACCTATTGCGTAATGAACTTGATATTGTTGTAGAAACAGGTTATTTTGAAAAGGATTGTTTTTGAGGGTTTTCTAGTTTCGCTAAAGAGGTCACTCCCGGTGAAGGGATCTCGGCTCTTTCCTTATCGAATAAGGTGCATGATATTTCACAAATACCGCTGTGCAAAGCAAGAACTATAGAAGCAATCAAAAACTAAACCGTGAGTTTGTAGCATCTGCCAGTTTTTCTAAAGAGGTCACTCCCGGTGAAGAGATCTCGGCTCTTTCCTCAACGAATAAGGTGCAGGGTATATCACATATACCACTATGCAAAGCAAAAACTGTTGCTACCCTTTTTGAAAATTTGATTCTACAACATCTTTTAGGTTTCTTTTCATTTATTAATCTCATTAATAAATCCCATCATTTATTCTTCCTAAGCATCACAGAAGAAACGAAAGCAGTAATATTTATATATATATATATATAGTATAAGCATTCGTCTCAGGCAGTAATATGATCTCATCACAGAATATTGCAGCAGAAGATAACATATGAAAAATTGGATATACTAGGACACCCGTGTTTTATATCGAGCCAGTATAAAACACGGATTCCACGGTCGCGATGAATAGCCAAACCCACATCCCTAGACCCCTACGAGAGCAGAAAGCAACACGGCCAATTCTAGGGTTAGGAGACCCGGTCTCGACTCCTCGAGATGGCCTCCCTATGGACCCTAGAACCCGATTACTTGTGCTCCCCTCCTCGGGTATATCCTAATGCGGAAAAGTAAATAATATACAGCGGTGACAGCATCCTCAACCCGGAAGTGCCCCAATAAAAGAATATTACATACAATTGAATTTTACATGAATGCAAATAAAAACCCTAATCTCACATAAAACCCCGGCTATTCAGAACACGACGATCCAATATAACATATCACAGCAACACATAATATCTCATATCATCAACGTAAGAAAGTATGCGTATTCCGATTGTCGTTGATGTATAGCAACGAACCCGGCGATACACCACATACTACGCTTACGGTCACAGAAAAGAAAGTGCAAAACTACAACATTTGGAATCCATAATCTCCTTAGATATCGCAAACCCAAAATATCACATATTACGGATTTCATGCCTAACTATATGAATTCCACATATTGTATCACAATCACAGAATATCAAGACGATGTTTAACGTTTTAATCGAATCAACGTACACTTACAAATTACCCCCGTGAGCTCAACACTTGAGCAAAATTAAAACACTCAAAAACCGTGCCACAGTGTCTATGGTCCATCCATAGAAGAACTTGACCAACGCCTCACCTATGACACCACGGAACTACGGCAAACCCAAAAGTTCGAACGCGGTTCTGTGGGCATAGAACCGAGTTAAGGTTATTATAGTCTTCTAGGGGGTCCAAAGGGGTACTTTCACGATTTTACGAGTACAATCAACTTCGGAAAATTACAACACTTGAAAATTTCAGCAGGGTACAAAATGTGGTGTGCGAAGTTCGATCGAACTGCTAAAAATAGTCAAGGTTACCAATACATAGTTAAGTTATACGACTACGAAGCACTACGAATTAGCCCCAGGTCAAACAAATCATCACATGAAAATTGGGCTAAATAAACAATACTAGGAAACCCAAAATGAAGCCAAAAGAGCACAGGAGGAATACGGGGGGCAGAGGAGCCCTCAGGGCCGGCCTGGCCAGAATTTGAGGCTTGGGGCTCGGCCAAAATCCGAGCCCCTCCCTCCGTATTTTTCCCATGTTCTTAGAATTGCCCATAGATCATTCTGCACCTGTTTGGAAAATTTTTAAAGGACATTTTGGAAAACTTCCAGAGAGTAAAATGGGGTTAGCATAATATCGTATTGTGGAGTGGATTTCGTTTTCATAATTGTTATAACACCATATCTAGAATTCTAGTTTGGCTCTGATACCACTGTTGGGCTTCCCTTGCACCTAGTCTAGGGTTTGGTAGCATCAATCATGCAACTTTAAAATTTAGAGAGGTGCAAAGCAAGCAAACAAAGGATCATGCTAGAATTTCTAGGGTAACATATTTGTATCACATACAAATAAGTAAAAGAGATAGGAATTACAACCTTTGTAGTCCGTTCCTTCGCTTCATAAGCTTCGTGTTGAGGTCCCTTCGCTGTGATCATCAAGAACTCCGACTCTCGTGAAGCTTCAAGAGGTGAATGATGCATCTTGCTTGAAGTCTTCATGATCTAAGATGTTCTACCTTGAAGAATCTCTAACCCAAGCTTACACTTCACTAAACAACCTATTAGAGAAGTGAACACCCTAATCTAAGTGGGTAGAATAAATGAGGATGATGAAGTAGAAATATTGCTCTCTTTTGTTTTTCAATTTCTCACAATTAAACATCACATATGAAAAGCTAGTGAAGCTTTTCTTCAAGAAGCAAGAAGAAGAAGAAGTAAAAGATTTTGTGGTCAATAATGAAATTATTGTTGTGGTTACTTATTCAACCATGAGTTAAGCATGAAGGGTTTTAACTCATGTAGAGAATAAACTAGAGTTAATGGTTTGGATTGGGTTAACAAATATCTACACAAAATGTCAAAGCTAAAGACAAAGTCAAAGCTTCATGAAGCATCCAAAAGCTAACCCAAAAGCTAACCCTAATCCAAACCCTAACTAGGTTTAATCTCTAAATCATTATTGCATTTGTAACCCTAACTTGTTACAATATTATATATCACATATACAATATATTTTGTAACAAAAAGAAAATAATACAATTAACATTTATCGCATATACATCAATGTATTATCGAGTGAGAAAATAAATCATTAAAGTGAGCTTATATTAGTTAACGTAATGTAATATATCACATATATAATTATACATTAAATCGTCGAATCAACTCATGATCCGACAATCCGGCTATATTGCATATAACCGACTAATATAACATGTACCATTTCATCGAATCAACACTTGATCCGATGACCCGGCTATATCACATATACCCCGCCGATATCTCATATCTCGAGAATAGAATATGGTATCTCATATCATATTATTCTCGGTCCCTCACATATCACATATGTGCTCTACTCCGTTTTGCCTGAGCCAGGAATCCTCTGTGTAGGACTCTAAAGAATCTTCAATACGCCGGCAGTAGGTGATGATCATATCAAACACCCACAAGCTGCAAGCGGTCAGCTAAACGTAACAACCACCCAGTTATTGAGCGATCAGAAGATCAACAAGCAGGCCTGTACATTCTCCTGTGAATCTAATCAGTAACACTACCGTATAGTCCGGTCTCTTCATCTGATATGTCGCATATCAAGTCTAGGGGTGGTAAACATCAGACCCCAGTAACTGATAAGTTGTGTCGATGTGAGGCTCATAACAGGTCGAGAAACTACTGATAAATCTTACCAGTAGCACTCCCTATCATCCCTGGCCAGGGACTTCCAGTTATAGCCAATCGAACACAGCACAACATCAACTCCCTATACCGGGAGAGACGAAACCCTTCCTATCGCTCATTGCCTCCATGTGATTCGGGACTGTACCAAAAAGCCACCGTTTTGCACGCCCTCTTGGACGTGGTAAGGTGGAAATCAAAGCACAGTGGGAATCACACAAGACTCTATGACGATCTCGTGTCTACAGATTAACCTGTAGCAGTGTCACCGGAGAACTGCTATCTGATGATTGGTATAATACCATCTAGGAGTTCTCGGTGTGTCCGTTCAGTGTACCTAGTCTCCATTGAGCACCCGTACACCATCATTGATGTCAAACACCGATGGATATGGGATCATCCATCGCCCATCATATGGGTCAAGATGCGTATACGCTAGTCTACTCTGGTGTATCGATGCCATGTCTCGATACACCCTTGACTAGGAACAGTTATAGGATGTACTCATTGACTACCTAATCCCTACTAGTATGATCTGCATCATAGTCCCAGTAGTTCAGTACATATCCTAAGGGCTTTATCAACATGTGATAACAAGACAGTAAAACAATACAAGTCAACATGTTAAGATAAAGAGAAACCAAATAGCATACTATCATGTCGAGCAAAAAAGTCATCTCTATATATATCCAAGCATACACTATAATATACATCATATGTACAACAATGGCCTCTAGGGAATATATACAACTAACATGGGGTACCCCCTCTAGTCCCTCCGACTCGAAGTTAATTTCGTGCTATAACTCCCCGTGAAGGTTCGGGCGCGTTTCATTTTGATTCGGACCTCCGAATTGGCCTAAAACTCGACGTTTTTGGATGTTTAGTGCACTTTGTTTTTGATCCATAGTATATTTGGGATGTGCGCTAATTGTGTTTTGGAATTCTAATGTCGTGATTTCGCGATCCGAAATATTAGCTCGTGACCGGCACTTAGATCATGCAACGTTTATAGGCGTAACGTAATTTAAGTAAGCCGAAACCCAGAAATCTAAACCTTTCAAAAGAAGTAAGTAAAGAAAATAATGATACAACATTTGGAAACCTTAAGTAAAAGTCTTTAAACTAAATTTTATTTTGTTAAAAATTTCGGCAGCACCTCCTTTGTAAGAACTAGCCCCGAAACGGGTACAGCATAAAATAAAAAGAAAACATCCCCAAATAGGAGCAAAACACGTCCAACGGCGGAAACAACCATCACAAGTATATAAATGTATATGACGCCCAACGGCGAAGATCAACACAAAGGAAAATGAAAAGCAAGATATCAAACCCACCAAGCGAACATATAACCCATCGCTCTATGTCTCGCAACTACAAGTCTTGCTAAGTCTTACTATTTATACAAATAATAGTTTCTGATTTGATGGAGTTGACTAGATATAATAAGATTAATAATACAAGAGGGGCATGATCCAACATGTACCACCTACCAAAGCAAATCAACCAAATGCAACCTGTATGCCAGCGATGCCGCTACTGATCCATGCGGTCAACCTGCAAGAACTGTGGCACAACGAGAGTGAGTTGCCAACTCATGAGTAGAAAACATCATCAGGTAAAAATCGAAATAAACAACGATTCCAAGGTCAACTATATCATAAAGGTAATACTATGATATCTAGGTGACTTATCTAAATATGTGCCAACAACATAATCAAAGCCTGTATGCATGTAGATCTCGTCCACAATATAATCAATGCATGTATGCAGGTGGACCTCGTCCAACAATATAATCAAAACATGTATGCAGGTGGAATATCGTCCAACAATATAATCAATACATGTATGCAGGTGGATCTCATCCAACAATATAATCAATGCATGTATGCAGGTGGATCTCGTCCAATAATATAATCAATACATGTAAATATATGAGGATATGAAAGAACGTTTGTCCATAATTGTCACATCAAATCATGGAACCTGAGTGTCCAACATCGACACTCGAAACATCATGAAACCCGTGTCCAGCATCGACACGTAAATACTGATTTGTCTGACGCCGTCACCATGACTGGACCTGATGTCATCTTCGTACATAACTCTGGTCGGTATCCCTACGATAACCTCCGAATCCAAATACTATCACCGGTAGGTACTAGACCGCCTGCCAGGCTCATCGTCTATACCGCAAAAATCACCCCTTTCCCTATGGAACCATATCGGGTCCACCATGTATCCACAGACGGTGCCTATCCCCTCCTCGAATCGGGTATCTAACACAAATCTCAGAACCGAGAAAACTCATGGTGGACGCACTTAAATATCAGATCAAGAGAAACCGGGTTTTCAAACAATACATAATTTTCTTGAAATACCCCCACGGTTCTCAAATCCATAAATCACATGAAATCCATATTTCAATGCGTAAATCTATGAAAACTGATGTATGCAACATAAAACAGCAATATGAGCATATTAAGGGAAAACCGCTCTTTTAAATGAATCCAGTTTTAAAATATATCACGCGGTTCCCAATTCCTCCGAAATCAAGTGCAGCATCATATGCGGTGTACATGTAACTATAGCAAGATATGTCTACCTATATGTAAGCAGGTATGTATGATGCATTTTATAAGCGCAATAGCACAATAATCAACGTCTCAATGTAAAATGACAATACAATACCACTTAGGGGTATATGTAGCTATAGCAAGGTATGTGGATGTACATGTAAGTATGTATGCATGATGTACATGTAGCTATATAAGGTATATCATAGCATGATGTAGCAACTCTACCGTGTAAGTAACATAGCAATTATCGATGAAGAAAGTGTGTGAGCCGGCAAATCTGTATAAGTGTAACATACACATCATCGATAATGGTGTAGGTGTACTAGCACAGGTATATGCAAAGCAATGCGAATAATATGAGCGTAGCATAAAGTACATCGTAAGCGAAACGTTACAAGGTATACGTGTCTACAATATATCCGAATCGGTGAATCTATCAATCGGCATCCAGCCTCACAACATCACGTACGGTACAAACCATCGTACGACATTCTCTAGTCAAGGGTATGGGTCAATCATCAGATAAACTCATCGCATACGGTAATCTATCGTACGGCGGCATTAAACAATTAGGGATTCTATCAACCTATACAACAACGGGGGTACGGATCTAAGTCTCGTATGGCATACCACTCATTATGCGCATCATTATCCACATATATATACTGATTTCTCAGGTCACGTCCGTATCAATCTCGTATCAGGTGACCGACAAAGTTATCAACAATCTCATATCTACTCGCATCCATATAACGACATATCACACTAAGTCATCATATCACATCATATACTCTTTTCATCATATCAATCTCTCACATCAGGTCATTTTACATATGCATTCTATCATACGAATCTCTAAGAATTATGTCCCTATAGCTTTCATCTCATATCTCGATATATACTAAATTATTAATATCACCTCTAACTATCTTTTTAACCACATCTATAGTTTTCAATTGTAGGTTTCTCCTACTGTATTCTATGTATATATCGGTTACCATTCATAATTTGCGGGGGTTCTATACGCCATCCACCCGACTTCCCTTGTAGATATAAATCTACTCACCTGCTAAACTCCTCGCTTAGCTATAGTCGATGCTCTTCGTCGTCTCGGAATCCACGCGAATGTACCTACAATCAATATGGAATCGCAAAGCTATTAATATCAAGTTCCGTAATCCAAATACGGCACACGGTGCGCTCATAGGTTAGAACCTATAGGCTACGCATGCAAAACAACCAAACAACCCTCGTCATTGACTTACAAACTGTAAGTCTACTCCAGCACCCCGGCCATCAATCCGTGGCCAGATGCAGAACAAAAACTTTTAAACTTGGCGCTAACGTAACCCAAAAACCCGGATTGAACCATTAACCCTATAATAGTATACTGTAAAGTGGTTTAAGAGATTATACCGATCGATCTGTGACCTTCGGTCGTCAATCTCTGTCCGTAGCATGTTGCGGCTACCTCGACGAAGTTCGTTCTCCGGTCACGCTCGTCGAAGAGGACACATGTCGAGGAATCTTTATACGGGCTCCCGCTTCAAAACCGAAGCAACTCGGGCATCCAATTTGCCACCCTAGATACCATGGACGATGTAGAGATAGTGTGTGAATATTTTGTCTCAAGACATCCAGGGATTTGGGTGGAGGTGAATTAAGTTGCCAAGTGAAGTGAGATATTGAGCTCAAGAATTTTTGTGGCTAGTGAGGAAATTGGGCTCGGCTAATGTTGGAAAATAATTCTCTGTGGTTTTGTAAAAATGAAGTGATGAGGTATTATAATTAAAGCAACACCAAAATATCTACAGCCCCAACCCAAAAGTCACACAAATATCTAACACATAATATCTAGCCAAATACAAAGAACATTCAATGCAAAATTAAAAACTCACCCACTCTATTCCACCTCACACACTTGCCCACGAAATGTACACAGCCCCAAAAAAAAACGAAATTGGCAGCCACCAAATTTCCAAGCACATGAATTTCGAAATTTGCCTAGCCCAAAATTTTTCATGCAAAATAAATACTCACACATATCACATCACAATTTTTTTTGCTTTTTTTTAAATGAATAAATTATTTTAAATCTCCAAATTATTTCATAAATATTGGTATGTATTTATACCATTTTACGGAAACCCCAAATTCGCAAATCGGTAGTTTTCGCGAAATGTATTATTTTAATATTAAATTCTAAAAATAATATTTTATATTTTCTTAAATGTTACAATCTTCCACTCTTAAATAAATTTGGTCCCCGAATTTAAATTTAACTCCCCAAGTGCTAAACATTTCAATAATTCGCTCAAATCAACGGGGCTCCGAAATTACGAAAGATACAGAAATACCACAGCGCATTCTGTGCGCCAGAAGATGAGTACGAAACTCAAAACCGAACTCCGTCAAGCGTCACGCAAATCATTGGACTTGCACGCATATCATTGGAGTTGCACGCATATCATCGGAGTTGCACGCATATCATCGTAGTCACAATGGAGATACAGATCTCGAAATGCACTACCGAAATCCCATATGCACTAATCAAATACTATAATACATATATAGTACGCATCCTTGAAAAAAAAACCATTTTAAAAACTGAATAACTCATGCCAAATCTTTCTCAAATCGCCGTGCTATGCGTAGTTTACGGGACAAGTGACGAACGCTCAAATATATGTTCGTTTTTAAAATATTCCAAAAGGTTTTCCTTTATAAGCGTTCGTGTGACTCGCGGACATGTAAGAAATAGCGAGCTATAGCTCCTTTTTAAAAATCTCTTGTTAAACTTTTTATGCATGCAAAGTACTCAGGTATTGTCCCCGTATCAGTCCTGTTTGGCTACTACATACTTTAGTGCCCAATATGAAAACAAAGTGTTCAAGAGTAAAATCAGCCTCAAAAGGCGTATCCAAAAATCACGTGCGTCTGGTGCGCACGGGAATCAAAGCCAAATGCAAGTGCTACGAATGTACACAAAACCAAACTAAGTGCAACGGGTGTACACGATAACATCTGTCCAGTGCAACGGATATGCACGACAACAACATCTAGTGCATCTATAGTGCACGAAAATCTCAATCCATTGCAACAAGCATGCACGAAAGAAAATCCCAATCGAGTGCATCCGGTGTGCACAAAATCACGTCTCATATCATGTGCCCAACATGCGCGAAAATCCAAATCAAGTGCATCCGTCATGCATAAATGAAATCTAAATTAAGTGCATCCGATATGCACGAAAAAGAATCTAGGTCAAGTGCATTCAACATGCACGAATAAATCTTAACTCAAGTGCATCGGTGCGCAGAAAACCTAATACCCAGCGCCTAATATGCACAAAAATCTGACCAAACCGCGTTTGGTCTGTAAAACATTTGGTGCGGTAGCATGCATGAATACAAACATCAAGTGCAAACGCGCACATAAACACAAATCTGGTAACACAAATGCTCAAGACAGAAATCGGGTGCAACCAAGGCATGGAGTATAAATTGTAAGTGCACGGCGGCGCCCCAGCCGTCGATCCGACGCCGGAAACGCGGAAACGAAAAACTTTGCGAAACTTGCAAAGAGGAATCACCGCGCACTTTTAACCCGGATCGGGCCATTAACCTAGCTACTAGCAAACTAAAAGATGGGTAGAGAGATATACCAAGCGATCCGTGTCTTTTGGTCTTCGTCTCCACTCCAATCTCCCGCGGAATCTCCGTCCGTCACCTCCTCGTCGGAAAGGGAACCACCTAGCCGATTTCTTTTACGGGCTCCGACCTCTGGACCGAGTCAACTCGGGTGCGAAGTTGGCAAGCCGACGTGTCCAAGGGTACTGTAGATGTAGTGTAGAAAGGTTGTCTCTTTGGGGTTTGAAGTTTCCTTGTATGGATGGAGGTGGAGAAAAAAGACTTAAGGAAAAATGGTGATATATTTATAGCAAGCCAATGAGATGAACAATATCCCCTCACTTAAAATGAAACCTCTCTCCCTCTCATCCCCAAGTGGCCGGCCTCTCATAATGAAATGGTGGAGGGAATCAATTAATCAAAAAGGAGAAAATGAGAGATAATGATAAGAAAATAGTCACCTCAAAGCCTTTTATCTCTCATCTTATTCAAATCACATAAATGCAAAAAGGATGATGGAAAAAGAATCTCATGATGACAAGAACCTTCATGAAGCCACCTATGTGCAAGAAACCCCTCCACAATAAGTTATTTGCACTCTTGCAAATAACCCCCTCCATCGGTAAGTCCGGCAGCGAAAGAACAATGGAAAACCTGCCGTAACGAAATGCAAACTGGCAACTTCAGAAAACTGATCCCGTAATAAATTACAGGAAAACCCCGCTACTGCATATACATGCCCGCATTTGTATTCCCACTGAACAAATATGCAAAGAGACAAAATCTACACTGTCTAATACTAGGATCCTGCTTAAACCAAAGTCGGCTAGTAAAATCCGTCCGATCACGATCCGTGCAATACCGCACGTATCTGATCGAACCCTGCTATATCTCCATACGGCCTCTACAGCGTTTCTCCCGAAACCTGAGTAACTGTGTGTGGTGGACTCTAAAGTCTCGTCAATACTATGGCTGTAGATCTAACCACTAGCACGTCAGAGGTATTAGCCATACGTGACGGGCCACCAGCTATTGACCAAAAGGGACGTCGATGAGCGAACTCATCCTGACACCCTACTGAGCCAGTCAGTGAAAATATCCGTACAGTCCGGTCCGTTCATCTATGAGCATCGCATGGCGGGCCTAGGGGGTTGGTAAAAGTCAGACCCCAAAAGCGGTACAAGTCGTGTCGGGGTGTAGCCCAGAACACCCTGAGATACTATTGGAATACCTACCAGTAAATATCTTGCCTTGGCCAAGGAATTCTCATATACTGTCTCTCCTAGACACGGCGCGACCTCACCCCCAATACCGGGAGAGACGAACCCCTGCAGATCCGCTGACTGCCTCCATGTGGCTCGGGACTGTACCCAACTAAAACCTATTTGCACGTCTCCTTTGAGCGTGGTAGGGTAGTAATCAAAACACAGTGGGAACTCACACGAGACAAATGACGATCTCAGGTCGATGAACTATCCTGTACACATGTCACCAGGGAACTGCTATCTGACGTCAGGTATAATACTAACTAGCAGGTTCCCAGCGAGTCCTGTCCGGTGTACTCATAACCCAATGAGCACCTGTATACATCTTAGGTGAACCAACTGATCCTAGTGGCTTGTGAGACCGGCCACCGCCCCTCGTCGGGGTCTCGACTGTATACACTAGTCTAATCTGGAGTATCGATGCCCTGTCTCAAAACTCCTACGACTAGGGACCTTTTAAGGATGTGCTTATAGACCCCAGCTCCCACGTATATGATCGCCCTCATACTGCTGGTGGTCAAGCAAGAATCTTAGGGGCTCTATCAACGTGTAATAGCGACTCGTAAGGTCACCTAAACGAGTACACGATGATAAAGATAAACCAGATAGCATACTATTATCATGAGTAAGACTGTCCTACCGGGATAGGTCCTCCCTCAATCATTGCAATCACGTGCCTGTGATCCAATAATTGACTCTGAGGGCACTATCTCCAACAATCTCCCATTTGCACTCAAGGATAATTATTGCGATGTCGCATACTTACAGCCCGTGTGATACCGAACACCCAACTCCTCTACTAGTCAGTCTCACAAAGTTCATTTGCAAAACTATTGCGTTCAAGGAATAGCCTCAGTGAGTGGATCCGCTGTGATGTTTCTTTCTATGTCTCTCTTTATCTCAAGTTCGTGGAGAAAGCCATCTCCCGAAATGAGCAATACCTGTCTTAGAATGTGTCTGGATATCTGATGGGACCTAGCTCATAAGTGAACTCCAAATCCAAACTTCTTAGACTGTATCTTCAACTGAACTTATTCAGTATCCTGCGCCATGTCTTCCCTCAGTATCCACCTGGACCACCTGTCCAAAATACTGCCCCTCGTCAGAGGGAAAACTATAACTCTGATAGCCACTCTGCCATCCAGGTCACCTTGGAAGCCTGGAATGACAACTGTCTCCCGAAGGAGAATGCTGTTATCATATCCCTAGAACATCAACTTATGTTCTGAAACTGCTTCCGACTGTTTCTCCAGGATTGGATCAATATTAACTTATTGCACCTACTGAAAAAACAACATCTGGTGTGGTACTTGACATCTCATGATTGACTCAATTGCCTAAGCAAGTGATCTGCCAATCATGCACATCCCTCTCCCCTTTAGTCTGTAAGACACCTTTAGAGAGGGTGACTCCATTACCTGCAGGTACACCACCATGCCAGGAGTCGTCCATTCTAAATACTCTTAGAATGCTGTCTAAGTACCCTGATTGGAAAACCACCCAAATCTGGATCTAAAACCATAGATCTAGTAACCAGAATATCTGATATAATATCCAATTCCTTATGTGGAGAAACCAATGTATGACAACCAAAGTATAACCGATCGTAGTATAGGAATATCACTTCCTACCCTGTGTATGTCATCCAAATACCAGGACATCACACTCTAGTACCTTCTTAACAGATCCATCCCCTATTCTGATGAAGTCAAACCTATGACTGTCACATCAGAAATAGATGATCTATCTCTGCTATATTTGCTTTAGTCTATAAATAGACATAAGCCACTTGTCCACCATGCTTCTGCTGCTCCCACTGACTACGACAACCCTCTGGCAGAGTTATATACACGTACGCTTCTAAATCTAGTTCAGAACGACGCTATACTCATCCTCCTGCCGGGTCTCACAGTCTGGAACAACAGCAATGGCAAGTTTGGGTATACATGAACCTCCCTGCCACCGTCCTTGAGCATACCGAAGTACCTCTCGAGTGACTGAGGTTGCCCGCCATATCTACGGTGTGGTCAATGGAATGTCAAACCAGATTGAATCTTTAGGTTCTTATCAAATCTTCAGTAATCGTTTGCGGTTCTGGAATCACTTCCAGTTCTACCATACTTCTACTACTGTTTTCTGAAAAATCCATTTTTGTTAAAACTGTGGTGAGTTAAGAACAATATCACTATTGATCTTCCAGATGGTAGAAAATCAACCGTCTTCATAGCCCGGGTCAACCCACAAACAGCCATTACGGAAACGTGCCTTGAGTTATCCGGAGTCTAGTTTTAAGCATAAGCCGGACAACTCCCCGTATCTTAACAATATCAAGATATGAACTTGTTCTATATCCAATACAGAAACAGAGACACTGATTTAATTGAACCAGATTCAAATCATGCAGCTGTCTCCAGTGCATGTCAAATAAATGGAAGGATGCCGATCAGTGTTACTCAACTTAGGAGTACTTCCAATTATGAGTAACCTGAAAGAGAAGCAAGTTCTCTTAAACATTACTATCAACTGAATACCATTCACAAGTTTCTACATCTTCGATCACCTTGAAGAATCCAGATACTTGCAATACCTGGTTCTCTACTTTAATCTTATACTTATAACTTCTCAAAACTTGGACCTTGCATTTCTACGAAACACATGTCTAAGACCTAGAGAAGTCATAAGTAAACAGAATATAGTACGAGGACTAACTCCTCTGTCCTAATGGACACTGGACAATATACAATACTCTGTATAAGTCCTCTGAGTGTAATAACCCATTCGTTGTGTGTTGTAGGTCGAAAACTGTACTTATGGTTAAGAAGAATTACACCGCTGTTCAATGCTCCTTACCTAACCATCCACTGATATAGGTAAATGTCATAGACATAATTTCAAAAAGGTATATCTCATTCTATAAAAATAGACGGACAGATATATCAATTCGAAATTGGTGCATAACAACATATATTCAAAACTAAAGATTTGACGTCCGACAAACAACCCAGGTGATTTCCTCAAATATCACCAATTACAACGAATCCCGATATAATGAGGATGATCACCTAATTCCCAATAACTCACTCCCACTCATCATCTATAAAACCATACAGATATGAGAATCAAACCTGGTAAATACATACCCTGGAGCAAGTGTCTAATTGGGAAATCAGTTTTTTTTTAACAGTACACAGAGAAACTGAAACATGTGAATGTTTCGTAGGGGTATCCCGGTATTCCTAGTAATGCCTCTTCCATTATCCAGATTCACAACTGGAACTGTATAATTCTTTGCCACCTCTCCAAATCCTAATATATGTCTTTAGTCATTACCTTCTGTACACCCCTTTAGGCCAAATGGTTTTCTTCCTTCCCTACCGTTCGGCACCAGCCTATGGTTTGGAAGAAGACTATCCAATAAGCATAATGAGTGTACTGTCCTAATCCTAGGAGCACTCGCAATGCGAGAGAAGGTGAAGATAAAAGACAACCGAATAAACCCTATTCTTATTTCTCCTGAACCAGAATCCATCCCCGAACTGGAACAAGTTCCTTTCGAGTTCGTATATAACCATACGATAGAGTATCCAGTAAACTGTGGATCTTTGTAGTGATACGGAGCGTCCTGGAGAAATACAAATGTGATTTAGGATTGGCGAAGAAAAAACTGGTTTGGTCGTGAATAGCAGTCGCAATTTACTTTGCCCTCTTACTAATCCATTTCTTTGTCTTAACTTAATACCTTCTGTATACCGTTTAGGCTAATTGGTTTTCTTCATTCCCTACCGGTCGGCACCAGCTTAAGGTTTGGAAGAAGACTATCCAATTTGCGTAATAGGTGTACTATCTCCTAAACCAAGGAGTCCTCGCAACCTGAGAGAAGGTAAAAGGAAAAGACAACTGAATAGTCCTATTCGTTTTCTCCAGAACCAGAAACCATCCTTGAATAAATTCCTTTGAGTTCGTATATAACTATACGATGGTTTTGTCCAATGGAAGTGGACGTTCGTAGTAATATGGGGTGTCCTGGAGAAAAGGGTAAAAGATGGAGTGACAATGAGGTATGCAACTCTGACAATCCAAAAGCCAGTCTTAAGAAGGTTCGGTCAATTTTGGTCACCGAGTCATAGTCTAGGGTCGGGTCAATGGTCGCTGCCAAAGACAGAGAGAAAAGAAACACTCAGCGTGCACTCTAACCTAGATCAGAATGGTTATCACTTTATCTAATCTGGAAACCTCCCACTGTAACGTCAAATTCTTCCCCAAACCTGAAAGAAGAATTAGCCGGGATCACCTGAGGAGCAAACCAACTCATCAGTGGGAATCGGGATCCAACTATCATCGCATGATAACGTGACGGAATCCTCTCACGTTATCACACTCCAGAAGGTATGCGCATATCTGGCAAGTTTCAGTTTCTTTAGAAACTCCCGATGTGGATTTTTTTCCCCATGCTCTTATGACCTTGACTTTGGCCAACATATCATAAGTCACATGTCAAGTTCTACCCGTCATTCTCCAGGTTAATTTGAACCCACCCGTACAAGCCCTTCACTTTGGCCAACAAGGCTACACGACTGTCCCAAACCAACGCATCTATCTATGCTGCATATGAATACCCAATAGCTACCAATCACTGTGCCTTGACTTTGGCCAACATACACAGCTTGAATACATATTGACTATTCATATGAAACGACGGAGGGCTACGAATGGTTTCGGGCGAAAACCTTTAACGTAATAAACTTGATATCGTTGAAGGAACTGGATAGCTTTATAAAAATATAGTGACGAAAACCTTTGCTAAAGAGGTCACTCCCGGTGAAGGGATCTCGGCTCTTTCCCTGTAGAATGAGGTGCAGGATATTCCAACTGAATACCACGATGCAAAGCAAAAGTAATCGGCTATAGTGTAGTTATTGCCCTGACGCAAACTTCTGTCCAAGGGTTCACTCCCGGTGAAGGGATCTCGGCCCTTGCCTCGTCGACTAAGGAGAAGGATATTCCAACTGAATACCACTGTGCAAAACAAAAGTGGACGTCCTTGCAATAATAGCTTTTTTGAAAAATGTTCCAACAACATCAGAATTGGTTTGTTTAGCTTGCATTGATCCGAATCAACGCAGTCCCATCAATTGATCACACCACAAAAGAACGAAAATAATGATGTACGTATATGCCATCCGCATTCGCCACTGGGTCCCGTCATCTCCCGTTAGGTTACTTAACTAACGACAGAGCGGGGACTGGACTAGCGCGGATGCAAAACATATACAACATCTACTAGTATATATATATTAATATATAATATTTCGCTCAAGGCGTGATAAAATGCAACATCAAAGAAATGTACATCATCACAGAACAATACAGATATCTGGGATCCCCGGGTTTCATAGAGCCGCTACTGAAACCCGACGTTCCCCTGGTCGTGTGGATCGCCTGCGCAATGAAAATCCTAGACCCCTACGGGCGCGGCAAGTCACCCGCCAAAACCTGAAGGGAGGCAGCCCCCTTCAGCAACGTGAATGGACCACCCAGCACTTCACGGAATCTGGTAACTTGGGCACCCCTCCTTGGGTCAACCTGTACCCCCTACGAGTGCGGCGAATAGCCCGCCAATTCTAGAGTAAAGCCCCCTCCATCTCAAAGCTATGAGATGCGGGCTCGTTGCCCTCTAGAACCCGGCTATCCATGCACCCCTCCACGGGGTAATCCTAGTACAGAAAGTAAAATATACATACAACGGGTACATTGACCTCGACCCGGTCGTGCCTCAAAAGAATAATACAAACAGGCAGTGACGGCAGTCCACATGTCGGACGCTCGTCCCGCAATATCAAATGCACATATAAAACAAAACTGTACTAACATTGCATCCAGGCTATCCCGCACGACCAATCCGCAATAACACAGCACAACACAGAACATCAACGTGAATGTCACGTTCGCAAATCCGTCTAAAAGAGCTATAGCAGTTAGACAGGATTTACTGATCAAATGACATTCACGGTCGCAGATATAATGTAAATACTCTGAACTAACATGTTTAAACTTTTCGATCGAACAAATTTATCGAAGTGGGCCCTAAGCAGTACTGTAACTCTCAGAGAAAATCTGGGCCCAAAACGAATATCCCAAAACCCCTATTTCTTAGTCAAAAGCCCACTGTAAAAATTTGGCCCAGCGTTGACTTTTTCCCACCGCGGAACCGCGGCCAAACCAGGTGTTTGGCCGCGTTTCTGCGGTCGTACTAAAGCGTCACCTTACCAAATTTTCGCAGAACGCTTACAATTGTCTGCACATGTTTCTGCAACAACCTGAAAAAATTTTTGAGACAAAAATAATTCGACAGAATATTGTGCACATGAAATACAGTTTTTAGGATTTTAGTTCGATCGAGTCTTTAAACATACTAGAGCAAGCAAGGCTAGGTTAATTGCGTGGCTCTGATACCATTGTAAGTGCACGGCGGCGCCCCGGCTGTCGATCCGACACCGGAAACGCGGAAACAAAAAACTTTGCGAAACTTGCAAAGCGGCACCACCGCGCACTTTTAACCCGGATCGGGCCATTAACCTAGCTACTAGCAAACTAAAAGATGGGTAGAGAGATATACCAAGCAATCCGTGTCCTTCGGTCTTCGTCTCCACTCCGACCTCCCGCGGAATCTCCGTCCGTCACCTCCTCGTCGGAAAGGGCACCACCTAGCCGATTTCTTTTACGGGCTCCCACCTCTGGACCGAGGCAACTCGGGCGCGAAGTTGGCAAGCCGACGCGTCCAAGGGTACTGTAGGTGTAGTGTAGAAAGGTCGTCTCTTTGGGGTTTGAAGTTGCCTTGTATGGATGGAGGTGGAGAAAAATGACTTAGGGAAAAATGGTGATATATTTTTAGCAAGCCAATGAGATGAACAATATCCCCTCACTCAAAATGAAACCTCTCTCCCTCTCATCCCCAAGTGGCCGGCCTCTCATAATGAAATGGTGGAGGGAATCAATTAATCAAAAAGGAGAAAATGAGTGATAATGATAAGAAAATAGTCACCTCAAAGTCTTTTATCTCTCATCTCATTCAAATCACATAAATGCAAAAAGGATGATGGAAAAAGAATCTCATGATGACAAGAACCATCATGAAGCCACCCATATGCAAGAAACCCCTCCACAATAAGTTATTTGCACTCTTGCAAATAACCCTCTCCATCGGTAAGTCCAGCCGCCAAAGAACAAAGGAAAACAGGCCGGAACGGAATGCAAACTGGCAACTTCAGAAAACTGATCCCGTAATAAATTACAGGAAAACCCCGCTACTGTATATACATGCCCGCATTTGTATTCCCACTTAACACAAATGCAAAAAGACAAAATCTACACTGTCTAATACTAGGATCCGGCTTAAACCAAAGCCGGCTAGTAAAATCCGTCCGATCACGATTCGTGCAATACCGCACGTATCTGATCGAACCCTGCCATATCTCCATACGGCCTCTACAGCGTTTCGCCCAAAACCTGAGTAACTGTGTGTGGTGGACTCTAAAGACTCGTCAATACTATGGCTGTGGATCTAACCACTAGCACGTCAGAGGTATTAGCCATACGTGAAGGGCCACCAGCTATTGACCAAAAGGGACGTCGATGAGCGAACTTATCCTGACACCCTACTGAGCCTATCAGTGAAAATATCCTTATAGTCCGGTCCGTTCGTCTATGAGCATCACATGGCGGGCCTAGGGGGTGGGTAAAAGTCAGACCCCCAAAAGCGGTACAAGTCGTGTCGGAGTGTATCCTAGAACACCCTGAGATACTACTGGAATACCTACCAGTAAATCTCATACCTTGGCCAAGGACTTTTCATGTACTGGCTCTCCTAGACACAGCGCGACCTCACCCCCAATATCGGGAGAGACGAACCCCTGCAGATCCGCTCACTGCCTCCATATGGCTCGGGACTGTACCTAACTAAAACCTGTTTGCACGTCTCATTTGAGCGTGGTAGGGCAGTAATCAAAGCAAAGTGGGAACTCACACGAGACAAATGACGATCTCAGGTCGATGAACTAACCTGTACACATGTCACCAGGGAACTGCTATCTGACGTCAGGTATAATACAAACTAGCAGGTTCCCGACGAGTCCTGTCCGGTGTACTCATAACCTAATGAGCACCTGTATATATCTTAGGTGAACCAACTGACACCAGTGGCTTGTGAGACCGGCCACCGCCCCTCGTCGGGGTCTCGACTGTATACACTAGTCTACTCTGGAGTATCGATGCCCTGTCTCGAAACTCCCACGACTAGGGACCTTTTAAGGATGTGCTTATAGACCCCAGCTCCCACGTATATGATCGCTCTCATACTGCTGGTAGTCAAGCAAGAATCTCAGGGGCTCTATCAACGTGTAATAGCGACTCGTAAGGTCACCTAAAGCAGTACACGATGATAAAGATAAACCAGATAGCATACTATCATCATGAGTAAGACTGTCCTACCGGGATAGGTCCTCACTCAATCATTGCAATCACGTGCCTGTGATCTAATAATTAACTCTGAGGGCCCTATCTCCAACATAAATCTGGTGCAATCAATGCACGAAATAACAATCTAGTGCAACAAATGCACAAAATACAAATCGGTTGCATCCAGTGCACGAAAAACCTAATCCAGTGCATCCAGTGCACGAAATACAAATCCAGTGCAACAAATGCATGGGAGCTCATCAATAACTCAAATGCGTATAAAAGCAACACCGAGTGTAGCAAGGTGTATAAAGATCATAAACGTGTGCAACTGCGTTCGCAAAACACGTATCAATGCACTGCAAGCACATGTGAGCTATACCGAGTGCAAAAATCAAATCGAGTGCATACCACATGCACAAAATCAAATCAACCGTTTGAAATCCACAAAATCATAAAAACGTGTATCAAAGGCACAAAACCAATATCAAGTGTAATAAATATGCACAAATCATAAACCAACACAACGGTGTGTAAAATGTATATCAAGTGTAATAACTATGCACAAAATGTAAATACCCAGTATGCGCAGCCATGGTGAACGGAAACAATATCATGAAACTCAATCATCAAAACTCAAATCCAAGCAATATAAGCGTGAAACTCGGATCACAACGTAAATCGCAACAAATGACATTGAAGTACACTTCCTACAATATTGAAAAATGTCGGTGCGCCCAAACTGGCAGAGCAACAACATCTGCTTGCCTCCTGCTCACGGTCTAGCATTTTCTGTCTCTGGGTCCTCATTTCTCTGTGGATTACCAATCTTGAAATCTATCTGCTCATCGGCCCGGTCAAGTGTGCTAACGGAAACGATTCCGCTCGGGCACTCCTCTGGTCAGTTATTATGATCACTTGTAAAGCAGCACGTCACTGGCGGCGACCTCTAGCCCTATGAATACACGTAACACAACTGATCCCCGGTGCAAATCTTATCGCAGCAGTGTCCAGGAAAGAACCTGCTCAAGGTCCCTTCCGATCTCGCCGATGCCGAACTATACGGAAGCTGTTACTCTTGCATAATCTCTTCTCATTTTCTAGACATCTGCATTCCAAGCACAAAATTTCCTTGGAAACTGGCCATATCCTAACGGCTCTGTTTACATATCAGATCTCGAATCTCAACGGGGAGTAACAACAACTCTTCAGCATCTCGCATGAACCTCTTGTTCCACTGTCTTTATTATCGCCCACTTCGATGTCACGTCATGCTATCTGCGTATTGCAAATGTTCTCGGCTACAGTCAATCCGGAATCTCTCACACGGACTCGAAATCGCAAACTCGGTATCTTCATCACTCTCTAGAAGATATCTAGCCGAACACGTCCTCGGGAACTCGTTCCAATCATCGGAGGAATACTCAATACTCGTCCGTTCTCGATCAACTCACAACGCATCTGGGTGCGGTCCTCTATCTAAAGATGGTCCACTTACTGATCTCCTATCGGAGCGTCCAACGAACAACGTCATCTCTGGATCGATCTACTCTAGATCTGAATAAGATTCTCCACACTGAAAATCTTCAACTTAACTTGTCCTGCGTCGGCGCATCAAAACTGACGAATCACTTCGTCTCTCAACTCAAGATAGACTAGCTATCATCGGTCGCATCTCTACCTGGAAGCTCAGCGATCTCAGCTCATAAAGTCTGGAGGCGATATCCCATCAATCTCAGCAACAGCTGGATCATCTGTCTGCACGGTAGATGACATCACAATCTCTGAGGCATGCTGTACATCAACAGTTCTCTCACAACAGGCAGCCTCTAACAATGGTACGATCATCCGTCAAAAAACCGCACACTCGTCTCAAACGAGAGGTCACAATAAAACACTACATCAATATGTTCCCATGTCATCAGAAAACACGATGGTCAGTCCTTGTCCATGATGAGCTCGCCCTGACCGCGTCACTAGCAGCAGCTCAAAATGCGCTCAAACCATGGTGACAGAAATTTCAATCATGTATCGACGAAAATAGATCGAAAGGATAAAATGAATCAACAGATCCAGAATGAATACATGATCATAAGTAGGAATGGAATCAGTGAGAGTATGATCATGGAAGCGAATAGAATCAATGATCTCAAATGGATGTATAATCAAGGGAACGAAGAGAATCACCAGTCTCAAGGTATGTGCATCCTAAGGTCACTTAAGTGGAGTATCGTATCGTAAATATGCCGCGGAACATACGTACGGTACGTCACTCTATTCAAGCTACCTACTCCATCAATCAGGGTCAGCCTATGAAACGAAAGTTCGGGTCTAATACCCCCCTGTTCAAGTCTAAGTTCCGTAAGGTCAAGCCTAGGTTCCGAAATAGATTACGCCCCAGACTCCACATAGTCAAACCTAAACTCGAACAAAGGTTAAACTTAGCGCTTTGATACCAACATTATCACGACCCGAAATATTAGCTCGTGATCGGCACATAGATCAAGCAACGTCTACAGGCGTAACGTAACTTAAGTAAGACGAAACCCAGAAATCTAAACCTTTCAAAAGAAGTAAGTAAAGAAAACATTGATACAACATTTGGAAACCTTAAGTAAAAGTCCTTAAACTAAATTTTATTTTCTTAAAAATTTCGGCAGCACCTCCTTTGTAAAACCTAGCCCCGAAATGGGTACGGCATAGAATATAAAGAAAACATCCCCAAACGGGAGCAAAACATGCCCAACGGCGGAAACAACCACCACAAGCATATAAATGTAAACGACACCTAAAGGCGAAGATCAACACAAAAGAAAATTAAAAGCAAGACATCAAACCCACCAAGCGAATATATAACCCATCGCTCTAAATCTCGCAACTACAAGTCTTACTAAGTCTTACCACTTATATAAATACTAGTTTCTGGTTTGATGGAGTTGACTAAATACAATAAGAATAATAATACAAGAGGGGCATGATCCAACATGTACCACCTACCAAAGAAAATCACTCGAATGCAAGCTGTATGCCAGCGATGCTGCTACTGATCCATGCGGTCAACCTGCAAGAACTGTGGCACAACGGGGGTGAGTTGCCAACTCATGAGTAGAAAACATCATCAGGTAGAAATCGAAATAAACAATGATTTCTAGGTCAACTATATCATAAAGGTAATACTATGATATCTAGGTGACTGTATCTGCATATGTGCCAACAACATAATCAAAGCCTGTATGCATGTGGATCTCGTCCACAATATAATCGATGCATGTATCCAGGTGGACCTCGTCCAACAATATAATCAATACATGTATGCAGGCGGAATCTCGTCCAACAATATAATCAATACATGTATGCAGGTGGATCTCGTCCAACAATATAATCAATGCATATATGCAGGTAGATCTCGTCCAACAATATAATCAATACATGTAAATATATGAGGATATCAAAGAACGTTTGTCCATCAATGACACATCAAATCATGGAACATGAGTGTCCAACATCGACACTCGAAACATCATGAAACCCGTGTCCAGCATCGACACGTAAATACTCATTTGTCAGACGCAGTCACCACGACTGGCCCTGATGTCATGTCCGTACATAACTCCGATCGTTATCCCCATGATAACCGCCGAATCCAAATACTATCACCGGTAGGTACTAGCCCGCCTGCAGGCTCATCGTCTATACCACGAAAATCACCTCTTTCCCCGGGAAACCATACTGTGTCCACCATGTACCCGCAGACGGTGCCTATCCGCTCCTCGAATCGGGTATCTAACATAAGTCTCAGAACCGAGAAAACTCATGGTGGACGCACTGAAATATCATATCAAGAGAAACCAGGTTTTCAAACAATACATAATTTTCTTAAAATACCCCCACGGTTTTCAAATCCATAAATCACATGAAATCCATATCTCAATGCGTAAATCCATGAAAATTGATGTATGCAACATAAAACAGCAATATGAGCATATTAAGGGAAAAGCGCTATTATAAATCAAGTTTTAAAATATATCATGCGGTTCCCAATTCCTCCGAAATCAAGTGCAGCATCATATGAGGTGTACATGTAACTATATAAAGATATGTGTATCTACATGTAAGCAGGTATGCATGATGCATTTTATAATCGCAATAGCACAATAATCAACGTCTCAATGTCAAACGACAATACAATACCACTTAGGGGTATTTGTAGCTATAGCAAGGTATGTGGGTGTACATATAAATATGTAAGCATGATGTACATGTAGCTATAACAAGTATATCATAGCATGATGTAGCAACTCTACTGTGTAAGTAACATAGCAATTATCGGGGAAGAAAGTGTGTGAGCCGACAAATCTGTGTAAGTGTAACATACACATCATTGATAATGGTGTAAGTGTACTAGCACAGGTATATGCAATGCAATGCGAATAACATGAGCGTAGCATAAAGTACATCGTAAGCAAAACGCTACAAGGCATACGTGTCTACAATATATTCGAGTCGGTGACTCTATCAATCAGCATCCAGCCTCACAATATCACGTACGGTACAAACCATCGTACGACATCCTCTAGTCAAGGGTATGGATCAATCATCAGATAAAATCATCGCGTACGGCAATCCATCGTACGACGGCATTAAACAATTAGGGATTCTATCAACTTATACAACAACGGGGGTACGGATCCAATTCTCGTACGGCATACCACTCATTATGCACATCATTATCCATATATATATATATATATATATATATATATATATATATATACACACACACACACACACCTATCTCTCAGGTCACGTCTATATCAATCTCGTATCTGGGGACCGACAAAGGTATCAACAATCTCATATCGACTCGCATCCATATAACGACATATCACACTAAGTCATCATATCACATCGTATACTCTTTTCATCGTATCATTCTCTCACATCAAGTTATTTTACATTTGCATTCTATCATATGAATCTCCAAGAGTTATATCCCTATAGCTTTCATCTCATATCTTGATATATACTAAATCATTAATATCACCTCTAACTATCTTTTTTACCACATCTATAGTTTTCAATTGTAGGTTTCTCCTACTGTATTCTATGTATATATAGGTTACCATTCATAATTTGTGGCGGTGCTATACGCCATCCACCCGACTTCCACCGTAGATATAAATCTACTCACCTGCTAAACTCCTCGCTTAGCCTAGTCGATGCGCTTCGTCGTCTCGGAATCCACGTGAATGAACCTACAATCAATATGGAATCGGAAAGCTATTAACATCAAGTTCCGAAATCCAAATACGGCATGCGGTACGCTCATAAATTAGAACCTATAGCCTACGCATGCAAAACAACCAAACAATCCTCGTCGTTGACGTACAAAATATAAGTCTACGCCACCGCCCGACCATCAATCCATGGCCAGATGCGGAACAAAAACTTTTAAACTTGGCGCTAACATAACCTAAAAACCCAGATCGAACCATTAACCCTATACTAGTAGACTGTAAAGTGGTTTAAGAGATTATACTGATCAATCCGTGTCCTTCGGTCTTCAATCTCTGTCCGTATCATGTTGTGGCTGCCTTTACAAAGTTCGCTCTCCGGTCACGCTCGTCGAAGAGGACACATGTCGAGGAATCTTTATACGGGCTCTCGCTTCAAAACCGTAATAACTCGGGCATCCAGTTTTCCCGCCTATATATCCAAGACGATGTAGAGATAGTGCGTGAATACTTTGTCTCAAGACATCTAGGGAATTGGATTGAGGTGAATGAAGTTGCCAACTGAAGTGAGATATTGAGCTCAAGAATTTTTTTGGCTAGTGTGGAAATTGGGCTCGGCTAATGCAGGAGAATGGTTCTCTGTGGTTTTGTAAAAATGAAGTGGTGCAACACCAAAATATCTATAGCCCCAACCCAAAGTCACACAAATATCTAACACATAATATCTTAGCCAAATACAAAGAACATTCAATGCACAATTAAAAACTCACCCATTCCATGCCACGTCACACACTTTCCCACGAAATGTACACAGCCAAAAAAAAAACAAATGAAATTGGCAGCCACCAAATTTCTAAGCACATGAATTTCGAAATTTACCTAGCCCAAAATTTTCCATGCAAAAATAAATACTCACACATATCACATCAATTTTTTTTAAATGAATAAATCATTTTAAATCTCCAAATTATTTCACAAATATTGGTATGTATTTATACCATTTTACGAAAACCCCAAATTCGCAAATCGGTAGTTTTCGTGAAATATATTATTTTAATATTAAATTCCAAAAATAATATTTTATATTTTCTGAAATGTTACACGTGACTTCGTTTGCAAGTATGGATCTATTGGTAACTTTTTCTAATTGCTTTATGCTCAAATAGACGTGGTTACACACTTGATTCGGTTACTTATTTCTGTGGATATATATCTTGTTATGTTTTGTGCGGATTGTCGTGATGGATAGCTTGGCTGCAATGGTAGTACATTTTAGTTTCATCTGTACATCTGATAATGCGAGGCGAGCGTCCAACATATGGACTGCCGTCACTTCCCGTTTGTATATTATTTGTTTGGGGCACGACCGGGTTAAGGTCGATGTCAACGTTGTACATATTATTTTCTTTTCTGTACTAGGATTACCACGCGGTGGAGTGCATGAATAGCCGGGTTCTAGAGGGAAACGGGCCCTCATCCCATGGCGTTGAGACGGAGGGGGCCTCACTCTAGAATTGGCGGGCTATTCGCCACGCTCGTAGGGGTTACAGGCTGACCCACGGAGGGGTGCTCAAGTTACCGGATTCCTTGAAGTGCCGGGTGGCTCATTGACTTTGATGAAGGGGTTTCTTCACTTCTGGTTTTGGTGGGTAACTTGCCGTGCTTGTAGGGCTCTAGATTTTCATTGCACAGGCTATCCACACGACCAAGAAACGTCGGGTTTCATTTGCGGCTCAAAGGAAACCCGGGGCTCCTAGATTATCCGTTTTTCTGTGATGTTTCTGTGATGTTGATTATATCATGTCTGGGACGAATGTTATATTTATATATATATTTATATATACTAGTAGATGTTGTATATGTTTTGCACTCACGCTAGTCCAGTCCCCGCTCCATCGTTAGTTGAGTAACCTAACGGGTGATGACGGGACCTAGTGGCGAATGCGGATGGCATATACGTACATCATATATTTTTGTTCTTTTCTGATGTGATTAATTGATGGGAATGTGTTGATTCGGATCAATGCAAGGATAAAACAAACCTATATATGATGTTGTTGGAACCAAGTTTTTAAAATTGACATTACAGATGTTTTCTTTTGCTTTGCACAGTGGTATTCGGTTATGAATATCCAGCACCTCATTCGACGATGCAAGAGCCAAGATCCCTTCACCGGGAGTGACCTCTTGAGAAAAAGTTTGCACCATCGTAATAACTTCACGATAGTCGTTTCTTTTGCTTTGCACCGTGGTATTCAGTTTGGAATATCCTACATCTCATTCGATGAGGAAAGAGCCGAGATCCCTTCACCGGGGGTGACCTCTTTAAAAAAAGTTTGCGCCACTATATATTTGTAAAACCACTCGGTTTCTTCAACGATATCATGTTCATTACGTTAAAGGTTTTTCGCCAAAAACCATCCGTAGCCCTCTGTCATTTCCTACGAGTAGTACTTAGTATTCGTGTTGCGTTTGTTGACTCCGTCAAGGCGTAGTGTACAGTAGCTGAGTGGTGCTTGTTTGTAGCATGGATATGAGATTGGTTAGGACAGTCGTACGGCCTTGTTGACTCCGTCAAGGGCTCGTGCGGATGGGTTTAATGAAAATAAGATAATGACGGGTTGAACTTGACTATGGCTCTTTGATTTGTTGACTCCGTCAAGGTCACTTGGGTCCAAGGGGTAAAAATCCACTTCAGGAGTTTCTAAAGAAACTGAAACTTTCCAGGCATGCGCATACCTTCCGGAGTATGATAACTTGAGTGGCTTATATCAAGTTATCATGCGATGATAGTTGGATCTCGATTCTCACTGATGAGTAGGATTACTGCTCGGGTGATTTTAGATGATCTCGACTAATTCTTCTTTGGGTTTGGAAGAGAATTTGAGGAAACAGTGGGAGACACCCTGATTAGATAAAGTGATTAACCATTCCGATCTAGGTTAGATTGTACGCTGAGTGTTTCTTTTCTCTCTCTCTCTCTGGCAACTACTATAGCCCGACCATAAAAACGACCATGGAGAAGTGTTTCCATAGATTTTGTGGTGGGTTTGCCTGAACCTTCTTAAAACACATTGGCTTTTGGATTGTCAGAGTCGCATATATCATTGTCGCTCCTTATTACTCTTTACATTTCTCCGGAACATTCCGTATCACTACGAAGGTCCACATATTGCTTTGATATGACTATCGTATAGTTACATACGAACTCGAAGTCACTTGTTTCAGATTCGAGGATGGTTTTCGGTTCTGGAGAAATTTAATAGGACTATTCAGTTGTTTTTTCTCTTTACATTCTCTCAGGTTGCGAGGGCTCCTGGTATTTAGGAGAGTACACCTATTATGCATATTGGATAGTCTTCTTCCAAACCTCAGGCTGGTGCCGAAAGGTAGGGAAGAAAGAAAACTAATTAGCCTAAGTGTGGTGTACAGAAGGTAATAAGGAAAGACATAATAAAGGGATTAGAAAGAGGGCAAAGGAAACTGTGACTGCTATCATTCAGGACGAAACCGCGTATATCATCGCCACTCCTACTTCACCATTGAATTTCTCCGGAACACTCCGTATCACTACGAAGATCCACATTTATTGGATACGCCATCGTATAGTTACATACGAACTCGATGAAACTTGTTTCATATCGAGGATGGTTTCCGGTTCAGGAGAAATTGAACAGGATCATTCGGGATGTCTTTAGTCTTTACCTTCTTTTCGTGTCACAACCCGAAATTTGGCACGTGACGACCCTTAATCGACTTAATGTCCACAGGCGTAACGCAATCTAAGTAAGCCGAAAACCCAGCAAATCTAAACCATCAAAAGTAGTAAGTGATAAGAACATTTTCAAAATCTTTTGAGAATCGCAAGTAAAAATTCTTTAAAGTCCAAATTTACTTTCTTAAAAATTTCGGCAGCACCTCCTTTGTAAAAACTAGCCCAAAAAACGGGTACAACATTTAATATAAGTAAAGCACCCCCAAACAGGAGCAAATCCACGCCAAAAGGCGGAAACAACCATCACAACAGATATACGAAGCCGTAGCGAAGAAATACAACAGCACAAAAGACATCCAGAGTCACAAAATAATACAACATCGATCCTCACAACTCGTCTCTAAGTCAAATACATGAAGGTGCTAGATGGAGAGTACTAGATCCAACAAAAGATTTACATGGTACATAAATGGATAACCGCGAAACCCACCTATAACAAAAAGGCATCACAGCAAACTGTAGCGGTATCCACAAAAGTAGAGATAATATGAAGCCCGACCGCGACTACTCTAAGGGTCAACCGTGCAAAACACTGTGGCACAACGGGGGTGAGTTTCCAACTCGTGAATAGTAAATAACATAAGCAGGTAATCGCAGGTATGCACGTACTGCGATAATCTATCACATGCAAGCTGATAGCAATAAATTGCAATACAACAGTCATAAAAGGTACTCTATCAGGTACTACTAATACATGAACCAATGCATATCAAATAAATGCTGAGTATGTGATAAAATATGTCATCCTCACGGAATCCTCATCGTGGCAGGTTCAGTGTCCATCAAGACAATCTAAATCCCAAAACCAAAGGCACTGCATCCTCAGATCGGCCCGCATATCCTGTAAGTCTCATGGAACCTGAGTGTCCAACATCGACACCCGAAAACATCATGAAAAGTGTGTCCAGCATCGACACGTAAATATTCATCTGTCAGGTGTCGTCACCACGAATGGTCCTCATATCTATAAATCTCATGGATCCTGAGTGTCCAACATCGACACTCGAAACATCATGAAATACTCGTGTCCAGTATCGACACATAAATCCACGTACCATGGGCTCCGTCTGCTCGGATCAGCCCGCGGGCTCCGGCAGTACGAATCGGCCCATATCCATCTCAAGACTCCGGTCGATATCCTCCGGATAACCGCCGAGTCTAAAACTATTACCGGTAGGCAGTGTACCTCCCCTGCAAGGCTCATCGGCAAAATCCATCGACATACCATTCTTGCCCCGGGATACCATACCGGGTCCACCATGAACCAGCAACACGGTGTCACGACTCAAAATTTGGCCCGTAACTGGCACTTAAACTACGTAACATCTACAGGCGTACGCAACTCAAGTAAGCCGAAACCCAGAAATCTAAACCACCCAAATCTGTATCAACGGAAAAAAAAGAAAAAAAATAGTTTTAAACATTCGGAAATTTTCAAGTAAAAATCTTTAAGTTTAGTTTTCGTTCTTAAAAATTTCGGTAGCACCTCCTTTGCAAAAACTAACCCCGAAAACGGGTACAACATAGATAATAATAAAAGCATCCCAAACGGGAGCAAATCACGCCCAACGGCGGAGACAACCACCACAACATATATACGACGCCGAAGCGAAGAAATATAAAAGAAAACTGCATAAAGAAGTAAAACTTTTCAACAAAACCGGCTCCCACGAGCACGGCACCCAAAGTCACCACAAAATACAACAATGAATCCTCATAAGTCGTCTCTAAGTCATATACAACAGTGGTAGATGGAGAATACTAGATCCAACAAAAAGATATACAATGTACAAACAGATAACCTCAACCCACCTAAAAACAAGGCCTCACAGCCAACCGTAGCGGTATCCGCAAAAGTAGAGATGATAAGACGCCCTGCCGCGACAACTCAGAGGGTAAGTCCTGCAAAACAATGTGGCACAACGGGGGCGAGTTGCCAACTCGTGAATAGTAAATAACATCATACAGTAATCGTAAGTATGCACGAACAGCGATCTATCTATCACATGTAATCCGATAGCATAAGTATGATAAGTGAATATGCAACAATCATGTAAAGAAACATCATCAGGGTACTACAACTACATGAAACAATGCATATCAACATAATCCGGAGTGTGGGATGATATAATATAAAATCTCATGCAAAAATCATCAGCATGGAAAAACACCAGTGTCCCTCACTGACAAATCAAATCCCAAATCCTCAGACACCGCATCCTCAGATCGGCCCTCACATCCTGTAAGTCTCACGAAAACTTGAGTGTCAAACACCGACACTCGAAACATCATGAAACCCGTGTCTAGCATCGACACGTAAATCGTCATAACTCAGGCGCTGTCACCATGACTGGCCCTGACGATATGTCATACCTCACTCCGGTCGGTATCCCCATGATAACCGCCGAGTCCAAATACAATCATCGGTATGTAGTAGTCCCACTGCCAGGCTTATCGTCTACACCACGAAATCACCACTCGCCCTGGTGTACCATACCGGGTCTACCATGTACCCGCAGACGGTGCCTCCCGCTCCTCGAATCGGGTATCACAAGCCAAATCTCAGAACCGAGAAATCACATGGTGGACGTACTGAAATATCATATCAAGAGAAACAGGGTTTTCAATCAATACATAGTTTTCTTGAAAATATCCCCCACGGTCCTCAAATCCATAATCACATGAAATCCATAACTCAATGCGTAAAATTCACGTAAAACTGATATATGCAACATAAAACATCAATATGAGCATATAAAGGGAAAACCGCTCTTTAAATGAATCCAGCTTTTTTAGAATATATCTTGCGGTTCCCAAAACCTCCGAAAAACAATGCAGCATCATATAAGGTGTACATGTAATTGTAGCAAGGTTTAAGTATCTACATGTAAGCTAGTATGTATGATGCAAGTCATAAGTGCAAGGATCAACAACTCAATATCATATATCAAACAGTACCACTTGGGGCACATACAACTATAGCGAAAATATGCAGTGTACATGTCAATATGAGTGCATGATATACATGTAACTATAATAGACTATGTGGGTGTACATGTCAATATGAGTGCATGATATATAATATAGCCATAGTAAGGTATACATGAAATGGAATAAGTGTTACTACCTCAACTATTCCTGCCCAAATCAATGTCACGTATGTAAGTATCAACAATATCTCATATGCACAATGGGATAAGGGCTACTACCACAACTATCCCTATCCACTACCGTATCACGTATGTAGGTGTCAACAATATATATTGGCTTGTGCGTGTCATGGCAATTACTGACGATGTTGGTGTAGCATAATATTTAGTGCTCGTGCAACATGAACCGTCAGTAATGCGTTATATCTAAAGGTACAAGTCAAGTACAACAGATAATGCTATGCAATGACATTCATATGAAAGTAAAGAATTTGCAAATACTATGCAGCTAACATATCAAATTCTCCCCGACGCATAACGCCATACGGGCGATTTCCCCGTAGATGTTAAATCTACTCACCGATGGTCTCGAGCTATGAAAATCGGACCACCTGCTTCCCCTTGTCCGCAGCACCTGAAATCCCTGCTTTCGAACCTAAAATTTCATGAATACAACACATAAGCTAAATATCCTATAATGACGAAAAGACAATGAAATGCGATGAAAACGCCCGGAAAATTTCACTGCGCGCTTAGCGCATCTATCGCTCACGATACCGGCCAAAACCCTAATTGGGGTCGCTAAACTACAAAACACCAAGTCTGGACCCCGATCGTCCCGATCGCGCAACACAATACAAAATTACGAGGAATACACTAGATATAACCTCGCAACGACCAAACGAACCCTACGTCGGAAAAACCCTGAAACCGAGTAAGCGACCTATCGCAATATTTCGCACTAGTTTGAAGATAACGCATATCTAGTGATTACAAACACCTTAAAATAGCTTAACTAAGCTATCTAAACCATTCCTATATTTTTAACACTCGCTAATTATGTTTTAGCAAAACCTAGTAAGCAATTTGCATAATTAAACCAAAGTGTTCATTAGCAAAAATTAACATTTTCTACTAGGTTAATCTTTTCCAAAGCACAAATTAACACTTTAAATGAACACTAATCACTTAAACAAACTTTAACCTTAACATGAATTTCTTAAAACAAAAATAAATGAATTAATCATGATTTAAAAGCTATACAAAATACATAATTAGCTAGCTAAAATAGCTAGATTAAGATTAAAGCAATGAATTAAGGATTAAGGATAGAATTTATACCACTTCAAGAACTCACAAAACCAACATGCTTCATCAACCCTAGCCACCAAAACCCATGTTTTGTTGAAGATCCAAACAAGCTTAGTGAAGAGAATGATGGTTTAATTTTTATATAGTTATTTTTTGATTTATTTTTGGAATTCTTTTGAAGAATTTTGAAGAAATAATGAAGAAATGAGCTTGGGAAATATTTTGGATTGAAATTTGAGATAAGGCTCGGCCATGGGGAGGTTGGGGGTATTTTTGTGAATTTTGGGGGAAGAAATTGCTAGGAAAATGAGTAATAAAAGCAAATAAATGCACTTTGCCTTCTTTACACTTTTTCTTTTCTTTTTAAAATAATTCCTTTTGCACTCCAAAAATATCTAGATATTTAAAAAGAAGTTTCTAAAATAATTCTAGTGACAAAATTAATTTATTCACAAGAGAAAAATTTTCCCGATTTACGTGCACAAAATACCGCTTAAAATAATATTTTATTTGGGAAAATTTTAATCTGAACCAAAACCTCCCAAATACTCTCAAAGTTCGTGCACAAGCTTTATTTTAGCCAAACTAGGTGTCGGTAAGCTTATACGGACGTTTGATCGAAATCGGGTTAAAACGGGAAAATCCGACAATTTTGCCCTAAAACGGGAAAATTCGTAAAACGATTTCTAAAACGTTACAATCTCCCCTCCTTATAGAAATTCGGTCCCCGAATTAAAATTTCATACTAAGTGTACCTTCAAAAAGATGAGGGAATTTCTTCCGCATCTCGCTCTCGGCCTCCCAAGTGATCTCCTCACTAGTCGGGCTACGCCAAAGAACCTTCACAGATGGAAAAACCTTTGACCGAAGTTTCTTCACCTGCTGATCCAAAATAACTACCGGCTGCTCGGTGAACGAAAGATCGCGCTCAAGCTGAACGGTCTCGTGCTGAATCGTGTGAGAAGGATCATGAAGGTATCTATGAAGCATCGACACATGAAAAACGAGGTGAACATCCGGAAAACTGGGCGGGAGCGCCAAACGATAAGCAACAGAACCCACTCGTTCAATGATCTCGAAAGGACCTACAAATCTGGGACTGAGCTTCCCTCTTTTCCCAAATCGCATAACGCCCTTCATCAGAGAAATCCTTAGGAATACATGATCCCCCACTGCGAACTCAAGTCTGCGACGACGACGGTCGGCATAAGACTTCTGCTTGCACTGGGCTGCTCTAATCCTATCCTGAATTAGCTGGATCTTTTCCGTGGTCTCCTGAACTAGCTGGGGTCCCAAAACCAGACTCTCACTAAGCTCCGTCCAACAGACTGGCGATCGACACTTCCTACCATTTAAAGCCTCAAAAGGTGCCATCTGAATAGTCTCCTGAAAGCTGTTGTTGTAGGAGAACGCAATCAACGGCAAGTGACGATCCCAACTGCCACCAAAATCAAGCACACATGCATGGAGCATATCCTCCAGAGTCTGTATAGTTTGCTCCGACTGGCCATCGGTCTGTGGATGAAAAGCGGTACTAAAACTCAACCGGGTATCTAAAGACGAATAGTAAACTGGGTGCCTCTGTCGGATACTATGCATGTGGGAACACCGTGCAAACGCACAATCTCATCTATGTACAACTGAGCATACTAAGCATAACCGAAAGTGGTCTTCACTGGAAGAAATTGAGCCGCTTTCGTCAACCGGTCTACAATAACCCAAATGGAGTCATACCCTCGACTGGTCCTGGGTAGACCCACAATGAAGTCCATGGAAATCTGCTCCCATTTCCACTCCGGAACGGGTAAGGGCTGCAACTCTCTAGCCGGTCTCTGATGCTCATCCTTGACTTGCTGACAAGTCAAGCACCTCGAAACGAAGTCCGAAATATCGCGCTTCATCCCTTCCCACCAGTAGAAGTCTCTCAAGTCATAGTACATCTTGGTGGAACCTGGATGAACGCTAAAGGCCGACTGATGTGCCTGCTCTAGGATCTCGCGTCTCAACCCATCAACATCTGTTACACATAAGTGAGTTCCGCATCGTAGCACACCCTGGTCATCAACCATGTACTCCGAAACTCTTCCCTGCCGACCAAGCTCAAGAATCTCAGACAAACGGGCATCACTGGGTTGCGCCTTATGGATACGATCAAATAGTAGTGGACGGGCGCAGACATGAGAAAACTGTCCCCCAGCGGAAATGAACTCGAACTGCACTCTACTATCACACAAGAGCTGCCAATCTGCAGAAGACTGACACTGAACTACGCTTAACTGGGACAAGCTACCACGGGCCTACGACTCAAAGCATCAGCTACCACATTCGCCTTGCCCGGGTGATAAAGGATCTCACAATCATAATCCTTCACTAGCTCCATCCATCGGCGCTGTCTCAGGTTCAGATCTCGCTGCTGGAAGATATACTTCAAACTCTTGTGATCCGTGAAGATCTGACACGATTGGCAGCTCTTGTGTCTCCAAATCTTCAACGCAAAGACTGCCGCTGCCATCTCAAGATCGTGAGTGGGGTAATTCTGCTCATGCTTCTTCAGCTGCCTAGAAGCATATGCAATCACCCTATCATGCTGCATCAAAACACAGCCGAGCCCCACTCGAGAAGCATCACAATAAACAACATAGCCGCCCGATCCAGACGGTAAAGAAAGAACTGGTGCTGTCGTCAACCGAGTCTTCAACTGCTGAAAACTGTGCTCGCACGCATCAGTCCAGAGAAAAGGAATTCCCTTCCGGGTCAGTCCAGTCAGCGGTGCAGCGATACTCGAGAAATCCTGCACAAAACGGTGATAATAACCAGCTAAGCCCATAAAGCTGCGGACCTCCGTCACCGATACGGGTCTTGGCCAAAGCTGTACAGCCTCGATCTTTCTCGGGTCCACAAGAATACCATCACCAGTCACCACATGACCCAGGAAGTCAACTCTATCAAGCCAAAATGCGCACTTCGAGAATTTAGCATACAGCTGGTGCTCTCTCAATATCTGCAAAGTAATCCTCAAGTGCTGCTCATGCTCCTCATGACTCCTAGAGTAGACCAGTATGTCATCAATAAACACTATAATGAACTGGTCGAGGAACGGCCTGAAAATCCAGTTCATCATATCCATGAACACTGCTGGCGCATTGGTGAGTCCGAACGACATCACCAAAAACTCATAATGCCCATAGCGCGTACGAAAAGCAGTCTTCGGGATGTCATCATTCCGAACCCGCAACTGATGATAACCCGAACGCAAATCAATCTTCGAAAAATGTTTCGCACCCTGGGGCTGATCAAATAAATCGTCAATGCGTGGTAAAGGATACCTGTTCCGCACCGTAACTCGGTTCAACTGACGATAATCCACACATAGCCTAAAACTGCCATCCTTCTTCTTGACGAACAGAACAGGAGCTCCCCACGCCGAAACACTCGGACGCACAAGTCCCAAATCAAGCAACTCTTGCAATTGATCTTTAAGCTCTCTAAGCTCTGCCGGAGCCATCCGATAAGGCGGTATAGAAATAGGCTCCGTGCCTGGAATCAGATCAATGCAAAACTCAATATCGCGCTCTGGCGGCAACCCAGGTAGCTCATCGGGAAACTCTCGCACGGTAGAAACCTGGTCCATCGATTCCACTGTGGCTCCAGTATCATGAATGGAAGCCAAGAATCCCCGACATCCCCTCCTCAAAAGCCGACTAGCGCACAGAACAGAAATCAAACTGTGAGGGGCGGCACCACGATCCCCCTGCACAACAAACACTGACTCGCCGGGAAAACAAAAATCTAACTGTCTTCTCGCGGCAGTCCACGGACGCATAGCAAGTAGCTAGCCAATCTATGCCCAGCAGAACGTCGAAGTCCAACATTTCAAGAAAGATCAAGTCGATGGACAGATCTCTGTCACCAATATGGACAACACAAGATCGGAACACATGACGCGCAACAAACGACTCTCCCAAAGGAGTAGTCACGACCAGCGGCTGATCCAGCAAACATGACTCTCGGCCTAACCTCGGCGTGAAGTGCGTAGAAACATACGAATGCGTAGATCCCGGATCGAAAAGAACATGTTCGTCAAAAGAACATAAAGAAAGGGTACCTGAAACCACAGCATTGGACGCCTGAGCGTCCTGGTGAGTCAAGGCAAAAACCCGTGCCTGCCCTCTACCGGCTTCTGGCTGCCCTCTGCCTCTGCCACCTTGTCCTCTCAGCAAAAAACCACCGCGACCACGACCTCTCTGAGCAGGAGTCTGATGCGGCGCAACAACAGGAATAAGAGACAACGCTCTCTGAGGCGGAGAAGGTGGTAAGGTAACCCGCGGTACTGCTGGCCCTCTCTGACGCACCACAGTACAATCCCGAACAAGATGATGTAAACTGCCACAACCGAAGCATCCATAAGACGGTCGCTGGCCCTCCTGGGAATAAGAACTGAATAACTGGCCATGTCCAACGTCTCTGCTACTCCCCGAGTCTGATGGAACTCTGCCTCTGCTGACAAACCTCGGTCTCCGTGCTGGTACCTCCGTACGAGTCCTCTTCGGTTCTGGAACAACCGATGACTCAGCTAGACGCTCCTCCACCAATAGGGCTGCATCGACAGCTGCCGCATACGTGTCGCAATGCTGAATGCTGATGGCTAGGAACAACTGGGTAAGCAGGCCTCGAACAAACCTCTTCACCCTCATCTCCTCAGTCGCCACCAGGTACGGAGCATACACCGACAGCTCAGTAAACAATACATCATACTCCGATACCGTCATCCCCGGCGTCTGACGTAACGACTCAAATCTGCGCGCTCGCGCATCCCTGACGCTCGGTGGAAGAAAACGAGCAAGAAACGACGTCACAAACTCAGCCCAGGTCATTGGAGAAAGACCAGCGGCTCCGCCCCTCTCCAACGACTCACACCACTTCTAGGCCATACCCTCCAGCCGAAAACTCGCAAACTCAACCCATCTTTCGTCGGAACATCGGAGTGAGAGACAAATCCTGGCCATCCGGTCGATGAACGACTGCGGATCCTCAGTAACATCTGTGCCAGTAAACACCGGAAGCCTCAGCCTCATGAACTCCGTCAGTGACACGGTAATAACCTCTGGAGCTGCATCTGCGACTGCCGGAACAGTAGGTACCATCGTGGTCCCTGCAACGGGTGGAACAACAGCCTGCCCCTGTGCTCGAATGGACTCTACTAAAGTCCCTACAATCTGGCGTAGGTCCTGCATACCAGCCCCAATCATAACAATGTGCTCCGGAACTACAGGCATATCGCCCTGGTCAACCCTCGCCTCAGACGAGTCGACTCTGGCCTCGGCCCTCGCGGCCGCTCTCTGTGCCCCCGTAGTCTTCGACGGCATATATGCTGGAAATTGAAACAAGATTCGATAAGGAAACGGAAATCGAATCACAAAGATCTATATCAATCACGGAAGGAATTTCAATCAATAAGTCCTAAGGTCGCTTAGGCGGAGTACCGTGTCATAAGTATGCCGCGGAACATAAACACGCTACGTCACTCTGCTTAAGCTACCTACTCAATCATACAAAGGTCGTCCTACACTACGAAAGGTAAAAACCTAGCGCTCTGATACCAACTTTGTCACGACTCAAAATTTGGCCCGTAACTGGCACTTAAACTACGTAACGTCTACAGGCGTACGCAACTCAAGTAAGACAAAACCCAGAAATCTAAACCCCCTAAAACTGGATCAACGAAAAAAAGGAAAAAAATAGTTTTAAACATTCGGAAATTTTCAAGTAAAAATCTTTAAGTTTAGTTTTCGTTCTTAAAAATTTCGGCAGCACCTCCTTTGTAAAAACTAACCCCGAAAACGGGTACAACATAGATAATAATAAAAGCATCCCAAACGGGAGCAAATCACGCCCAACGGCAGAGACAACCACCACAACATATATACGACGCCGAAGCGAAGAAATATAAAAGAAAACTGCATAACGAAGTAAAACTTTTCAACAAAACCGGCTCCCACTAGCACGACATCCAAAGTCACCACAAAATACAACAATGAATCCTCACAAGTCTTCTCTAAGTCATATACAACAGTGGTAGATGGAGAATACTAGATCCAACAAAAAGATATACAATGTACAAACAGATAACCGCAACCCACCTAAAAGCAAGGCCTCACAGCCAACCGTAGCGGTATCCGCAAAAGTAGAGATGATAAGACGCCCTGCCGCGATTATTTAGAGGGTAAGTCCTGCAAAACACTGTGGCACAACGGGGCTGAGTTGCCAACTCGTGAATAATAAATAACATCATACAGTAATCACAAGTATGCACGAACATCGATCTATCTATCACATGTAATCCAATAGCATAAGTATGATAAGTGAATATGCAACAATCATGTAAAGGTACATCATCAGGGTACTACAACTACATGAAACAATGCATATCAACATAATCCTGAGTGTGGGATGATATAATATAAAATCTCATGCAAAACTAATCAGCATGGAAAAACACCAGTGTCCCTCACTGACACATCAAATCCCAAATCCTCTGGCACCGCATCCTCAGATCGGCCCTCACATGCTGTAAGTCTCACGAAAACCTGAGTGTCAAACACCGACACTCGAAACATCATGAAACCCGTATCTAGCATCGACACGTAAATCCTCATAACTCAGGCGCTGTCACCATAACTGGCCCTGACGATATGTATTACCTCACTCCGGTCGGTATCCCCATGATAACCGCCGAGTCCAAATACAATCACCGGTAGGTAGTGGTCCCACCGCCAGGATTATCGTCTACACCACGAAATCACCACTCGCCCCGGGGTACCATACCGGGTCCACCATGTACCAGCAGATGGTGCCTCCCGCTCCTCGAATTGGGTATCACAAGCCAAATCCCAGAAGCGAGAAATCACATGGTGGACGCACTGAAATATCATATCAAGAGAAACCAGGTTTTCAAACAATACATAGTTTTCTTGAAAATATCCCCCACGGTACTCAAATCCATAATCACATGAAATCCATATCTCAATGCGTAAAATTCACGTAAAACTGATATATGCAACATAAAACATCAATATGAGTATATAAAGGGAAAACCGCTCTTTAAATGAATCCAGCTTTTTTAGAATATATCTTGCGGTTCCCAAAACCTCCGAAAAACAATGCAGCATCATATAAGGTGTTTATGTAATTGTAGCAAGGTTTAAGTATCTACATGTAAGCTAGTATGTATGATGCAAGTCATAAGTGCAAGGATCAACAACTCAATATCATATATCAAACAATACCACTTGGGGTACATACAACTATAGCGGAAATATGCGGTGTACATGTCAACATGAGTGCATGATATACATGTAGCTATAATAGACTATGTGGTTGTACATGTCAATATGAGTGCATGATATATAATATAGCTATAGTAAGGTATACATGAAATGGAATAAGTGTTACTACCTCAACTATTCCTACCCAAAGCAATGTAACGTATGTAAGTATCAACAATATCTCATATGTACAATGGGATAAGGGCTACTACCACAACTATCCCTATCCACTACCGTATCACGTATGTAGGTGTGAACAATATATATCGGCTTGTGCGTGTCATGGCAATTACTGACGATGTGGGTGTAGCATAATATTTAGTGCTCGTGCAACATGAACCGTCAGTAATGTGTTATATCTAAAGGTACAAGTCAAGTACAACAGATAATGCTATGCAATGACATTCATATGAAAGTAAAGAATATGCAAATACTATGCAGCTAACATATCAAATTCGCCCCGACGCATAACGCTATATGGGCGATTTTCCCGTAGATGTTAAATCTACTCACCGATGGTCTCGAGCTATGAAAATCCGACCACCTGCTCCCCCTTGTCCGCAGCACCTGAAATCCCTGCTTGCGAACCTAAAATTTCATAAATATAACACATAAGCTAAATATCCTATAATAACGAAAAGACAACGAAATGCGATGAAAACGCCCGGAAAATTTCACTGCGCGCTTAGCGCATCTATCGTGCACGATACCGTCCAAAACCCTAATTGGGGTCGCTAAACTACAAAACATGAAGTCTGGACCCCGATCGTCCCGATCGCACAACACAACACAAAAATTACGAGGAATACACTAGATATAACCTCGCAACGACCAAACGAACCCTACGTCGGAAAAACCCCGAAACCTAGTAAGCGACCTATCGCAATATTTCGCACTAGTTTCAAGCTAACGCATATCTAGCGATTACAAACACCTTAAAATATCTTAACTAAGCTATCTAAACCATTCCTATATTTTTAACACTCGCTAATTATGTTTTAGCAAAAACCTAGTAAGCAATTTGCATAATTAAACCAAAGTGTTCATTAGCAAAAATTGACATTTTCTACTAGGTTAATCTTTTCCAAAGCACAAATTAACACTTTAAATGAGCACTAATCACTTAAACAAACTTTAACCCTAACATGAATTTCTTAATACAAAAATAAATGAATTAATCATGATTTAAAAGCTATACAAAATACATAATTAGCTAGCTAAAATAGCTAGATTAAGATTAAAGCAATGAATTAAGGATTAAGGATAGAATTTATACCACTTCAAGAACTCACAAAACCAACATGCTTCATCAACCCTAGCCACCAAAACCCATGTTTTGTTGAAGATCCAAACAAGCTTAGTGAAGAGAATGATGGTTTAATTTTTATATAGTTATTTTTGGATTTATTTTTGGAATTCTTTTGAAGAATTTTGAAGAAATAATGAAGAAATGAGCTTGGGAAGTATTTTGGACAGAAATTTGAGAAAAGGCTCGGCCATGGGGAGGTTGGGGGTATTTTTGTGAATTTTAGGTGAAGAAATTGCTAGAAAAATGAGTAATAAAAGCAAATAAATGCACTTTGCCATCTTTACACCTTTTCTTTTCTTTTTAAAATAATTCTTTTTGCACTCCAAAAATATCTAGATATTTAAAAAGATGTTTCTAAAATAATTCTAGTGATAAAATTAATTTATTCACAAGAGAAAAAATTTCCCGATTTACGTGCACAAAATACCGCTTAAAATAATATTTTATTTGGGAAAAATTCTATCTGAACCAAAACCTCCCAAATACTCCCAAAGTTCGCGCACAAGCTTTATTTTAGCCAAACTAGGTGTCGATAAGCTTATACGGACGTTTGATCGAATTCGGGTTAAAACGGGAAAAACCGACAATTTTGCCCTAAAACGGGAAAATTCGCAAAACGATTTCTAAAATGTTACACACGGCCTCATACACTCTTCGCATCGGGTTTCTAACACAAGTCTCAGAACTGAGAAAACTCATGATGGACGCACTGAAATATCATATTAAGAGAAACCGGGTTTTTCAAAACAATACACATTTCTTGAAATATCCCCGCGGTTCTCAAATCCGTAAATCACATGAAATCCATATCTCAATGCATAAATTCATGAAATTTGATATATGCAACATAAAATAGCAATATGAGCATATTAAGGGAAATCCGCTCTTTTAAATGAATCCAATTTTAAAATATATCATGCGGTTCCCAATTCCTCCGAAATCAAGTGCAGCATCATATGAGGTGTACACGTAACTATAGCAAGATATGTGTATCTACAGGTAAGCATGTATGTATGATGCATTTCATAAGCGCAATAGCACAATAATCAACGTCTCAATGTCAAAGGACAATACAGTACCACTAGGGGTATATGTAGCTATAGCAAGGTATATGGGTGTACATGTAAGTATGTATGCATGATGTACATGTAGCTATATCTCATATATGTATATACATGTCAATAATGATGTAATACCCTATAGGTATATGTGTAGCTACAATATGTAGGCATAGCAAGGCATATGTGTAAGCATGTAGGTATACATGTATTTTACCTTTCATATGCGCAATGGAATAAGAATCAATGTCTCAATTGTTCCTAACCAATAGAATATCACGTATGTATATGTGTTAGCTATATCTCATATGCATAATGGAAATAAGAATCAAGTCTCAATGTTCCTAACCAATACAATATCACGTATGCATAGGTGTAAGCATATAGGCATAGCAAGGTATATGTGTATGTTGTCTTTCTTATACACAATGGAATTGAGGATCAAGTTTCAATGTCCCTAACCATATAATATCACATATGTATATGGGTTGTGCGTGTCATGGCAATTATCGACGGAATGTGTGTGGCATATTAGTGCTCGTGCAACATGAACTGTCAATAATAGTGCAGTGTCAATGGGTACAAGTCCCAGCCCAACAAGTACTAATATGAAATGAAGGTCATGCACAATCTCTATATGTGCAATACTTGTAACTAATAATTATGTCATATAATCTAGCCCAGACGCATAACTCCATGCGGGCGATTCCCCTGTAGATGTTAAATCTACTCACCGATGATCTCGAGCTAAGTAAATCCGACCACCTGCTTCCTTTTATTCGCAGCGTCCGAAGTCCCTGCTCGCGATCCTAAATTTCACAAACACAACACATAAGAATAAATATCCTGCGCCGACACAAAGAAAACGAAACGCAGGGATAACGTCCATAAGATAAACACACTGTGCACTTAGTGCACAAAACACGTACAATATTGGTACAATCTCAGCTAGGATCGCTAAACTACGCAACCACCATGCCTTGACCCCGATCGTACCGATCACGCATTCGCAACACAATAAATATCGTGGAATCTAATATATATAATATCGCAACGTCATTAGAAACCTACGCCTAATTTTACCGAAAACCTAGTAAGTACTTTTTAAACATCTTAGCTCATATCTAGTAGTTTAAACCATTCTAGCGATCACAATCATCACATAATAGCTTGATTAAACCACACAAACCCTTACTAGAATTTTAATCTCACTCATATAAGATTTAGTAAAGGCTAGTTTGCATTTAAGCTTAATTAGACAATTAGGAAAAATAACAAATAGCATTCTCACAGCTAAGTTATGTTTTCCAAGTCTACACTTCTCCATTAACCATTTCAACCAGTCAAAACCCTAACTTGATCTTCACAACTTTTTCATGAATTTCTAAACATGCAAATTAAATCTTTACTTAAACATCTAATAACTAGATTAATGTATTGAAATAACAACTAATCTTAGGGTTAGGATTTTATACCTTAAAACTTGATTCTAAACTTGCAAAAGAATTCCAATATAGCCTCCAAAATGCTAACTTTCATGAAGATCTAAGCTTGGTTAGGGTTGAAAAATAATGGGTATTGGTTTGTATTTGAGTTTGTGGGATTATTTGATGATTTTTGATGAATTTTTGGAGCTTGAAGAAGTAGAAATGGGGTGAAAAAAGAATTGGAGCAGCAATGGGGAGTTCGCCCATTTCATGAGGGAAATGGAAATGTGTGGAAGTGTGTGGAAAAATCCTAGGTTAAAACACATTAATGCTCAATTAAGAAACTTATCTTTATGCCACCTCTTAATCATTCTTTTAAAATTTTCCTTTAATTCACACAAATATTTAGATATTTTGGAGAGAAGGTTTAATGCTTAATCTTGTGATTAAATTAGCATGGGTTCACATTAGCATAATTGACCCAAACCAAAATGTAATTACCACTAATTAAGTGCATAATTAAAAGATTATAATAATATTTTAATTAAGGAAAAATATTAAAGCGAACTAAAATTTTCAAGTGACTTACTAAATACCGCAACTAGCAATTTCCTAGTTAAATTAGGTGCAGTTAAGTTTATACTGAAAAAAGAACACTTCTAGGTTTTACGGAAAAAACACAGTTTATTTTACCTATTATCGGAAAATTCACCTAAACGATATCTAAAACGTTACAATTTTCCCTCCTTAAAGAAATTCGTCCCCAAATTTAAAATTCTTACTATGCATACCTTTAAAGAGATGAGCGCAAAACATCCACATCTCGCTCGCAGCCTCCCAAGTGATCTCCTCACTGGACGGGCTATTCCAAAGAACCTCCACAGATGGAAAGAACCATGACCGATGTTTCTCCACCTGCCGATCCACTATCACTATCGGCCGCTGGTGAACGAAAAGATCGCGTCCTAGTTAAATGGTCTGGTGCTGAATCATGTGAGAAAGGTCATGAAGGTATTTGCAAAGTATCACAAGGAATACGGGGTGAATACTCAGAAACCTGGGCGGAAGTACCAACAAAAGGCAATGGTACAACTCACTCAAGGATCTCAAAAGGACCTACAATCTGGGACTAAGCTTCTCAAAGCTCAACACACCATTCATCTAAAAAAATCCGTAGGAATACATGATCTCCCACTGCGAACTCAAGTCTGCGACAACGAAGGTCAGCATAAGACTTCTTTCTGCACTGGGCTGCTCTCATCCTGTCCTGAATCAACTTGATCATCTCCGAAGTCTCTTGACTAGCTGGGGTCCAAATATCCTGCTCTCGCGGAGTCGGTAAAACAGACTGGCGATCGACACAATCTAATATACAAGTCTAGAAAGGTGCCATCTGAGTTGCCTCCTGATAACCGTTATCGTAGGAGAACCCCATCAATGGCAAGTGATGATCCCAGAGCCGAGAAAAAATTAGTACGCACGCACAAGAATATCCTCCAGAGTCTATATAGTCCGCTCTGTCTAACCATTGGCCTACGGATGGGAAGCGGAGCTAAAGCTCAACCGGTACCCAAGGCTTCCTGAAGCTTCTGCCCAAGACGACTAGCGAACTGGATGCCTCTATTGGATACAACGCATGAAGGAACTCCGTGCAAACGCACAAACTTATCGAAGAACAACTGAGCATACTGAGCATAACCGGACAACAAACACCTGAATGGAGTCATACCCTCGACTAGACCTGGGTAGATCCACAACGAAATTCTTGGAGATTTGCTCCCATTCCCACTCTGGAACGGTAAAAAAAAGGTTGCAACTTTCCTGCCGGTCTCAAATGCTCAACCTTAGCTCGCCAACAAGTCAAGCACTTCAAAACGAAATATGAAACTTCACTCTTCATACTTGCCTACCCGTAACTATCTCTCAAGTCACGTTACATCTTGGTGGCACTTGGGTGAATACTAAAAGCTGACTGATGTGTCTGCTCTAGGACCTCGTGTCTCTACCCATCGGTAACAGGTACATGCCAACGAGTCCGTAAATGTAGCACACCCTGGTCATTAATCAAGAACTCCGAATCTCTACCCTGCCGAACATGCTCAAGAATCTCAGACACATGGGCAACGGTGGGTTGTGCCTCACGAAAACGATTAAGTAGAAGTGGATGGGCGCAGACTTGAGCAAGTTGTTCCCCTAATAGAGGTGAACCTAAACTGTCCTCAGCTGTCGCACAAGAACTGTAAATCTCCAGAAGACTGTCTCTGAACTACGCACAACTGGAACAAGCTAGCCTCGGGCCTACGACTCAAAGCATCAGCTACCGCAATCGCCTTGCCTCGGGAAATAAAGGATCTCACAATCACAATCCTTCACAAGCTCCATTCAACGGCGCTGTCTAAAACTCAGATCTCGTTGCAGGAAGATTAATGTAACATTCATAAAAAAATAAAATATTATTTTTGAGAATTTTTATAATTAAATAATATTATATTGAATATTTTAATATTGCGGTATAATTAAATACCGAGAAATTGGGAAAATTATGGAAAATTATGGAAATTACTAAAAAGAGGGTGTTTTATGTGATTTATGAAAATTATGAAAGTTTATGATTTATTTGACACTATTTTAGTGCTAATCGCGATTAAAAATCGCTAATCGCGGATTAAGCGTGTTTTGTGCACATAGCATGCACAAAGTCTTTTTTTTACACTTGTGTATTTTTCTACTATGGTTTCATTTGGGTTTTCTATTCCAATTTTAAAAGAATGAGAAGAAAAATGAAAAAGAAAAGAAAAGAAAAAGAATAAAGAATGAGGGATGGGCATGAGAGAGAAGAGAGGGTGAGGGGTGTGTTGACTTGGGCATTTGTTTCCCTTCATTTGTTTTTCCTCCTCATCTCTCCTCCTCACTTCACCATGGCAGCACCTCCTCCCTCCTCCAAAAATCCCCTCACTGTAAGTGCACGGCGGCGCCCCGACCTCCATCCCGAGGCCAAATGCGGAAGCGATGGCTAACTTTAATTTTCTTGAACCGGCACCACCGCGCACTAAAAACCCGGATCGTACCATTAACTAGTCCTAGCTAACTACTAGATGGGAAAGAGAGATATACCGAGTGATCCGAGTCCTCCGGTCTTCTCGTCGTCGTCCCGATCTCCCGCGGAATCTCCGGTCTCCACCAAGTCGCCGGAAAGGGCACCACGTCGTCTGCATCTTTTACGGGCTCCCACCTCTATACCGAGGCAACTCGGGCACGAAGCTGGCGAGTCGACGTGCCCAAGATTTGCTGTAGAATGTAGTGTGGAACTCATGTCTCATTTTGGGGTTGTAGGAATTGCCATATGGTGGAGGAATGATATAAACTTTTGGAGATGGAACTTGTGGGGATTTTTGTGAAGCCAAAAGACTAAAATTCCTACACATGAAAAAATGGGCAGCCCCATCTCCTATGGCCGGCCATGACAATGGGGGAGTGAGAATGAGAGTGTGTATCAAAAATGAGAGAGGCCAACCAATAATGCAAGAGGGAATCAAAAAGAAATCATGAAGGAACATGATCACAAACACACCCACACTCAACCACAACCATCATCAAACATGATGACTCCAAAAGTCAAGCAATGATGAAGTGAACAAGTCAAGAAGTCAAAGAAGAGCTATCTGGATACAACAATATGCAATCACCTCCCTCCACAAATGCTTATTTGCACAATTGCAAATAAGCCCTCCTCCACCAATCATCGGCCATTGAAAGATACAAATGAAAATGGCCTAAACGGAAAACAAACTGGCAACTCCAGAAAACTGGTCCCGTAATAAATTACAGGAAAACCCCGATACTGTGTATACACACCCGCATTTGTATTCCGACCGAAATACAATTGCAATGAGACAAAATCTACACTGTACTATACTAGGATCCGGCTTAAACCAAAGCCGGCTAGTATTATCCGTTCGATCCTGATCTGTGCAATACCGCACGTATCTGATCGAACCCTGCCATATATCCATACGACCTCTAGTACTAACTGTCCGATCCTGATCCGTGCAATACCGCACGTATCTGATCGGACCTTGCCATATCTCCATACGGCCTCTAGTACTAACTGTCCGATCCTGATCCATGCAATACCGCACGTATCTGATCGGACCTTGCCATATCTCCATACGGCCTCTACAGCGTTTCGCCCGAAACTTGAGTAACTAAATGTGTGGTGGACTCTAAAGACTCGTCAATACTATGGCTGTGGATTTAACCACTAGCACGTCAGAGGTATTAGCCATACGTGACGGGCCACCAGCTATTGACCAAAAGGGACATCGATGAGCGAACTCATCCTGACACCCTACTGAGTCTGTCAGTGACAATATCCGTACAGTCCGGTCCGTTCGTCTATGAGCATCGCATGACGGGCCTAGGGGGTTGGTAAAAGTCAGACCCCCAAAAGCGGTACAAGTCGTGTCGGAGTGTAGCCCAGAACACCCTGAGATACTACTGGAATACCTACCAGTAAATCTCCTTCCTCGGCCGAGGGCTTCGTGTAATGGCTCTCCTAGACACAGCGCGACCTGACCCCCAATACCGGGAGAGACGAACCCCTGAAGATCCGCTCACTGCCTCCATGTGGCTCGGGACTGTACCCAACTAAAACCTGTTTGCACGTCTCCTTTGAGAATGGTAGGGTAGTAATCAAAGTACAGTGGGAACTCACATGAGACAAATGACGATCCCCAGGTCGATGAACTAACCTGTGCACATGTCACCAGGGAACTGCTATCTGACATCAGGTATAAGACCAACTAGCATGTTCCCGGCGAGTCCTGTCCGGTGTACTCATAACCCAATGAGCACCTGTATACATCTTAGATGAACCAACTGACACCAGTGGCTTGTGAGACCGGCCACCGCCCCTCGTCGGGGTCTCGACTGTATACACTAGTCTACTCTGGAGTATCGATGCCCTATCTCGAAACTCCCACGACTAGGGACCTTTTAAGGATGTGCTTATAGACTACCAGCTCACACGTATATGATCACCATCATACTGCTGGCAGTCAAGCAAGAATCCTAGGGGCTCTATCAACATGCAATAGCGACCTGTCAGGTCACCTAAAGTAGTACACGATGATAAAGGTAAACCAGATAGCATACTATCATCTTGAGTAAGACTGTCCTACCGGGATAGGTCCTCCCTCAATCATTGCAATCACGTGCCTGTGATCCAATAATTGACTCTGAGGGCACTATCTCCAACACCCACTTCATCTCCAAAACAAACCCAAAACCCCACTCCCACGTCATAAAAAATGTGCACAAGCTCTCAAGCAACCCTTTGGACCAAGAATATTTGAGTTTTGGCGTTGTAGAGGATTAATAAGTGCCTAATGAGGTATTCTCTTAACCATTAGCCAAGTATTTCTATTGTTTTTACCTCCATGTTAAATTAGAACCTATATTGTGTGGTTTTGGGAAGTTTGAAAACTCGAGTTGAGGATTAGGGTTTTAGTTGAACCCAAAGGTGAAATTAAGGCTAGTAGAGGATACATAATCCCTGTGGTGATTGATTGGATCTAAACCAGAGACTAGAACCCATTTAGTGGACTTAGAAACACCGATATTGGAAGAAATTTGGATTCTGTGAGTGTATTATGAAATCTGCTAACACCCGGAGCTCCTGAAAATTATTTAGCAAGGACAGTGATACATGCATGCACCTAGGAAGCATCACCCAAAACCCTAGCCCCTACCTCCTGGCCGCAGATTTAACCTAGATGGCCGCAAATTGCGGCCTGGGTCCCACCATTTTTGTTCGTGCTTCTTCTGTGGCTTCAGTATCTGTAAAATAGACCCTTGGCATATGCAAAATTGACTAATTTGACCAAGGGTAAAATCTGGGACCATTTTCAAGAGTTGCTATTTTTATTTGGGGTTTCGTTTTGCGTATTTTGAATCCTGAATTTTTGTAATTTGTGTTGTATTCGATCACTTGACGTTTATAGGTCGAAATCGAGTGTTATTTGGTGGTTTTGAAAGCGTGGTCCATAGGTTCTAACCTATAGGCCTTTAGCGTGTCGATTTGGTTTTCCGATGTGATTTTAATGCGCATTTGCGATTGTGTATATGTGTAGGTACCCCAACGATGATTCGAGATGATGAAGGAGATGGTGGTGACATCGACATCGGCACAGAAGAAGCAAGGTGAGTAGATATATATCTACGGGGGAAGTCGGGTGGATGGCATATAGCACCCCCGCAGTCCGATGTATAGTATGCTATATATATACTATATATATATATATATATGATATCTTTTATGTGAGACATGGATATTCAGGATATGGCTGTGTGTTCATGGATTAGTAGTGTTACTTGCGAAACCCTATAGTAGTTATTGCACCCACACACGCACACACACTTGCATACATTCATTCTTTTACATGTGCGTAAATGGGGAGATACACACACACTCACATATGGGTATGGGACTAAGTATACACACACACACACACACACATATACATATACATGGATTATGAGGATAGTACTTGGGATTGGAGATGAGTCGATGAGATTGGGCTTAAGGCCATGAGATCGGTGATGTGACAGGGTTCGTATTTGAGATACGACATGATGTTTTAGCGGGTCCTTTGATGTGGTGTTTCTTACACACGCATGCATACATAGATGATATCAGTATTGTACTAGATGTAGATCAGAACCCCGGATCATGATGTTTGATAAAGAGAATACCAGATGAATAATGTGATTGATGTGACATTGACCCGTACCCAGTTTTGGGATGCCGTACGACGGATTTACCGTACGAGCTATATTGATGATAGATCCGCACTCTTGACTTGAGGATGACATGTTATAGATATTGTATCGTATAGGATACTTTTGAGCCGGGATCATCACCGACTGTTATATTTATATATATATATGTATGTGTGTGTGTGTGTGTGTGTGTGTGTGTATCGACTCAGATGTTAGGAGGTTTCCTTACCTTTCGATCATCCTTTTAGTTTAGCCCTGCAGTTTACTTGTAAATGATAGATTAGATTCGAGTCATACCTATTTCAAAAGCTAACAAATCGTGAGTATTTTTAAAGATAGGCCAAGGGATTCTACTGGTATTTCAAAGGATGGACATATTCTTAAAAACACCGTAGTCCCTATTTTCTAAACACACGATTCATATTATTTCAAATGGCAAAATTGTACGACTCATACTTAGGCATATGTAGATTCGTTATCATTATATTTGATATTCAGTTCCTGCATATTAAAGCTGTTCGCTTCGCATCGCATGCTTATATTGTGTTTTCATATACCATTATTGATATCATGCTGTCAGGACAACGGCAATATTACCGATAATGCGTATGTTCCACGTACACTTACTTGCCGGCTCACACACATCACATCATCATCGGTAATTGCCATGTCACGTACACTTTAGAGAATACTATTTCATTGACATAGCTTGTTAGTTGATAGTTTCGACATGATATTAGTGTACTTGCCTTATATGCCAGTTTAGACATTGCAGTTATTACTTGCTACTTCATACATATTATTAGTCACTGTTATGCAGTATTATGGAGTTTTATGCCTGTATTCACTGTTTACGTGCTATTGATGATTGGATTTCGGATTTTCATGAGATTTCCTTGATTTGGGAGAAAACCGCAAGAATATATATAAACTTCTTTCTCTCTCTCTCTTTTTAAAATGAAAAGAGAGGTTTTCTCATGATGTATGAGTCGTCCACCATGATGTTTTCTCGGTTATGAGACGGATTTCGAGACCCGATTCGAGGAGTTAGATGAACCGTCTGCGGGTACATGGTGGACCCGGTAAGGTACCCCGGGGCAAGAAGATTGAGTTGTAGACGACGAGCCCAGCAGGGCAGACTGCCTACCGGTGATTTTACCTGACGCGTCGGATATCCGGAGGATACCGTCGTGGTCGTGTGACTGATGTTAGGGCCGATCCGGACTTGACGGCGCCCTAGATAGTGAGATTGAGACACCGAGATTTTGAGATATTGAGGTATTGAGATTTGATGATACATGCCAGTCCGGATAGCCGGAGCCTGAGATATTGAGATATTGGGATTTATGTTTTGTGTCGATGCTAGACACGGTTTATGTTGTTTTCCCTGATGATACCTCGTTTTAAATATACAGAAATCTCACTTAGTTATGAAAGGAGTTCTTCATTTACGTGTATTCTGTTTTCATGCATTCAAACCTCATTCATATGATATGTTGCTACTAGAGGCACTGACACGAGCACTCGGTATTACACTTGGGTTAGATGTTAACCTTTGCCACCTATTCATGCTTCATACTTTATCATTTGAGGATTATATATATACTGATCGTATGACCTAGGATTGCGTCATACATATGATTTCTGCTATGTGATGTTTTCTACACACGAGTTGGAAACTCACCCCCGTTGTGCCACAGTTTCTTGCAGGTTATGCCGTACAGGTTCCTTTACGGCTTTGCTGGCACACCGCTTCCTTTCTGGATGATTGCTTTGGTAGGTGGGTTCACTTGTATCGTGACCACTATTGTACCTTTATTTTATTCAGTTGTATCTAGTGACTCCATCAACCAAACTTGTATATTTATTCAGATTTAAAGACTAGTGATGTATATTCTTTTGACCTTAGAGTCGTGTGTTGTATTATTATGGATTTCATGTTGTTTTGAGTTTCCTTTTGAGTTTTGATCCTCGCCCTTCGGCGTTGTACACTATATTGCCTGTGTGGTTTGTCCGTCGATTGACGAAGAGCTAGCTCGCGTTTGGGGATGCTTTTTATCATTAATGCATATATTTATCATGTTGTACCCCGTTCGGGGCCAGTATTTACAAAGGAAACTCTGCCAAAATTTTTAGAAAAGAATTTTGATTTTAAAATGCATATTCGGCTTATGTTGCTAAACTACTTGATTTAAATTGGTTTTCTTTCACTCTACTGCTTTACTTGGTTTGGATTTATGAGTTTTTGCTTATTTAGATTACATACGCCTCGAAACGTTTCGTAATTTAAGTGCCGGTCATGTTCCTTACTTTTCGGGTCGTGACAAAGTTGGTATCAGGGCGTTAGGTTTTACCTTCGGAGTGTAGGATGAACCGTGGTTGATGGAGTAGGTAGCTTGAGTAGAGTGGCATACCGTACGTATGTTCCGCGACATATTTACGATACGATACTCCGCTTAAGAAGCTTTAGGGTGTACATATATTTGGACAGTATTATATTCCTTCCTATGATCTAGCCTCATCGGTACCAGTTATGGTTTTGTTATCACGGTGGTACGGGCAGAGAAAGCAACGGCTAGGGTTGCGGTCAACACGAGCTCGTCACGGACGAGGACTGACCAGGGCGTAATTCCAGGGATACGATTGCATAGAGAGGCATCGTTTTATTGTGTCTTCGCGTCGTGAGCATTTGATGGATCGCTTTTATGAGATTACTCGGATGTGCAGATCAGCACCAGAGGATTTAGCCACTGATAGAGGCCAACCAGAATGTGATGACCATTGATGTATCGCTTATTCATAATGATTGAGGCACTGTTCAGCGTGCAGACGAATGAGCCAGTTGTTGCGGCGAACGACGAGGTATTGCCCCAGATGTTGGAGCTATTGCAGTACGAGTCGTACTTAGAGATATGATAGAAGGTCGCTAGTCACCCGAGGATGAATGACTAGGACATGTGGTTCGTTTGCTTACCCCGATGCGAGGTCATCAGATAGACTGATTCCAGCTAGAGACGACTTCACGCAGATACGTTGAGAGTCGATAGAGGCGATCGAATGTCAGAAACCCATTATTCCAAGTTTAAAGTATTCGAAAAGACGTGCAAGCAATTTTATGGACCCTCTAGAAGAATAAAACCCTAACTCGACATAATGACCGTGTGAAAGCCTTTGAACCTTAGGGTTTGAGGCTGTTCCGCGGTGCCATTAGTGAGGCTTGGGTTTGCCCTTCTACGGCTAGTCCACCGATGTTGTGGTATGTACTCGATACTATTAGACTGTACCCAAGATGTTGATCTCTTGGGGGATTATGAGGTTTTAACGAGTCGATCGGATGGTTCGACTTCATTCGGATGCTATGCGATGGGATGCATTGCTTGGGAGACTCTAGATACGAGTATAGCCGTTGGAGCACAGTCCATGCAGCTACGATGAGATGAGTCCGAAGCAGTCGACATTAGAGAAAAGTGGAGTAAGTGGTTCGTACGAGATCTTGATGAGATGACGTTCCACTCCGCCGACATTAGAGACGAGATACGCATGCAGAGGCGTTGTATATGGATATATCTTCCAGAAGGAGTCGCGATGAGTATGTAGCCGTTCCGGAATAAGAACCAGATTTAGTGAAGGGTGATAACTTCTGGACAGTTCGGCAGAAATGAGATTTGGAAGTGACCTCGACAGGACCTTTCTGGAATAAATTACAAGAAGACTTGGACCCAGGAGCGGTCATATTGCGTACACCAGCAGGCTAGAGTTCGACATCGTCGACGAGACATGTTATGAGTGATCATGACAGTTGGCCAGAGATTCTTAGAGGATGTGCTTGAGCGGGACTATTCCGCCATACTTGATTTCGATATTTTTGGGCGATCTACTCGCATGATTCGGTTTTGATGACCGAGTTTCATGATATTTGTTTTCGTGCACTATGGTTGCACCTACTTGATATTTATGATTTGTGCGCTGTTATCGCACGGGATATCATTTTTGTGCCTTGGCTGCACATGTTTATGATTTCATGGGTTTCATACAGTTGAGTTGATTTAGTGTTTATGGAACACACACGATTTGGTTTTTGCACTCAGTATAGTTCACATATGCTTGCAGTGAATTGATACGTATTTTATACACGACAGTTGCACAGGACTTCGATTCGATGTTATTTGAGATACTGATTTTGACTTCATGCCTAGGGCATGCATATGATTTGACTTATGCTTACGGCATAGTTTTCATGCACTTTAGTGTTTTGATTAGATTTTGTGCACGCTGATGCACATGGTTGTGAGATTTGATACCACGGTATACCTGATTTAGATTTGAGATGTGTTGTATACCGTCGATTACGATTGTGATACTCGATATTTGTTTTGTGCACCTTGTGCACCTGATTGGATTCTTGCGTATATTTGACGAGCTTGGATTGGATTTTGCGCATGTTCGGCACTTGATATTGGATTTCATGATTTCGTGCTTGTTGGATGCACATGATTTAGATTTTTATTCGTGCATGATGGATGCACCTGATTTGGATTTTCGAGCATGTTAGGCGAATGATTTGAGTTGCGATTTTGGTGCACACCAGATGCGCTAAATCGGGATTCTTCGTGCATGTCAGATGCACCTGATTTTGCTGTCAGGCACACACGTTGCCTCTGACAGGTGTTTCGTGCACACCCATTGCACTTAGATGTTGTTTCTGTGCACATGTATGGTACATTCGTGGATTTTGATTTCCGTGCGCACCGGACGCACGTAACATTCAGATGCACATTTTGGGATTGATTTCTTATGGAGCAGTACGTTTTTATGATATTTACTATTGATACAGTAGCTGGGCAGGACTAGTCAGAGGACAGTACATGGATGTACTTTGCATGCATTGATAGTTATCGAAGGGATTTCCAAAAAGAGAGCTATAGTCTCCGTATTTACCTACGTGTCTGAGATGACACTAAACGTTTAAAACAAGAAACCCTTCTAAATTGTTTTCAAAACGGCGGGACGTACATATTAAACAAAGGTTATATATAGATATAGTTATTTTCTTACGATAGAAATCCGCCATTGTGCAGTGATACGTACATCGCACTGCTGCTTGAAAAGTTTGGCATGCACTTATTCCAATGTTTTAATGATAATTACATGTATAGTTTTGACATATATATCATGTTGATTTCGTTTTGGATTTGACATTGATGTCTTCCCCATGACTCTGATGATTGCGGGATGCTTGACAGAGTTTTACTTTTGATTGATATACTCGTGTTCATGCGCATGCATCGCGCCACTGTGCTTTATGTATTTATGATCTCGGGACCCCGACGACTTGGACTTTTACTGAAATGTTTTATTATTTGAGAGGTTTAAATTTAAATTCGGGGACCGAATTTCTTTAAGAGGGGAAGATTGTAACATTTCATAAAAAAATAAAATATTATTTTTGGGAATTTTTATAATTAAATAATATTATATTGAATATTTTAATATTGCGGTATAATTAAATACCGATAAATTGGGAAAAATTTGGAAAATTATGGAAATTACTAAAAAGAGGGTGTTTTATGTGATTTATGCAAATTATGAAAGTTTATGATTTATTTGACACTATTTTAGTGCTAATCGTGACTAAAAATCGCTAATCGCGGATTAAGCGTGTTTTGTGCACATAGCATGCACAAAGTCTTTTTTTCACACTTGTGCATTTTTCTACCATAGTTTCATTTGGGTTTTCTGTTCCAATTTTAAAAGAATGAGAAGAAAAATGAAAAAGAAAAGAAAAGAAAAAGAATAAAGAATAAGGGATGGGCATGAGAGAGAAGAGAGGGTGAGGGGTGGTTGTTTCCCTTCATTTGTTTTTCCTCCTCATCTCCCCTCCTCACTTAACTATGGCAGCACCTCCTCCTTCCTCCATAAATCCCCTCACTTCATCTCCAAAACAAACCCAAAACCCCACTCCCACTTCACAAAAAATATGCACAAGCTCTCAAGAAACCCTTTGGACCAAGAAAGTTTGAGTTTTGGCGCTGTAGAGGATTCATAAGTGCCAAACAAGGTATTCTCTTAACCATTAGCCTAGTATTTCCATTGTTTTTACATCAATGTTAAATTAGAACCGATATTGTGTGGTTTTGGGAAGTTTGAAAACTTGAGTTGAGGATTAGGGTTTTAGTTGAACCCAAAGGTGAAATTAAGGCTAGTAGAGGATACACAACCCTTGTGGTGATTGATTGGAGACCTTAACCAGAGACTAGAACCCATTTTAGCGGACTTAGAAACCCGATATCGGAAGAATTTTGGATTCTGTGAGTCTATTATGAAATCTGCTAACACCCGGAGCCCCTGAAAATTATTTAGCAAGGACAGTGATACATGCAGGTAGCTAGGAAGCATCACCCAAAACTCTAACCCCTACCTCCCTAACCTGGCCGCAGATTTAACCCAGATGGCCGTAAATTGCGGCCTGGGTCCCACCATTTTTGTTCGTGCTTCGTCTGTGGCTTCAGTATCTATAAAATAAACCCTTGGCATATGCAAAATTGACTAATTTGACATAGGGTAAAATCTAGGACCATTTTCAAGAGTTTCTGTTTTGATTCGGGGTTTCGTTTTGCGTATTTTGAATTCTGGATTTTTGTAATTTGTGTTGTATTCGATCACTTGACGTTTATACGTTGAAATCGAGTGTTATTTGGTTGTTTTGAAAGCGTGGTCCATAGGTTCTAACCTATAGGCCTTTAGCGTGTCGATTTGGTTTTCCGATGTGATTTTAATGCGCATTTGCGATTGTGTATATGTGTAAGTACCCCCATGATAATTCAAGACAATGAAGGAGATGGTGGCGACATCGACATCGGCACACAAGAAGCAAGGTGAGTAGATATATATATCTACGGGAGAAGTCGGGTGGATGGCGTATAGCACCCCCGCAGTTCGATGCATAGTATGCTATATATATATTATATATATATATGATAACTTTTATGTGAGACATGGATATTCAGGATATGGCTATGTGTTCATGGATTAATAGTGTTACTTGCGAAACCCTATAGTAGTTGTTGCACCCACACACGCGCACACACTTGCATACATTCACTCTTTTACATGTGCGTATATGGGGATATGTGTATACACACACATACACACATGGGTATGGGACTATGTGTGTGTATATATATATATATATATACGTATACATATATATGGATTATGAGGATAGTACTTGGGATTGGAGATGAGTCGATGTGATTGGGCTTGAGGCCATGAGATCGGTGATGTGACAGGGTTCGTATTTGAGATACGACATGATGTTTTAGCGGGTCCTTTGACATGGTGTTTCTTACACACGTATGCATACATAGATGATATCAGTATTGTACTAGACGTAGATCAGTACCTCGGATCATGATGTTTGATAAAGTGGATACCGGATGAATAATGTGATTGATGTGACATTGACCCATACCCAGATTTAGGATGCCATACGACAGATTTACCGTACGAGCTATATTGATGATAGATCCACACTCTTGATGTCACGAACCGAAATAGCCCGTGACTGGCACTTGAATCATATGAAGTCTATAGGACTTAATCTAATCCAAGTAAGCCAAACAGCCCAGAAATCTAAAACCATTTTTAAGTAATAAATAAAGGAAATAGTTTTAAGATGTGAAGTAAACAAGTTTTTAACACAAGGGTTTTTAAATAAATAAGCCGAATATGCGTTTTTAAAATCTCTAGTCTTCTCTGAAAATTTCGGCAGAGTTTCCTTTGTAAATACTGGCCCCGAACGGGGTACAACAAGAATAATATATACACAATGATAAAAGGCATCCCCAAGCGGGAGCTAGCCCTTCGTCAATCGATGGTCACAACCACGCAAGCAGTATAATATACAACGCCGAAGGGCGAGGATCAAAACTCAAAGGAAAACTCAAAATCAGCATGAAAACCATAATACTACAACGCGCGACTCTAAGATCGAAATAATACATAACTGGTTTTCTAAGCCTGAAACAATATACAAGTTTTGGTTGATAGAATTCCTAGATACAACTGAATAAAATAAATACAAGGGTGGTCACGATGCAAGTGAACCCACCTACCAATGCAATCACCCAGAAAGGAAGCAGGGTGCCAGAAAAGCCGCAATGAAACCTGTACGGCAAAACCCGCAAGAAACTGTGGCACAACGGGGGTGAGTTGCCAACTCGTGAATAGAAGATATCACAGAGCAGAAATCGTATGCATGACATAATCCTAGGTCAATACGATCAGATATAATATATCCTCAAATGAATAAGTCTGAAGCATGATAAGGTGGCAATGTAACATCTATAGATGAGTGTAGTGCCAAGTGCTCGTGCCAGTGCCTCAGGTAATAGCATATCATAAATATGACGTATGATCAATGCAATCAAGTCTGTATGTATGTGGATCCGGTCCACGTGTCACCCAATGACAATAACCATCATGCATGTAAATATCATAAAACATATGCATGGAAATATAAGGATATAAATCAACATGTGTCACTCGCGACATGTCAAAATCATGGAACCTACGTATCAAGCATTGACACTCAAAAACATCATGAAACCCGTGCCTAACATCGGCACATAAATCCTCATATATCGGGCTCCGTCTGCGGAATCGGCCCTCGGCCCCGGCAGTACGGGTCGTCCCATATCCATCTATCGACTCTGGTCAGTATCCTCCGGATAACCGCAGGTCCAACCAATCACCGGTAGGTACTCGCCACCCTGCTAGGCTCATCGTCTGCTCCACGAAAAACATTTCTTGCCCCGGGGAACCATACCGGGTCCATCATGCACCCGCAAACGGATCATCCAACTCCTCGAATCGGGTTTCGCATGTCGCTCTTAGTACCGAGAAAACGCATGGTGGACGCATTGAAATATCATATCAAGGGTAACCGGGTTTTTAAAACAATTACATACTCTCTTTGAAATTCCTACGGTTCCCAAATCCAGAAATATCATGGAAACAACATATCTCAATGCGTATAATCGAAAAGCATGATGTATGCAATATATAAAAGAATGTAAGCATATCAGTATGTCATGCAAGGGGTCATATCCTGAATGCAACAGTCCTACAGTGTAGTGACATAGCAATTATCGATGATGAAGTGTGTGAGCCGGCAAGCAGGTGTACGTGGAACATATGCATCATCGATAATGGTGCTGGTGTCCTAACAACATGAGTTTAATATAACAATAATCATTTGCACATGCAATGCGTTGCGAATAATAAGAATATGCAGGAATCGACTAATAAATGCAACAGTGACGCATCTGCATCAATATAGAAAGTCATACGGTTTACCATTTGAAATAAGACGAATCAGGGTTTTCAGTAAAATAAGGGCTACGGTGTTTTTAAGAAAAGATGCGTCTTTTGAAAGTATCCGTAGAATCCCTTTAGCCTGTCCTTAAAATACTCCTGATTCGTTAGTTTTGAAATAGGTATGATATCAACCTAGCCTAACATCTACTAGCAAACCTATAGCTCTAACTAACAAGTCAATCAGGAGGGGTATGGAAATCACCTAAATCTGAGTCGATACATACATATATATATACATATATATATATATATACATATATATATATATATATATATGATAGTCGGTGATCCCGCCTCAAAGGTACCACGTACGATACAATATCATAAGGCATCCTCGAGTCATGAGTGCGGATCTATCAACAATATGAAGCTCGTACGGTAAATCATCGTACGACATCTCAAAAGCTGGGTACGGTCAATATCACAATCCTCTCATCAATTATCAGGTATCCTTATCATCATATCTCATGATCTGGGGTACCGATCTAAGTCTAGTACAAATCGATACCATCTATATAAACATAAATGCGTGTGTGCAACACACGTCTAAAGGCCCGCTAAAATCACCTGTCGTATCCCAAATACGAATCACATCATATCACCAATCTCATGGCACTATGCCCAATATCATCGACTCATCTCCAAATATCATCCACTATCGTCATCATGTAGGTATATGTGTAGCAATAAGCATGTGTGTGTGTGTGAGTGTAAACCTATTCTAAGGTTCGCAACTAGAAACTATACTAGTTTATATCTAAACCCTATTCTATCCATAGTACACCTAATCTCATCTCAATTATCCATATCGCACCTAATGGTATCAAACACATATATAATATAAATATAGTATACTAAACCTCGAACTGCGGCTGTGCTATACGCCATCCACCCGACTTCCCCCATAGATATAATCTACTCACCTTGCATTATGTGTGTTGGTGTCGATGTTGCCACCATCATCTTCATCGCCTCCGATTACCGTGGGGGTACCTACATATCACACGTATCGCATCGCATTAAAACCAAATCAACACTAAAACGACACACGAAAACCAAAACGATACGCTTAAAAGCTTATAAGTTAGAAACTATGGTTAGCTCTCGCAAATCAACCCGATATCACTCGATATAGACGTACAAACGTCAAGTGATCGAGGTAAAACACAATACGTAATCCAGAATGCAACATACGCAATACGGAAATACGAATCCAAAACAGCAACTACATAAAAGTCTCCCAGATTTTACCCTAGGTCAAATTGGACAATTTTGCATATGCCAGGGGTCTAATTTACTGGAGATGGGGTTACAGAACAAAAACGAGTCAATTCTACCTTGGTCTGGCCGCAAATTGCGGCCACAATGAATTAATTGGCGGCCTCGGTTAAGGGATAGGGGCTAGGGTTTTGGTGGTAGCTTCCTAGGTGCCTGCATGTATTACTGTCAAAGCAAAATAATTTTAGGAGTCTCGGGGTGATAGCAGATTCCAATTTACCCTTCACAGAATCACAGTTTTTCCGATATCGGTTTCTAAATCCGTATTCCGGGTTTCAAATCTCTGGTTTAGCTCTTAATTCTAGCACTAGGGGGTTTGTATGGCCTCTACTGAGCTCAATTGCTCACCACAACTCACAATTCCTTCAAACCCTAACTAGGTTTTTCCTAAGTCCACCAAATCACACGATATCGATTCAATCTTAGCATGGGGGTATAAGAAATGCAGAAACTAAGCTAATGGTTCAGAAAATACCTCATTTGGAAACTCAAGAATTTCCTTGAGTTGCCCCTAGTGACCAAAATCATTGCTTTCTTTGTCCAATGTGTTTGCCTTGAGCTTGTGCATCTTTTTAATGAAATGGGAGAGGGGTTTTGAAGTGTTTTTGGATGTGATTTGAGGAGTTGAAGAGGGGATGGAGGTGAAGGAAGCAGCAGCAGCAACAAGTGAAGGAGAGGGAGAGAAATGAGTGTTGGAAACATAAAAGAATGGCCAAGTCCAAGTCAAGGCAAACCCTCCCTTTCTCTCTCTTCACCATACCTCAATATTCTATTCTATCCCTTTTTCTTTTCCTTTCTTTTCTTCTCTAATTCCTTCTCACATCAATAGTAAACCCAAAGAACCATGGTAGAAAATGCACAAGTGTAAATAAAAAGACATGGTGCATGCTTTGCACAAAACAAGCTTAAACGCGATTAGCGATTTTTAATCGCGATTAGCACTGAATTAGCATTTAATTAATCATAAAAACTAAAAAAAATGGTATAATACACATAAAACACCTTCTTTTAGTAATTCTATAATTTTCCAAAATTTTCCCTATACATCGGTATTTAATTATACCGAAATATTAAAATATTCATTAAAATTAATATTTCCCAAAAATAATATTCTATTTTTTTTTTGAAATGTTACAATCTTCCCCCCTTAAAGAAATTCGGTCCTCGAATTTAATTTAAAACCCCTCAAATACTAAAACATTTCAGTAAAAGTCCAAGTCGTCGGGGTTCCGAAATCATCAATACATAAAACGCATCATGGCGCAATGCATCCGCATGAGTAATGAGAAGATAACTCAAAATCAAAACTCCGTCAAGCATCCTGCAATCATCGGAGTCAATGGTAAAGACACAAACGTCAAATCCAAAATAAGACCAATATGATATAAATCAGAACTATACATGTAGACATCAAATCTATACATGTAAATAGCTGAAGTAAATGCATGCCAAAACTTTTTAAGTCGTTGTGTGATGCGCATAACACTGCACAGTGGCGGACGTCTATTATAAGAAAATAACCATATATGTATGTATCCTTTGTTTAATATGTACGTTCCGCCGTTTTGAAAACAATTTAGAAGGGTTTCCTCGTGTTAAACGTTTCGTGTCATATCAGATACGTAGGTACTACTGAGACTATAGCTCTCTTTTTGGAAATCCCTTCAATAACTATCAATGCATGCAAAATATATCCAGGTACTGTCCTCTGACTAGTCCTGCTTAGTACGAAAACACATAGCAAATGTCATAAAAACGTACTGCTCCATAAGGGATCATTCCCAAAAATGTATATATGAATACACTGTGCGTCAGGTGCGCACGGAAATCAAAATCCTTATATGTGCCATACATGTGCACAGAACAACATCAAGGTGCAACGGGTGTGCACGAGACATCTGTCAAGGGCAACGGGCGTGCCTGACAGCAAAATTAGGTGCATCTGACATGCACAATGAATCCCGATTTAGTGCATCTGGTGTGCACCAAAATCGTATCTCAAAACATGCGCTCACCACGCGCGAAAATCCAAATCAAATGTACGGAGTTCAAGAAATCAACATCTATATAAGATCAAGGTCGACGGTATACAATACGGCTAAATCAAAATCAGGTATACCGCGGTGTATATAAGCTCACAACCATGTGCATCAGCGTGCACAAATCAAATCAAAACACTAAAAGTGCATGAAAACTATGGTGGAAGCGTAAATCAAATCACTGGCATAAAATAGGCATGAAATCACAATCAATACCTCAAGCGTAATAACTATGCGCAAAAAAATATAAATACCCCGTAGGTGCAACCATGGTGCACGAAAACAATATCATAGAGCTCTGCCATCAAGACTAAATCATGCGAATAGATCGCCCAAAATACCTAAATCTAAGGTGACGGATACGTGATAATCGAATCAAAAAATCACAAATCATAAATACCGCCGTTGATGTATCCTCCTTCAAGGTCGAGAAGGTATCGGTGCATCCAATGCTAGCAGCGCAAGATATCTACTTTCCTCCTTTTCATGGCCTGGCGTCCTTTGTCTCTGAGCCCCTGTCTTCTCTGTGGATTACCTATATCGCAATCAATCGGCTCATTGGCCTTGTCAGGTGTGCTAACGAGGGAAATTCCGTTCTGGTACTTCTCTGGTCAATCTGCGTCCTCAGCACAGCATTTCCTCGTAAATTGGTCGCATCCCAATGCCTCTGTAGACATATCCGACCTTTAACCTTAACGGGGAGTAACAACAGCTCGTCAGCATCTCGCACGAACCACTTGTACCACTTTTCTATGTCATCGTCTACTCCGATGTCACGTCTCTATCTGCGCAAATGTTCTCGGCTACGGTCAATCCGAAGTCTCTCACACGGACTCGAAATCATGAACTCGGTGTCTTCATCACTCTGTAGAAGATATCTGGCCGAACATGTCCTCAGGAACTCGTCCCAACCTGCAGAGGTGTAGCGTTTTGAAAATCGTTTCGGTGAAATTTCGGGAAAATCGGTAAAATGAGGGGGGTTTCTGTAAAAAGTCAAAATACAAATATCTTATTATAAAAATTAAATATACATATTCTAACTATGTAATTGCTATATTTGGTGTTTATTGAGCCGCTGGTGAAATTTCAAATTTTTCTGAAAAAAATATTATTTTATTATTATTTTAAGCCGTCACTAATACATTTAATTAGGGAAAATTACAAATTGGAATGAGTTGAAACAAATTTTGTGCATCATAAAACATTAAATAAAAATTTATCATGTGGTTTTTGGAACGAAATCATTTGCCAAAATGGTTTAGAAATTATTGAAGAAAAAAAGGCTTTTTTTAGCGTAAATGGATGTTTGGGGTATTGTATTTATCATTTTTCATCACCCCACACCCGTGCCCACACCCACACACCCACACTTACTCCTCCCCATGGCTGAATTCAGCACCCACCATATTTTTCCCCACTTGATTTTTCAAGGAAAAAGAAATGAAAGAAAAGAAAAGAAAATGAGTGAAGTAGTTAGACTTTTGACTTTGTTTGACCTTGACCTTGTCCCCCCCCCCATTTTACTCACCTCCCTCTCTCTCCCCCACCCACTTTTTCTGGCCGAAATTCATTCTCCCCACAGCAGCCCCCCCTCCATTTTCCCCTCTCTTTTCCCTTCAAAACTTCATGAAAAATTGCATCAAAAATCCACCAAAAATCCCACAAAATCAAAATCAAAGTCCTACCCATTTTAGCTTAGCCCGTTTAGCATGGATCCTTGTGAAAAGAGAGCATTTTGGGAGGCCATGGAGTCTTGTGGACCTTCATATATTGTTTGGGTATAATTCTAAAACTTTTTGTTGCTTAAATTGTTACTAATTTCTTAAGCTAATTTAATTAAGTGTTATTTGGATATGTGAGTTTAATTGCAAGTTTTGGAATTCAAGTTGTGAAATTGAATGCAAGTTAGGGTTTATAAATTGGTGTGTGGTTGTGTGTTATAATTAGGCTTTGTTGTCATGTTAATACAAGTTTAGTAGCTAGTGCTAATGGCTAGCTTTAAAATTTTTGTTATTTTGCTAATTTGCTTACTTGGTTTTTGAAATTTGTTAAATGCTTGGGATTAAAATGTGATTAGGTTTTTCTTGGCTTCATTAACTTTATTAAGTGTGGTTTAATGCTTTGGATCATGCAATTCTAAGCTAGATTGTAGTTTGTGCATTTTGCTTTGAAATTGTTAAAAAGGGTATTTTTGGGTAAACTAGAATATTAGGATTTTTGGAATTTAATGAGATTAAATTCCGGAAATTGTTTATACGACTTATTTAAGATATTTAATAAATATATTGGCCGCTACATTCATTTAAACATCCTGTTTTGTACAAAAACGGCGAATTGTGCTTGCTAGATTTTCGGAAAAATGACTTTTTAAGCAAAATTGAGGTTTTTGTGAGTTTTAACCTAGTTTATATTAAAATTAGTGTTCGTGAATGTGCAAATGAGTGTGATTGGATTTTTCTCGATGGTTTGACGTTTGTATATCGACATCGAGGGTTGGTTTGACTATTCTTGCATGCGTAGGCGATAGGTTTGGACCTATGCGTGATACGCGTGCCTATTTGATTTTCGTATGCCGTTTCGATTTCGAATTTAGTTTTAATTCGATATGGTGCGTTATGATATGTAGGTACCCCCATGTAGACTTCGAGACGACAAGCAAGCGTGTGGCGACGTCGGTACCGGCTTGCGAGGACCAGGTGAGTAGATTTATATCTACGGGGAGAAGTCGGGTGGATGGCGTATAGCACCTCCGCAGTCCGTGGTGATGTATACGGATGCGTATACACACCAACAATTTATGATATGTTGTTAGGATTTATTATTGATGATTTTAGATGGATATTGGTGTTGGATTGGTGCATGGTTACGAAACCTTAGGTAGTGGGTGCATTACACTTACACATACACACATATACATACTTGCATACATTCCTTATTTCATATGTGCGTGTATGGGAATATATTTATATGTTCACATGGGTATGGGACTATGTGTTCACATACGGATTTGAGGAGGATACTTGGGATTGAACTGAGTCGATGAGATTTGTTTGTGGTTGTGATCTCGGTGATATGGCAGGATTCGTACTTAAGGTACGTCCTGGTGTTATAGCGGATCTTGCGGCGGCGATACGGGTGAATAGTGTTATAAATAAATGGTCGACATGTGATCGTGATATGAGGCATAATATGCTAGGATATTGATATTAGGCCGTATCGGGCGATGTATACCCCTTGATGATGATATGTGCTGACGATATCGGTTCGTACGAGATTGTCGATCAGTAGTCAGATCATGAGTATATTGAGGATATTAGTATTGTACTAGACATAGGTCAGTACCCTAGACTATGATCTTAGATAAAGAGGATACCAGAGGAATAGTGTGAGGAATATGATATTGAACCGTACCCAGATTTGGGGATGCCGTACGACGGATTTACGTACGAGCTATATCTTGATGATTGATCCGCACTCTTGACTTGGGATGTCTGATTTTAGATATGGTATCGAATATGATATTATTGAGGCGGGATCACCGACTAATATATATACAGGTATGTATATGTATCGACTCAGATGTTAGGCGGTTTCCTTACCTGTAGTCTAGCTTATAGCGTAGCCCTTTAGTTTAGTTAGTTGTTAGATTAGATTCGGTTCCTACCTATTTCAAAGCTTACGAATCGTGCGTATTTTTAAAGACAGCCTAAGGGATCCTACGGATATTTCAAAAAACGTATCTTTTCTTAAAAACACCGTAGCCCCTATTTTCAAAACCCCACGATTCGTGTTATTTCAAAAGGCACCATTGTAGGACTTATATTAGGTTAAAACAGATTAATTATCGTTGCGTCTAGTATTCAGCTCCTGCTCATTATTGTCGTTTGCTCCGCATCACATGCTTATATTATGCTTCATATTCTACTGTTGATATCTTGTGGTTAGGACACCAGCACCATTACCGATGATGCGTATGTACCACGTACACTTACTTGCCGGCTCACACACATCTTCATCGGTAATTGCCATGTCACGTACACCTTAGAAAATATTATTGCTTGACATAGCCTGTTAGTTAATAATTTAGACATGATATTAGTGTACTTGCCTTATATGTTAGTTTAGACATTATAGTTATTACCTGCTACCTCATGCATATTGTTATTCATTGTTATGCCGCATTCATGGATTCTCATGCATATATTCACTTTTTACGTGCTATTGAGGTTTTGGATTTGGATTTCAATGAGATTTTCTGGATTTGGGGAAAACCGCAAAACATATACAAACTTCTTCTTTCTCTTATTAAATAAAAAGCGCGGTTTTTCACATGATGTATGAGTCGTCCACCATGAGTTTGCTGATAGATTTGGAGACCCGATTCGAAGAGTTGGATGAACCGTTTCGGGTACATGGTGGACTCGGTAAGGTACCCCGGGGCAAGAAGCTCGTGGTGATGATGATGAACCTGGCAGGGGGAGACTACCTACCGGTGATTTTACCCGACGCGTCGGATATCCGGAGGATACCGTCGTGGTCTTGAGATGGATGGTAGGGGCCGGTCTGGACTGACGGCGCCCTAGATATTGAGATTGAGACATTGAGATTTCGAGATATTGAGGTACTGAGATTTGATGATACAGGCCAGTCCGGATGGCCGGAGCCTGAGGATTTGAGACATTGAGATTTATGTTTTGTGTCGATGCTAGACCCTGTTGATGCTGATTTCATTTATGATACCTCATTTTAAAAATACAGAGGAAATCTCACTAATTTATGAAAACAGTTTCTTCATTTGCATGTATTCTGTTTTCATGCATTCATACCTCATTCATATGATATATTGCTACCTGAGGCACTGACACGGGCACATGAGATCACACTCGGGTTAGATATTCCCCTAGCCATTGTTATAGGCTGCATGTTATTCATATATTTGAGGCTATATTATGATCATTGACCTAGGTTGCGTTATTCATGCGATTTTCTGTTCGTAGATCTTTTTCTACTCACGAGTTGGCAACTCACCCCCGTTGTGCCCCAGTTTCTTGCAGGTGTTGCCGTACGGATTTCATTACGGCTTTGCGGGCACGGTTTCTTTTCGGGTGACTTGCTAGTAGGTGAGTTTATTGTATCTTACCCATCATTATACCTTGTATATTATATTTCAGTTGTATCTAGAAGTTCCATCAACCAAACTTGTATTTTTTTGAGATATGAGATAGAGACCAGTAATGTTATTCTTTCGACCATAGAGTAGAATGTTATTTTTCTTGAGTTTCTTGCTGGTTGAGTTCCATTTCTGTTGTGATCCTCGCCTTTAGGCGTTGTATATTATGTTGCATACAGGTTGATTTGATATGGTTCTTCCTATTCTCTACTACTTCTCTTGGTTTGGATTTCTGGGTTTCGGCTTACTTAGCATACGTACTCCTTGAGACGTTCGTAGTCTAAGTGCCGGTCATGTTCCGTACTCTCGGGTCGTGACAAAGTTGGTATCAGAGCGTTAGGTTTTACCTTCGGAGCGTAGGATGACCCTTGGTTGATGGAATAGGTGACTAAAGTAGAGTGACGTACCGTTGGTATGTTCCGCGGCATATTTACGACACGCCACTCCACTTAAGAAGCTTTAGGATGTACACTTCCTTGTTCAGTATTATATTCCTTCCTGATCTAGCCTCATCGGTACCAGTTTGGTTTTGCTGCTACGATTACGGGCAGGGAGAGCTACGGCTAGAGTTGCGGTCAGCACGAGCTCGGCACGAACGAGGACTGACCAGGGCATGATTCTGGCGACACCCGATTATAGAGAGGTGTCTTTTGACTGTGTTTCCGCGCCACGAGCGTTTGGCGGATCGCCTTTATGAGGTTACTCGGATGTGCTGATCGACATTAGAGGATTGAGCTAATGATAGAGGCCAGCCAGATCTTGATGACCGTTGGTTTGTTGCTTATTCATGATGATCGAGGCACTGTTCGGCGTGCAGACGAGCGAGCCAGTTATTGCTGCGAACGATGAGGTATTGCCCCAGATGCCGGAGTTAGTGCAGAACGAGTTGTACTAAGAGATGATAGAAGTTCGCTAGTCATCGTGGATGAATGACTAGGACATGTGGATCGTTCGCCTAACCCGATGCGAGGTCATCAGATAGATGGATTCCAGCTAGAGACGACTTCACGTGGAGACGTTGGGAGTCGACAGAGACGATCGAATGTCAGAAACCTATTATTCCAAGTTTAAAGTAGTCGGAAAGACATGCAGGCAATTCTATGGTCCCTCTAGAAGAATGAAACCCTAACTCGACTTAATGACCGTGTGAAAGCCTTTGAACCTTCGGGTTTGCGGCAGTTCTACGGCGCCATTAGTGAGTCTTGGGTTTGCCCTTCTACGGCTGGACCACCGATGCTGTGGTATGTACTCGATACTATTGAACTGTGCCCAAGAGGTTGAGCTCTTGGGGGATTGTGAGGTTTTGACGACTCGATCGGATGGCTCGACTTAATTCGGATGCTAGGTGGTGAGATGCATTCTTGGGAGACTCCAGATACGAGGATAGCCGTTGGAGCTCAGTCCATGCAGCCGCGACGAGACGAGTCCAAAGCAGACGACATTAGAGAAAAGTGGAATAAGAGGTTCGCACCAGATCTAGATGAGATGACGTTCCACTCCGCCGACATCAGAGAGGCGATGCGCATGCCGAGGCATGGTACTTGGACTTACCTTCCAGAAGGAGTCGCGATGAGTATGCAGTCGTTCCAGAGCAAGATGCAGATATAGGAAAGGACAATGACTTCCGGACAGTTGGCAGAGACGAGACATGGAAGAGACCGTGAGCAGGATTCCTTCCAGGATACTGCTGCGATGATACTTGCACCCAGGATCAGATGTGTCACGTGCATTCAGAGAGCCAGAGGCCGACGCCAGTGATATGCTGCCTTGACAGGACCGATGAGCCGATGGATTGTGAGATTGGTAATCCACGGAGAAGACTTGGACCCAGGAGTGGTCATGTTATGCACACCAGCAGGCCAGAGTTCATGATCATCGACGAGACGTCCCACTAGTGACCGCGACAGTTGGCCCGAGATTCTTAGAGGATGCACTTGAGCGGTACTGTTCCGCCATTATTGATTTCGATGTTTTGGGTGATTTATTCGTATGATTTGATTTTGATGATTGAGGATTTACGATCTTTGCACAGTGTTGCACTTGATATCGTTTTTGTGCTTTTGTTTCACATGTTTGTGATTTTACGGTTTTAAACAGTTGAGTTGATTTTGTGCGTATGCACGCACGCGATTTGGTTCCTACACTCTGTATAGTTTATATATGCTGGCAGTGCAGTGACATGTATTTTGTGCACTTGGATACACTAGATTTCGATTTCGAGGGTGATGCTCGACATTTGTTTTGTGCATTTTATGCACCGGATTGGATTTTTAGCGCCTGTTGGGCGCCTGTTACGAGATGCGATTGGTGCACACCAGATGCACTAATTCGAGATTTTTCGTGCATGTCAGATGCACCTGATTTTGCTGTCAGGCACACATGTTGCCTACGACAGATGTTTCGTGCACACCTGATGCACTTAGATGTTGTTTCTGTGCGCATGTATGGCACATTCATGGATTTTGATTTCCGTGCGCACCAGACGCACGTAGTATTCATGTGCATATTTTGGGATTGATTTCTTATAGAGCAGTACGTTTTTATGATATTGTTATGTGTTTTCGTACTGAGCAGGACTAGTCAGAGGACAGTACCTGAATACATTTTGCATGCATTGATAGTTATTGAAGGGATTTCCAAAAAGCGAGCTATAACCTCAGTATTTTCCTACGTGTCTGATATGACACGAAATGTTTAAAACAAGGAGACCCTTCTAAATTGTTTCCTAAACGGCAGAACGTACATTTCAAACAAAGGTATATATGTATATAGTTATTTTCTTATGGTAGACGTCCGCCACTGTGCAGTGTTATACGCGTTGCACAGCGACTTAAAGAGATTTGGCATGCATTTCCTTCAGATACTTACAGATATAGATTCGATATTTACATTTATAGTTTCAAGTTATATCATATTGGTTTTGATTTGGATTTGGCATTGATGTCTTCTCCACGACTCCGATGATCGCGGGATGCTTGACGGAGTTTTGATTTGAGTTATATACTCATTTTTCAAGCGCATGCGCTGCGCTACGATTTGTTTTATGTATTTACAATTTCGGAGCCCCGACGACTTGATGGTTTTTCTTAGATGTTTTAGTAATTGGGGGAGTTTGAATTTAAACTCGGGGACCGAATTTCTTTAAGGGGGGAAGATTGTAGCGTTTTGAAAATCGTTTCGGTGAAATTTCGAAAAATCGGTAAAATGAGGGGGTTTCTGTAAAAAGTCAAAATACAAATATCTTATTATAAAAATTAAATATACATATTCTAGCTATGTAATTGCTATTATTTGGTGTTTATTGAGCCGCTGGTGAAATTTCAAATTTTTCTGAAAAAAATATTATTTTATTATTATTTTAAGCCGTCACTAATACATTTAATTAGGGAAAATTACAAATTGGAATGAGTTGAAACAAATTTTGTGCATCATAAAACATTAAATAAAAATTTATCATGTTGTTTTTGGAACGAAATCATTTGCCAAAATGGTTTAGAAATTATTGAAGAAAAAAAGGCTTTTTTTTAGCGTAAATGGATGTTTGGGGTATTATATTTATCATTTTTCATCACCCCACACCCGTGCCCACACCCACACACCCCCACTTACTCCTCCCCATGGCTGAATTCAGCACCCACCATATTTTTCCCCACTTGATTTTCAAGGAAAAAGAAATGAAAGAAAAGAAAAGAAAATGAGTGAAGTAGTTAGACTTTTGACTTTGTTTGACTTTGACCTTGTCCCCCCCCCCATTTTCCTCACCTCCCTCTCTCTCCCCCACCCACTTTTTTGGCCGAAAATTCCTTCTCCCCACAGCAGCCCCCCCTCCATTTCCCCCTCTCTTTTCCCTTCAAAACTTCATGAAAAATTGCATCAAAAATCCACCAAAAATCCCACAAAATCAAAATCAAAGTCCTACCCATTTTAGCTTAGCCCGTTTAGCATGGATCCTTGTGAAAAGAGAGCATTTTGGGAGGCCATGGAGTCTTGTGGACCTTCATATATTGTTTGGGTATAATTCAAAAACTTTTTGTTGCTTAAATTGTTACTAATTTCTTAAGCTAATTTAATTAAGTGTTATTTGGATATGTGAGTTTAATTGCAAGTTTTGGAATTCAAGTTGTGAAATTGAATGCAAGTTAGGGTTTATAAAATTGGTGTGTGGTTGTGTGTTATAATTAGGCTTTGTTGTCATGTTAATACAAGTTTAGTATCTAGCGCTAATGGCTAGCTTTAAAAATTTTGTTATTTTGCTAATTTGCTTACTAGGTTTTTGAAATTTGTTAAATGCTTGGGATTAAAAATGTGATTAGGTTTTTCTTGGCTTCATTAACTTTATTAAGTGTGGTTTAATGCTTTGGATCATGCAATTCTAAGCTAGATTGTAGTTTGTGCATTTTGCTTTGAAATTGTTAAAAAGGGTATTTTTGGGTAAACTAGAATATTAGGATTTTTGGAATTTAATGAGATAAAATTCCGGAAATTGTTTATACGACTTATTTAAGATATTTAATAAATATATTGGCCGCTACATTAATTTAAACATCCTGTTTTGTACAAAAACGGCGAATTGTGCTTGCTAAATTTTCGGAAAAATGACTTTTTAAGCAAAATTGAGGTTTTTGTGAGTTTTAACCTAGTTTATATTAAAATTAGTGTTCGTGAATGTGCAAATGAGTGTGATTGGATTTTTCTCGATGGTTTGACGTTTGTACATCGACATCGAGGGTTGGTTTGACTATTCTTGCATGCGTAGGCGATAGGTTTGGACCTATGCGTGATACGCGTGCCGATTTGATTTTCGTATGCCGTTTATTTCGAATTTAGTTTTAATGCGATATGTTGCGTTATGATATGTAGGTACCCCCATGTGGACTTCGAGACGAAAAGCAAGCGCGTGGCGACGTCAGTACCGGCTAGCGAGGACCAGGTGAGTAGATTTATATCTACGGGGAGAAGCCGGGTGGATGGCGTATAGCACCCCCGCTGTCCGTGGTGATGTATACGGATGCGTATACACACCAACAATTTATGATATGTTGTTAGGATTTATTATTGATGATTTTAGATGGATATTGGTGTTGGATTGGTGCATGGTTACGAAACCTTAGGTAGTGGGTGCACTACACTTACACATACACACATATACATACTTGCATACATTCCTTATTTCATATGTGCGTGTATGGGAATATATTTATATGTTCACATGGGTATGGGACTATGTGTTCACATACGGATTTGAGGAGGATACTTGGGATTGAGCTGAGTCGATGAGATTTGTTTGTGGTTGTGATCTCGGTGATATGGCAGAATTCGTACTTAAGGTACGTCCTGGTGTTATAGCGGATCTTGCGGCGGCGATACGGGTGAATAGTGTTATAAATAAATGGTCGACATGTGATCGTGATATGAGGCATAATATGCTAGGATATTGATATTAGGCCATATCGGGCGATGTATACCCCTTGATGATGATATGTGCTGACGATATCGGTTCGTACGAGATTGTCGATCAGTAGTCATATCATGAGTATATTAGTATTGTACTTGACGTAGGTCAGTACCCTAGACTATGATCTTGGATAAAGAGGATACCAGAGGAATAGTGTGAGGAATATGATATTGACCCGTACCCAGATTTGGGGATGCCGTACGACGGATTCACGTACGAGCTATATCTTGATGATTGAACCGCACTCTTGACTTGGGATGTCTGATTATAGATATGATATCGGATATGATATTATTGAGGCGGGATCACCGACTAATATATATACATGTATGTATATGTATCGACTCAGATGTTAGGCGGTTTCCTTACCTGTAGTCTAGCTTATAGCGTAGCCCTTTAGTTTAGTTAGTTGTTAGACTAGATTCGGTTCCTACCTATTTCAAAGCTTACGAATCGTGCGTATTTTTAAAGACATCCTAAGAGATCCTACGAATATTTCAAAAAACGTATCTTTTCTTAAAAACACCGTAGCCCCTATTTTCAAAACCCCACGATTCGTGTTATTTCAAAAGGCTCCATTGTAGGACTTATATTAGGTTAAAACAGATTAATTATCGTTGCGTCTAGTATTCAGCTCCCGCTCATTATTGCCGTTTGCTCCGCATCACATGCTTATATTATGCTTCATATTCTACTGTTGATATCTTGTGGTTAGGACACCAGCACCATTACCGATGATGCGTATGTACCACGTACACTTACTTGCCGGCTCACACACATCTTCATCGGTAATTGCCATGTCACGTACACCTTAGAAAATATTATTGCTTGACATATCCTGTTAGCTAATAGTTTAGACATGATATTAGTGTACTTGCCTTATATGTTAGTTTAGACATTATAGTTATTACCTGCTACCTCATGCATATTGTTATTCATTGTTATGCCGCATTCATGGATTCTCATGCATATATTCACTTTTTACGTGCTATTGAGGTTTTGGATTTGGATTTCCATGAGATTTTCTGGATTTGGGGAAAACCGCAAAACATATACAAACTTCTTCTTTCTCTTTTTAAATAAAAAGCGCGGTTTTTCCCATGATGTATGAGTCGTCCACCATGAGTTTGCTGATAGATTTGGAGACCCGATTCGAGGAGTTTGATGAACCGTTTCGGGTACATGGTTGACCCGGTAAGGTACCCCGGGGCAAGAAGCTCGTGGTGATGACGATGAGCCTGGCAGGGGGAGACTACCTACCGGTGATTTTACCCGACGCGTCGGATATCCGGAGGATACCGTCGTGGTCTTGAGATGGATGGTAAGGGCCGGTCTGGACTTACGGCGCCCTAGATATTGAGATTGAGACATTAAGATTTCGAGATATTGAGGTACTGAGATTTGATGATACAGGCCAGTCTGGATGGCCGGAGTCTGAGGTTTTGAGACATTGAGATTTATGTTTTGTGTCGATACTAGACACTGTTGATGCTGATTTCATTTATGATACCTCATTTTAAAAATACAAAGGAAATCTCACTAATTTATGAAAACAGTTTTTTCATTTGCATGTATTCTGTTTTCATGCATTCATACCTCATTCATATGATATATTGCTACCTGAGGCACTGACACGGGCACATGAGATCACACTCGGGTTAGATATTACCCTAGCCATTGTTATAGGCTGCATGTTATTCATATATTTGAGGCTATATTATGATCATTGACCTAGGTTGCGTTATTCATGCGATTTTCTGTTCGTAGATCTTTTTCTACTCACGAGTTGGCAACTCACCCCCGTTGTGCCCCAGTTTCTTGCAGGTGTTGCCGTACGGATTTCATTACGGCTTTGCGGGCACGGTTTCTTTTCGGGTGACTTGCTAGTAGGTGGGTTTATTATATCTTACCCATCATTATACCTTGTATATTATATTTCAGTTGTATCTAGAAGTTCCATCAACCAAACTTGTATTTTTTTGAGATATGAGATAGAGACCAGTAATGTTATTCTTTCGACCATAGAGTAGCATGTTATTTTTCTTGAGTTTCTTGCTGGTTGAGTTCCATTTCTGTTGTGATCCTCGCCTTTAGGCGTTGTATATTATGTTGCATACAGGTTGATTTGATATGGTTCTTCCTATTCTCTACTACTTCTCTTGGTTTGGATTTCTGGGTTTCGGCTTACTTAGCATACGTACTCCTTGAGACGTTCGTAGTCTAAGTGCCGGTCATGTTCCGTACTCTCGGGTCGTGACAAAGTTGTTATCAGAGTGTTAGGTTTTACCTTCGGAGCGTAGGATGACCCTTGGTTGATGGAATAGGTGACTAAAGTAGAGTGACGTACCATTGGTATGTTCCGCGGCATATTTACGACACGCCACTCCACTTAAGAAGCCTTAGGATGTACATTTCCTTGTTCAGTATTATATTCCTTCCTGATCTAGCCTCATTGGTACCAGTTTGGTTTTGCTGCCACGATTACGGGCAGGGAGAGCTACGGCTAGAGTTGCGGTCAGCACGAGCTCGGCACGAACGAGGACTGACCAGGGCATGATTCCGGCGACACCCGATTATAGAGAGGTGTCTTTTGACTGTGTTTCCGCGCCACGAGCGTTTGGCGGATCGCCTTTATGAGGTTACTCGGATGTGCTAATCGACATTAGAGGATTGAGCTAATGATAGAGGCCAGCCAGATCTTGATGACCGTTGGTGTGTTGCTTATTCATGATGATCGAGGCACTGTTCGGCGTGCAGACGAGCGAGCCAGTTATTGCTGCGAACGACGAGGTATTGCCCCAGATGCTGGAGTTAATGCAGAACGAGTTGTACTAAGAGATGATAGAAGGTCGCTAGTCATCGTGGATGAATGACTAGGACATGTGGATCGTTCGCCTAACCCGATGCGAGGTCATCAGATAGATGGATTCCAGCTAGAGACGACTTCACGTGGAGACGTTGGGAGTCGACAGAGACGATCGAATGTCAGAAACCTATTATTCCAAGTTTAAAGTAGTCGGAAAGACATGCAGGCAATTCTATGGTCCCTCTAGAAGAATGAAACCCTAACTCGACTTAATGACCGTGTGAAAGCCTTTAAACCTTCGGGTTTGCGGCAGTTCTACGGCACCATTAGTGAGGCTTGGGTTTGCCCTTCTACGGCTGGACCACCGATGCTGTGGTATGTACTCGATACTATTAAACTGTGCCCAAGAGGTTGAGCTCTTGGGGGATTGTGAGGTTTTGACGACTCGATCGGATGGCTCGACTTAATTCGGATGCTAGGTGGTGAGATGCATTCTTGGGAGACTCCAGATACGAGGATAGCCGTTGGAGCTCAGTCCATGCAGCCGCGACGAGACGAGTCCAAAGCAGATGACATTAGAGAAAAGTGGAATAAGAGGTTCGCACCAGATCTAGATGAGATGACGTTCCACTCCGCCGACATCAGAGAGGCGATGCGCATGCCGAGGCATGGTACTTGGACTTACCTTCCAGAAGGAGTCGCGATGAGTATGCAGTCGTTCCAGAGCAAGATGCAGATATAGGAAAGGACAATGACTTCCGGACCGTTGGCAGAGACGAGACATGGAAGAGACCGTAAGCAGGATTCCTTCCAGGATACTGCTGCGATGATACTTGCACCCAGGATCAGATGTGTCATGTGCATTCAGAGAGCCAGAGGCCGACGCCAGTGATATGCTGCCTTGACAGGACCGATGAGCCGATGGATTGTGAGATTGGTAATCCACGGAGAAGACTTGGACCCAGGAGTGGTCATGTTACGCACACCAGCAGGCCAGAGTTCATGATCATCGACGAGACGTCCCATTAGTGACCGCGACAGTTGGCCCGAGATTCTTAGAGGATGCACTTGAGCGGTACTGTTCCACCATTATTGATTTCGATGTTTTGGGTGATTTATTCGTATGATTTGATTTTGATGATTGAGGATTTACGATCTTTGCACAGTGTTGCACTTGATATCGTTTTCGTGCTTTAGTTCACATGTTTGTGATTTTACGGTTTTAAACAGTTGAGTTGATTTTGTGCGTATGCACGCACGCGATTTGGTTCCTACACTCTGTATAGTTTATATATGCTGGCAGTGCAGTGACATGTATTTTGTGCACTTGGATACACTAGATTTCGATTTCGAGGGTGATGCTCGACATTTGTTTTGTGCATTTTATGCACCAGATTGGATTTTTAGCGCCTGTTGGGCGCCTGTTACGAGATGCGATTGGTGCACACCAGATGCACTAATTCGAGATTTTTCGTGCATGTCAGATGCACCTGATTTTGCTGTCAGGCACACATGTTGCCTACGACAGATGTTTCGTGCACACCTGATGCACTTAGATGTTGTTTCTGTGCGCATGTATGGCACATTCATGGATTTTGATTTCCGTGCGCACCAGACGCACGTAGTATTCATGTGCATATTTTGGGATTGATTTCTTATAGAGCAGTACGTTTTTATGATATTGCTATGTGTTTTCGTACTGAGCAGGACTAGTCAGAGGACAGTACCTGAATACATTTTGCATGCATTAATAGTTATTGAAGGGATTTCCAAAAAGCGAGCTATAACCTCAGTATTTACATACGTGTCTGATATGACACGAAATGTTTAAAACAAGGAGACCCTTCTAAATTGTTTCCTAAACGGCGGAACGTACATTTCAAACAAAGGTATATATGTATATAGTTATTTTCTTATGGTAGACGTCCGCCACTGTGCAGTGTTATACGCGTTGCACAGCGACTTAAAGAGATTTGGCATGCATTTCCTTCAGATACTTACAGATATAGATTCGATATTTATATTTATAGTTTCGAGTTATATCATATTGGTTTTGATTTGGATTTGGCATTGATGTCTTCTCCACGACTCCGATGATCGCGGGATGCTTGACGGAGTTTTGATTTGAGTTATATACTCATTTTTCAAGCGCATGCGCTGCGCTACGATTTGTTTTATGTATTTACAATTTCGGAGCCCCGACGACTTGATGGTTTTTCTTAGATGTTTTAGTAATTGGGAGAGTTTGAATTTAAACACGGGGACCGAATTTCTTTAAGGGGGGAAGATTGTAGCGTTTTGAAAATCGTTTCGGTGAAATTTCGGAAAATCGGTAAAATGAGGAGGTTTTCTGTAAAAAGTCAAAATACAAATATCTTATTATAAAAATTAAATATACATATTATAGCTATGTAATTGCTATTATTTGGTGTTTATTGAGCCGCTGGTGAAATTTCAAATTTTTCTGAAAAAAATATTATTTTATTATTATTTTAAGCCGTCACTGATACATTTAATTAGGGAAAATTACAAATTGGAATGAGTTGAAACAAATTTTGTGCATCATAAAACATTAAATAAAAATTTATCATGTGGTTTTTGGAACGAAATCATTTGCTAAAATGGTTTAGAAATTATTGAAGAAAAAAAAGGCTTTTTTTTAGCGTAAATGGATGTTTGGGGTATTGTATTTATCATTTTTCATCACCCCACACCCGTTCCCACACCCACACACCCCCACTTACTCCTCCCCATGGCTGAATTCAGCACCCACCATATTTTTCCCCACTTGATTTTCAAGGAAAAAGAAATGAAAGAAAAGAAAAGAAAATGAGTGAAGTAGTTAGACTTTTGACTTTGTTTGACCTTGACCTTGTCCCCCCCCCCGCATTTTCCTCACCTCCCTCTCTCTCCCCCACCCACTTTTCTGGCCGAAAATTCCTTCTCCCCACAGCAGCCCCCCCTCCATTTTCCCCTCTCTTTTCCCTTCAAATCTTCATGAAAAATTGCATCAAAAATCCACCAAAAATCCCACAAAATCAAAATCAAAGTCCTACCCATTTTAGCTTAGCCCGTTTAGCATGGATCCTTGAGAAAAGAGAGCATTTTAGGAGGCCATGGAGTCTTGTGGACCTTCATATATTGTTTGGGTATAATTCTAAAACTTTTTGTTGCTTAAATTGTTACTAATTTCTTAAGCTAATTTAATTAAGTGTTATTTGGATATGTGAGTTTAATTGCAAGTTTTGGAATTCAAGTTGTGAAATTGAATGCAAGTTAGGGTTTATAAAATTGGTGTGTGGTTGTGTGTTATAATTAGGCTTTTTTGTCATGTTAATACAAGTTTAGTAGCTAGTGCTAATGGCTAGCTTTAAAAATTTTGTTATTTTGCTAATTTGCTTACTAGGTTTTTGAAATTTGTTAAATGCTTGGGATTAAAAATGTGATTAGGTTTTTCTTGGCTTCATTAAGTTTATTAAGTGTGGTTTAATGCTTTGGATCATGCAATTCTAAGCTAGATTGTAGTTTGTGCATTTTGCTTTGAAATTGTTAAAAAGGGTATTTTTGGGTAAACTAGAATATTAGGATTTTTGGAATTTAATGAGATTAAATTCCGGAAATTGTTTATACGACTTATTTAAGATATTTAATAAATATATTGGCCGCTACATTCATTTAAACATCCTGTTTTGTACAAAAACGGCGAATTGTGCTTGCTAGATTTTCGGAAAAATGACTTTTTAAGAAAAATTGAGGTTTTTGTGAGTTTTAACCTAGTTTATATTAAAATTAGTGTTCGTGAATGTGCAAATGAGTGTGATTGGATTTTTCTCGATGGTTTGACGTTTGTACATCGACATCGAGGGTTTGTTTGACTATTCTTGCATGCGTAGGCGAGGACCTATGCGTGATACGCGTGCCGATTTGATTTTCGTATGCCGTTTAGATTTCGAATTTAGTTTTAATGCGATATGGTGCGTTATGATATGTAGGTACCCCCATGTGGACTTCGAGACGACAAGCAAGCGCGTGGCGACGTCGGTACCGGCTAGCGAGGACCAGGTGAGTTGATTTATATCTACGGGGAGACGTCGGGTGGATGGCGTATAGCACCCCCGCAGTCCGTGGTGATGTAAACGGATGCGTATACACACCAACAATTTATGATATGTTGTTAGGATTTATTATTGATGATTTTAGATGGATATTGGTGTTGGATTGGTGCATGGTTACGAAACCATAGGTAGTGGGTGCACTACACTTACACATACACACATATACATACTTGCATACATTCCTTATTTCATATGTGCGTGTATGGGAATATATTTATATGTTCACATGGGTATGGGACTATGTGTTCACATACGGATTTGAGGAGGATACTTGGGATTGAGCTGAGTCGATGAGATTTGTTTGTGGTTGTGATCTCGGTGATATGGCAGGATTCGTACTTAAGGTACGTCCTGGTGTTATAGCGGATCTTGCGGCGGCGATACGGGTGAATAGTGTTATAAATAAATGGTCGACATGTGATCGTGATATGAGGCATAATATGCTAGGATATTGATATTAGGCCGTATCGGGCGATGTATACCCCTTGATGATGATATGTGCTGACGATATCGGTTCGTACGAGATTGTCGATCAGTAGTCAGATCATGAGTATATTGAGGATATTAGTATTGTACTAGACATAGGTCAGTACCCTAGACTATGATCTTGGATAAAGAGGATACCAGAGAAATAGTGTGAGGAATATGATATTGACCCGTACCCAGATTTGGGGATGCCGTACGACGGATTTACGTACGAGCTATATCTTGATGATTGATACGCACTCTTGACTTGGGATGTCTGATTATAGATATGGTATCGGATATGATATTATTGAGGCGGGATCACCGACTAATATATATACATGTATGTATATGTATCGACTCAGATGTTAGGCGGTTTCCTTACCTGTAGTCTAGCTTATAGCGTAGCCCTTTAGTTTAGTTAGTTGTTAGATTAGATTCGGTTCCTACCTATTTCAAAGCTTACGAATCGTGCGTATTTTTAAAGACAGCCTAAGGGATCCTACGGATATTTCAAAAAACGTATCTTTTCTTAAAAACACCGTAGCCCCTATTTTCAAAACCCCACGATTCGTGTTATTTCAAAAGGCACCATTGTAGGACTTATATTAGGTTAAAACAGATTAATTATCGTTGCGTCTAGTATTCAGCTCCAGCTCATTATTGCCGTTTGCTCCGCATCACATGCTTATATTATGCTTCATATTCTACTGTTGATATCTCGTGGTTAGTACACCAGCACCATTACCGATGATGCGTATGTACCACGTACACTTACTTGCCGGCTCACACACATCTTCATCGGTAATTGCCATGTCACGTACACCTTAGAAAATATTATTGCTTGACATATCCTGTTAGCTAATAGTTTAGACATGATATTAGTGTACTTGCCTTATATGTTAGTTTAGACATTATAGTTATTACCTGCTACCTCATGCATATTGTTATTCATTGTTATGCCGCATTCATGGATTCTCATGCATATATTCACTTTTTACGTGCTATTGAGGTTTTGGATTTGGATTTCCATGAGATTTTCTAGATTTGGGGAAAACCGCAAAACATATACAAACTTCTTCTTTCTCTTTTTAAATAAAAAGCGCGGTTTTTTCCATGATGTATGAGTCGTCCACCATGAGTTTGCTGATAGATTTGGAGACCCGATTCGATGAGTTGGATGAACCGTTTCGGGTACATGGTGGACCCGGTAAGGTACCCCGGGGCAAGAAGCTCGTGGTGATGACGATGAGCCTGGCAGGGGGAGACTACCTACCGGTGATTTTACCCGACGCGTCGGATATCCGGAGGATACCGTCGTGGTCTTGAGATGGATGGTAGGGGCCGGTCTGGACTGACGGCGCCCTAGATATTGAGATTGAGACATTGAGATTTCGAGATATTGAGGTACTGAGATTTGATGATACAGGCCAGTCCGGATGGCCGGAGCCTGAGGTTTTGAGACATTGAGATTTATGTTTTGTGTCGATGCTAGACACTGTTGATGCTGATTTCATTTATGATACCTCATTTTAAAAATACAAAGGAAATCTCACTAATTTATGAAAACAGTTTCTTCATTTGCATGTATTCTGTTTTCATGCATTCATACCTCATTCATATGATATATTGCTACCTGAGGCACTGACACGGGCACATGAGATCACACTCGGGTTAGATATTCCCTAGCCATTGTTATAGGCTGCATGTTATTCATATATTTGAGGCTATATTATGATCATTGGCCTAGGTTGCGTTATTCATGCGATTTTCTGTTCGTAGATCTTTTTCTACTCACGAGTTGGCAACTCACCCCCGTTGTGCCCCAGTTTCTTACAGGTGTTGCCGTACGGATTTCATTACGGCTTTGCGGGCACGGTTTCTTTTCGGGTGACTTGTTAGTAGGTGGGTTTATTGTATCTTACCCATCATTATACCTTGTATATTATATTTCAGTTGTATCTAGAAGTTCCATCAACCAAACTTGTATTTTTTTGAGATAGAGACCAGTAATGTTATTCTTTCGACCATAGAGTAGCATGTTATTTTTCTTGAGTTTCTTGCTTGTTGAGTTCCATTTCTGTTGTGATCCTTGCCTTTAGGCGTTGTATATTATGTTGCATACAGGTTGATTTGATATGGTTCTTCCTATTCTCTACTACTTCTCTTGGTTTGGATTTCTGGGTTTCGGCTTACTTAGCATACGTACTCCTTGAGACGTTCGTAGTCTAAGTGCCGGTCATGTTCCGTACTCTCGGGTCGTGACAAGAGGTATACTCCATACCCGTCCTTTCTTGATCAATTCACAACGCATCTGGGTGAGGTCCTCTATCCTAACCTGGTCAACTATCTCGTCGACGATGCCAAACTCTGGTCTGCTGGGTGTGCGCAATATGACCGCTCCTGGGTCTATGTCTTCTCGTATAGTATTCCAGAAAGGTTCTGTCGAAGCCCCTCTCAAATCTCTTTTCTGCCGAATTGCCCGGAAGTCATCGTCCTTTACTAAAGCTATTTCTTGTTCCGTAATGGCTGCATACTCATCGCGACTCCTTCTGGAAGATATATCCATAATCAATGCCTCTGCATGCGTATCACATCTCATGCGAACTCTTTACTCCACTCTGCTCCAATGTCGACTGATTCGGACTCGTCTTCTCGTAGCTGCATGGACTGTTCTCCAACAGCTATACTCGTGTCTGGAGTCTCCCAAGCAATGTATCCCATCACATGATATCCGAAAGATGTCAAACCATCCGATCGATTTGTCAAAACCTCATAATCCCCCAAGATCTCAACATCTTGGGTACAGTTTAATAGTATCGAGTACATACCACAACATCGGTGGCCAGCCGTAGAAGGGCAAACCCAAGACTCACTAATAGCGCCGCGGAACTGCTGCAAACCCTAAGGTTCAAAGGCTTTCACACGGTCATTATGTCGAGTTAGGGTTTCATTCTTCTATAGGGTCAATAGAATTGCTTGCATGTCTTTCCGAATACTTTAAACTTAGAATATGGGTTTCTGACATTTGATCATCTCTATCGACTCTCAACGAATCTGCGTGAAGTCGCCTCTAGCTGGAATCAATCTATCTGATGACCTCGCATCGGGGTAAGCGAATGAACCACATGTCCTAGTCCTTCATCCTTGGGTGACTAGCGACCTTCCATCGTATCTCTATGTACATACTCTTGCTGCAGTAGCTCCAACATCTGGGCGATATCTCGTCATTTGCAGCAGCAACTAGCTCACTCGTCTGTACGCTGAACAGCGCCTCAATCATCATGAATAAGAGATATATCAATGGTCATCACATCCTGGCTGGCCTCTGGCAGTAGTCTGATCCTCTGGTGCCGATCAGCACATCCGGGAAATCTCGTAACAGCGATCGGTCAAACACTCATGGCGCGAAAAAACAATAAGACGACGCCTCCATATGCAATCGTATGTCTCTAGAATCACGCCCTGGTCAGTCCTCGTCCGTGACGAGCTCAAGCTGATGCAATTCTAGCCGTAGGTCTCTCTGTCCGTGTAATCGTGGCAGCAAAATTATAACCAGTATTGATGATGATAGATCATAGGAATGAATATAATACTATGCAAGGAAATGTACATCCTAAGGTTTCTTAAGCGGAGTAGCGTATCGTAAATATGCCGCGGAACATACGTATGGTACGTCACTCTACTCAAGCTACCTACTCCATCAACCAAGGGTCATCCTATGCGACGAAAGTTCGGGTATAATACGCCCTCGACTAAGTCTAAGTTCCGTAAGGTCAAGTCTAAGTTCCGTATATATATAAACGCTGTAAGCTCCACATAGTCAAACTTAGACTCAAACCAAGGTTAACTTAGCGCTCTGATACCAACTTTGTCACGACCCGAAATAGCCCGTGACTGGCACTTGAACCATTTGAAGTCTATAGGACCCCATCTAATCCAAGTAAGCCAAAAATCCCAGAAATCTAAAACCATTTTTAAGTAATAAATAAAGGAAATAGTTTTAAGAAGTGAAGAAAACAAGTTTTTAACACAATTTTTTTTAAATAAATAAGCCGAATATGCGTTTTTAAAATCTCCAGTGTTCTCTGAAAATTTCGGCAGAGTTTCCTTTGTAAATACTGGCCCCGAACGGGGTACAACAAGAATAATATATACACAATGATAAAAGGCTTCTCCAAGCGGGATCTATCTCTTCGTCAATCGATGGTCACAACCACGCAAGCAGTATAATATAAAACGCCGAAGGGCGAGGATCAAAACTCAAAGGAAAACTCAAAATCAGCAAGAAAACTATAATACTACAATGCGCAACTCTAAGGTCGAAATAATACATAACTGGTTTTCTAAGTCTGAAACAATATATAAGTTTTGGTTGATGGAATTTCTAGATACAACTGAATAAAATAAATACAAGGGTGGTCACGATGCGAGTGAACCCACCTACCAATGCAATCACCCAGAAAGGAAGCAGGGTGCCAGAAAAGCCGCAATGAAACCTGTACGGCAAAACCTGCAAGAAACTGTGGCACAACGGGGGTGAGTTGCCAACTCGTGAATAGAAGATATCACAGAGCAGAAATCATATGCATGACATAATCCTAGGTGAATACGATCAAATATAATATATCCTCAAATGAATAAGTCTGAAGCATGATAAGGTGACAATGTAACATCTATAGATGAGTGTAGTGCCAAGTGCTCGTGCCAGTGCCTCAGGTAATAACATATCATAAATATGAGGTATGATCAATGAAATCAAGTATGTATGTATGTGGATCCCGTCCACGTGTCACCCAATGACAATAACCATCATGTATGTAAATATCATAAAACATATGCATGGAAATATGAGGATATAAATCAACATGTGTCACTCGCGACATATCAAAATCATGGAACCTGAGTGTCAAGCATCGACACTCGAAAACATCATGAAACCTGTGCCTAACATCGGCACGTAAATCCTCATATATCGGGCTCCGTCTGCGGAATCGGCCCTCGGCCCCGGCAGTACGGGTCGTCCCATATCCATCTATCGACTCTGGTCAGTATCCTCCGGATAACCGCCAGGTCCAACCAATCACCGGTAGGTACTCGCCACCCTGCTAGCCTCATCGTCTGCTCCACGAAAAACATTTCTTGCCGTGGGGGACCATACAGAGTCCACCATGCACCCGCAAACGGTTCATCCAACTCCTCGAATCGGGTTTCACATGTCGCTGTCAGTACAGAGAAAACACATGGTGGACGCATTGAAATATCATATCAAGGGTAACCGGGTTTAAAACAATTACAAACTCTCTTTGAAATTCCCACGGTTCCCAAATCCAGAAATATCATGGCAACAACATATCTCAATGCGTATAATAGAAAAGCATGATGTATTCAACATATAAAAGAATGTAAGCATATCAGTATGTCATGCAATGGGTCATGTCCTGAATGCAACAGTCCTACAGTGTAGTGACATGGCAATTATCGATGATGAAGTGTGTGAGCCGGCAAGCAGGTGTACGTGGAACATATGCATCATCGATAATGGTGCTGGTGTCCTAACAGCATGAGTTTAATATAACAATAACCATTTGCACATACAATGCGAAGCGAATAATAAGAATATGCAGGAATCGACTAATAAATGCAACAGTGACGCATCTGCATCAATATAGAAAGTCATACGGTTTACCATTTGAAATAAGACGAATCGGGGTTTTCAGTAAAATAAGAGCTACGGTGTCTTTAAGAAAAGATGCGTCTTTTGAAAGTATCCGTAGAATCCCTTTAGCCCGTCCTTAAAATACTCCCGATTCGTTAGTTTTGAAATAGGTATGATATCAACCTAGCCTAACATCTACTAGCAAACCTACAGCTCTAACTAATAAGTCAATCAGGAGGGGTATGAAAACCACCTAAATCTGAGTCGATACATATACATATATATATATAATAGTCGGTGAACCCGCCTCAAAGGTACCACGTACGATACAATATCATAAGACATTCTCGAGTCATGAGTGCGGATCTATCATCAATATGAAGCTCGTACGGTAAATTATCGTACGGCATCCCAAAAGCTGGGTACGGTCAATATCACAATCCTCTCATCAATTATCCGGTATCCTTATCATCATATCTCATGATCTGGGGTACTGATCTAAGTCTAGTACAAATCGATACCATCTATATAAATATAAATTCGTGTGTGCAACGCACGTCTAAAGGCCCGCTAAAACCACCTGTCGTATCCCAAATACGAATCACATCATATCACCAATCTCATGGCACTATGCCTAATATCATCGACTCATCTCCAAATATCATCCACTATCATCATCATGTAGGTATATGTGTAGCAATAAGCATGTGTGTGCATGTGAGTGTAAACCTATTCTAAGGTTCGCAACTAGGAACTATACTAGTTTACATCTATACCCTTTTCTATCCATAGTACACCTAATCTCATCTCAATTATCCATATCGCACCTAATGCTATCAAACACATATATAATATAAATATAGTATACTAAACCTCAAACTGCGGGGGTGCTATACGCCATCCACCCGACTTCCCCCGCAGATATAATCTACTCACCTTGCATTATGCTGTCGGTGTCGATGTTGCCACCATCATCTTCATCGTCTCGGATCACCATGGGGGTACCTACATATCACACGTATCGCATCGCATTAAAACCAAATCAACACTAAAACGACACACGAAAACCAAAACGATACGCTTAAAAGCTTATAGGTTAGAACCTATGGTTAGCTCTCGCAAATCAACCCGATATCACTCGATATAGACGTACAAACGTCAAGTGATCGAGATAAAACACAATACGCTATCCGGAATGCAAAATACACAATACGAAAATAAGAATCCAAAACATCAACTACAGAAAAGGGTCCTAGATTTTACCCTAGGTCAAATTGGACAATTTTGCATATGCCAGGGGTCTAATTTACTGGAGATGGGGCTACAGAACCAAAACGAGTCAATTCTACCCTGGTCTGGCCGCAAATTGCAGCCAGAATGAATTAATTGGCGGCCTAGGTTAAGGGATAGGGGCTAGGGTTTTGGTGGTAGCTTCCTAGGTGCCTTCATGTATCACTGTCAAAGCAAAATAATTTTAGGAGTCTCGGGGTGATAGCAGATTCCAATTTACCCTTCAAAGAATCACAGTTTTTCCGATATCTGTTTCTAAATCCGTATTCTGGCTTTCAAATCTCTGGTTTAGCTCTTAATTCTAGCACTAGGGGGTTTGTATGGCCTCTACTGAGCTCAATTGCTCACCACAACTCACAATTCCTTCAAACCCTAACTAGTTTTTTCCTAAGTCCACCAAATCACACGATATCGATTCAATCTTAACATGGGGATATAAGAAATGCAGAAACTAAGCTAATGGTTCAGAAAATACCTCATTTGGAAACTCAAGAATTTCCTTGAGTTGCCCCTAGTGACCAAAATCATTTCTTTCTTGGTCCAATGTGTTTGCCTTGAGCTTGTGCATCTTTTTAGTGAAATAGGAGTGGGGTTTTGAAGTGTTTTTGGATGTGTTTTGAGGAGTTGAAGAGGGGAGGGAGGTAAAGGAAGCAGCAGCAGCAGCAAGTGAAGGAGAGGGAGAGAAATGAGTGTGGAAACATGATGATCAGTCGAAAATACTGCATTTTTAACACGGCAATTTCCCTATCTTTTGCACTCATCTAGAACTGTTCGGCATTCATATTACACATATTAGCAAATCAGTCATATAATATCAGATTGCATGTGTTAGACTCTCAAACCGACATTTCTGAGGGAATTGTGTGTTTATCATGGCATCGCATCATCCCTATATTGCGCAACACTTGTTTCTAAGTCTGTGCAGGTAAATCTAGAAGAATGGCCAAATTTGTCAAATTGCTGATAAAAAATACGCCAACTCAATGACTTCAGATCTGGAAGTAATCTGGAAAGCATTTTGAGAATCAACATATCATATACATACCCCAAAGAATCCCAAAGCAACAGAAGAAATATGGCACTGTATCTTTGTCACGTGACCGCGGATCCGCGGCATAAGCTGGCACGTGCCGCGGATCCGCGGCGGTACTACCACGTCAGCGCTCCATTTTCTGTGCACAACTCTTATATCAGGGCCCACATTCATTTCAGATATGTCAAATTCCAGAATTCTCTCGAAGCTTCTTCCAGATCAGCAAAGATGATTAATTAAGCTAATCCTAATTAAACTCCTAACTAACCTCTTCTAGAAGCCTCTCTAGCTAACTAACTTTTGGAGTGAAATTCAAATCTCCTCAACAAACTTTTGGAGGGAAACTTAAAATTCAAATCCTAGATCTAGGGTTTTGATGTCTATAAATAGGAGCCTAGATCTAAGGGTTGAGGTTGTTCTTTAGTGGTTCATTTAATTCATTAGTTCATTCTTTACTCTCTCATCTTCTTCCACAAGTCTAGTGACAAGACTTGTGCGAAACCATAACCGTAATTCCAATCCAAATTCAAGATCCCGAGTACCAATCAAGCGAGAAGCCCTTCAACCTTTTAGGAGCGGAGCCGATCTCCAATCGAGCAAGTGATCCAAGCCGATCCGCGGCTCAAGAAGCCGAGCGAAGCCAAATCGACGATCGAGTTCTTCCTCTTGTATTTCTTGAGCGATTGTAATGAAATTGTTGATATAAATAAAAGGTGAAATTCTTTAATCTTGCTTTCTTTAAATTCTTGCATCATGATTCGATCTCGATTTGTAATTGTAGTTCTTGTTGTGATGTTCGAGTAAAACTCCGCTCGTAAAGGAGTCGAGACGATCAATGGAATGATGATGTAACAAATCTTAAAACGATTCTTAAGTCCTACGAGTTTTGTAAACCCTAGCAAGTTCAAGAATCGATGACCTAGATTCGTTGCGATGCTTTCTTGATTGTGATCGCTCGAAATTAGGGATCTACGATCGTTTCTTGAAATTACTAGAGGCTAGAATGTGAATGATATCGACGAAGGACCAAGGGATAAATGATGAAACCCTAGTTTCACTAGAAATCCCTAATTCTCGTCGATCATCATCGATCTAGTATCAATTCATCGAAGGATAAGAATACGTCATCTTGAGATTACATCACATCTATAGATCCGATCGATTCCTACGAGCCTCATTTAGATTCTTGATATTTGGTTGGAAAAATCATCAAACTCTCAATTCTTGATTCTATCTTTTTCTTGTTATTAGATCTAGATTTTCTAATTCTTGAACTTCAAATTTAAATCATGAATTGTTTTCTTTCCTTTTCTTTAATGTTTCGACTTATCTAATTCAAAAGACGAACGATTACACTTTCCCTGTGGACGATCCGCACTCACTAACGATCTACATCCGACACCGTAGTTGATTGCGGTCAAATAATTTTTTGGTCGTGATTTCTTTACAGTTTTCATACTACACAATCCGAAATCGTTATTCAATCAAATGGCGCCGTTGCCGGGGATAGTGCGCTAATTGTTCGTATTTTGAAATTTGAGTCGAAAAATTTATTCCATTATAATTTTTAGAATTAAACTCGCACAAACCCTAATACGTGTGTTGTGATTTGTTGCGAGGAAATCTGGAATTATTGGAGCTGGAGAAAAAAAGTCAGAAATTTCCAGAGAGCTTAAGGATTTAACAGCAGCTTGCTGTTGAATTTTGGTACAGAGATCATTACCTACGGCCGCCCTTCCGCGGTCTAAGACGTCTATTGCCGCGGTTCCGCGCCTTGGTGAAGGCTTCACTGAATGAAATTTTCTCTGTGACTCCCTTACTTTCTTATCTTCTTCTCAATCTGCTCCAACTAACAAATTTCTGCAGGCTTCTTTGCAAAAATCGCTGCGCCGCAAAAAGCAAAATTAAATTGTGTGTGTTTTTTGTTTTGTGGTTGTTTGCATAAATAATACAGAATTTAAGGGGAAAAGACCAAATCCAGATTAAGTGGGGAGTTCATTACCCTTCCTAAGCCCTGAAAATCGCAAAATTTGCATCCGCATTTACCCTCATTAATTAAAAAATATCTAGAGATGACTCTAAGGACCGTCGCGCTCACTTAGGACAGAAGAAGGCCGTGGGTAATTCATTGCTTATCCGCGTTTTCTTGTGGTGTCTAAGTCAAGTGTGTCGAAGGCTAGTGGTTATTAATTAGGCCCACTACTTACGTAGTGGAGCACCTTCCCACTTACCTGGCACTTACCTGGCCACAGGGGGACAAAGAGGCAGTGGCGGATTTATCCCGCGACTTGTCTTTTGGCAGTTAGGAGCGGTCTAGAGTTGGACCTAGGTGACCACTAGATTCTAGGGTTTTGCTTGTTGCATTTTGTGATTTGCATCAATTTTTTTTAAAAATCCATATCAATTTTCAAAACAAACACCGCATACATTCATTTCCCCTAATTATAATTCACGCTGCCACTTGCACTAACCTTTTTTAGTGCAAGATAGGCTGGACACGGGATTGTAGTGCCCGTTAAGTCCGCGTTTCCCTCATCGACCCAAAAGTCGGTATTTCTACACTTACCTTTTCTTTACCCACCACCACACCCACTTCGATGAATCCACCTCCATCGAACTTCTTTTCCACTACCCTACCGCCGTCAGTTGGTGCGCAGAATCCACCTCGCATCTTTCTCTAAGAGAGGTGCTATCCTACACGAGGTCACCTTTCCACTTGTCTTTCCATTCCACCAGCCAACGGGGAAAATTTTCAAATAAAACCCCAATACATCAACCTTCTACCCAAATATCACGGTCTCGAGTCTGAGGACGCATACGCCTTTATCACCAAATTTGAAAATGTATGCGCAATGATGGGTACCTCACAGCTTTCTATGGATGCTATGCGTCTACGTCTTCTCCCATTCACCTTGTGCGATATACTCGAGAAGTGGCTGTATAACACTACCGCACATTCCATTTCAAATTGTGATGAATTAGTCAAAGCATTTCTTAAGAAATTCTACCCACATCACAAGACAGCTCGAGTCCGTAGCGAAATCAATCAATTCATCCAGCTTCCATATGAACCATTTTCAAAATGTCTTGAACGCTTCAAGGATCTGTTAGTCCAATGTCCTCACCACGGAATCCCCAGATGGGAACTGTGTAGAATCATTTATGAGGGCATTAATCCTAACACAAGACAGACACTTGAATCCATGGGTCAAGGCAACTTCATGACTAAAGATGATGGGGAAGCCTGGAATTTTTTAGAAGATTTCGCAGAAAAATCTTTACAGTGGGAGGGTGTGAGTCAATCGTCTAGGGATGGCAATAATATTTCCATAGGAGTTAGAGCTGACATTTCAGCTATGCAAAAGAAACTCGAGACTATGGAAAACAAATTTTTAGCCGCCCTAAGTCAAATATCACTCTCCAAAACTGTATGTGGATGTTGTTCTGATCCTTCTCATTTGACGGAAGAATGTCCACGAAATTCTCTGTTTCAAGGCCACGAGCATACCAATGCCGCATTTCAAAGACCTAGAAACGATCCATATTCTTCCACATATAATCAGGGTTGGAGGAATGTTCATATCAGATTTTTGCATTTTCATACCGCCCAATTTTTGTCACATTGCATATCGGTAGATACTCTTGAGCCGTGTTTGTTAGTCAATTGCAGGATACAGGTTCTCGGTTCTAAAATGGTGAAATTCATGGAAAACACGACAAAATCCGGGTTCCTGCCAACCACAGATAAAACACGGTCTCCGCTCTTCATCCGTATGTTGCCAGATACCAGTTTAGGAAGACAAAATGTCAAATCAATGTCAGTCACATGCACAAGGCTCGATGGTAGCACAAAATCGAAGAGATCTACGCGGAGCTCGAGGCAATCATGACAAAATCTTTACAAAAAGTCCACCTTTCCCTCAACAGAAATTCTGGAAAAATCGTGGAGCCAAATTGAGAAAATACATATGCCAGAATAATGTACACAGCAAACCAGGAAAACCCAAAAAAGCAGATGCCCTAACTCACCTATAGGGCCGCGGATCCGCGGCCAAAGTGGGGTCCAGGCCGCGGATCCGCGTTCATACTGGCGCCGCATGCGCAGGGATTTTGGGGGTATTTTTGTCTTTTCGTTTTTGTTCTGGTGGTTGCCCTAGGTTTCCATTCTCCAGCCTATAAATAGCCCAGAACTTTGTGAAGGAAAGGGTCCATTCTTGTATTTTCATTTTGCTAAGTGTAGTTGTGTTTCTTCTTCCTCTTCTCACCTCTTCTCCATTAAACTTGTAGTGAGCTCATGAGTGAAGAGTGATGAATAAAGAAGAACCATTTATTATCATGCTTGTCTCTTCATCTTGTTAATTATTGTAACTTTAATTTGTTAAGTAGTTGTTGTTATTTCCTTGTTGTTTCTTTCTTCTCTCTTTTTCTTTATCCTTACATACGACAATGATGCTTACGCTCGATCCTCGCCAAGGTGGGGTCGCAAATAGCTAGTCGTATTCTTCTCATCTCTTTCTTTCTATCTTCCTCTTTTGTTTTGTTTTATTTTTCCGTATTATGATGTGCGAGTAGTTCATTCTTGTTAGGGTAGGATAAGGGAAGTTTGAGAGAAGGAAATCTCTCTCACTCTTTCCTTGCCCAACAGCTTAAATCGACTCCCGTTAATTGAACCACAATCCGCTCCTTACGGCACCCTATCCTACATGATAGCGGTGATTCCGTAATGAGACCGGTTGTGGTTGAATTAACAGGAGGTTATGGCTAAGAGCCAAGAACGGACGGACAAGCACCAAAAGGAAGGACTTGCGTTGGAAAGCCTAGCTTATACTCGCAAGTTCCTTCCTAGTCGTGCTAATCCCCGTTGTTGCCGATTACCGTAACACCGATATTAAGAGGGGCAACGAAAGATGTGGAGACTCCTAACTCAAACTAACCTAATCCTAACCCTAACAAGCTCGCTTTAAATATCAACTCAACACTTAGATAATCACAAACAAAATCTGAACAACCGGACTTAACTCGTTAAAACACATTGAAAAAGACTCCCATCTCCTTGCGGACGACCCGTACTCAACCGGCTAGCTACAAGCAAAACCGTCTTGATTGCGGTATTTAAAACTAAACTTGAACACGCACGAATCCTAACAATCAAATGGCGCCGTTGCCGGGGAGACGGTAGTTTATTTCCTTGTGTAATTTCGGGTTAATTTGTAAGTATTAAAAAAAAAATACTTTGTAAAAGAAACCATCTAGTTATTCTTGATTAGTTTTTGTGCAAGTGTGCAGGAAAATACGAAGTTCAAGATCGACGCCAAGGACGTTGAAAATACGGAGTTCAAGTACAGTGCCAAAGACGTGGGAAGATAGACCCACATTTCGCGGCTACACCGCGACGGACAAAAACGAAGCATCCGGTCTACTGTAAAAATCTGGAGTATATACAGTGAGCATATCAGAATTCCATACATCCAGACAGGCAGAAGACACCAACAGGAGGTCACCACAGAAAAACGAAGCCCCAAATCTCTGTTCCTGCCGCGGATCCGCGGCAATAGAGGGATTAGGCCGTGGATCCGCGGCCGTTTGGTGGCCTTGGGCTGCCATCTTTTCTCTGTGAGTTTCTCTTGTTCTCCCCACTCCTCTGAACTCCACTGAATTGTGTTTTCTGCAGCCTTCTTTGCGCAAATTCTTCTCCCCCATCCAATAAACTGTTCTTGTGCAGGATTCTTTGCGCCGCAAATAAAAAAATTGTTTGCAGTTGATTTGTTACTGTTTTGCATTCTTTAATACGGACTTAAGGGGCTTGAAACCAATCCAGATTGGGTGGGGATTTCATCACTCTTCCCAGGACCCCAAAAATCACTAAAGCATATGCATTGTCCATTGTAAATTAAAAAAAATACTAGACTTCAGCCCTAAGGACTTCGCGCTCATTAGGAGAAGATAAACCGTGTTTAGAACCTCGCTTAACCGTATATTGTTTACGGGGTGTCTAGGAAAGTGTTAAAGGCGCAACCGCCGAAAGAGAAAGGGTTATTTAATTAAGGAACTTCGCGAAAGCGTTGGACAAGCTCTCCTTATCTCTGCACTTACCTGGCCTCGTGATCAGTGTATTTTTAAGCCTGTTTCTCGACACTGTTTAACTTCGACAATCAAGTTCAGGAGCAGGTCTAGTAGACCTAGGTTACCCTAGATCTAGGTGTGATTGTGCATATCTTGTTTGTGATTGCTTAAGCTGTATTTCCGTACAAATTTCTGTAAATCTCTTTCTAAAAAAAAAGAAAAAGAAAAAATCAAAAACTTTTATAAAATCTTGCCCTTTTATCGCCATATCCATTTTCACCCACCACCTATCGCCTTTCTCCTTTGACGTTTTCTTACCCTCACCTTCTCCGCTTTGACTATACTAAACTCGTTTAGTGTATGTCCGCTTGGACTCGGGACACTAGCGCCCGTCTAGTCCGCGTTACGTTAGTCGCGACCGACTACGCGATCGACTCCGAAGTCGATACTCCGTCCACTCCTCTTTCACCCCTTCCTTTGCCGGCCAACTCCGACGTTGACCGGAATTCTGTTCATACATCTTCACCTTCACCTTCACCAACCTCTTCTTCCGCGATGTCGGGATTTAATCCGAACATCTCTTTGACCACCGCTGGATTGGATCCACCTCCTACGGAGACCAATATCCCACCACCTCCGCCTGTTGTAGCGCCGCAGCGAATTGCGCTCCAGGATCGTTTCTATCCCACCCGTTCTGCACTTCCCACCTACCTTTCTCTTCCTCCGGCCAATGGGGACAACTTTGAAATTAAGCCCCATTTCATCAACATGCTTCCACGTTTTCATGGGCTTGAATCTGAAGATGCCTATATCTTCATCAACAAATTTCAAAACGTCTGTGCCATGATGAAAACCACCCAGCTGTCGGACGATTCTATACATCTACGGGTCATTCCGTTCACTTTATGCGATCTCGCTGAAAAATGGCTGTATAGCACCGCTTCCCACTCAATCACCAGCTGGGACGAGTTTGTTAAAGCGTTTTTGAAAAAATTCTATCCGAATCATAAGACCGCAAGGATTCGAAATGAAATCAACCAATTCTCCCAGCTTCCTTCTGAACCCTTCTGGAAGTGCTTTGACCGATACAAAGACCTTCTTGTTCAGTGTCCTCACCACGGTATAGAGAAATGGCAGCTCTGCCAAACCTTATACGAGGGACTGAACCCAGCAACGAAGCAGTTGCTGGAAACCATCTGTCAGGGCCACTTCTTATCAAAATCTGACGAGAAAGTGTGGCAGTTCTTTGACGACCTTGCGGAGCAAACGCTACAGTGGGAGAGCACCATACCGACTTCTTCTTCTTCTTCTACCTCCACTTCTACCGGTCAGTCTAGGGTAGGAATCCACCAACTTGACGTCTCTATTGCGATGAAAGCTGAAATGGCTGCTATAACAAGAAAGCTTGAAGCGATAGAAAGCAAATTCTCTGCTCCTGCCCCTGTTCTCCCCCTTCGTACCATCTGCGCTTATTGTTCCGATCCTTCTCACTTGACCGAAGAGTGTCCTTACAATCCACCCTCGCAAGGACAGGATCAAGTTAATGCTGCCTTCCAGCAAAGACCGAGGAATGATCCATACTCTTCCACCTACAATCCCGGTTGGAGGAACCACCCCAATTTCGCCTGGAATCAGAATCAGAATCAATTCCAAGGCAACAATTTCCAAAGGGCCCCTCCACCGCAACAACAAGCACAACAACAAACTCAGTATCAGCAGCCCTTCCAACCCCAACCTTTCCAAAATCAGACGAACAACTTTGCACCCAACAATTCTTTTCCACCAAACAAGTTTGTTCCGTCAAACAATGATAAGGTTTCCTCGCTCGAGCGAAGTCTGGAGGCGTTTGTTAAACAATCGACTCAATCCACCGCCAACATCCAGTCTTAGATTCAATCTTTAGTGCAACACACTGCCGCACACGGGCAAAGCATCAAGACCATCGAGGCCCAGATTGCACAGCTGAACGCGGCCTTAAGCGAGCGAGAGAAGGGGAAGCTCCCGTCCCAGCCACTCCCAAATCCCGGTCACCCACATAATGCACATGTTGCTCTTGAACAACAGAACCATAATGTGAGTGCCGTGACCACACTGAGATCGGGAAGGATGTTGCAAAACAACATTGGCAAACGGATCAACGATGACACCCCGGCCGCCGCGTCTTCTTCTTCTTCTTCTTCGTCTTCTGAGCCTATTCTCCGTTCTTCACAAGGCTCTCCTTCCTCTTCTTCTCTGAACGGACCCACTTCTCACTCCACGAAAACACCTATTCTGGGACCCGTTCCAACTCCACAATCTCCTCCTCCAGCATTAGACTCAACCAATTTTCAAAATGTTCCATTTCCAAACCGGTTGAGGTCTAACAAACAAAATCCACAAATTGAGAAGATTTTGGAGTTATTCAAGCAAGTTAACATTAACATTCCTCTTTTAGATGCTGTCCAACAAGTCCCGTCCTACGCGAAAATCTTAAAGGACTTGTGCACGAAAAAGAGGAAGTCTCAGGTACCCAAGAAAGTTTTCTTGGCTAGTGCTGTGAGTGATGCCCTTACCCAATCTTTACCACAAAAACGGAAGGACCCTGGCTGTCCTACGATTTCAATTACTGTTGGGGATAAGAACATCAACCGCACACTATTAGATCTTGGTGCCAGTGTTAACCTGCTTCCGTATTCAGTATACGAGCAATTAGGCGTCGGAGAGCTGAAACCCACGCACTGCACTCTCCAAATGGCCGACCGATCGATCACCCATCCTAGGGGTGAGCTAGAGGATGTGTTGATAAGAGTCGGGGACTTCATATTCCCCGTTGACTTCATTGTATTAGACACACAGCCTGTAGCTAACCCCCGGAATCAAATTCCGGTGATACTTGGTCGCCCATTTCTCGCAACCTCAAATGCTGTGATCAATTGTCGCAATGGTTCGATGAACCTCTCTTTTGGAAATATGACGATTGAACTCAACATTTTTAGGTTGGGGAATCAGCCCGCCGAACCTAATGCTCATATACTGGACGTCTGCTCGATCCAGGAGATCACCCCGGAAGAGTGTGAATTCGAGGAGCTTCTGTTTGAACACGATAATCTTGACGCCACTAGTGCGTTTCTCTTCGAACCTGCTGCTGTTTCTGCGCCCGACAACGACTACGAGTGTTTCACGTTTTCGAACAATCTTAGCTGCGCACAACCCGAGTTTGAATCCTTCGACTTTCCAGATGAGTTACCTGAACCATCCGACTCGGTTGCCTACATTCGCTTTGAGCCTTTGCTGGAGTTCTTTGAGTTCGAGACCTTTGCACCAATCTTGCCTTCTATCGTTTCACCTCCAACGCTCGAACTCAAGCCGTTGCCGTCTCACCTTAAGTACGCTTACTTAGGTGAGAACGAGACCCTCCCTGTCATCATCTCGGCTTCTCTAGCTCCCGAGCAAGAGAAAGCCCTTCTCGCGGTCTTGCACAGCAACCGGCAAGCTTTTGGCTGGTCCATGGCGGACATCAAGGGGATTAGTCCCCTCATCGTTGAGCATCACATTCATCTGATGGATGATGCCAAACCAGCCCGGGATCCACAAAGACGTCTTAATCCAGTCATGAAGGAGGCTGTGAAGAAGGAGATCGTCAAATGTCTAGATAGTGGTATCATTTACCCTATCTCTGATAGCCAGTGAGTTAGCCCCATTCACGTTGTCCCCAAGAAGTCGGGCATCACGGTCATAACCAACGAGGCGAATGAGTTAATCCCTACTCGCACCCAAACTGGGTGGCGAGTTTGCATTGATTACAGAAAACTCAACGCCGCAACACGGAAAGACCACTTTCCGCTACCTTTCATTGACCAAATGCTTGAACGATTGGCCGGACATGAGTACTATTGCTTTCTAGATGGCTACTCTGGCTATAATCAAATTCCCATCGCCGAAAAAGACCAGGACAAGACCACTTTCAGTTGTCCTTTCGGCACGTTTGCATATCGACGCATGCCCTTTGGGTTATGCAATGCGCCCGCTACCTTCCAGTGGTGTATGATGGGAATTTTCTCTGACATGGTGGAAAAATTTCTGGAGATTTTCATGGATGACTTCTCCATCTTCGGCGACTCCTTCGACGAGTGTTTGCTGCATCTTGACGCTGTCCTTACCCGATGTAAGGACAAGAATCTCACTTTGAACTGGGAGAAATGCCACTTCATGGTGCGCGAAGGTATTGTCTTAGGACATATCATCTCGCAAAATGGCATAGAGGTTGACAAAGCAAAGATTGAGGTCATTTCCAATCTGCCTCCTCCCCGATGCGTCAGAGATATCCGAGCCTTCCTTGGCCATGCCGGTTTCTATAGACGGTTTATCAAGGACTTTAGCAAGATTGCTAGGCCCTTGACTCTTTTGCTGGCCAAGGACACACCATTCGACTTCAGCTCGAGCTGTGTGACTGCATTCGAGTCACTGAAACGCTCACTCACTTCTGCTCCCGTTCTTTCTTCACCTGACTGGACGCACCCATTCGAGATTATGTGCGATGCATCCGACTTTTCCATCGGTGCTGTCCTTGGACAGCACATCAACAAGATGCCGCACATAATCTATTACGCGAGCCGAACCCTGAACGACGGCCAACTCAATTATACAACAACTGAGAAGGAATTCTTAGCTGTTGTATTTGCTTTAGAAAAGTTCAGGCCCTACCTCATCGGCTCTCCAGTCATTGTCTACACGGACCATTCAGCTCTGCGCCATCTTTTTGCGAAGAAAGATGCAAAATCTCGGTTAATACGTTGGATCCTCTTGCTTTAAGAGTTTGACCTTGTCATTAAGGACAAACGAGGATGTGAAAACGTAGTTGCCGACCATCTCTCACGACTTCCTTCTTCGCCTTCGCTTCCAATTCCGATTAACGACGTTTTCCCGGATGAACAACTCTTGACAGTATCGTGCGAACCCTGGTTCGTAGATATTGTGAACTATTTGGCCACGGGATTACTACCGACCGAATGGTCAAGTCAGGACAGACTTCGCTTCTTATCCCAAGTAAAACACTTTTACTGGGACGAACCCTACTTGTTCAAGTACTGTCCCGACCAGATTATTCGTCGGTGTGTCCCTGATGAGGAATTCAAGAGTGTGCTGTCATTTTGCCACGATCAAGCGTGTGGCGGGCATTTTGGGCCCAGAAAGACAGCTGAGAAGATCTTGCAATGTAGTTTCTACTGGCCACAACTCTTCAAAGACGCTCACGACTATTGCAAGACTTGCTCCCGGTGCCAACACATGGGCCGGATATCCCGGAGAAACGAGATGCCACTCCAACCGATCTTGGTTGTAGAGATTTTCGATGTTTGGGGGATAGACTTCATGGGGCCGTTTCCCAGCTCTTTTGGGAACTTGTACATCCTTCTAGCGGTTGATTACGTCTCTAAATGAGTCGAGGCTGTGCCCAGCCGGACTAACGACAACAAGGTTGTCGTTAGGTTCCTTAAAGAAAACATTTTCTCACTGTTTGGGCACCCCCGAGAGATCATTAGCGACAATGGAAGCCATTTTTGCAATAAAACTTTCGAAGCCTTAATGCGGAAATACTCTATTAATCATAAGCTTTCTACGCCCTACCACCCCCAAACCTGCGGGCAGGCCGAAGTTTCAAATCGGCAAATCAAGCAGATACCGGAGAAGACGGCTTCTAAGAACCGTAAGGATTGGTCTCTGAAACTCACTGATGCCCTTTGGACATTTAGAACCGCTTATAAGACCGACCTTGGCATGTCTTCCTATCAGCTTGTGTACGGAAAAGCCTGCCACCTTCCTGTCGAAATAGAGCATCGCGCATTTTGGGCGATAAAGGAGCTGAATCTGTCTCTTGAAGATGCGGGCAGCCATCGGAAGCTGCAGCTGAACGAACTGAACGAGCTTAGGGATGAGGCTTACGATAACGCGGTTGTCGTTAAGAATCGAACGAAGGTGTTTCACGATAAACACCTTTTGCGCAAAACCTTCGTACCTGGTCAGCAGGTACTGCTTTACGACACCCGACTTCACTTCCATCCTGGAAAGCTCAGATCTCGCTGGAAAGGGCCGTATTTTGTGCGGAATGTGTATCCTCAGGGCGCTGTGGATTTGGAGAATCCAAAGGACGGTTCACTTTTCAAAGTAAACGGACACCGATGCAAACCGTACCTTAGTGCTGAACCAACAGAGGAGCTCCTGTTCTTACAGGAGCCGGTTTACCCTGCATGATCTTCCTCTGCCTACCTCCAAACTTCGGTTATCCAGCCAAGAACAGTGGACACTGTTCCAAATAAGTTTGGGGGTATGTACAAACCATTTTGTATATATTTGTGTATATTCTTTTTCTTCTCTTTAAAAAAAAACAAATAAAAATTTGTGTCTCGCTAACCGACAATTTTGACCCTTCAAATGATCTCTTCATGCAATGACAGTGAGGACACTGTCCAGTTTAAGTTTGGGGGTAAACTCGGTACGCATTTCTTACCTTCGCATTTATATGTATATTTTGCATCTGCATATTAAATCCATAAAATCCATAAAAATCTGAAAATTTTCTAAAAATATAAAAACTTTTTTGTCAAGTTAGCTTATGAAAGAACTCTGATTCAACATTCGACGGTTTTTGTTTAAAAAATAGGAATAACTAAATCTTATGTTGGATTTTGAAAACCTGAAAGATAACTCTCCTTTGAAGTTAACTATAGCTGATATACGTCTTTACATCACACTACACGTGTCGTAAGATTTTGGGAATTAGATGACAAGTCTTTCATGTTTAAACTTTTAAATAGATAAATGATTTTCTGAGGATCAAATAGGTTTGTTCTGAAATAAGTAATGTCAAGAATAGTTTATGAAGTAAAGCGAATATGAAGGAATGTTATTGATGCCGTAATTGGAGCTAAGTCTGAAAAATAACCCATCTGAAAATTGATTGGAATGATTACACACCAAACCCACTAAACACGTCTTTTATCCAAAAAAAATAATTGAACTGCCGGTTATATTTCCGTTCGTATTAAATCATCTGATTTTCACGCCAAACTGTCTTTTGTTTTTGGACCTAGGTAACTTGAGTAATTAAGTCCGCTGGGGTGTTTCTACACCTAATGCCCTAAAATCAACTGGTTTGGGTGCATTGGCCCAAAGCTCGCTAAGAAGCCTAGAAAGTCCAGTTTTAAAACAAAATCAAGCTAGTGTTCTCTCCGAGTTAAAATTCCTAACGGTTCTTTGTGTGAGAATAATCTTGATAAAAGACAGGCTTTTATAAAAATTTTAGCGGAGATATGAAGGTTTTATTCTATGATAAAGACTATTGCACGTTCACAAGGTGTGTATGAAATGAAAACAAGAAAAAGGTGGAGGGAAAAATACGACTTAGTTTCCTGTTATGGAAGATAGAAATTCTGAAGTTGAAACCTTACTGGAAAACGAAACTTGAAAAATGCTTAACTCTTTATAAAACTTATGTGATCCTTTTAAAATTTTTATCTAGGCTTTATTGTGCGACATGATGACTTTAATTGATCCTTCTGGAACTTAACGACACTATTTGCACTGCACGTAAAGACATATAAAATCTGTAGTTAAATAAGAAGCGAGGTGTGAAAAATAAAGGTTCGATAGTCTAGACTTAGGATTATAGAATTGTTATTTTCTAAAACAAAACTTTAGGGTTTGAATCTTAGTCATTTTACAAACCAACTTGACCGGATTTTGTGGGTAGTATCCGCTGAAAACCCTCAGGAGATAGCACTCCTCCTACTAGGGACACCTAGAGGTTTAACGGCTTGTTGCACATGCTCAGTGCAATCGCGTTCCCTGCGAAAGTGAGGTTAGGATTTTATTTTTGTGAATAAATGGGCTTTGCTCGGGACGAGCAAATGATAAGTTGGGCGGTATTTGTTCATATCAGATTTTTGCATTTTCATACCGCCCAATTTTTGTCACATTGCATATCGGTAGATACTCTTGAGCCGTGTTTGCTAGTCAATTGCAGGATACAGGTTCTCGGTTCTAAAACGGTGAAATTCATGGAAAACACGACAAAATCTGGGTTCCTTCCAACCACAGATAAAACACGGTCTCCGCTCTTCATCCGTATGTTTCCAGATACCAGTTTAGGAAGACAAAATGTCAAATCAATGTCAGTCTCATGCACAAGGCTCAATAGTAGCACAAAATCCAAGAGATCTACGCGGAGCTCGAGGCAATCATGACAAAATCTTGACAAAAAGTCCACCTTTCCCTCAACAGAAATTCTTGAAAAATCGTGGAGCCAAATTGAGAAAATACATATGCCAGAATAATGTACACAGCAAACCAGGAAAACCCAAAAAAGCAGATGCCCTAACTCACTTATAGGGCCGCGGATCCGCGGCCAAAGTGGGGTCCAGGCCGCGGATCCGCGGTCATACTGGCGCCGCATGCGCAGGGATTTTGGGGGTATTTTTGTCTTTTCGTTTTTGTTCTGGTGGTTGCCCTAGGTTTCCATTCTCCAGCCTATAAATAGCCCAGAACTTTGTGAAGGAAAGGGTCCATTCTTGTATTTTCATTTTGCTAAGTGTAGTTGTGTTTCTTCTTCCTCTTCTCACCTCTTCTCCATTAAACTTGTAGTGAGCTCATGAGTGAAGAGTGATGAATAAAGAAGAACCATTTATTATCATGCTTGTCTCTTTATCTTGTTAATTATTGTAACTTTAATTTGTTAAGTAGTTGTTGTTATTTCCTTGTTGTTTCTTTCTTCTCTCTTTTTCTTTATCCTTACATACGACAATGATGCTTACGCTCGATCCTCGCCAAGGTGAGGTCGCAAATAGCTAGTCGTATTCTTCTCATCTCTTTCTTTCTATCTTCCTCTTTTGTTTTGTTTTATATTTTCGTATTATGATGTGTGAGTAGTTCATTCTTGTTAGGGTAGGATAAGGGATGTTTGAGAGAAGGAAATCTTTCTCACTCTTTCCTTGCCCAACAGCTTAAATCGACTCCCGTTAATTGAACCACAATCCGCTCCTTACGGCACCCTATCCTACATGATAGCGGTGATTCCGTAGTGAGACCGGTTGTGGTTGAATTAAACGGAGGTTATGGCTAAGAGCCAAGAACGGACGGACAAGCACCAAAAGGAAGGACTTACGTTGGAAAGCCTAGCTTATACTCGCAAGTTCCTTCCTAGTCGTGCTAATCCCTGTTGTTGCCGATTACCGTAACACCGATATTAAGAGGGGCAACGAAAGATGTGGAGACTCCTAACTCAAACTAACATAATCCTAACCCTAACAAGCTCGCTTTAAATATCAACTCAACACTTAGATAATCACAAACAAAATCTGAACAACCGGACTTAACTCGTTAAAACACATTGAAAAAGACTCCCATCTCCCTGCGGACGACCCGTACTCAACCGGCTAGCTACAAGCGAAACTGTCTTGATTGCGGTATTTAAAACTAAACATGAACACGCACGAATCCTAGCAATCAAGGAATCACCCTAACTTTGCTTGGAACCAATCACAATCTCAAAACACGGTTCCAAACCAAAACAATTTCCAAGGGGCCCTCCACCACAACAGCACGCACAACTTCAATTGAGTCAGCACCCCATCCAAGCACATAACTTTCAAAATCCGGTCAACACACCTGCACTGTCTAGTCCTTTACAGTTGACCGGTACTGATGATTCCTCTTTATTTGCACAATACATGAATTTGGTCTTAACAAATATCATGCAAGTTTCGGCTGAAATGAAGTCTTCTGTCGATAAAATTGAGAAAAACTCTGCGTCCCAAAGCGAGAGTATTAAATCGATGGAAGAAGAAATTGCACGATTAAAAGACGAAATGAGTGCAAGAGAGAAAGGGAAACTTCCAGCTCAACCTTTGCCCAATCCTGGCTATTCACATCTTGTGAATGCAATTACGTTGAGATCTGGAAGAGTGCTTGACACTCACGTTGGGGAAGAGTTTGATGATACTGATAAATCAATCAATAACACCCCGGCTGAGACCTTTCCTTCCACTCCTACTTCTAATTCTGACCCCAGTTCTTCTACCCCACCACCTTCTTGCGAGCCTATTCTTCGTTTCCCACAAGGCTCACCACCTCAGCCCATCTCTTCAAGTCTACCACCGACGATCCCCAACTCTATTCTGGGATCGGGTCCACACACACTTCCTTCTCCTATGATGGACCCAGCGCTTATTGCTAAAGCAACTTATCCTAATCGGTTAAGGGCTAACACATCGAGTCCACATATGGAGAAGATTATGGACATTTTAAAGCAAGTTAACATCAACATCCCTCTCCTATATACTATCCAACAAGTTCCATCCTATGCGAAAACTCTTAAGAACTTGTGCACTAGGAAGAGGAAGACTCAAGTGCCCAAGAAGATATTCATGGCAAAAACAGTAGACACGGCTTTCCCCCAACAATTACCGAGGAAATGTAAGGATCCTGGATATCCTACTATTTCCATTTCTATTGGAGGAAAACACATCAACCGTGCTCTACTAGACCTTGGCGCTAGTGTTAACTTGCTTCCATACTCTGTTTATGAGCAACTAGGGATCGGAGAGTTGAAACCAGCCCATTGCACTCTCCAGATGGCTGACCGATCAATCACCAAACCTAGAGGTGAACTGGAGAATGTGTTAATAAAAATTGGGAAATTTATTTTCCCTATGGACTTTATTGTAATTGATACACAGCCTGTAGCGAACCCACGGAATCAAATTCCGGTGATTTTAGGTCGCCCCTTTTTGGCCACTTCCAATGCTATAATCAACTGTAGAAATGATTCTATGACACTATCTTTCAGGAATAGGTCAATTGAGCTGAATATTTACAAGTTGTGAAGTGTACCCTCCGAACCTACTGCTGAGGTCTGTTCTGTCGACTTAATGGATGTCGACAGCAGCGAATTTGATGATCCTCCGGATACCGATCTTGACTCTTTTCATACGTTGTTATTTGATTCAACTATGTATCATACACAAACGGACTCTTCCACCGAGATGCCCGGGTCAACAATTAACACCGATTATGAACTGTTTTTAGAGTCTGAAGATCACCCCGCGATTTGTGATGACATTATTCATCGGGGTATGGATGGAACTTTTGAGGAAATCTTCGCTGATGAACTCGCATTTTCAAATGACACGGGTGTTGAGATGAATCATCTCCCAATCAATGAAATTGAACTTCCACCCGTTCTTCTGAACCGTAAAAAGAATGCGAGTAATCCATCACATGCACTGCATCGTCTCTCCAAAATGAGACGCACACACATTCTATTCCACTACTTAACATTTCCCCACTTCTTCTTCCACCAACCAGAGCACTGCATTGATAAAATTTTTGAATGGTTGGTGTTAACATTCGGTCTTTGCAAAGCTTGGCATCGACCATTGATTTTTGACCCCCTCATATGATTTTCAAAAATTAACATTGCATAACTCAAGTTTGGGGGGGGCATTTTTTCTCGCTCTTGAAAAGAAAATTTTTACAAAATAATGAGCCAAAATTAAGTTTGGGGGAGGTTCTTCACTTAAATATTTTGCCCCCTTTAATAAATTTCCTCCCAGGCTTACAGGTTTTTCGAGAATTAGCAGATGGAAACAGTGAGGACACTGTTGAAAATAAGTTTGGGGGAGGTTTGTGCTTATTTTCGCATCATTTGCATCATACTTTGCATAAGCACAAAACATTTTTTTAAAAAAAAAACTATAAAAATTTAAAAAAATTTCATAAATATAAAAATATTTTTATACATAAATAAGATAATAAAAGTTTAGATAATGAAAAATTACATCCATATGATTAGAAAAATTTAAGAAAACTAAGAAAATTAGAAGTTTTCTTATACGAACTAGTAATAAGTAATTATGAGCCATTGTCCCAAGGGTTAGTAAGATGAAGGACGTCACTAATCTGAGGATAAAAATAAGTCTGAAAAATAGTTTCTATTCTGGAAGCCAAACATTTTGAACGTTGATACCGTGCTATTCGCACTTACACACGTCTTGAAGCCCGGGATAGTAGAGGATACCTTGAAATACTCTTGTCTTAAAGCCGATGTATGAAGGAAATAAAAAAAAATGAAGAAAATATAAAATGGTGAGAAAAATGGACACTGGTTTTGTTATCACCAAGGGCAATAAAAAAATATATAGCGAGGGTGCCTCTTCATCTAGTGCCCTAAGGCCAACTGGTCTGGGAGTCACTGCTATGCCTGAGGTGGTGCAAGACGAGAAAAATACACCAAATAAGCAAGCACATGAGTAATCGGTCGGTTAGTACCTCAAGAAGTATTAACGGTCGCAGGAAAGTGTGTGAGCAATCTCATCTAAATATTCATTAATTAAAAAGTACTGAGGCTGATGGGCAAGAGTATGATAGCTTGAATTGAATTCTCCGGATGTAGGGATGTCCTGTACACACACGCAGGGTTATATGATCGATGTTCTGAAGAAAGATAGGAATGAAAAATAAGACGATGTTTTATTGAGGGAGGGCGTGATTTCCGACATCTTTTCATGACTATTAAGATAGGGCTCATGACAACCGAAAAGCTAGCTTAGTTGGAAACCCTAATTTTCAAAGTCTTTCTTTTACAATTCCTTTCTTTAAATGTAAATTTCATGATCTTTGTTTTATTATTGGATTTTTTGGGTGCAATCCGCTGAAAACCCTCAGGAGACAACACTCCTCCTACTAGGGACACCTAGAGGTTTAAAGGCTTGTTGCACGTGCTCAGTGCAATCGTGTTGCCTACGAAAGTGTGCTAGTTAGTTTTTCTCTTTCTTTATTTCTCCTTCTCTTTTTAATAAAAAGTTCGCTCGAGACGATCGAAAATAAGTTTGGGGGAATTTGATCAGTCGAAAATACTGCATTTTTAACATGGCAATTTCCCTATATTTTGCACTCATCTAGAAGTGTTCGGCATTCATATTACACATATTAGCAAATCAGTCGTATAATATCAGATTGCATGTGTTAGACTCTCAAACCGACATTTCTGAGGGAATTGTGTGTTTATCATGGCATCGCATCATTCCTATATTGCGCAACACTTGTTTCGAAGTCTGTGCAGGTAAATCCAGAAGAATGGCCAAATTTGTCAAATTGCTGATAAAAAATACGCCAACTCAATGACTTCAGATCTGGAAGTAATCTGGAAAGCATTTTGAGAATCAACATATCATATACATACCCCAAAGGAATCCCAAAGAAACAGAAGAAATATGGCACTGTGTCCTTGTCACGTGACCGCGGAGCCGCGACATAAGCTGGCACGTGCCGTGGATCCGCGGCGGTACTACCACGTCAGCGCACCATTTTTTGTGCAAAACTCTTATATCAGGGCCCACATTCATTTCAGATATGTCAAATTCCAGAATTCTCTCGAAGCTTCTTCCAGATCAGCAAAGATGATTAATTAAGCTAATCCTAATTAAGCTTCTAACTAACATCTTCTAGAAGCCTCTCTAGCTAACTAACTTTTGGAGGGAAATTCAAATCTCCTCAACAAACTTTTCGAGGGAAACTTAAAATTCAAATCCTAGATCTAGGGTTTTGATGTCTATAAATAGGAGCCTAGATCTAAGGGTTGAGGTTGTTCTTTAGTGGTTCATTTAATTCATTAGTTCATTCTTTACTCTCTCATCTTCTTCCACAAGTCTAGTGATAAGACTTGTGCGAAACCCTAACCCTAATTCCAATCCAAATTCAAGATCCCGAGTACCAATCAAGCGAGAAGCCCTTCAACATTTTAGGAGCGGAGCCGATCTCCAATCGAGCAAGTGATCCAAGCCGATCCGCGACTCAAGGAGCCGAGTGAAGCTAAATCAACGATCGAGTTCTTCCTCTTGTAGTTCTTGAGCGATTGTAATGAAATTGTTGTTATAAATGAAAGGTGAAATTCTTTAATCTTGCTTTCTTTAAATTCTTGCATCATGATTCGATCTCAATTTGTAATTGTAGTTCGTGTTGTGATGTTCGAGTAAAACTCCGCTCGTAAAGGAGTCGAGACGATCAATAGAATGATGATGTAACAAATCTTAAAACGATTTTTAAGTCCTATGAGTTTTGTAAACCTTAGCAAGTTCAAGAATCGATGACCTAGATTCGTTGCGATGCTTTCTTGATTGTGATCGCTCGAAATTAGGGATCTACGATCGTTTCTTGAAATTACTAGAGGCTAGAATGTGAATGATATCGACGAAGGAACAAGGGATAAATGATGAAACCCTAGTTTCACTAGAAATCCCTAATTCTCGTCAATCATCATCGATCTAGTATCAATTCATCGAAGGATAAGAATACGTCATCTTGAGATTACATTACATCTATAGATCCGATCGATTCCTATGAGCCTCATTTAGATTCTTGATATTTGGTTGGAAAAATCATCAAACTCTCAATTCTTGATTCTATCTTTTTCTTGTTATTAGATCTAGATTTTCTAATTCTTGAACTTCAAATATAAATCATGAATTGTTTTCTTTTCTTTTCTTTAAAGTTTCGACTCATCTAATTCAAAAGACGAACGATTACACTTTCCCTGTGGACGATCCACACTCACTAACGATCTACATCTGACACCATAGTTGATTGCGGTCAAATTATTTTTTGGTTGTGATTTCTTTACAATTTTCATACCACACAATCCGAAATCGTTATTCAATCACATGAGAGAATGGCCAAGTCCAAGTCAAGGCAAACCCTCCATTTCTCTCTCTTCACCATACCTCAATATTCTATTCTAACCCTTTTTCTTTTCCTTTCTTTTCTTCTCTAATTCCTTCTCACATCAATTGTAAACCCAAAGAACCATGGTAGAAAATGCACAAGTGTAAATAAAAAGACAAGGTGCATACTTTGCACAAAACAAGCTTAAACGCGATTAGCGATTTTTAATCGCGATTAGCACTGAATTAACATATAATTAATCATAAAAACAAAAAATGGCATAATTCACATAAAACACCCTCTTTTAGTAATTCTATAATTTTCCAAATTTTCTCCCATTTATCGGTATTTAATTATACCGAAATATTAAAATATTCATTAAAATTAATATTAAATTATAAAAATTCCCAAAAATAATATTCTATTTTTTTTTTTGAAATGTTACAGTTGACTTGAGGATGACATGTTATAGATATTGTATCGTATGGGATACTTTTGAGGCGGGATCAGCGGCTGTTATATATATATATATATATATATATATGTATGTATGTATATATATATGTATGTATGTATGTATATATATATGTATGTATGTATGTATCGATTCAGATGTTAGGCGGTTTCCTTATCTTTCGATCGGCCTTTTAGTTTAGCCCTGCAGTTTACTTGTAAATGATAGATTAGATTCGATTCATACCTATTTCAAACACTAACAAATCGTGAGTATTTTTAGAGATAGGCCAAGGGATTCTACGGATATTTCAAAGGACGTACATTTTCTTAAAAACACCGTAGTCCTTATTTTCTAAACACACGATTCATATTATTTCAAATGGAAAAACTGGACGACTCATACTTAGGCATATGTAGATTCGTTATCATTATATTTGATATTCAGCTCCAGCATATTAATGTTGTTCGCTTCGCATCGCATGCTTATATTGTGTTTTCATATACCATTATTGATATCATGCCGTCAGGACACCGGCACCATTACCGATAATGCGTATGTTCCACATACACTTACTTGCCGGCTCACACACATTACATCATCATCGGTAATTGCCATGTCACGTACACTTTAGAGAATACTATTTCATTGACATAGCTTGTTAGCTGATAGTTTCGACATGATATTAGTGTACTTGCCTTATATGCCAGTTTAGACATTGCAGTTATTACTTGCTACTTCATGCATATTATTAGTCACTGTTATGCAGTATTATGGAGTTTTATGCCTATATTCACTGTTTACGTGCTATTGATGATTCGATTTCGGATTTTCATGAGATTTCCTTGATTTGGGGGAAAACCGCAAGAATATATATAAACTTCTTTCTCTCTCTCTCTCTCTCTCTTTTTAAAATGAAAAGTGCGGTTTTCTCATGATGTATGAGTCGTCCACCATAATGTTTTCTCGGTTATGAGACGGATTTCGAGACCCGATTCGAGGAGTTGGATGAACCGTCTGCGGGTACATGGTGGATCGGGTAAGGTACCCCGGGGCAAGAAGATCGAGTTGTAGACGATGAGCCCAGCAGGGGCAGACTGCCTACTGGTGATTTTACCTGACGCGTCGGATATCCGGAGGATACCTTCGTGGTCGTGTGATTGAAGTTAGGGGCCGATCCAGACTTGACGGTGCCCTAGATATTGAGATTGAGACACTGAGATTTTGAGATATTGAGGTATTGAGATTTGATGATACAGGCCAGTCCGGATAGCCGGAGCCTGAGATATTGAGATATTGGGATTTATGTTTTGTGTCGATGCTAGGCACTGTTTATGTTGTTTTCCTTGATGATACCTCGTTTTAAAATCTCACTTAGTTATGAAAGCAGTTCTTCATTTACATGTATTCTGTTTTCATGCATTCATACCTCATTAATATGATATGTTGCTACATGAGGCGCTGACACGAGCACTCGGTATTACACTTGGGTTAGATGTTTACCTTTGCCACCTCTTCATGCTTCGGACTTTATCATTTGAAGATTATACATACTGATCGTATGACCTAGGATTGCGTCATACATACGATTTCTGCTTTGTGATATTTTCTACTTACGAGTTGGTAACTCACCCCCGTTATGCCACAGTTTCTTGCAGGTTTTGCCGTACAGGTTCCGTTACGGCTTTGCTGGCACCCTGCTTCCTTTCTGGGTGATTGCTTTGGTAGGTGGGTTCACTTGTATCATGACCACTATTGTACCTTTATTTTATTCAGTTGTATCTAGTGACTCCATCAACTAAACTAGTATATTTATTCAGATTTAGAGACCAGTGATGTATATTCTTTCCACCTTAGAGTCGTGCGTTGTATTATTATGGATTTCATGTTGTTTTGAGTTTCCTTTTGAGTTTTGATCCTCGCCCTTCGGCGTTGTATACTATATTTCCTGTGTGGTTTGTCCGTCGATTGACGAAGAGCTAGCTCCCGCTTGGGGATGCCTTTTATCATCGATGCATATATTTATCATGTTGTACCCCGTTCGGGGCCAGTATTTACAAAGGAAACTCTGCCGAAATTTTTAGAAAAGACTTGTGATTTTAAAATACATATTCGGCTTATGTTGCTAAACTACTTGATTTAAATTGGTTTTTCCTTCACTCTACTGCTTTACTTGGTTTGGATTTCTGGGTTTTGGCTTACTTAGATAACGTATACCTCGAGACGTTTCATAATTTAAGTGCCGGTCATGTTCCATACTTTTCGGGTCATGACAATTAAGCTCTGGTGGTCTGTGAAAATCTGACACGACTCTTCGTACAAGTAGTGTCTCCAAATCTTTAGCGCAAGACCACCGTGGACATCTCCAGATCTTGAGTGGGATAATTCTGCTTTTACTTCCTACAACTGTCGGGGAGCATAAGAGATAACTCTATCATTCTGCATCAATACATAATCGAGCCCCACTCACGAAACATCACAATAAACGACAACATCGCGTGATCCAGAAAACAAAGATAGAACTGGTGCAGTCGTCAACCAAGTATTCAACCACTGAAAACTCAGCTCGCATGCCTCAGTCTAAAGAAAAAGGAACTCCCTTCCTATCTGGTCAGTCCGGTCAACGGTGCAGCGATACTCAAAAATTCCTGCACGAAACGGCGGTAAAAACCGGCTATGCCCAAAAAGTTGCGGACCCCTGCCACTGATACAGGTCTGGGCCAAAGCTGTACGGCCTCGATCTCCATCGAGTCCATACGAATACCGTCTCCCATAACCACATGACCTAGGAAGTCAACACAATCAAGCCTGAAGGAACACTTCAAGAATTTAGCAAGCAGCTGGTGCTCTCCCAATATCTACAAAGCAATCCTCAAGTGCTGTTCATGTTCTTCACAAATCTTGGAATAGACCATAATGTCATCAATAACATAACAATAAACTGGTCGAGGAACGACCTGAAAAAAACTGGTTCATCACATCCACGAATGCTGCTAGGGCATTAGTGAGTCCAACGACACCACCAAACACTCATAAAGCCCATAGCGCGCAAAAAATCAGTCATAGGAATGTCGTCATTTCGAACCCGCAACTGATGATGACCTGATCCCAAATCAAACTTAGAAAAATGTCACGCATCCTGGAGCTGATCAAAGAAATCGTCAAGGCGAGGTAAAAGATACCTATCCACACCGTAACTCTGTTCAATTGACGATCATTCAATGCACAACCTCAAACTGCCGTCCTTCTCCTTGACGAACAGAACAGGAGCTCCCTAAAACAAAACACTTGGACATACAAGTCACCCTATCTAGCAACACTGCAGCTGACCCTTAAGCTCCCTAAGCTCTGCCGGCTCATCTGGAACAACGTCGGAAAACTGTCGCATGATAGGAACCCGGTCCAACGAATCCACTGTGGCTCCGGTACCACGAATGAAAGCCAAGAATCATCGGCATACTCTTCTCAAAAGCCGACTAGCGAAAAAGGTTGAAATCAAGCTGTGAGGGGCGACACCACGGTCCCCCTGCACAAGAAGAACTGACTTTCCAGGAAAATAAAACCTGACTATTTTCTCACGGTAGTTCACAGACGTATAGCATGTAGCTAACCAGTCCATGCCCAGGAGAATGTCAAATCCAACATCTCTGGAAGGATCACATCGACGGACGAATCTCTATCACCTATCCGATTGGCACATGACCGAAACACGTGTCGCGCAACAAAAGAATCGCTAACAGGAGTAAACACAACAAACGACTGTCTAGCATACACGACTCTCGGCCCAACCACGGCACGAAGTGTGTAGAACAAACGAGTGCATAGATCCTAAATTAAAAAAAACATGCGCATCAGAAGATCATGCGAAAAGATTACCTGAAAACTCTGCATTGGACGCCCGCGCATCCCGATGAGTAGAAGCAAATGCTCGTGCCTGCACTCTACCTGCAACTAGCTGTCCTCCTCTTCTGACTTCCTGTACTCTCGGAACAAACCCTCCGCGATCATGACCTCTCTGAACAAAAGTCTGACGCGGATCCACAACAGGCGCAAAAGACGACTCTCCCTGAGGTGAAGGTGATAAGGTAACATATGGTACTGCTGCCCTCCTATGGCGTACCAAGGTACAATTCCTGATGAGGTGATTGAAACTCCCGCACCGGAAACATCTATATGATGGCTGCTGATCCACCTGGGGATAAGAGCTAAACGACAGTCCTCGTCCCAATCCTCGGCTACTCCCGTGACGTGCAAGAAAACTGTCGTGGCGACTAAGCATCTGTCTTTGGGCTGATACACCTGTACGAGTCCTCCTTGGTTCCGGAACTCCCTGTTAGTTATATGTATGCCCTAGAGGACATTACTGAACATACGATGTATATTGTAGTGGATGCTTGGACATATATATGGAGGACTTTCTTGCTCGACATGATAATATGCTATCTGGTTGCTCTTTATCTTAACATGTACGCTGATTATCTCTATGTTACATGTTGATAAAGCCCTTCGGATGAGTACTTGACTACCAGGATTATGATGCTGATCATACTAGTGGGGATAGTGTAGTCGCTAAGTACATCCTTCAAATGTTCCTAGTCGTAGGTGTATCGAGACAGGGCATCGATATACCAGAGTAGACTAGCGTATAGCTTCTCGACCCATGTAGATGGGGGATGTATGATCCCATATCCATTGGTGTTTGACATCAGTGACAGTATACGGGTGCTCAGTGGAGATTGGGTACAATGGACGGACTCGCCGAGAACTCCCAGATGGTATTATACCTAATGTCAGATGGCAGTTCTCTGGTGACACTGGTACAGGTTAGTCTGTAGACCCGACATAGTCATCTAGTCTTGTGTGATTCCCACTGTGCTTTGATTTCCACCTTACCACGTTCAAGAGAATGTGCAAAAAGGTGGCTTTTGGGTACAGTCCCGAGTCACATGGAGGCAATGAGCGATAGGAGAGGTTTCGTCTCTCCCGGTATTGGGGTTGATGTTGCGCTGTGCTCGATTGGCTATAACAGGAAGTCCTTGGCCAAGGCTGCTTCAGAGATATACCGGTAAGTGTTATCAGAAGTTTCTCGACCCGTTATGAGCTTCATATCGACACGACTTATCGAGTTACTTGGGTCTGACGTTTACCACCCCTAGACGAGATATGCGACATATCAGACAAAGAGACCGGTCTGTACGGTAGTGTTACTGATTGGATTCGCAGGAGTGTGAGCAGGCCTGCTTGTTGATCTTCTGATCGCTCAATACCCGGGTGGCCGTTACGTTTAGCAGACCGCTTGCGGCTTGTGGGTGTTTGATATGATCATCACCTACTGCCGGCGTATTGACGAGTCTTTAGAGTCCTACACAAGGGTTTCCTGGCTCAAGCGAAACGGAGTAGGAGAACATATGTGATATGTGTTAGTTATATGTATGCCCTAGAGGCCATTACTGTTCATTGGATGTATATTGTAGTGGATGCTAGGACATATTTAGGAATGACTTTCTTGCTCGACATGATAGTACGCTATCTGGTTGCTCTTTATCTCAACATGTATACTTTCTGTCTCTCTGATTACATGTTGATAAAGCCCTTAGGATGTGTACTCGACTTTCAGGACTATGATGCAGATCATACTAGTGGGGCCTGGGTAGTCAGTGAGTACATCCTTCATTGTTCCTAGTCGTGGGAATATCGAAACGGGGCATCGATATTCCAGAGTAGACTAGCGTATATCTTCTTGACCCATGCGATGAGCGATGGATGATCCCATATCCATTAGTGTTTGACATCGAAGATGGTATGCGGGTGCTCAGTGGAGACTGGGTACACTGAACGGACTCGCCGAGAACTCCCAGATGGTATTATACCTCACGTCAGATGGCAGTTCTCTGGTGACACTGGTACAGCTTAGTCTGTTGACCCGAGATCGTCATAGAGTCTTGTGTGTCTCCCACTGTGCTTTGATTTCCACCCTACCACGGCTCTACTGAGTCGTGCAAACAGGTGGTTTTTGGGTACAGTCCCGATTCACATGGAGGCAATGAGCGATAGGAGGGGATTCGTCTCTCTCGGTATTGGGGGTTGATGTTGCGCAATGCACGACTGGCCATAACAGGAAATCCCTGGCCAGGGTTGCTTTGATATACTGGTAAGAGTTATCAGTAGTTTCACGAATGTTATGGACCTCAAGTCGGCATGACTTATCGAGCTATTGGGGTCTGACGTTTACCACCCCTAGGCGAGATATGCGACTTATCAAACGAACAGACCGGACTGTACGGTAAGTGTTACTGGTCGGATTCACAGGAGTGTGAGCGGGCTTGCTCGTCGATCTTCTGATCGCTCAATACCCGGGTGGCCGTTACGTTTAGCAGACCGCTTGCGGCTTGTGGGTGTTTGATATGATCATCATCTGCTGCCGGCGTATTGACGAGTCTTTAGAGTCCTATACAGAGGTTTCCTAGCTCAAGCGAAGCGAAATAGGAGCGCATATGAGATATGTGCGGGACCGAGAATGATACCAGTATGTGATACTGTATTTGATTCTCGCGATTTGTGACATTGATCGGTTATATACGATATAGCCGGGTTATCGGATCAAGTGTTGATTCGATAAGTTGTTACTGTTGATATTAGTCGGTTATATGCGATATGACCGGATCATTAAATCAAATGTTGATTTAATGATTTAATGCAAAATTATATATTTGATATATTACTTTGCATTAACTAGTATTAGTTCACTTTAAATGGATTTTCTCACTCGGATGTGCGCATTGCATATGCGATATGATTTTGTGCACTTGTTTGTATCATGGTTGATGATGCATGCCTACTAGGTTAGGTGCAAAGAATTAAACCATGGTTAACTAAATGATTAGAGTTTTATTTTCTTAAATTATTCATTTATTCCTTTTTGGAAATTATTTTGCATAAGAAGAATTGGTGGCTTTCTTTTATTCTTTCATGAACTTTCATGAATGTTTGACTTTGTCACCAATTTTGTCTCATGCTTAACCCTAACCATTTCTTTTAACCATGATTGATTCTCTACACCTAACCATGGTTCTAATATGATAAGTATTCATTTCTTTTCCAATTTTAAATAACTTATCATATTGATAATCTTCTTCTTCTTCATCTTCTTCCTCGAAGAAAACCTTACCTCATCAATGGTGGATTGATGAAACAAGTGAGAAATCCAATTCTAAAGTCTACCCACTTCCTATTTCTTCATCCTCTACCTCTTGCCAAGTAGTAGAGTGTGTTTCCTTCACAAGTTTTCATGCTTTGGTGAAGTCGGAGCTTGATTTAGCGATGCCTCGACGTAGATCATCTTCGGCATGGACATCGATGACCTAGCCCGTCCATTCTCCGATGAAGCCGACGCTAGAGCCCGGGACTTGTTATGGACAGCGAGGAGGCTTCATTGCGGAGCTATGGAGGTGGACAAACGGATCTACAAAGGTTGTATTTCCGTATTCCCTTAGTTAATTGTTGACTAGTTCATTTATCGCCTAAACATCTAGTCGACGATCCGTAGTCGGGTCTCTCGGCACCCGTAAAATTTTATATTGGTATGTTCGATGACTTGTGAGACCACTATAGTGTGCCTAGGAACCCTTCACTGGTATCAGAGCCTAGCTAGAGCCTTAGGCGAAGTCCAGACGGAGTTTGAAGTCCGAACGAACCCGAAAACCCATTCTAACATGCTCTCTGTCCTTTTTTGAAAATTGTGGATTTTTCGATATTAAAAATATGCAGAAAAACATGCAGGAATATCTAAGAGTTACTGTGAAGTCGTATGTCCTAATTCCATCAATGAGCCGCGGATACGCGGCACGAGCATGGCTCGTGCGGCGGTTCCGCGGCAGTTTTGTCGTTTCGTGTATTTTGTTTTTCACAGTAATTCTCAGATTTCTGTGCTGGTTTTCCTTGGATTTTTTAAACTTTATTCAAGAGTTGAATTTTCTGGAGTTGTTTTGGGGATTCGGTGTTTCGATCAGATTATCAAATTTTTGTCTGTGTGACTTTCCGGATAAATTTTTGAATATGTTAAAAAGTTCGACTGGATATAAATACCCAACTTTTCCCCTGTCGGGAAATTTCCAAGTGTTGGATTTTTCCGTAGTTTAACGACGTTCTAAGTAGTGCAAGTAACGCGATGGACCCTCTAGAAGACAACAAACCTTAACTCGATTATGTGACCGTCTTGAACTGCCCTTTGAACCTTCGGGTTTGGGGCAGTACGGCGTGCCACATGTGAGGCGTTGGCTTGACCCTTCTACGGCTGGACCGTTGGTACTGAGGCACGAACTGAATGTTGTTAGACTTATTTCATGTGTTGATTTGTTTCGGGAAAACTTGGGTGTTTGACTGTTCGATCGAAAAGTTTAACATTTTCTGTTTATCTGGAATGGGATACAATAATTGGAATTCACAAGTAGTTATGTGATAACTGAATGAATGTTATAAACATAGCAGTTTAGTCTCACTTGATCGGTTGCCACGGAATTTTGATGTGATCAAAAGTCCGTTGCAATCACGTAGCGTACGCGGATACTCGCCGGGTAAACTTAATAGACAGCCTCACTCCCTAGCCCGACCAAGTGACTGTAGGAGAACCCCGTCGCCGAAAGCATCCGTTCGGGTGCTCGCGGCAGCGGTGTTCCGCCTTGGTGCACTTCGTCGACGGTATCGGGGGTGCGGCCGCCTACTGATGTTTGCGACGAGTATTCGATCAGAATGTCGGGAATCCTGTTGAATTGCCCGACTTGATATTGAAAAGAGTTTTCGATAATGAGACTAAAATGCGAGGTTTATAATTGTTAGGCATGCGATGTTTAAAGAATTCATTTGGTCAGGCATGCGATGTCTGAGGTGGTTGCGGATTCCAACTGTTGTAGTTTTACACTTTCATTTCTGTGACCGTAAGTGTAATATGTGATATCGCCGGTTTCGTTGCTATATGTCAACGACAATTGGGATGCGCTTATTTACTTACGTTGATGACATGTGATGTTATGTGTTGCTGGATATGTTATTTTGGATCGTCGTGTTTGAATAGCCGGGGGTTTTATGTGAGATGAGTGTTTTTCATTTTCATTCATGTAAAAACTTGTATGTAATATTGTTTTATTGGGGCACTTCCAGGTTGCAGAAGATGTCACCGTTGATGTATATTATTTACTTTTCTGCATTAGGATAGACCCAAGGAGGGGAGCGCAAGTAACCGGGTTCTGGGGTCCAGTGGGAGACCAACTCGAGGAGTCGAGTCCGGGTCTCCTAACCCTAGAATTGGTAGGGTTGCTTGCCGCTCTCGTAGGGGTCTTGGGGTATGGGATTTGCTATTCATCACGACCGTGGAATCCGTGTTTTATACTGGCTCGTATTGAAAACACGGACGTCCTAGTATATCCAATATTTCATATGTTTCTTCTGCTGTGCTTTATCTGTGATGTGATCATGCGATGTTCTGTGCTCTGTTCAGATAGATGTAGTATATAGTATATATGTTATATTATATAGATGTTACTTATGTTTTACACCCGCGCTAGCCCTGCCCCGCTCTGCCGTTAGTTACCTAACCTAACGGTGCACGAGGGGACATCGAGGCGAATGCGGATGGCATAAGTGTACGTCATATTTATCTGTGATGATTAGGTAATTTAAATGATGGGATATTCATTAATGAGATTAATGAAAGAAAATAAACCTAATAGATGTTGTGGAATCGAATTTCAAAATAAAACAGGTAGCTACAGTTCTTGCTTTGCATCGTGGTGTTCCTTGTAGAACATCCTGCACCTTATTCGATAGGGAAAGGACCGAGATCCCTTCACCGGGAGTGACTCCTTTAGCAATAACTGGCAGATGCTACAACCTTCGGTTTGTCATTTGATCGCTTCTATAGTTTCCGCTTTGCACAGTGATATATATGATATATCCCGCACCTGATTCGACGAGGAAAGGGCCGACGATCCCTTCACCGGGAGTGACCCCTTTAGCAAAACTAGAAAAGCTTCGAAAAACATTCCATTTAAAAACCGTTTGATTCCGCAACGAGATCAACTTCAAAGCGTTAAAGGTTTTCACAAAAACCATTCGCAACCCTCCGTCATTTTAGGAAGCAGAGTACTTAGTATTCGTGTTGTGTTTGTTGACCATAGTCAAGGCACAGTGTACGGTAGCTAAGTGATGTCTTCCTACACCGCATATGATGCGATTAGTTAGGACAGTCATGTGGCTTTGTTGACCTTAGCCAAGGGTCATGTGGGTGGGTCTAATTAATCACGAAATGACGGGTAGAACTTGACTAGTACCTATGATTTGTTGACCTTAGCCAAGGTCATAGGTGCTAGGGGTAAAAACCTTTATCGGGAGTTTCAAGTGTTGAAATTTGCAATGAGATTGCATACCTTCTATATGATAGTTGGATCCCGATACCCACTGCGAGTAATTGTTACTCCTGGGAGAGTTTTGCACTTTGCAATTAGCCGATCAAGTAGGTGTCTAGAAAGGTGTCAACGGGGTTACGCCTCTGGGAAAACGAGGTTAACTGTAATTAGGTCCGTGCGAAAGCACGGGAAACCTCCCTCAAAGTACCGACACTGGCCTGGCTGAAAGATTGGCGAACTTGTAGAGTGTAATTAATCCCGGCTAGTCTTTCCTTTTAGGGTTTGAAGGAAGATTTGATAAAAACAGTGGGAGCCATCCTGATTAGATAAAATATATAACCAATCTGATCTTGCAAGAGCGCACGCAGAGTGTCTTCTTCTCTCTCTCTCTAGGTAGCGACCATATCACGCCTTAATCAAGATAATAATATGGATGAATTGACCGAACCCGCTTGTTGTACTGAGCTGGGGAACGTTGGTCCCGCTCCAACTTATAATTGTTATAAGGCAGAGCAGGAAATTGGGGAATACCAGATTTCCCGTGCCGCCCAAACGAAGAGAGTGCATGCTGATGCATCATCTTCGGGTGTGTTCATTATACAGAACTGTTTCTCAGTATCCTCCGCATCCTTGGTATGTGATACCGGATCAGGATCCCAGATATGTAAGATATTACATAGGGCTACAAAAGGGTAGAAAAACTGAGAACGGGTGATAAGTTTCATGAGACAGAAAACGGGGCAAGTGTTGCAGCCAAGTCTGTCGGTCACTGTCACCCTGTATTGTAATACATTGATTCTGAACGAATGTTATTAGATACCGAACCTGATATACAAAATCATACCAGTCTCTTTATCAGTAAAGAAATGATAAAATTTTGTATTGTTGGATAATGTTTTGAACATTTCCTATATCAAAAGTTGATCGGTTCAGGCACGTTATCTAAAAGCATTGAAGTTCTAAATCAAACTACAGTTCCTAGTATACAGAACACACACAAGAAGAAGAGTTCAGAAATGAACGAATCCTTCTTGAGGCATTGTAGACTAGGTCACATCAATGCGACCCGACTGGCTGAAGTTACATTTTAGATGCATATTTAAATCAGTTTGAATTTACATCTTGTGAAACTTGCCAGTCATGTCACAAAGATTAGATGACCATAGCTCTGTTTATTAGAAACAGAGAAAGAGTTAGTAAACACTTGGGACTGATACATGATGATGTATGTAAAGTCTCCTGTTTACACATGCCAGGATTGGTTCTTTATACTTCATTATATTCTCTGATAATCTTTCAAGATTCAGTCATATGTTCCTGTTGAAACATAAGTCCAAACCTTTTGAGGTATTCACAGAATATAAGTTAGAAGTAGAGAACCAATAACTGGGTATAAGTATTATGTCCTATGATGAGATCAGGGAGGAGAATACTTGTGCATGGCATTCCTGGACCATTCTAAAGGAGAATGAGATTCTCTCTCCATACTACTCCTCTGAATACACCACAGCACAACGGTGTATCAGGGCGGAGCAATTGCACAATATTAGATATGGTGTGCTCTATGATGAGTATTACTGAGTTACCTATTTCCTTTTGGGGTTATGCACTTGAGAAGCTGCATACCTATTGAATTAGGTTCGAATCAAATCAGTGCCTACCACTCCATATAAGATATGGTACGGGAAGATCCTATCTCTTAAGTAAGTTAAGATTTGGGGTTGTCCGGCCTATGTTTAAAGCAAAATCCGGACAAGATCGAGGCAGGATCAATTCTGTAGAACTGGAAAGGTTCCAGCTATACAAAACTGCAGTTGATGATTTGACAGAACCATAAGATTCTATAGTTCCTGACGAACCTCAGCCTCTCCGCCGATCTAGTAGGGTTCCTCATCCGCCTGAGAGATACCTCGGTTTCTCGATGACAGTGGGAGCAAGGATTGCATCATGAGATGATGACCCAACCAGTTTCGAGCAGGCCATCGAGAGCAGGGACTCTGTAAGAATGGCTGGATGCTTAGTGATCTGAGATGGAATCCTTATACACCAACAAAGTATGGACTTTGGTTGCTATATCTGAAGGGTTAAATCCCCATCAGGAGCAAATATATCTTGAGAAGATTACTTGGTGTAGATGGAAAAGTTGAGACTTTCAAAGCTAGACTTGTTAAAGGTTTTCGTCATTGACCAGGCGTGGATAATGATGAAACCTTTTTCGAGTAGTTATGCTTAAGTCTATCCAGATCCTACTTACCACGGCTACATACCATGACTACGATATCTGGCGGTTGGGTGCCATGACTGTTTTTCTAAATACTGATTTAGAAGAGAACGTCTGTAAGAACACAGCCAGAGGGCTTTGTAAACAGTGGGAGCAGCGGAAACGTGTGCAGCTTGCTTTACATAGTGAAGCAGGCATCGCGGAGTTGGAACATCTGTTTTGATGTGATAGTCAAAGTGTTTGACTTCATCAAAATGGTAGACGAACCTTGTATTTACAAAAGGGCAGTAGAGAGTAAGGTGGTCATTTTCGTATTGTACGTAGACAACATACTCTTGATAGGAAAAGAGTTTCCTATACTACGATCGGTCAATCTCCTATTATCACTAGGATTCTCCAAATAGGATAAAGATGATACCTCCTAAATCCTGAGATTTGGACCTATGAGATAGATCTAAAGGGATATTAGGGTTCTCACTAGGTATAGTGAGATTGTATCAATCGATCCTGGGGAGAATCACTAGAAGTGTTCCAGGGTGATAAAGACGACTGAATGTCAGTCACAGGCATTGTCTTTACCCTTAGTAAAGGGACGGTATGTTGGAAGAGTTCCAAGCTAGATACCGTGGCAAACTAGACGATAAAGGCTGGTAACATCACTATTAAAGATACTACTAAAGAGGCAGTTTGGGTGTATATTGGTTCATAAGATGAACTAGGTTCCTGCCATTGTATGACAATGGAAGTGTGGCTTTGGCCCTGGAACCCCGGTCCCATCAGTGACCCAGACATATTCTGAGGCAGCATCACCTGATCATGGAGATAGTTGATCTCCAGGATGATCGAGGTTAGGAGAGTAGACTCAAAGGACAGCACGGCGGATCCACTCACGAAGGCCTTTTTCCCAAAGAGAGACTTTTAGGGGATGGTTGAGTATATGATACTGCAACCACTGCTACAGATGGCCCTAGTGCAAGTGGGAGATTGTTAGTTATATGTATGCCCTAGAGGCCATTACTGTACATTGGATGTATATTGTAGTGGATGCTAGGACATATATAGGAATGACTTTCTTGCTCGACATGATAGTACGCTATCTGGTTGCTCTTTATCTCAACATGTATACTTTCTGTCTCTCTGATTACATGTTGATAAAGCCCTTAGGATGTGTACTCGACTTTCAGGACTATGATGCAGATCATACTAGTGTGGCCTGGGTAGTCAGTGAGTACATCCTTCATTGTTCCTAGTCGTGGGAATATCGAGACGGGGCATCGATATTCCAGAGTAGACTAGCGTATATCTTCTTGACCCATGCGATGGGCGATGGATGATCCCATATCCATTGGTGTTTGACATCGAAGATAGTATGCGGGTGCTCAGTGGAGACTGGGTACACTGAACGGACTCGCCGAGAACTCCCAGATGGTATTATACCGCACGTCAGATGGCAGTTCTCTGGTGACACTGGTACAGCTTAGTCTGTTGACCCGAGATCGTCATAGAGTCTTGTGTGTCTCCCACTGTGCCTTGATTTCCACCCTACCACGGCTCTACTGAGTCGTGCAAACAGGTGGTTTTTGGGTACAGTCCCGATTCACATGGAGGCAATGAGCGATAGGAGGGGATTCGTCTCTCTCGGTATTGGGGGTTGATGTTGCGCAATGCACGACTGGCCATAACAGGAAATCCCTGGCCAGGGTTGCTGTGATATACTGGTAAGAGTTATCAGTAGTTTCACGAATGTTATGGACCTCAATTCGGCATAACTTATCGAGTTATTGGGGTCTGACGTTTACCACCCCTAGGCGAGATATGCGACATATCAGACGAACAGACCGGACTGTACGGTAAGTGTTACTGGTCGGATTCACAGGAGTGTGAGCGGGCTTGCTCGTCGATCTTCTGATCGCTCAATACCCGGGTGGCCGTTACGTTTAGCAGACCGCTTGCGGCTTGTGGGTGTTTGATATGATCATCATCTGCTGCCGGCGTATTGACGAGTCTTTAGAGTCCTACACAGAGCTTTCCTGGCTCAAGCGAAACGAAATAGGAGCGCATATGAGATATGTGCGGGACCGAGAATGATACCAGTATGTGATACTGTATTTGATTCTCGCGATTTGTGACATTGATCGGTTATATACGTTATAGCCGGGTTATCGGATCAAGTGTCGATTCGATAAGTTGTTACTGTTGATATTAGTCGGTTATATGCGATATGACCGGATCATTAAATCAAATGTTGATTTAATGATTTAATGCATAATTATATATTTGATATATTACTTTGCATTAACTAGTATTGGTTCACTTTAAATGGATTTTCTCACTCGGATGTGCGCATTGCATATGCGATATGATTTTGTGCACTTGTTTGTATCATGGTTGATGATGCATGCCTACTTGGTTAGGTGCAAAGAATTAAACCATGGTTAACTAAATGATTAGAGTTTTAGTTTCTTAAATTATTCATTTATTCCTTTTGGAAATTATTTTGCATAAGAAGAATTGGTGGCTTTCTTTTATTCTTTCATGAACTTTCATGAATGTTTGACTTTGTCACCAATTTTGTCTCATGCTTAACCCTAACCATTTCTTTTAACCATGATTGATTCTCTACACCTAACCATGGTTCTAATATGATAAGTATTCATTTCTTTTCCAATTTTAAATAACTTATCATATTGATAATCTTCTTCTTCTTCATCTTCTTCCTTGAAGAAAACCTTACCTCATCAATGGTGGATTGATGAAACAAGTGAGAAATCCAATTCTAAAGTCTACCCACTTCCTATTTCTTCATCCTCTACCTCTTGCCAAGTAGTAGAGTGTGTTTCCTTCACAAGTTTTCATGCTTTGGTGAAGTCAGAGCTTGATTTAGCGATGCCTCAACGTAGATCATCTTCGGCATGGACATCGATGACCTAGCCCGTCCATTCTCCGATGAAGCCGACGCTAGAGCCCGGGACTTGTTATGGACAGCGAGGAGACTTCATTGCGGAGCTATGGAGGTGGACAAACGGATCTACAAAGGTTGTATTTCCGTATTCCCTTAGTTAATTGTTAACTAGTTCTCTTATCGCCTAAACATCTAGCCGACGATCCGTAGTCGGGTCTCTCGGCACCCGTAAAATTTTATATTAGCATGTTCGATGCCTTGTGAGACCACTATAGTGTGCCTAGGAACCCTTCAATATGTGCGAGACCAAGATTTATACGATATGGTATACCGTATTCTATTCTCGCGATTTGAGATATCGGTCAGTTATATGTGATATAGCCGGGTTATCGGATCATGTGTTGATTCGATAAGATGTTACATTATGATATTAGTCGGCTATAGGTGATATAGCCGGATTATTAAATCAAGAGTTGATTTGATAATCTAATCTATAATTATATATTCGATATATTACATTACATTAACTAGTATTAGCTCACTTATGATTTCTTTTCTCACTTTGGATACATTGATGTATATGTGATATATGTTAAATGTATCATGCTAGGTTACAAATGCAATTAGGGTTAATATGGGTTAAACCATGCTAGGGTTAAGATTAGGGTTTAAATTTTATCATTAAGTAATTCAAATATTATGGATAATTGTCATGGTTGATATTTGTTGAAAGCTTGTAGAAGCTTGTAAGCGTCTTTGACTTTGTCCATTTTCTTTGTCTAGCTTAAGATATTTTTTGACCTAACTTTTAACCCTAGCTCATGGTTAACTCTCTATAAGGGTTAAGCCTGACATGCTTAACCCTTGGTTGCATTTCTAAGCTCAACAATAATTCATTTTTATAACAACTTGTTGTTGTTCTTCTTCTTGACAAAAGCTTTCTAGCTTTTTCAAAAGTGATGATTTTGAGTGAGAAAATGATTTCTAATGTGAGCAAAATTCATACTTCATCATCCGCTACTACTTGCCATTTAGTATAGGGTATTTGCTTCACTAATTCCATGATTAATGAAGACATAGCTTGGGTTTATGTCTCCTCGACATAGATCACCTTTGGCCTCGGAGACTTCGAAGCAAGCATGTTCGTTTCTTCATCGGAGCCTTTCTAGAGTCCGGGACTTCTTGATCGCAGTGAAGGGACTACTACATAGAGCTAATGAAGTGATGGACCGGTCTACAAAGGTTGTATTCCTTGTTTACTTAGGATGTGAAGTGTTTACATATGTTATTCCATTGATATCTAGTTAACGATTCTATGTTAGGGTTAGCTAGAACGGCAAATTTTTGAATTTGGCATGGACGATGCCTCCCAAAACCTTATTTCCGTCTTAAGTAACCCTGCAGTGGTATCAGAGCCAGGCTAGAAATTTATACGGATTTTGCTAGAATTACGAAACCGAAATACTCCGAAACTCGCATCGCCAAAACTTGCTTGCTGTCGTTTTTAAAATGTTGTCAATAAAATTTTCAAACATGTACAGAGTGATGTATGGGATATATCATGAACACACACAAAATTTTAGGGCATTCTATGAAAAATGGGTCGGCCACCACCATAGTGATCTCGGCCAAATCCGAGTAGTTCCCACTGATTTTTTGCCTGTGTTCAAGTGATTGGGTTTTGGTGTTTCAGGTGTTGTTTGTTTTTGCTAATTTTTCATGTGATGTAATCTTACACTAGAAACAATTCAGAGTGTTTCGTATTCGTAGTTTTAACATTGTTTCGGGTTATTCACATATTGTCTAGGCGAAGTTAAAAAGTTCGATCGAATGTCAAAAACCAATTTTTCCAAATTTAACGTATTCGGAAAAATATGCAAGTGATTGTATGAACCTTCTAGAAGAATGAAACCCTAACTCGACTTTTTGGATCGCAGAACCGCGGTCAAACCCTAGGGTTTGCCGTAGTTCCGTGGCAACATGAGTGAGGCTTGGGTTTGCCCTTCTACGGCTGGTGTATAGGTACTGTGTCATATTCTTGGTATTACTAAAACTGTGCTCAAGTGATGAGCTGTCGGGAAATTGTGGGACTTTGATGAATCGATTGAAAAGTTTAACGTCGTTCGGATATTATGTGATGGGATAAATATTTGGAATCCACAAGTAGTTATGAGATAACTAGTTTGAATTTTATAAATCTAGCAGTTCAGTCTCATTTGATCGGTTGCTACGGGATTTTGATGAGATCAAAAGTCCGTCACAATCACGTAGAGTACGCGGATACTCGCCGGGTAAACTTAATAGATAGCCACGCCCCATAGCCCCGACCAAGTGACTGTAGGAGAACCCCGTCGCCAAAAGCATCTGTTCGGGTGCACGCGGCAGCGGTGTTCCGCCTTAGTGCACTTCGTCGACGGTATCGGGGGGTGCGGCCGTCCACTAAAGTTTCCGATGAGCATTCGATCAGGATGTCAGGAATCTTGTTGAATTGCCCGACTAGATATTAAAAGGTGTTTTCAATATCGAGACAAAAATGCGGGGTTTATAATTGTTAGCCATGTGATGTCTAAGGAATTCAATTGGTTAGGCATGTGATATCTAAGGTGGTTACGGATTCCAACTGTTCTAGTTTTTCACTTTCTTTTCTGCGACCGTAAGTGTAATATGTGGTGTATCGCCGGTTTCGGTGCTATATGTCAACGACAATTGGGATACGCATATTTACTTACGTTGATGACATGTGATGTTATGTTTTGCTGTGATATGTTATATTGGATAGTCGTGTTTTGAATAGCTGAGCGGTTTTATGTAAGATGAGAGTTTTTATTTTCATTCATGTAAAATTCATTATATGTAATATTCTTTTATTGGGGCACTTCCGGGTTGAGGATGATGTCACCATTGTATATTATTTACTTTTCCTCATTAGGATAGACCCAAGGCAGGAAGCACAAGTAACCGGGTTCTAGGGTCCAGTGGGAGACCATCTCGAGGAGTCGAGACCGGGTCTTCTAACACTAGAATTGGTTGGGTTGCTTGCTGCTCTCGTAGGGGTCTTGGGGTATGGGATTGGCTGTTCATCATGACCGTGGAATCCTTATTTTATACATGCTTAAAATAAAACCCGGAAATCCTAGTATATCAAATATTTCATATGTTTTTATTCTGCTGCGATATTCTGTGATGTGATGATTGATTATATTCTGAGACGAATGCCTATATATTATATATATGAGATATAATTAATATTGCTGCTTTCGTTTCATATGTGTTGCTTGGGAAGCATAATAAATGGGACTTTATTAAAAAGATTAATGAAATAAAAGAAACCTAAACATGTTGTAGAAACTTGTCTCGAAAACTGGGAGCTCTAGTTCTTGCTTTGCATAGCGGTATTCCTTGTAGAATATCCAGCACCTTATTGGATAAAGAACGAGCCGAGATCCCTTCACCGGGAGTGACCTCTTTAGCAATAACTGGCAGATGTTACAACCCTCAGTTTGTCTTTTGATTGCTTCTATAGTTTTAGCTTTGCATAGCGGTATTTGTGAAATATCCTGCACCTTATTCGATAAGGAAAGAGCCGAGATCCCGTCACCGGGAGTGACCTCTTTTGCAAAACTAGTAAAAGCCTAAAAAACACTCCTTTTCTAAATCACTCGATTCCAGGACGATATCAAGTTCATTTCGCAAAGGGTTTTCTTAAAAACTTGTCGTAGCCCTCCGTCATTTCAGATAAGTACTTCATAGTATTCGTGCTACGTTTGTTGGCCTCCGTCAAGACGTAGTGTGCGGTAGCTATTTATGCTTATCTACTTAAGCATATGATGCGATTGAGTTAAGGTAGTCGTGCGACTTTGTTGGCCTCTGTCAAGGGTCGTGCGGGTGGGTTTAATTCAATCGGGAAATGTATGGGTTGAACTTGACTAGTGGACTATGGTTTGTTGGCCTCCGTCAAGGTCATAGGACACTAGGGGTAAAATATTATCGGGAATTTCAAGTGTTGAAATTTGCAATGAGATTGCATACCTTCTATGAGATAGTTGGATCCCGATACCCACTGCAAGTAAGAGTTACTCCGGGGAGAGTTTTACACATTACAATTAGCCGATCAAGTAGGTGTCTAGAAAGGTGTCAATGGGGTTACCCTCTGGGAAAATGAGGTTTATTTTAATTAGGTCCATATGAAAGCACGGGGAACTTCTCTTAAAGTACCGGCACTGGCCTGGCTGAAAGATTGGAGAAATTGTAGGGTGTAATTAATCCCGGCTAGTCTTTCCTTTTAGGGTTTGAAGGAAGATTTGACTAAAACAGTGGGAGCCATCCTGATTAGATATATTAATAGCCAATCTAATCTTGCAAGAGCATACGCTGAGTGTTTTCTTCTCTCTCTCCAGGTAGCGACCATGTCACGCCTTAATCAAGATAATAATAAGGATGTATTGACCGAACCCGCTTGTTAAACTGAGCTGGGGAACGTTGGTCCCGCTCCAACTTATAATTGTTATAAGACCGAGCAGGAAATAGGGGATTACCAGGATTCCCGTGCCGCCCAAACGAGGAAAGTGCATGCTGATGCATCTTCTTCGGGTGTGTTCATTACCGAGAACTGTTTCTCAGTTTCCTTTACGTCCTGGGTATGAGATACCGGATCAGGATCCTACATATGTGATATGTTACATGGGCTACAGATTGGTAGAGAACTGGGAACGGGTGATAAGTTTCAAGAGTTGGAAACGGTGCAAGTGTTGCAGCCAAGTATTTTGGCAGTTATCACCTTGTATTACCAAAATACATTGATTATGAACGAATGTTATTAGATACCGAACCTGATATACAACATCATACTAGTCTCTTTATTTAGTAAATGATATAGTTTTGTATCATTGGATAATGTTTTGAATATTTTCTATATCAAGAGTTGATCAGTTCAGGCACGTTATCTAAAAGCATATACGTTCTAAATCAAAACCACAGTTCTTAACGTACAGAACACACACAAGAGGAAGAGTTCAGAAATGAAGGAATCCTTCTTGAGGAATTGTAGACTAGGTCATATCAATGCGACCCGACTAGCTAAGATACATAAAGATGCATATTTAAATCAGTTTGAACATACATCTTGTGAAACTTGCCAGTCATGTCACAAAGATAAGATGACCATAACTCCGTTTATTGGAAACAGAGAAAGAGTTAGTGAACTCTTGGGATTGATACATGATGATGTATGTTGGTCCCCTGTCTACACAAGCCAGGACTGGTTCTTTGTACTTTATTACATTCACTGATGATCTCTCAAGATTCGGATATATGTTCCTGTTGAAACACAAGTCCGAACCTTTTGAGATATTCAAAGGATATAATTTAGAAGTAGAGAACCAAAACAGGTATAAGTATTATGTCCTTTGATGAGATCAGGGAAGAGAATACTTGAGCATGGAATTCCTGGACTATTCTAAAGGAGAATGCGATTCTCTCTCAGCATTACTCCTTTGTATGCACCATAGCACGTTGGTATATTGTGGTGGAGAAATCGCACCCTATTAGATATGGTGTGCTCTATGATGAGTACTACAGAGTTGCCTATTTCCTTTTGGGAGTTATGCACTTAAGAAGCTACATACCTAGTGAATAGGGTTCCAATCAAATCAGGTGCCTACCACTCCATATGCGATATGGTATGGGAAGAGCCCATCTCTTAAGGATGTTAAGATTTGGGGTTGTCCGTCCTTTGTCAAAAAGCAAAATCCAGACAAGCTCGAGGCAAAGTCAGTTCTTTGGAAGTTTGTTGGATATCCCATGCATTCGCAAGGGAATATCTTCTACCATACTGAGGAGAAAAAGGGGTTTTGTTTCTCAGCATGCTACCTTTGGGAAAGGGAATTTCTTGTGAAGAAATTAGTGGTCATGAGTTAGAACTGGAAGGAGTTCCAACTATATAAACTGCAGCTGATGATTTGGTGGAACCGGAGGATCTAATAGTTCCCGACGAACTTCAGCCTCTCCGCCGATCTGGTAGGGTTCCTCATCCACCTGAGAGATACTTCGGTTTTCTCTATGACAGTAGGAGCGAGGATTGCATCATGAGATGATGACCCAACTAATTTCGAGCAAGCCATCAGGAGTGGGGACTCTGTGAGTATGGCTGGATGCTAAGCTATCTGAGATGGAATCCATATACACCAACAAACTATGGACTTTGGTTGCTTTATCTGAAGAGTTAAATCCCCATCAGGATTATGTATATCTTGAGAAGATTACTTGGTGTACATGGAAAAGTTAAGACTTTCAAAGCTAAAACTAGTTGTAAATGGCCCTCGTCATTGACCAGGTGTGGATAATGATGAAACCTTTTCTAGTGCCTATGCTTAAGTCCATCCGGATCCTACTTTCCATTGCTACATACCATGACTACAATATCTGGCGGTTGGGTGTCATGACTTCTTTTCTAAATGATGATTTAGAAGAGAGGGTCTATAATTACACGGCCAGAGGGCTTCATAGACAGTGGGAGCAGCGGAAACGTGTGCAAGTTGCTTTATGGGTTAATCAGGCATCGCGGAGTTGGAACATCTGTTTTGATGTGGTAGTCAAAGAGTTTAACTTCATCAAAATGGTAGATGAACCTTGTATATACAAAAAGGTAGTAGGGAGTATGGTGGTGATCCTCGTATTGGACGTGGATGACATACTCTTGATAGGAAAGGAGTTTCCTATGCTACACTCGGTCAATCTCTTCTTATCACAAAGATTCTCCATATAGGATCAAGGTGATACCTCCTAAATCCTGGGTTTTGGATCTATAAGATAGATCTAAGTGGATGTTAGGATTCTCACTAGGTGTAGTGAGATGGTATCAATCGATCCTGGGGAGAATCACTGGAAAGCTTCCAGGATGGTAAGGTCGACTGAATGTCAGTCACAAGCATTGTCTTTACCCTCAATGGAGGGACGGTATGTTGGAAGAGTTCCAAGCTAGATACCGTGAAAAACTAGACGATATAGGCTATATACATTGCTACCAAGGATGCTACCAAAGAGGTAGTATGGATGTATATAAGTTCATGAGATGAACTTCGTTCCTACCATTGTGTGACAATGGAGTTGTAGCTTAGGCCTAAGAACCCCGTCCCATCAGAGATCCAGACATATTCTTAGGCAGTATCACCTGATCATGGAGATGGTTGATCTCCAGGGAGATCGAGGTTAAGGAGAGTAGATATAGAGGAGAACATAGAGGATCTACTCACAAAGGCCTATTCCCAGGAGAGACTTTTATGGGATGGTTGAGTATGAGATACTTCAACCACTGTTGATTGTTGGGTATGAGATACTACAACAGATGGCCCTAGTGCAAGTGGGAGATTGTTTGTTATTCGTATGCCCTAGAGTCCATTATTGTACATACGATGTATATTGTAGTGGATGCTTGGACATATATATGGAGGAGTTTCTTGCTCGACATGATAGTATGCTATCTGGTTGCTCTTTATCTTAACATGTACGCTAATTGTCTCTATGTTACATGTTGATAAAGCCCTTAGGATGAGTACTTGACTACCAGGATTTTGATGCTAATCATACTAGTGTGGACAGTGTAGTCGCTAAGTACATCCTTCAAATGTTCCTAGTCATAGGTGTATCGAGATAGGGCATCGATATACCAGAGTAAACTAGCGTATAGCTTCTCGACCCATGTAGATGGGGGATGGATGATCCCATATCCATTGGTGTTTGACATCAGAGACAGTATATGGGTGCTCAGTGGAGACTGGGTATACTGGATGGACTCGCCGAGAACTCCCAGATGGTATCATACCTAACATCAGATGGCAGTTCTCTGGTGACACTGGTACAGGTTAGTCTATAGATCGGAGATCGTCATAGAGTCTTGTGTGATTCCTATTGTGCTTTGATTTCTACCTTACCACGTTCAAGAGAACGTGTAAAACGGTGGCTTTTGGGTACAGTCCCGAGTCACCAGGAGGCAATGAGCGATAGGAGGGGTTTCGTCTCACTCGGTATTGGGGGTTGATGTTGCGCTGTGCTCGATTGGCTATAACAGGAAGTCTTTGGCCAAGGCTGCTTCAGAGATATATTGGTAAGTGTTATCAGTAGTTTCTCGACCCGTTATGAGCCTCATATCAACACGACTTATCGAGTTACTGGTGTCTGACGTTTACCATCCCTAGACGAGATATGCGGCATATCAGACGAAGAGACCGGACTGTACGGTAGTGTTACTGATTGGATTTGCAGGAGTGTGAGAAGGCTTGCTTGTTGATCATGAGATCGCTCAATACCTGGGTAGCCGTTACGTTTAACAAACCGCTTGCGGCTTGTGGTTGTTTGATATGATCATCACCTACTGCCGGTGTATTGACGAGTCTTTAGAGTCCTACACAGGGGTTTCCTGGCTCAAGCTCCGGCGGTGACCCTCACAACCACTCGATCGAGTGTCTTCTCTAAGCTCCCCGCCGATCGACTCACGATGGCTTCCTGGACAACGGATGCCGGTCAAGCCCTCAAAATCGAGAAGCTAAGACAGAAAAAGCTCAGATATAGAGTCAACAAAAGGGCTAGGGCTCATGCTAGGCTGAACTTCATGAGGCTCCAAGAGTAGGGTTGCCCCGCCAAAGATAAAGAGACGGCTGGATATGTGGTCCACAATGTCTACCTGGTGGGCACGCGCAGCAAGAGCAAGGATGGGGCCACCACATCTCAGATCCAATCTGGTATGAATGTGGCTGCCACTTCCAAAGACCAGCATCCTCTGGAAGGTAATGAAAACCCTTCCAGTAAGGCTGATGAGCAGAGAGATCCCTCGGTTCATGAGGAGTCGAGCTCGAAAAGCGAAGATGAGGCAATCTTCCGTCCCAAGAACGCAGAGCAGTAACTTCTACAAGACCTCCGAAAATAGCTCAGAAGTAAAGACATGGAGATAGCCAAACTTTACTCTAAAATTGACGACTTGACGAATGTCGTGATGCAGCTCACGGCCCGACTTGCCTCTCAGCCGCCCAATCAAGCGCAGGGTTCTGCTTATGAACAGAGAAACGGTGTCCCGAGACAGCCGACGCCTATTCCCTCAAATTCAAAGGTGGGCGGACCGCATGAAAATCAGTCACATCCTATCTCGGGAAATGTCTTGGCTACCGATGATAGTATCCCGCTAACTCAAGATCAAATCATGGATTTGGTTGCCAACAAAGTCAAAACATTAGTAGACGAAGACGAAGTGCAAAAAGATGTTAGCAGTAGCGGGAGACCGTATCCTGCTCAGTATGATCTGGTAAAATTTCCTAGCGGCTATGTCATCCCCAAATTCGAAAAGTTTGATTGGATGGGAAATGCGAATCAGCACATCGCCCACTTTAAAGCCTCATACAGGAATACTGGGGGCAATGATGCGCTTCTCCTCCGCCAGTTCGTTAATAGCTTGGCCGATCTTGCTTTCGACTGGTACGCAAGCATACCGGATGGCTCCGTCACAACTTTCATCCAAATGGAGTCTCTGTTTTGGCAGAGGTTCATGAGCGTCAGCGATAAGATCACCATTGCCGACCTCATAAGGACCAAGCCAATGAACAATGAAAGCGGTATGGATTTTATAACCCGATGGCGCAATCTCTCAATCAAATCTGAACAGCAGATAGAGTAGGACCAATCTGTCAGTCTCCTCGTCGGAAATCTCAACAATTGGATGGCCCGGTTTCTATGCACTGCGAGTCTCAAAACATTCCAAGAGCTGACCAGGAAAGCTCAGATGCTGGAGCGCTCAAAGCAGGAATCCTCCTCTGATAACCAAAATAACAATAGGACCTGGAGAAACCGAAAGGACGATAATCGTAAAGGCGGAAACTCCGATGATTCTGAATCTTTCAACATTTCGGCTAACCGAAATAAGCAAGGGATGGGCGAGCCTAATGCCAACCAGCCTCGGAAGTCAGTGTTCGGAGGGGGAGGAGAATCTCCACCGAAAGAGATGCTGGATAAGGTCTATTCCTTCAGAAGGAACAAAATCCGTAAAATATTCAAAGACGCCCTAAGGAACGGTCTACAACTGCCAGAGTCAAAAAGACCGCAGGAAGCGAATATGACCGACGACCCCAAATACTGCCCCTATCACAGAGTGATAGGTCATGCCATTGAGGACTGCTTCGTCTTCAAAGATTGGGTCAAAAAGCAATACAAGGCAGGAGAGATAGAACTGTTTAAAGGCGTGTTAACAAACAATCAAGCTACGACCGCCAACTTCATACAAAACAGTCGACCACCATGTCATTAAACTGGGAACAATCGACCTCTAAGTCGTTAAACTGGGGATGTAAAAATGTGTAAATAAAACAAAAAAATATATAAAAAAATAAATAATATAAAAAGCCGAAATGATGGGGCAACTCGCAATAAAAATCATCGAGTAAAAATAAAAATAAAGCCGAAATGATAGGGCAACCGCGAATAAAATGCTGAAATGATAGGGCAACCGCGACCCTCGCGATAAGAAAAGCTGAAATGATAGAGCAGTCGCGGTAAAAAAAACGGCGAATGATGAGTCACCCTCGGTACCATATTCCAGTGCAGCGATGCAGACGCCAACCAAAATTTCAAATCTTTGAATGTCCCAATGGCGAATGATGAGTCGCTCGTGGTACCATATTCCAGTGCAGCGATGCAGACGCCAACCAAAATCCAAATCCCCAAGTGGCGAATGATGAGTCGCTCCTAGTACCATATTCCAGTGCAGCGATGCAGACGCCAACCAAATTCCAAATCCCAATGGCGAATGATGAGTCGCTCCTGATACCATATTCCAGTGCAGCGATGCAGACACTAACCGAACTCTGAATGTCCCAACGGTGAATGATGAGTCGCTCCTGGAAATATATTCCATTGCAGCGATGCAGACACCGAGCAAATTCCAAATCCTAATGGCGAATGATGAGTCGCTCCTGGTACCATATTCCAGTGCAGCGATGCAGACACCAACTAAATTCCAAACTCAAATCCCAAAACGGCGAATGATGAGTCGCTCCTGGTACCATATTCCAGTGCAGCGATGCATACGCCAACCAAATTCCAAATCCCATACCCCAATGGAGAATGATGAGTCTCTCCTGGTGCCATATTCCAGTGCAGCGATGCAGAGGCCAACAAAGTCCCGAAATTTTTCCGGCCCTACGGTCTGGATCATACATCCTACAAAACCGTATACAATCTACGGGCGAAAAACGATCCTAATCTCTCCCGAGTCCTACCGGCGAGACCACATTCAAAGTCCCACCGGGGATGAAGATTCAAAAAAAAGAAAAAAAAGGGTATGCCCACAAGCAAAATGGGCACGGATGAAAACCTGAAAGGATTCCGTGAGTAAAAACAGCAGGACTGCCGGCGAGTTTGTGAAAACCCGAAAGGGCGCAAACTCATGAAAAGAGATGAAATGCACTCGCAAAGTCCTCTCGACTTTGTGAGCAGAAAATTCTCCCGTGAGATCCTTACGACTCACAAAAGAAAAACACGCCTGGAAGTCACCACGACCCCTAAGGAGAAAATACACATATAGGATCCTTTCGACTCGTAGGGAGAAAATGCTTTTTGAGACCCTTATGGCTCATAAAATTGAAAAGCCTTAGGTGATAGGGATCTAAACCTGTCTCCTAAGCCATCGCTTCCCAAGTCCTCCTGGGGCAAATGATGAGTTGCTCCTGGCATTATTCCAGTGCAGCAATGTAGATGCCGACTAAAACCAAAATCCCCAAATCCTCTCATGGCAAATGATGATTCACTTGTGGTAGCATATGTAAGTGTACGGCGGCGCCCCGGCCTCCATCCCGAGGCCAAATGCGGAAGCGATGGCTAACATTAATTTTTCTTGAACCGGCACCACCGCGCACTAAAACCCGGATCGGGCCATTAACTAGTCCTAGCTAACTACAAGATGGGGAAGAGAGATATACAGAGCGATCTGTATCCTCCAGTCTTCTCGCCGTCGTCCCGATCTCCCGCGGAATGTCCGGTCTCCACCTCCTCGCCGGAAGGGCACCACGTCGCCTGCTTCTTTTACGGGCTCCCACCTCTATACCGAGGCAACTCGGGCATGACGTTGGCGAGCCGACGTGCCCAAGGATTGCTGTAGAATATAGTGTAGAACCATGTCTCATTTTGGGGTTATGGAGTTTGCCTTTTGGTGGAGGAAATGAACTAAGCTTTTTGGAGATGGTGTTGTGGGATTTTTCCAACATGAAATGAGCCAAAATTCCCCCACCAAAATGTTTGGACAGCCCCCCATGAGAAGTGGCTGGCCATGGTGAATGGGAGAGTGGGGTTGAGTGAATAATGCAAGAGAGAGAGAAAAAGAAATCAAGTGTAGAAATGATCACCAATCAAAAACAACACTCTTCCAACCTCATCATAACCCATCACCATCAACAATCATGACTTTTAAAAGTCAAGCCATCATGAACAAATCAAGTCAAATGGTCAAGGGATGGTGCAACCATCATGACACAAGAATATGCAAATACCCCCTCCACAAAAGCTTATTTGCACAATTGCAAATAAGCCCTCCTCCACCAATCTTCGGCCAATGAACGATACAAAGGAAATTGGCCGAAACGGAAAGCAAACTGGAAACTCCAAAATACTGGTCTCGTAATAAATTACAGAAAAACCCCGATACTATGTATACACACCCGCATCTGTATTCTGACCGAATACAAATGCAATGAGACAAAATCTACACTGTACTATACTAGGATCCGGCTTATACCAAAGCCGGCTAGTAATATCCGTTCGATCCTGATCCGTGCAATACCGCACGTATCTGATCGAACCCTGCCATATATCCATACGGCCTCTAGTACTAACTGTCCGATCCTGATCCGTGCAATACCGCACGTATCTGATCGGACCTTGCCATATCTCCATACGGCCTCTACAGCGTTTCTCCCGAAAGCTTGAGTAACTGAATGTGGGGGACTCTAAAGGCTCGTCAATACTATGGCTGTGGATTTAACCACTAGCACGTCAGAGGTATTAGCCATACGTGACGGGCCACCAGCTATTGATCGAAAGGGACGTCGATGAGTGAACTCATCCTGACACCCTACTGAGCCTGTCAGTGACAATATCCATACAGTCCGGTCCGTTCGTCTATGAGCATCGCATGGCGGGCCTAGGGGGTTGGTAAAAGTCAGACCCCCAAAAGCGGTACAAGTCGTGTAAGAGTGTAGCCCAGAACACCCTGAGATACTACTGGAATACCTACCAGTAAATCTCCTGCCTCGTCCGAGGGCTTCGTGTAATGGCTCTCCTAGACACAGCGCGACCTCACCCCCAATACAGGGAGAGACGAACCCCTGAAGATCCGCTCACTGCCTCCATGTGGCTCGGGACTGTACCCAACTAAAACCTGTTTGCACGTCTCCTTTGAGCGTGGTAGGGTTGTAATCAAAGTACAGTGGGAACTCACATGAGACAAATGACGATCCCCAGGTCGATGAACTAACCTGTACACATGTCACCAGGGAACTGCTATCTGACGTCGGGTATAAGACCAACTAGCATATTCCCGGCGAGTCCTGTCCGGTATACTCATAACCCAATGAGCACCTGTATAGATCTTAGGTGAACCAACTGACACCGGTGGCTTGTGAGACCGGCCACCGCCCCTCATCGGGGTCTCGACTGTATACACTAGTCTACTCTGGAGTATCGATGCCATGTCTCGAAACTCCCACGACTAGGGATCTTTTAAGGATGTGCTTATAGACTGCAGCTCCCACGTATATGATCGCCCTCATACTGCTGGTAGTCAAGCAAGAATCCTAGGGGCTTTATCAATGTGCAATAGTGACATGTAAGGTCACCTAAAGCAGTACACGATGATAAAGATAACCCAGATAGCATACTATCATCTCGAGTAAGACTGTCCTCCTGGGATAGGTCCTCCCTCAATCATTGCAATCACGTGCCTGTAATCCAATAATTGACTCTGAGGGCACTATCTCAAACAATCTCCCACTTGCACTCAAGGCTAATTATTGCGATGTCGCATACTCACAGCCCGTGTGATACCGAACACCCAACTCCTCTACTAGTCAGTCTCACAAAGCTCGCTTGCGAAACTATTGCGTTCGAGGAATAGCCTTAGTGAGTGGATCCGCTTTGATGTTTCTTTCTATGTCTCTCTATATCTCAAGTTCGCGGAGAAAGCCATCTCCCGAAATGAGCAATACCTGTCTTAGAATGTGTCTGGATGTCTGATGGGACCTAGCTCATAAATGAACTCCAAATCTAAACTTCTTAAACTGTATCGTCAACTGAACTTAAATAGGTATCCTGCGCCATGCCTCCCTCAGTATTGCCTTGGATCACCTGTCCAAAATACTGCCCCTCGTTGGAAGGAAAAACTATAACTCTGACAACCTCCTTGTCGTCCGGGTCACCTTGGAAGCCTGGAATGATAACTGTCTCCCGAATGAGGCTGTCGTTATCATATTCCTAGAACATTCACTTATGTTCTAAAACTGCTTCCGACTGTTTCTCCAGGATCGGATCAATGTCAACTTATTGCATCTAGTGCAAGAACAACATCTGGTGTGGTACTTGACATCTCATGATTGACTCAATTGCCTGAGCAAGTGATCTGTCAATCATGCACATCCCTCTCCCCTTTGGTCTGTAAGACACCTTTAGAGAGGGTGACTCCATTACCTGCAGCTACACTACCTTGCCAGGAGTCGCCCATTCTAAATACTCTTAGAATGCTGTCTAAGTACCCTGATTGGGAAACCACCCAAATCTAGATCTAAAAGCATAGATCTAGTAACCAGTATGTTTGATATAATGTCCAAGTCCCATGTGGGGAAACTACTGTGTGACGACCAAAGTATAACCGATCGTAGTATAGGTGTTTCTTTTCTTATTCTGTGTATGTCATCCAAATACCATGACAACACACCCTACTACCTTCTCAACAGATCCATCCCCTATTCTGATAAAGTCAAATCTATGACTGTCACATCAGAAATTGATGATCTATCTCCCCTATATCTGCTTTAGTCTATAAACAGACATAAGCCAACTATCCACTAGTGCTTCCGCTGCTCCCACTGACCACGACAACCCTCTGGCAGAGTCATATACACGTACATTTCTGAAGCCAGTTCAGAACGACGCTATACTCATAATCCTGCCGGGTCTCGCAGCCTGGAACAACAGCAATGGCAAGTGTGAGTAAACAAGAACCTCCCTACCACCGTCCTTGAGGCTACCGGAGTACCTCTCGGGTGCCTGAGGTTACCCACCTTATCTGCGGAGTGGCCAATGGAATGTCAGTCCAGATTGAATCTTTAGGTTCCTATGAAATCTTCAGTAATCGTTTGTGGTTCTGGAATCACTTCCAGTTCTACCATACTTCCACTAGTGTTTTCTGAAAAAATCCATTTTTAATAAAACTGTGGCGAGTCTAGAACAATATCACTATTGATCTTTCAGATGGTAGAAAGTCAACCCTCGTCATAGCCTGGGTCAACCCACAAACAGCCATTACAGAAACGTGCCTTGAGTTGTCCAGTGTCTGGTTTTAATCATAAGCCGGACAACTCCCCGTGCCTTAACATCGTTAAGACATGAACTGTTCTATATCCAATATAGAACCAGAGGCACTGATTTAATTGAACCAGATTCAAATCAAGCAGCTGTCTCCAGTACATGTCAACTAAATGGAAAGAGGCCGATCAGCGTTACTCAACTTAGGATTGCTTCCAATTATGAGTAACCTGAAAGAGAAGCAAGTTCTCTTAAATCATTACTATCAACTGAATACCATACAGAAGTATCTACATCTTCGATCAACTTGAAGAATCCCGATACTTGCAACACCTGGTTCTCTACTTTATTCAAATACCTATAACTTCTCAAAATTCGGACCCTGTGTTTCCACGAAACACCTGTCTAAAAACTAGAGAAGTCATAAGTAAACCGAATATAGTACGAGGACCAACCCTTCTGTCCTGATGGACCCTGGACAACATACAATACTCTGTATAAGTCCCTTGAGTCTGATAACTCATTCACTGTGTATCGTAGGTTGAAAACTGTACTTATGGTTAAGAAGAATTACATCGCTGTTTAATGCTCCTTACCTAACCATCCACTGATATAGGTAAATGTCACAGACATAATTTCAAAAAGATATATCTCACTCTATAAAAATAGACGTACAGATGTATCAATTTGAAATTGGTGCATAACTGCGGATATTCAAAAACCAATATTTGCCGTCCGGCAACCAACCCAGGTGACTTCCTCAAATATCACCGATTACAACGAATCCCGATATAATGAGGATGATCATCCAGTTCCCAATAACTTACTCCCACTCATCATCTGTAAAACCATACAGATGTGAGAATCATACCTGGTAAATACATACCCTGGAGTAAGTATCTAATCGGGAAATCAGTTTTCTTTTAACATCACAAAGTGAAACTGAAACATTAAAATATTTCGATGGGGTATCCTGGTATTCCTAGTATTGCCTCTTCCAGATTCATGACTGTAACCGTATAATTCTTTGCCACCTTTCCAAATCCCTTTTTATGTCTTTAGTCATTACCTTCTGCACACCCCTTTAGGCCAAATGGTTTTCTTCCTTCCCTACCGTTCGGCACCAGCCTATGGTTTGGAAAAAGACTATCCAATAAGCATAATGGGTGTACTGCCCTAATCCTAGGAGCACTCACAATGCGAGAGAAGGTGAAGATAAAAGACAACCGAATAAACCTTATTCCTATTTCTCCTGAACCAGAATCCATCCCCGAACTGGAACAAGTTCCTTTCGAGTTCGTATATAACCATACGATGGAGTATCCAATAGACTGTGGATCTTCGTAGTGATACGGAGTGTCCTGGAGAAATACAAAGGTGATTTAGGATTGGCGAAGAAATACTTGGTTTGGTCGTGAATAGTAGTCGCAATTTACTATGCCCTCCTACTAATCCCTTTCTTTGTCTTAACTTAATACCTTCTGCACACCATCGTTATGCTATTTGGTTTTCTTCATTCCCCACCGTTCGGCACCAGCCTAAGGTTTGGAAGAAGACTATCTAATTTACGTAATAGGTGTACTACTCCTAAACCAAGGAGTACTCGCAACCTGAGAGAAGGTAAGAGGAAAAGACAACTGAATAGTCCTATCCGTTTTCTCCAGAACCTGAAACCATCCTCGAATAAATTCTTTCGAGTTCGTATCTAACCATACGATGGTTTTGTCCAATGGAAGTGGATGTTCGTAGTAATACGGGGTGTCCTGGAGAAAAGGGTAAAAGTAGGAGTGGCAATGAGGTTTGCAACTCTGACAATCCAAAAGCCAGTGTTTAAGAAGGTTTGTTCAACTTGGTCACTGAGTTATAGTCTTAGGGTCGGGTCAATGGTCGCTGCCAAAGAGAAAGAGAAAAGAAACACTCAGCATGCACTCTAACCTAGATCAGAATGGTTACCAATTTATCGAATCTGGAAACCTCCCACTGTACCGTCAAATTCTCCTCTAAACCTGAAAGAAGAATTAGTCGGGATCACCCGAGGAGTAAACTAACTCATCAGTGGGAATCGGGATCCAACTATCATCGCATGATAACGTGACGGAATCTGCTCACGGTGTCACACTCCAGAAGGTATGCGCATATCTGGCAAGTTTCAGTTTCTTTAGAAACTCCCGATGTGGATTTTTGCCCCATGCTCTTATGACCTTGACGAAGGTCAACAAATCATAAGTCACATGTCAAGTTCTACCCGTCATTGTCCAGGTTAATTTGAACCCACCCGTACAAGCCCTTGACGAAGGTCAACAAGGCTATACGACTGTCCCAAACCAACGCATCTATCTATGCAGCAGAAAGGTAACAAGCAGCTACCATTCACTATGCCTTGACGAAGGTCAACAAACATAGCATGAATACTACGTGCTACCCGTCTTAAACGACGGAGGGCTACGAATGGTTTCTGGCGAAAACCTTTAACGTAAAGAACTTGATATCGTTGAAGGAACATGATAGCTTTTTGAAAATATAGTGATGAAAACCATTGCTAAAGAGGTCACTCCCGGTGAAGGGATCTCGGCTCTTTCCCCGTAGAATGAGGTGCAGGATATTCCAACTGTATAGCACGATGCAAAGCAAAAGTAATCGGTTATAGTGAAGTTATTGCCCTGACGCAAACTTCTGTCCAAGGGGTCACTCCCGGTGAAGGGATCTCGGCCCTTGCCTCGTCGACTGAGGAGCAGGATATTCCAACTGAATATCACGATGCAAAACAAAAGTGAACGTCCTTGCAATAACAGCTTTTTGAAAAGTGTTCCAACAACATCAGATTAGGTTTGTTTTTAACTTGCATTGATCCGAATCAACGCAGTCCCATTAATTGATCACACCACAAAGAACGAAAATAATATGACGTACGTATATGCCATCCGCATTCGCCACTGGGTCCCGTCATTACCCGTTAAGTTAGCTAACTAACGACAGAGCGGGGACTGGACTAGCGCGGATGTAAAACATATACAACATCTACTAATATATATACCAATATATTATATTTCGCTCAAGGCATAATAAAATGCAACATCACAGAAATGTACAGCATCACAGAACAATACAGATATCTGGGATCCCCGGGTTTCACAGAGCCACTACTGAAACCCGACGTTCCCCTGGTCGTGTGGATAGCCTGTGCAATGAAATCCTAGACCCCTACGGGCGCGGCAAGTTACCCGCCAAAACCTGAAGCGAGGCAGCCCCCTTCAGCACCGTGAATGGACCACCCAGCACTTCACGGAATCCGGTAACTTGGGCACCCCTCTTGGATCAACCTGTACCCCCTACGAGTGCGGCGAATAGCCCGCCAATCCTAGAGTGAAGCCCCCTCCGTCTCAATGCCATGAGATGCGGTCCCGTTGCCCTCTAGAAACCGGCTATCCGTGCACCCCACCTTAGGATAATCCTAGTACAAAAAGTAAAATATACATACAACGGGTACATCGACCGCAACCGGGTCGTGCCCCAAAATAATAATACAATCAGGCAGTGACGGCAGTCCACATGTCGGACGCTCGCCCCGCAATATCAAATGTACATAATACAACAAAAACTGTACTAGCATTGCATCCAGGCTATCCCCCACGACCGATCCGCAACATCACAACAATACACAGAACATCAACGTGAAAGTCACGTTCGCAAATCCGTCTAACCGGGCTATAGCAGTCAGACAGGATTTACCGATCAAGTGACATTCACGGTCGCAGATATAATGTAAATACTATGAAATAATGTGTTTAAAATATCCGATCGATTAAATTTTATCAAGTGGGCCCCCAAGTACTACTGTAGCACATCAAGAAATTCTGGGCCCAAAAATAACATTCCAGAAACCACATTTTCAACTCAGGAGCATTCTGCAAAAGTTTGGGGGACTGAACAGTTAAAGTCGCGGCGGAACCGCGGCCCAAGCATGGGTTTGGCCGCGGTTACGCGGTGGTTTGGACTGTTCACGAGCCCAAATTTTCACAGAACTCTTAAAAAACCCTGCACATCATTCTGAGACAACCTGAAAAATTTTTGGACTTCAAAAAATTTCGACAGAAACTGATGTGAAGAAAAATACGGTTTTTGGAAAATTGTTCGATCGGAAAAGTAAAACACATTAGACAAAGCTAGACTATATTAATGGCGAGGCTCTGATACCACTGTAAGTGCATGGCGACGGCCCGGCCTCCATCCCGAGGCCAAATACGGAAGCGATGGCTAACTTTAATTTTTCTTGAACCGGCACCACCGCGCACTAAAACCCGGATCAGTCCATTAACTAGTCCTAGCTAACTACAAGATGGGGAAGAGAGATATATCGAGCGATCCGTATCCTCTGGTCTTCTCGCCGTCGTCCCGATCTCCCGCGGAATGTCCGGTCTCCACCTCCTCGCCGGAAGGGCACCACGTCGCCTGCTTCTTTTACGGGCTCGCACCTCTATACCGAGGCAACTCGGGCACGAAGTTGGCGAGCCGACGTGCCCAAGGTTTGCTGTAGAATATAGTGTAGAACCATGTCTTATTTTGGGATTATGGAGTTTTCCTTTTGGTGGAGGAAATGAACTAAGCTTTTTGGAGATGGTGTTGTGGGATTTTTCCAACATGAAATGAGCCAAAATCCCCCCACCAAAATGTTTGGACAGCCCCCCCCCATGAGAAGTGGCCGGCCATGGTGAATGGGAGAGTGAGAAAATGAGAGTGGGGTTGAGTGAATAATGCAAGAGAGAGGGAAAAAGAAATCAAGTGTAGAAATGATCACCAATAAAAAACAACACTCTTCCAACCTCACCATAACCCATCACCATCAACAATCATGACTTTTAAAAGTCAAGCCATCATGAACAAATCAAGTCAAATGGTCAAGGGATGGTGCAACCATCATGACACAAGAATATGCAAATACCCCCTCCACAAAAGCTTATTTGCACAATTGCAAATAAGCCCTCCTCCACCAATTTTCGGCCAATGAACGATACAAAGGAAATTGGCCGAAACGGAAAGCAAACTGGCAACTCCAGAAAACTGGTCCCGTAATAAATTACAGGAAAACCCCGATACTGTGTATACACACCCGCATCTGTATTCTGACCGAATACAAATGCAATGAGACAAAATCTACACTGTACTATACTAGGATCCGGCTTATACCAAAGCCGGCTAGTAATATCCGTTCGATCCTGATCTGTGCAATACCGCACGTATCTGATCGAACCCTGCCATATATCCATACGGCCTCTAGTACTAACTGTCCGATCCTGATCTGTGCAATACCGCACGTATCTGATCGGACCTTGCCATATCTCCATATGGCCTCTACAGCATTTCGCCCGAAAGCTTGAGTAACTGAATGTGGGGGACTCTAAAGACTCGTCAATACTATGGCTGTGGATTTAACCACTAGCACGTCAGAGGTATTAGCCATACGTGACGGGTCACCAGCTATTGACCAAAAGGGACGTCGATGAGTGAACTCATCCTGACACCCTACTGAGCCTGTCAGTGACAATATCCATACAGTCCGGTCCGTTCGTCTATGAGCATCGCATGGCGGGCCTAGGGGGTTGGTAAAAGTCTGACCCCCAAAAGCGGTACAAGTCGTGTAAGAGTGTAGCCCAGAACACCCTGAGATACTACTGGAATACCTACCAGTAAATCTCCTGCCTCGGCCGAGGGCTTCGTGTAATGTCTCTCCTAGACACAGCGCGACATCACCCCCAATACCGGGAGAGACGAACCCCTGAAGATCCGCTCACTGCCTTCATGTGGCTCGGAACTGTACGCAACTAAAACCTGTTTGCACGTCTCCTTTGAGCGTGGTAGGGTAGTAATCAAAATACAGTGGGAACTCACACGAGACAAATGACGATCCCCAGGTCGATGAACTAACCTGTACACAAGTCACCAGGGAACTGCTATCTGACGTCAGGTATAAGACTAACTAGCATGTTCCCGGCGAGTCCTGTCCGGTGTACTCATAACCCAATGAGCACCTGTATACATCTTAGGTGAACCAACTGACACCGGTGGCTTGTGAGACCGGCCACCACCCCTCGTCGGGGTCTCGACTGTATACACTAGTCTACTCTGGAGTATCGATGCCCTGTCTCGAAACTCTCATGACTAGGGACCTTTTAAGGATTTGCTTATTGACTACAGCTCCCACGTATATGATCGCCCTCATACTGCTGGTAGTCAAGCAAGAATCCTAGGGGCTTTATCAACGTGCAATAGTGACATGTAAGGTCACCTAAAGCAATACACGATGATAAAGATAAACTAGATAGCATACTATCATCTCGAGTAAGACTGTCCTCCTGGGTTAGGTCCTCCCTCAATCATTGCAATCACGTGCCTGTGATCCAATAATTGACTCTGAGGGCACTATCTCCAACAGCATATTTCGGTGTTGCGATGCTGATGTCAACCCAAATCAAATCAAATCTACAATCTCTGCGTCGGAATCATGCTTCGTCTAAGAGTGTACCCCGTGTCGAAATCATGCTTCGCCTCGGAGTTTCCACCTTCCCTGTCGGAATTATTCTTCGGCTCGGAATCAACCAGCGACCTTCTCGTTAGAATTATGCTCCGCCTCAGAATCAAATCGACCAACAAGCTTTACGCCGGAATCATGTTGCGTCTGAGAGTGTACCCAGCGTCGAAATCAAGCTTCACCTCGGTGTATCTGCCTTTCCTATCGGAATTATGCTTCGGCTCGGAATCAACCAGCGACCTCCTCGTCAGATTTATGTTCCGCCCTGGAATCAAGTCAACAAGTGACCTCCTCGTCGGAATTATGCTCCGACCTGGAATCAAGTCAATAATTGACCTCCTCGTCAGAATTATGCTCCGCCCTGGAATCAAGTCAACAAGCGACCTCCTCATCGGAATTATGCTCCGCCCTGGAATCAAGTCAACAAGCGACCTCCTCGTCGGAATTATGATCCGTCCTGGAATCAAGTCAACAAGCGACCTCCTCGTCGGAATTATGATCCGACCTGGAATCAAGTCAACAAGCGACCTCCTCGTCGGAATTATGATCCGCCCTGGAATCAAGTCAACAAGAGACCTCCTCATCGGAATTATGCTCCGCCCTGGAATCAAGTCAACAAGCGACTTCCTCGTCGGAATTATGCTCCGCCCTGGAATCAAGTCAACCAGCGGCGACCTCCCCGTCGGAATTATGCTCCGTCTCGGAATCAAGTCGACCAACAAGCTCTACGCCGAAATCATGCTTCGTCTCAGAGTGTACCCCGCGTCTAAATCAAGCTTCACCTTGGTGTATCTTCCTTCCCAGTCGGAATTATGCATCGTCTTGGAATCAACCAGCGACCTCCTTGTCGAAATTAAGCTCCACCTCGGAATCAAGTCAACCAACAAGCTCTGCGCCGGAATCATGCTTCGTGTCAGAGTGTATCCTGTGTCGAAATCATGCTTCGCCTCTGCGTATCTACCTTCCCTGTCGATATCATGCTTCATCTCGGCATCAAGTCAGCCAACAAGATCTGCGCCGGAATCACGCTTCGTCTCAGAGTGTATCCCGCGTCGAAATCAAGCTTCGCCTTGGATTATTTGCCATATTTAGCAAGACTGTCAATACAACTGTGAATATCCCAAGCTTCAATTAAGTAATATACAAACTAGTATGATACTGTAATGGCCTCTAGGGCATAAACCCTAACAATCTCCCACTTGCACTAGGGTCATGTACTGGCATATCGCAGACCTATCATCTCGAATAGCCTCTCGAACCGTGTCTGAAGAATGGCCTTTGTGAATGGATCAGCAGTGTTATTCTCCGTATCTACTCTCTTCACCTCGATCTCCCGGCGATCTACGATCTCTCTGATCAGGTGATACCGCCTTAAGATGTGTCTGGACTTCTGATGGGACCTGGGTTCCTTCGCTAAAGCTATAACGCTGTTGTTGTCGCAATACAGAGGTATTGATTCAACACTGGTAGGAACCACCTGAAGTTCTATGAGGAACTTCTTCATCCAGACAGCTTCTTTTGCGGCATCGCAAGCAGCTATGTACTCCGCTTCCATCGTCGAGTCAGCAACGGTGTCCTGCTTGGAACACTTCCAACAGACCGCCCCTCCATTGAGGATAATGACATAACCCGACATGGACTTAGAGACATCCTTGTCACTATGGAAGTTGGAGTCAGCAAAGGCCTCGATCTGGAGGTCTTTTCCGCCATACACCAAGAACATCTCCTTAGTCCTCCTCAGGTACTTGAGAATGTTCTTTACTGCTATCCAGTGCTTCTTTTCTGGGTTTGCCTGATACCGGCTTACAACGCTCAATGCGTATGCTACATCTGGTCTGGTACATAACATCGCATACATTATAGAGCCTACCGCAGAAGCGTAGGGTATAATCGACATGCGAGTCCTTTACAAATCAATCTTGGGAGACATATCTTTAGAGAGGGTGATTCCTTGACAAGCCGGTAGGTTACCGCGCTTAAAATATTCCATACCGAATCTTTTCAATATGTTGTCTATGTACCTGGACTGAGAAAGTCCCAACATCCTCTTTGATATATCACGATAGATCTGGATCCCCAGAATGTAGGTGGCATCACCCAGGTCCTTCATGGAGAACTTCTATGACAAGAATCCTTTGACTGACTGTAGTATAGGAATATCATTTCCTATTAGGAGAATGTCATCCATGTACAAGACGAGAAATACTACAGCTCTCCCTACAATCTTACTGTATATGCATGGTTCATCTGGATTCTTGATAAAGTCGAATTCTTTGACAGTATCATCAAAACAGATGTTCTAACTCTGCGATGCCTGCTTTAGTCCATAAATGGACTTAAGCAATTTGCATACTTTACCGCTGCACCCACTCTGAATGAATCCCTCTAGCCGATCCATATAGACGCACTCTTCCAAATTACCATTTAAAAAAGTCGTCTTTACGTCCATCTGCTAGATCTCATAATCGTGGAAGGTAGAAATCGCAAGAAGGACCCGAATAGACTTGAGCATAGCCACTGGAGAAAAGGTTTCGTCATAGTCCAAACCAGGTTTTTGATGAAAGCTCTTTGCAACAAGTCTAGCCTTATAGGTTTCAACCTGTCCATCTACACCAATCTTCTTTTTGAAGATCCATTTGCATCCTACGGGTTTTACCCCATCTGGAGCAATGTCCAAAGTCCATATTGTGTTAGTGTACATGGACTCCATTTCGGTCCGCATTACATCCAGCCATCTTACTGAGTCGCCGCTCTGAATGTCTTGCTGGAAGCTAGTAGGGTCATCATTGTCAATGATGCAATCTTCTCTATCCCTGTCTATGAGAAAACCGTAGTGTCTCTCGGTCGAATGATACTGCCTACTACTTCTGCGGATATGCGCTGGGATGTCCCTTTCTTCTGAAACTTCTGGTTCTAATATATTTTCAGTAACGACTTGTGGTTCTGGAATTTCATCCAGTTCTATTGCGCTCTCACTCTTCTGATTTTCTAAAAATTCAACTTCCAAGAAGTGGGCTTGACGAGAAAAAAATCCTTTTGTTCCTCTGCGTAATAGAAATAATACTCTTTGGAGTTCTTTGGATATCTCATAAACTTACACTGTACCGAGCGTGCCTCGAGCTTGTCCGCATGCTGCTTTTTAACAAAAGCTGGACATCCCCATGTCCTAAAGTGTTTAAGAAAGGGTTTATTCCCACTCCACATCTGATATGGTGTGGTAGGCACAGTCTTGGTTGGAACCTGGTTCAAAAGATATGCAGCTGATTCTAGTGCATAACCCCAGAAAGATTTCGGTAACTCAGCCTTACTCATCAAGGAACGAACCATATCCAATAGGGTTCGATTCCGCCTTTCCGATACACCATTGTGTTGTGGTGTGTATGGAGGAGTAAGCTGAGAGAGAATTCCATTCTCTTTTAAGTATCCCAGGAACTCGGCACTTAAGTATTCACCACCTCGATCAGATCTCAGTGTCTTGATACTTTTGCCTGTTTGGTTTTCCACATCATTCTTGTATTCCCGGAATTTCTCAAAGGCCTCGGATTTATGCTTCATCAAGAAGATATGTCCATACTTAGAGAAATCATCCGTAAAAGTAATGAAGTAGAAATGACCACCTCTTGCATGTGTAGACATTGGACCGCACACGTCACTGTGTACGAGTCCTAAGAGCTCGCTCGCTCTTACTCCGTGTCCAGTAAACGGAGTCTTTGTCATCATTCCCATGAGACAAGATTCACAAGTAGCATAAGATTGATATTCGAACGGATTTAAATATCATTCTCTATGTAACTTAGTCAACCGTGTTTCATTGATGTGACCTAGTCTACAATGCCATAAGAAAGCCTGACTTATTTCCGGAGACTTTCTTTTAAGTGTGTTGTGGACATTAAAAACCCAAAATTGATTCAATACGTATATACCGTTATCTAATGTACTGGACCCAATCAGAACTTGATTTAGGTGGATGTTTACTAAATTGCTTACGAATGTAAAATCATATCCCTTTCTAGAAAGTGAGAATACTGATATGATATTACAAGTCAAACCAGGTACATACAAACAGTTACGTAGAATCAATATCTGCCCACTTTTCTGTCCTAGGCGATATTCCCCTACGGATTCAGCGTCCATGCTCATTCCGTTCGCAACTCTGAGAGAAATATCACCTACCCTGATTACTCTACGGTTTCTCAAAGCATGTAACAAATTACAGATATGAGATCCTGATCCGGTATCTACTACCCAGGAAGTAGAGTTAATTGACAAACAGTTCTCAATTACAAACATACCCGAGGCCGAAGCCACAACATACTTCCAATCCTAGCTACTGGCTTCCAAAGCCCAGCAATCCTTCTTCCAATGTCCCTTCCCATAACAATAGGAACATCCCTCCTTCCCTACACCAAGTCACGAAACCTTTTCTCTTCCCTTTCCTTCTACTTCACTGACACCGTATATCGGCTTTGTGGAGGTCTTCTTCTTTTCACACTTTGCTTTCTCCTTGGATGCAGAAGAAGAAGGTCCCCCATTAAGTAGAGCGAGTGTCTCCCTGGTTTCCTTCAGGGTGTAAGTAGAGGGTAGGGACTATGGAAATAAGTCAGGATATGACCTATTTCCCAACGCAGTCTCCTGGTCCGTGAGCTCATTGATATAGCTAGTCATTGTAAGGACGTCGTCCCTTACAGATGACCCGACAGCCAACCTCGCTTGAAGCAATTCGTTCGAGGTCTCATATCTTGTGATACGAGATTGCTCTCCATATAAATCTTTGTTATGGAGGAAGATGGAAACTAAGTCCATCTTCTCGTGCCGCTTCTGGTATACACCATCAACTGAAGCCAACACGAGGCACTTGGCATTCACACTTTTCTTTTCCCTTGTCTGACGGATATCCATATCTGCGATGGTGGAAACTGGACCTGGGACGGCGGGGGCTTGAGTAGTAATAGGGTGGTCTATCTTGTCATAGGCTATGGACATCTGGACAGATCTTTGCCAGTCATAAAAGTCAGATTCAGTCAACTTGTTATCTAGATGTAACCTAGTCATGGTCACATGGTTGCTGCAGTTGAGAGAGAGAAGAAAACACTTTAGCATGATGCTCTTGCAAGTTTAGATTGGTTTTAGTTTATCTAAACTAGATGGCTCCCACTGTTTCTCGAATCCTTCCTCAAACCATAAAAGAAGAATTAGTCAGGACTGATCTCACCGTACAATACTTGCTTCACCGTTCTGCCAGGCTAGTGTCGGTACTTCGAGGGAGGTTTTACGACGCTTTCGCGAAATTCCTAAATTAAATAACCTCTTTTCCTTGGAGGCGTAGCCCCGCTGACACTGTTTTAGACACCAACTTGGTTTATAGCATTAATTGTTAAGTGACGAATCTCTTGATGAGTAGCATATACTCACAGTAGGATCGGGATCCAAATATCATCGTGTTATAATGCTGAAGGAATCCTACCAACATAATCAAACTCCAAATGGTATGCAATACCAGCAAGTTTCAGTTTCTTTAGAAACTCCCGATGTGGATTTTTGCCCCATTCTCTTATGGCCTTGACTAAGGGCCAACAAATCATAAGTCACATGTCAAGTTCTACCCATCATTATCCAGGTTGATTTGAACCCACTCGTATATACTCTTGACTAAGGGTCAACAAAGTAATACGACTGTACCAAACCAATGCATCTATCTATGCTACATGTGAACACCCTGTAGGGTTCCTAGGCACTCTCAAGGGGTCTCACAAGGCATCAACCATGCCCGTTTCAAAAATTCGGTGCCGAGAAACCCTAGACTACGGATCATTTGCTAGAATTCTAGGCGACAAAGCAAACTAGTTAACACTTAACTACAAGAATACGGAAATACAACCTTTGTAGATCCGGTTCTCCACCTCCATAGCTCCGCAATGAAGTCTCCTCGCTGTCCAAGTCGAACCCCGGGCTCTAGCGTCGGCTTCATCGGAGAATGGACGGGCTAGGTCATCGACGACGTGCCGAAGATGATCTACGTCGAAGCATCACTAGATCAAGCTCCACCTTCACCAAGCCATGAAAACTTGTGAAGGAAACACACTCTACTACTTGGCAAGAGGTAGAGGATGAAGAAATAGGAAGTGGGTTCACTTTAGAATTGGATTTCTCACACTTATGCTCAAATCACCATTGATGAAGTATGCTTTCTTCTTGAAGAAGAAGAAGAAGAAGATGATAATTCTCATGATAAGTTAAAAGAAAATAATACTTATCATAAAATAAACCATGCTCAAGTGTAGAGAACTAACTAAGGTTATAAGAATGGTTAGGGTTAAAAGAACAAGACAAAATGGTCACTTGGTCAAAGCTTCATGAAGCTTCAAAAAGCTTCATGAAAGAAAATAAAATAAAGAAACCATTTTCCTTTTCTTTTTATGCTTTTATCAACATCCAAAAGGAATAAACAAATAATTAAATGAAAAAGCAAAACCCTAATCATTAAGTTAACCATGGTTTAATTCTATACACTTAACCAAATAAGCATGTATCATCAAACATGATACAAACATTTGTACAAAAAGTATATCACATATACAACTTGTATAACGAAGTGAGAAAATCCATTTAAAGTGAACCAATACTAGTTAATGCAAAGTAATATATCAAATATATAATTCTACAATAAATCATTAAATCAACACTTTATTTTACGATCCGGTCATATCGCATATAACCGACTAGTATTCAATGTATCGGCTTATCGAATTAACCATCGATTCGATAACTAGGTTATATCGCATATAACCATTCGATACATTCATCGTGAGAATGGAATACGGTATCACATACACGCATTATTCTCGGTCCCGCACATATCTCATATGCGCTCCTATTTCGTTTCGCTTGAGCCAGGAAACCTCTGTGTAGGACTCTAAAGACTCGTCAATACGCCGGCAGCAGGTGATGATCATATCAAACACCCACAAGCCGCAAGCGGTCTGCTAAACGTAACGGCCACCCGGGTATTGAGCGATCAGAAGATCGACGAGCAAGCCCGCTCACACTCCAGTGAATCCAACCAGTAACACTACCATACAGTCCGGTCTGATCGTCTGATATGTCGCATATCTCGCCTAGGGGTGGTAAACGTCAGACCCCAATAGCTCGATAAGTCGTGTCTATATGAGGTCTATAACAATTCGAGAAACTACTGGTAACACTTACCAGTATATCTCAGCAACCCTGGCCAGGGATTTCCTGTTATAGCCAATCGAACACAGCGCAACATCAACTCCCTATACCGGGACAGACGAATCCCCTCCTATCGCTCATTGCCTCCATGTGACTCGGGACTGTACCCAAAAACCACCGTTTTGCAAGCCCTCTTGGACGTGGTAAGATGGAAATCAAAGCACAGTGGGAACCACACAAGACTCTATGACGATCTCGGGTCAACAGACTACTCTGTACCAGTGTCACCAGAGAACTGCCATCTGACGTGAGGTATAATACCATCTGGGAGTTCTCGGCGAGTCCGTCCAGTGTACCCAGTCTCTACTGAGCACCCGTATATCATCTCTGATGTCAAACACCGATGGCTATGGGGTCATCCATCGCCCATCTGTATGGGTCGAGAAGGTACACGCTAGTCTACTCTGGTATATCGATGCCCCGTCTCGATATACCCACGACTAGGGACTTTGAAGGATGTACTTATGGACTACCATGTCCCCACTAGTATGATCCGCATCATAGTCCAGGTAGTCAAGCACACATCCTAAGGGCTTTACCAACATGTAATAGAGAGACAGTCAGTATACACGTTAAGGTAAAGAGCAACCAGATAGCATACTATCATGTCGAGCAAGAAAGTCCTCCCTATATATGTCCCAGCATCCACTACAATATACATCCTATGTACAGTAATAGCCTCTAGGGCATACATATAACTAACAATCTCCCACTTGCACTAGGGCCATCTGTAGCAGTGGTCGAAGTATCTCATACTCAACCATCCCATAAAAGTCTCTCTCTGGGAATAGGCCTTCGTGAGTGGATCCGCCGTGTTGTCCTCTGAGTCTACTCTCCAAACCTCGATCACCCTGGAGATCAACTATCTCCATGATCAAGTGATACTGCCTTAGAATATGTCTGGATCATTGATGGGACCTGCGTTCCTTGGCATAAGCCACAACTCCATTGTCACACAATGGGAGGAACATAGTTCATCTTATGAACCATTATACACCCAAATAGCCTCTTTGGTAGCATCTTAAGTAGCGATGTATCCTGCCTTTATCGTCTAGTATGTCACGGTATCTAGCTTAGAACTCTTCCAACATACCGTCCCTTTACTGAGGGTAAAGACAATGCCTGCGACTGACATTCAGTCGTCTTTATCACCCTAGAACACTTCCAGTGATTCTCCTCAGGATCGATTGATACCATCTCACTACAACTAGTGAGAATCCTAACATCCATTTAGATCTATCTCATAGATCCAAAATCCAGGATTTAGTAGGTATCATTTTGATCCTACGTGGAGAATCTTTGTGATAAGCGGAGATTGATCGAGCGTACCATAGGAAACTCCTTCCCTATCAAAAGTATGTCATCCACGTACTCTACAAGGATCACCACCATACTCCCTACTACCTTTTTGTTTATACAAGGTTCATCTACCATTTTGATGATGTCAAACTCTTTGACTAATCCATCCAAACAGATGTTCCATCTCCCCGATGCCTGCTTTATCCTATAAAGCATCTTGCACACGTTTTCGCTGCTCCCACTGTCTACGAGGCCCTCTGGCTGTGTACTTATAGACGCACTCTTCTAAATCAGTATTTAGAAAAGCAGTCATGACACCCAACCGCCAGATATCGTAGTCATGGTATGTAGCCGTGACAAGTAGGATCTGGATGGACTTAAGCATAGGTACTGGAAAAGGTTTCATCATTATTCACGGCTGGTCAATGACGAAAACTTTTAACAAGTCTAGCTTTGAAAGTCTCAACTTTTCCATCTACACCAAGTAATCTTCTCAAGATATACTTGCTCCTGATGGGGATTTAACCCTTCAGATATAGCAGCCAAAGTCCATACTTTGCTAGTATACATGGTTTCCATCTCAGATCGCTAAACATCCAGCCATTCTTACAGAGTCTCACTCTTGATGGCCAGCTCGAAACTAGTTGGGTCATCATCCCATGATGCAATCCTCGTTCCCACTGTCATAGAGAAACCGGAGTAACTCTCAGGTGGGTGAGTAACCCTGCTAGATCGGCGGAGAGGCTGAGGTTCGTTGGAATCTACTGAATCCTTCGGTTCTACCAAATCATCTGCTGTAGTTTGTATAGCTGAAAAACTTCCAGTTCTACATAACTAATCTTGCCTCGATCTTGTCCGGATTTTGCTTTTAGACATCGGCCGGACAACCCCAAATCTTAACTAAATTAAGATATGGGCTTTTCCCATTCCATATCTTATATGGAGTGGTAGGCAACTGATTTGATTTGAACCCTATTTAGTAGGTATGCAACTTCTCAAGTGCATAACTCCCAAAAGGAAACAGGTAACTCAGAAGTACTCATCATAGAGCACACCATATCAAATATGGTGTATCTGCTCCGCCCCGATATACCATCGTGCTATGATGTATACGGAGGAGTAATGCTGAGAGAGAATCTCATTCTCCTTTAGAATAGTCCAGGATTTTCGTGCTCAAGTATTCTCCTCCTCGATCACATCAAAGGTCATAATACTTTTACCCGTATTTTGGTTCTCTACTTCTAACTTATATTCTGTGAATATCTCAAAAGGTTCAGACTTGTGTTTCAACAGGAACATATGTCTGAATCTCGAGAGATTATCAGAGAATGTAATGAAGTACAAAGAACCTTACCAGGTATGTGTAGACAGGGGACCTTTATACATCAACATGTATCATCCCAAGAGTTCACTAACTCTTTCTCTGTTTCCAATAAACAGAGCTATGGTCATTTTATCTTTGTGACATGACTGGCGAGTTTCACAAGATGTAAATTCAAACTGATTTAAATATTCATCTAAATGTAACTCCAGCTAGTCGGGTCGCATTGATATGACCTAGTCTACAATACCTCAAGAAGGATCCGTCCATTTCTGAACTCTTCCTCTTGTGTGTGTTCTATATACTAAGAACTGTAGTTTGATTTAGAACATCAATGCTTTTAGATAACGTGCCTGAACCGATCAACTTTTGATATAGGAAATGTTCAAAACATTATCCAACAATACAAAATTATATCCTTTCTTTACTAATAAAGAAACTGATATGATTTTGTATATCAGGTTCGGTATCTAATAACATTCGTTCAGAATCAATGTATTGGTAATACAGGGTGACAGTGACCAACAGACTTGGCTGCAACACTTGCCCCGTTTTCTGCCTCATGAAACTTATCACCCGTTCTCAGTTTTTCTACCCTTTTGTAGCCCTATGTAACAGATTACATATCTGGGATCCTGATCCGGTATCATATACCCAGGATTCGGAGGATACTGAGAAAAAGTTCTTTGTAATGAACACACCCGAAGATGATGCATCATATGCTCTTTCTTCGTTTGGGCGGCACGGGAAATCTGGTATTCCCCAATTTCCAGCTCTGTTTTATAACAATTATAAGTTGGAGCGGGATCAACGTTCCCCAGCTCAGTATAACAAGCGGGTTCGGTCAATAATCCGTTTTATTATCTTGATTAAGGCGTGATATGGTCGCTACCTGGAGAGAGAGAGAAGAAAACACTCAGCGTGCGCTCTTGCAAGAATAGATTGGTTATTATTTTATCTAATCAGGATGGTTCCCACTGCTTTTTATCAAATCTTCCTTCAAACCCTAAAAGGAAAGACTAGCCGGGATTAATTACACACTACAAGTTCGCCAATCTTTCAGCCAGGCTAGTGTCGGTACTTTGAGGGAGGTCCCCCGTGCTTTCGCACGAACCTAATTACAGTAAATCTCGTTTTCCCAGAGGCGTAAGCTCGTTAACACCTTTCTAGACACCTACTTGATCGGCTAATTGTAATGTGTAAAACTCTCCCAGGAGTAACAATTACTCGCAGCGGGTATCGGGATCCAACTATCTCATAGAAGGTATGCAATCTCATTGCAAATTTCAACACTTGAAATTCCCGATAATATTTTGCCCCTAACCACCTATGACCTTGACAAAGGCCAACAAACCATAGGATGCTAGTCAAGTTCAACCCGTCATTTCCTGATTGAATTAAACCTACCCGCACGGCCCTTGACAAAGGCCAACAAGGTCGCACGACTACCCTAACCCAATCTGCATCATATGCATAAGCAGATAAGCACCAGTTAGCTACCGCACACTGCGCCTTGACAAAGGCCAACAATCGCAGCATGAATACTAACTACTACTTATCTGAAATGACGGAGGGCTACGACAGGTTTTTCTGAAAACCTATTGCGTAAAGAACTTGATATCGTTGTAGGATCGAATGAATTTTGAAATGGAGTGTTTTTGAGGCTTTTCTAGTTTTGCTAAAGGAGTCACTCCCGGTGAAGGGATCGTCGGTCCTTTCCTCGTCGAATGAGGTGCGGGATATATCATATATATCACTGTGCAAAGCAGAAACTCTTAAAAGCAATCAAAAGACAAACTGAGTGTGTAGCATCTGCCAGTTATTGCTAAAGGAGTCACTCCCGGTGAAGGGATCTCGGTCCTTTCCTCATCGAATAAGGTGCAGGATATATCACATATACCGCTGTGCAAAGCAAGAACTGTAGCTACCTATTTTATTTTTGAAATTCGATTCTACAACATCTTTAGGTTTCTTTTCTTTCATTAATCATATTAATGAAGTCCCATCATTTAAGTACCTAAACATCATAGATAAATACGACGTACACTTATGCCATCCGCATTCGCCTCGATGTCCCCTCGTGCACCGTTAGGTTAGGTAACTAACGGCAGAGCGGGGCAGGGCTAGCGCAGGTGTAAAACATAAGTAACGCCTATAATATATCATATATACTATATACTGTATCTATCACAGAACATCACATGATCACATCACAGATATCGCAGCAGAAGAAACATATGAAATATTGGATATACTAGGACGTCCGTGTTTTCAATACGAGCCAGTATAAAACACGGATTCCACGGTCGTGATGAATAGCCAAACCCACACCCCTAGACCCCTACGAGAGTGGCAAGCAACCCTTCCAATTCTAGAGTTAGGAGACCCGGACTCGACTCCTCGAGTTGGTCTCCCACTAGACCCCAGAACCCGGTTACTTGTGCCCTCCTCCTTGGGTCTATCCTAGTGCAGAAAAGTAAATAATATACAAAAGGTGACTACTTCCGCAACCTGGAAGTGCCCCAATAAAAGAATATTACATACAAGTTTTTACATGAATGAAAATGAAAAACACTCATCTCACATAAAACCCCCGGCTATTCAAACACGACGATCCAATATAACATATCCAGCAACACATAACATCACATGTCATCAACGTAAGTAATTATGCGCATCCCAATTGTCGTTGACATATAGCAACGAAACCGGCGATATCACATATTACACTTACGGTCACAGAAAAGAAAGTGTAAAACTACAATAGTTGAAATCCGCAACCACCTCAGACATCGCATGCCTGACCAAATGAATTACTTAGACATCGCATGCCTAACAATTATAAACCCCGCATTTTAGTCTCATTATCGAAAACACTTTTCAATATCAAGTCGGGTAATTCAACAAGATTCCCGACATCCTGATCGAATGCTCGTCGCAAACTTCAGTAGACGGTCGCACCCCCGATACCGACGACGAAGTGCACCAAGACGGAACACCGCTACCGCGAGCACCCGAACGGATGCTTTCGGCTACGGGGTTCTCCTACAGTCACTTGGTCGGGGCTATGGAGTGAGGCTGTCTATTAAGTTTATCCGGTGAGTATCCGCGTACGCTACGTGATTGCGACGGAGTTTTGATCACATCAAAATTCCGTGGCAACCGATCAAGTAAGACTAAACTGCTATGTTTATAACATTCATTCAGTTATCTCATAACTGTTTGTGAATTCCAAGTATTGTATCACATTCCAGATAATTAGAAAATGTTAAACTTTCCGATCGAACATTCAAACACCCAAGTTTTCCCGAAACAGATCAACACATGAAATAAGTCTAACAACATTCAGTTCGTGCCTCAGTACCAACGGTCCAGCCGTAGAAGGGTCAATCCAACGCCTCACATGTGGCACGCCGTACTGCCCCAAACCCGAAGGTTCAAAGGGCAATTCAAGACGGTCACATAATCGAGTTAAGGTTTGTTGTCTTCTAGAGGGTCCATCGCGTTACTTGCACTACTTAGAACGTCGTTAAACTACGGAAAAGTCCAACACTTGGAAATTTCCCGACAGGGGAAAAATTGGGTATTTATATCCGGTCGAACTTTTTAACATATTCTAAGATTATCCGGAAAAGTACACGGACAGAATTCGACAATCCGATCGATACACCGAGTCCCCAATACAACCCAGAAAATGCAACTCTGAAAAAAAAATATTAAAAATCCCCAGGAAAACCAGCACAGACAACTAAGAATTACTGTGCAAAATTAGATGCACAAAACAAGAAAATGGCCGCGGATCCGCCGCACGAGCCATGCTCGTGCCGCGGAACCGCGGCTCATTGAAGGAATTAGGAACACGAATTTTACAGTAACCCTTATAATTGCGTGCTGATTTCTCTGCATATTTTTAATATCGAAAAACTCCAGAATTTGGAAAATGTCCAGAGAGCATGTTTGTGTTAGTATTCCGGGTTCGTTCGGACTTCAAACTCCGTCTAGACTTCGCCTAAGGCTCTAGCTAGGCTCTGATACCACTGTAGGGTTCCTAGGCACTCTCAAGGGGTCTCACAAGGCATCAACCATGCCCGTTTCAAAAATTCGGTGCCGAGAAACCCTAGACTACAGATCATTTGCTAGAATTCTAGGCGACAAAGCAAACTAGTTAACAATTAACTACAAGAATACGGAAATACAACCTTTGTAGATCCGATTCTCCACCTCCATAGCTCCGCAATGAAGTCTCCTCGCTGTCCAAGTCGAACCCCGGACTCTAGCATCGGCTTCATCGGAGAATGGACGGGCTAGGTCATCGACGACGTGCCGAAGATAATCTACGTCGAAGCATCACTAGATCAAGCTCCACCTTCACCAAGCCATGAAAACTTGTGAAGGAAACACACTCTACTACTTGGCAAGAGGTAGAGGATGAAGAAATGGGAAGTGGGTTCACTTTAGAATTTGATTTCTCACACTTATGCTCAAATCACCATTGATGAAGTATGCTTTCTTCTTGAAGAAGAAGAAGAAGAAGATGATAATTCTCATGATAAGTTAAAAGAATATAATACTTATCATATAATAAACCATGGTCAAGTGTAGAGAACTAACTAAGGTTATAAGAATGGTTAGGGTTAAAAGAACAAGACAAAATGGTCACTTAGTCAAAGCTTCATGAAACTTCAAAAAGCTTCATGAAAGAAAATAAAATAAGGAAACCATTTTCCTTTTCTTTTTATGCTTTTATCAACATCCAAAAGGAATAAACAAATAATTAAATGAAAAAGCAAAACCCTAATCATTAAGTTAACCATGGTTTAATTCTATACACTTAACCAAATAAGCATGTATCATCAAACATGATACAAACATTTGTACAAAAAGTATATCACATATACAACTTGTACAACGAAGTGAGAAAATCCATTTAAAGTGAACCAATACTAGTTAATTCAAAGTAATATATCAAATATATAATTATACAATAAATTATTAATTCAACACTTGATTTAACGGTCCGGTCATATCGCATATAACCGACTAGTATTCAATGTATCGGCTTATCGAATCAACCATCGATTCGATAACTAGGTTATATCGCATATAACCATTCGATACATTCATCGCGAGAATGGAATACGGTATCACATACACGCATTATTCTCGGTCCCGCACATATCTCATATGCGCTCCTATTTCGTTTCGCTTGAGCCAGGAAACCTCTGTGTAGGACTCTAAAGACTCGTCAATACGCCGGCAGCAGGTGATGATCATATCAAACACCCACAAGCCGCAAGCGGTCTGCTAAACGTAACGGCCACCCGGGTATTGAGCGATCAGAAGATCGACGAGCAAGCCCGCTCACACTCCAGTGAATCCAACCAGTAACACTACCGTACAGTCCGGTCTGATCGTCTGATATGTCGCATATCTCGCCTAGGGGTAGTAAACGTCAGACCCCAATAGCTCGATAAGTAGTGTCGATATGAGGTCTATAACAATTCGAGAAACTACTGGTAACATTTACCAGTATATCTCAGCAACCCTGGCCAGGGATTTCCTGTTATAGCCAATCGAACACAGCGCAACATCAACTCCCTATACCGGGAGAGACGAATCCCCTCCTACCGCTCATTGCCTCCATGTGACTCGGGACTGTACCCAAAAATCACCGTTTTGCATGCCCTCTTGGACGTGGTAAGATGGAAATCAAAGCACAGTGGGAACCACACAAGACTCTATGACGATCTCGGGTCAACAGACTACTCTGTACCAGTGTCACCAGAGAACTGCCATCTGACGTGAGGTATAATACCATCTGGGAGTTCTCGGCGAGTCCGTCCAGTGTACCCAGTCTCTACTGAGCACCCGTATATCATCTCTGATGTCAAACACCGATGGATATGGGATCATCCATCGCCCATCTGTATGGGACGAGAAGGTACACGCTAGTCTACTCTGGTATATCGATGCCCCGTCTCGATATACCCACGACTAGGGACTTTGAAGGATGTACTTATGGACTACCATGTCCCCACTAGTATGATCTGCATCATAGTCCAGGTAGTCAAGCACACATCCTAAGGGCTTTACCAACATGTAATAGAGAGACAGTCAGTAGACACGTTAAGGTAAAGAGCAACCAGATAGCATACTATCATGTCGAGCAAGAAAGTCCTCCCTATATATGTCCCAGCATCCACTACAATATACATCTTATGTACAGTAATGGCCTCTAGGGCATACATATAACTAACACACCCCAGCAGCTACCAATCACTATGTCTTGACTAAGGGCCAAACAAACATAGCTTGAATACTACTGACCATTCATATGAAATGACAGAGGGCTACGACTGGGTTTGGCGAAACCGTGAACGTAGTGAACTTGATATAACCTGAAGGAACCTGATAGATTTTTAAAAGGAGTGGTTAAAGCTCCGCAATTAAAAATCCAGCTCTTTTCAAATAACCGTGTGCTTTCCTTTAAATTTGTTCCAATGATTCAGCTTTGGTTTGTTTTCTTTGCATCAATATAATGTGTCCCATCATTTATCCTATCATTGCAGAAAACAATGACAATACAACGTCCACTTATGCCATCCGCATTCGCCACTGGGTCCCGTCATTCACCCGTTAGGTTACTTAACTAACGACAGAGCGGGGCTGGGCTAGCTCGGATGCAAAACATAAGAAACGCTTACTAGATATCATATATAGATATTGTACATTCGTGTCAGACGCAATAATAGGCATTCCAAATAACAGATGAACATATTGGATATACTAGGAATCCGCGTTTCGTTTGAGCCTGCAACAAAAGATGGATTACACGGTTGCGATGAATAGCAAAACCCCACCCAAGACCCCTACGGGTGCGGAAAACTACCCGCCTAGTACCAGAAGTGAAACAGTCTCCCTCAACGACGTGAGTAGGCCATTAAACTCTTCAAAGTACCCGGTAGTTTTTGCACCCTATCTTGGGTCTATCCTAGAAGCATAAAACAGTAAATGAAATAATACAACGGTGGCTTCAACCTCAACCCGGATGTGCCCCGCAAAAGAATATTACAACATATTACAATTTACATCGAATGAAAGATAAAAACTCACATCTCACATCCCAGGCTATTCATCCACGACGATCCAATGAAGTTCATATACACAAACCAATATATCCATTACAGAAATGTGCAACCCCTAACTAATCGACATACTAGCAATTAGCGGAGGTTTACGAACACATCAAACACAACTTGAAACAACAAAAAATATAAAACTGTGACTTCGAAACACCCGGTATTTGCCACAGAAAAGAGTTTACAGTAAAATCAAAATTGGCAAAAACAAACAACACCTGAAGCCCTAGATTAAAGTCAAAAATACACACCCCAAAAATGAAGCATTTCCTCCATGCCCAGGCCGAGCTCGCCGGAAAATGGGGCAATGTCTCCAGCCCGTTTTTCGAGGAATTGTCTCGTTTTTGTTTGGTGTTCTTTTTACTGTTCAAATAGCACTCTGTACTTGTTTAAATAATTTTCAGAGACTCTTTCAAAATCGACAGAAACTTGAACCTAGGCATCGATGTTTTCGGGTCGTTTCGGTTTCGTAGTTTTAACTTGTTGTTTAAACTGTTAGCTATGGTTTAGTAGGCTCTGATACCACTGTAAGTCCATGTCACGCACCCCGCGTGTACGCGAGGAGGCGGAATATATGAAAAACAATTATCAAAGCTTCGTAACACGGACTTGAGCACACGGATCGTGTCTAAACCATTACTAACAAACTACGAGAGGTTTAACTACTCGGATTCGAAGTTATACCTCACGTTACTTGTCCTTCGGATCTTCATCGCGGTCCTCCACACCTCGTAGGCTCTATGGAACATGGGCACCTCAACGACCTCCTCGAGTCAAAGACGATCCACCCGAGAGTCTATAGTCCGAGCTCCTATCTCGAATCTGAGATAACTACGGCTTCTAGTTTGGTAATCCAGAAGTCCTAGAGGGTGTAGAGTAATTATATGGATTACTTAGTCAATTAAATCCTAAGATTCTCAACTCATGAGAGCTATTAGGGTTTGAGGAAGAAGATGAAAACTTGTGGAAAGAGAAGTGTTTTGTGATAATGAAATGAATAATACTCATGCTAGAATAATATGAAGCATAATAATATCTTTCTTGATAATATCTAGCATGCTTCATTTAATTCTAAGGGTGAATCACCCCATGAGTCATTAAGCTTTTAATGTAAACATAGACCTCATCCTCCACCTCATTTAGTTTAAATCCTAAAAGGAAATAAACACAAATGAGTCACCTTCTTGTAGAAGCTTCCCGAGAAATTATGAGACTGCCCCTCCCATCCGTATTTCCGAAAAACACGTATAATCTTTGACTGAATAAATCCATCTGTATAATAGTAGAATCTGGCTTAAACCAAAGCCCGCTAGTATTATCTGCCCGATCATAGTACGTGCACAAGTGTACGTAAGTGATCGCGGCCCTACCGTAAAAAACATACGGCCTCTACACCTTTTGCCCGGTGCAGGGAAACTCTGTCTGTGGGACTCTAAAGACTCGACACTACGCTGGCAGTGGGTTTAACCACAGGCCGCAAGCGGTACTAGCTGTACATAACGGTCCCCAGGTAGATGTCAATAAGAAGGACGATGAGGAAACCCATCCGAACTCCTACTGAGCCTTTATGTGACAATCTCCGTACAGTCTGGTCTGTTCGTCTAGGACTATCGCATATCGGGCTTAGGGGGTGGTAAACGTCAGACCCCTAATAGCGGTATAAGTCGTGTCGGAGTGAAGCCCATTACACCTTGAGAAACTACTGGAACCTACCAGTAAATCTCGCTTGCCCTGGCCAGGGACTTTGCGTAATGGCTCTCCATACACAGCGCGATATCAACCCCCAATACTGGGAGAGACGAATCATGTCTAACCGCCACTGCCTCCATGTGCTTCGGGACTGCATCCAACTACTACCTATTTGCACAACTCCTTTGAGCCGTGGTAGGGTAGTAATCTAAGTACAGTGGGAACACACCCGATGCGAAGTAGCAGTGTCAAGTCGACGGACTAAGCTGTACTTATGTCACCTGGGAACTGCCAGCCGACGATAGGTATAGTACCAACCTGCAGTTCCCGGCGAGTCCTGTCCGGTGTACCCGTAACCTAGCGAGCACCTGCATACTATCTCCAGTACGACATACTGATGGCTGTGGGACTGACCATCTCCCCAGCTGGGATGAGAAGCGTATACACCAGTCTACTCTAGAGTATCGATGCCCCATCTCGATAATCCTACGACCAGGGACCTGTAAGGATGTTGCTTATAGACTACCCATCCTCCACTAGTGTGACTGCCATCACAACGCTGGTAATCAAGCAAAGATCCTAAGGTCTCTACTAATATGTATAAGCGATATGTTAAAAGAAACATATGCACATATTAAAGTACAAACAAACCAAGTAGCATACTACCATTTTTAGCAAGACTGTCAATACAACTGTGAATATCCCAAGCTTCCATTAAGCAATATACAAACTAGTATGATACAGTAATGGCCTCTAGGGCATAAATACTAACACTAAGTCCCTTCTGCTGCTGACGCCTAGCGCTCACGTACCAGGCACGTGTGGCGCTGGCGCTATGGTGCCCAGCGCCCGCGTGCCAGGCATGTGGGGCGCTGGCACTCTGGCGCCCAGCGCCCGCATGCCAGGCACGTGGGGCGCTGGCACTCTGGTGCCTAACGCCCGCGTGCCAGGCACATGGTGCGCCGGCGCTCTGGCGCACAATGCCCGCATGCCAGGCACGTGGGGCGCTGGCACTCTGGCGCCTAACGCCCGTGTGCCAGGCACATGGTGCGCCGGCGCTCTGGCGCACAATGACCTCATGCCAGGCACGTGGGGCGCTGGCGCTCTAGCGCCGAGCGCCCGCGTTCCAGGCACGTGGTGCGCTGGCGCTCTGGTGCCCAGCGCCCGCGTGCCAGGCACGTGGGGCACTGGCGCCTTTTTCCACGTATCCTTTGGATGCCTTTTCCCTATTATATATATATATATATGTATATATATACACACACACACACATACTTCACAACTCTGTTCCCGTTAGAAATTTTTTTTCTAACGGGGCGCTGATTGGTATGATTTAGCGTGCTTGCGCTTTCTAAAAGATAGATCAAAAATATTTGTAACCGCAATCAAGAACGGCGTCGCTTTGCAGATAGCCGAAGAGTACGGGTCGGTCCACAAGGATTTTGTGAATTTCCGATTCATTCTTACGAGTTAATTCCGAAGGGTGTTCGGTTGATTATTAAATCTAAAAATTGATTCTATCTAAAAACTAAATTAATCTAGATCTAAATCTTGCTAGGGTTAGGTTTAGGAATGGTTTGGAAATGTAAATAAATCTCAACGCTTTCTATACCCAGATTAGGATCTAAGAGGAGTTATGGTAATTATCAATAAAGGGGATTGGATCCATTCGGGAAGGTTTCCTTCCTCTAGGTTCTTGTCCTTCTTTTAGAGATCCTTACCCTAACCTCCATGGAAAACATCACACCCGGGCCTTTATACTACGGTATCACCGCTACCTCGAGGGATAGGGTGCCGTAGGGAGCGGTATGTGCATGTATGCATGGAGTCCTATAGATTCTATGTGATGAGTAAGAAAGGGATGAGAGATCTTGTAGCGCTTTGAAAATCGTTTCGGTGAAATTTCGAAAAAATCGGTAAAATAAGGGGGTTTTCTGTAAAAAGTCAAAATGCAAATATCTTATTATAAAAATTAAATATACATATTCTAGCTATCTAATTGCTATTATTTGGTGTTTATTGAGCCGCTGGTGAAATTTCAAATTTTCTGAAAAAAAATATTATTTTATTATTATTTTAAGCCGTCACTAATACATTTAATTAGGAAAAATTACAAATTGGAATGAGTTGAAACAAATTTTGTGCATCATAAAACATTAAATAAAAATTTATCATGTGGTTTTTGGAACGAAATCATTTGCCAAAACGGTTTAGAAATTATTGAAGAAAAAAGGCTTTTTTTAGCGTAAATGGATGTTTGGGGTATTGTATTTATCATTTTTCATCACCCCACACCCGTGCCCACACCCACACACCCCCACTTACTCCTCCCCATGGCTGAATTCAGCACCCACAATATTTTTCCCCACTTGTTTTTAAGGAAAAAGAAATGAAAGAAAAGAAAAGAAAAGAAAATGAGTGAAATAGTTAGACTTTTGACTTTGTTTGACCTTGACCTTGTCCCCCTCCCCATTTTCCTCACCTCCCTCTCTCTCCCCCACCCACTTTTCTGGCCGAGCCTTCCCCTAGCTTCAGCCCAAAAAAATCCCACCTCATTTCACCTCCAAATTTCATCAATTTTGCATCAAAATCCATCAAAAACATCACTAATCCCAAATCCAACTCCTACCCATTATTTCTTGCCTATCTAGCATGGATCTAGGAGCATGGAAGTTACTTTTGGAGGCTAGGATTTGCATGCTAGAACTCAATTGGGAGGTATAAATTTTAACCCATTAGTGAAATTGTTGTTTAATTGCTTTATGTTAGCTTATTAAGTGTTTAATTTGGTTTTAGATTGGTTCTAAATGCATGATTGAAAAATTCAAGAATGAGGTTGATTTCAAGTTAGGGTTTTGAGTAATGGGATTATGGTTGTGTGATGTATTTAACATCTTAAGACATGTTAAAACCTAATCTAGTTGCTAGTTGCAAATTGTTAACTTAAAATTGTAATAATTAAGCTATATTGCAAACTAGGTTTTAAAATTAAATCAAATTGTAAGATTAAAAATCTAATTAGGTTCTTCATGATATCATTAATTTTATAAGTTGTAGTTTACCACCTTAGTTCATGCAAAACCTAGTCAAGTTGATGATTTGTGAATTGTTATTTTGAAAATTGTTTAAAAAGGGTATTTTGTAAACTAGAATATTAGGGTTTTTGGAATTTAATGAGATTAAATTCCGGAATTTTTTTTCTATGACTTATTTAAGATATTTAATAAATATATTGGCCGCTACATTCATTTAAACATCCTGTTTTGTACAAAAACGGCGAATTGTGCTTGCTAGATTTTCGGAAAAATGACTTTTTAAGTGAAATTGGCGTTTTTGTGAGTTTTAACCTAGTTTATATTAAAATTAGTGTTCGTGAATGTGCAAATGAGTGTGATTGGATTTTCTCGATGGTTTGACGTTCGTACATCGACATCGAGGGTTGGTTTGACTATTCCTGCATGCGTGGGCGATAGGTTTGGACCTATGCGTGATATGCGTGCCGATTTGATTTTCGTATGCCGTTTCGATTTCGAATTTAGTTTTAATGCGATATGGTACGTTATGATATGTAGGTACCCCCATGTGGACTTCGAGACGACAAGCAAGCGCGTGGTGACGTCGGCACCGGCTAGCGAGGACCAGGTGAGTAGATTTATATCTATGGGGAGAAGTCGGGTGGATGGCGTATAGCACCCCCGCAGTCCGTGGTGGTGTATACGGATTCGTATACACACCAACATTTATTATATGTTATTTGGGATTAATAACAATGCTTAGGATGGATATTGGTGTGTTGGATTACTTTAGTGTTGCGAACCCTAGGGTAGTGTTATACACACATACACACATACATACTTGCATACATTCCTATTGATATGTGCTCATGGGATTCTTTATAGTTATGTGTTCATATGAGTATGGGACTATGTGTTCACATACGGATTGAGGATGATACTTGGGATTGAGCTGAGTCGATGAGATTTGATTTGAGGCCGTGAGATCGGTGATATAGCAGGGTTCGTATCTTAGATACGACATGATGTTGTAGCGGGTCCTTGACGTAGTGTTTCACACACGTCCATGCATACGTAAGCGGTATCAGTATGGTACTAGACGTAGATCAGTACCCCGATCATGATATTTGATAAAGAGGATACCAGGTGAATAGTATGATGAATGTGATATTGACCCGTACCCAGATTGGGATGCCGTACGACGGATTTACGTATGAGCTATATTGATGATTGATCCGTACTCTTGACTTGGGATGCCTGATTATAGATATGGTATCGGATATGATATTATTGAGGCGGGATCACCGACTATACATATACAGGTATGTATATGTATCGACTCAGATGATAGGCGGTTTCCTTACCTGTAGTTCAGCTTGTTAGTTCAGCCGTATAGTTTAGTGTAGTTGTTAGATTAGATTAGACTTCTTACATATTTCAAAAACTAACGAATCGTGGGCATTTTTAAAGACAGCTCAAGGGAATCTACGGATATTTCAAAAACGACGTATCTTTTCATAAAAACACCGTAGCCCCTATTTTCAAAACCCCATGATTCGTATTATTTCAAAAGGCACCAGTCGTAGGACTTATATTAGATTATTGCAGATTAGTTATCGTTGTGTCTAGTATTCAGCTCCCGCACATTTTTGCTGTTCGCTCTGCCTCGCATATTTATTTTGCTGCATATTCCATTATTGATATCATGCTGTTAGGACACCAGCACCATTACCGATGATGCGTATGTACCACGTACACCTACTTGCCGGCTCACACACATCTTCATCGGTAATTGCCATGTCATGTACACTTTAGAGAATATATTTGCTTGACTTAGCTTGTTAGCTAGTAGTTTTGACATGATATTAGTGTACTTTCCTTATATGCCATATTAGACATTTCAGTTATTACTTGCTACTTCATGCATATTGTTATTCATTGTTATACCGCACGCATGGATTCTCATGCCTTTATTCACTAGTTTATGTGCTATTGAGATTTTGGACTCGGATTTCCTTGATATTTCTGGATTTGGGAACCGTGGAGATTTCAAAAGAGAATATGTAATTGTTTTAAAAACCCGGTTACCCTGGATATGATATTTCAGTGCGTCCACCTTGTGTTTTCTCGGTGCTGAGAGCGACATGTGAGACCCGAGTTCGAGGAGTGGAGGAACCGTTTCGGGTACATGGTGGACCCGGTAAGGTACCCCGGGGCAAGAAGCTCGTGGTGATGACGATGAGCCTGGCAGGGGGAGACTACCTACCGGTGATATTACCCGACGTGTCGGATATCCGGAGGATACCGTCGTGGTCTTGAGATGGATGGTAGGGGCCGGTCTGGACTGGCGGCGCCCTAGATATTATGATTTAGACATTGAGATTTATGTTTTGTGTCGATGCTAGACACCGTTGGTGTTGATTTCAGTTATGATACCTCATTTGAAAAAAATACAAAGGAAATCTCACTAATTTATGAAAACAGTTTCTTCATTTACATGTATGCTGTTTTCATGCATTCATACCTCACTCATATGATATATTGCTACCTGAGGTACTGACACGGGCACATGTGATTACACTCGGGTTAGATATTACCCTAGACATTGTCATAGGCTGCCTGTTATACATATATTTGAGGATATATTATGATCATTGACCTAGGTTGTGTTATTTATGCGATTTCTGTGCGTAGATGTTTTTCTATTCACGAGTTGGCAACTCACCCCCGTTGTGCCCCAGTTTCTTGCAGGTTTGCCGTACAGGTTTCATTACGGGTTTGCTGGCACTATTTCCATTCCAGGTGGCTTGCTAGTAGGTGGGTTATTTGTATCTCACCCATCCTTATATCTTGTATATTATTATTTAGTTGTATCTAGAAGTTCCATCAACCAAACATGTATTTATTGAGATAGAGACCAGTGTTGGTTATTCTTTAGACCTTAGAGTCGCTTGTTATATTTCTGGTGGTTTTGAGTTTCCTTTTGAGTTTTGATCCTCGCCGTTGGCGTTGTATATCATATTGTTTGTGTGGTTGTGACCGTCGATTGACGAAGAACTAGCTCCCGCTTGGGGATGCCTTTTTCTTGATTTCGTATACTATTCATGTTGTATTCCGTTTAGGGGCCAGTATTTACAAAGGAGACTCTGCCGAAATTTTCAGTAAATTTTTGATGTTTTAAAAACCGCATAATTCGGCTTATGCTATTGAAATTACTTGCTTTAAGTTGGTTTTTCCTGCACTCTACTATTTTCTTGGTTTGGATTTCTGGGTTTTCGGTTTACTTAGATTACGTACGCCTCGAGACGTTCGTAGTTTAAGTGCCGGTCATGTTCCGTATTTTCGGGTCGTGACAGATCTTATCTCTCAAAAGCCTTTCCCAAAGCTAACATCTAAGGCAAGAAATTAAATTACTTACAGATGCATCCCTCCAATCATCCATGCAGGGTTGTCAGATCTGAATTTCTGAATGGAGAAGAAACACCGATGCTCTCCAAAAGATTTCTGAAATTTTATTAATGAAGGGAGGCATAAAAAGAATACAATGATTTGGGCTTCTATTTATAGGAGATAGAAATCCTAGGTTACAATTGATTTGCATGTCTACATTTACCAAAATATCCTTAGGAAGACCTAGTCAAACTAGACTTCAAGCTTTGGTAAAATTTTATGTCTCTTTAAAAGAAAGTATTGGGCCTTGGATCTTTGGGCTTCCTTATTATTTGGTTCTTTATTAAAATAGCTTCTATGTTTCTTCCAGATCTCCAGTGAATAATTGCGGTTGGCATTTAACCGTTCGCTTTGTAATCTTGGACCTTGTATTGCCTTGTACTTTATGAATTTTATCTTTGATGTAGGATTGATCAAGAGTCTTCTATTTGTTGGTCAAAGTCCACTTTTTGTATCATCTTTTGTCTTTTTCACTGTTTTCGCTCCAAGAACCTGTAACCTGTAATATGTAGCAGACATGCATCAAAAGCACCTGTTTATTTATAAAAATGAATAAGAATGGGGAATATAAAATGCAATATTATGATATGAACAAATACCCCCAAACTTATCTTTTGCTCGTCCTCGAGCAAACTTATTTTTTTATTCATTACAAAAAACCTAACCGCACTTTCGCAGGGAAACGCGATTGCACTGAGCACGTGCAACAAGCCGTTAAACCTCTAGGTGTCCCTAGTAGGAGGAGTGTTGTCTCCTGAGGGTTTTCAGCGGATTACACCCACAAAATCCTATCAACTCGGACCATTGACTTTTGTTCTCCAATTAGGTTTTTCTAACAATGAATTCTATTATCTTATACTTGTAAATTATCCACCCACATTCTTCAGACTTCCTCATCATCTAACTTAAGATTATATATGTTCTGTAGACCTACTTAGCTTTCGGCATCTCTTAAGTTTTCCTTCTAGGGTTACATCTCCACTTAGGAATTTCTATCAACTCTATTAAAGATATAAGTTCTATTTTTCATTCCTCTCTCTTATCTAAATTCCAATCACATATCCCCACGTGTGTGTAAATATCACCCCTACACTTGGAAATTCAAATCAAGCAATCGTACTCTCGTCCATTGTCCAAAGCACTTATTAATTAGTGAATTTTTAAATGAAATTTGCTTACACATCCTTCATGCGACCGTTAATACTTCTTGAGGTACTAACAACCGATTACAAGATGCGTTAGCACTTTAAAGCGTACTTCCTAGTTTTGCAACACCCAAGGCTTTAGCAGCCCAAACCAGTTGGTCTAAGGCACTAGGTGATGAAGCACCCTCGCTAAATATTTTTCTATTTTTACAGCCTTAAGTAATCACAAAAACCAGTGTTAATTTTTTTCTTTATTCACTTTTTTTTCCTTTTATTTTCATTGTACTAAGGACTTTAGACAAGAGCATTTCAAGGTCTCTTCTACTATTCCAAGTTTCAAGGTGCGTGATTGTGCAAATTGTAGGGTATACATTTTCAGAATCTAAACTTAAGCTAGGAACTATTTTTCAAACTTATACTCTAATAAGAATATCAATACTCTTCCCTTGTTTCGACTTAGCCCAAGAAGTGAACCAAAAATTTGCCTATTTCTAAATAAACTACAAAGGCATATACTTTCTACCGTTAAATTTTAAGGACGGTTATCTTTAGGGTTTTAATTCACTAAGTCTAAGATTTAGTTGTTCCTAGCCAGTTAACCTATTTGTCAAACTCAAGTCAATTAGCCAAAATTGAATACATTAATTTTTATAATTTTTGAAATTTTTCAAATTTTTATGGGTTTTCAAATAAGTATGCAAATGCAAAAAAAATATGTACAAATGAATGCGAAGGAAGAAGACGTACCGAGCATACCCCCAAACTTGAACTTGACAGTGTCCTCACTGTCATGCTAAACCAAGAGGGTCAAAATGCCGGTACTCCCCTGTTTATTTATTTATAATAATTTTTTTTTTGATATTTTTAATGTTTTGATTTTTTTTTTATTTTTTTTATAGAAAAGAAAACAAAAAATATATACATATATACAAAGATTCCCCCAAACTTAAGCTTGGCCTTGCACAAGCCAAAGGTTAGCACCAACCATTCAAAAATCTTATCATGGTAAAGATATAGTTGGTGTAAGAAAATGATAAATACGCGAGACCGTGTGGAAAGAAGAATGGTAGAATATGGTCTCGGTGGGGGAGAAGAATGGCGAAAAGAAGAAGGAAGTGGAGTACGATCTTGAGGGTGTAAATTGAGTGAATAAATTAGCGCAATATGTGATGACCGATATGTTATAAGCGATTGCGCTAACCTATCAACCCGTCGGGAAATGGGGTCAAATCCCTCAAGATTCGCAAGAAAACATGGGTACGCCGAACTTGGTATAGGAGATGAAAGCGTAACGGTCACTTGCACGGTCGGAACAATAGGAGAGACGAAACGGAGTGAATTAGGGATAGTATCTTTCTCACCGTAGTAAACTGTTTCGAACTTGAAAGATTCCATTAATGGTTCGAAACTACTATAATCAACCGAGTCTGATGGCTCATTTGAAAATGTAAAGGACTCAAACTCGGGCGGTGAGTCATCAACATCGTCCGAAAAAGTGAAACACTCGTAGGTTTTATCGACTGTGAGAATTGTGTCAGATTCAAAGGAAAAGGTTTCAAGCTCACAGTCTTCAAGCGGGGTAGGAACGATGGGAAGGAGGGAGGGCGATATAACAGTCAAAGGTTCAGGAGGATGAATTGGAAAATCAGACACATCAAACAAAAATGATTCAACCTCAATATTATCCTCAAGACTCTTCTCGATACTATCCTCAATATTCAACTCATCCATGCCATTATCATCAAAATCTAGACGCATATGAGATTCGGGAGAAACATTTAATAACTCGGGATGATGATTTGAACATAAAATCTTAAGTAAATCGACAGGTTCATCATCCGAAATATTCCCGGCGTCTATATCCTCAATCAAGTGAAAATCAATTTCTTTAGACACCTCATCAAAAGCATGGATATCTATCGATTTATGTTCTAGAGTGAAGCTGTAAAGATCGAAAGGATTAGGTGCGGTTTCACTCGAAAGAGGTTCCTCACAATCTGGCAAATCAAACACTACAAAATCACACAACTCATTTTTATTTTCAACAGGTGAACTATTTAGGGCAATCGATGGCAAACAGGAGTTGTGGGCTTCAATTGAGTAATGGTAGGTTTGATTTGAAAATCCTCTCTCATTCTCACTCTGTCCAACTGCCGCCTCATACATTGAAAAATTTAGAGCTAGCGGGACACTAGCTACCGGTTCACTAGGTTGCATAAGGGTGGCCACAGACGCTTCCACATTCCTAACCATTTTGTTTGTTGCTGCGATATACGCCTCCAACGCCTCTTCCAAACTAGACTTAGATGGTGAGGGGGTTTCAGTAAAAGATTCAAAATTGGTTGGATATGTGAAACTCCCTAATGGCTGTGTCGAAACAGTGTCTAGTGAAGGTGGGAAGGTTGGGTATGACTGGTAGGAAGTGGGTGGTTGGGTAGGGGTAGGGTCAACATATGGATAAAAAGGTGAATAATCATGCGGATCCCTAGAACTAGATGAGTGGAGAGGGGTGAAATATCGACTGCGAGATTGAGCAATATGCTAAGCAATGGACATCGGCCTAGGAGTTACAGCAGGACTTGGAAAAGTGGTGTCAACATATGTAGGTGGTAAAGGTTAACTAGGTTGACACAAAGTGGGTTGAAAAGTCAAACTGTTTCTCCTAGACTCCTCTATGTGATCTTTCAACGATTTTTTAGGCATGGAAGGATCGTCTTTAAATTGACCGAACAAATTGCCGAACGACGCAAAATTAGGTTCAGGATACCAAAGTTCGGCAAGTGATTTATTATGTGGGGTACCCATGTTAGAAGAAAGGATGAAAGAAAGAAAGTTGGGTGATGGTGCAAGGATTAATTTGCGGCAAAAGTTTGCAAGTTCTCTAATAAAAATTTTCCTTTTTCTTTTTCTTTATTTGAAAATTGTTGCAAAAAGATTTTTAATAAAAGAAATGCAACAAAAAAAAATATTACTTGCAATCAGTTATTATATTAAGCATATCACAAGAATCTTTATTTGGAAAAAATTGTTGCAAAAAGATATCCGAGAAAAGATATGCAACAAAAAGATTACTTGCAACCAATTTTCATTTCAAGCGGGGCCCAAAAATCCTGCACAAGATTGTTATTTGGAAGGGAATATATTTTTAAAGTGCACAAAATTTTTGCAGGATTTTTTCAGAAAAGATATATCTAGATCTCCAGAGAAAGAACAGAGGATCTTACAGGAGAAATTCCATGAGATGATGTCACGGTCCCGCCGAGTTTCCGCGGTCTAAGAGCCCTAATGCCGCGTTTTCACGGTCAACAAGCAGGCACGATTCCCAAGATTTTTTCTGACGGTCTGAAACTCCAAGACCGCGGCGGATCCGCGGTCTAAAGTGGGTTAGCGCGGCGGAAGGGCGGCGCAATGGAGGGCTCGGGTCTCGGGAAAAATTCTGCTGCACTATTTTTGAATTCTCCTTCTGTTTTGATATTTGGTTTTCTGTTTCTCTTTCTGTAGATTTCGAGATCCGAGTTTGTTCCTGCAAGATTTCACACAACAAAGTACCCTTTCCAAAAAATAACAATGAAATATTTTATATATTTTTTTTTTGATTTTTTTTTATTTTTATGATTTTTTTAATTAAGATTAACCCGAAATTTCGAAAAGGAAAGTTCTACGCCATCCCCGGCAACGGCGCCATTTGATTGGTGTGATTTAGCAAGCTTGCGCTTTCTAAAAGATAGATCAAAAATATTTATAACCGCAATCAAGAACGGCGTCGCTTTGCAGATAGCCGGTGAGTACGGGTCGGTCCACAGGGATTTTGTGAATTTCCGATTCGTTCTTACGAGTTAATTCCGAAGGGTGTTCGGTTGATTATTAAATCTAAAAATTGATTCTATCTAAAAACTAAATTAATCTAGATCTAAATCTTGCTAGGGTTAGGTTTAGGAATGGTTTGGAAATGTAAATAAATCTCAACGCTTTCTATACCCAGATTAGGATCTAAGAGGAGTTATGGTAATTATCAATAAAGGGGATTGGATCCATTCGGGAAGGTGTTCCTTCCTCTAGGTTCTTGTCCTTCTTTTAGAGATCCTTACCCTAACCTCCATGGAAAACATCACACCCGGGCCTTTATACTACGGTATCACCGCTACCTCGAGGGATAGGGTGCCGTAGGGAGCGGTATGTGCATGTATGCATGGAGTCCTATAGATTCTATGTGATGAGTAAGAAAGGGATGAGAGATCTCATCTCTCAAAAGCCTTTCCCAAAGCTAACATCTAAGGCAAGAAATTAAATTACTTACAGATGCATCCCTCCAATCATCCATGCAAGGTTGTCAGATCTGAATTTCTGAATGGAGAAGAAACACCGATGCTCTCCAAAAGATTTCTGAAATTTTATTAATGAAGGGAGGCATAAAAAGAATACAATGATTTGGGCTTCTATTTATAGGAGATAGAACCCCTAGGTTACAATTGATTTGCATGTCTACATTTACCAAAATATCCTTAGGAAGACCTAGTCAAAGTAGACTTCAAGCTTTGGTAAAATATTATGTCTCTTTAAAAGAAAGTATTGGGCCTTGGATCTTTGGGCTTCCTTATTATTTGGTTCTTTATTAAAATAGCTTCTATGTTTCTTCCAGATCTCCAGTGAATAATTGCGGTGGGCTTTTAACCGTTCGCTTTGTAATCTTGGACCTTGTATTGCCTTGTACTTTGTGAATTTTATCTTTGATGTAGGCTTGATCAAGAGTCTTCTATTTGTTGGTCAAAGTCCACTTTTTGTATCATCTTTTGTTTTTTTCACTGTTTTCGCTCCAAGAACCTGTAACCTGTAATATTTAGATGACATGCATCAAAAGCACATGTTTATTTATAAAAATGAATAAGAATGGGGAATATAAAATGCAATATTATGATATGAACAGGCGCTGCCCCACACCCCGCAAGGGGGCTGCTAGCCCCTTGACCCCCAGCCCGATATCCAGGTAACGGGACCCCCTTAAAAACTCTACGGGGCCCCCGATATATCCAAAATCCCTTCAAAACACAACACTGCACATTGAGTTCGCATGACCAGTTTAACCCATTAATCGGAGGTTCTCTCGTTCCAAAGGCGAGGGGTAATTAATGACAACTTAGTCCGCGGCTGCCGGAGATTCAGATCACCACAATCAATAAACTCCAGCCTACCTTAGGCAGGGGGAATCTGTAATGCGCCTGACAAGCGTGCGCGTATTCCCATCTCGATGGGGTGACGAAAAACACCCTACACTCGTGATCCTAAATTTCATAAACACAACACATAAGACTAAATATCCTGCACCGACACAAAGACAACGAAACGCAAGGATAATGACTACAAGATAAACACACTGTGCACTTAGTCCACAAAACGCGTACAATATCGGCACAATCTCAGCTAGGATGGCTAAACTTCGCAACCGCCAAGCCTAGAACCCGATCGTACCGATCGCGCATTCACAACACAATAAATATCGTGGAATCTAATATATATAACATCGCAACGTCATTAGAAACCCACGCCTAATTTTATCGAAAACCTAGTAAGTAATTTTTAAATATCTTAGCTCATATCTAGTAGTTTAAACCATTCTAGCGATCACAATCATCACATAATAGCTTGATTAAACCACACAAAACCTTACTAGAATTTTAATCTCATCCATATAAGATTTAGTAAAAGCTAGTTTGCATTTAAGCTTAATTAGACAATTAGGAAAAATAACAAATAGTATTCTCACAACTAGGTTAAGTTTTCCAAGTCTACAATTCTCCATTAACCATTTCAACCAATCAAAACCCTAACTTGATCTTCACAACTTTTTCATGAATTTCTAAACATGTAAATTAAAGCTTTACTTAAACATCTAATAACTAGATTAATGTATTGAAACAACAATTAAGTTTAGGGTTAGGATTTTATACCTCAAAACTTGATTCTAAACTTGCAAAAGAATTCAAAGATAGCCTCCAAAATGCTAACTTTCATGAAGATCTAAGCTTGGTTAGGGTTGAAGAATAATGGGTATGGATTTGTATTTGAGTTTTTGGGATTATTTGAGGATTTTTGATGAATTTTTGGAGCTTGAAGAAGTGGAAATGGGGTGAAAAAAGAATTGGGACAGCAAGGGGGAGTTCGGCCACGTCATGAGGGAAATGGAAATGTGTGGAAGTGTGTGGAAAAATCCTAGGTCAACATTAATGCTCAATTAAGAAACTTATCTTTATGCCATCTCTTAATCATTCTTTTAAAATTTTCCTTTAATTCACACAAATATCTAGATGTTTTGGAGAGAAGGTTTAATACTTAATCTTGTGATTAAATTAGCATGGATTCACATTAGCATAATTAACCCAAACCAAAATGTAATTACCACTAATTAAGTGCATAATTAAAAGCTTATAATAATATTTTAATTACGGAAAAATATTAAAGTGAACTAAAATTTTTAAGTGACTTACAAAATACTACAATCAGCAATTTCCTAGTTAAACTAAGTGCAGTTAAGTCTATACTGAAAAAAGAACAATTCTAGGTTTTACGGAAAAACAAAGTTTATTTTACCTATTATCGGAAAATTCACCTAAACGATTTCTAAAACGTTACACTCAGGTTGCGAGCTCTCCAAGAATTAGGAGTATACACCTATTTTGCTTATTGGATAGTCTTCTTCCAAACCTTAGGCTGGTGCCGAAAGATAGGTGTCACGCCCCGAAGTAGCACGTGACTGGCCTTTGAATCATATAAAGTCTATAGGACTTCATATAATTCAAGTAAGCCAAAAGCCCAGAAATCTAAACCATTTTTGAAGAAGAAGTGCAGAAAACTTGTTTTAAAACAAGTGGTTTTAAATAACATAAGCCGAAGTATTGCATTTAAAATATCAAGTCTTTTCAGAAAATTTCAGCAGAGTTCCCTTTGTAAATATAAGCCCCAAACGGGGTACAACATGAATAATATATGCACAATGATAAAAGGCATCCCCAAGCCGGAGCCAGCTCTTTGTCAATCGACGGTCACAACCATGCAAGAAATATAATATACAACGCCAAAGGGAGAGAATCAAAACTGAAAAGGAAACTCAAATCAACATGAAAACTCATAATAATACAACGCGCGACTCTAAGGTCGAAAGAATATACAACTGGTCTCTAAGTCAAATACATATACATGTCTGGTTGATGGAATTTTTCTAGATACAACTGAAAATAAATATGTACAATGGTGGTCATGATGCGAGTGAACCCACCTATCAAAGCAATCACCCGGAATGGGAGAAGTGTGCCAGAAAGCCGCAATGAAACCTATACGGCAAAACCTGCAAGAAACTGTGGCACAACAGGGGTGAGTTGCCAACTTGTGAGTAGAAAACATCACAGAGCATAATCGTATGTATGACTAAATTCTTGGTCAAACGATCAGTAATATATATATCCTCAATATGATAAAGTCTGAAGCATAATAAAAAGGCAAGGATAAACATCTAAACATAAGTGTAATCCCATGTGCTCTTGTCAGTGCCTTAGGTAGCAAAATATCGTAAATATGAGGTAAGAATGCGGTAAAATGAAAACAGAAGATATCATGAATGAGAAAACTGTTTTCTTAATATAGCGAGATTTTTGTTTAAACATTCAAGTATCATCAATGAAATCATCAGAAAATCAGTGTCAATCATCGACACAAAATATATATCTCAATATCCCAATATCAAATAAATCTCATATATCCACACAATATGTATGCAACATTCATGAAGGTACTCTATCAGGTACTACTAATACATGAAGCAATAAATGGCAATATGTATATGCAATAGTCATGAAAGGTACTCTATCAGGTACTACTAATACATGAAGCAATGCATATAAAATAAATATGGAGTATGGAATAAAACATGCCTTCCACACATCGAGCACATAGGCCCCTCACATCGACCATATAAGCCCCACTCGTATCGAGCACATAGGCCCCACAAATCGACCATATAGGCCCCTCACATCGACCATATAGGCCCCACTCGTATATAATGAATAAGGATATTTGCATAGATCATTATGATGATATATTATGCAGGTGTGTAAATATATCAGCGTCCCATAACACTAATATATATATATATACGATGGGTGTGTGTGTGTATATATATATATATATCAGTATCCCATACCACTGATATATATACGCAGGAGTTAAGTAATCCAGAAAACATCATATGAAAACCATATAGCAATGCGAAATCCATGTATTATAATATATGCAACGTGAAACAGTAATATGAGCATATAAAGGAAAAATCGCTATTTAACTGCAACAAGTTAATAAATATATCATGCGGTTCCTAATTTCTCCAAGTCCATATAACATCATATAAAGGTGAACATGTAACTATGTAAAGGCATATGTGTAAGCATATAGGTATACATGTATGCTATATGTCATATGCATAATGGAATATGAATCAATAACATATAAGCATGCAATGCAATGCGAGCAGTAGAATAAATGGTAAATGAATAATAATGCAGTAATAAAGAAATATACATTCATATATATGAGTCATACAGTTTTTGGTATTTGAAAGTTGCACCAATCGTGGTGTTTAGGAAATAGGGCTGCGGGGTTTTTATGAAAAAGTACATCCTTTGAAAATATCCGTAGTATCCCTTATCCTGTCCTTAAAATACTCCCGATTCATTCCTTTTTGATGTACGTATGACTTGAGTCTTGTCTAACATCTACACGTAAACTACAGGACTATCCGAAAGGTAAGGAAACCACCTAAATCTAAGTCGATACATATAAATATAATAGTCGGTGATCCCTCTTCAATAGTATCACATACGATACAATATATAACATGACATCCTCGAGTCAAGAGTGCGGATCTATCATTAATATAAAGCTCGTACGTAAATCTGTCGTACGACATCCCAAATCTGGGTATGGGTCAATTATCATATTCATCTCATTATTCATTTGGTATCCATTATCATCATATCTCATGAACTGGGGGTACTGATCTAAGTCTAGTACAAACTGATACCATCTATATATATGTATATATATATATGGGTGTATGAAAACACACGCCTAAAGGCCCGCTAAAATCTCATGTCGTATCTTACAATACGAAACAACACATATCACCGATATCATAGCATCATGCCAAATCTCATTGACTCATCTCCAAATAACATATACAATCCTCATCATCTATGTAAAAATATATGTATATATATATACATAGTCCCATACCTATGTGTGTGTGTATATATACATATCCCAATATACGCACAAGTATAACAAAGTAAGCATGTGTGTGCGTGTGACTGTAAACTTAATTCTTGGGTTCGCGACTAAAAACCTAAACTAAGTTACTTCTAACTACCCTAAACTAAACCATGAACACAAAATCATATCTTGATAATTATCCACACAACATAAAACACACACACACACACACACACATATTTATAAGCTATACTACGAACTGCGAGGGTGCTATACGCCATTCACCCGACATCCCCCGTAGATATATATCCACTCACCTTGCTCTTCGCTTGCCGTTGCCGACGTTACCACACGCTTTCTTGTCGTCTTGAAGTCCTCGTGGGGGTACCTACACATCATAATGTGTTATGCAACATTAAAACCCAATTCAATACCAAAACGACACGCTAAAAGCCTATAGGTTAGAACCTATGGACTACGCCTTTCAAATCACCAAACAACACCCGATATCGTCGTACAAACGTCAAGTGATCGAGGTAAAACGCAAATATTAAAATCCAGAATCCAAAATACGAAATATATAACCCGAATCAAAACATCCACTCATGAATTTAGTCCCAGATTTTACCCTAGGTCAAATTAGCCAAAGTTGCATATGTCAAGGGTCTAGTTTAAAGGACATAGAGCTACAGACCAAACACCACCCCCAAATCTCCTGATCCGGCCGCAATTTGCAGCAAGAAAGCTTTTATTTGCGGCTTCAGTAGGGTCTTAGGGGCTCGGGTCTCTAGGGTACACTCCAGGTTGCCTGCATGACTCTCTGTGTTCGCTAAATAAAATTTAAAGTCCCTGGGTGATAGCAGATGTCAATATACCCTCACAGAATCCACAATTCTCTGATATCGGGTTTCTAAGTTAGTATTTCGGGGTGTAAGTCTTAGGTTCAGTCCACTATATCATCATTGCAGGGGTTGTAGTCCCTAATTACACCTTAATTACCCTTCACTACTCAAGATTTCATCACAACCCTAACCAGGAATTTCAAAACCTCAATAAACATCGCCTAATCACTTCTAAACATGCATGGAAGCTAAGGTAAATCAAATACTACGCTAATGGTTCAGAAATTACCTCACTTGGCACTCATGAATCCCCTATAGCATCAAAATCCGATTTTTCTCGGTCCAAGGTGTTTGTGGTGAGATTGTGCACAAATTTTGTGAAGAGGAGATGATGTTTTGGTGTTGTTTGTGATGGTGAAGTTGAGATGGAGGGAGAGGGCTGCTGCTGGAGCTGGGGCTGCTGCTGAAGAAGGAGGGAAGTGAGGGGGGAGAGAGAGAGAGCCAAAGTGAAGCCCCCATGCCTAATCAATGCCCCATGCCTCTCTTTCTTTATTCATTTTCTTTTCTTTCATTTTCTTTCCTTTTCTTTTCTATTCATATCAAAACAAAACCATATATGAAAAAGAAAAACACATGATAGGAAAAATGTAACAAGTGTTTATAAATGTGACATGGTGCATGTTTTGCACAAAACAAGCTTAATGCGCGATTAGCGATATTTAATCGCGATTAGCACTAGTTAGTGTATAATAAATCACAATTAACTTAAAATTACTTAATCCATATAAAACACAATCTTTTTAGTAATTTCTATAATTTTCCAAATTTTTCCCCAATTTATCGGTATTTAATTATACCGAAATATTAAAATATTCAATACATTTATTATTTAATTATAAAAATTCCCAAAAATAATATTTTATTTTTTATGAAATGTTACAATCTTCCCCCGTAATGAAATTCGGTCCCCGAATTTAAATTTAAACCCCACAAATACTAAAACATTTCAGTAAAAAGTCCAAGTCGTCGGGGCTCCGAAATCATCAATACATAAAACGCATCATAGCGTAATGCATGCGCATGAACAATGAGCAGATAACTCCAAAATAAAACTCCGTCTAGCATCTCGTAATCATCGGAGTCATGGTGAAGACACAATATCAAATCCAATATGAACCAATATGATATACATCAAAACTATACATGTAAACATCAAATCTATACATATAGATACCTGAAGGAAATGCATGCCAAACCTTTTTTTTCGTGTTGTTGTGCGATGCGCGTATCGCGACACAGTGGCGGACGTTTATTGTAAGAAAATAACTATATATATACTTATCCTTGTTTAATATGTATGACCCACCGTTTTTGAAAATAATGTAGAAGGGTTTCCTTGTTTTAAACGATTCGTGTCATATCAGACACATAGGTAAATACTGAGACTATAGCTCCCTTTTTTTGAAATCCTTTCGATAACTATCAATGCATGCAAAATATATCCAGGTACTGTCCTTTGACTAGTCCTGCTCAGTACGAAAACAAATAGAAAGTATCATAAAAATGCAATGCTCTATAAGAAATTAACCCCCAAATGTATATAAGAATACCATGTGCGTCTGGTGCGCCTGAAAATAGAAATCCATGAATGTGCCATACATGTGCACAGAAACAAAACCTAAGTGCAATGGGTGTGCACGAAACACCTGTCAAAGGCAACGGGTGTGCCTGACAACAATATCAGGTGTATATGATATGCACGAAGAATCTCGATTTAGTGCATCTGGTGTGCACCAAAATCGCATCACATAACATGCGTCCAACATGCGCGAAAATCCAAATCAGGTGCATCCCTCATGCACAAATAAAATCTAAATCATGTGCATTCAACATGCACGAAATCATGAAATCCAATATCAAGAGCCGAACATGCGCAAAATCCAATCCGGTGTACAAGGTGCACAAAACAAATATCGAGTATCACAATCAAAATCGACGGTATACAGCACATTTCAATCCAAATCCAAATCAGGTATACCGTGGTATATAATCTCCCAACCATGTGCATCAGCATGAACAAAAGCAACTCAAAATACTAAAAGTGCATGAAAACTATGCCGAAAGCATAAGTCAAATCATATGCATGCCCTAGGGATGAAATCACAATCAATATCTCAAATGACATCAAAACGAAGTCAGGTGCAACTGTGGTGCACAAAATATGTATCAATGCACTGAAAGCATATGTGAACTATACCGAGTGAAAAAACCAAATCGAATGCGTACCATATGCACAAAATCAGCCCAACTGTGTGAAATCCATGAAAACATAAACATGTGCAGCCAAGGCACAAAACGATATCAAGTGCGATACTGTGCATAAATCATAAATCAAAAAACGGTGTATAAATCATATCTCAAGTGTAATAACTATGTACAAAATATAAATACTCAGTAGGTGCGGCCATGTGTCACGACCCAATGTTCAGCCCGTGACCGGCACTTAACCACGTAACGTCCACAGACGTAACGCGACTAAGTAAGCCGAAACCCAGAAATCAAAAACCATTAAAAGTAGTGTGTGTTGAAAACATTAAAACATTTAGAAAAACCGAGTAAAAATCATTAAAATTTGAGTTATTTTCTTAAAAATTTCGGCAGCACCTCCTTTGTAAAAACTAGCCCCGAAATCGGGTACAAGACATTATATAAGTAAAATGACATACCAAAATAATAAAGCATCCCCATACGGGAGCAATCACGCCCAACGACGGAAAGAACCACTACAATAATATTATACGACGCCGTAGCGAAGAATGAGCAAAATAAGTGAAGCCATCGTAAGAGATAAAACTGCATAAATAAAGCCGGCTCACACGAGCTCGACATCCAGAATATAAAATAATATACATTGTCCCCACAACTGGTCTCTAAGTCAATACATGAAATGGTAGATGGAGAGTACTAGATACAATAGAGTGTATAAATAGATAATAAACGGATACCGCAAAAACCCACCTATAAGCAAAGGGCTCACACGCCAACTGCAGTGGTATCCGTAGCAAAAAGATACAAGGAAGTAGCCTAGCCGCAACTACTCTGAGGGTCGACCTGCAAACACTGTGGCACAACGGGGGTGAGTTGCCAACTCGTTAATAGTAAATAACATATAAAGGTAATCGCGAGTATGCACGTACGGCGATACTCTAACATGTGCAATCAGATGACATCTATATGATGAGCTAGGTACACAATAATCATGCATAACAAGTGCAATCTAATAACATTTATATGATGAGCCGGGTACATAATAATCATGCAAAGTAATCTATCGGGTACTACGACTAGATGATGCAATGTATAACAATGAATGCTGAGCATGGGATAAAAATATCATCTACACGGATCATCAACGTGGAAAACCCCGGTGTCTACCGAAAACGCCCCAAAATCCCGATAACTCAGGCGCCGTCACTCTATCCATCCCTCAATCCTGTAAATCTCATAGAAATGGGGTGTCTAACATCGGCATCCGAAAATATCATGAAATGCTCGTGTCCAGCATCGACACGCAAATCCTCATATATCGGGCTCCGTCAGTCCGGATCGGCCCACGGGCTCCGTCTGCGGAATCGGCCCATGGCCCTGGCAGTACGGGTCGGCCCGTATCCATCTCTCGACTCTGCTCAGTATCCTCCGGATAACTGCCAGATCCAACCAATCACCGGTAGGTAGTAGTCCATTATCTGTTGTCTTGACGCTACCATAAAATCTTCCAACGACTATTTCAGACTAGACATGGGTTGTAAAGGGGTTTCAGTAAAAGATTCAAAATTGTTTGGATACTGGAAACTCCCAAATGGTTGTGTAGAAGCAATGTCTAGGGATGGTGCGAAAGTCGGGTAGGACTGGTAGGAATTGAATGGTTGGAAATGAGTAGGATCAACATTTGGATAAAAAGGTGAATGGACTTTTTGATCCCAAGAACTGGAAGTGTTGAAAGGAGTGAAAGATCGGTTACGAGATTGTTCAATATGTTCAGCAATAGACATGGGTTTCAGAGTTACAACAGGACTCGAAAAAGTAGTATCAACGTAAGAAGGTGGTGAAAGTTGAAATGGCTGATACAAAGTGGATTGCGGAGTCCAGCTGTTTCTCCTAGACACGTCTATTCGATCTTTCAAAGAAATTTTAGGCATGGAGGGGTCGTCGGAAATTCGACCAAAACAATGCGCGTAGGAAGTAATGTCTGGTTGAGGGTACCAAAGTTCGGTAAGAGTTTTGTGAGGTGGGGTACCCATGATGTGAGAAAGGAGAAGAAAAAGAATTTGATGATTGTTTTTTAATTTTATTCTTTTAATTTTTTTTTATTTTAAAAAAATAGTTTGTTTTTGGAGTTTTGAAATTTTTGAAAGTGTTTTTTTTATTTGAAAGAGTTTTACAAAAATTTGTACGGAACTACGGCATAATTTCAAACAATCACAATTTATACATGCACAATCAAGCCTAGAGCTAGGGTCTCCTGAGTCAACTAGACTGCTCCTAACTGTTCCAAAGGGCAAGTTGTGAGATATCCCTCGAATCGCCTCTTCATCGCCAATTGTGGCCAGGTAAGCACAAGTAAAGAAAGGAAGGATCCGCTTACGAATCACCATGAGATGGGTCTTTTAAAATTACCTTTCCCATTTATCTTGCCTAGACACCACAAAGTCAGGTTTAGATAAACGACCGATTGCCTACAACCTTCCTCTGTCCTAATGAGCACGACAGTCCTTAGTTGGCTGAGTCTAAATATTTTTTAATTAAGCTCAAGGGTGATGCGTATGCTTTTAGTGATTTCTGGGGTCTTAGGAAGGGTAATGAAATCCCCACCCAATCTTGATTGGTGTTATAGCCCCTTAAAGTCCGTATTAATTATGCAAAGCAGCCAAAATGCCAAAAATCTAAAACACTTGCAAAATATTTTTTTTTGGCAGCGTAAAGAATCCTGCACAAAAACAATTTATTGGAGAGGGAGAATAATTTTGCGCAAAGAACCCTGCAGGAAAATTTTTCAGTGGAGTTCAGAGGGTAGAAGAGAGGACAAAAAATACTTACAGAGAATTTTGGGATGCTGACGTCACTGGTTGGCCGCGGTTCCGCGATCAACTGCATATATCCGCCGCGGTTCCGCGGTGCTTCTGTTAGTTTGGATCTCCAAAAATTTTCTGTTTGTTGTTATGATTCTCCCATATGTGTTCAGATCTTCTGTTTCTTGATTTGTTCACTGGGATTTTCCAGATCTGAATCTGTCCATCTTCATTTCCTGCGTAATTCATACAATACTTCTCAAAAAGAACAAGATGAATTTTTTTAATTTTATTTTAGTTTTTTTTTTGTTTTAAAATTTTTCAATTTTTATGATTTTTTTATTTTTTTAACCCGAAATTACACAAAGAAAAAGACTACCGTCTCCCCGGCAACGGCGCCATTTGATTGGTAGAGAATTTCGCGTGTTCGAGTTTTAAATCAAAGAATTAACCGCAATCAATAACGGTGTCGCTTTGTAGCTAGCCGGTTTAGTATGGGTCGGTCCACAGGGATATGGATTCCTTTTCTTTATGTTCTAACGAGTTAATCCGATCAAGTCAGGTTTTTTTATTTTAAGATCTAAGAATGAGATAAAAGTTGATAAAAAGCTTGCTATGGTTACGATTAGGTTAGTTCGAGATAGGGATCTTCTCACTTCTATCAATGCCTTAGTTATGAATAAAGGTGTTAGGGTAATCGGCAACAACGGGGATTAGCACGACTGGGAAGAAACTAAGTTTCTTCCTTTTTGTCCTTGTCCGTCCGTTCTTGGCTCTTAGACCTAACCTCCAGTTAATTCGATCACACCCGGTCTAACTAGGGAATCACCGCTATCACGTAGGATAGGGTGCCGTAGTGAGCGGTGTGTGGTTGATTTAAAAACAGTCCTTTTAAATAAAATTATTTGGGCAAAGAAAGGAGGGAGAGAGATTTCCTTCTCTCAAACCTTCCCTATCCTAACCCTAACAAATGAGGAACTACTCACTCATTAGGGAGATGACAAAAGAATTCATTTTTATAATATTTATTTTAAAAAACTATCTAATTTGCAGATAATAAAAGACAGAAAAAAAATTGCACGAATCAAATTCAGATAACAAAAAGAATGCAAAAATAAAAATACCATTATTGATGACCTTTTGACGATTACAATGGAATGAAAATTTTAAACTAGAAAATAAAAAGAGGCATCTCAAAAGAGGCACCCAAAAAGTGGCACACCTAATTAGGCTCTCAACTTTCCTATTTATAGATAGGAGAAACCCTAGGTTTTACATATGATCCATACATGAAATTACAAAACAACCCCAAAGACCGAGTCAAAGCACCGACTTATCCACCGACATGTGCATTGCACGGCCGTGGAATCGCGGCAGAAAGGCCAGTTTGGCCGCGGTTCCGTGGCTATTTGATGGGTTCTTAGGCTTAAATTTCTAGGGTTGCTTCATGTTGCTTTTTACTTCTGTCTTCTTCAATTGGTTCCACAGAATATCTTCTATTTTCTTCCAGATTTCTACAGTGCATAATGTTATGGACTTTTCGCCGTGAGCTTCGCGTTGAAGTCTTTAATCTAGTGCTGCCCTTGATCTGTCTTGTGCATGGAACTGTTTACTGATCTTCTTTTGTTCCTTGAACTGGTATGCGACATCATATGGATTCATCTATTGTTGGTCGTAGTCTCACTTTTGTAACGTATTTTCTTGAATTTCACTGTATTGTTCTGAGAACCTATAACCTGCAACTATTTAGCAGACATGGATTAAAATCACCTATTTATTTGTAATATGATTAAGAATGGGCGATATAATAATGCAAAATTTTGATATGAACAACTACCCCTAAATTTATCTTTTGCTCGCCCCGAGCAAAGCCAATTTATTCTCGAAAAATCATAAACTCACTTTCGCAGGGAATCACGATTGCACTGGGCTCGTGCAACAAGCTTGTTTCCCCTAATCAGAGCAAAGCTTTGTTTGAATTTCAAAAATTCAAAAACTGAAGCAACGCTTCAAATTCCTTGCGCTGCGCGCAACGCGCCACGTGTCAAAAGCTGATACGTCAGCGCAGCGAATCAGAGCAAGGCTCTATTTAAAACAAAATTAAAGGAAGCAACGCCTCAGTTGCGATGCGCGACACGTGTCAGCGCAGTTGCCCTAGCGCAATTGCGCTACACTCGGCGCTGCGCGACACGTGTCAGCGCAGGTGCGCTGCGCTGAGCGCTGCGCGACACGTGTAGTGCGCTGCGCTCCGCGACACGTGTCAACGCAGTTGCGCTGCGCTGTGCGCTGCGCGACACGTGTTAGCGCAGATGCGCTGCGCGCTGCTGTGCGTGGCACGTGTCAAGCGCTGGTGCGTTTGTGCCAAACAGAATTAAAATTCCAGTAAGATCTTTCTGTTCTTATTAAAACAAGAAGATTGTCCTCTGTAAAACAGAATCCCTTGGATCAAAGATCCAACGATGGGGAAAAATTTCCAAATCACTCAGAGAATGATCTCTTTAACAAATTTAACAAATTAATGGGCACTATATAAAGGCCCCTAGACCCCAATTTCAAAACACAACACAGAGAGAAAAACAGAGACAGAAACAAAGGGAGAACTCAAAAGAATTTTGAGAAGAACTCAAAATGAAAAAAAAAAGAAGGTAAAAACATTGAATAAAAAAGAAGAATTTCTTCTGAAAAGATCATTGATCTAAAAAAAAGATCAAGGATCTTCAATATAAAAATATAATAATAACAAAGGCATTGCCTTTTTTATGAACCATTGGTTCTGGATTCTTAAAGATTCTTTTCTTGAATCCATAATTGGATCAAGATAATTAAAACAGTGGCTTTCACTTGCAAATCTGCACTGTTGTGCTCTCTGAATTGGCACAAGCCACCAGAGAGCGCCACGTGTCAGCACCATAACAATTTGCGCTATGCGCTTTTAAGATAGAGCATTGCTCTCTGAAATTGGCGCAACTCACTAGAGCGCGCCACGTGTCCGCAGCGCAACAGCGCAACGCACTGCGCTTGCGCTCACCCGAGCGTGACACGTGTCACCTCCATATGCGCTTGCGCTCAATAATTGGCGCAAAGCGCCTGACAGCCACTGTCAGTTTTATTAATGCACTGCATTATTTACAGAAGGGCCTAGCCCAATTAAAAAAGGCCTAACAGGCCTAATAAAATTCAATGCATTATTTTAAAAGGGCAGAGCCCAAACAAAAACAGATGCTGTTCATTATTTAAAAGCGACAGAGCCCAAATCAAAAAGGCCTAGCAGGCCAAAAGAAAATGCAGTGCATTATTAAACAGGGGTAAAGCCCTAGCACAAGCCTAATAGGCCAAAGATAAAAACGGTGAATATTCTCAACTGGACTTATCCCAATCATGGCCGTAAGTCCTCATATTAAATTGACTGAGCAAGACTGCTCTCATAAATCAATTTACATCCGGTTCAAGGGTACATCTCTGAACTCCTCTGACACCTATCGTTGTAATCCTTCAACGACGTCAGAGAGGTGACGGGTCCCGACAACCATACACCCATACGGACTGTGGGGTCTTTAAACTCATGGACTTATGCGTCCTTAAACTCACGGACTTATGCGTCCTTAAACCAAAATACGCACTGTGGGGTCCCTAAACTCACGGACTAATGCGTCCTTAAACTAATGGACTAATGCGTCTTTAAACACATCCATACGGACTGTGGGGTCCTTAAACCGATGGACTTAAGCGTCCCTAAACTCATGGACTAATGCGTCCTTAAACTAATATTCGTCCTCAAAATGGGAAAAATGGACCCCTATGTCCCTAAACTGGAAATGGACCCCCATGTCCCTAAACTGGAAATGTACCACCATGTCCCTAAACTGGCAATAGACCGCAATGTCTCTAAACTACCTATAGACAACTACGTCCCTAAACTGGAACAATAGAGTCCCTAAATGCTCTTTCCGTTAAGTTGATCTTAGTCTCAAATCAGACTAATGTATCCTTAACGAACGTTTAAGTTGATCTTAGCTTCAATATAGCTAACGTATCCTTAAACTAAAACACCAAACCCAAATTTAAGTAAATACGGATTTGGAATATTCCACGTCCTACGGGGGACGGCATTACTTAGTCTCCGTATACAATCCACGGGCACAAACAAAACAAACACACACGACACGAAGTGAAATTCTGGAGAAGGAGAAAGTGGTTACCGCGATGCGGTAGCGTAATTAACTGCAGGGGCTTGCGCCTGCAGGGAAGAGCGTCCCCACAATCAAAAACCCCTCAAGCGAGGGGGAATATGACGAAATCTGCTACATCGGCCGCATCCGTCTAAACCTCCGATACATGGTGCCATAAATCAACTTGGCATCTTCGGAGAGGTGGACGGATAAAACCAAATAGCATCTGCCCCGAATCTCAGGCAAGACGCCAATGTCTCGGCCGCCATTCGGAGGGGAACAGATTCTGGCACGCCCGGTGGGACCTTTTCCTCTATCCACTCCACACTTCGTGTGTCTTCTTCGCGAACGAATCGCGGTTTGTTAATGGTTGCCTTTGGGTTTCAAGTTACTAAGGTTTGGTCTTTTCCCTGGCGCAAAAATCAAGCATCAATAGCATCCAACTGCTTGAGATGCTCAAAATGCAAGTGCAACCGACGCTCCGCCTCACTTGGAGGTATAGCCTATGGGCCTCAAGCGGCCTCCATCCTTGCCATGCCGGTGGAACAAGTGACTCAGGCCACCACCGGTCTGTTTTTCGGGACCACGTTCCCGCCATCAAGCTTCATTATTCCAGTGCCCACACCGGAAGCGCATAAGAAGTCGGTCTTCGATCGGCTCACTGCTACAAAGGCCCCTTTCAACGGGTCGTCCAATATCAAGACGGCAGCCGCTGTCTTTACCAGGCTGAACCAGAACTCTGATGGGCCCGCCAAGAAGCTCACGAACCCTGAAGTGGCCTTCCTAAGTAAGACAGCCACCTCTGCTCCTGAAGTCGTCAAGGCGGCTTCTCCTGTTAAAGAGTCGGTCTTTTCAAGGCTGACCATTCCGACTCCTGCTCCTGCTCGAGGGTCTGTCTTTGACAGATTAAACTGCGCCACTCAAAGAACAACATCAGTCTTTAAGAGGCTGGCACCAGCGGTGCCTCATCCGGACAGGGGGCAAGACGAAACTATCCCTATCGCCGAGCCAGTCCCAACAGCTCGACACGCTCAACGTCGCTACTGGCACCGAGTAAGGAAGGCCGGGGACAACTCCCCCTCTGGGCTAACTCCACCGGCTCCGATGGTGGAAGTTAATGCTGTTTTTCCAACTGGGAACAGCTTTGAACCGCTAAGGAGGGTACACAAGAACTCTCCGACTGCTACGCTAAAAAGATCTCCTCCACCTGCGGAGAGTGTTACAGATACAAAGCTTGAGCAGCCCCCTCAGCGGCTGTCCTCCAAAATTTATAAGGTCTGGCGGAGGATTCAAGACTCGGTAATAGTCCAAGATCACTCTCGCCGGCAGAAGAGGGTGAAAGTTCAAGAAGAAAAGAACCGTCATGTCAAACAGCAAAGGACGACAACCGCCATGGTGCCTGCTGCAATGGCCCCCTCAACTTCAACGGCCCACAAGAGAAGAAGGCCAGAGAAAATCCCCGCGAATGTGGCAAATGCCAAAGACAGTAAGCCTAAACGCCCTAAGTCTGGGGTCATGGTGGTGCATACCGTTTACATGGTGTCCGGGAAGGAGGACAGCCGTGCATCTACAGGTCATAGACCGCTTACACGGTCAGTGACCAAAGCTCAGGAGCAACAGCAGAAGCTCCAAGAAATGATGAACGCGATGGCCGCACTCACTGGGCCAAAAGAAAGCCCCGAAGCTTCCTCGGATCAACGCCAGGAGAAAGAAACTGACGCTGAATTCCTTGGTAGGATATTGGAGAAGAAGGACAAAGAGGCTGCGGAACAAGCAGCCAATATAATGCGAATGGCCCTCCTGTTCCAGGACATGGTGGGAATGATGATCCAACAAGATCCTCCGATCGTCCTTAAAAAAGACAGGGGAGGAACGTCAAATCTTCCACCGGCTCTATCAACAGCCAAGGAGGAGACAATCTCCAAAGCTGACTTGGACGAATATATTGCTCAGCAGATACGGGTTCATCAGGCGATTGAGGAAGCCGGTCAGGTCGTAAAAAATGGGCGACCATATCCGAGCTGGTACGATCAGATCAATTACCCGCCGGGCTATACAATACCGAAATTTCATGTCTATAAGGGGACGGGCAATCCCCACCAGCATGTTGCCCAGTTCAGGGCATTTTGCGGCAACACCGGCGGTGATGATAAATTGTTGCTTCGCCAGTTCATCGGTAGCTTATCGGATACAACATTCGAATGGTACTCCGAGCTCCCAAACGACTCTATCAAGACATTTGCGAAGATGGAGCTGCTGTTTACCCAGCGTTTCGCAAGCGCCAGCGAACGCACCCCGATAACGACATTGATTAATGCCAGGGTGAAGCCAGACGAAACATGGGTTCAGTATGCGATACGGTGGCGGAACTTATGGTCAAAATGCGAGCAACGCATAGAAGAGGCTCCGGCAGTAGGCATGTTTGTGGGAACCCTCGATCCGCAGGCGACCATATCACAATTCATGATGTTCTTCAAGCCGACTTCCTTCTAGGCCCTGATCGACAAGCTAGATCAAATGGACCAGATTGGCCATAGACCGCCCCCTCCAAAGCCGGACTCTTGAAACGAGAAGGGGAAGGGAAAAGCGATCGTTGTCGCCAATGCTCAACATCAGCCGAGCAACTTGAAGCCGGCTGTCCGTCAAAATAATATGCGTCTGCGCATACCCCTTGAGGAAAGGCTACGACGTCCTTACTCATTTCCTCGAGATAAAACGAGAAGACTGTTCGAGCTGGCATTGCGCAACCGACTCATAAATCTGCCGGATCCAAGACGTCCGTCGCAGCCAAACGACGTCAAAGATCCCAATTACTGTCCTTACCACCGAGTATTGGGTCATCCGATCGAGGATTGCTACGTTTTCAAAAATTGGATTGAAGACTAGTACCAACAGGGCGGGTTCGCGTTGTCCGACAGATGGAAGGTGAATCCGCCGCAGCCTCACACCCCTAAAAGGGTGAATACGCCGGGGGCAACATGCTCCCTCGTTGAAGAAGCCCCATGGGAGATTGTGCTATCAGTCAAAACAAAGTGGATGCTGAACGATCTTCAAACATGCCCAGCAATCAGGTGGATGATCCCGTTGGAACCTCAGATCATTGAAGGGATGTTGAAGCCGCGCCCAACTCCAAAGATCGATGGTGGTGGCCCAAGCACTCACAACCAGCCGTCAAAATCTTCAAAGAAGAAGAAGAAGAAATCCAAGAAGCCCATGAAGCCCGGCGGCAAGCGCACGGACTTACAAAAACAGATTGACACGCTGGAAGAGTATAACCAGAAAGTGCGAACTCCCATCACACTCCAAGAGTTCTTCAACAACGTCTTTCAAGAGGAAGACGAGGGAGAGAGTTTGTCGGATGAATCCGAGGAATACGTGGCGAGCTGTCATATGATTTCCCATTCGTTTAAAAACGATAAGGAAATTCCTTGCGCTGAGAAGCTGGGGGCAGATCCTAAACCGGAAATTCTTGGACCATCGGATGAAACAATTGACGCATTCCTCAAAGAAGCTCTGTTGAAAAGTAAAGCTGATCGGGAACGCGAGATGACCATATTTGAAAGGGCCAAGCGACAACGACTTGACGAAAGAGTTGAGACACTACCGCTGGAGCAAAGTACGTCTACCGCAGATAGAAGCAAATTCAAGATGAGGAAAAGGTTTTCTAAAGCCATATCGATGGGTATAAAGCTACCATCCTCTGAAGGAAACATTACTGATGAAGTGGAAATGCACCCCTCCTACTGCTTGTATCATCGGAAGATTTTTCACCCCACCGAAGAATGCAAAGCTTTCAATAAATGGTGGCAGGGATATGTTGCTCACCAACAACATTTCAAGCGGGAGAAGCGCAAAACTCGTCAGGAGCGGAAAGGTACGACCGAGGGGCTTAACAGAACTATCGGTGATTGTCGCATGGTTAATGCCGGGGTATCGCAAGTTCTCACATTCGGGAGAGACTCTGACAAGGAAATGGCTCTTAGCCCCCTCTTTAAAGAGTCCACCTCGGGAAAAGAAGAAGAGCCGAAGGTCTGCGAAAATATACGGCTGCGTAATCGTACGCTACCCGAAAAGAATATTGGACCCTCAAATAAAAAAGATAAGGGAAAAGAGAAGGTCTCTAAAGATATCGCCCTGGATGACCAAGTTGTGGAAGAGCTAACCGCCAAAGACCCGCCAAAGAGAAATAATGTGGACTACAACGTTCTGGCACACTTGAGGAATCTACCTTCGCAGCGCAGTATTCTTGACGCCCTTTTACTATCAAAAGATGCAAGGGATTCATTAATCAAGGCACTACAGGAGCCGGAGCAATTCCAAGCTTTTCTCGCCGAAGAAAAGATGAAGGATGAATTGGAAGAAGTGCACACGGCCGATGTCACTTTCGGTGATGAAGACCTTCTCCTAGGGACGTGCGAACACAATCGCCCCCTCTATGTCTCAGGGTATTGCCATGATATAAAGGTAGGCAAAATCTTGGTTGACAATGGGTCTTCCGTTAATCTCCTCAACGTGTGGGTGTTAAAGGAAATCTGCATGAGCGTCCAGCACCTTGCTCGGGACAAGATCACCATCTCCGGGTTTGACTCCCAATCATCAAGAACTCTTGGGTCTGTTGATTGATACAAAAAAGTGTTTGTAGTTAACCGCAATCAATAACGGTGTCGCGTGTAGCTAGACCGAGATGAGTACGGGTCGTCCTTAGGGAAACGTTGAACTTTTAACTCTTACTTTAGATGTGTTGAAAACGAGAGGAGGAAATAAGAATTTTGTGAAAAGTTTCTAGATCTACGTTAAGCAAGAATGCAAAAATATAGATCTAGATTATTTTAGAGATGTAGATAATATAATAAGAGGGCTTGTAGGGTTCGTTAGGATTTAGTAGTCATGGACGATTAATTAAAAGTTGCCATTTTTATCCTTTAATAGATTTATAACTAGAACGACGGTGATGCGTGTAGATTAGGGTTTCTGGAGGGAAAACACTAGTAAAATAGGGGGTTGCCCCTACGGATAACGAAATCCGTAGGGGCAGATTTAGTTTTGCCCTACGGATTAGTCCGTAGGGCCTTAAGGTTGCCCCTACGGTCCTTACATATTAATTTAAAAAATATTAAATCGTAAATTGTTGTTTGCCCCTACGGAGCCGCAAACCAAGAACCTACGGATTTATCCGTAGGGGCAACTAAATAGAGATTTAATTAAAAAGGCACAGATCGATCCCTACGCTCATTACCTAAAAATTATTTTCCCAATATCGCGCGCGAACCCAAAATCCCCAAACCCTTGTTCCCGCCGATCGCCTGTGTTTCATCGCCGTTATCGTCATCGCCAGCGCAGGCCAATTCTCCGTCGCCACCGCCTGGTTCATCCTCATCTCCGTGTTCGTCGTCGCCTCCTTTCATCGCCGCCTCCAATGGATCGTCGACGCCTCCACTGCACAGGTTAGGAAATCTTAAATTAAACAAATTTTTTATTATTTTAGGGCTAGGGTTCATGGTTTGGGTACCGATGAGGCATCCGTTGGGGGTAGCGTTAGGGTTGGGGTTGGGGTTGGGGTTAGGGTTGGGGTTCGGCAGGGGGTTGCGGTTGGGGTTGGGGTTCGGCAGGGGGTTGCGGTTGGGGTTGGGGTTCGGCAAGGGGTTGCGGTTGGGGTTGGGGTTAAGGTTGGGGTTAGGCTGGGGTTGGGGCTGGGGCTGGGGTTAGGGTTAGGGTTAGAATTATGGTTGGGGTTGGGGTTCCCCGTTTCGTATCAGAACTCGAGTCTGACATCGTAGATCTTTCAGCCATTTTGGTTATATTGTTATCATGATGTTAAATTCTTTATGCTCTCATCAAATTTTTGGAATCTTTGTAATTTTCTTGCTCTGTTTGGGGTTTCAGTTGATCCTCATTAAAAAATTGGTGATTGATCTCTTCAATCATATTATTATCTGTATTTAATTTTTTTGTGAAGCCTTCAGAGTTTGGAAAAATCTAGAATTACCGTTGAAATTCTGGCAACATTCAAAAACTGTGTATATGATGTGTGTGTGTGTGTATGCATGTATATACATTTGAAATTTATCTTTCTTCTATGATATAAAACGGTTAAACCGAGGAAAATTACTGGGGGAATTTTTGCTAAAATGTCTTGAGAGGGGGTTCAAGTGATGGGATAATTTCATTTGGTAATCTTTTACTTATTTTACATCTCTTATTTTTTCATGCAAAAATCTGAATAGGTTTCTTGCAATTTTTCCTATCGATCAATTATTATATTTATTTCTATTTTTTGTGGATGATTTGGCTTCAATTGAATGGAGGCGATGATGGCTTGCCCTCAAGCTTCCACTTTTATGAGCTTTATAGTTATGAGATTGGCGAGGCAAGCTGGTTTGTAGCCATCTTATTTCTTTTCCTAAATTCAAATCCAAATATAAACTGTCTGATTGAGAGAGAGAGTATGGGAGATTATGTATTATTCAATGTGTTTGGAAGCTGGCATGTTCTGACCGTCATCTCTGCATGAAAGCTATGGTTTTGCAAAGGGTTTGCCCTAACTATTTTCTGTGGTGAAGCTGAAGGCCTGAAGCTTCATCAAACTCAGGATTGGATTCTGGTCGGGTATTGTAAATTCTTGTGAAAGTTCCGTTCAAGATTTGTTCAGAGCTTGCATAACATACTTTTCATCTTTATGAGATCTTTATGCAGTCATTTTTTTGGGTTTATATATTTCTAGAGCCCGTTTGACTTTGGACTTAGGATAACCCCAAATCTCTTTCTTATTTTGATTCCTAAGCTGGCATATCTGAGGCTCGTATTCCAGTATCGTTGCAGGAAAAGCTAGGGTTGCGAAATTTTTTGCAACGATAATTTCTGTATGACAACTTAGGCACACATAAAACTTAAACAATCTTGAAGCACTGCAGTTTTTCACTAAACTACCTAAAAGTTTTTATATTGCTGCAAGCTTCCTTAAAGTGCTGCATCTAAGTGTATTTTAGTAGGAAAACCCTTGAAAGCCAAACTTCATGGGGTTTGCTGTTTGCCTTCTCTGTAGCTAGTTTGAGGTTTATTTAGTTTTGGATTTGTTTTGCAACACTCTCTGAGTTCCAAATCAACAAAAAGCTGAATGTTGAATCACAAGCAAGAAGCAGCCAAACTGGCCCTAAAGTAATCCTGAGTGATGATAATTTTCCAGGGAGTTTAAAATTTATAGAAATGGCGAGGCAACATTGGATTGTCTGCAAGTATTCAAGCAACCTGTTTGCAGCCATCATGCTATTTATGATCCCAGTATAAAACTCAAACATGCCTCTTAGTTAGTTTACTTTAATTTGTTATTTATGTGTGTGTGTCAACATCGGATTGTCCCAAGTATAAAACCAAACCCACAAAACATCAAAACTGTCTCCGACAATTTTATGGTCATTAGACATAAGATTTATGCATATAGGTAACATCTGCCAATATGCCATATCCAGACCGCAATCTATTTTTGCCTATAGGCTAAAATGAAAATATCGGCCCGCGTATATGACATAATCAAAGTTGTTAAATCTTGATACAGTTTGTGTTTCGTTTTTTTATTTATCAGTTCTATCAATGTTGCGTATAACGCTTTATGATATCAGTATCCTACATTTGTAGTTTTAATTGTTGATTGTTATAGATGAATACCATTGCAATAATAGTTTTTGGTTGATGAATGCTATTGCAATGTAGGATGATCAGTTCTATCAATCTTGATCTCAATAGTTTAAAATCATGTTACACATACAACACGAATGCACAACAAACGCATAATTAGAGAGCGACTCGAGATATTCAGGTTAAAACCAATATATGATACTCGATGATAATATGAAACCTTCATATTCCCATCGATACTCATATATGAAACTAAAAGCGCCACTTTGTCCCTACGGTGCCCGACATTTTAATTGAAAAATATTAAATCTTAATTTGTTGTTTGGCCCTACGGAGCCGCAAACCAATAACCTACGGTTATGTCCGTAGGGGCATCTAAATGGGAATTTAATTAAAAAAGGCACAGAAATGCCCTACGCCTCGATATCTTTCCCTCTCGTTCCCAAAATTTTCTCTCGTTCCCGCGTCTCCAATTTTCTCTTCGTCGCCACCGTGCGCCTTCCGTTCTCAGCCCGCCACCGCCTTCCGTTCTTGGCCCACCACCGCCCTCGTTCTTCCTCGTCGAGTTCCTCGTCGCCGATATTTGTGCCTACATTGATGCCTCAAGCAACGAATCAAATGATGTGGATCACAAACTAATTAAATAAATTTTGAATACCAATCTAGACTGGGATTTGAATACCAATCCTAGTTTGCTATATTTTTTTATATATAGTAGATGGTGATACTTCTTTAAGTAAAAACAACCCTACACTTAAGCGAAATCATAAATCGAAACACACATATATAGAATACAACTCATACATGGGTATCCTCAAATCTAACTTTCATTGAATTTGCACGCGCACTTAAAATAACAACCTTTATACTAAAAAATTATGTATGCCATTACTTAGTAGTTTATGGTTTTTAGACGCAAAAGCCATTTGAGAAATACTTTTCCAACCCACTATTAATCCATATTCTCAATATAGTCATTGAATTTGCACGCGCACATAATAAGAAGGAGAAGACAATAATGTGGCAGAAGAAGAAGGAGAAGACAGTAATGTGGCAGAAGAAGAAAAAAATGACATTACTCGTTCTCTGTTTCAACATCAATCTTCTGATATGAACTAATGATGGCTTTCACATAGGCTTTTCCCTTTAGAGACTTCTTAGTGTCCAATGGAAAGCATACATCAGATTTGTGCAGGTCGGGTTCTTCTATGACTTTCAAGAGTCTCAACTGATTCTGTAAATTACACTCTAGTTGGGTGGTACTTTTACCACTTCTCACTGCAGGTGCGCTCTCTCATATCCATTTTGAATGTAATATTATAGATATCCATGCCTGTTTATGTCAAAATTACTTATATTGTCAATGTTTGATTGTCAAGTTGTTGGTGATGCGTCCATATCAGGGACAGAGGCCACTCCCGTTCCTCCAGGTATGTTTATATATTATATAGGGCATGTATATTGATTTAGAATGCTATATCATAAATATACACACATTCCTTTTGCTCTTAGTCGTCCAACTCATTATCATGGGCTGCTTGATGAGATTAGATTTGCGCCTGATGATCTACAAGAGCTTGTTCACTCCCTGTCATATGTGTAAGCAGCGCTATATGCGAGTTTACCTTGTTAGTATGTATGTACTGAAATTAATTAATATTATTCAAATTTTGATACATGCAGATACCAGAGGAGCACATCTTCTATCTCTGTAGGTAAGGCTTTGAATTTGTTGATTTTGGTGTTTCTTGTCAATTTTATAGACCAGTATGTGCTAAATATAATGTTCTGACAGTTGCTAGGGGGAAGGCAACATTCGAGGCTGCTGACCCCAGTCCTGGACGCCGCACACGGACGGCACCACGGAGGTTGGGAGAGAGGCCGAGGACTGGGCTCTAGCAGGGCCCATATGAGGTTGGACTCCACCCCGGTGGTTACTTCCTCCGTCTCCAGTGAGCGACGTATCCAGCAGGAACAGGAGAGCTTGAAGGCCACCGTTCAGGAGTTGAATGAGATGCTGGTATGTATACTACTTAATAGTAAAATATAATGTCATATTATAGATATCAACATATCCAATATCAGTACATAGCCTGAGCTTATTTGGTTGTAGACTTATGTTTTATTAATCATACATGTACATATCTAATTAAAATAAACTACAGTTTTCCAAACTAGATATCCAAATGGGGTTTCGAAATAACTCGATAATGTTAAGAATTCGAATGTGGGTGTAGGAGCGGGTGGTTGAGCAGGCCCAGGCCTGGGGAACGATTTTACCGGACAGAACGATCCGAGGCTGCTGACCCCAGTTCTGGACGCCGCATACGGAGGGCACCACGGAGGTTGGGAGAGGCCGGGGATTGGGCCCTAGCAGGGCCCATATGAGGTTGGACTCTACCCCGGCGGTTACTTCCTCTGTCTCCAGTGACCGGCATGTCCATCATGAACTGGATAGCTTGAGGGCCAGCGTTCAGGAGTTGAAGGAGATGCTGGTATGTATACTACTTTATAGTAAAATATCATTTCATATTATATACATATCAACATATCCATAATTAGTACGTAGCTTGAGCTTATTTGATTTTAGACTTAAGTTTGATTAATCATACATACATATGTAATTGAAATAAACAACGCTTTTCCAAACTAGATATCCAAACAGGGTTTCGAAATAACTTAATAACGATACGAATTCGAATAATAAACAGTTCTTACACGCTTCTTACACACGTTATATCCAGACGCGACAGGGTAGATCGGCCGAGCCTCCATACGCATCTCCTTCGGCTGCGGCTCCGCAAGCCACTACATCGGCTGTGGTTCCGCAGACAGCTCCTGTAGCTCCACCGCCCACTCAGACTCCCGTTCGCGACGAATTGCAGAGTTTATTGACCGAGGAGCAGGCGCGCGTTATTCTATCGTTATTCAGAGGTGGAGCTGGACCGAGCTAGGGTAGATTTTTTGTTCTTTTTTTTTTGAAACATGTATTTATTTATATCATACACATTGTACTACATTTTGAAACGATATTGATATTGGTTTGTATTTATATCATATTTAGTTTTTGTGTTTCTTTTGTATATTATATATATGCGTGAGATGTGATTATGAATACTGCAATATATGATTTGATTGATGTATATATTATTGTGCACAGGGAGGGAAAAAATCAAGCAGCCCATTTTTTAAAAAAAATTACAGACAATATGTACCTACGGATTAATCCGTAGACACACATTTTACCCCTACGGATATATCCGTAGGGGCTAAATATCAGCAGTAACTGATATTTCCCCCAGATGTCAGTGCCAGGGGGTTGGGAATGCCCCTACGGATATATCCGTAGGGGACACTGACTCTCCCCTACGGCGTTATCCGTAGGGGAAAAATATCAGGAATCCTGAATTTGTGCCCCTACGGAAAAGTACCTACGAATATATCCGTAGGGGGTAGTACATGCCCCTACGGGTATATCCGTAGGGCCAAGTAATTTATTAAAATAAACCGTAAATAATATAAAATCTTATACCCTACGGCTTAATCCGTAGGGGCAACTGGACCTACACATATATCCGTAGGGGCAAAAATTTAACCGTAGGGGCAAGTTCAGGGCCTCAACTTGCACCTGCGGCCTTTGCACCTACGGGGTATTTTTTCTCTCCTACGTATATATCCGTAGGGGCAGTGGGTTGCCCCTACGGATAAATCCGTAGGGGCAACCCTTCTTTGTAGTAGTGAAAGGAATCCAACTCTTAACCCTTATCTCGACACGGAACTCCGTTTATATCTAGCCTTTACCAAAACAATCATTAATCTAATCTCTAATCGCGGTCGGAACTAACAAAGAATTGTTAGCGCGCCCGATTCAGATGTTAATGATTCTTTTGATAAAGTTCATAAACTTTATAGGACGTAAAAAGGGTTTAGAGATGTTCATCGTTCATTAGCCTACTCTAATCCTACGAACCCTAACAAGCGGAGAATTACTCGCGCATGTTGGGAGAAGAAGATGAAAAAACAGAGAGGGAAAACATAATGTAAAATGCAAAAGAATTAAATAAAATAACTACCTTTATTAATCAACTTGAACAATCTATACTTTATTCCTTAGAAAATGATTACAAAGACTAGTTTGCTTCTCGATCTCTTCCAAGGAGGTAGACGAACAGTTGATGATCAGCCTGGATGCGTGAGCGTCTGGGGCTTCGTGATCTCTTCGGCTTGATAACTTTTCCAAGAGGATCTCGGTGCTCTTTTATAGTGCAAAGCCAGAATCTTTTTGTTGAAAACTTGGTAAAATTAATCAGAGATTCATGCCAAAAAATCTTGGCTCCCAACTCCATAGAAGTGCGGCGGATCCGCGGCCCAAGGGGGAGTTTGGCCGTGGATCCGCGCTTGAAGGTGAGGATCTATTGATCAAATTTCTTGGGCTTTCTTCTTGTGACATGTGGCAATCCTAGGCACCTTTAGAATTCAGAAATCTTCTCTCGGTTGCTTCCAGACTTTGTCTCCAAGTTTTGCTTCTTAATTTGGCAAGTTTGCCTCAACAAATTGATTTGTTTGATAAATTCTGCATAACAACTTGGAAAATTCTGCACAATAATCTCAAATAATATTTAGTAGACTTAGTTCTACTCGGATTTGGTCAATAGATTTATTTGCATACATTTTCCTACCAAATGATAATTAAAATATATTAACACATGGAAAATGGTGTTTTCACACATAAACCCACATATGTATATTATATTATAATAAAGTCCTTTTTTTAAATATGAAAATGGTAGGAAAAATGTAATACAAATGTGCAGTTTTATCAACTGAACATCTGTGATACTGACGCCACGCTTTGGGCTACTCGTCACGGACATTATGTTCCACGTCATAGACGCCAAGACATGCTACAATGCTCTGCTCGGCCGACCATGGTTACACGAGTACAACATCATCCCTTCTACACAGCATCAGTGTATGAAATATTTTAAGGATGGTCTCGAGTATACCATGATGGGAGAACTGAACCCGTTCTCCGTGAACGAGGTCCGCAAATACGAAGATGCAAAGTACTTCTTTCCCTATTTCGAAGACACGGAGAGATGTCACAAGCCGTAGAACAAGGCTAACGCCACCATCCCTGTCTTCGGGAGTGATACCGAGGAGGAAGAGGAGATGGTTTATTCGGGTCTGCCCCAATACAACAAACCGGGACCATCCGCTCCTACGTTGATCTTTGGGAGTGACTCGGAAGATGAAGTTCATGCTATATTTTCCGTTCGACCTTCAATACGAACATCCGCTGACGAAGAGCAAAGTCTACAAGTCGCCATGGTTCCACTTAAACATCATAAAGAACTGGGTGCGCTCGATGCTTACACTGTAGAGGAGCTGCAGACATTCTATGTCCCTCCCAGGAGAAAAGGCAATTCTATTCTACCGCTCTAAAGAAACCAAAGTGGATAAAGAAATCTGGCACGGCGCGGATCGTACACTTGACAGGCTTCAGCCCATCCGTCTGCCCAGATATTATACAGAAGGCTTGAAGAGGCTGCTGAAGCGCCAGGGGATATCCTTCAAACAGATCGATCGACAAGCTAAATTCTATGACAGGGTCTGGAACGTCCCCGGAACTCAGCACAAGTTTCCTAGTAGGAGGATAGAAACAATCGGACTTCGATACATTCGGTCCAAGAAACGAGAGCTACTCCGCGACTGTTACGTTGTGCATGACTTCAATGAAGAAGCAGATGCTCAATGAGAGGACGCTAATCCTGAACCAGTGAAAGTTCCTGATGCAAAAGTGCCCAGTCCGTCGTTCGAAGAACAAATGAACAGGCTTATAAGGGAAGCTGGTCAAAAAGTCTGAGACGACCACAACCACGAAATGGCCATCTATGAGAAAGCCAAAACGCAACGCCTCCTCCAACAGGCCGCGAAAGATGAAAGTGCCGCTCCCTGTCAACCTGTTATAAAAAAGGCTCGACGCAGAGGCAGAAACAGGTCGAAAAGCGAAAAAGGCACTCGACAGCAACAAAGCGGGACTAAGAAGGCACGCAAGCGGGAAACGAGCGGTCCAGATCTGTCCCTTGTAAAGAAGATGAGTCGAGCATACTCTTTTCCTCGGGACAAGACAAAGAAGATACTTGACCGAGCTATAAAATACCAGATGCTTACACTGTCGGAGTCTAAACACCCCGAACAAGCAGGCGAAGTCTCACACCCAAACTATTGCTCTTATCACCGAGTAATAGGGCACCCTCTCGAAGACTGCTTCACCTTCAAGAACTGGGTTGAAGATCAGTATCAGCTCGACAAGTTCGCTCTATCTGACAGTTGGAGGGTAACGCCGCCACAGAAGCACGAACCCAAAGCCACGAAAGCAGAACCAAACCCACTTCGGTCTTCGTAGCGAGCTCGTACTTGTCACATGATAACAATATCAAAAGAAGAGCCCGAGAATATGGATGACCTTCTCTGGAGCTTCGAAAACAGCAACGATGAGGTGATATCAAAATTTCCACCAGCACCGAAAGAGCAGGAGGATGGAATACATACTACCGCAGATAACCTCAAGAAAATTGAGTTGGGGACGGTGAATGACCTACGACCGACATTCATCAGCGAGCTGGTATCTAAAAAAGGGTGGCTGCGTTAAAAGACGTGCTTATGCAGCATTGAGATTGCTTCGCATGGAACTATTCCGAAATGCCGGGACTAGATCCAGAAATTGCTGTGCACAAATTGGCGATATCTCCGGACGTCAAGCCGGTGAAACAGGAGCTAAGAAGAATGCAGCTCGAGCTTGACATGAGTATCAATGCTGTGGTCAAGAAGCTGATCGACTCTAGATTCATCCAGGAGGTTCAGTATCCCGAGTGGATCGCCAACATCGTCCCGGTGATGAAGAAAAATGGGACGGTGCGCATATGCGTGGACTTCCGGGATCTCAATAAAGCTTGCCCGAAGGACAATTTCCCAGTGCCAGTCACCGAACTGATGATAGACAATACATCCACTCATGAGGTTTTCTCCTTCATGAACGGCTCATCAGGATATAATCAGATAAAGATGCATCCCGAAGACCATTAGCACACCTCCTTCAGGACTCCGCTAGGTATATTCTGCTACAAGGTGATGCCCTTCGGTCTAAAGAACGCCGGTGCCACCTATCAGAGGACCATGACAAAGATCTTCGATGACCTCATACATGAAATCGTCGAGTGCTATATCGACGACCTCGTGGTGAAAAGTAGATCATACGAGGAACATCTCGAGCATCTGAAGACCGTATTTCAACGCCTTCGACAATAAAACTTAAAAATGAACCCTCTCAAGTGCGCATTCGAAGTTTCCTCAGGCAAATTCCTAGGATTCATCGTCCGACACCGAGGTATCGAAATAGATCCGTCAAAGATCAAGGCGATCATGGAAATGCCTCTGCCAAGGACTCTCAAACAGCTGCGGTCTCTCCAAGGGAAGCTCGCGTATATTCGGCGATTTAGAGCCAACCTTTTGGGCAAGTGCCGTCCTTACAGCCACCTGATGAAGAAAGGAACCCCGTTCGTCTGGGATCACAAATGGCAAGGCGCACTGGACGAAATCAAGCAGTACCTACAGAATCCTCCAGTGTTGGCTGCTCCGGTCAAGGGAAAGCCTCTCATTCTTTATACAACCGCCCTCGAAGGTTCCTTAGGCGCATTATGGGCACAAGAGAACGACCAAGGGAAAGAAAGAGCACTCTACTATTTGAGTCGAGTTCTACTGGGAGCAGAAAGTAACTATTCCCCCATTGAAAAACACTGCCTGGCGTTGATCTTTGCGATAACCAAGCTCAGGCACTATGCGTTGGCGCATGAAGTCCATCTCATATCGAAGGTGGACCCCCTTAAGTATTTAATGTCGAAGGCCATACTGACTGGTCGACTTGCTAAATGGGCCCTGCTCTTGATGGAGTTCTCGATAACATATCAGCCTCTCAAGGCAGTGAAAGGCCAGGCCATCGCCGACTTCCTCGCTGAGCATCTGATACCTGCCGATTCTTATCTGAATTGCGAGCTGCCAGACGAACATACGTTTGACGCGATTGACGGTGGTGATACTCGATGGGAGCTTTATTTCGATGGAGCATCTTCCATGAAGAAGCGCAAACAAAGTACGCCCATAATCAAATCGGGGGTAGGCCTTATCTTCGTGACTCCACAAGGAGGGATAATGCGCTTTGCTTTCTCCTTAACAGAACCGAGTACGAATAATGAAGCCGAATACGAAGCTTTGATAGCAGGCTTCGAGATCGCCATCGACATGGGAATTGAAAACCTCCTTATATACGCAGACTCCCAACTGGTCGTTAGTCAAGTAAATGGCGATTACTAAACGTGCAAATCAGAGCTGGTGAAATACGGCGAATAGGTGCTGCAACTGTTGACCAAAATCCCCTCCTACATGCTGGAAAGCATACCGCGTGCAGAAAATAGCAAGGCGGACACGTTAGCCAAGCTCGCTAACTGGCCGACGAAAACCTCGATGACGTAAGAATTGTGGTACAAAGCCGTCGGGTGCTTGCCCCAGCAGAAATATCTCCGGAATCATCCGAAGAAAAGGGAGCGACTGAGCAAATGGCTATACAAATAAATTACTGGGGAAAGGCTGACGATTGGAGGGAAGTCTTTATAGACTACTTCAAATACCGTCGAACGCGCAAAGATGGGTCCTCAAGACATCAGCTTATGAAACGAGCTCTTTCTTTCGCCTTCGTCAATGATACTCTGTACAAGAGGTCGTCTGATTCTCTGTGGTTGAGATGTCTGGGACCTGAAGAGGAAAAAAGAGTCGTTCAGGAATTTCACGACGGACTCTGCGGTTCTCACCAAGTAGGCCCAAAGATGAAGTTGAAGATTAAACAGATGGGTTACTACTGGCCCACGATGATTCAGGACTGCCTAGAATATGCGAAGCAATGCCACTCGTGCCAAATCCATGGGGACTTCATCCACCAGCATCCAAATCCACTACATCCAACGGTGGCTAGCTGGCCGTTCGAAATGTGGGGAACTGACATAGTTGGTCCCATCGAACCAGCATCGTCTAGAGGACATCGTTTCATCCTGGCGATGACTGACTACTTCTCCAAATGGGCAGAAGGAGTACCGCTGAGTGAAGTGAAGACGGAGAATATCCTCCATTTCTTCAAGACGCACGTCATTTACTGGTTTGGAACACCGCGACGGTTCGTCTCCGATAACGGGCCAGCCTACAGAAGCCACAAGATCAGTCTCTTCGCGCAGTAGCATAATATAGACTGGAGATATTCCTCGGTTTATAATCCGCGAGCTAATGGTCTAGCCGAGGCCTTCAACAAGACCTTGACAAAGATCATGAAGAAGACGGTGTCCCGGAATAAGAAGGACTGGAACGAGAGACTGCAAGAAGCTCTCTGGGCGTATCGAACTACGTTCAAGACGACCACGAACATAACGCCGTACGCGTTGGTATTCGGTACAGAAGCAGTACTCCCCCTCGAGATAGAGCTACCCTCTCTACGAGTGGCAGTCCACTACGAGCTAACGGACGAAGAAAATGCACACCTTCGGCTTGAGGAGCTTGATGCCCTTGATGAAACGCGGCTCATAGTGCAACAAAATCTGGAGGCTTATAAAGCAAAGATGACGCGCTCATATGAAAGATTGACTCGGCCGAGTACATTCCGCCAAGGCAAACTCGTGCTAGTGGTCAAAAGCCCTATGATCCCCAATCGTGCCAAGCGGGGAAAATTCGAGCCGAACTATGAAGGCCCGTATATAATAGACAAGGTCTACCAGGGTGGAGCATATCTACTCATGGATATGCACGGTGAGAGGCATTTCAGGCCAATAAACGGCCGCTTCCTAAAGAAATATTACGCTTAATTAGCCACAGCCTAAATCAATGATAGACGATGACGACTATGTCCGATCGCTATCTTTCTAAGCCCAAACTCTATAAGTAGTAGACGGCCTTCTTCAACACCGGAACGAAACGTCTTTAAACTGATGACGGACCAAAACGTCCTTAAACTAATGACGGACCGAAATGTCCTTAAACTAATGACGGACCACTACGTCCTAAAACTAGCTGTTGACCGAGATGTCGATAAACTATGGTGGATTGAAACATCACAAAGCCGATATAAAAAAAAAGAGATAAAAAAAATAAACGGTATGTCCATAAGTAAAAAGAGCACGGATGAAAACCCGAAAGGGCTCCGTGAGTAAAAACAGCAGGGCTACCGGTGAGTGTTTGTGAAAACCTGAAAGGGCGCAACCTCGTTAGGAGAAAGAGAAAAAAACGGTATGTCCATAAGAAAAAAGGGCACGGATGACAACCCTAAAGGGCTCCGTGAGTAAAAACAGCAGAGCTACCGGCGAGTGTTTGTGAAAACCCGGAAGGGCGCAACCTCGTTAAAAGACACTTACAGGGTCCTCTCGACCTTGTAAGGAGAAACCACCCGCGTGAGATCCTTACGACTCACAAGAAAGAAACACACTTAGGGATCCCCATGATTCCTAAGGAGAAAATACACTTGCGAGATCCTCACGACTCGTAAGGAGAACTCTCTTATGGGACCCTCACGGCTCATAAGATTTGAAAGTCTTAAGTTACAGAGACCTAAACCTGTGCTTAAGCAACCCCCACAACTTTCGATATTGCCCTACAAGTGGCCCAACACTGACCCTTGTATACAATCCACGGGCGTGAATAAACATTTCCCTAACAAAGTCCCACCCGTGACTAGGGATATGTCCATATGATGAACAACCCTTGTAGTTCCTCTCGATTTACAAGGAGAAAACCCTTTTGTAGGATCCTTATGACTTGCAGAGGAACACGCACTTAGGAATCCTCACGATTCCTAGGGAGAAAACACACCTACAAGATCCTCACGACTTGTAGGGAGAAATACCTTTGTGAGACCCTTACGGCTCATGAAGTCAAAGACTTAGTCGACAGGATCTTAACCCTGTGTACTAAGCCACCTTTGTTCAATATCGATAGAGGCAAATGATGATTCGCTCCTGGCAGTATCCCAGTTGTAGCGAGCTGATGCCTGAACCGGTATCAAATCCCAAACCCTTTCAAGGCAAATGATGATTCGCTCATGGCAATATCCCAGTTGTAGAGATGCTGATGTCAAAATCGGTGTCTAATTCCTAGCTTGCAGCGAAAAGCCAACGAACCACACATGCATACGAAATAGCCGAAATGATGGGGCAACTTGCGACGAAATCAGCAAGTAAAAATGTATGCATACAAAAACAGCCAAAATGATTGGTCGACTTGCAATAAAAAGCAGCAGGTAAAAACGTATGCACATAAAATAGCCGAAATGATTGGGCAACTCGCAATAAAAAGCAGCGAGTAAAAATAAAATAAACTGCCGAAATGATTGGGCACCGCGAAAAATAGCCGAAATGATTGGGCAGTCGCGACCTTCGCGATATAAAAGCTGAAATGATAGAGCATCGCGGAAATAAAACAATAATAAAAAAATATGATGAAACTTTTGCCCTACAGGTGAGATCACATCGATCCCTGTATACAATCCAAGGGCACAAACAAAGAAGGAACCACACCTTCCCAACAGGCTCCGCCAGAAAACGAAGCCAAATCTCGACGATTCACCAACAACCTAGAGACAACTGTGACATTCGTCACGATACAACAGATGCAGTGCCAGCAAACGAAGTGAAGATCAAATTTCTACCTTCACTGTTTTGACGGTAACTCATATAAAACCTGAAGGACCACCAGAGATCATTTCAAACCCCAAGGAAATCAGTGTCCTTGGCAGCATCCTCGACTCAGGGAAACCAGTGTCCTTGACGAGAACATCTTGATTCGCGTCGACCCACAGAGAAACTAGCGTCTTTGCAGGAATACATCGATTCGTTTCAACCCCAGGGAAACCGGTGTCCTTGGCAAATACCTCAATTCAGGGAAACTAGTGTCCTTGATGAGAGCCTCCTGATTCGCGTCGGCCCGCAGAGAAAGCAGTGTCTCCACAGGAATACTCCGATTCGTTTCAACTTCGAGGAAACCAGTGTCCTCAGCAAAACACTTCGACTCAGGGAAACCAGTGTCCTTGACGAGAACATCTTGATTCGCGTCGACCCGTAGAGAAACTAGCGTCTTTGCAGGAATACATCGATTTGTTTCAACCCCAGGGAAACCAGTGTCCTTGGCAAATACCTCAATTCAGGGAGACTAGCGTCCTTGATAAGAGCTTCCTGATTCGCGTCGGCCCGCAGAGAAACTAATGTCTTTGCAGGAATACTCCGATTCATTTCAACCCCGAGGAAACCAGTGTCCTCGGCAAAATATTTCGACTCAGGGAAACCAGTGTCCTTAGCAAATACCTCAATTCAGGGAGACTAGCGTCCTTGATAAGAGCTTCCTGATTCGCATCGGCCCGCAGAGAAACTAATGTCTTTGCAGGAATACTCCGATTCATTTCAACCCTGAGGAAACCAGTGTCCTCGGCAAAATATTTCGACTCAGGGAAACCAGTGTCCTTGACGAGAACATCTTGATTTGTGTCGATTCGAAGGGAAACTAGCGTCTTTGCAGGAATACATCGATTCGATTCAACCCCAGGGAAATCAGTGTCCTTGGCAAATACCTCAATTCAGGGAAACTAGCATCCTTGATAAGAGCCTCCTGATTCGCGTCGGCCCACAGAGAAACTAGTGTCTCCGCAGGAATACTCCGATTCGTTTCAACCTCGAGGAAACCAGCGTCCTCGGCGAATTACTTCAACTCAGGGAAATTAGTGTCCTTGACAGGAGCTGCTCGATTTGTCTCGACTCGTGAGGAAATTAGTGTCTTCGCGAGGACTTCCCGATTCATCTCGACTTGCAAGATAAAGCCTTAGGCAGCAGGGATTAAAATACGTATTTCCTCAGCACCGGGACCCTGCAAGTCGGCCTAAAACGGTCTCTTATATACTATTCACGGGTCTCACTCTCTAAAGTCGAATCTTGACAAGGAGAGAAACAACCGCTTACGAGTCCTCTAGACTCGGAAGAGGGAAAATTCTCTTTTAAGATCCTTACGACTTATAAGAGAAAACGCACTTAGGAATCCTCATGATTCCTAAGGAGAAAATCCACCTACGAGATCCTTTCGATCCGTAGGGAGAAAAGTCTCTATGAGACCCTCACGGCTCATAGAGTTGAAAAGTCTTAGGCAGCAGATCTGAACATGCGGCCTAAGCCATCGCTATCTCTCGAAGCAACCAAGATGCTTACTCTATTATCTGTCAACCATGTTTATCAAGACAGCATGCTGATAATAAGAGAAAGGAGAAAGCAAAGAAATGATACAAGACATTGCAAAGAAAAAATGTGTATCTTTATTTATTAATTCAATCAAGTACATGGCGAATCGTACAAAAGAATAAAGAATGTATACATCTTATTCGAAAAAGAAAATTTTTACAAGTATATTGATACAAGGGCGGCTACTGGGAAGGAAGCGTCTTAAATAGCCATATCAGTTGTTCGCGCACTTCCTTCCATGCCTTCTCCTGATCGGCCGCCACCGCCAGTTCTGCTTCCACTTGAGCCCGCTGCTGCAAGAAGGATGAAAGCTGCTCCCCAACTGCCTGCTGAGCTGCTTCGCGACCTTGGGCATCACGCTCAGCGGCATCGAGCTTCTGCTTCAGGTTTAGCCCATTTGAGATACGTTCCAGAAGGCCCTCGAAGATAGCCTTCACCTGGGCAGCGTTCGCCTCAACCTCAGCATGCAGACGAACCGTCTCGTTTGAGGTATCTTGGCATTCCCTCAGCCTTAAAGCCTCTTCTTGTTCCAAGTGACGGAAGTAAGAAGTGCTTTGCTCGATCCATGCTGCTCTTTGATTGCTTGCGGCTAAGGTCTCGGGAGCAGGGCGCATAAACTCCGATTGATGCAGGCGGACCTCGATTTCCTGCAATGATTAACCCAAAGCTCGACGATGCCTCCATCGTGAAAATTCACAAGTGCCGCCAACATCGGGTTAACCTCAGCAGCGAAATCCGCAGCAGATGGGGGAGCATCTGCGTCAAGCTCTTCGACGTATCCGCTCAGCATGCCCAATCTCATTACGGCACCCTTTGAAGATGGACGTCTTAGGAAGGGGCCTGCCGGTATTATAACGCGAGACTCAAAGGGCGCCGGAATCAGAACGGCAGCTGAAAAAACAAAATACGATTTGATGACGGTTCAAGATATATGAAAAAGTCATCGACGGGATAGTTTACTATACCAGCTGCAGTAGGCGGCAAGGCAGGGAGGGCCGGTGGCGCGTTCGATCTTTCATCTCCTCCTTCGATTTTTAGCACTGCAATCAGGACAAGGAAGAGTCAGAAATAATTCCATTACTGAAAAAAGAAAGACATCAATTGGAAACTATACTCACCTGCGCCACTGGAGGAAGAATTGAGTTCAGATGGGAAGGAGAAGTGTGGGTGCAACACCTGGTAGAGGTGATCGAAAAGCGCTCCTGCAAAGACGCAATAGTACGACATTAGTACATAGATAATGTGGCTGAAAGATAAAACAAATGGGTTGCAAATCTATACCTTCCAGCATCTGTGATGGTACGAGGGAAGGCTGAGAGGTGGCCACCGCCAAGGCGGTAGTTGACGGCGCCCCCTCGAGCAATGGAGCGTCAGCACTTGCCGCACCTGTGTTAAAGAACAAAGATAAACCTGACAGGAAGGATTATAAAATAAAGAAAAAGGACAAAAACCCGAAATTTACCTGATGAGCCGCCAGCCGGAACGGAGGCGTCTCCCTCCTCCATCGACATGAGTCCACCGCCCATGGCCTCATCGCCCGACTCTAGGTGGGCTGTCGTCGTGCTCTCGTGACCAGGAGACGGCGGAGGACCGTAGACGGGGAGAGCAATAATTGGAGCATTTCCAGACTCTTGAGAAAGAGTGGCTAGCTTTTCCCCGGGAGTCATGCCCATCTCACCCGCTACTCCTTCGGGCTCGGCGGTCGCCGTTGTCTCGTCCGCCGTTACCATAGGGTCACCAGTCTCAGGTGCTCCGTCCGCCGCTGCCCCAGGCTCAGTCATAGCAATCGTCTCATTTGCCGCTACCTCAGACTCGGCATCGACGACCTCCTCTGCCGCAGTTTCTTCAGTCCCCAGCTCAGGTCCAGCAACCCCGGCGACGTCGCCCATCGTCAGCTCAGGTTCAGCCGGTGCCTCCTCCTCTGTCCTCTTTGGTTCGACGGTTTCCGCCTCCCTTTCGGTTGGACTTGGCCCTGCAGGACAAGATATATAAGAACCGACAGGTTTACAATTCTCACAACGAAATCTCGAAAGACACGTTACATGAGGTGGACTGATCATTAGCCCCACGAGCTGCACGCACCACCCGTCTGTGAGCGGTAGACAAAGCGACCGGGGGCTCTTCCGAGGGAGTATCAGCACGAGGGACGGTGCTCGGGCCCGCTCCTACAGCCAAAGCAGCCCTGCGTGCCTTTGCCTCGAGCCTTAACCGCTTTCTCTCCTCCCGAACCGTCAGGACGGACCTCTTCGAAGCTTCCTTCATCGAGGCATCATCGTCGTTGAACAGAGATGCCTCCAAATCCTTCAAGGCATCCCTCATCGACCTGTCGAGTTGAGGCTCTCGCGGCAGCCCTGAAGAGACCGGGACTTCAGTACTGGGCCCGGGGAGAGTCCATGCATCAGCTGGCGCAGCCCCTGCAAAGAGACAAATGAAGAAGGTTAGGTTGGCAATCAGAAAAGAGGACAAAATCTTAATAAGGTGAGACATACCAACGCCCATTAAAGCGCGCTTCTTTTCCTCTTCCTGGAAGGTTTTTAAAGAGGCAGCGATGGCTTCTTCAGTTGTGACGCCTGTTAAAAAAAGGGGGGGAAAGCATTAGTCAAAAATAATGATAAGAATGCAACAAAATGACAAAGAGTGCAGCTAATGATTACGTGCTCGAGCGAGTTTATCCAACCACGCTTCGAGTCTGGCTGATCGCTCAGAAGCCGCAATGGCGGCCGCCAGATCGGTGTCTGCTGGATCTACCGAGATGCCCTTATTGCTGCCGTACTCGCTTATACCTTTGGTAAGAGGGGCCTCAGGCTCTAAACTGAGGATAGCATCGAGATAGAGGAGTGACTTCTTCTTCTTCTTCTGCCCACCAGCCCTGGGTGCACCCGAGATCGACTTGCGCTTTGCAGGCACCTTAGGGCGGCGGGGCCCGATATCCGCGCCCATTCCGGACTCCGGCGAAACCACATTTACCGTCTCCACTGGAGCACGGGGCGATGGTGGCGCATCCACAGTATCACGGAGCGGCAATCCGCGCGAAGGGATCAGAACGCGCGGTGGCTCAACTCCAGCATCTTTCAGCGGAGGAATGACCGGAGTCCTTGGCTTCAAGGGAGCCTTGCGATCGCCGCCGGGAGGCGCACCCTTGCGGTCAACCAGCATGCACTTCTCCATATGGATAACCGGATCCATTGCGTGCGCGTACCAGGCCACGTACGCATTGAGGACCTTGGGAACGCAGCTTGGCTCGCTGATGAATAAGTAGGAGCCTGTGTTAAGAAGCATAAAATGGTGCATCGCACTACTTATCCCCTCCCGGCTGGCCACGGGCTCTTCCAAAAAGGATTCCAGCGGGATCCCCTGGTGATAGCTGGATTGTTGGGCGAACCAGTGGGGGTTATACCTCATGAAAACCACCGTCTCATTCTTCCTGAACACCAGGTAGCCCGGCCGAATGGAGTAGAGGTGAAGGATCTCCCGGGCTTTCAATATGGAGGCTCCGTCCTTAAAATCGTCGCGCAGCGGCACCACTGACTTGGTGGTTTCTGAGCCTATGGTTATGACTTTATCCAAAAAAGAGACCTTCGCTCCGACCATGTGTGGACGAAGGAGCAACCCCCTAGCCTCCCGCGGAGGTGCAACCACGATCGAGGCGCCGACCAGCCGCATGACTCTTGGGAGTCTACACTTCTCAAAAAACGGAGGGATCTTATGGACTCCGAACACCTCATGCATATGCATTTACATCCATGAGGTGAAGTAGTGCATCGGGAAATTAGCCGGCTGCACCCCAGGTTCATTAGCGTCCGCCGCCACTCTAAGTCCATTATATAGGTGAGCCAACCCGGCGATTCCTATTGTCAACTGCAGGCCCGCCACCATCCGATGCGCTGGGTAGAAAACGGACGGCCGCATGTGGCGCGGGTGCATGGGGAGCGCAAAGCTGCACAACCACAATCCCAGGAACCCTACAAAAAAGGTCTCCTCATCCATGCCCGGGACGGCAATTTCTGACAAGGGCATGGCGGCGGCGTCGGGGAGATAAAAGTCCTTTTGATCATCCTCCGATGTGGGTCGACGGTCCAAGCCGAAGCCAAAAGGGTCATCAAGCTGGGTGAACTTCTCGCTCCGCTCCGATAGAAACTCCGGTTGAATGAAGCGGGCGATAAAATCTGCGAAACTGACTCCCCGGATGCCTTATTCCAGATAGAGCCCTTCATATATGTCTAGCACCTCCACCAAGCCTGGAAAATGGTGCTGAATAGCGTTCTACGGCGTCAGATCAAACACCAGCGGCTTGGTGGCAAAGACGTATTCATCAGGAGGAAGCAGCTCCTCGTAATGCTTCCCCCTCATTGGCACACCCGAGATTTCAGCGAACTCTTCTAAGGAGATAGAGACTTCCCTGTCCGTCATCAGGAAGGTGTGGGTGGGGATATTCTATTGTTCGATAAAAGCCTTAATCCACCATGTTGGAGGAGAGGGATACTCAAAGAGCGATACATAGATTGCCGAATACAAACCAATCTTCATCAGATGAGTCCTCTTCGCCGATAAGATGTACCGGGCCCACTGCAAATATCCGGCGGGTGGTCGCGGGATCAATCCAATGTTATAGGCCTGTCCCCAAGGGCATGCTTCACCCTGACAGATTCGCCTCCCCAAAACGTCTATTTCCGGCGGCGGCTGCACGGGAATAGCACCAATTGCAGGCTGGAGGAGGTCATCCGAATTCCAATTTTTGACCTCCACGGCATACTTCACTAGGGGTTCATCCGCATTGGGGATTGAAAATATGGGCTCAGACGGCATAGCAGAACCCAAGCTTCGACGACCCTGGATGATCTCGTTATACCACCTACCCCATAGGTGAAGGTTCTTGTGCTCGGGGTCATGATCCTTGATGAGAGTGAGCACCTCTCGGTCCACCGGTGCCTGGAGAAATCCTCCCTCCGTGCGAACAAACGAGAATGATAGGTCAGAAGGCATGTTTCCTGTGGAGGGAAAAAATTAGTCGTTAGTGTTGTAATTCCAACGCTTTGCGTTTTAAAATTTATACCACATTGCAATGCAGTGGGTAGGGGACCAAAGGGGGACCCACAAAATCTGGATGACAGTGCATCAGTTAATAAGACAGCCCCATTATTGGATGAGACTGTCAATTAATGAGGAGATCCCCAAGAGAATATTCTCATTAATGGGAAATCCCAAGAGACAATGAGAAAATCTCCTCTTTCAGAGCTGTCACGGAGTGACATTTGTCAAACTCTGGTCTCAAGGGAATAAAATTTCCTAAAAAGAGCCTAGCTCTATAATAATGATGGAAAGATCCATCAAAAGAAAAATTTAACTCTTGAAAGAATTAAAAAAAATTTGGGATCTTAAAGATCCATGAAAACTCTTAGGAGTTCTTCATTTTCAGATCAAAAAGATCTACATTTGATCCATGAACAAAGCTCTATTCATAGGTTAAAACCCATGAAACAAGATCTCTGTAGATCTATGGATTTTTGAGAGCAAGGCTCTGTTGATGAAACCCCAAAGGGGTTTTCTTTAGATCAGAGATCTATAAGAGCAAGGCTTTGTTAATTAAATTTAATTTAATTGAAGTTAAATTTTACCTAAGATGTTCTAAAAATTTGAATTCTGGAGTTCTTGAAAAGAAACGAGAGCAAGGCTCTAAAGTACTTAAAAACAAGAGCAAGGCTCTGAAAACTCAAGTTCTTGAAAATAGGTAACTATTTACTGAGGACCAAGGGTCCTATTTATAGGCGCTTGCGCCCCTTCAACTTATCAGTTGATCCAATGGCTAGGATCTTGCCACCGCTGCACTCACGTGTGCGCCACGTGAGCGGAACTGTGGGGGGCATTTGTTTCCCCCAATTAGAGCAAAGCTCTGTTTGAATTTAAAAAATTCAAAAATTGAAGCAACGCTTCAAATTCCTTGCGCTGCGCGCAACGCGCCACGTGTCAAAAGCTGATACGTCAGTGCAGCACCCAATGCAGCGCAGCCAATCAGAGCAAGGCTCTATTTAAAACAAAATTAAAGGATTTAACGCTTCAGTTGCGCTGCGCTCTGCGCTGCGTGACACATGTCAGCGCAGTTGCCCTAGTGCAATTGCGCTGCGCTCTGCGCTGCGCGACACGTGTCAGCGCAGTGGCGCTGCGCTGTGCGCTGCGCGACACGTGTCAGCGCAATTGCGCTAGCGCAGGTGTGCTGCACCGTGCGCTGCGCGACATGTGTCAGCGCAGTTGCGCTGCGCTGCGTGACACATGTCAGCGTAGCTGCGCTGCGCTACGTGACATGTGTCAAGCGCTGGTGCGTTTGTGCCAAGCAGAATTAAAATTCCAGTAAGATATTTCTGTTCTTGTTAAAACAAGAAGTTTTCCTCTGTAAAACAGAAGCCCTTGGATCAAAAGATCCAACGATAGGGAAAAATCCCCAAATCACTCAAAGAATGATCTCTTTAACAAGTTTAACAAATTAATGGGCACTATATAAAGGCCCCTGACCCCAATTTCAAAACACAAAACAGAGAGAAAAACAGAGACAAAAACAGAGAGAGAACTCAAAAGAATTTTGAGAAGAACTCAAGAAGGAAAAAAGAAGAAGGTAAAACCTTTGAATAAAAAAGAAGAATTTCTTCTGAAAAGATCATTGACCTAAAAACAAGATCAAGGATCTTCAATATAAAAATATAATAATAACAAAGGCATTGCCTTTTTTATGAACCATTGGTTCTGGAATCTTAAAGATTCTTTTCTTGAATCCATAATTGGACCAAGATAATTAAAATAGTGTCTTGCACTTGTAAATCTGCACTGTTGTGCTCTCTGAATTGGCACAAGCCACCAGAGAGCGCCACGTGTCAGCACCATAACAACTTGCGCTATGCACTTTTAAGATAGAGCATTGCTCTCTGAAATTGGCGCAACTCACCAGAGCGCGCCCCGTGTCAGCAGCGCAACAGCGCAGCGCATTGACACAGCGCACTGGGCTTGCACTCACCCGAGCGTGACACGAGTCACCTCCACATGCGCTTGCTCTCAATAATTGGCGCAAAGCGCCTAACATGCCACATGGCCACTGTCAGTTTGATTTATGCACTGCATTATTTATAGAAGGGTCAAGCCCAAATAAAAAAGGCCTAACAGGCCTAATAAAATGCAATGCATTTTTTTAAAAAAGGCAGAGCCCAAACAAAAACAGATATTGTGCATCATTTAAAAGGGACAGAGCCAAAATAAAAAAGGCCTAGCAGGCCAAAAGAAAATGCAGTGTATTATTAAACAGGGGCAATGCCCTAGCACAGGCCTAATAGGCCAAAGATAAAAACTTTGAATATTCTCAACTGGACTTATCCCAATCATAGCCGTAAGTCCTCAAATTAAATTGACTGAGCAAGACTGCTCTCTTAAATAAATTTACATCCGGTTCAAGGGTACATCTCTGAACTACTCTGACACCTATCGTTGTAATCCTTCAACGACGTTAGAGAGGTGACGGGTCCCGACAACCACACACCCATACGGACTGTGGGGTCCTTAAACTCACGGACTTATGCGCCCTTAAACTCACGGACTTATGCGTCCTTAAACCAAAATACGGACTGTGGGGTCCCTAAACTCACGGACTAATGCGTCCTTAAACTAATGGACTAATGCGTCTTTAAACACATCCATACGGATTGTGGGGTCCTTAAACCCATGGACTTAAGCGTCCTTAAACTCATGGACTAATGTGTCCTTAAACTAATATTCGTCCTCAAAACGGGAAAAATGGACCCCTATGTCCCTAAAGTGGAAATGGACCACCATGTCCCTAAACTGGCAATGGACCGCAATGTCCCTAAACTACCTATGGACCACTACGTCCCTAAACTGGAATAATAGAGCCCCTAAATGCTCTTTCCGTTAAGTTGATCTTAGTCTCAAATCAGACTAATGTATCCTTAACGAACGTTTAAGTTGATTTTAGCTTCAATATGGCTAACGTATCCTTAAACTAAAACACCAAACCCAAATCTAAGTAAATACGGATTTGGACTAATCCACATCCTACGGGCGACGACATCACTTAGTCTCCATATACAATCCACGGGCATCCACAAACAAAACAAACACACACGACACGAAGTGAAATTCTGGAGAAGAAGAAAGTGGTTACCGCGATGCGGTAGCGTAATTAACTGCAGGGGCTTGTGCCTGCAGGGAAGAGCGTCCCCACAATCAAAAACCCCTCAAGCAAGGGGGAATCTGACGATGTCTGCTACATCGGTCGCATCCGTCTAAACCTCCGATACACGGTACCATAAATCAACTTGGCATCTTCGGAGAGGTGGACGGATAAAACCAAATAGCATCTGCCCCGAATCTCAGGCGAGACGCCCATGTCTCGGCCGCCATTCGTATGGGAACAAAGGCATTAAACCCATAGGTGTCCCTAGTAGGAGTGTTGTCTCCTGAGGGTTTTCAGCGGATACTACCAACAAAATCCGATCAATTTGGCCTGTTGACTTTCATTCTTCAATTTGGTATTCTAGCAAGAAATTCTATTATCTTCAACATAGAAATTATCAACCCGTATTTTTCACACTCACTTATCATTTAACTTATGATCGTATATGTTCTGCAAATTTACTAAGCTTTCAGCATCTTTTGAATTTTCCTTCTACTGTTCCATCTCGACTTAGGAATTTTTATCATCTCTACTGAAGGTATAAGCCCTATCTTTCATTCCTATTTCTCATCCAAACCCCAATCATATACCCTTACGTGTGTGTATATATCATCCTTACACTTGGAATTTCAATTCAAACTATCATACTCTTGTCCATCGTCCAAAGTACTTTTAGTTGGTGAATTTTAGATGAAATTGCTCACACATCCTTCATGCGACCGTTAATACTTCTTGAGGTACCGATGACCGATTACAAAATGTGTTCGCACATTTATCTGTAAATCCTAGTCTTGCAATACCTAAGGCTTAGCAGTGACCCCTAAACCAGTTGGTCTAAGGCACAAGGTGATAAAGCACCCTCGCTATATATTTTCTTGTTTATGCAGCCTTAAATAATTACAAAACCAGTGTTCATTTTTTATGTCTCTTTATTCACCTTTTATACTTTATTTTATTTCCATTCATACTTAGGATTTTAAACAAGACCATTTCAAGGTATCCTCTACTATTCCAAGTTTCAAGATATGTGTTAGTGCATGTAGTAGGATATATATTTTCTGGATTTAAATTAAAGTTTCAGAATTTATTTTTCAGACTTACACTTCAAATAAAAATTTTAATACTTTTTCCCTATTTTGACTTAGCCCAAGAACTGAACTAAAATTTGCCTATTTCTAAATAAGCTGCAATGACATATATTTTCTATAGTTAAACTTTAAAAAAGGTTATTTTAAGGATTTTTAATTTACTAAGTTTAGGATCTAATTTTTCCTAACTATTCAACCGTCATGTTGAACTTAAGTCAAATATGGCCAAAATTAAACTTTTCAATTTTTATAATTTATAATTTTTTTTTTATTTTTATGGATTTTAAAATAAGTATGCAAATGCAAAAATATACACATGAACGCGAAAGAAGAAAGCTTACCGAGCATACCCCCAAACTTAAACTTGACAGTGTCCTCACTGTCAGGCTACACCAAGAGGGTAAAAATTGTCGGCACTCCCCTATTTATTTTTTTAATTTTTATTTTTAATTTTATTATTAACAATATATATATATATATATATATATATAAACAAAAGGTTCCCCCCCAAGCTTAAGTGAAACAGTGTTTCCATTGTTTAAGCGTTAAAGTTCAGTGTTAGGGGGAGAAAAACACGGTATCAAGCTATACAAGGTCTTACACAGGCCAAAGGTTAGAACCAACCGTTCAAAAATTTTATCTTTATAATGGTGTGGTTGGTAAAAGAATGGAGTTTAAAGAAAAGAAATGAGAAACTCATGAGACCGTGTGGAGATAAAAGTAGTATACGGTCTCGGGTGAGGAGAAGAATGGCGGAAGGGAAAAAGAAATGGTGGTGGTTCGACTTCTTCGGGTGAAGGTTGATTAATCACAAAATCCGTGTCGTTTAAGAATGTGAGTTCGTTGACGAAAATTTCTTCGAAACTTTCATCGAAGGTCCGATTGAACGTTTCAATATCAATAAGTATCGCGCCAGAATTCAGCACACTTGATTTTTCAAAAATTATGAAGGTAGGATAGTCGTAAGGCTCATATACCTTATTTTCAAATGAGTCTAAATCAAATTGTTTTTCTAGAATTATTGAAATCAAAATATTAGATTGTGATTCATTAACACTCGGTATCATTAAAGGAAGATTAGAAGAAGAACCAGAGAAAGTGGGAGAAAGCAGTGGAATACGAACTTGAGGGTGGAAATGGAGTGTATAAATTAGCACAATTTGTAGTGACCGATGTGTAAAAAGCGATTGTGCTAATTAATCAACCCACTGAGAAATGAGGTCAAATCCCTCAAGATTCGTGAGAAAACATGGGTATGTTGAACTTGGTAAACCAGACATTGAAAATGAAACTGTAAAGGTTTCTTGCAAAGTCGGAATAAGGACGGAGGGAAGTGATTGAGGAAGGGTATCGGTTAAAGATTCAGGAGGGTATGCGCAGTCAATGAAATGGATAGAATGAATTAGAAAATCCGACTTCTCAAGTAAAACTGCTTCATCCTCAATAATTTCTTCAATACTCTCCTCAAAATTTAGCTTATCCATGCCATTCTCATCAAAATTAAGACGCATATGAAGTTCGGGAGAAACATTTAATGACTCGGGATGATAAATTGAAGAGAAAAATTTAGTCAAATCTGCGGGTTTATCATCCAAAATATTCCCAGCGTCAATATCCTTGATCAAGTGAAAATTAAATTTTTCAGACACCTCATTAAAAGCATGGACATCAATTAATTTAGGTTCTACAGTGGAGGTGTAGAGGTCAAAAGGATTGGGTGTAGGTTCACTCGAAAGGGACCCTTCACAATCTTACAAATCAAACACTACAAAGTCGCACAACTAATTAAACGTTTTATCTTCAACTGGTGAATCATTTAGAACACTTGATAGATATTCAAAACCGGAATTGTGGGATTCAATTGGGGATGGGTAGGTTTGATTTGGAAGGGTGCACAACTCACTCTCTCCACTCAAATTCTCAATCTGTCCAACCGCCTTATCATACATCGAAAAATTTGGAGCTAGTTGGAAACTAGCTACCGGGTCATTAGGTTGTAATAGGGCGGCCATGGACGCATTCAAATCCATTATCTGTTGTCTTGAGGCTACCATAAAATCTTCCAACGACTGTTCGATACTAGACATGGGTTTGTAAGGTTACTAGGCACTGTCATAAGGTTCTACAAGGCATCAACCATGCCCGAATCAAATTTTTCATGTGCCGAACAACCCTAACCAAGATCTTAGACTAGAAATTAAGCGAAACAAAGCAAGTAAAAACCTTTACTTCTAAGAGTTAGGGATTACAACCTTTGTAGTCCATTCCTTCACTTCTAAAGTTCCGTGTTGCGGTCCCTTCGCTGCGATCATCGAGTACCCAGACTCAAGAGAAGCTCCATGAAGAGAAAGATACAAGCTTGCTTCCGATCTTCGATAACAAAGATGATCTACCTTGATGAAACTCAAGCCCAAGATTTTGCTTCACTAATCAAGTATTAGCAAAGAAAACACCCTAATCTAAGTGGCTAGAATAGATGAGGATGATGAAGTTGGAATTTAGCTCTCATTTGTTTTCTTTATTTCACTCATAATCATCACATATGAAAAAAGCTAGTGAAGCTTTACCAAAGGAAGAAGAAGAAGAAAATTACTTTGTGATGAATAATGAATCTTGTGAGGTTAGAAACGCAACCATGGGTTAAGTATGAAGACTTAACCCATGTAGAGAATCAACTATGGTTAAAGGGTTGGGTTGGGTTAAACAAATATCTACAAAATATCAAGGTCAAAGTCAAAGCTTCAAGAAGCTTCTTGAAAGCTTCATGAAAGTTTAACCCTAATCCAAACCCTAACCATATTTAAACTCCACAAATCATGTTGCATTTATAACCATAACATGTTACAATATTATATATCATATAAACAATATTTATTGTAACAAAATAAAATAATACAATTAACATATATCACATATATATATCAATGTATTACCTGAGTGAGAAAAAGAATCTTTTAGTGAGCTTATATTAGTTAATGTAATATAATATATCAAATATATAATTATAGATTAAAATATCGAATGAACACTTGATCCGATAATCCGTCTATTTCATAAATAACCGACTAATATAATCTGTATCATTTCATCGAATCAACACTTGATCCGATGACCCGGCTATATCATATATACCCGGCCGATATCACATATCGCGAGAATCTAGTACGGTATCACATACACGTATTGTTCTCGGTCCCACACATATCACATATGTGCTCCTACTCCGTTTTGCCTGAGCCAGGAAACCTCTTTGTAGGACTCTAAAGAATCGTCAATACGCCGGCAGTAGGTGATGATCATATCAAACACCCACAAGCTGCAAGTGGTCAGCTAAACGTAACAGCCACCCAAGTATTGAGCAATCAGAAGATCAACAAGAAAGCCTGTACATTCTCCCGTGAATCCATCCTGTAACGCTCCCGTACAGTCCGGTCTCTTCGTCTGATATGTCGCATATCTCGCCTAGGGGTGGTAAACGTCAGACCCCAGTAGCTTGATAAGTCATGTCGATATGAGGTCCATAATAGTTCGAGAAACTACTGATAACACTTACCGGTAAATCTCAACAACGCTTGTCAGGGAGTTCCAGTTATAGCCAATCGAACACAGCGCAATATCAACTCTCTATACCGGGAGAGACGAATCCTCTCCTATCGCTCATTGCCTCCATGTGATTCGGGACTGTACCCAAAAGCCACCTTTTTGCATGCCCTCTTGGATGTGGTATGATGGAAATCAAAGCACAGTGGGAATCACACAAGACTCTACGACGATCTCGGGTCTACAGACTACTATGTACCAGTATCACCAGAGAACTGCCATCTGACGTGATGTACAATACCATCTAGGAGTTCTCAGCGAGTCCGTCCAGTGTACCCAGTCTCCACTGAGCACCCGTATACCTTCTCTGATGTCAAACACCAATGGATATGGGATCATCCATCGCCCATCTTATGGGTCAAGAAGCGCATACGCTAGTCTACTATGGTATATCGATGCCCTGTCTCGATACACCTACGAGTAGGAACATTTGAAGGATGTACTTTGCGACTACACTGTCCCCACTAGTATGATCTGCATCATAGTCCTGGTAGTCAAGTTCTCATCCTAAGGGCTTTATCAACATGTAACATAGAGACAATCAGAGTACATGTTAAGATAAAGAGCAGCCGGATAGCATACTATCATGTTGAGCAAGAAAGTCCTCCCTATATATGTCCAAGCATCCAATACAATATACATCGTATATACAGTAATGGCCTCTAGGGCATACATATAACTAACAATCTCCCACTTGCACTAGGGCCATCAGTTGTAGTATCGCATACCCAACAATCAGTTGTGGTTGAAGTATCTCATACTCAACCATTCCATAAAAGTCTCTACTGGGAAATAGGCCTTTGTGAGTGGATCCGCACTGTTGTCCTCTGTTCCTGCTCTCCTAACCTCGATCTCCCTTGAGATCAACCATCTCCATGATGAGGTGATACTGCCTAAGAATATGTCTGGATCTCTGATGGGACGGGGGTTCCTTATCCTAAGCCCCAACTCCATTGTCACACAATGGCAGGAACGAAGTTCATCTCATGAACTAAAATATATCCAGACTGCCCCTTTGGTAGCATCCTTTGGTAATGATGTATCTTTCCTTTAATCGTCTAGTAAGCTACGGTATCTAGCTTGGAACTCTTCCAACATACCGTCCCTCCTCTGAGGGTAAAGACAATGCATGCGACTGACATTCAGTCGTCCTTATCACCTTGGAACTTTTCAAGTGATTCTCCCCAGGATCGATTGATACCATCTCACTACAACTAGTGAGAATCCTAACATCCAATTAGATCTATCTCATAGATCCATAACTACGGATTTAGGAGGTATCTCCTTGATCCTATATGGATAATCTTTGTGATAAGAGGAGATTGACCGAGCGTAGCATAGGAAACTCCTTCCCTATCAAGAGTATGTCATCCACGTACTATACGAGGATCACCACAATACTCCCTACTACCTTTTTGTATATACTTGGTTCATCTATCATTTTGATGAGGTCAAACTCTTTGACTACTACATCAAAACAGATGTTCCTACTCCTCGATGTCTGATTTATCACATAAAACAATTTGCACTCGTTTCCGCTGCTCCCACTGTCTACGAAGCCCTCTAGATGTGTACTTATAGACGCTCTCTTCCAAATCAATATTTAGAAAAGCACTCCTGACACCCAACCGCCAGATATCGTAGTCATGGTATGTAGCCGTGGCAAATAGGATCTGGATGGACTTAAGCATAGCTTTGAAAGTTTCAACTTTTCCATGTACCCCAAGTAATCTTCTCAAGATATACTTGCTCCTGATGGGGATTTAACCCTTCAGATAAAGCAACCAAAGTCCATACTTTGTCGGTGTATAAGGATTCCATCTCAGATCGCTAAGCATCCAGCCATTATCACAGAGTCCCAACTCTTGATGGCCTACCCGAAACTAGTTGGGTCATCATCCCATGATGCAATCCTCGCTCCCACTGTCATAGAGAAACCGAAGTATCTCTCATGTGGGTGAGGAACCCTACTAGATCAGCGGAGAGGCTGAGGTTCTTTGGAAATTATTGAATTCTTTGGTTCTACCAAATCATCAGCTGCAGTTTGTATGCTGGAACACTTTCCAGTTCTACCTCATGACCACTAATTTCTTCACAAGAAATTCCCTTTCACAAAGGTGGCATGCTGAGAAACAAAACATCTTTTGTTCCTCGAGGTGGTAGAAGATATTCCCTTGCGAATGCTTGGGATATCCAACAAACTTCCACAGAACTGACCTTGCCTCGAGCTTGTCCGTATTTTTCTTTTGACATAGGCCGGACAACCCCAAATCTTAACTTCCTTAAGAGATGGGCTCTTCCCATACCATATCACATATGGAGTGGTAGGCATCTGATTTGGTTGGAACCCTATTCAATAGGTATGCAAATTCTCAAGTGCATAACCCCAAAAGAAAATATGTAACTCAGTAGTACTCATCATAGAGCACACCATATCTCATAGGGTGTGATTGCTCCACCCCGATACACCGACGTGTTGTGGTGTATACGGAGGAGTAATGTTGAGAGAGAATCTTATTCTCCATTGGAATATTCCAGGAATTCCGTGCTCAAGTATTCTCCTTCTTGATCCCATCAAAGGACATAATACTTTTACCCGTTTTTGGTTCTCTACTTCTAACTTATATTCTGTGATTATCTCAAAAGTTTCGGACTTGTGTTTCAACAGGAACATATGTCTGAATCTTGAGAGATCATCAGTGAATGTAATGAAGTACAAAGAACCGGTCCTGGCATATGCAGACAGGGGACTTTCATACATCAGCATGTATCAATCCCAATAGTTCACTGACTCTTTCTCTATTTCTAATAAACAGAGCTGTGGTCATCTTATCTTTGTGATATGACCGGCAAGTTTCATAAGATGTAAATTCAAACAAATTTAAATATGCATCTCTATGTAACTTAGCTAGTAGGGTCGCATTGAAATGACCTAGTCTACAATATCTCAAGAAGGATTTGTTCATTTATAAACTCTTCATCTTCTGTGTGTTCTGTACGTTAAGAACTGTGGTTTGATTTAGAACGTCTATGCTTTTAGATAACGTGCCTGAACCTATCAACTCTTGATATAGGAAATGATCAAAACATTATCCAATAATACAAAATTATATCCTTCTTTAGTAATAAAGAGACTGATATGATGTTGTATATCAGGTTCGGTATCTAATAACATTCATTCCGAATCAATGTATTTGGTAATACAGGGTGATAACTGCCAACAGACTTGGCTGCAACACTTGCACTGTTTCTAACTCTTGAAACTTATCACCCGTTCTCAGTCCTCTACCTATCTGTAGCCCATGTAACAGATTACATATGTGGGATCCTGATCCTGTATCTCATACCCAGGAAGTAAAGTATACTGAGAAACAGTTCTCGGTAATGAACACACCCGAAGAAGATGCATCAGCATGCACTTTCTCCGTTTGGGCGGCACGGAAATTCGGTTAATCCCCTATTTCCTGCTCGGTCTTATAACATTTATAAGTTGGAGCGGGACCAACGTTCCTTAGCGCAGTATAACAAGCGGGTTCAGTCAATACATCCGTATTATTATCTTGATTAAGGCGTGACCTAGTCGCAACTAGGAGAGAGAGAAGAAAACACTCAGCGTATGCTCTTGCAACATTAGATTGGTTATTAATATATCTAATCAGGATGTCTCCCACTGTTTTAGTCAAATATTCCTTCAAACCTTAAAAGGAAAGACTAGCCGGGATTAATTACACTCTACAAGTTCGCCAATCTTTTAGCTAGGCCAGTGCCGGTACTTTGAGGGAGGTTCCCCGCGCTTTCGCACGGACCTAATTAAAATAAACCTCATTTTTCCCAGAGGCATAACCCCGTTAACACCTTTCTAGACACCTACTTGATCGGCTAATTGTAATGTGTAAAACTCTCCCAAGAGTAACTCTTACTCGCGGCGGGTATCGGGATCCAACTATCTCATAGAAGGTATGCAATCTCATTGCAAATTTCAACACTTGAAATTCCCAATAATACTTTTGCCCCTAACGTGCTATGACCTTGACGAATGCCAAACAACCCATAGTCCGCTAGTCAAGTTCAACCCGTACATTTTCTGATTGAATTAAACCCACCCGCACGACCCTTGACGAATGCCAAACAACGTCGTTCGAATACCCTAATCCAATCGCATCGTATGCTAGCAGATAAGCACTAGTTAGCTACCGTACACTACGCCTTGACGAATGCCAAACTACCACAGCACGAATACTAAGTAGTACTTATCTGAAATGACAGAGGGCTACGACAGGTTTTTAAGAAAACCCTTTGCGTAATGAACTTGATATCGTTGTAGAATCGAGTGATTTTAAAAGGAATGTTTTTTAGGACTTTTCTAGTTTCGCTAAAGAGGTCACTCCCGGTGAAGGGATCTCGGCTCATTTCTCATCGAATAAGGTGCAAGATATTTTACAAATACCACTATGCAAAGTAAAAACTATAGAAGCAATCAAAAAACAAACCGAGTGTGTAGCATCTGCTAGTTTCGCTTAAGTGGTCACTCCTGGTGAAGGGATCTGGGCTCTTTCCTTATCAAATAAGGTGCTTGATATTCTACAAGGAATACCGCTATGCAAAGCAAGAACTAGAGCTACCATATTTTTTAAAACAAGTTTCTACAACATCTTTAGGTTTCTTTTATTTCATTAATCTCATTAATGAAGTCCCATTTTAATTATGCTTCACAAACATCACATTTCAAACGAAATCTGTAATATACAATATATATCTCATATATATAATATAAGCATTCGTCTCAGGCAGTAATATTATCTCATCGCAGAATATTGCAGCAGAAGAACATATAAGAAATATTGGATATACTAGGAGGTCCGTGTTTTAATACGAGCCTGTATAAAGCACGGAGATGAATAGCCAAACCCACATCCATAGACCCCTACGAGAGCGGAAAGTAACCCTGCCAGTTCTAGAGTTAGGAGACTCGGTCTCGACTCCTCGAGATGGTCTCCCACTGGACCCTAGAACTCGGTTACTTGTGCTCCCCGCCTTGGGTCTATCCTAATGCGAAAAAGTAAATAATATACAATGGTGACATCATCCTCATCCCGGAAGTGCCCCAATAAAAGAATATTACATACAAATGAATTTTACATAAATGAAAAAGAAAAACTCTCATCTCACATAAAACCCCCGGCTATTCAAACACGATGACCCAATATAACATATCACAGCAACACATAATATCACATATCATCAACGTAAGTAAATATGCGTATCCAAATTGTCGTTGATGTATAGCAACGAAACCGGCGATACACCACATATTACACTTACGGTTACAGAAAAGAAAGTGTAAAACTACAACAGTTGGAATCCGCAACCTCCTTAGACATCGCATACCTAACCAAATGAATTCCTTAGACATCACATGTCTAACAATTATAAACTCCGCATTTTAGTATCATTGTCGAAAAAACTTTTCAATATCTAGTCGGGCAATTCAACAAGATTCCCGACAACCTGATCGAATGCTCGTCGAAAACTTTAGTAGACGGCTGCACCCTCGATGCCGTCGACGAAGTGCACTAAGGCGGAACACCGCTGCCGCGAGCACCCGAACGGATGCTTTTGGCGACGGAGTTCTCCTACAATCACTTGGTCAGGGCTATGCGGCATGGCTATCTATTAAGTTTAACCGGAGAGTATCCGCGTACACTACGTGATTGCGACAGACTTTTGATCGCATCAAAATCCCGTGGCAACCGATCAAATGAGACTAAACTGCTAGATTTATAACATTCAAATTAGTTATCTCATAACTACTTGTGGATTCCAAATATTGTATCACATTCCAGATAAATAGACAATGTTAAACTTTCCGATCAAATAATCAAACACCCAAGATTTCCCAAATAGCTCAACAATTGAGCGGAGTTCAAAAAGTATCCATCATATGCCACAGTACCAATGGTCCAGCCGTAGAAGGGTCAAACCAACGCCTCACATGTGGCAACGCCGTACTGCCCCAAACCCAAAGGTTTAGAGACGGTTCAGACGGTCACATAATCGAGTTAAGGTTTTTGTTCTTCTAGAGGGTGCACCGCGTTACTTGCATGATTTTCCGGAAGTTTGAAACTTGAGAAAAAATCCAACTTTTGAAAAATTTCCGACAGGGAAAAAAGCGAGTTATTGATATCTGTTCGAACTTTTTAACACGTTCTAAAATTATCCGGAAAAAATTTAAATGAAGTTAAACTTTCCGATCGAATCAACGAATACAGAAGATCTCCAGAAAACTCAACACTTGAGTAAAATTAAAAATTCACAGAACCATGTAGAAACACCTACGGATGTTACTGTGTAAAAAGCTAACCCTGATTCCCCTGTACGACCGCGGAACCGCTGCGCAAGGCATGGTATTGCCGCGGTTCCGCGGCACTTTAGTGGAATTAGGATGTCGTTTTTCACAGTAATCCTTAGAATTCCCTTCTTAATTTTCTGAGTATTTTTAATACAGAAAAAACAACATTTTAAAAAAATTCCAGAGAGGGGGTGTATATCGACGTTTCGCGGGTCGATCGGACTTTAAACTTCTTCTAGACTTCGCCTAAAGCTCTAGCTTGGCTCTGATACCACTGTAGAGTTACTAGGCACTGTCACATCGTTCTACAAGGCATCAACCATGCCCGAATAAATTTTTTCATGTGCCGAACAACCCTAACCAAGATCTTAGACAAGAGATAAGGTGAAACAAAGAAAGTAAACAACTTTACTTCTAAGAGTTTGGGATTACAACCTTTGTAGTCCATTTCTTCACTTCTAAAGCTCCGTGTTGAGATCCCTTCGCTGCGATCATCGAGTACCCGTACTCAAGAGAAGCACCATGAAAAGAAAGATGCAAGCTTGCTTCCGATCTTCGATAACAAAGATGATCTACCTTGAAGAAACTCAAGCCCAAACTTTTGCTTCACTAATCAAGTATTAGCAATTCAAACACCCTAATCTATGTAGCTAGAATAAATGAGGATGATGAAGTAGGAATTTAGCTCTCATTAGTTTTCTTTATCTTACTCATAATCAGCACATATGAAAAAAGCTAGTGAAGCTTTTCCAAAGGAAGAAGAAGAAGAAAATTACTTTGTGATGAATAATGGATCTTGTGAGATTAGAAATGCAACCATGGGTTAAGTATGAAGACTTAACCCATATAGAGAATAAACTATGGTTAAAGGGTTGGGTTGGGTTAAACAAATATCTACAAAATATCAAGGTCAAAGTCAAAGCTTCAAGAAGCTTCTTGAAAGCTTCATGAAAGTTTAACCTTAATCCAAACCCTAACCATATTTAAACTCCACAAATCATGTTGCATTTATAACCGTAACATATCACATGTACAATATTTATTGTAAAAAAATAAAATAATACAATTAACATATATCACATATATATCAATGTATTACCTGAGTGAGAAAAAGAATCTTTTAGTGAGCTTATATTAGTTAATGTAATATAATATATCAAATATATAATTATACATTAAATTATCGAATCAACACTTGATCCGATAATCCGGCTATTTCGCAAATAACCGACTAATATAATCTGTATCAGTTCATCAAATCAACACTTGATTCGATAACCCGTCTATATCACATATACCCGGCCGATATCACATATAACGAGAATATAGTACGGTATCACATACACGTATTGTTCTCGGTCCCGCACATATCATATATGTGCTCCTTCTCCGTTTTGCCTGATCCAGGAAACCTCTGTGTAGGACTCTAAAGAATCGTCAATACGCCGGCACTAGGTGATGATCATATCAAACAGCCACAAGCTGCAAACGGTCAGCTAAACGTAACAGCCACCCAGGTATTGAGGAATCAGAAGATCAACAAGAAAGCCTGTACATTCTCCCGTGAATCCATCCAGTAACACTCCCGTACAGTCCGGTCTCTTCGTCTGATATGTCGCATATCTCGCCTAGGGGTGGTAAACGTCAGACCCCAGTAGCTTGATAAGTCATGTCGATATAAGGTCCATAACAGTTCGAGAAACTACTGATAACACTTACCGGTAAATCTCAACAACCCTGGCCAGGGATTTCCAGTTATAGCCAATCGAACACAGCACGGCATCAACTCCCTATACCGGGAGAGACGAATCCCCTCCTATCGCTCATTGCCTCCATGTGATTCGGGACTGTACCCAAAAGCCACCTTTTTGCACGCCCTCTTGGACGTGGTATGATGGAAATCAAAGCACAATGGGAATCACACAAGACTCTATGATGATCTCGGGTCTACAGACTACTCTGTACCAATGTCACCAGAGAACTGCCATCTGACGTGAGGTACAATACCATCTGGGAGTTCTCGGCGAGTCCGTCCAGTGTACCCAGTCTCCACTGAGTACCAGTATACCTTCTCTGATGTCAAACACCAATGGATATGGGATCATCCATCGCCCATCATATGGGTCAAGAAGCGCATACACTAGTCTACTATGGTATATCGATGCCCTGTCTCGATACACCTACGACTAAGAACATTTGAAGGATGTACTTTGTGACTACACTGTCCCCACTAGTATGATCTGCATCATAGTCCTGGTAGTCAAGTACTCATCCTAAGGGCTTTATCAACATGTAATATAGAGACAATCAGAGTACATGTTAAGATAAATAGCAACCAGATAGCGTACTATCATGTCGAGCAAGAAAGTCCTCCCTATATATGTCCAAGCATCCACTAAAATATACATCGTATGTACAGTAATGGCCTCTAGGGCATACATATAACTAACAGGGTTGTGAAGGGGTTTTAGTAAAAGATTTAAAGTTGTTACGATACTGGAAACTCCCAAATGGTTGTGTAGAAGCAATGTCTAGGGAAGGTGCGAAAGTCGGGTAGGACTGGTAGAAATTGAATGGTTGGACAGGAGTAGGATCAATGTTTGGATAAAAAGGTGAATGGACTTGTTGATCCCAAGAACTGGAAGTGTTGAAAGGAGTGAAAGATCGGTTACGAGATTGTTCAATATGTTCAGCAATAGACATGGGTTTCGGAGTTACAACAGGACTCGAAAAAGGAGTATCAACGTAAGAAGGTGGTGAAGGTTGAAATGGCTGATACAAAGTAGATCGCGGAGTTCAACTGTTTCTCCTTGACCCGTCTATTCGATCTTTCAAAGAAATTTTAGGCATGGAGGGGTCGTCCGAAATTCAACCAAAACAATGCGCGTAGGAAGTAATGTCTGATTGAGGGTACCAAAGTCCGGAAAGAGTTCTGTGAGGTTTGGTACCCATGATGTAAGAAAGTAGAAGAAAAAGAATATGATTTTTGTTTTAATTTTAATTTTTTTATTTTTAAATTTTTTTATTTAAAAGAAATAGTTTGTTTTTGGAGTTTTGAAATTTTTGTAAGTGTTTTTTTTATTAGAAAGAGCTTTGCAAAAATTTCTACGAAACTACGACACAATTTCAAACAATCACAATTTATACATGCATAATCAAGCCTAGAGTTAGGGTCTTCTAAGTCAACTAGATTGCTCCTAACTGTTCCAAAGGGTAAGTTGTGAGATATCCCTCGAATCACCTCTTCACCGTCAATTGTGTCCAGGTAAGCACAAGTAAAGAAACGAGGGATCCGCTCACGATTCACCGTGAGACGGGCCTTATAAAATTACTTTTCCCTCTGTTCTAGCCTAGGCACCACAAAGTCAGGTTTAGATAAACGACCGATTGCCCACAACCTTCCTCTGTCCTAATGAGCACGACAGTCCTTAGTTGGCTGAGTCTAAATATTTTTTAATTAAGCTCAAGGGTGATGCGTATGTTTTTAATGATTTCTAGGGTCTTAGGAAGGGTAATGAAATCCCCACCCAATCTTGATTGGTGTTATAGCCCCTTAGACTCCGTATTAATTATGCAAAGCAGTTAACACGCCAAAAATCTCAAACACTTGCAAATTTTTTTTTATTTGGCAGCGTAAAGAATCCTGCACAAAAACAATTTATTGTAGAGGGAGAAGAATTTTGCGCAAAGAACCCTGCAGGAAAATTTTTCAGTGGAGTTCAGAGGGTAGAAGAGAGGACAAAAAATACTTATAGAGAATTTTGGGATGCTGACGTCACTGGTTGACCGCGGTTCCGTGGTCAACTACATATATCCGCCGCTGTTCCGCGGTGGTTCTGTTAGTTTGGATCTCCAAAAATTTTCTGTTTGTTGTTATGATTCTCCTCTGTCTGTTCAGATCTTCTATTTCTTGATTTGTTCACGGGGATTTTCCAGATCTGAATCTGTCCATCTTCATTTCCTGCGCAATTCACACAATACCTCTCAAAAAGACCAAGATGAATTTTTTTATTTTATTATAGTTTTTTTTTGTTTTAAAATTTTTATAATTTTTAAATTTTTTATTTTTTTAACCCGAAATTACACAAAGAAATAGGCTACCGTCTCCCCGGCAACGACACCATTTAATTGGTAGAGAATTTCGCGTATGCGAGTTTTAAATCAAAGAATTAACCGCAATCAATAACGGTGTCGCTTGGTAGCTAGCCGGTTGAGTACGGGTCGGTCCACAGGGAGATGGATTCCTTTTCTTTATGTTCTAACGAGTTAATCCGATCAAGTCGGGTTTTTATTTTAATATCTAAGAATGAGATAAAAGTTGATAAAAAGCTTGCTAGGGTTAGGATTAGGTTAGTTCGAGATAGGGATCTTCTCGCTTCTATCAATGCCTTAGTTATGAATAAAGATGTTAGGGTAATCGGCAACAACGGGGATTAGCACGACTGGGAAGAAACTAAGTTTCTTCCTTTTGGTCCTTGTCCGTCCGTTCTTGGCTATTAACCCTAATCTCCAGTTAATTCAATCACACCCGGTCTAACTAGGGAATCACCGCTATCACGTAGGATAGGGTGCCGTAATAAGAGGTGTGTGGTTGATTTAAAAAGAGTCCTTTTAAATAAAATTATTTAGGCAAAGAAAAGAGGGAGAGAGATTTCCTTATCTCAAACATTCCCTATCCTAACCCTAACAAGTGAGGAACTACTCACTCATTAGGGGGATGACAAATGAATTCATTTTTATAATTTTCATTTTAAAAAACTATCTAATTTGCAGATAATAAAAGACAGATAAAAAATTGCACGAATCAAATTCAGATAACAAAAAGAATGCAAAAATAAAAATACCTTTATTGATGACCTCTTGACGATTACAATGGAATGAAAATTTTAAACTAGAAAATAAAAAGAGGCATCTCAAAAGAGGCACCCAAAAAAAGGTACACCTAATTAGGCTCTCAACTTTCCTATTTTTAGATAGGAGAAACCTTAAGGTTTACATCTGATCCATACATGAAATTAGAAAACAACCCCAAAGACCGAGTCAAAGCACCGACTTATCCACCGATACGTGCATAGCACGGCCGCGGAACCGCGGCAGAAAGGCCAGTTTGGCCGCGGTTCCGCGGCCATTTGATGGGTTCTTGGGCTCAAATTTCTAGGGTTGCTTCAAGTTGCTTTTTACTTCTGTCTTCTTCACTTGGTTCCACAGAATATCTTCTATTTTCTTCCAGATTTCTACAGTGCAGAATGTTGTGGACTTTTTGCCGTGAGCTTCGCTTTGAAGTCTTTAATCCAGTGCTGCCCTTGAACTGTCTTGTGCATGGAACTATTTACTGATCTTCTTTTATTCCTTGAACTGGTTGGCGGCATCATATAGATTCATCTATTGTTGGTCATAGTCTCACTTTTGTAACATATTTTCTTGAATTTCATTGTATTGTTCTGAGAACCTGTAACCTGCAACTATTTAGCAGACATGGATCAAAAGCACCTATTTATTTGTAATATGATTAAGAATGGGTGATATAATAATGCAAAATTCTGATATGAACATGTACCATACAAATAGTGCTCGTGCAGCTTGAACCATTAGTGATAGTGCGGTGTTACATAACTACTATTTCTATATGCAACAAAAGATGGGTATGCTACAATAGTACACATGCACAAGCAATATACATATAAATATATATGAGACTAAAATATCCTATCAAGCCCTGACGCTTAACGCCATACGGGCGATTTCCCCGTAGATGTTAAATCTACACACTGTGATCTCGTGCTAAGTGTAGCCGGCTACCTGCTTCCCCTTCTTGTGGCGTCCGATATACCCGCCTGCGAACCTAGAATTTACATAAAGAATACACATAAGCTAAAATCCATCAAAAACGCGATATTAAAACCGAACGAGAAACTCGCGTCGCGAACTAAACGCGTGTGCATCCGATACGCCAAAACGTGTGTATACGCGTCTGAAACTACTCTGGTACGCCGCAACACACAGGAATCACCAAACCCACTCACAAAACGTACGTGTCGCGCAAGTTTAAAAGTATCGAAAAAGGGTTTTGAGTTCCAGATTTTGACTCGAGTGAGAATATAAAAAGTTGCATACACCAAACACCATAAATATGTAGCAGACTCCCCCAGAACAATCACAGGCACCCAACTCCCACCTCTGGCCGCAAATTGCGGCCAGAATGAATTTATTTGCGGCCAGGGTTACGAATTAGGATCTCGTGCTTCGTGTGTGTGGTCTAGGTCTAGTGAATATGCTCCAGTAAACTTAACTTTTACCTGAAGCACTCGGGTCAACAGCAGATCTCAAAATGGCTCACAATTTACATTAAAACGTTAAATAACACTAATTGAAACAATATGGTATTTTTGTGAAATATGGTGCAAAACTTGGTTTAAATGGCCTTAAAAACACTTAGTCAAGTTAAATTAGCCATAAAAATCCTCACTTGGCCAAATCTCCACCTAAATCACAAATCTAGCACTAATGACCACATTAATTACAAAATTAAGCTAAATAACTACATGTTTAGAAAAAAAGAAGAAGTTGAGTTAACATTATAGCTCAAATGGTCCTAGGATGCAAGAAGAAGAGAAGAAGAAGAAGAAGAAGAGAAGAGAATGTCTGCTGCTGCTGTTGTGCTGCTGTTACTAACTGCTGGTGCTGCTGCTGCTTGCTTGCTGGTGCTGCTGCTGTGTGTACTGCTGGTGCTGGTGGTGTGTGTGTGTGAAAGTGAGAGGGAGAGGGATGTGAGAAAAAGTGTGTGAGTGTTTGAAACAAAGGAAATGAGAGATATGTCAGTCAACCCCCCTCTCTCTCCTCATTAAATACAAGCATGGCTCAAGCCCATCATGCTCCTCCCCCTCTCTTTCCAAAGCCCCAAGTCAACCCACAAAACACAAATAAATTTAATTATAAAAAAAACTAATACACTTAATTAATTCATATTAACCTAATTAAATGGGTTAGCCCACCAAGGTTATCTAAATATGGTTTTAACCCAAAACTTAGCCCTAGTTTACATGCACATGTGTGTGCAAGCCTAATAAAATTCTAATAAATTATTTATTAATTTTCATAAAATATTTGAAAATCGTTTTGGTAAACTTTTTACTCAAAACCACACATTAAAGTATAATTAGCCACTAATCACAATCTAAGATGTTACACCATGGTGCACGAAAACAAATATCATGAAACTCGGTCATCAAAACTAAATCATGCTAATAGATCGCCCAAGAAACCGAAATCCAAGGTGACGGATACGTGATAATCGAATCACAAAATCATAAATCATAAATACCGTCGTCGCTATTTCCTCCTTCAAATTCAAGAAGCTGTCGGTGCATCCAATGCCAGCAGAGCAAGATATCTACTTGCCTACTGTTCGTAGCCTATCGTCTGGTGCCCTTAGGCACTCGTCTCTCACTGCAGATTGCTAGATATATAGTTCCTCGGCTCAATGGACCAATATGGAATGACGACGGAAACAGACCCGCTCTGGCACATCCTCTAAAGATCTCTGGCTAACTATCTCGTCAACGATGCCGAACTCTGGCCTACTGGGTGTGCCCAATATGACCGCTCCTGGGTCCAAGTCTTCTCGTATAGTATTCCAGAAAGGTCCCGTCGAGATCTCTCTCAAATCTCGTTTCTGCCGAACTGCCCGGAAGTCGTCGTCTTTTACTAATTCTGTTTTCTTGTTCGAGAACGGCTGCATATTCATCGCGACTCCTTCTGGAAGAAATATCCCTATACAACGCCTCTGCATGCGTATCACATCTCTGATGTCGGCGGAGTGGAACGTCATCTCATCAAGATCTCGTACGAACCTCATTACTCCACTTTTCTCTAATGTCGATTGCTTTGGACTCGTCTCTTCGTGGCTGCATGGACCGCGCTCCAACGGCTATATTCGTATCTGGAGTCTCCCAAGCAATGTATCCCATTACATGATATCCGAATGATGTCGAACCTTTCGATCGATTCGTCAATGTTCCATAATTCCCTAAGAGCTCAACATCATGGATACAGTTTAATAGTATTCCAGTACATGTCACAGTACATGTGGACCAACCGTAGAAGGGCAAACCTAAGCCTCACTAATGGCTCCGCTAAACTGCCGCAAACCCTAAGGTTTCAAAGCGTTCTCATGGTCATTATGTCGAGTTAGGGTTTCATTCTTCTAGAGGGTCCATAGCATTACTTGCATTTGTCTCGGAATACTTTAAACTTGGAAAATGGGCTTATGACATTCGATCGTCTCTATCGACTCCCAACGTACCTGCGTGAAGTCGTCTCTAGCTGGAATCAATCAATCTGATGACTTCGCATCGGGGTAGGCAACGAATCACATGTCCTAGTCCTTCCTGCATGGGTGACTAGCAATCTTTTATCACATCTCTAAGTACAACTCATGCGGAAATAGCTCCAAACATCTGGGGCGATATCTCGTCATTCGCAGCAACAACTGACTCATTTGTCCGCACGCTGAACAGTGCCTCAATCATCAAGAATAATCTGTGCATTGACGGTCATCAAAAATCTGTCTGGTCTCTATCAGTAGCTCATTCCTCTGGTGCTGATCTGCACGTCCGAGAAATCTCGTAAAAGCGATCCATCAAACGCTCATGGCACGAAAATACAATAAAACGATGCTTCTATGCAATCGTATGTCCTTAGAATCATGCCTTGGTCAGTTCTCGTCCGTGTCGAGCACGTGCTGATGCAACTCTAGCCGTAGCTCTCTCTGCCCGTGTAATCGTGGCAGCAAAACCATAAACCAATATCGATGAGGATAGATCATAGGAATGAATATAATATTGTGCAAGGAAATGTACATCCTAAGGCTCCCTAAGCGGAGTAGCGTATCATAAGTATGTCGCGGAACATACACACGGTAAGCCACTCTCCTTAAGTCACCTACTCCATCAACCAAGGTCAACCTACGCGACGAAAGATCGGGTCTAATACCCCCTCGACTAAGTCTAAGTTCTGTAAGGTCAAGCCTAGATTCTGTATATATATACAAACGCCTTAGGCTCCGCATAGTCAAACATAGACTTGAACCAAGCTTAACCTAGCGCTCTGATACCAACTTTGTCACGACCCGAAGTAGTACGTGACTGGCCCTTGAATCATAAGAAGTCTATAGGACTTCATCTAATTCAAGTAAGCCAAAAGCCCAGAAATCTAAACCATTTTTAAAGAAGAAGTGTAGAAAACATGTTTTAAAACAAGTGGTTTTTAAATAACATAAGCCAAAGTATTGCATTTAAAATATCAAGTCTTTTCAGAAAATTTCATCAGAGTTTCCTTTGTAAGTACAGGCCCCAAACGGGGTACAACATGAATAATATATGCACAATGATAAAAGACATCCCCAAGCGGGAGCTAGCTCTTCGTCAATCGACGGTCACAACCACGCAAGCAATATAATATACAACGCCAAAGGGCGAGGATCAAAACTGAAAAGGAAACTCAAATCAACATGAAAACTCATAATAATACAATGCGCGACTCTAAGGTCGAAAGAATATACAACTGGTCTCTAAGTCAAATATATATACATGTCTGGTTGATGGAATTTTTCTAGATACAACTGAAAATAAATAAGTACAATGGTAGTCACGATGCGAGTGAACCCACCTACCAAAGCAATCGCCCGGAATAGGAGCAGTGTGGCAGAAAGCCGCAATGAAACCTGTACGGGAAAACCTGCAAGAAACTGTGGCACAACGGGGGTGAGTTGCCAACTCGTGAGTAGAAAACATCACAAAGTATAAATCGTATGTATGACTAAATCCTAGGTCAAACGATCAGTAATATATATATCCTCAATATGATAAAATCTGAAGCATAATAAAAAGGCAAGGATAAACATCTAAACATAAGTGTAATCCCATGTGCTCGTGTCAGTGCCTCAGGTAGCAAAATATCGTAAATATGAGGTATGAATGCGGTAAAATGAAAACAGAAGATATCATGAATGAGAAAACAGTTTTCTTAATATTATGAGATTTTTGTTTAAACATTCAAGTATCATCAATGAAATCATCAGAAAATCAGTGTCAAGCATCGACACAAAATATATATCTCAATATCCCAATATCAAATAAATCTCATATATCCACACAATATGTATGCAACATTCATGAAGGTACTCTATCAGGTACTACTAATACATAAAGCAATAAATGGCAATATGTATATGCAATAGTAATGAAAGGTACTCTATCAGGTACTACTAATACATGAAGAAATGCACATAAAATAAATGCGGAGTATAGGATAAAACATGCCATCCACACATCGGGCACATAGGCCCCTCACATCGACCATATAGGCCCCACTCGTATCAAGCACATAGGCCCCTCTCATCGACCATATAGGCCCCTCACATCGACCATATAGGCCCCACTCGTATCGAGCACATAGGCCCCTCACATCGACCATATAGGCCCCTCACATCGACCATATAGGCCCCACTCGTATATAATGAATAAGTATATTTGCATAGATCATTATGATGATATATTATGCAGGTGTATATATATATATCAGCATCCCATACCACTAATATATATATACGATGGGTATACATATATTGTCACGACCCAAAAATTGGCCCGTGACGGCTCTAATACTACGCCACGCCTAAAGACGTAGCGCAGTAAAAGAAAGCCAGAACCCAGAAATTTAAACCATAAAGATACGGAAAAGATAATATAAGTTTTCGAAACATTTGAAATCACAACCCAAATTCTTTAAAAAGGTCTACTTTCTTTCTTTAAAATTTTAGCAACACCCTCTTTTTGTAAAACGCAGCCCAAAGGCGGAAAACAAAACTCATCACAAGTATACGACGCCGTAGCGAAGAAATGAAAGACAATAGAGATAAAGTTGTATATAAAAGACATCAAATCCACAATAATACACATGTCGTCATCACCAAGTCTCTTAGGCAACAATACAATAGTAGATGGAGAGTACAAAATACAACGAATGTACAATATGAAATACAGATAACCATCTAACCCACCTAAGCAAAATGGTACTGTGAGCTGATGCTGTATCTGTAGCAAAAGATGGTAGCTGGATAGCTGAATAGAGGAATAGCCTGCCTCGACTACTCTGGGGAACAACCTGAAACACCTGTGGCACAACGGGGGTGAGTTGCCAACTCGTGAATAGTATAAAACATATGCAGGTAATCGCAGGAATGCACGTACAGCATGAATTTAAGATATGCGATTACAGTAATAATATGTCATGCAAATGCTGAAATATGTAAAGTACACTAGCGGTACAATCAATATGTAATAACTATGCAATAAGGATATGAGAAGGTAGGTATGCAACTATCATAAGGGTACACTACAAGTACTACCAATATATGAATCTGTGCATAAGGTAGGTAAGGGTGAGGTATAGGGTGGAATATGTCATTTCCCATGGAAACCTGACATCGTGGCAGGATCACAATCCATCAGGACACTCCAATCCCAAATGCTTAAATCAGCCCCCACTTTGGGCACTCACATCATAAGTCTCACATCTCCTCAATGTACAATATTGAGTAATCTCCTATATCCCGAATGTACAATCAGCAATCACATAGGTATGTCCAATATCCAATCCCAATGAATCACCTAATATCCCAAGTCAAATCTCAAGTAAGAATCTAACATCCTAAAGGTAAATACACAGAAACAAGTATGAAGGGGGCAAAACACATATATTAGCGTCCCATTCCATTAATATTGGTGCAAGGGTATATATAACAACGGCTAAATCCCCTGTTATATATACAAAAAGGGGATAAAGAAATATCATGAAAACAGTGTGCCAAGCATCGACACAGAAATCCTCGTATATCGGGCTCCGTCAGTCCGGATCGGCCCACGGGGTCCGTCTGCGGTGTCGGCCCTCGGCCCAGACAGTACAGATCATCCCGCATCCATCTCTCGACTCTGGCCAGTATCCTCCGGACAACTGCCAGGTCCAACCAATCACCGGTAGGTACTCGCCCGCCTCCAGGCTCTATCGGCAAACCCATCGATCTTCTTGCCGAGGGGAACCATACCGGGCCCCACCATGTACTCTCATACGGCAACTACACCTCGTATGGAGCATATAATCAGCACCGATAAAACTCATGGGGGACGCGCAAATATCATATCAAGGAAACCGGGTTGTTTCATGTATGCAAAAATTCATGAACCCCCGCGGTTCCCAAATCCCGAAAACATCATATAAAATCCAAATAAACAATGCGCAAATCCAGGAATGAATATATGCGATATATCTGAATGCGAGCAGGTAAACAAAAGTATATAGCTGAACCAGATGTATGCGAAATCAAGATGATACAGCTAAGTGACATCAGTAAAAGTAAATAGGTATCTGCAACTGAATATGTGTGTAACAAACAGGTGTAGCAATGCACAGGTATCTACCTATAGGAACTGATGTCGTATACCCCCCTGGGTATAAGTAACATATGTAGAAAATCCCTCTCGGTATAACTAAGATATGTGCACGGTATACCTGTAGCTGTATCGCAAGGTGTAAATGTACCTATCACTAAAGGTATTATACACTATAGGTATACCGGTAATCTAGATGTCATGTGTGGCAAGCAATAGTAACTATAAGGGGTAGTGTGTGACATGGCAATTATTGACGGTGTGTGTGTATACAATCCGTGCTCGTGCAACATGAACCGTCAATAATATGTGCAGTGTCCTACGGCTGCTAGTCACAGTATAACAATATCTAAGGAAAAACAGTAAAGGCGCAATTCTACAATGACGTACAATGTGCGACAGGTATTGAATCCTAGCCCAGACGCATAACGCCATGCGGGCGATTCCCCTGTAGATGTTAAATCTACTCACCTACACTCCACGCTAGGTGAATCCTACCATCTGCTCCCCGTCTTGCCGTGTCTGTAGTTCCTTCCTGCAAACCTGCAAAAACGACATGAAAATCATATATAAGCCAAAATATTCCGCGAAACGCGATATCGAACCAAAACGAGAAACTCGCGTCGCGAACTAAACACGCGTGTGCACGATACGCTGAATCGTGTGTGTACGCGTCAAAAACCATCGCGACACGCCGCGATACGCTGGATCACAGAACCCACTCACGTATCGCGCGCATCGCGCAAACACAACGGACACCAAAAACGATATGTGACCCCATATTTTCCTACAGGTAATATATCACAAAACTATACATTCCAAAGACCTAGACAACACAGAAGGAAACCCTACAGAAAACCCCAACACCCTAGTCCCCCTCTGGGCCGCAATTGGCGGCCAAAAAGAAGGATTTGGCGGCCTGGGTTTGAAATTAGGGGGTCGTGCTCAGGTGGTGGTGTCTAGACCTAGGTATCATGTCCCAGTATTCTCAATTTAAACTGAAGGCATCGGGTCACAAGCAGATTACAAAAGTCACAAATATCGCTTAAAAACGACAATTTTGCACAAAATGGAAAACCTATGGTATTTTAGTGTAATATGGCCATTTCTCAGTTGAAGGTGACCAACAACACTACAAAGAGCTAGGTTAACCAATTCCAACACATTCCAACCAAAATTCCACATAAACACCTAAACTAGCACTAAACTAGCTAATTTAGCACTAATCGAAGCAATCGATGCACAACTAAGCAAACCACGAAATGGGGTTCAGAAATATACCCTATAGGATCTCAAGAAGCCGGAGGAGAAGTGAATGGAGGAAATGAGGGCTTGCTATTGCTGTTGGGCTCCTGCTGTTGCAGTTGCTGCTACTGCTGCTGCTTCTGTTGTTGTTGTTGTTGTTGCTGAGATGATGATGATGCTGAGGCTGCTGCTGATGATGATGATGATGATGAGGCTGTTGCTGCTGCTGATGATGATGATGAGGCTGCTGCTGCTGATGATGTCGTTGTTGCTTGCTTCAGCTGCTGCTGAAGCTGCCTGCTGCTGCTGTTGATCTTCTCTCAGGTGAGTTTGTGTGTGTGTGTGAGAGTGTGAGGGAAATGAGAGTGAGAGTGAGAAATGAGAGAAACAAACAACCCCCCTTCTCACTCTCTCTCACTTCACTAAAGAGGCATGGCTCACCATGAAGCCCATGCTCCTTCTCTCTCTCAAAAGTCAACATTTCAACCAAATAAAAAAAAACCCTTTTTAAATACAAATCATAGTTCATTTCCTAATAACAACCATAACCCTTAAACAAAACTTAAAACTAACTTAAGACAATGGTTAGCTAACCATGATTGCTAATCATGGTTAAACCCCCAAAACAACCCTAGTTATCATGCACAAGTGTGTGTGTGCGCCTAACAAAATTCTAATAAAATACTCAATAAATAGCATATAATATTTAAAAACCAATTTGGTAAACTTTTTATTAAAAAGCACACATTAAAATATAATTAACTACAAAACACACTCTAAGGTGTTTACAATCTTCCCCCTTAAAAGAAATTCGTCCCCGAATTTAACAATATACTTCTACGCGTACCTTCAAAGAGAAGATTAAAATCCTCAAATCTCGCTCGCAGCCTCCCAAGTGACTAACTCACCATACGGCTACGTCCAAGGAAACCCTTCACAGATGGCAAGACCCTTGACCGATGTTCCTCCACCTGCCGAGCCATTAACACAATTGGCTGTGGGTGAACGAAAGATCGCGTCCAGCTAAATGGTCTGGTGCCAAATCATGTGGGAAAGGTCATGAAGGTAATTGTAAAGTATCATCACAAGGAATACGGGGTGAAAATCCAATAATCTGGCGGAAGTGCCAAACTAAAGGCAACGAAACTAACTCACTTATAGGATCTCAGAAGGACCTAAATCCTGGGATAAGCTTCCCAAAATCCAACACGTCATTCATCGGAAAGTCCATACGAATACATGATCTGGCCCTGCGAACTCGAGTCTATGACCAACACAGTCGGCATAAGACCTCAGTTCGCAATGGACAATTCCTATCCTGACCTAACACAGCTGGACTATCTCCGAAGTCTCTAGACCTAGCTGGGGTCCAAGGTCCTACTTACGCAGAGTCAGAAGAACAACAGACTGGTGATCGACACGACCTAACCCCTAAGCCTAAGGGTGGCCAATTGGAGTGTCTCCTGATAACAGCTATCGAAGGAGAACCCTAACGATGGCGAGTGACGATCCCCAACCGCTGACAACAAACAACACAAACACAAAACTTAACAAAGAACAACTGAGCAAACTGAGTATAACCGGACGACAAGAATCCGAATGGAGTCACACCCTGTCCAAACTTGGTTAGAAACCATAACGAAATTCGTGGAGATCTGCTCCCATTCCTACTTCGGAACGGTAAAAGGTTGCAACTCTCCAGCCGGCCTCAGATGCTCGACCCAAGCACACAACAAGACTGACACCTTGAAACGAAACCTGAAACTTCTCTTTACATCATGTCCACCCGTAACCATCTCACAAGTCATGTTAAGCGTTGGTGGAACTTGAATGCATACAGAGAGTTTACTAATGTGCCCGTTCTAGGATTACACGTCTCTACCCGATGATGTCAGGTACACAAACGGGTCCCTGACTTAGCACACCATTGTCACAATTCAAGGTCTCCGAATCATTACCCAGCCGAATATGCTCAAGTATCTCTGACGAACGAGCTTCGGCGAGCAGTGTCCCGCGAAAACGATTTAAGGAAAGTGGTCGGGCGCAGACATGAGCAAGCTGTCCCCTCCGTAGAGACGAACTAAAGCTATACTCAACGATCACACCAAAAACTGTAGATCTGCAGAAGACTAACACAACAATCAAAATCCGCTGCAGGAAGATGTTCATTAAGCTCTAGTGGTCCGTGAAAATCTGACACGACTTTCAAACAAGTAGTGTCTCCAAATTTCCAACGCAAAACCACCGCGGCCATCTCCAGATCATGAGTGGAATACCCTTCTCGTACTTCCTCCAAATGTAGGGAAGCAAAAGCGATGACTCTGTAGTGTCACATCAGTACACCCTCGAGCCCACTCAAGAAACATTACAGTTAAACAACAAAGTCGCCCGAACCAGAAGCAAAGAAAGACTGATGCAGTTGTTAACTGAATCTTCAACTGCTGAAAACTCCGTACACATGCCTCAGTCCACAGAAAAGAAACCTCCTTACTGGTCAATTCAGTCGACGGTGCAGCACTACTCTAGCAATCCTGCACGAAACGGCGGTAAAAACCTGCTAAGACCAACCATCTGCGGATCTCCGTCCTGCACACAAGTCTGGGCCTAAGCTGTACGGCCACGATCTCCCTCGGAACCATACGAAGCCGTCTCCCGTGACTACAAGACCTAGGAGTCAACACAAAACAAGCCTGAAGAAATACTCAGAGAATTTAGCAAACTGCTGGGGATCTCCCAGTATCTGCATAACAAATTCCCAAGTGTTACTCCTGTCCCTCAAGACAAATTAAGCAGACCAGAGTGTCGTAAATAAGACAACAAAAACTGGTCGAGGAACGACCTGCAGAAATCTGGTTCATCACATCTACAAATGCTGCCAGGGCATCAAGGAATCCAACGACTCACTAAAAACACACAAGCCCGTAGCACGCACATGGCAGTCTTCGGAATGCCATCACTCCGAACCTGCAATAATGATGACATGATCCCAAGCAAACTTAGAAAATGTCTCGCACTCTTGAGCTGATCGAATAAATCGTCAATGCGAGACAAGGGACACCTACTCGCACCGTAAGACGGTTCAATTGACGATCCGTCGATACACAACCTCACACTGCCGTCTTTCTCCTCGACGAACAGAAATCGGAACTTCCAAAAGCGAAACACTCAGACGCACAAAACTCCCCAAACCAAAACTCTGCAGCTGATCCTTTAGCTCCCAAGCTTCGCCGGCTCATCCGGAACAACGTCGGAAAAACTCTCGCACGAAAGGAACCCGGCCCAACAATCCCATTGTGGCTCCGGTATCACGAATGAACGCCAAGAATCCACGACATCTCCTCAGAAGCCGTCTAGCTAAAAGGCTGAATTCAAGCTGTAAGAGGCGGCACAACTATCCACCTGTACAACAAGAACTGACTTGCCAGGGAAAACAAAACCTAACTTGCTTCCACAAGGTAGTCCACAGACGCCTAACACGTAGTTAACCAGTCCGTGCCCAGGAGAACGTAAAATCTAACATCTCAAGAAGGATCAAAACAACGGACGAATCTCTATCTCCCATCCGATTGGCACAAAACTGAATTACGTGTCGCACAACACAAGAATCGCTGACAGAAGTTAACACCACTACGACTAATCTACCCAACCACGGTACAAGCAAGAAAATAAACGAATACATGAAAAGAACATATAAATCAAGGGTAACTGAAAACTCCACATTGGACGTCTGCGCGTCCCGATGAGTAGAAGCAAACTCCTGCGTCTGCCCTCTACTCGCAGCTGGATGAACTCCTCTGGTAGACTGAGCCCTCTGAGCGAATCTTCCACGTCCACGGCCTCTCTGAAAACGATCCTGACGAGGTGCTAAGGAACAATCCCTGACGAAGTGCTGAAGGCTCCCGCATCGAAAACATCCACGTGCTGACTGCTGACCATCCTGGGGATGAGAACTGAACGACTGTCCTCGTCCTAAGCCTCTGCTACTCCCGCGACGGCCACGAAATCTGTCTCGACGACCAAACCTCTGTCTCTGGGTTGGTACGCTGGTACGAGTCCTCCACTGTCCTGGAATATGTGCCTTGTCCACTGGAGCTGCAACCACTGGTGCTATGTAGGTGATGGACTGCTGCATACTGATCGTAAGGGACAGCTGAGTAACAAGGTGACAACCTCCCGTCGTAGCTCCCGAACGACGTCAACTAAAGAACTCATCGTCTGGCGGAGGTCCTGCATCTCTACCAAATGTCTATCCATAGTATAGATCGTAGGCTGGTCCGTCTGCACCTGTGCAACTAGAGTGCCATCTTGGTCAGTACTCGTCCCACCCAAGCCAACTCTGACCTCGGCCCTCGCTGCATCACTCTGAGTCCCCATAGTCATCGGCGGCAAGGCTATAAATAGATATAGGATGAGATTTGACAAGAATAAGGAAATCGAATCTCAAGGATATGAATCATCAAGGAAGGAATTTCAAACAATTTGTACTTAGGTCACTTAATGCAAGGTACCGCATCGTGGGTATGCTGCAGACATACACACTCAACGCTACTCTGCTTAAGCTACCTTCTCCATCATACTAAGGTCATCCTACACTCCGAAAGGTAAAACCTAGCGCTCTGATACCAACTTTGTCACGACCCAAAAATTGGCCCGTGACGGCCCTAATACTACGCCACGCCTAAAGACGTAGCGCAGTAAAAGAAAGCCAGAACCCAGAAATCTAAACCATAAAGATACGGAAAAGATAATATAAGTTTTCGAAATATTTGAAATCACAACCCAAATTCTTTAAAAAGGTCTACTTTCTTTCTTTAAAATTTTAGCAACACCCTCTTTTTGTAAAACGCGGCCCAAAGGCGGAAAACAAAACTCATCACAAGTATACGACGCCGTAGCGAAGAAATGAAAGACAATAGAGATAAAGCTGTATATAAAAGACATCAAATCCACAATAATACACATGTCGTCCTCACCAAGTCTCTAAGGCAACAATATAATAGTAGATGGAGAGTACAAAATACAACGAATGTACAATATGAAATACAGATAAAGATCTAACCCACCTAAGCAAAATGGTACTGTGAGCTGATGCTCTATCTGTAGCAAAAGATGGTAGCTGGATAGCTGAATAGAGGAATAGCCTGCCTCGACTACTCTGGGGAACAACCTGAAACACCTGTGGCACAACGGGGGTGAGTTGCCAACTCGTGAATAGTATAAAACATATGCAGGTAATCGCAGGAATGCACGTACAGCATGAATCTAAGATATGCGATTACAGTAATAATATGTCATGCAAATGCTGAAATAAGTAAAGTACACTAGCGGTACAATCAATATGTAATAACTATGCAATAAGGATATGAGAAGGTAGGTACGCAACTATCATAAGGGTACACTACAAGTACTACCAATATATGAATCTGTGCATAAGGTAGGTAAGGGTGAGGTATAGGGTGGAATATGTCATTTCCTACGGAAACCTGACATCGTGGCAGGATCACAATCCATCAAGACACTCCAATCCCAAATGCTTAAATCAGCCCCCACTTTGGGCACTCACATCATAAGTCTCACATCTCCTCAATGTACAATATCGAGTAATCTCCTATATCCCGAATGTACAATCAGTAATCACATAGGTATGTCCAATATCCAATCCCAATGAATCACCTAATATCCCAAGTCAAATCTCAAGTAAGAATCTAACATCCTAAAGGTAAATACACAGAAATAAGTATGATGGGGGCATACACATATATTAGCGTCCCATTCCACTAATATTGGTGTAAGGGTATATATAACAACGGCTAAATCCCCTGTTATATATATAAAAAGGGGTTAAAGAAATATCATGAAAACAGTGTGCCAAGAATCGACACAGAAATCCTCGTATATCGGGCTCCGTCAGTCCAGATCGGCACACAGGGTCCGTCTGCGGTGTCGTCCCTCGGCCCCGACAGTACAGATCATCCCGCATCCATCTCTCGACTCTGGCCAGTATCATCCGGACAACTGCCAGGTCCAACCAATCACCGGTAGGTACTCGCCCGCCTCCAGGCTCAATCGGCAAACCCATCGATCTTCTTGCCGAGGGGAACCATACCGGGCCCCACCATGTACTCTCATACGGCAACTACACCTCGTATGGAGCATATAATCAGCACTGATAAAACTCATGGGGGACGCGCAAATATCATATCAAGGAAACCGGGTTGTTCCATGTATGCATAAATTCATGAACCCCCGCGGTTCCCAAATTCCGAAAACATCATATAAAATCCAAATAAACAATGCGCAAATCCAGGAATGAATATATGCGATATATCTGAATGCGAGCAGGTAAACAAAAGTATATAGCTGAACCAGATGTATGCGAAATCAAGATGATACAGCTAAGTGACATCAGTAAAAGTAAATAGGTATCTGCAACTGAATATGTGTTTAACATACAGGTGTAGCAATGCACAGGTATCTACCTATAGGAACTGATGTCGTATACCCCCCTGGGTATAAGTAACATATGTAGAAAATCCCTCCCGGTATAACTAAGATATATGCACGGTATACCTGTAGCTGTATCGCAAGGTGTAAATGTACCTATCACTAAAGGTATTATACACTATAGGTATATCGGTAATCTAGATGTCATGTGTGGCAAGCAATAGTAACTATAAGGGGTAGTGTGTGACATGGCAATTATTGACGGTGTGTGTGTAGCATACAATCCGTGCTCGTGCAACATGAACCGTTAATAATATGTGCTGTGTCCTACGGCTGCTAGTCACAGTATAACAATATCTAAGGAAAAACAGTAAAGGAGCAATTCTACAATGACGTAGAATGTGCGACAGGTATTGAATCCTAGCCCAGACGCATAACGCCATGCGGGCGATTCGCTTGTAGATGTTAAATCTACTCACCTACACTCCACGTTAGGTGAATCCTACCATCTGCTCCCCCTGTTGCCGTGTCCGTAGTTCCTGCCTGCAAACCTGCAAATACGACATGAAAATCATATACAAGCCAAAATATTCCGCGAAACGCGATATCGAACCAAAACGAGAAACTCGCGTCGCGAACTAAACGCGCGTGTGCACGATACGCTGAATCGTGTGTGTACGCGTCAAAAACCATCGCGACACGCGCGTATCGCGCAAACACAACGGACACCAAAAATGATATGTGACCCCAGATTTTCCTACAGGTAATATATCACAAAACTATACATTCCAAAGACCTAGACAACACAGCAGGAATCCCTACAGAAAACCCCAACACCCCAGTCCCCCTCTGGGCCGCAATTGGCGACCAAAAAGAAGGATTTTGCGGCCTGGGTTGGAAATTGGGGGGTCGTGCTCAGGTGGTGGTGTCTAGACCTAGGTATCATGTCCCAGTATTCTCAATTTACACTGAAGGCATCGGGTCACAAGCAGATTACAAAAGTCACAAATATCGCTTAAAACGACAATTTTGCACAAAATGGAAAACCTATGGTATTTTAGTGTAATATGGCCATTTCTCAGTTGAAGGTGACCAACAACACTACAAAGAGCTAGGTTAACCAATTCCAACACATTCCAACCAAAATTCCACGCAAACACCTAAACTAGCACTAAACTAGCTAATTTAGCACTAATCGAAGCAATCGATGCACAACTAAGCAAACCACGAAATGGGGTTCAGAAATATACCCTATAGGATCTCAAGAAGCAGGAGGAGAAGTGAATGGAGGAAATGAGGGCTTGCTATTGCTGTTGGGCTCCTGCTGTTGCAGTTGCTGCTACTGCTGCTGCTTCTGTTGTTGTTGTTGTTGCTGAGATGATGATGATGCTGAGGCTGCTGCTACTGATGATGATGATGATGATGAGGCTGCTGCTGATGATGATGATGATGAGTCTGCTGCTGCTGATGATGTCGTTGTTGCTTGCTTCAGCTGCTGCTGAAGCTGCCTGCTGCTGCTGTTGATCTTCTCTCAGGTGAGTTTGTGTGTGTGTGTGAGAGTGTGAGGGAAATGAGAGTGAGAGTGAGAAATGAGAGAAACAAACAACCCCCCCTTCTCACTCTCTCTCACTTCACTAAAGAGGCATGGCTCACCATGAAGCCCATGCTCCTTCTCTCTCTCAAAAGTCAACATTTCAACCAAATAAAAAAAAGCCCTTTTTAAATACAAATCATAGTTCATTTCCTAATAACAACCATAACCCTTAAACAAAACTTAAAACTAACTTAAGACAATGGTTAGCTAACCATGATTGCTAATCATGGTTAAACCCCTAAAACAACCCTAGTTATCATGCACAAGTGTGTGTGTGCCTAACAAAATTCTAATAAAATACTCAATAAATAGCATATAATATTTAAAAACCAATTTGGTAAACTTTTTATTAAAAACCACACATTAAAATATAATTAGCTACAAAACACACTCTAAGGTGTTACATATATATATCAGCGTCCCATACCACTGATATATATACGCATGAGTAAAACAATCCAGAAAATATCATATGAAAACCATATCGCAATGCGAAATCCATGAATTATAATATATGCAACGTGAAACAGTAATATGAGCATATAACGGAAAAATCGCTATTTAACTGCAACAAGTTAATAAATATCTCATGCGGTTCCTAATTTCTCCAAGTCCATATAACATCATATAAAGGTGAACATGTAACTATGTAAAGGCATATGTGTACGCATATAGGTATACAGGTATGCTATATGTCATATGCATAATGGAATATGAATCAATAACATATAAGCATGCAATGCAATGCGAGCAGTAGATTAAATGGTAAATGAATAATAATGCAGCAATAAAGAAATATACATTCCTATATACGAGTCATACAGTTTTTGGTATTTGAAAGTTTCACGAATCGTGGTGTTTAGAAAATAGGGCAGCAGTGTTTTTATGAAAAAGTACATCCTTTGAAAATATCCGTAGTATCCCTTGGCCTGTCTTTAAAATACTCACGATTCATTAGTTTTTGAAATAGGTATGATTCGAGTCTAGTCTAACATTTACACGTAAACTGCAGGACTAACCGAAAGGTAAGGAAACCACCTAAATCTGATTCGATACATATAAATATAATAGTCGGTGATCCCGCCTCAATAGTATCACATACGATACAATGTATAACATGACATCCTCGAGTCAAGAGTGCGGATCTATTATTAATATAAAGCTCGTACGTAAATCCGTCGTATGACATCCCAAATCTGGGTACGGGTCAATTATCACATTCATCTCATTATTCATTTGGTATCCATTATCATCATATCTCATGAACTAGGGGTACTGATCTGAGTCTAGGACAAACTGATACCATCTTTCTATCTATATATATATATGCGTGTATAAAAACACACGCCTAAAGGCCCAGTAAAATCTCATGTCGTATCTCACAATACGAAACAACATATATCAACGATCTCATAGCATCATGACCAATCTCATCGACTCATCTCCAAATACCATATACAATCCTCATCATCCATGTAAAAGTATATGTATATATATACATAGTCCCATACCTATGTGTGTATATATATATACATATCGCCATATACTCACAAGTCTAACAATGTAAGCATGTGTGTGCGTGTGGGTGTAAACCTATTTCTAGGGTTCACGACTAAGAAGCTAAACTAAGTTACTTCTAACTAACCTAAACTAAACCATGAACATAAAGCATATGTTGATAATCATCCACATAACATAAAACACATATATAACCATATATATATATATATTTATAAGCTATACTACGAACTGCGGAGGTGCTACACGCCATCCACCCGACTTCCCCCGTAGATATATATCTACTCACCTTGCTCTTCGCTTGCCGTTGCCGACATCGCCGCGCGCTTTCTTATCGTCTCAAAGTCCACGTGGGGGTACCAACACACCATAACGTGTCATGCCGCATTAAAACCCAATTCAATACCAAAACGACATGCTAAAAGCCTATAGGTTAGAACCTACGGACAACGCCTTTCAAATCACCAAACAACCCTCGATATCGTCGTACAAACGTCAAGTGATCGAGATAAAACGCAAATACTAAAATCCAGAATCCAAAATACGGAAAATATAACCCCGAATCAAAACAACAACTCATGAATTTAGTCCCAGATTTTTCCCTAGTTCAAATTTGCCAAAGTTGCATATGTCAAGGGTCTTGTTTAAAGGACATAGAGCTACAGACCAAACACCACCCCTAAATCTACTGATCTGGCCTTAATTTGCGGCCAGAAAGCTTTTATTTGCAGCCTCAGTAGGGTCTTATGGGATCGGGTCTCTAGGGTACACACCAGGTTGCCTGCATGACTCTATGTGTTCGCTAAATAAATTTTAAAGTCCCCGGGTGATAGCAGATGTCAATATACCCACACAGAATCCACAATTCTCCGATATCGGGTTTCTAAGTTCGTATTCCGGGGTTTAAGTCTCAGGTTCAGTCCACTATATCATCATAACAGGGGTTGTAGTCCTTAATTACACCTAAATTACCCTTCACTACTCAAGATTTCATCACAACCCTAACTAGGAATTTCAAAACCTCAATAAACATCGCCTAATCACTTCTAAACATTCATGGAAGCTAAGGTAAACCAAATACTACGCTAATGGTTCAGAAATTACCTCACTTGGCACTCATGAATCCCCTAGAGCATCAAAATCCTATTTTTCTCGGTCCAAGGTGCTTGTGGTGAGCTTGTGCCCAAATTTTGTGAAGAGGAGATGATGTTTTGGTGTTGTTTTGGGGTTGTTTATGATGGTGATGGAGGGAGAGGGCTGCTGCTGGAGCTGGGGCTGCTGCTGAGCAAGGAGGGAAGTGAGGGGGAGAGAGAGAGAGCCAAAGTCAAGCCCCCTATGCCTAATCAATGCCCCATGCCTCTATTTCTTTATTCATTTTCTTTTCTTTCATATTCTATCCTTTTCTTTTCTATTCATATCAAAACAAAACCATATATGAAAAAGAAAAACACATGATAGGAAAAATGTAACAAGTGTTTGTAAATGTGACATGGTGCATGTTTTGCACAAAACAAGCTTAATGCGCGATTCGCGATATTTAATCGCGATTAGCACTAATTAGTTTATAATAAATCACAATTAACTTAAAATTACTTAATCCATATAAAAACACCCTCTTTTTAGTAATTTCTATAATTTTCCAAAACTTTTCCCCAATTTATCGGTATTTAATTATACCGCAATATTAAAATATTCAATATATTAATTATTTAATTATAAAAATTCCCAAAAATAATATTTTATTTTTTCTGAAATGTTACAGTAAGGAAAGAAGAAAACCAATTAGACTAAAGAAGGTGTACAGTAGGTAATAAGTAAAGACATAATAAAAGGATTGGAGTGAGTGCTTGGAACTATACGGTTATAGTCATGAATCACGATAGTGGAAGATGCATTACTTCGAATACCAGGATACCCCTTCGAAATATTTTCATGTTTCAGTTTCACTGTGCAGTGTTAATTAAAAACTGTTTTTCCAATTAGATCCTTACTTCAGGGTATGTATTTACCAGATTTGATTCTCACATCTGTATAGCGTTACAGATTATGAGTGGGAGTAAAATATTGGGAATTAGGTGATTATATTCTCATTATATCGGAATTCGTTGTAATTAGTGATATTTGAGGAAATCTCCTGGGTTTTTGCCTGATGGCAAATATTTGGTTTTGAATATCCAATTGTTATGCACCAATTTCAAACTGATATATCTGTACGTTTATTTTATAAAGTGAGATATACCTTTTTGAAATTATGTCTATGACATTTACCTATATCAGTTGATGGTTAGGTAAGGAGTATTCAACAGCGGTGTAATTCTTCTTAACTATAGTACAGTTTTCAATCTACGATACACAGTGTATGAGTTATTTAACTCAGGGGACTTATACAATGTATTGTATGTTGTCGAGTGTCCAATAGGACAAAGGGGATGGTACTCATACTATATTCCGCTTACTTATGACTTCTTATGTTTTTAGATATGTGTTTCACTGAAATACAAGATCCAAATTTTGAGAATTTATAGGTATATGAATAAAGTAGAGAACCACATGTTGCAAGTATCAGGATTTTTCAAGGTGATCGAAAATGTAGATACTTGTGCTAAGTATTCCGTTGATAGTAATGCTTTTAAGAACTTGAGTCTCTTTCAGGTTACTCATAGGTGGATACACTCCTAGATGATTAATGCTGATTGACCTCTTTCCATTTGGTCGATATGCACTGGAGACAGCTGCATGATTTTGAATCTGGTTATGATTAAATTAGTGCTTTTGTTTCAATGTTGGATACATTGAATCAATTTATATCTTAATGATGTTAAGGTATAGGGAGTTGTCCGGCTGATGCTTAAAACCAGAATCTGGATAGACCCCTTCGTGAAGGTCATCCTATTCCCTGAGTGGCATGAGACACAAGGCAAGTTTCAGTAATGGCAATTTGTGAGTTATCCCGGGCTTTGACGAGGGTTAACTTTCTATCATCAGGAAGATCAATATTTTTCTTGACTCGCCACAAGATTTTGTAAAATGGATTCTTTTTCAGAAAACATTAGTGGGAGTATGGTAGAACTGGAATTGATTCCAGAACCACGAACGATTACTAAAAATTTAATAGAACCTAAGAATTCAATTGGATTTGACATTCCATTAGCCACTCCGTAGATTTGGTGGGTAACCTCAGGCAACCGAGAGGTATTTTGGTCTTCTCAGAGACGGTTACAGGGAGGTTCTTGTTTATCCAAACTTGACACTACTGTTGTTCTAGAATATGAGACTCGGCAAGGGGATGAGTATAACGTCATTCTAAACTAGATTTAGAAGTGCACGTGTATATAACTCTGCCAGAGGGTTGTTGTAGTTAGTGTGAGCAGCGGAAGCATAATGGACAAGTAGCTTATGTCTATTTATAGACTAAAGCAAATATAGCAGATATAGATCATCTAGTTTTGATGTGACAGTCATATAGTTTGACTTCATCAGAACAACAACAGATGGATCTAGATTTGAGAAGGTAGTAGGGAGAGATATCCTGATATTTGGATGACATGCTCTAGATAGGAAGTGATATTCCTATGCTACGATCGGTTATACTGTGGTTGTCACAAGGAGTTTCTCCACATAGGATCTGGATAAAATATCAGGGATTCTGGTGACTAGATCTATGGTTTTAGATCTAGATTTGGGAAGTGCCCCAATTCGGGTGCTTGACACTATTCTAAAGTGTTTTAGAATGGACGACTCCTGGCGAGGTGGTGTACCCACAGGTGATGGAGTCACCCTCTTCAAAGAGATGTCTTCTAGACTGATGAGGAGAGGGATTTGCATGATTGGAATATCACTTGCTTAAGCAATTGAGTCAATCATGACATGTCAAGTACAACACCAGATATTGTTTTTGCACTGGCTGCAAGAAACATATCTTAATCTAATCCTGGAGAAACATTAGGAAGCAGTAATGAACATAAGTGAATGTTTTTGGTATATGGTAACGGCAGCCTCCTTCAGGAGGCGGTTATCATTTCAGGCTTCCAAGGTGACCTAGATGACAGAGTGGCTGTCAGAGTTATAGTTTTCTCTCTTCTGAGGGGCACTATGTTGGACAGGTGGTCCAAGCGGATACTGAGGCAGGCATGGCTCATGATACTGATTAAATTCAGTGGATGATACAGTCTAAAGAAGTTTGTTAGATTTGGAGTTCATTGATGAACTGGGTCCCATCAGATATCCAAACAAATTCTAAGACAAGGTATTGCTCATTCTGGTGCGATGTTGAGATGTAGAGAGATAAAGATAGAAACACTAGAGCGCGTCCACTCACTGAGGCTATTTCTCAAATGCAATAGTTTCACAAATGGGCTTTGTGAGACTGATTAGTAGAGAAGTTGGGTGTTCGGTATCACACGGGCTATAAGTATGCGACATCGCAATAATTAGCCGTAAGTGCAAGTGGGAGATTGTTGGCTATAGTGCCCTCAAGTCAATTATTGAATCGCAGGCACGCGATTGCGATGATTGAGGGAGGACCTATACCGGTAGAACAATCTTACTCAAGATGATAGTATGCTATCTGGTTTGTCTTTATCATCATGTAAAGCATTAGGTGGCACTATAGATCACTATTATATGTTGATAGAGGCCATAGGATTCTTGCTTTACTACCAGCATTATGATGGTGATCATATAAGTAGGAGCTGGGTGATCTATAAGCACATCCTTAAAATGTCCCTAGTCGAGGGAGTATCGAGACTGGGCATCGGTACTCCAGAGTAGACTATTGTATACTTATTAAGACCCCGACGAGGTGTGATGGCCGGTCTCACAAGCCTTTGGTGTATGTCCGTCACCTATGATAGTACACAGGTGCTTATTGGGTTATGAGAACACTGGACATGACTCACCGGGAACATGCTAGTTTGTATTATACCTATTGTCAGATTGCAGTTCCCAGGTGGCATGAGTACAGGTTAGCCTGTCTACCTAAGATTTTCATTTGTCTCGTGTGAGTTCCCACTGTGCTTTGATTACTACCCTACCACGGCTCAAAGGAGGCGTGCAAACATGTTTTAGTTGGGTACAGTCCCAAGCTACATGGAGGCAGTGAGCGGATCGTCGGGGATTCGTCTCTCCCGGTATTGGGGGTTGATGTCGCGGTGTGCACGGGTGACCATCACCAGAAATCCTCGGCCGAGGTGGACGAGAATTACTGATTTGGATCAGTAGTTTCTCATTGGGTGATGGGCTTCATACTGACACAAATTATCGCGTTACTTAGGGTCTGACATTATCCACCCCCTAGACTTAATATGAGATACTCCTAGACGAACAGACTAGACTGTATGGAGATTATCACGGATAGGCTCAGTAGGGGTTCGGATGAGTTTGCTCGTCGGCCTTCCTTTCGCTCAATACCTGGGTAGCCGTTACGTACAGCTAGTGCCGCTGACGTGCTTGTGGTTAAACTCACTGCCAGCGTATTGACGAGTCTTTAGTGTCCCACAGCGTTTTCCCTTGTTCTGGAGAAATTATGTGGTAGCCGTATTGGATACGTGCATGGTTCCGATCGATCGATTGTACTATATACCCAGACTTTCGATCGGACAATTGATAATACTAGCCGGCTCGGGTTTGAACCGGATTATTAAATCAAGTGTTGATTTAATAATTTACGTATATGTATTTCGATATATATATTCTACTATTATGTTCTTTGTGTTATTCTATTTCTTTGGGTATTCGTATTTCGGTACGAATGAAGGTATGTATATACAGTAGAATGTAATCCGTATTTTTTTACAGATAACATTCTAGAAGGTGGACACCTCATTTTTGGGATTTGACCGTTTATTTGAAAATGGTAAATGAGGTGGATATTAGTAAATGGGGAGTATGGTGAGAACCATGCTTGCATAGTGTGCACAAATGAATTTTTAATTCATTTGTGCATACTATTCAAGTATGTCTTGTTTTTAAAATTAAAAAGAATCGTTTTACAAAACCAAACATTGGATTTTCTCTCTCCAAGGATGGCTCATTATTTTTGAGCATGAGTTTTTCTTCATCTCCCTCACCATTAGCTTCACTCTCCATGAGCTTTCTTGAGTTGCCTCTACCTTCATCTTTCACCTCCTCTCAACCATCTCATGTGTTGAGAATCATGAGAGGAAGTGAGATGAGATAGCCAAACACTTTAGAACACTCACTATATTCTAGGCTTTCTAGATTAGCAACCTAGAAACCCTAGTTGCTTCACTTTCATCCTTGATGTGAAGTTAAAGCCATTACTACATACCTCGGGTGGATCGTCTTCGACGAAAGGAGAGCGGTAGCCAAGCTCAACCGGACATGCCTCAAGGAGCTAAGGAGGAAGATGGAAGACCGAAGGACTGGGCTCTTTTGGTATAATCTTTCTAACTTGTAGTTTAGCCCTTTTTAGTTGCTGGTATAGGTTTTTGGTTCGATCTTGTGCAGGTTTTGTTTGCGCCAAAGTTTTGAAATTTTTTGTTCCGCATTAGGCCACGGTTTGATGGCCGGGGCACCGGCAAAACCCAATAGATGTCGCACTTGTTGGGTTATACCAGCGCCCTGACCATATACCATAAACCTATAAGCTATCAAACTAAAGAGGAGTTAGAATGGTTATACCGAATGATCCGTGTCCTTCGGTCATTTACCATCTTCATAAGCTCCTTGATGCGTCATGGATCGAGTTGTCCTCCAGTCTCCCTCCATCGAAGATGATCAACGTGAGGATTTGTAGTTCGAGCTCCAACCTCAATACCAAGATAACTAGGGTACGTAGTTCGCTAAACTAGATAGCCTAGAGGATATAGAGAGTGATGATGGATTGATTTGTCTCAAAATACCCTAGGTTTCTCAACACATGAGACATTACGGATTGAGGAAGAAGAAAGAAGCTTGAAGAGATGACAGTGTAGCCATGAGCATTTCTTGAAGAATGGATAAGTGTTGTGAAGCATTGAAGCATAGCAATAACTCACACAACAAATGAATCAAGAATACACCAATAGTAAACCATGAGTCACCCCATGAGTAACCAAGAAAGCCATGCTACATTAAATGCAAAGAGAACCTCATATCCTCCACCTCATTTAACCATTTATTCTAAATGGTTAAAACACAAATGAGGCGTCTACTTCTAGAAGCACCCTTATAAAAATTACAAGAATAACCCTCACCATATATACATACCTGTAAGTCCATGTCGCACACCACGCAAGTTCGCGGGGAGGCGGAATACATCAAAAACGATTTTTTTCACATCAAATGATCATGTTTGGCTTTGCAACATAGAATTTATCCACTTTACGATCTTTATTAAACCTTAACTAGTTAAACTAAACCACATGAAGCCTTTATCTACTCGGATAGAGGGTTATACCTTCGTGTCAAGTACTTCGGGCTTCTAGTGGTTCTTTGCTCCTTGTATCGAGCTTCAACTTTGAACTCCTCTTCTTCGTCTCCTCCGAAGTTTCAAACGAACTCGGTTGCCGGTCTCCTTTAAGTCATAGAAGATCCACCCGAGGGCTAATGGTCAAGCTCCAACCTCAAGTGAGGTAACTTAGTGATCTAATTTGCTAAAGAAGACTACTAAGTAAATGAAGAGAAAATCTATGGATTAATTTGTCTCAAAGCTTAATGAATCACAACACATGTGAAGGGATGAGCTTGAGGGAGGAGGAGATGAAATGCTAGGAGAGAGAATGAGGAAGTGAGAATGAATAAAACATAATGGATAATGGTTGAGGGAATGGCTTAAGTGTCACAACAATAATTCAAGCATGGCTTATTAAACTCACAAAATAATGGCCCATACTTCAATAGTAACAACAAAAGAATAAACAAATACCAAGCCATGCTTTCAACCATTCCTCAAGCGTCTCTCCAAATTCCACCTCATTAATCCTTTTTCCAAAAAGGATAAAACCAATAATGAGGTGTCTCCTCCTAGAAGTTCATTCTTATGAAATTACAAGAATGCCCTCACCGTATATACATACCTGTATTTGTATTCCGGAAAATTACGAATACAATGAGACAAGTATAATCTAATAGTATAATACTAGGATCTGGTTTAAACCAAACCATACTAGAATTATTTGTCCGAACATCATCCATGTAGCCAGTACACGTATGTGATCAAAACCCTACTGTAAGACCATACAGCCTCTACATCATCTCGCCTGATCTAGGGAAACCCTCCATGTGGGACTCTAATGACTCGACAGTATGCCGACAATCGGTTTAACCACAAGTTTGTCAGCGACTCTAGCTATACGTAACGGCAACCCAGGTATTTCTCGAAAAGGAGGACGACGAGCGAACTCATCCGAACCCCTGCTGAGCCTGTCCGTGACAATCTCCGTGCTGTCCGGTCTGTTCGTCTGAAAGTATCGCATGTAAGGTCTAGGGGGATAGAAAACGTCAGCCCCTTAATAACCAGACAAGTCGTTTCGGTATGGCTCATGACCATCCGAGAATCTACTGGTCTGACCACCAGTAATTCTCAATCTGCAATGGCCAAAGACTTATGGTGTTGACCGACCGATCACTGCACGACATCGAATCCCTATACTGGGAGAGACGAATTCCCAACAGTCGTTCACCGCCTCCATGTGGCTCGGGACTGTACCCAACTAAAACCTATTTGCACAACTTCTTTGAGTCGTGGTAGTGTAGTAATCAAAGCACAGTGGGAATTCACACGAGACAAATGACGACCTCAGGTCGACAGACTATTTGCACTCATGTCACCAGAGAACTGCTATCCGATGCTGGGTATAATACCATCTAGTCAGTTATCGGCGAGTCCTGTCCGGTGTACTCACATCCAGTGAGCACATGTATACAATCTTAGGTGCACCTTACCAATGGCCGTGGGACTAATCCATCGCCCCTCGTCAGGGTCTAGATATGTATACACTAGTCAACTCTGGAGTAACGTTGAACAGTATCGATACTCCTATGACTAGGGATGTTTTTAAGGATGTGCCTATAGACTATCCAGCTCCCACTAGTATGATCGACATCACAACGCAGGTAGTCAGGAAAAGATCCTACATGCTTTATCAACATGTATACAAGATATGAAATACAAAGTAAAACACATCACATGTTAAGATAAAGAAAAACAAAATAGCATACTATCATATCAAGAAAGATTTTCTTGTACATATATATCCCCAGCATCTTGTACAATGGAGGCCTCTAGGGTATACATATCCAACAATCTCCTACTTGCACTAAGGCCTGTAATTGGCGCAAGGAGTACCCACTGTCTGCACTAGACCCAGTAGCTGGCGTACTGCATGCCCAACATCTCGAACAGTCTCTCGAACTGGACTTGAGGGATGGCCTTGGTGAATGGATCTACCGTGTTGTCTTTAGTGTCCACTCTCCGTACCTCGATTTCTTTGCGATCCACGATCTACCTAATCAGGTGATACCGCCTCAAGATATGTCTAGATTTCTGATGAGACAATGGTTCCTTTGCCAAAGCCATGTCTCCATTCTTATCAGAATACAAAGGTATTGGATTAGCAATGGATGGAATCACCTGAAATTCAGAAACGAAGTTCCTGATCCAGACAGCCTCTTTTGTGCATCGCTTGCAGCGATATACTCATCCTCCATCGTCGAGTCTTCTACGGTGTCATGTTTGGAACTCTTCCAACAGACCTCCCTTCCGTTGAGGGTAAACACATAACCCGAGACAGATTTAGAGTCATCCTTGTCACTTTGGAAGCCAGAGTCGGTAAAACCCTCAATCTGGAGGTCCCCATTACCGTATACCAGGAACATCTCTTTAGTCTTTCTTAGGTACTAAAGCACGTTCTTAACTGCTATCCAATATTTCTCACCTGTGTCAGACTGATACCTGCTTACCATGCTAAGTGCGTAAGTTACATCTGATTTAGTTTATAACATCGCATACATTATTGACCCTACCGCCGAAGCGTAGGGTACTATGCTCATGCGAGCCCTCTCCTCGTCAGTTTTGGGAGACATTTCTTTAGAGAGGGTGATTCCGTGACAAGCGGGCAAGTTTTCACGCTTAGAATCTTCCATACTAAATCTCTTTAGTACGGTGTCAATGTACCCCTACGGTGTAAGTCCCAACATTCTTTTAGATCTGTTATGATAGATCTTAACCCCAAATGTACGAGGCATCACCCAGGTCTTTCATAGAAAATTTCTGTGACAAGATCCGCTTGGCCGATTGTAGCATAGGAACGTCATTTTCTATTAGGAGAATGTCATCAATGTATAAAATGAGGAATACCACAGTTCTCCCTGCAATCTTCTGATAAATACATTGTAACGCCTTGAAAAGTCATTTTGGTGTTTTCCTGAAAATCGGTGAAAATTCGGTATTTTTCCGAAAACCGTCCTTTTTGTTATTTTGCAGTTTAGGACTAATTATACCTAAAATGAATAGGTAATTGCTTGTTTTTAGTAGCAAATGAGTTAATTATGAAATTCTGGTCGTTTAAAAATTTTCCATAATTTTTCAATTTTTTAATATTATTTTAAGCCGGTAAGAAAATACATTAAATTAGCGATAAATACAAATTTAATTGGGCTAAATTTAGGCTCTAAATTAATGTTAATTAAAATCTAGTTGTAACATAAATTTTTAGTATTTTATTTTGATTTTTAACTAATTTTTATTATAGAAAACGAAATTTATTGAATTTAAGCTTAAACTTGCAATTTTTGACTTGTAGGGCGTCTTTTTGCATAAAATTTCTTTTGTAAAACCCCTCCCTGTCTCCCCTCAGCCCTAGGCCGGCCCATTTCCAGCAACCCAAGAAAAAAAAAATGGTTGCCTCTTTGACTTCATTTTTGTGTCGAAAAGAGGTTTTTTTTTAGGATTTAGGATTTTTTTATTAGGTATGGTCTTTTGGTGGGTAGGTAGGAGTTGACCAAGACTTTCCCAGACACCCCACACCCTCCCCTCTCCCTCTTCTGGCAGAAAATTGCTGCAACAGCCCCCTTCATCTTTGTTCTTTCCTTTTTCTTCAAAAATTCATTAAGTTTGCTCCAAATTTCAAGCAAAAACTCACAAATTAAAGCCCATTCTTCATCCCTTTTTCCTTCACCTCCCTTGCTTGGATCATGATGCTAGGAGGCCATCAATTGAAGCAACTTTTTTCTTGCTAGATCCATAGATTTGAGGTATAATTTCTACTCTTTTAAGTTAATATGGGTAGAATTCTTTAATCTAGTTGTTTAATGTTAATTTAGTGTTGTTTTCATTCTAGTATTGTTTAAAGTTAACGGTTGAGTTAGATAGGGTTTCTTGAAACCATTATTTAGTTAATTAAAGCTAATTAGCTATCTAGTTGTTTGCTAATCTAGGTTAATGAGGTTACTTTATTGGTGTGGGCTTCAAATTAGTGTTAATTTGGTATTGTCATGTTTAGTTTTGGATTGAAATTGCTAATTATGAAAATCAAGAAATGTTTTGTTTATGGAAATTAGGTTTTTAAGCATTGCTAATAGTTTAAAATTAATGTAGTGGCTATCTATGGTTAACTTGGGTGTTTGCGCGAGGTTGTGTGCACTTTATCGCAAATCCGCGAAGTTTGCACGATTTTGGATGTCTTTTGTGCTTACTAGTTTTTATTAAATTTTTGTGCTGAGGTATTTGCGATGTCTTGATGACATTTTTAGCGTATCCTATGACTTTTAGGATGAGTGAGTGCGGATTTTTGAGTGTTCGGGTTTCAGTTTTTCTGGGCGACCTAATCGACGATTCTAGTTAGTTTTGTGATTTTCGCGTGCGTTCCGCGCACCTTGTGCACGTTGTGCCTAGCTGTGAACGTAGATATTCTCGTTCGGGATTTGCGTTGTTTCTTGATATGTAACCTTATGTCTTGTATTGATGTAAATTCCAGATTCGGTCGCGGAGGCTTCGGATGCGACACGAAAAGGGAAAGCGGTGATCGGACGTCGCTAGCTGAGGATTTCTGTGAGTAGATGTAACATCTACGGGGGACTATCGTTGGATGGCGCAAGTCGCCCGATAGTTTTAGTAGCTTAAAAAGATTCTTAGTAATGTTAGTAATTAGGGGTATAATACTTGTATGATTACTTGGTACATTCATGCCTTATATCGACATACATATGCGAACCCATTCTATAGGACACCTGCACCATTGCTAGGGTTTTTATATGCACCACGAGCACTATTCATGCTTACACCCACGCCCTGGTAATTGCCATGCCACCACACTAGATAACTTATAAATTGAAACCTTTTACTATAATTGATACTTAAACTTGTGCTATTGCCTTTAATTCTTTAAAATGAAATCGTAGGATTGCTATTCATGTGCATGTACCTCATCATATTATTTGTTCATGCCTAGTCTATTAATCACACATCGCAACATGATTATTGATACCATATGCATTCATTATCATTGACATATGCACTTATGAGGATTTCTTGAGATTCTATGATATTTCTGGATTTCGGGGGAAAGCCGCAAAATTTCTAAACTTATTATATTTTTAAAATACGTAAATTGCGGTTTTCTAGTGATGTAAGTGTCGTCCACCATGAGTTTGCTGTGGTTTTCGAGACCCGTTTCGAGGAGTTGGATGAACCGTCTCGGGTACATGGTGGACCCGGTATGGTACCCCGGGGCAAGATGAATGTGGTGTTGACGTTGAGCCTGGCAGGGGACGGATTACCTACCGGTGACTGTTTGGCACGGCGGATATCCAGAGGATACCGACCGTGGCCGCGAGATGATGAGATTTTGATATTGAGCTGGGTCAGCCGGATGGCTGAGGCCAGACATACTATGACATGGATATATGAGATTTGTGATAGTTTTGATGTGTCGTTGCTGGACACAGGTTCTTGATGATTCTTTTGGTATTGTGCTGGTATTTCAAAAGAGATTCTTAAAGGGAAAAAGATGATTTCTTATACTTACATATGCGGATCACTAGTATATTTATATTGCATGCATACTTGCTAGTATAGTCGTATGGCATACATACCTGCTGTTATATCCTGCCATACCTATATTATAGATGCTAGGATGCTTGTGTGCATACTTGCGATAGCTTGTGTAGATGTTATTTATTACTCACGAGTTGGCAACTCACCCCCGTTGTGCCACAGCCTTTCGCAGGTCCGCTCCGTCAGTACAGTAGCGGCGGGCTCACTTGTTTCTTTTGCCTCCTTTGCCTGGGCTCGAGGTTTTGCTCTTAGGTGGGTTATATTATTATTTTTGTACCACCTTGTATATTCTTTGTATCTAGTGCACTCCATTTACTGTATCTACCCATATTGTTGTATTTTGACCTAGAGATGAGACTGTGAGATTTGTGGACTTTTTATGTTGTATTTTGGGGTCGAGCTCACTTGAGTCGACATGCTGCTTTTCTCATGCTTCCTTATTATTATTTCGCATGTTGTTGCTTTATATTGTGTGGGATTGTGACCGCCTTGTGGCGAAGAGCTAGCTCCCGCTTGGGGATGCCTTATTTGTTGGATTCATATATATTCTTGTTGTACCCATTTTGGGGGCCAATATTTACAAAGGAGACTCTGCCGAAATTTTCGGAAAAATTTGTATTGTTCTTAAAAAGGGTTTTACATGACTTATTGATAAACTCGCTTTCCACTGATTGGGTTTTCATAACTCTTTTGCTTATTTGGTTTTGGTTTCTGGGCTTTGGCTTACTTATTTTACGGATGTCTTGAGACTTTTCGTAACTTAAGTGCCAGTCACGTTCCGTACCCTGCGGGTCGTGACATACATAGTTCATCTATAAAATGAGAAAGTCAAATTCACTGACCATCTCATTAAAGCAGATGTTCCAACTCCGCGATGCCAGCTTTAATCCATAAATGGATTTAAGCATTTTTTACACCTTCCCATTGCTCCCATTGTCTACGAATCCCTCTGGTTGATCCATGAAAACACACTTTTCTAAACATCCATTTAGAAAGGCGGTTTTATCATCCATCTGCCAGATCTCATAGTCATGGAAGGAAGCAATGGCAAGTAGGATCCGAATGGATTTACGCATAGCTACTGGTTAAAAAGTTTCGTCATAGTCCAATCCTGGTCTTTGACGAAAACCTTTAGCAACAAGTCTAGCTTTGTAGGTTTCTACCTGACCATCTACACCAATCTTCCTTTTGAAGATCCATTAGCATCCTACTTATTTTACCACAGAAGGAGCAAAATCCAAACTCCAGACTTTGTTTATGTACATGGATTCCATCTCGGATCGCATAGCATCCAGCCACTTCACTGAGTCTTTACTCGTGATGGCTTGCTAAAAACTAGTCGGCTCATCATTGTTGATGATGCAATCCTCTCGATCCCCATCTATGAGAAAACCGTAGTATCTCTCGGGCGGATGAGACTACCTATTAGATCTACGTAGTGGCATGGGTACGTCCTGTTCCATTGAAATCTCAGGTTCTACTAAGTTTTCAGTAATAGTTTGTGGTTCTAGAATTTCTTCCAGCTCTATCACGCTCCAACTTACTCTTTTTCGAGAAATTGAGTTTCTATGATGTGGGCATGATGAGAAACAAAGATCCTTTTTTCCTCAGCGTGATAGAAATAATACCCCTTAGAACTCTTCGGGTATCCAACAAACTTGCACAGTACTGAACGTGCCTCGAGTTTGTCCGGATAAACCTTTTTGACAAAGGCAGGACAACTCCATATCTTTAAATACTTAAGACAAGGTTTCTTCCCACTCCACATTGTTAGCTATAGTGCCCTCAAGGAAATTGTCATAGTCGCATGTTGGTGATTATGATAATTGAGGGAGGACGTATACCGGTAGAACAGACTTACTCGAGATGATATTATGCTATATGGTTTCTCTTTATCATCATGTATGGCATTAGGTGGCATTGCATATAACAATTACATATTGATGGAGCCCATAGGATTCTTTCCTGACTACCAGCATTATGATGGCGATCATATATGTGGGAGCTGGGTAGTCTATAAGCACATCCTTAAATGTCCCTGGTAGTGGGAGTTTCAAGACTGGGCATCGATTCTCCGGAGTAAACTAGTGTATACTGATCGAGACCTTGACGAGGGGCGGTGGCCAGGTCTCACAAGCTATTGGTGTTAGTTTGTTCACCTAAGATAGTGTACAGGTGCTCATTGGGTTATGAGTATACTGGACGGACTCACCGGGAACATGCTAGTTGGTATTATACTTATTGTCAAATTGTAGTTCCCTAGTGACATGTTTACAGGTTAGTCTGTCGATCTGAGATCATCATTTGTCTCGTGTGAGTTACCACTGTGCTTTGATTACTACCCTACCACAGATCAAAGGAGTCGTGCAAACAACTTTTAGTTGGGTACAGTCCTGAGCCACATGGAGGCAGTGAGTGGATCGTCGTGGATTCGTCTCTCCCGGTATTGGGGGTTGATGTCGCGCAGTGCACGGATGGCCATAACCAGATATCCTTGGCCAAGAAAATCATGAATTACTAATCTAGGATTAGTAGTTTCTCAGCTGGTGATGGGTTTCATGCCGACACTAAATGTCGCGTTATTAGTGGTCTGACTTTATCCACCCCCTAGACTCGATATGCGATACTCTTAGACGAACAGACCGGACTGTACGGAGATTGTCACTGTTAGGCTCAGTAGGGGTATGGATGAGTTTGCTCATCGGCCTTCCTTTCTCTCAATACCTGGGTAGCCGTTACGTACAACTAGTGCCGCTGACGCGCTTGTGGTTAAACTCACTGCCAGCGTATTGACGAGTCTTCAGAGTCCTACACAGAGGGTTTTCACGGTTCATGCGATATAGTGTAGATGGCGTATGTTGGTGCATACAGGTGTCCGATTAAATATATGTATAGGCTGCACAGACTTTAATCGGACGGTTGATAATACTAGCGGCTTAGGATTAAGCCGGATTATTAAATCAGGTTTTGATTTAATAATTTATATATGTATATATATATATATATATATATATGTATTCTAGTATTATTGTTTATTATTCATTTTCTCTCTTGGCTATTCGTATATTTGTACGAATATGCGTATATGTATTTCGATATGTGTACCGGGTTGCATTCCGTATTTATACGGAATAGCTTCTACAAGATGGCCACCTCATTATTTGATTTTCATTTTAGAAAATAAATTTAGGAAATGGGGTGGAGGGTGAGTTGGCATGAGCATGGGCTTGGCATGCAAAGAGGTATAGCACAAATTTTTTTATTAGTAAAATGTGAGGAGATATTTTTGGGTGCATGAGAGAGAGAGAGGAAGCCACTTTCTTTTGGTGAGGCTATGCTCTTGATTTTCTTGACTTGCTCTCATCACTTGATCACTCACTCTCTCTTTGGAAAACACTTATCCATTTTCTTGAGTTGCTCATGCTACATGTTTCCTCACCTCCTATATATCTTCTTGAGTTGCTCTTGGAGAATTTTGATGAGAGAAAAATTATAGTGAGACATTCCTACACCTCCACTCTCCATTGCTAGCAACTTTGGAGTGTCGGTTGCCTTGCTAGGCAAGGCTGAAGCTTGCGTCGTTTCCCTCGGATGGGTCATTGTAGATGGAGGAAGACCAGCAACCAAATTCAATCCGCGACCACTAGGAGCTTGGGATGATGGTTGAAGACCCGAAGGACTTGGTTCATTCGGTATAACCATCTAACTCATCTTTATATATTACTAGTATAGGGTTTAGGGAAGATCTGGGCATCGGGTTGTAGTAGCGCCAGTTTTGAAAATTTTTGTTCTGCATTTGGTCACTGTGTGATTGCCGGGGCGCTGCCGTAACTCAACATGGTATCAGAGACCACCCGTAAACCCATTACTAGCATTTTAGACAATGTTAAAGTATCGAAACTGAAACAACTCTGAAACAGTACCCGTGTTATTCTAGTTTCTTTCAATTTTTTAGAGTCTTCAAATTTTTTTAAGCAATTGCAGAAAGCTATTTGTGAGACATATAGAACACCCTACAAAAACGAGACCCTTTCACCGGATCTGACCCGGCGAGACTTGAGGTAGGGCCGGCCCCACCGGGTTTTTATGTGGATTGGGATTTGAGTTTTGTAGGGTTATCTAGTCTCTAGAATATTGGTTCAATGGTATTGTTTGTTTTGCCCAGTTTGGATATTGGATTATCATTTGGTTTGGGGGCAATTCGGGGTATTTCAGAGTCGATATTTTAACACAGTTTAAACGTTTACAGTACATGCATTACTATCTGCGACTGTGAATGTCATTAGAGCAGTACAACCCGTCTAATTTCTATATGTCCTTTTAGACGAGTATGCGAACGTGACATTCACGTTGATGTTCTGTGTTGTGCTGTGTTGTGGCTGGATCGTCGTGGTGGATAGCTTGGGTGCAATGATAGTACAGTTTATATTCATTTGTACATTTGATAATGCGGGGCGAGTGTCCGACATGTGGAATGGCATCACTGCTATTTTGTATATTATTTGTTTGGGGCACGACCGGGTTGAGGTCGATGTCACCCTTGTACATATTTTTTTTCTTCTGTACTTGGATCACCCCGCGGTGGAGTGCACGAATAGCCGGGTTCTAGAAGGCAATAGGTCCGCATCTTATGGCTTTGAGATGGAGATGACCTTATGTTAGTTATGTATTTGCCCTAAATGCCATTATTGTACATATGATGTATATTATAGTGGATGCTTGGATATATATAGAGAGGACTTTCTTTCTCTACATGATAGTATGCTATCTGGTTGCTCTTTGTCTTAACATGTAGACTTGAAATGTGATACTGTTTTGCTCTCACATGTTGATAAAGCCCTTAGGATGAGTACTTGACTACTAGGACTATGATGGGGATCATACTAGTGGGGCCAGGGTAGTCCACAAATACATCCTTTAATTATTCCTAGTCGAGCGTGTATCGAGATAGGGCATCGATATTCCAGAGTAGACTAGCGTATACGCTTCTTGACCCATATGATGGGCGATGGATGATCCCACATCCATTGGTGTTTGACATCAAAGATGGTATACGGGTGCTCAGTGGAGACTGGGTACACTGAACGAACTCTACGAGAACTCCTAGTTGGTATTGTGCCTATCGTCAGATAGCAGTTCTCTGGTGACACTGGTACAGGTTAGTCTGTAGACCCGAGATCTTCATAGAGTCTTGTGTGATTCCCACTGTGCTTTGATTTCCACTTTACCACGTTCAAGAGAACAGGAAAAATGGTGGCTTTTGGGTACAGTCCCGAATCACATGGAGGAAATGAGCGATAGGAGGGGTTTCGTCTCTCCCGGTATCGGGGGTTGATGTTGCGCTGTGCTCGATTGGCTATAACAGGAAGTCCCTGGCCAGGGCTGATATGGAGAACTACTGGTAAGTGTTATCAGTAGTTTCTTGACCCGTTATGAGCCTCACATCGGCACGAATTATCGGTTACTGGGGTCTGACGTTTACCACCCCTAGACTGGATATGCGACATATCAGACGAAGAGACCGGATTGTATGGTAGTGTTACTGGCTGGCTTTACAGGAGTATGAGCAGGCTTACTTGTAGATCTACTGATCGCTCAATACTCGGGTAGCTGTTACGTTCTGCTAGTACCGCTGACGGCTTGTGGGTGCTTGATTGGATCATCACCTACTGCCGGCGTATTGATGAGTCTTTAGATTCCAAAACTGAGGTTTACTAGCTCAGGCAAAACGAAGTAGGAGCACATAGTTCCCAACGAACCTCAGTCTTTAGAGTATTTAGAGTCCTAGACTAAGGAATTTTTTGAAAAAGAAATTAGTGGCAAGGAGGTAGAACTAGAAGAGGTTCCAGCTATATAAACTACGACAGAAGATTTGGTTGAGCCAGAGGATTCGATAGTTCCCAACGAACCTCAGCTTCTCCGCCGATCTAGTAGGGTTCCTCATCAACTTGAGAGATACTATGGTTTTCTCATTGATGGTGGGAGCGAGGATTGCATCATGGAAGATGATGACCCAACTAGCTTTGAGCAGGACATCACGAGTGGGACTCTGTAAAATGGCTGGATGCAATGCGATCTGAGATGGAATCTATGTACACCAACAAAGTATGGAATTTGGAAGTTGCTCCTGAAGGGGTTAAACCCATTCGAAGCAAATGGATTTTTAAGAAGAAACTTGGTGTAGATGGAAAAGTTGAGACTTTTAAAGCTAAACTTGTTGCAAAAGGTTTTCGTTAATGACCAGGTGTGGATTATGATGAAACCTTTTCTCCAGTGTCCATGCTTAAGTCCATCCGGATCCTACATTCCATTGCTGCATACCATGACTACGAAATATGGCAAATGGATGTTAAGACCGCCTTTCTAAATGGTGATTTAGAAGAGAGCGTGTACATGACTCAGCCAGAAGGCTTCGTGGACAGTGGGAGCAGCGGGAAGGTGTACAAGCTGCTTAAATCCATCTACGGGTTGAAGCAGGCATCGTGGAGTTGGAACATCTATTTTGATGTAGTAGTCAAAAAGTTTGACTTCGTCAAAAACGTAGATGAACCTTGTATATACAAGAAGGTGGTAGAGAGTATGGTCGTATTGTACGTGGATAACATACTCTTGATAGGAAATGATATTCCTATGCTGCACTCTGTCAAGCTCTTCTTATCACAAAGATTCCCATTGGAAGATCTAGGTGATGCCTCCTACATCTTGGGGATTAAGATCTATAGAGATAAATCTAAACTGATACTGGGATTATCCCAATCCAGGTACATTGACACCATACTAAAGAGCTTTAGTATGGAAGATTCCTAGCATGGGAATTTACCCACGATCTCAGTACTCACTCTCTCCAAAGATATGTCTCCCAAGACTGATTTGGAGAGAGCTCGCATGCAATGGATACCTTATGTTTCGGCAGTAGGATCTATCATGTACGCGATGCTATGTACCTGACCCGATGTAGCATACTCACTAAGTATAGTCAGTAGGTATCAAGCAGATCCTGGAGAGAATCACTGGACAGCTGTGAAGAACATTCTCAAGTACTTGAGAAGGACTAAAGAGATGTTCTTGGTGTATGGTAACGGAGAACTCCAAGGGAGTCCTTTACCGATTCGAGCTTCAAAAGTGATAAGGACGACTCTAAGTCGGTCTCGGGATTTGTCTTTACCCTCAATAGAGGGGCAGTTTGTTGGAAGAGTTCCAAACAGGAAACTGTGGCAGACTCGACGATGGAGGGTGAATACATCGCCGCCAACAATGTGCCAAAGAGGCTGTCTGGATGAATAAGTTCATAAATAAACTTGGAGTGGTTCTGTCCATCGAGCATCCAATACCTTTGTATTGCGATAACAATGGAGCAGTGGCTTTAGCCAAGGAACCCAGGTCCCATCAGCGATCCAGGCATATTCTGAGGCGGTATCACCTGATCCGGGAGATAGTTAGTCACCGGGAGATCGAAGTCAGGAGAGTTGACACGACGAACAACACGGCGGATCCACTTACAAAGGCCATATGTTCATACCATAAAATTGCATTATTTTATTCCCCATTCTTATTCGTTTTATAAATAAACAGGTGCTTTTGACGCATGTCTGCTACATATTACAGGTTACAGGTTCTTGGATCTAAAACAGTGGAAACAATGAAAAGAGATTGCAAAAGTGAGACTACGAATGATAAATGGTGAAATATTGATTGCGCCTACATTTAGAGGAACAATGAACAACAGTTCACCGAGTATAAAGGCAGCTACACGAAGAAACAGTAAAAGTCCACTACAATGTTCACTGGAAAGATCTGGAAGAAAACGAGAAAACAATCTGAGAAAGGACCTGTATAAACAGGAAGTACAAGACACCAGAAGCCAGCCCAAGAAAATACATGAGCCAACTCCATCGTTTGGCCGCGGAACCGCGGCCAAACCAGGCCTCGGGCCGCGGTAGGCTTGCACAATCAGGAGTTACAAAATTTTACCAAGTTTCTTGGCGGCTTTGACTGGTCAACCTAGGGTATTTTGGTAAATGTAGACGTACGAATCAATTGTAACCTAGGGTTTCCTATCCTCTATAAATAGGAACTCTAAATCATTGTATTAGCAATGCCTCCCTATGCCTCTTTCTATGAATAAAATTTAGAATTCTTTTGGAGAGCATCGATACCTCTTTTCATATCATGAATTCAGATCTGACAACCCTGTGTTGATGTTTGGAGAGAGCCATCTGTAAGTAATTAGGTAATTTCAATTCTTGCCCTAGGTAATTTTTCATTCTCTGTCTTAGATAAATGTTTTTAAGTTCCCTAATGAACGAGTAGTCTCCTCGCTTGTTAGGGTTAGCTTTGGGGAAGGCTTTTGAGAAATGAGATCTCCCATCCCTTTCTTGCCCATCATACTTTTTAATAGGACTCCATGCATACATGCACATATCGCTCCCTATGGCACCCTATCCCACGAGGTAGCTGTGAACCGTAGTATAAAGGCCCGGTTGCGTGTGTTTTCCATGGAGGTTAAGGTAAGGATCGATAAAGGAAGGACAAGAACCTAGAGGAAGGAACACCTTCCCGAATGGATCTAATCCATTTTATTGATAATTACCATAACTCCTCATAGATCTTCATTTGGGTGTAGAAAGCTGTAACGTTTTGAAAATCGTTTCGGTGAAATTTCGAAAAAACGGTAAAATAAGGGGGTTTTCTGTAAAAAGTCAAAATGCAAATATCTTTATTATAAAATTAAATATACATATTCTAGCTATGTAATTGCTAGTATTTGGTGTTTATTGAGCCACTGGTGAAATTTCAAATTTTCTGAAAAAAATTATTTTATTATTATTATTTTAAGCCGTCACTAATACATTGAATTAGGGAAAATTACAAATTGGAATGAGTTGAAACAAATTTTGTGCATCATAAAACATTAAATAAAATTTTATCATGTGGTTTTTGAAATTAAATCGTTTGCCAAAACGGTTTAGAAAATATCGAAGAAAAAGGCTTTTTCCGCTGAATTTAGTGTTAAAGGGAATCGGGGTAGTACATTTATCTTTTTCCCTAACCCACACACCCACACCTCACCCTCTCTCCCTCTCCCCATGTGGCCGGCCCCACCATGACAGCCCCCCCCCTCTCTCTCTCTCCAATCACAAAGAAAAGAAAAGAAAAGAAAAGAAAGGAAAATGATAGAAATTGTGGACTTTGACTTTTTCCACTTTCTCCACCTCACTCTCTCTCCTCCCTCACCCATTCCCCACCCCCATGCTGGCCGAAACCTGCTCATTTCAGCAGCCCTCCCCTCTCATTCCTCCTCTCATCTCTTCTCAAAAAAAAAATTCACAAAAATTTCATGAAAAATCAACAAAAACTCAAAACCGAAATCCAACTCCTGCCCATTATTTATTTGCCTATCTAGCATGGATTTTGGGAGCAAGAGTGCAATTTGGGAGGCTATGTGTGCTTGTGGGATCTTCAAATTGATTGGGTATAAATTCTAACCCTTTGTTTAATTGTTGTTAAATACTTTAAATCAAACATAATTAGTTAATGTTATGGGTTTAATTGAATAATTGGAAAATCTAGTAAGGGTTTGTGATTTGCAATTAGGGTTCTTATCATGTAATCATGGTTGCAAAGTGTAGATTATCATCTTAAGGAAATGAAAACTTAATCTTTTTGATAATATGTAAATTGTTAGATGTAAAATGTCCAAATTAAGCTTGTTTTTTTTTATCTAAACTAGGTTTTTAGAAATTATTGAAAATGTGAAATTTAAAATCTAGTTAGGATTTTTATAAATTGATTATGATTTTAACATGGAGATTAACATGTTAATAGAATGCTAAAACTAATCTAGTTGTTAGTTTGCAATTTGTTAATTTAAATTTGTAATATTTATATATATTGCAAACTAGGTTTTTAAAATATATATATTTTGGTGAGATAAAATTTCAATTAGTTTTTCATGACATCATTAACATTATAATGAGTGGTTTAATATCTTAGGTTATGCAAAACTAAGCTCAATGGTTGAATTGTGAATTTTGCTTTAAAAGGTGTTAAAAAAATTTATATTTTTGCAAACTAGGATTTTGGAATTTATGGAAATTGATGAGAATAAATTTTAGGAATGGTTTATATGACTTTGTTATGATATTTGGTGAATATTGTGGCCGCTAGATTCGTTTAAACGTCAAGATGTTGTATTAAAGCGGTTAATTTTGCTTATTAGGTTTTCGGAAAAATAGCTTTAAAGCGAATTTGAAGTTTTGGTGATTTTAACCCTATTTTATATATATAATTAAGGTGTTGTGAAACCATGATTGATACGTTTGAGTTTTTCTCGATGGTTCGGCGTTTGTACGCCGACGTCGAGTGTTTTTGGGTTGATTTATGAAAGCAACCATAGGTTTTGACCTATATGGGATTCACGTGTCGTTTTGGGTCATGAGTCAGATTTTAATACGACACGTTGCATTATGATATGTACGTACCCCCATGTGGACTTCGAGATGGCAAGCAAGCGCATGGCGACGTTGGCACCGGCGAGCGAGGACCAGGTGAGTAGATTTATATCTACGGGGAGAAGTCGGGTGGATGGCGTATAGCACCCCCGCAGTCCGTGGTGGTGTATACGGATGCGTATACACACCAACAATTATTATATGTTATTTGAGATTAATAACGATGTTAGGATGGATATTGGTGTGTTGGATTACTTTAGTGTTGCGAACCCTAGGGTAGTGTTGCACTACACATACAAACATACATACACACATACATACTTGCATACATTCCTATTTATATGTACTCATGGGATTCTTTATAGTTATGTGTTCACATGGGTATGGGACTATGTGTTCACATACGGATATGAGGACGATACTTGGGATTGAGCTGAGTCGATGAGATTTGTTTTGTGGTTGTGATATCGGTTTGTACGAGACTGTCGATCAGTAGTCAGATCATGACTATATTGATGATATTAGTATTGTACTAGACATAGGTCAGTACCCTGGACTATGATCTTGGATAAAGAGGATACCGGATGAATAGTGTGATGAATATGATATTAACCCTTACCCAGATTTGGGGATGCCGTACGACGGATTTACGTACGAGCTATATTTTGATGATTGATCCGCACTCTTGACTTGGGATGTCTGATTATAGATATGGTATCGGATATGATATTATTGAGGCGGGATCACAGACTAATATATATACAGGTATGTATATGTATCGACTCAGATGTTAGGCGGTTTCCTTACCTGTAGTCCAGCTGGTTAGCTTAGCCCTTTAGTTTAGTCTAGTTGTTAGATTAGATTCGATTCTTATCTATTTCAAAAACTAACGAATCGTGGGTATTTTAAAAGACAGCCCAAGGGATCCTACGGATATTTCAAAAGACGCATCTTTTCATAAAAACACCGTAGCCCCTATTTTCAAAACCCCATGATTCGTGTTATTTCAAAAGGCACCATTTGTAGGACTTATATTAGATTAATGCAGATTAGTTATAGTTGCGTCTAGTATTCAGCTCCCGCTCATTATTGTGGTTCGCTTCGCATCGCATGCTTATATTATGTTTCATACTCCATTATTGATATCATGCTGTTAGGACACCAGCACCATTACCGATGATGCGTATGTACCACGTACACTTACTTGCCGGCTCACACACATTTTCATCGGTTATTGCCATGTCACGTACACCTTAGAAAATATTATTGCTTGACATAGCCTGTTAGCTAATAGTTTAGACATTGTAGTTGTTACCTGCTACTTCATGCATACTGTTATTCATTGTTATGCCGCATTCGTGGATTCTCATGCATATATTCACTATTTTACGTGTTATTGAGGTTTTGGATTCGGATTTCCATGAGATTTTCTGGATTTGGAGGAAAACCGCAAAAACATAAATAAACCTTTTCTCCCTTTTAAAATAAAAAGTGCGGTTTTTCCATGATGTATGAGTCGTCCACCATGAGTTTGCTGATGGATTTCGAGACCCGATTCGAGGAGTGGAGGAACCGTTTCGGGTACATGGTGGGCCCGGTGCGGTACCCCGGGGCAAGAGGAATGTGTTGTTGACGTTGAGCCCGGCAGGGGAGCACTACCGACCGGTCATATTACCCGACGCGTCGGATATCTGGAGGATACCGTCGTGGTCTTGAGATGGATGGTAGGGGCCGGTCTGGACTGACGGCGCCCTAGATATTGTGATTGAGACATTGAGATTTCGAGATTTTGAGGTACAGAAACTGTGATACAGAGATATTGAGATATTGGGATTACGTTTTGTGCCGATGCTAGGCACCGTTTTATGCCGATTTCATTATGATACCTCATTTTAAAAATACAAAGGAAATCTCACTAAACTATGAAAACAGTTCTTCATTTACATGCATTCTGGTCCGTGCATTCATATGATATATTGCTACCTGAGGCACTGACACGGGCACATGAGATCACACCCGGGTTAGATATTACCCTAGCCATTTTTATAGGCTACATGTTATACATATAATTGAGGATATATTATGATCATTGACCTAGGTTGCGTTATTTATGCGATTTCTTTCCGTAGATATTTTTCTATTCACGAGTTGGCAACTCACCCCCGTTGTGCCCCAGTTTCTTGCATGTTTTGCCGTACAGGTTTCTTTACGGCTTTGCTGGCACTGCTTCCCATTTCCGGGTGACTTGCTAGTAGGTGGGTTTACTTGTATCGTACCCCCATTATATATCTTGTATATTATTACTCTGTTGTATCTAGAAGTTCCATGAAACAAACATGTTTTTATTTGAGATAGAGACCAGTGATGTTTATTCTTTCGACCTTAAAGTCGGGCGTTATTTTTCGGTGGTTTTCTTGTTGTTTTGAGTTTCTATTTGAGTTTTGATCCTCGCCCTTGGCGTTGTATATTATATTGCTTGTGTGGTTGTGACCGTCGATTGACGAAGAGCTAGCTCCCGCTTGGGGATGCCTTTTGATTGATTTCGTATACTATTCATGTTGTATCCCGTTTGGGGGCCAGTATTTACAAAGGAGACTCTGCCGAAATTTTCAGGAAATATTTGATGTTTTTTAAAAAACGCATAATTCGGCTTATGCTATTAAAACTACTTGATTTAAATTGGTTTTCGTTCACTCTGCTGTTTTTCTTGGTTTGGATTTCTGGGTTTTCGGTTTACTTAGATTACGTACGCCTCGAGACGTCGTAGTTTAAGTGCCGGTCATGTTCTGTACTTTTCGGGTCATGACAAAGTTGGTATCAGAGCGTTAGGTTTTACCTTCGGGGCATAGGATGACCCTTGGTTGATGGAATAGGTGACTAAAGTAGAGTGACGTACCGTTGGTATGTTCCGCGGCATATTTACGACACGCCACTCCACTTAAGAAGCCTTAGGATGTACATTTCCTTGTTCAGTATTATGTTCCTTCCTGATCTAGCCTCATCGGTACCAGTTTGGTTTTGCTGCCACGATTACGGGCAGGGAGAGCTACAGCTAGAGTTGTGGTCATCACGAGCTCGTCACGAACGAGGATTGACCAGGGAGAAATTCCGGTGACACACGATTGCGGGGATGTGTCTTTTTACTGTGTTTCCGCGCTACGAGCGTTTGGCGGATCGCTTTATGAGGTTACTCGGATGTGCTGATCGACACTAGAGAATTGAGCCAATGATAGAGGCCAGCCAGATTTTGATGACCGTTGGTGTATTACTTACTCATGATGATTGAGGCACTGTTCAGTGTGCAGACGAGCGAGCCAGTTATTGCTGCGAATGACGAGATATTGCCCCAGATGCTGGAGTTAGTGCAGAATGCGTTGTACTAAGAGATGATAGAAGGTCGCTAGTCATTGAGGATGAATGACTAGGACATGTGGTTGTTCGCCTACCCGATGAGAGGTCATCAGATAGATTGATTCCAGCTAGAGAAGACTTCACACGGAGACGTTGGGAGTCGACAGAGACGATCGAATGTCAGAAACCTATTATTCCAAGTTTAAAGTAGTCGGAAAGACATGCAGGCAATTCTATGGTCCCTCTAGAAGAATGAAACCCTAACTCGACTTAATGACCGTGTGAAAGCCTTTGAACCTTCGGGTTTGCGGCAGTTCTACGGTGCTATTAGTGAGGCTTGGGTTTGCCCTTCTACGGATGGACCACCGATGCTGTGGTATGTACTCGATACTATTAAACTGTGCCCATGATGTTGAGCTCTTGGGGGATTATGAGGTTTTGACGACTCGATCGGATGGCTCGACTTAATTCGGATGCTAGGTGGTGAGATGCATTTCTTGGGAGACTCCAGGTACGAGGATAGCCGTTGGAGCTCAGTCCATGCAGCCGCGATGAGACGAGTCCGAAGCAGTCGACATTAGAGAAAAGTGAAGTAAGAGGTTCGTACCAGATCTAGATGAGATGACGTTCTACTCCACCGACATCAGAGATGCGATGCGTATGCCGAGGCATTGTACTTGGGTATACCTTCCAGAAGGAGTCGCGTTGAGTATGCAGCCGTTCCAGAACGAGAACAGATCTAGTAAGGGACGATGACTTCCGGGCAGTTCGGCAGAGACGAGATTTGGGAGAGATCTCGATAGGACCTTTCTGGAATAAATTACGAGAAGACTTGGACCCAGTAGTGGTCATGTTATGCACACCGGCAGGCCAGAGTTCAGGATCGTTGACGAGACAAGCTATGAGTGACCACGGCAGTTGGCCAGAGATTCTTGGAGGATGTGCTTGAGCGGGACTATTCCGCCATACTTGATTTTGGGTATTTTGGGCGATCTATTCGCATGATTGATTTTGATGATTGAGTTTCATGATATTTGTTTTCATGGACCATGATTGCACCTACTGAGTATTTACGATTTTGCACAGTTGTTGCACTTGACATCGTTTTCGTGCCTTGGTTGTTAGTTATATGTATGCCCTAGAGGCCATTACTGTACATTGGATGTATATTGTAGTGGATGCTGGGATATATATAGGGAGGACTTTCTTACTCGACATGATAGTATGCTATCTGGTTATTCTTTACCGTAACGTGTACTCAGATTGTCTCTCTATTACATGTTGGTAAAGCCCTTAGGATGTGTACTTGACTACGTGGACTATGATGCGGATCATACTAGTGGGGACATGGTAGTCCATAAGTACATCCTTCAAAGTCCCTGGTCGTGGGTGTATCGAGACGGGGCTTCGATATACCAGAGTAGACTAGCGTGTACCTTCACGACCCATACAGATGGGCGATGGATGATCCCATATCCATCGGTGTTTGACATCAGAGATGATATACGGGTGCTCAGTAGAGACTGGGTACACTGGACGGACTCGCCGAGAACTCCCAGATGGTATTATACCTTACGTCAGATGGCAGTTCTCTGGAGACACTGGTACAGAGTAGTCTGTTGACCCGAGATCGTCATAGAGTCTTGTGTGGTTCCCACTGTGCTTTGATTTCCATCTTACCACGTCCAAGAGGGCGTGCAAAATGGTGGTTTTTGGGTACAGTCCCGAGTCACATGGAGGCAATGAGCGATAGGAGGGGATTCGTCTCTCCCGGTATAGGGGGTTGATGTTGCGCTGTGTTCGATTGGCTATAACAGGAAATCCCTGGCCAGGGTTGCTGAGATTTACTGGTAAGTGTTACCAGTAGTTTCTCGAATTGTTATAGACCTCGTATCGACACGACTTATCGAGCTATTGGGGTCTGACGTTTACCACCCCTAGGCAAGATATGCGACATATCAGACGACGAGACCGGACTGTACGGTAGTGTTACTGGTTGGATTCACTGGAGTGTGAGCGGGCTTGCTCGTCGATCTTCTGATCGCTCAATACCCGGATGGCCGTTACGTTTAGCAGACCGCTTGCGGCTTGTGGGTGTTTGATATGATCATCATCTGCTGCCGGCGTATTGACGTGTCTTTAGAGCCCTACACAGAGGTTTCCTGGCTCAAGCGAAACGAAATAAGAGCGCATATGAGATATGTGCGGGACCGAGAATAATGCGTGTATGTAATACCGTATTCCATTCTCGCGATGAATGGATCGAATGGTTGTGATCAGTCGAAAATATTGTATATTTTAGCCGGCAATTTCCTTGACATTTGCAGACATTTAGAAGTGTTCGGCATTCATATTCTACATATTAGCAAATCTATCACAAAATATGAGATTGCATGTATTAGACTTTTAAACCGACACTTTAAAGGAAATTAACCGCATTTCATGGCATCGCATCTTTTCTGTATTTGCGCAACACTTGTCTTGAGTCTGTGCCGGAAATACGGAAGAAAATCAAAAGAAGCTGATCAAACAATAAGCCAATTCTATCATTTCAGATCTGGTAGCAGTGCAGGAGGAATTAAACAATTCTATATATAAAACAAAGCCCAAAACTCAGGCCCAAGACCACTGCAGAAGAATGAAAGTCCAAGGCTCCACTTCAGCTGCGGATCCACGGCAAGGAACAGGCTTGCGCCGCGGATCCGCCGCGCTATTGCCACGTCAGCAGATTAAAGTTTGCGCATAATCTCTCTCTATGGGCCCACTGTCTTTTCTGATACTCCAAACACCAGAATTCTCTCGAAGCTACTACAGATCAGCAAAGGAGATTAAGGAAGGCTAATCCTAAATTAAGCTCCTAATTAATCCTATTCTAGAAGCTCCTCCTAACTAATTACACCTAGAACCTTCTCCCCTAACTAACTTTTGGAGGGAAATTTGAATTTCCCCAACAAACTTTTGGAGGGAAAATTAGAATTTGAAATCCTAGATCTAGGGTTAGTTATCTATAAATAGGAGCCTAAATCTAAGGGTTGAGGTTGTTCATCATTAGTTCACCATTAGTTAAATAATTTTTCCCTCTTTCATCATCTTCTTCCACAAGTCTCGTGACAAGGCTTGTGCGAAACCCTAACCCTAATTCCACTCCAAATCCAAGATCTTGAGTACCAAATCAAGCGAGAAGCCTTCAACCTTTTAGGAGCCGAGCCGATCTTCAATCGGGCAAGTGATCCAAGCCGATCCGCGATCCACGGAGACGAGCGAAGCCAAGTCGACGATCAAGTTCTTCCTCTTGTAGTTCTTGAGTGATTGTAACGAAATTGTTGATATAAATAAAAGGTGAAATTCGTTAATCTTGCTTTCTTTTAATTCTTGCATCATGATTAGATCTCAATTTGTAATTGTTGTTCTTGTTGTGATGTTTGAGTAAAACTCCGCTCGTTAAGGAGTCGAGACGATTGTAGAATGATGATGTAACAAATTGTAATACTATTTTTAAGTCCTACGAGTTTTGTAAACCCTAGCAAGTTCAAGAATCGATGACCTAGTTTCGTAGCGATGCTTTCTTGATTGTGATCGCTCGAAATTAGGGATCTACGATCGTTTCTTGAATTTACTAGAGGCTAGAATGTGAATGATATCGACGAAAGAACAAGGGATAAGATGAAACCCTAGTTTCACAAGAAATCCCTAATTCTCATCGATGATCATCGATCTAGTATCAATTCATCGAAGGATAAGAATACGTAATTGTAAGATTACATCACATCTATAGATCCGATCGATTCCTACGAGCCTCATTTCGATTCTTGAGATTTGGTTTGGAAAAATCATCAAACGATCAATTCTTGATTCTATCTTTTAATGCTTTCTTAGATCTAGTTTTTTCTCATTCTTGAACATCAACTATAAATCTTGAATTGTTTTGTTTTCTTTTCATTAATGTTTCGACTCATCTAATTCAAAAGACGAACGATTACACTTTCCCTGTGGACGATCCGCACTCACATACTAACTACATCCGACACCGTAGTTGATTGCGGTCAAATAATTTTTGGTTGTGATTTCTTTACAATTCCATACTACACATCGAGAATTCTTTTCAATCAAATGGCGCCGTTGCCGGGGACTATTTGATTCGATTTATTACAATCACAGAAATTATTACAATCAAATGGCGCCGTTGCCGGGGATAGTGCGCTAATAGTTCGTATTTTTGAAATTTGAGTTGAACAATTTATTTCATCATAATTTTTAGATCTAAATTCACGCAAACACTAATACGTGTGTTGTAATTTGTTGCGAGAAAATCTGGAATCATTGGAGCTGGAGAAAATTTGTTCTGAATATTTCAGAGAGCTCAAGAAGTGAATAGAAGTTCACTGTAGAATTTTTGTGCACTGATCCAAATATTCCGCGGCGGAAGGGCGGCAAGAACCCCTTACCTGCGGCGGTTCCGCGGCTCCCTTGAGGCTTCACTGCACCAAACTTTCTCTGGTAACTCCTCACTTTCTTATCTCTTCCTCTGTCTGCTCCAACTAATATTTTGTGCATGTTTCTTTGCAAATAAATCGCATCGCCGCAAAGCTAAATAAATTTGTGCGTGTTTTTGATTCTTGTGGTTGTTGCATATTAATACGGAAATTTAAGGGGCACGACCAAATCCAAATTAGGTGGGGATTTCATTACCCTTCCTAGGCACCGAAAATCGCAAAACTTGCATCCTCATTTACCCTCATTAATTAAAAGAAATCTAGAGATGACTCTAAGGACCGTCGCGCTCAATTAGGACAAGAGAAGGCCGTGGGTAATTCATTGTTTATCCGAGTTTTCTTGTGGTGCCTAAGGCGAGTGTGTCTAAGGCTAGTGGTTATTAATTAGGCCCACTGTAGTGGTGGTTCCTTCCTACTTACCTGGCACTTATCCGGCCATAGGGAGACAAAGAGGCAGTGGAGGATTGATCCTGCGACTTGTTTTTTGGCAGTTAGGAGCAGTCTAGAGTTTGACCTAGGTGACCACTAGATTCTAGGGTTTGTGTGTTGCATTTTTTTTGTTGCATCATATTTTTTCGAAAATCCGTATCAATTTTCAAAACAAACACCGCATTCATTCTTTCCCCTAATTATAAATTCACGCTGCCACTTGTACTAACCCTTTTTAGTGCAAGATAGGCTGGACACGGGTGTCTAGTGCCCGTTAAGTCCGCGTTTCCCTCATCGACCCAAAGTTGATTTTTCTACATTTACCTTTCTTTTACCCACTCCCACATCGATGGATCCACCTCCATCGAACTTCTTTTCCACTACTCTGCTGCCGTCCGTTGGTGCGCAGATTCCACCTCGCATCTCTCTCCAAGAGAGATGTTATCCAACACGAGGCCCACTTTCCACCTGTCTTTCCACACCACCAGCCAACGGGGAAAATTTTCAAATAAAACCCCAATACATCAACCTTCTACCAAAATTTCACGGTCTCGAGTCTGAAGACGCATACGTGTTTATCACGAAATTTGAAAATGTATGCGCAATGATGGGTACTTCACAGTTGTCTGTGGATGCTTTACGTCTTCGTCTTCTCCCATTCACTTTGTGCGATTTAGCCGAGAAGTGGCTATATAACACTACCGCACATTCCATTTCAAATTGGGACGGATTCGTTAAAGCATTCCTTAAGAAATTCTACCCACATCGAAAGACAGCTCGAGTCCGCAGCGAAATTTATCAATTCACCCAGCTTCCAAATGAAACATTTTCAAAATGTCTTGACCGCTTCAAGGATCTGTTAGTCCAATGTCCACATCACGGCATCCCGAGATGGGAATTGTGCCGAATCATTTATGAGGGCATTACTCCTTACACAAGACAATCCCTTGAATCCATATGTCAAGGCAACTTTATGACCAAAGATGATTGGGAAGCCTGGAAATTTCTAGAAGATTTCGCTGAAAAATCTTTACAGTGGGAGGGTGTGAGTCAATCGTCCAGGGATGGCAATGATATTTCCATAGGAATTAGAGCCGAAATTTCAGCTTTACACAAGAAATTCGATGCTATGGAAAACAAATTTTTAGCCGCCGCCCTAAGTCAAATATCACTCTCCAAAACTGTATGTGGATGTTGTTCTGATCCGTCTCACTTGACGGAAGAATGTCCGTTTCAAGGTCCTGAGCATACCAATGCATCATTTCAAAGACCTAGAAACGATCCATCTTCCTCCACATATGATCAGGGTTGGAGGAATAACCCTAACTTTGCTTGGAACCAATCACAATTTCAAAACACGGTTCCAATCCAAAACAATTTCCAAGGGGTCCCTCCACCACAACAGCACCCACAACTTCTTTTGAGTCAGCACCCCTTCCAATCACAAAACTTTCAAAATCCGGCCAACACTTTTGCACCGTCTAGTCCTTTGCAATTGACCGGTACAGATAATACCTCTGCACTAGCACAAACCTTGGATACTTTCATGAAACAATCCATCCAAGGGACGGCAAGTTTGCAATCTTCCGTCGAGAATGTAATGAAGATCATTATCTCTCAAAATGAGAACATCAAATAGATGGAAGAACAAATTGCACAACTAAACGCCGAAATGAGTGCACGAGAGAAAGGGAAACTTCCAGCTCAACCTTTACTTAATTCTGGCTATTCACATGATGTGGATGCAATCACGTTGAGATCTGGAAGAGTGCTTGACCATCGCCTTGGGGAAGAGTTTGATGATACTAATAAATCATTCAATAACACCCCGGCTGAGACCTTTCCCCACACACACACTTCTAACCCCAGTTCTTCTACCCCACCATCTTCTTCCGAGCCTATTCTCCATTTCCCAAAAGGCTCTCCATTACAGCCCACCTCTTTTACTCCTCCACGGACGATCCCCACTTCTATTCCGGGATCGATTCCACACCCACTTCCTTCTCCTATGATGGACCCAACGCTTATTGCTAAAGCACCTTATCCTAATCGGTTAAGGGCTAATACACCGAGTCCACATATGGAGATGATTATGAACATTTTTAAGCAAGTAAACACCAACATCCCTCTCCTAGATTCCATCCAACAAGTTCCGTCTTATGCGAAAACTCTTAAGAACTTGTGCACTAGGAAGAGGAAGAATCCAGTGCCTAAGAAGATTTTCATAGAAAAGACAATAGACACGGCTTTCCCCCAACAATTACCAAGGAAACGTAAGGATCCTGGATATCCTACGATTTCCATCTCTATTGGGGAGAAACACATTAACCGTGCTCTACTAGATCTTGGGGCAAGTGTTAACCTGCTTCCTTACTCAGTCTATGAGCAATTAGGGATCGGAGAGTTGAAGCCAACCAATTGCACTCTCCAGATGGCTGACCGATCAATCACCAGACCTAGGGGTGAACTGGAGGATGTGTTAATAAAAATCGGAGAATTTATATTCCCGGTAGATTTTATTGTAATTGATACACAACCTGTAGCGAACCCACGGAATCAAATTCCGGTGATTTTAGGTCGCCCCTTTTTGGCCACTTCCAATGCTATAATCAACTGTCGTAACGGTTCTATGACCCTATCTTTCGGGAATAGGTCAATAGAGCTGAACATTTACAAGTTGGGAAGTGTACCCTCCGAACCTATTGCTCAGGCATGTTCTGTCGACTTAATGGATGTCGACAGCAGCGAATTTGATGATCCTCCTGATATCGATCTAGACTCTTTTCATATGTTATTGTTTGACCCAACTATGTATCATACATATACGGACTCTTCCACCGAGATGTCCGGGTTAACAATTAACATTGATTATGAACTGATTTTAGAGTCTGAAGATCACCCCGCACTTTGTGATGACATTATTCATCGGGGTATAGATGGAACTTTTGAGGAAATCTTCGCTGATGAACTCGCATTTTTAAATGACACGGGTGTTGAGACGAATCATCTCCCAATCAATGAAATTGAACCTCCACCCTTTCTTCTGACTTGTAAGAAGAATGCGAGTAATCCATCACAAACACTTCATCGTCTCTCCAAAATGAGACGCACACACATTCTCTTCCACCACTTAACCTTTCCCCACTTCTTCTTCCACCAACCCGAGCACTACATTGATAAAATTTTTGAATGGTTGGTGTTAACTTTCGGTCTTTGCAAAGCTTGGCATCGACCAATGATTTTTGACCCCCACTTGTGATTTTAAAAGATTAACATTGCATAAAACAAGTTTGGGGGTATAATCGGGCTCTTGAAAAGAAAAGTTTTACAAAATTTTGAGCCAAAAATAAGTTTCGGGAAGTTCTTCACTTATATATTTTGCCCCCACTAATAAATTCCTCCCAAGCTTACAGGTTTTTCGAGATTTAGCAGAAGGCAACAGTGAGGACACTGTTGAAAACAAGTTTAGGGGAGGTTTGTGCTTATTTTCGCATCATTTGCATATCACTTTGCATAAGCACAAAACTTTTTTGAAAAAACCATAAAAATTTAAAAATTTTCAAAATTATAAAAATAATTTTTGTACATAAATAAGATAATAAAAGTTTAGATAGTGAACAATTACATCCATGAGATTAGAAAAATTTAAGAAAACTAAGAAAATTAGAAGTTTTCTTATACGAACTAGTAATAAGTAGTTATGAGCCGTTGTCCCAAGGGTTAGTAAGATGAAAGACGTCACTAATCTGAGGATAAAAATAAGTCTGAAAAATAGTTTCTATTCTGGAAGCCAAACATTTTGAACGTTGCTACCCTGCTATTCGCACTTACACACATCTTGAAGCCTGGGATAGTAGAGAATACCTTGAAATGCTCTTGTCTTAAAGCCAAAAGTATGAGAAAAAAAATTTTGAAAATGGTGAGAAAAATGGATACTGGTTTTGTTATCACCGAGGGCAAGAAAAATATATAGCAAAAGGGTGTTTCTTCACCTAGTGCCCCAAGATCAACTTGTCTGGGAGTCACTGCTATGCCTAAGGTGGTGCAAGACGAGGAAAATACACCAAGCACGCAAGCACATTAGTAATCGGTCGGTTAGTACCTCAAGAAGTATTAACGGTCGCATGAAAGTGTGTAAGCAATCTCGTTTGTCAAGAAGTACTGAGGCTGATGGGCAAGGGTATGATAGCTTGAATTGAATTCTCCGGGTGTAGGGATGTCTTTACACACACGCAGGGTGATATGATCGATGTTTGGAATAAAGATAGGAATGAAGAATAAGACGATGTTTTATTGAGGGAGGACGTGATTTCTAACATCTTTTCATGACCATTAAGATAGGGCTCATGACAACCGAAAAGCTAGCTTAGTTGGAAACCCTAATTTTCAAGGCTTTTCTTTTACAATTCTTGTCTTTAAATGTAATATTCATGATCTTAATTTTATTTTTGGATTTTGTGGGTGCAATCCGCTGAAAACCCTCAGGAGACAACACTCCTCCTACTAGGGACACCTAGAGGTTTAAAGGCTTGTTGCACGTGCTCAGTGCAATCGTGTTGCCTACGAAAGTGTGCTAGTTAGTTTTTTTTTCTTTCTTTGTTTTCTCATTCTCTTTTTAATAAAACATTCTCTCGAGACGATCGAAATTAAGTTTGGGGGAATTTGATCAGTCGAAAATATTGTATATTTTAGCCGACAATTTCCTTGACATTTGCACACATTTAGAAGTGTTCGGCATTCATATTCTACATATTAGCAAATCTGTCACAAAATATGAGATTGCATGTATTAGACTTTTAAACCGACACTTTAAAGGAAATTAACCGCATTTCATGGCATCGCATCTTTTCTGTATTTGCGCAACACTTGTCTTGAGTCTGTGCAGGAAATACGGAAGAAAATCAAAAGAAGCTGATCAAACAATAAGCCAATTCTATCATTTCAGATCTGGTAGCAGTGCAGAAGGAATTAAACAATTCTGTATATAAAACAAAGCCCAAAACTCAGGCCCAAGACCACTGCAGAAGAATGAAAGTCCAAGGCTCCACTTCAGCCGCGGATCCGCGGCAAGGAACAGGCTTGCGCCGCGGATCCGCCGCGCTAGTGCCACGTCAGCAGATTAAAGTTTGCGCATAATCTCTCTCTATGGGCCCACAGTCTTTTCTGATACTCCAAACACCAGAATTCTCTCGAAGCTACTACAGATCAGCAAAGGAGATTAAGGAAGGCTAATCCTAAATTAAGCTCCTAATTAATCCTATTCTAGAAGCTCCTCCTAACTAATTACATCTAGAACCTTCTCCCCTAACTAACTTTTGGAGGGAAATTTGAATTTCCCCAACAAACTTTTGGAGGGAAAATTAGAATTTGAAATCCTAGATCTAGGGTTAGTTATCTATAAATAGGAGCCTAAATCTAAGGGTTGAGGTTGTTCATCATTAGTTCACCATTAGTTAAATAATTTTTCCCTCTTTCATCATCTTCTTCCACAAGTCTCGTGACAAGGCTTGTGCGAAACCCTAACCCTAATTCCACTCCAAATCCAAGATCTTGAGTACCAAATCAAGCGAGAAGCCTTCAACCTTTTAGGAGCCGAGCCGATCTTCAATCGGGCAAGTGATCCAAGCCGATCCGCGATCCACGGAGACGAGCGAAGCCAAGTCGACGATCAAGTTCTTCCTCTTGTAGTTCTTGAGTGATTGTAACGAAATTGTTGATATAAATAAAAGGTGAAATTCGTTAATCTTGCTTTCTTTTAATTCTTGCATCATTATTAGATCTCAATTTGTAATTGTTGTTCTTGTTGTGATGTTTGAGTAAAACTCCGCTCGTTAAGGAGTCGAGACGATTGTAGAATGATGATGTAACAAATTGTAATACTATTTTTAAGTCCTACGAGTTTTGTAAACCCTAGCAAGTTCAAGAATCGATGACCTAGTTTCGTAGCGATGCTTTCTTGATTGTGATCGCTCGAAATTAGGGATCTACGATCGTTTCTTGAATTTACTAGAGGCTAGAATGTGAATGATATCGACGAAAGAACAAGGGATAAGATGAAACCCTAGTTTCACAAGAAATCCCTAATTCTCATCGATGATCATCGATCTAGTATCAATTCATCGAAGGATAAGAATACGTAATTGTAAGATTACATCACATCTATAGATCCGATCGATTCCTACGAGCCTCATTTCGATTCTTGAGATTTGGTTTGGAAAAATCATCAAACGATCAATTCTTGATTCTATCTTTTAATGCTTTCTTAGATCTAGTTTTTTCTCATTCTTGAACATCAACTATAAATCTTGAATTGTTTTGTTTTCTTTTCATTAATGTTTCGACTCATCTAATTCAAAAGACGAACGATTACACTTTCCCTGTGGACGATCCGCACTCACATACTAACTACATCCGACATCGTAGTTGATTGCGGTCAAATAATTTTTGGTTGTGATTTCTTTACAATTCCATACTACACATCGAGAATTCTTTTCAATCAAATGGCGCCGTTGCCGGGGACTATTTGATTCGATTTATTACAATCACAGAAATTATTACAATCAGGTTGTATGCGATATAACCTAGTTATCGATTCAAGCGTTGATTCGATAAGCCGATACATTGTATACTAGTCGGTTGTGTGCGACATGACCGGATCATTGAATCAAGTGTTGATTTAATGATTTAATGTATAATTATATATTTGATATATTACTTTGCATTAACTAGTATTGGTTCACTTTAAATGGATTTTCTCACTTGAATTGTGCAAGTTGTATATGTGATATACTTTTGTGCACATGATTGTATCATGTTTGATGATGCATGTTAACTTGGTTAAGTGTAAAGATTAAACCATGGTTTACTTAATGATTAGGGTTTTGATTATCTTATTCATTTGTTTATTTATTCATTTATTTATTTTGTAAAGAAGAGAAAAGAATGGTTGCTAGTTTTGTAGATTAGTTGAAACTTCATGAATCTTTGACCTAGTCCACCATTCTTGTCTTTTGCTTAACCCTAACCATTATATCTAACCATGGTACATTTTCTACACTAAACTAAGGTTAGTATTATGATAAGTATTCATTTTCCTTTTCATTTTAATAACTTATCATAATTTTTTCTTTATCTTCTTCTTCTTCTTCTTCACAAGAAGAAAAAGCTTGACTATCAATGGTGATTGATGAATTAGAGTGAGAAATCCAATTCTAAAGTCTACCCACTTCCTATTTCTTCATCCTCTACCTCTTGCCAAGTAGTAGAGTGTGTTTCCTTCACAAGTTTCTTGACTTGGTGAAGTTGGAGCTTGATCTAGTGAAGCCTCGAAGTAGATCATCTTCGGCATCGTCGTCGATGACCTAGCCCGTCCATTCTCCGATGAAGCCGACGCTAGAGCCCGGGGTTCCACTTGGAAAGCGAGGAGACATCATTGCGGAGCTATGGAGGTGGAGGACCGGATCTACAAAGGTTGTATTTCCGTTTACTTATAGTTTAGTTGTAAACTAGTTCGCTTTTTCGCCTAAACATCTAGCCAACGATCTAGTCTAGGGTTTCTCGGCACCGTATTTTTTGAAATTGGCATGGTTGATGCCTTGTGAGACCTCTTGGGAGTGCCTAGGAACCCTACATTGGTTTCTCATGTTTATGATTTTATGGGTTTCATACAGTTGAGTTGATTTTGTGCATATGTACGCACACGATTTAGTTCTTGCACTCGGTATAGTTCACATATGCTTGCAGTGCAGTGATTTGCATTTTGTGCACTTAGATGCACTGGACTTCGATTTCGATTGTGATACTCGATATTGTTTTGTGCACTTTGTGCACCTGATTGGATTTTGCGTATATTCGGCACTTGATATTGGATTTCTTGATTTCGTGCACGATGGATGCACCTGATTTGGATTTTCGCGCATGTTGGGCGCATGTTTTGAAGTGTGATTTTGATGCACGACAGATGCACTAAATCGAGATTTTTCGTGCATGTCAGATGCACCTGATTTTTCTGTCAGGCACACATGTTGCCTACGACAGATGTTTCGTGCACACCCGATGCACTTAGATGTTGTTTCTGTGCATATGTATGGCATATATTTGGATTTTGATTTCCGTGCGCACCAGACGCACGTAGTATTCATATGCGTATTTTGGGATTGATTTTTCTTATAGAGCAGTACGTTTTTATGATATTCGCTATGTGTTCTCGTACTGAGCAGGACTAGTCAGAGGACAGTACCTGAATTTATTTTGCATGCATTGATAGTTATTGAAGGGAATTCCAAAAAGCGAGCTATAGCCTCAGCAATTACCTACGTGTCTGATATGACACGAAATGTTTAAAACAAGGAGACCCTTCTAAATTGTTTCCAAAACGGTGGAACGTACATTTCAAACAAAGGTATATATGTATATATTTATTTTCTTGTGATAAACGTCCGCCACTGTGCAGTGCTGCGAGCATCGCACAACGATTTGAAGAAGATTTAGCATGCATTGCTTCCAGATGTTTTAATGATGTATATCATATTGATTTTCATTTTGGATTTGGACATTGTGTCTTCCCCTTGACTTCGATGATTGCGGGATGCTTGACGGAGATTTGATTTTGAGTTTTATGCTCATTTTTCATGCGCATGCGTTGCGCTACGATTTGTTTTATGTATTTACGATTTCGGAGCCCCGACGACTTGATGGTTTTGCTTAGATGTTTTAGTAATTGGGGGGAGTTTTAATTTAAATTCGGGGACCGAATTTCTTTAAGGGGGGAAGATTGTAACGTTTTGAAAATCGTTTCGGTGAAATTTCGAAAAAAACGGTAAAATATGGGGGTTTTCTGTAAAAAGTCAAAATGCAAATATTTTTATTATAAAATTAAATATATATATTCTAGCTATGTAATTGCTAGTATTTGGTGTTTATTGAGCCACTGGTGAAATTTCAAATTTTCTGAAAAAAATTATTTTATTATTATTTTAAGCCGTCACTAATATATTTAATTAGGGAAAATTACAAATTGGAATGAGTTGAAACAAATTTTGTGCATCATAAAACATTAAATAAAATTTTATCATGTGGTTTTTGAAATGAAATCGTTTGCCAAAACGGTTTAGAAAATATCGAAGAAAAAGGCTTTTTCTGGTGAATTTAGTGTTAACGGGAATCAGGGTAATACATTTATCTTTTTCCCTAACCCACACACCCACACCTCACCCTCTCTCCCTCTCCCCATGTGGTCGGCCCCACCATGACATCCCTCCCCCCCCTCTCTCTCCAATCACCAAGAAAAGAAAAGAAAAGAAAAGAAAGGAAAATGATAGAAAATGGTGGACTTTGACTTTTTCCACTTTCTCCACCTCACTCTCTCTCCTCCCTCACCCATTCCCCACCCCCATGCTGGCCGAAACCTGCTCATTTCAGTTGCCATCCCCTCTCATTCCTCATCTCATCTCTTCTCAAAAAAAAATTCAAAAAAATTTCATGAAAAATCAACAAAAACTCAAAACCGAAATCCAACTCCTGCCCATTATTTATTTGCCTATCTGAAAGGTTCCTAGGCACCCTAAAGAGGTCTCATAAGGCATCGGACATGCCAATTTAAAAAAAAATGGTGCCGAGAAACCCTAGACTACGGATCGTTGCTAGAATTTAGGCGAAAAGAAAAGCTAGTTAACAAATAAACTAAAGGTCGGAAGCTACAACCTTTGTAGATCCGGATTTCCACCTCCTTAGCTCCACGTAGTCATGCCCTCGCTGTCCATCATGAATCCTCGACTCATTCGTCGGCTTCATCGGAATAACGTGCGGAATAGGTCGTCGGCTTTGTGTCAAAGACGATCTACGTCGAGGTTGCACTAGTTCAAGCTCCGACTTCACAAAGTTATGAAACTTGTGAAGAGAACACCCAAAATAACTTGGCAAGAGGTAGAGGGTGAAAAAATAGGAGATGGGTTCACTTTAGATTTGGAATTTTCTCACTAAAACTCAAGTTGCCATTGATGTAGCAAGCTTGAAGAAGAAGAAGAAGATGAGCTAGTATTATGATAAGTGTTTTTAAAATAAAAGAAAAAGCAATACTTATCATAATTCTAACATGGGTTAAGTGTAGAGAGCAAACCATGGTAAGTGGGAATAGTTTGGGTTTAGTATAAAGACAAAATGGTCTTTGAGTCAAACCTTCATGAAGCTTCATTAAGCTTCATGACAAAAGAAAACCATTTTGTTTTTATAAAACAATTTAAATAATAAGGAATGGATAAATAAATGTATGATAAAATCAAAACCCTAATTATCCTCTTAACCATGGGTTTATTCTTTACACTTAACCAAATAAACATGCATCATCTAATATGATACAAACAAGTGTACAAAAGTATATCACATATACATCATGCACATTAAGTGAGAAAATCCACATAAAGTGAACCAATACTAGTTAATGCAAAGTAATATATCAAATATATAATTATACATTAAATCATTAAATCAACATTTGATTCAATGATCCGGTCATGTCGCACATAACCGACTAGTATTCAATGTATCGATTTATCGAATCAATGATTCGATAACTAGGTCATATCGAATATAACCAATCGAAACAATTATCGCGAGAATGAAATGCGGTATCACATACACGCATTATTCTCGGTCCTGCACATATCTCATATGCGCTCCTATTTCGTTTCGCTTGAGCCAGGAAACCTCTGTGTAGGACTCTAAAGACTCGTCAATACGCCGGTAGCAGATGATGATCATATCAAACATCCACAAGCCGCAAGCGGTCTGCTAAACGTAACGGCCATCCGGGTATTGAGCGATCAGAAGATCGACGAGCTAGCCCGCTCACACTCCTGCGAATCCGACCAGTAACACTTACCGTACAGTCCGGTCTCTTCGTCTGATATGTCGCATATCAAATCTAGGGGTGGTAAACGTCAGACCCCAATACTCGATAAGTCGTACCGATGTGAGGCTCATAACGGGTCGAGAAACTACTGGCAACACTTACCAGCAAATCTCTGATCAGCCCTGGCCAGGGACTTCCCTGTTACGGCCAATCGAGCACAGCGCAACATCAACCCCCAATACCGGGAGAGACGAAACCCCTCCTATCGCTCATTGCCTCCATGTGACTCAGGACTGTACCCAAAGACCACCGTTTTGCACGCCCTCATGGACGTGGTAAGGTGGAGATCAAAGCACAGTGGGAATCACACAAGACTCTATGACGATCTCGGGTCTACAGACTAACCTGCACAAGTGTCACTTGAGAACTGCCATCTGACGTGAGGTATAATACCATCTGGGAGTTCTCGGCGAGTCCGTCCAGTGTACCCAGTCTCCACTGAGCACCCGTATACCATCTCTGATGTCAAACACCAATGGATATGGGATCATCCATCGCCCATCTCATAGGTCGAGAAGCGTATACGCTTGTCTACACTAGTATATCGATGCCCCGTCTCGATACACCCACGACTAGGGACCTTGAAGGATGTACTTATGGACTACTATGTCCCCACTAGTATGATCTGCATCATAGTCCAGGCAGTCAAGTACACATCCTAAGGGCTTTACCAACATGTAACTATAAGACAGTATAAAGAGACTAGTGTACATGTTAAGATAAAGAGTAACCAGATAGCATACTATCATATCGAACAAGAAAGTCATCTCTATATATGTCCAAGCATCCAATATAATATACAATATCTGTACAATACTGGCCTCTAGGGCATACATACAACTAACAATCTCCCACTTGCACTAGGGCCAGCTGCTGTAGTATCGCATACCGAGCATCCCGAAGAGTCTCTCAAACTGTGTCTGGGGAATGGCCTTCGTGAGTGGATCCGCCGTGTTGTTCTTCGTGTCAACTCTCCTGACCTCGATCTCCCGGCGATCAACTATCTCCCGGATCAGGTGATACCGCCTCAGAATATGCCTGGATCGCTGATGGGACCTGGGTTCCTTGGCCAAAGCCACCGCTCCATTGTTATCGCAATACAAAGGTATTGGATGCTCAATGGATGGAACCACTCCAAGTTCATAAATGAACTTCTTGATCCAGACAGCTTCTTTAGCAGCATCGTTGGCAGCGATGTATTCAGCCTCCATCGTCGAGTCTGCCACGGTTTCCTGCTTGGAACTCTTCCAGCTAACCGCCCCTCCGTAAAGGGTAAAGACAAAGCCCGACTGCGACTTAGAGTCGTCCTTATCACTCTGGAAGCTCGAATTGGTAAAGGACTCCACTTGGAGTTCTCCGTTACCATACACCAAGAACATATCTCTAGTCCTTCGCAAGTACTTGAGAATGCTCTTCACAGCTGTCCAGTGACTCTCTCCAGGATCAGCTTGATACCTGCTCACTATACTTAGTGAGTATGCTACATCGGGTCTGGTACATAGCATCGCATACATGATAGAGCCTACTGCCGAAGCATAGGGTATCCCTTGCATGCGAGCTCTCTCCAAATCAGTCTTGGGAGACATCTCTTTGGAGAGAGTGACTCCAGAGATCGTGGGCAAGTTCCCACGCTTGGACTCTTCCATACTAAACCTCTTTAGTATGGTGTCAATGTATCTGGATTGGGACAATCCCAAAATCCGTTTGGATCTATCTCTATAGATCCTTATTCCCAATATGCAGGAGGCATCACCAAGATCTTTCATTGAGAATCTTTGTGATAAGAAGAGCTTGACCGATTGCAGCATAGGAATATCATTTCCTATCAAGAGTATGTCGTCCACGTACAATACGAGGAAGACAACCTTACTCTCTACCACCTTCTTGTAGATACAAGGTTCATCTGGATTTTTGACGAAATCAAACTCTTTGATAACGACGTCAAAGCAAATGTTCCAACTCCGCGATGCTTGCTTTAATCCATAAATGGATTTAAGCAGCTTGCACACCTTCCCGCTGCTCCCACTGTCTACGAAGCCCTCTGGCTGAGTCATGTACACGCACTCTTCTAAATCACCGTTTAGAAAGGCGGTCTTAACATCAATTTGCCAGATTTCGTAATCATGATATGCAGCGATGGCAAGCATGATCCGGATGGATTTAAGCATAGCCACTGGAGAAAAGGTCTCGTCATAGTCCACACCTGGTCTTTGACGAAAACCCTTTGCTACAAGTCTAGCTTTGAAAGTCTCCACTTTCCCATCTACACCAAGTTTCTTCTTGAAGATCCACTTGCTCCCAATGGGTTTTACCCCTTCAGGAGCAACTTCCAAAGTCCATACTTTGTTGGTGTACATGGAATCCATCTCAGACCGCATAGCATCCAGCCATTTCACTGAGTCCCCACTAGTGATGGCCTGCTCGAAGCTAGTTGGGTCATCATCCTCCATGATGCAATCCTCGCTCCCACCGTCCATGAGAAAACCGTAGTATCTCTCAGGTTGGCGAGGAACCCTACTAGATCGGCGGAGTGGCTGGGGTTCATCGGGAACTACGGAATCCTCTGGTTCAACCAAATCTTCTGTTGTAGTCTGTGTCGCTGGAACCTCTTCCAGTTCTACCTCAATGCCACTTATCTGTTTCATAAGAAAACTTTTTTCTAAGAAAGTGGCATGTTGAGAAACAAACACCTTTTGTTCCTCGGGGTGGTAGAAGATATACCCTTTTGAATTTTTGGGATATCCTACAAACTTACATAAGACAGATCTTGCCTCGAGTTTGTCCGGATTTTGTCTTTTGACATAGGCTGGACAACCCCATATCTTAATATAATTAAGATGTGGTCTCTTCCCTTTCCATATCTCTTATGGAGTGGTAAGCACTGATTTGGTAGGAACTCTATTCAATAGGTCCATGGCTGTCTCAAGCGCATGTCCCCAGAAGGAAATAGGTAACTCAACTGTACTCATCATTGAGCGCACCATATCTAATAGGGTGCGGTTTCTCCGTTCAGATACACCGTTGTGCTGTGGTGTATATGGAGGAGTCAGCTGAGAGAGAATCCCATTCTCTTTTAGGAAGTCCAGGAATTCATTGCTCAAGTATTCCCCTCCTCGATCAGATCGTAGGATTTTAATACTTTTTCCGGTTTGGTTCTCAACTTCTTGTTTATATTCCCTAAATTTCTCAAAAGCTTCTGATTTGTGTTTTATCAGGAACACATACCCGAACCTAGAGAGATCGTCAGTGAATGTAATGAAGTATGAAGAACCATCCCTGGCATGTGTAGACATGGGACCACATACATCACTATGTATAAGTCCCAAGAGTTCGGTAACTCTTTCTCCGTGTCCCGTAAACGGAGTCTTGGTCATCTTGCCTTTGAGACATGACTGGCAAGTGTCATAAGATGAAAATTCAAACAGATTTAATTATCCATCTTTATGCAACTTAGATAGTCGTGTCGCATTGATGTGACCCAGTCTACAATGCCACAAGAAGGATTCGTTGAGTTCAGAACTCTTCCTCTTGTGTGTGTTTGTTATGCTCAGAACCGTTGATTGATTTAGAACATAAATGCCATTGCACAACGTGCCTGATCCAACCAACTTTTGGTTACTGAAAATGTTCATAACATTGTCCTGTAATACAAAATTATATCCCTCTTTACTTAATAAAGAAACCGATATAATGTTGCATATCAGGTTCGGCATGTAATAGCATTCGTTCAGAACCAATGTATTACCAGTTGGTAATACAAGGTGATATTCCCCGACAGTCTTAGCTGCAACAATTGCACCATTTCCAACTCTAATATCTTTATCACCTTCTCCAAGTTCTCTACCTTTCCTAAGCCCATGTAACAGATTACATATATGGGATCCTGACCCGGTATCCAATACCCAGGACGTAGAGCAAATGGAGAAACAGTTCTCAGTAACGAACACACCCGAAGAAAATGCATCAACATGTACTTTCTTCATTCGGGTGGCATGGGAATCCTGGCATTCCCCTATTTCCTGTACATTCCTATAACTCTTATAAAAAAGAACGGAACCAACGTTCCCCAGCACAGTATAACATGCGGGTTCGGTCAATACATCCATATTATTATCTTCATTAGGGCATGAAATGGTCGCTACCAGGAAAGAGAGAGAGAAGAAAACACTTTAGCGTATGCTCGAGCAAGATCAGATTGGTTATTATCTTATCTAATCAGGATGGCTCCCACTGCTTTTTATCAAATCTTCCTCCAAACCCTAAAAGGAAAGACTAGCCGGGATTAATTACACACTACAAGTTCGCCAATCTTTCAGCCAGGCTAGTGTCGGTACTTTGAGGGAGGTCCCCCGTGCTTTCGCACGAACCTAATTAATGTAAACCTCGTTTTCCCAGAGGCGTAACCTCGTTAACACCTTTCTAGACACCTACTTGATCGGCTAATTGCAATGTGTAAAACTCTCCCAGGAGTAACTCTTACTCGCAGTGGGTATCGGGATCCAACTATCTCATAGAAGGTATGTAATCTCATTGCAAATTTCAACACTTGAAATTGCCGATAATCTTTTGCCCCTAGCGTGCTATGACCTTGACGCATGCCAAACAACCCATAGTCTGCTAGTCAAGTTCAACCCGTCATTTCCTGATTGAATTAAACACACCCGCACGACCCTTGACGCATGCCAAACAACGCCGTGCGAATACCCTAATCCAATCTGCATCATATGCATAAGCAGATAAATACTAGTTAGCTACCGTACACTACGCCTTGACGCATGCCAAACAACCGCAGCACGAATACTAAATAGTACTTATCTGAAATGACGGAGGGCTACGCCAGGTTTTTCTGAAAACCATGAGCGTAATAAACTTGATATCGTTGTAGAATCAAATGAAGTTTTTAAAATGGAGTGATTTTGAGGCTTTTCTAGTTTTGCTAAAAGAGTCACTCCTGGTGAAGGGATCTTGGTCCTTTCCTCGTCGAATGAGGTGCGGGATATATCATATGTATCGCTGTGCAAAGCAAAAAACCAAAAGCAGTCAAAAGCAAACCGAGTGTGTAGCATCAGCCAGTTATTGCTAAAGGAGTCACTCCCGGTGAAGGGATCTCGGTCCTTTCCTCATCGAATAAGGTGCAGGGTATATCATATATACCGCTGTGCAAAGCAAGAACTGTAGCTACCTGTTTTATTTTAAAATTCGATTCCACAACATCTTAGGTTTCTTATCTTTCATTAATCACATTAATGAAGTCCCATCATTTAAATACCTAAACATCACAGATAGATATGACGTACACTTATGCCATCCGCATTCGCCTCGATGTCCCCTCATGCACAGTTAGGTTAGGTAACTAACGACAGAGCAGGGCAGGGCTAGCGCGGGTGTAAAACATAAGTAACGTCTATATAATATATCATATATACTATATACTATATCCATCACAGAGTCACAACACAGATATCGCAGCAGAATAAACATATGAAATATTGGATATACTAGGACGCCCGTGTTTTCAATACGAGCCAGTATAAAACACGGATTCCACGGTCGTGATGAATAGCCAATCCCACACCCCTAGACCCCTAAGAGAGCGGCAAGCAACCCTGCCAATTCTAGGGTTTGGAGACCCGGACTCGACTCCTCGAGCTGGTCTCCCACTGGACCCCAGAACCCGGTTACTTGTGCTCCCCTCCTTGGGTCTATCCTAATGCGGAAAAGTAAATAATATACAAAAGGTGACAACTTCCGCTACCTGGAAGTGCCCCAAAAAAAAGAATATTACATACAAGTTTTTACATGAATGAAAACGAAAAACACTCATCTCACATAAAAACCCCCCGGCTATTCAAATACGACGATCCAATATAACATATCCAGCAACACATAACATCACATGTCATCAACGTAAGTAAGTATGCATACCCTAATTGTCGTTGACGTATAGCAACGAAACCGGCGATATGAACATACTACACTTACGGTCACAGAAAAGAAAGTGTAAAACCACAACAATTGGAATCCGCAATTTCTTCAGACATCCCATGCCTAATTAAATGAAATACTTAGACATCACATGCCTAACAGATATAAATCCCGCATTTTAGTCTCATTATCGAAAACTCTTTTCAATATCATATGGGACTAAACTGCTAAATTTATAACATTCATTCAGTTATCTCATAACAGTTTGTGAATTCCAATTATTGTATCACATTCCAGATAAACACAAAATGTTAAACTTTCCGATCGAACAGTCGAATACCCAAGTTTTCCCGATACAGTCCAACACATGAAATAAGTCTAACAACATTCAGTTCGTGCCTCAGTACCGACGGTCCAGCCGTAGAAGGGTCAAGCCAACGCCTCACATGTGGCACGCCGTACTGCCCCAAACCTGAAGGTTCAAAGGGCAGTTCAAGACGGTCACATAATCGAGTTAAGGTTTGTTGTCTTCTAGAGGGTCCATCGCGTTACTTGCACTACTTAGAATGTCGTTAAACTACGGAAAAATCCAACACTTGGAAATTTCCCGACAGGGGAAAAATTGGGTATTTATATCCGGTCGAACTTTTTAACATATTGTAAAATATCCGGAAAGCCACATAGACGAAACTTGACAATTCGATCGAACCGACGACCTCCCAATACACCCCAGAAAATTCAACTCTTGAATAAATTTTAAAAATTCCCAGAAAACCCAGAAGAATTTATCAGGAATTACTGTGCAGAAAAATAGGGCTGACGTCACCAGAGAGCCGCGGAACCGCCGCAGATGCTAGGCTTCTGCCGCGGTTCCGCCGCACTAATCACTGTTCACCAGAAACTTTTTGCACTTTAATTCTTATTTTTCTATGCTGAATTTTTTAGCAATTTTTAATTCACAAAAATCCAGATATTTCAAAAACGTCCAGAGAGCATTCTCGGTTGTGGGTTTCGGGTTCGTTCGAGTTTCAAATCGCGTCTAGACTTCGCCTAAGGCTCTAGCTAGGCTCTGATACCAGTGAAAGGTTCCTAGGCACCCTAAAGAGGTCTCATAAAGCATCGTACATGCCAATTTCAAAAAAAATGGTGCCGAGAAACCCTAGACTACGGATCGTTGCTAGAATTATAGGCGAAAAGAAAAGCTAGTTAACAAATAAAGTAAAGGTCGGAAGCTACAACCTTTGTAGATCCGGATTTCCACCTCCTTAGGTCCACGTAGTCATGCCCTCGCTGTCCATTATGAATCCTCGACTCATTCATCGGCTTCATCGGAATAACGTGCGGAATAGGTCGTCGGCTTTGTGTCAAAGACGATCTATGTCGAGGTTGCACTAGTTCAAGCTCCGACTTCACAAAGTTGTGAAACTTGTGAAGAGAACACCCAAAACAACTTGGCAAGAGGTAGAGGGTGAAGAAATAGGAGATGGGTTCACTTTAGATTTGGAATTTTCTCACTAAAACTCAAGTTGCCATTGATGTAGCAAGCTTGAAGAAGAAGAAGAAGATGAGCTAGTATTATGATAAGTGTTTTTAAAATAAAAGAAAAAGCAATACTTATCATAATTCTAACATGGGTTAAGTGTAGAGAGCAAACCATGGTAAGTGGGAATAGTTAGGGTTTAGTATAAAGACAAAATGGTCTTTGAGTCAAACCTTCATGAAGCTTCATTAAGCTTCATGACAAAAGAAAACCATTTTGTTTTTATAAAACAATTTAAATAATAAGGAATGGATAAATAAATGTGTGATAAAATCAAAACCCTAATTATCCTCTTAACCATGGGTTTATTCTTTACACTTAACCAAATAAACATGCATCATCTAATATGATACAAACAAGTGTACAAAAGTATATCACATATACATCATGCACATTAAGTGAGAAAATCCATATAAAGTGAACCAATACTAGTTAATGCAAAGTAATATATCAAATATATAATTATACATTAAATCATTAAATCAACATTTGATTCAATGATCCGGTCATGTCGCACATAACCGACTAGTATTCAATGTATCGATTTATCGAATCAATGATTCGATAACTAGGTCATATCGAATATAACCAATCGAAACATTTATCGCGAGAATGAAATGCGGTATCACAAACACGCATTATTCTCGGTCCTGCACATATCTCATATGCGCTCCTATTTTCGTTTCGCTTGAGCCAGGAAACCTCTGTGTAGGACTCTAAAGACTCGTCAATACGCCGGTAGCAGATGATGATCATATCAAAGATCCACAAGCCGCAAGCGGTCTGCTAAACGTAACGGCCATCCGGGTATTGAGCGATCAGAAGATCGACGAGCTAGCCCGCTCACACTCCTGCGAATCCGACCAGTAACACTTACCGTACAGTCCGGTCTCTTCGTCTGATATGTCGCATATCAAGTCTAGGGGTGGTAAACGTCAGACCCCAATACTCGATAAGTCGTGCCAATATGAGGCTCATAACGGGTCGAGAAACTACTAGCAACACTTACCAGCAAATCTCTGATTAGCCCTGGCCAGGGACTTCCCTGTTACGGCCAATCGAGCACAGCGCAACATCAACCCCCAATACCGGGAGAGACGAAACCCCTCCTATCGCTCATTGCCTCCATGTGACTCGGGACTGTACCCAAAGACCACCGTTTTGCACGCCCTCATGGACGTGGTAAGGTGGAGATCAAAGCACAGTGGGAATCACACAAGACTCTATGACGATCTCGGGTCTACAGACTAACCTGCACAAGTGTCACCTGAGAACTGCCATCTGACGTGAGGTATAATACCATCTGGGAGTTCTCGGCGAGTCCGTCCAGTGTACCCAGTCTCCACTGAGCACCCGTATACCATCTCTGATGTCAAACACCAATGGATATGGGATCATCCATCGCCCATCTCATGGGTCGAGAAGCGTATACGCTAGTCTACACTGGTATATCGATGCCCCGTCTCGATACACCCACGACTAGGGACCTTAAAGGATGTACTTATGGACTACCATGTCCCCACTAGTATGATCTGCATCATAGTCCAGGCAGTCAAGTACACATCCTAAGGGCTTTACCAACATGTAACTATAAGACAGTATAAAGAGACTAGTGTACATGTTAAGATAAAGAGTAACCAGATAGAATACTATCATATCGGGCAAGAAAGTCATCTCTATATATGTCCAAGCATCCAATATAATATACAATATCTGTACAATACTGGCCTCTAGGGCATACATACAACTAACACTATCTAGCATGGATTTTTGGAGCAAGAGATCAATTTGGGAGGCTATGTGTGCTTGTGGGATCTTCAAATTGATTGGGTATAAATTCTAATCCTTTGTTTAATTGTTGTTAAATACTTTAAATCAAACATAATTAGTTAATGTTATGGGTTTAATTGAATAATTGGAAAATCTAGTAAGGGTTTGTGATTTGCAATTAGGGTTCTTATCTTGTAATCATGGTTGCAAAGTGTAGATTATCATCTTAAGGAAATGAAAACTTAATCTTTTTGATAATATGTAAATTGTTAGATGTAAAATGTCCAAATTAAGCTTGTTTTTTTTTTTTTATCTAAACTAGGTTTTTAGAAATTATTGAAAATGTGAAATTTAAAATCTAGTTAGGATTTTTATAAATTGATTATAATTTTAACATGAAGATTAACATGTTAATAGAATGCTAAAACTAATCTAGTTGCTAGTTTGCAATTTGTTAATTTAAATTTGTAATAATTATATATATTGCAAACTAGGTTTTTAAAATATATATATTTTGGTGAGATAAAATTTCAATTAGTTTTTCATGACATCATTAACATTATAATGAGTGGTTTAATATCTTAGGTTATGCAAAACAAAGCTCAATGGTTGAATTGTGAATTTTGCTTTAAAAGGTGTTAAAAAATTGATATTTTTGCAAACTAGGATTTTGGAATTTATGGAAATTGATGAGAACAAATTTTAGGAATGGTTTATATGACTTTGTTATGATATTTGGTGAATATTATGGCCGCTAGATTCGTTTAAACATCAAGATGTTGTATTAAAGCGGTTAATTTTGCTTATTAGGTTTTCGGAAAAATAGCTTTAAAGCGAATTTGAAGTTTTGGTGATTTTAACCCTATTTTATATATATAATTAAGGTGTTGTGAAACCACGATTGATACGTTTGAGTTTTTCTCGATGGTTTGGCGTTTGTACGCCGACATCGAGGGTTTTTGGGTTGATTTGTGAAAGCAACCATAGGTTTTGACCTATGTGGGATTCACGTGTCGTTTTGGGTCATGAGTCGGATTTTAATACGACACGGTGCGTTATGATATGTAGGTACCCCCATGTGGACTTCGAGACGGCAAGCAAGCGCATGGCGACGTTGGCACCGGCGAGCGAGGACCAGGTGAGTAGATTTATATCTACGAGGAGAAGTCGGGTGGATGGCGTATAGCACCCCCGCAGTCCGTGGTGGTGTATACGGATGCGTATACACACCAACAATTATTATATGTTATTTGGGATTAATAACGATGTTAGGATGGATATTGGTGTGTTGGATTACTTTAGTGTTGCGAACCCTAGGGTAGTGTTGCACTACACATACACACATACATACACACATACATACTTGCATACATTCCTATTTATATGTGCTCATGAGATTCTTTATAGTTATGTGTTCACATGGGTATGGGACTGTAAGTCGATGTAGTACACCCCAGTACTTATGGGGAGGCGGAATTTTCAAAAACGATCAAGTTTAAAGAACGAACATCGACTAACCGCTTGAATCGAAGCTAAACAAATAATAACCGAACACATAGCTATACTAAACTATAGTGTTAAGGGATTATACCTAATGAAAACGGTCCTTCGTCTCCTTTGTTCTCCTCGACCTTCTCTAGGTAGTAGACGATCCACCCGAGAGCAAGACACCAAGCTACACCTCTAACTTGAGGTAACTAATCAACTTTGATTGCTAATCAAAGATGAAAGGATGATGTAGAGTGAAGGTAATGGATGTTTAAGTCTAACTAATCCTTTGATCTCAACACATGAGGATTAAGGATTAGTCTTCTTGAAGATGAGAGCTTGAGGAGAGAGAATGTGAATAATATTATGAGATAAGTTTATGAGTATCATATCATATATGAAGCATTTTCTAATAATGAGAAAAGAATAAAGAGTGATGATAAATCATGCTTCATAAAATATCTAGTGGTGATTCATTAGCATGAGTCATTAAGTAATAAATGTGCATTAATGAAATGAATGAATCACCACCATGACTCATAAACTCATTCAATGAATATGACACATAACCCTCCTTAGTCACCACTTCTAGAAGCTTCTCGAACATTTACGAGAACGCCCCTCCGATCCGCAAAAATACGGAAAAACTTTAGACTGTATAAATCCAATAACCGGATACCAGTAACTGGCTTAAACCAAAGCCGACTGGTAAAAACTGTCCGAAAGTCGTACGCGCGTAAACGCACGTATGCGTCCGAACCCTTTGTCGCATAACCATGCAACCTCTATATCGTTTCGCCTGGAGTAGGAAACTCTCTGTGTGGGACTCTAGAGACTCGACTACTACGCTGGCAGTGGGTTTAACCACAGACCGCAAGCGGCACTAGCTGTACGTAACGGTCCCCAGGTAGTTGTCGATAAGAAGGCCGATGAGAAAACCCATCCGAACTCCTACTGAGTCTGATGTGACAATCTCCATACAGTCCGGTCCGTTCGTCCAAGACTATCGCATATCGTGCCTAGGGGGCGGCAAGCGTCAGTCCCCTAATAGCGGTATAAGTCGTGTCGGAGGGAAGCCCATTACACCCTGAGAAACTACTGGAACCTACCAGCAAAACTCGCTTGCCCTGGCCAGGGACTTTGCGTAATGGCTCTCTGACACAGCGCGATATCTACTCCCAATACCGGGAGGGACGAATCCTGTCTAACTGCCACTGCCTCCAAGTGCTCGGGACTGCACCCAACTGCTACCTGTTTGCACGACTCCTTTGAGCCGTGGTAGGGTAGCAATCTAAAAACAGTGGGACACACTCGAGGCGAAGCAGCAGTGTCAAGTCTGCGGACTATGCTGTACTCATGTCACCTGGGAACTGTTAACTGACGATGGGTATAATTCCAACCAATCAGTTCCCCGGCGAGTCCTGTCCGGTGTACCCGTAACCTAACGAGCACCTGTATACTATCTCCAGTACGACGTACTGATGGCTGTGGGACAGACCATTTCCCCAACTGGGATGAGAAGCGTATACACTTAGTCTACTCCGGAATATCGATGCCCTATCTCGATAATCCAACGACCAGGGACCTGTATGGGATGTTGCTTACAGACTATCCAGCTCCCACTAGTGTGATTGCCATCACGACGCTGGTAATCAAGCAAAGATCCAATGGGCTCTACTAATATGTATAAGTGATACGTTACAAGAAACATATGCACATATTAAAGTAGACACAAACCAAGTAGCATACTACCATTTTAGCAAGACTGTATATATAACTGTGAATATCCCAAGCTTCCATTAAGTAATATACAATCTAGTATGATACAATAATGGCCCCTAGGGCATATACACTAACAATCTCCCACTTGCACTAGGGCCATGAGCTGGCATATCGTAGACCTATCATCTCGAATAGCCTCTCGAACTGCGTCTGAGGAATGGCCTTTGTGAATGGATCAGCAACGTTATCCTCTGTCTTTATTCTCTTTACCCCGATCTCTCGGCGATCTATGATCTCCCTGATCAGGTGATACCGCCTTAAGATGTGTCTGGACTTCTGATGGGACCTGGGTTCCTTCGCTAAAGCTATAGCGCCGTTGTTGTCACAATACAGAGGTATTGGATCAACGCTGGTAGGAACCACCTGAAGTTCTGTGAGGAACTTCTTCATCCAGACTGCTTCTTTTGCGGCATCGCAAGCAGCTATGTACTCTGCTTCCATTGTTGAGTCAGCAACGGTCTCCTGTTTGGAACTCTTCCAACAGACTTCCCCTCCATTGAGGGTAAAGACATAACCCGACATGGATTTGGAGTCATCTTTGTCACTCTGGAAGCCGGAGTCGGCAAAGGCCTCTAACTGGAGGTCTTTTCCGCCATATACTAAGAACATTTCCTTAGTCCTTCTCAGGTATTTGAGAATGTTCTTTACTGCTATCCAGTGCTTCTCCCCTGGGTTTGCTTGATACCTGCTTACTACGCTCAATGCGTATGCTACATCTGGTCTGGTACATAACATCGCATACATTATAGAGCCTACTGCAGAAGCGTAGGGTATAATTGACATGCGATCCCTTTCCAAATCAGTCTTAGGAGACATCTCTTTGGAGAGGGTGATTCCGTGACAAGCCGGTAGGTTACCGCGCTTAGAATCATCCATACTGAATCTCTTTACTATGGTGTCTATGTACCTGGACTGTGAAAGTCCCAATATCCTTTTTGATCTATCACGATAGATCCGGATCCCCAGAATGTAGGTGGCATCACCCAGGTCTTTCATAGAGAATTTATGTGACAAGAACCTTTTGACTGACTGTAACATAGGAATATCATTTCCTATTAGGAGAATGTCATCCACGTACAAGACGAGGAATACTACAGCTCTCCCTACAATCTTACTGTATATGCAAGGTTCATCTGGATTTTTGATAAAGTCAAATTCTTTGACAGCATCATCAAAACAGATGTTCCAACTCCGTGATGCCTGCTTTAGTCCATAAATGGACTTAAGCAACTTGCATACTTTACCGCTGCTCCCACTCTGAATGAATCCTTCTGGCTGATCCATATTGACGCTTTCTTCCAAATTTCCATTTAGAAAGGCCGTCTTTACGTCCATCTGCCAGATTTCATAATCGTGGAAAGCAGCAATAGCAAGAATGACCCGAATAGATTTAAGCATAGCCACTGGAGAAAAAGTTTCGTCATAGTCCAACCCAGGTCTTTGACGGAAACCCTTTGCAACAAGTCTAGCTTTATAGGTTTCAACCTGTCTATCTACACCAATCTTCTTTTTGAAGATCCATTTGCATCCTACGGGTTTTACCCCATCTGGAGCAATGTCCAAAGACCATACTTTGTTGGTGTACATGGACTCCATTTCAGTTCGCATTGCATCCAGCCATTTTACTGAGTCACCGCTCTGAATGGCTTGCTGGAAGCTAGTAGGCTCATCATAGTCAATAGTGCAATCCTCTCTATCCCCGTCAATGAGAAAACCGTAGTATCTCTCGGGCGGATGAGATTGCCTACTACTCCTGCGGAGTGGCGTTGGGATGTCCAGTTCTTCTTGAACTTCTGGTTCTAACAAACTTTTAGTAGTAGTTTGTGTTTCTGGAATTTCTTCCAGTTCTATTTCGCTCCCACTAGTTTCTTTTTCTAAAAACTGATATTCTAGAAAATGGGTATTACGAGAAACAAAAACCTTTTGTTCCTCTGCGTAATAGAATAGATATCCCCTGGAGTTCTTTGGATATCCTACAAACTTACATAGTACTGATCGTGCCTCGAGTTTGTCCGCATGCTGCTTTTTAACATAAGCCGGACATCCCCAAATCTTTAGATACTGAAGATAGGGTTTCTTCCCACTCCACATCTGATATGGTGTGGTAGGCACGGTCTTGGTGGGAACCTGGTTCAAAAGATATGCAGCTGATTCTAGTGCATATCCCCAGAATGATCGCGGTAACTCAGCGTTACTCATCATGGAACGAACCATATCCAATAGGGTTCGATTCCTCCTTTCTGATACACCGTTATGTTGTGGTGTGTATGGAGGAGTAAGCTGAGAGAGAATTCCATTCTCTTTTAAGTAACCCAGGAACTCGGCACTTAAGTATTCACCACCTCGATCAGATCTCAGTGTCTTTATACTTTTGCCTGTTTATTTTTCCACTTCATTCTTGTATTCTTGGAATTTCTCAAAAGCCTTGGATTTATGCTTCATTAAGAAGACATATCCATACCTAGAGAAATCATCCGTAAAAGTAATGAAGTAGGAATAACCACCTCGCGCATGTGTAGACATTGGACCGCACACGTCACTGTGTACGAGTCCCAAGAGCTCGCTTGCTCTTACTCCGTGTCCAGTGAACGGAGTTTTTGTCATCTTTCCTTTGAGACAAGATTCACAAGTAGCATAAGATTGATATTCGAACGGATTCAAATATCCTTCTTTATATAACTTAGTCAACCTTCTCTCATTGATGTGACCTAGTCTACAATGTCATAAGAAAGCCTGATTTATCTCTGGAGACTTTCTTTTAAGAGTGTTCTGGACACTGAAAATCTGAGCTTGATTTAATACGTATATTCCGTTTTCTAATGTACCTGACCCAATCAAATCTTGATTTAGGTGGATGTGAACCACATCTCTTGTAAAAGCAAAATCATATCCTTCTTTAGAAAGTAAGGGTACAGATATGATATTACAAGTCGTACCTGGTACATAAAAACAGTTACGTAGAATCAATATCTGCCCAGTTGTCATTCCAAGATGATATTCCCCTACGGATTCAGCGTCCATGCTCATTCCGTTAGCAACTGTGAGGGTCATATCACCTATCCCGATAACCCTACGATTTCTCAGAGCCTGTAATGAATTACAGATGTGAGTTCCTGATCCGGTATCCAATACCCAGGAAGTAGGGTTAACTGACATACAGTTCTCTATCATAAACACACCCGAAGTCGAAGCCACAACATGCTTCGTATCCTGGCTACTGGCTTCTAAAGCCCTGCAATCACTCTGCCAATGCCCAATCCCATAGCAATAGGAATGTCCCTCAATAGGGTGGTCCAGCTTGTCATAGGCAATGGACATCTGGACAAACTTTTGCCAGTCATATAAGTCAGATTCAGTCAAATTATTATCTAGATGTAACCTATGTGTGGTCATAGGGTCGCTGCATTTTAAGAGAGAGAAGAAGATAACAATTAGCATGATGCTGTTGCAAGTTTAGAGTGGTTTAATTTATCTAAACAGGATGGCTCCCACTGTTTCTCGAATCCTTCCTCAAACCATAAAAGAAGAATTAGCCAGGACAATTCTCACCGTACAATACTTGCTTAACCGTTCAGCTAGGCCAGTGTCGATACTTCGAGGGAGGTTTTCCAATGCTTTCGCGAAGTTCCTTAATTAAATAACCTCTTTTCTCTGGGGGCGTAACCCCGCTGACACCTTTCTTGGCACCTACTTGGTTTATAGCATTGATTGTTAAGTGACGAATCTCCTGATAAGTAGCATATACTCACAGTAGGATCGGGATCCAAAATATCATCGTATGATAATGTTGAAGGAATCCTACCAACATTCATCAAATTCCAAAATGGTATGCTTCTCTCTGCAAATTTCAGTTTCTTTAGAAATTCCCGATGTGATTTTTGCCCCATGCTCTTATGACTTTGACTAAGGGCCAAATATGTCATAAGTCACATGTCAAGTTCTACCCATCATTATCCAGGTTAATTTGAACCCACCCGTATTTACTCTTGACTAAGGGCCAAGAAAAGTAATACGACTGTCCCAAACCAACGCATCTATCTATGCTACAAATGAATACCCCAGCAGCTACCAAACACTATGCCTTGACTAAGGGCCAAAATACATAGCTTGAATACTACTGAATACCCAAATGAAAAGACGGAGGGCTACGAATGGTTTTGGCAAAACCGTGAACGTAGTGAACTTGATATAATCGAAGGAACCTGATACTTTTTAAAAGGAGTGGTTAAAGCTCCGCAATTAAAATTCTGATCCTTTTAAAATAACCGAGTGGTTTCCTTTTAAATTTGTTCCAACGATTAAACTTCGGTTTATTTTCTTTGCATAATAATGCGTCCCATCATTAACCTATCATTGCAGAAAACAACGAAAATACAACGTCCTCTTATGCCATCCGCATTCGCCACGGGGTCCCGTCATCACCCGTTAGGTTACTTAACTAACGACAGAGCGGGGGCTGGGCTGGCGCGGGTGTAAAACATAAGTGACGTCTAAATAGCTATCATATATATAGATATTTTACATTCGTCTGACGCAATGATATACATTCCAGAACACAGATAAACAATATTGGATTTGCAAGCAATCTGTATTTCTTTTGAGCCTGCAAGAAAAGACAGATTACACAGTTGTGATGAATAGCCATTACCCCACCCCCAGACCCCTACGGGTACGGCAAACTACCCGCCAAGTACCAGAAGTGAAGCGGTCTGCCTCAACACTTCAAAATACCCGGTAGTTTGTGCACCCCACCTTGGGTCTATCTAGGAGCAAAAACAATAAAAAGAAATAATACAACGGTGGCTACAACCGCAACCTGGATGTGCCCCGCAAAATAATATTACAACTTGTTACAATTACATCAAATGAATTAAAACAATAACCCATCATAAAACCCGGCTAACCACCACAACAGTCCAATACAGTTTATATGCACAAACAGTTAAAATCATTACAGAAATGTGAAACCCCCTGCCAACCGACATACTAGCAGTTAGGGGAGGTTTACGAACACATTAAACAATCACAGATATAATCCAATATGCAAATACTGTACAATTTCGATCGATTAAACAACATCAATATTGCTCCAAAATCTGCTCTGTTAAACCAAAACCTGAGCAATAATTAAACATCCCAGAAAACCCCAAACACCAGAGAGGACCCACCCATGAAAGATGAGCCCATGACTCGGCAACTTGGCCGCGGAAGCGCGGCGGATCGGTGGGATCCGCCGCCCTTCCGCGGCGCGTTAGTCGAATCATTGGCTCAAATTTCGTGGGTGTTCTCCTGGACTCATTTCATGCTTTCTGAACACACCTGAAAAACTTTTGGACTTCATTTTAAGTTCGACAGAAACTGATAATATTTAGGGTTTTCCGGCTTCGATTTTTCGTTCGAAATTCGTACAAATTTGCAATTAAGTTATTTATTATTTAGCGAGGCTCTGATACCACTGTAAGTCGATGTAGTACACCCCAGTACTTATGGGGAGGCGGAATTTTCAAAAACGATCAAGTTTAAAGAACGAACATCGACTAACCGCTTGAATCGAAGCTAAAAAAATAATAACCGAACACATAGCTATACTAAACTATAGTGTTAAGGGATTATACCTAATGAAAACGGTCCTTCGTCTCCTTTGTTCTCCTCGACCTTCTCTAGGTAGTAGACGATCCACCCGAGAGCAAGACACCAAGCTACACCTCTAACTTGAGGTAACTAATCAACTTTGATTGCTAATCAAAGATGAAAGGATGATGTAGAGTGAACGTAATGGATGTTTAAGTCTAACTAATCCTTTGATCTCAACACATGAGGATTAAGGATTAGTCTTCTTGAAGATGAGAGCTTGAGGAGAGAGAATGTGAATAATATTATGAGATAAGTTTATGAGTATCATATCATATATGAAGCATTTTCTAATAATGAGAAAAGAATAAAGAGTGATGATAAATCATGCTTCATAAAATATCTAGTGGTGATTCATTAGCATGAGTCATTAAGTAATAAATGTGCATTAATGAAATGAATGAATCACCACCATGACTCATAAACTCATTCAATGAATATGACACATAACCCTCCTTAGTCACCACTTCTAGAAGCTTCTCGAACATTTACGAGAACGCCCCTCCGATCCGCAAAAATACGGAAAAACTTTAGACTGTATAAATCCAATAACCGGATACCAGTAACTGGTTTAAACCAAAGCCGACTGGTAAAAACTGTCCGAAAGTCGTACGCGCGTAAACGCACGTATGCGTCCGAACCCTTTGTCGCATAACCATGCAACCTCTATATCGTTTCGCCTGGAGTAGGAAACTCTCTGTGTGGGACTCTAGAGACTCGACTACTACGCTGGCAGTGGGTTTAACCACAGACCGCAAGCGGCACTAGCTGTACGTAACGGTCCCCAGGTAGTTGTCGATAAGAAGGCCGATGAGAAAACCCATCCGAACTCCTACTGAGTCTGATGTGACAATCTCCATACAGTCCGGTCCGTTCGTCCAAGACTATCGCATATCGTGCCTAGGGGGCGGCAAGCGTCAGTCCCCTAATAGCGGTATAAGTCATGTCGGAGGGAAGCCCATTACACCCTGAGAAACTACTGGAACCTACCAGCAAAACTCGCTTGCCCTGGCCAGGGACTTTGCGTAATGGCTCTCTAACACAGCGCGATATCTACTCCCAATACCGGGAGGGACGAATCCTATCTAACTGCCACTGCCTCCAAGTGCTCGGGACTGCACCCAACTGCTACCTGTTTGCACGACTCCTTTGAGCCGTGGTAGGGTAGCAATCTAAAAACAGTGGGACACACTCGAGGCGAAGCAGCAGTGTCAAGTCTGCGGACTATGCTGTACTCATGTCACCTGGGAACTGTTAACTGACGATGGGTATAATTCCAACCAATCAGTTCCCCGGCGAGTCCTGTCCGGTGTACCCGTAACCTAACGAGCACCTGTATACTATCTCCAGTACGACGTACTGATGGCTGTGGGACAGACCATTTCCCCAACTGGGATGAGAAGCGTATACACTTAGTCTACTCCGGAATATCGATGCCCTATCTCGATAATCCAACGACCAGGGACCTGTATGGGATGTTGCTTACAGACTACCTAGCTCCCACTAGTGTGATTGCCATCACGACGCTGGTAATCAAGCAAAGATCCAATGGGCTCTACTAATATGTATAAGTGATACGTTACAAGAAACATATGCACATATTAAAGTAGACACAAACCAAGTAGCATACTACCATTTTAGCAAGACTGTATATATAACTGTGAATATCCCAAGCTTCTATTAAGTAATATACAATCTAGTATGATACAATAATGGCCCCTAGGGCATATACACTAACAGGGACTATGTGTTGACATACGGATATGAGGACGATACTTGGGATTGAGCTGAGTCGATGAGATTTGTTTTGTGGTTGTGATATCGGTTTGTACGAGACTGTCGATCAGTAGTCAGATCATGACTATATTGATGATATTAGTATTGTACTAGACATAGGTCAGTACCCTGGACTATGATCTTGGATAAAGAAGATACCAGATGAATAGTGTGATGAATATGATATTAACCCGTACCCAGACTTGGGGATGCCGTACGACGGATTTACATACGAGCTATATTTTGATGATTGATCCGCACTCTTGACTTGGGATGTCTAATTATAGATATGGTATCAGATATGATATTATTGAGGCGGGATCACCGACTAATATATATACAAGTATGTATATGTATCGACTCAGATGTTAGGCGGTTTCCTTACCTGTAGTCCAGCTGGTTAGTTTAGCCCTTTAGTTTAGTCTAGTTGTTAGATTAGATTCGATTCTTATCTATTTCAAAAACTAACGAATCGTGGGTATTTTAAAAGACAGCCCAAGGGATCCTACGAATATTTCAAAAGACGTATCTTTTCATAAAAACACAGTAGCCCCTATTTTCAAAACACCATGATTCGTGTTATTTCAAAAGGCACCATTTGTAGGACTTATATTAGATTAATGCAGATTAGTTATAGTTGCGTCTAGTATTCAGCTCCCGCTCATTATTGTGGTTCGCTTCGCATCGCATGCTTATATTATGTTTCATACTCCATTATTGATATCATGCTGTTAGGACACCAGCTCCATTACCGATGATGCGTATGTACCACGTACACTTACTTGCCGGCTCACACACATCTTCATCGGTAATTGCCATGTCACGTACACCTTAGAAAATATTATTGCTTGACATAGCCTGTTAGCTAATAGTTTAGACATTGTAGTTATTACCTGCTACTTCATGCATACAGTTATTCATTGTTATGCCGCATTCGTGGATTCTCATGCATATATTCACTATTTTATGTGTTATTGAGGTTTTGGATTCGGATTTCCATGAGATTTTCTGGATTTGGAGGAAAACCGCAAAAACAAAAATAAACCTTTTCTCTCTTTTAAAATAAAAAGTGAAGTTTTTCCATGATGTATGAGTCGTCCACCATGAGTTTGCTGAAGGATTTCGAGACCCGATTCGAGGAGTGGAGGAACCGTTTCGGGTACATGGTGGGCCCGGTGCGGCATCCCGGGGCAAGAGGAATGTGTTGTTGACGTTGAGCCCGGCAGGGAAGCACTACCGACCGGTGATATTACCCGACGCGTCGGATATCGTAGGATACCGTCGTGGTCTTGAGATGGATGGTAGGGGCCGGTCTGGACTGACGGCGCCCTAGATATTGTGATTGAGACATTGAGATTTCGAGATTTTGAGGTACAGAGATTGTGATATAGAGATATCGAGATATTGGGACTACGTTTTGTGCCGATGCTAGGCACTGTTTTATGCTGATTTCATTATGATACCTCATTTTAAAAATACAAAGGAAATCTCACTAAACTATGAAAACAGTTCTTCATTTACATGCATTCTGGTCCGTGCATTCATATGATATATTTCTACCTGAGGCACTGACACCGGCACATGAGATCACACCCGGGTTAGATATTACCCTAGCCATTTTTATAGGCTGCATGTTATACATATAATTGAGGATATATTATGATCATTGACCTAGGTTGCGTTATTTATGCGATTTCTTTCCGTAGATGTTTTTCTATTCACGAGTTGGCAACTCACCCCCGTTGTGCCACAGTTTCTTGCAGGTTTTGCCGTACAGGTTTCTTTACGGCTTTGCTGGCACTGCTTCCCATTTCCGGGTGACTTGCTAGTAGGTGGGTTTACTTGTATCGTACCCCCATTATATATCTTGTATATTATTACTCTGTTGTATCTAGAAGTTCCATCAACCAAACATGTTTTTATTTGAGACCAGTGATGTTTATTCTTTCGACCTTAGACTCGCGCGTTATATTTCGGTGGTTTTCTTGTTGTTTTGACTTTCTATTTGAGTTTTGATCCTCGCCCTTGGCGTTGTATATTATATTGCTTGTGTGGTTGTGACCGTCGATTGACGAAGAGCTAGCTCCCACTTGGGGATGCCTTTTTATTGATTTCGTATACTATTCATGTTGTATCCCGTTTGGGGGCCAGTATTTACAAAGGAGACTCTGCCGAAATTTTCAGGAAATATTTGATGTTTTAAAAAAAACGCATAATTCGGCTTATGCTTTTAAAACTACTTGATTTAAATTGGTTTTCCTTCACTCTACTGTTTTTCTTGGTTTGGATTTCTGGGTTTTCGGTTTACTTAGATTACGTACGCCTCGAGACGTCGTAGTTTAAGTGCTGGTCATGTTCCGTACTTTTCGGATCATGACAAAAGCGTTGAGATTTATTTACATTTCCAAACCTACCCTAAACCTAACCCTAGCAAGATTTAGATCTAGATAATCTTAGTATAGATAGATTTAGTTTTTAGATTTAATAAATCAATCCGGCTCCCATCGGAATTAACTCATTTGAGCGATTAGAAAATTCACAACATCCCTGTGGACCGACCCGAACTCACCGACTAGCTACATGCGACGTCGTTCTTGATTGCGGTAATAGAAAGTTTTTGAGATCAATCACCATACCCTATATACAATTTGAGAGACTCTTCGGGATGTTGGGTATGAGATACTACAACAACTGGTCTTAGTGCAAGTCGGAGATTGTTAGTTATGCATATTACCTAGAGGACATTATTGTACATATGATGTATATTATAGTGGATGCTTGGATATATATATAGAGAGGACTTTCTTGCTCGACATGATAGTTTGCTATCCGGTTGCTCTTTGTCTTAACATGTAGGCTTGTATTGTGATACTGTCTTATTCTCACATGTTGATAAAGCCCTAAGGATGGGTACTTGACTACTAGGACTAAGATGGGGATCATACTAGTGGGGCCAGGGTAGTCCACAAGTACATCCTTTAATTGTTCCTTGTCGAGGGTGTATCGAGATAGGGCATCGATATTCCAGAGTAAACTAGCGTATACGCTTCTTGACCCATATGATGGGTGATGGATGATCACACATCCATTGGTGTTTAACATCAATACGGGTGCTCAGTGGAGACTAGGTACACTGAACGAACTCGTAGTGAACTCCTAGTTGGTATTATACCTATCGTCAGATAGCAGTTCTCTTGTGACACTGGTACATGTTAGTCTGTAGACCCGAGATCGTCATAGAGTCTTGTGTGATTTCCACTGTGCTTTCATTTCCACCTTACCATTTTCAAAAGAACGTGCAAAACGGTGGCTTTTGGGTACAGTCCCAAATCACATGGAGGCAATGAGCGATAGGAGTGGTTTTGTCTCTCCCGGTATTGGGGATTGATCTTGCGCTGTGCTCAATTGGCTATAACAGGAAGTCCCTGGCCAGGGCTGATACGGAGATCTACTGGTAAGTGTTATCAGTAGTTTCTCGACAAGTTATGAGCCTCACATCGGCACAACTTATCGGTTACTGGGGTCTGACTTTTACCACCCCTAGACTGGATATGCGACATATCAGACGAAGAGACCGGACTGTACGGTAGTGTTACTGACAGGCTTTACAGGAGTATGAGCAGGCTTTCTTGTTGATCTTCTGATCGCTCAATACCCGGGTAGCCGTTACGTCCAGCTAGTACCGCTGAAGGCTTGTGGGTGCTTTATATGATCATCACCTACTGCCGGCATATTGACGGGTGTTTAGAGTCCTACACTGAGGTTTACTGGAACAGGAAAAACGAAGTAGGAGCACATATGTGATATGTGCAAGATCGAGAATAATACGAGTTTGTGATACCGTATTCTATTCTCGTGATATGCGATATTGGTCGGTTATATATGATATAACCAGGTTATCGAATCAAGTATTGATTCGATAAGTTGATACATATAATATTAGTCGGTTATATGTGATATAGCCAGATTATTAAATCAAGTGTTGATTAATAATTTAATGTTTAATTGTATATTTGATATGCTAATTTACATTAACTAATATTTGCTCACTTATACATTTTTTTTCTCACTTGTGCATACTTAATATATATGTAACATATAATATTTGTGTTTTCTTTTTGTCATGCTTGATTATACATGCAACATAGGTATATGAGACTCACACCATATTTTAGATTATATATTAGGGTTTTATTTATTTGATACAAATTTAAATTGGTGGGAATTAAGCTTGGTTGCAAGCTTTGGAAGCTTGTGGAAACCATTGACTTAGTCCACTAAATTTGTCTTGCATTAGATATTTATTAACCCAACCTTAATCTTTCTTTTGCCATGGTTATGTCTCTACAAGGGTTATATGAGATATTTCGCACCCATGGTTGCCATTCGCTCTCTCATTCATTATCTCTTCATCTTCTTCTTCATCAAGAGCTTAGCTCTCTAGCTTTTGAGGAAGTGAGGAAAAATAGTGAGAAAAAGAATTCTAAAGTGAGCAAAATTTCTACTTCATCATCCTCTACTAGATTAGCCATTTAGTTTAGGGTGTTAACTTCACTAATCCCTAATTAGTGAAGAGGTAACTTGAGTTGTTGTCTCCTCAAAGTAGATCATCTTCGGTCTCGAAGATCATTGAGCAAGTTCATACATTTCGACTAGTGGAGCCTATGGAGTGTTTGGATCATCACTTCTTAGAGCGAAGGGACTTCTACATGGAGCATTTGAAATGAAGGACCGGTCTACAAAGGTTGTATTCCATATTCATTTAGATATAAAGTTTTTTACATATTGTATTGTCTAATTCTCAAGTTAAGATTCTAGGGTTAGGGTCAAGTAGCATGGAAATTTTTTGAAAATGGCATGGACGATGCGTGCTGAAACCTTGCTATCGTGCTACATAACCCTACAGTGGTATCAGAGCCAAGCTAGAGAATTAGACGATATTTGTTAGATTACGAAATCGAAACTACTCTGTAAGTTGAAACATTGAAATCAAGTTTCTGTCGATTTTTAAATGGGCTCTAAAATTTTTTAAGCAACCGCAGAATGTTGTATGTGATATAGCATGCACACCAAAGAAAATTGAAGAAAGACAGTCGGATAATGGCCGGCCACAAGTACAAATAATTCGAGCTGGCCGGTTCTATAGTGGGTTTTGGGCTTCAAATTTTTGTGGTGTTCCAGTTTCGGGGTTTTTGTGTTTCAGGTGTTCCTTGTTTTTTTTCTAAAATTGCATGAGATGTTAATTTTCTATAAAAGCAATTCGGAGTGTTTTGTAGTCGTAATTCTAACATTGTTTCGAGTTATTTAGACGGCGTTGAAAATTTCGAACGGATATCAATAACCCAACTTTTCCCTCGACAAAATTTTTTCCAAGAGTTGGATTTTTTTCCAAGTTAAAGAACATTCAAAAATCATGCAAGTAATGCGATGAACCCTCTAGAAGAACGAAACCCTAACTCGATTCTATGACCGTATGAACCGCCGCCAAACCATAGGGTTTGCGGTAGTTCCGCGGCGCCATAGGTGAGGCAAGGGTTGGCCCTGCTACGGTTGGTCCATAGGTACTGTGGCATAGTATTTTTAAACTATGCTCAAGTGTTGAGGTCTTTGCGAAATATTGGGTGTTTGTTGATTCGATTGGAATGGTTATAATCGTCTAGCTTTTTCTGGAATGTTATACAATATTTGGACTTCATTTGGTTAGGCATTAAATCCAATGTATGTGATATTTCGGGTTTATGATGTCTAAGGTGATTGTGGATTCCAAATGTTGTAGTTTGACATTTTCTTTTCTGTGGTCGTAAGTGTAATATGTAGTGTATCGCCGGTTCGTTGCTATATGTCAACGACAATTGGGATACGTTGATGACATGTGATGTTATGTGTTGCTGTGATATGTTATATTGGATCGTCGTGTTTTGAATAGCCGGGGGTTTTATGTGGGATGAGAGTTTTTATTTTCACTTATGTAAAATTCATTGTATGTAATATTCTTTTATTGGGGCACTTCTGGGATGAGGATAATGTCACCATTATTGTATATTATTTACTTTTCCGCATTAGGATAGGCCCAAGGTGGGGAGCATAAGTAACCGGGTTCTAGACTCCAGTGGGAGACCATCTCGAGGAGTCGAGACCGGTTCTCCTAACTGTAGAATTGGTAGGGTTTCTAGCCTCTCTCGTAGGGGTCTAGGGATGTGTGTTTGGCAATTCATCGTGACCGTGGAATCCGTGTTTTATACTGGCTTAATTTAAAATACTGAATTCCTAATATATCCAAAATTTCATATGTTATCTTCTGCTGCTGAAATTCTGTTATGTGATCACTTTATATGTTTGAGGCGAATGGTTTATTATATTATATATGATATATAATAAACGCTGCTTATGTTTTGCACCCGCGCTAGTCCCGCCCCGCTATGCCGTTAGTTAAGTAACATAACGGTGCATAACGGGACACTATGGCGTATACGGATGACATAAGCGTATGTTGTATTTTCATTTATTCTGTGATGCTTAGGTGTTAGTTATATGTATGCCCTAGAGGCCATTACTGTACATTGGATGTATATTGTAGTGGATGCTAGGACATATATGGGGAGGACTTTCTTGCTCGACATGATAGTATGCTATCTGGTTGCCCTTTACCTTAACGTGTACACTAATTGTCTCTCTGTTACATGTTGGTAAAGCCCTTAGGATGTGTACTTGACTACCTGGACTATGATGCGGATCATACTAGTGGGGACATGGTAGTCCATAAGTACATCCTTCAAAGTCCCTAGTCGTGGGTGTATCGAGACGGGGCATCGATATACCAGAGTAGACTAGCGTATACCTTCTCGACCCATACAGATGGGCGATGGATGATCCCATATCCATTGGTGTTTGACATCAGAGGAGATATACGGGTGCTCAGTAGAGACTGGGTACACTGGACGGACTCGCCGAGAACACCCAGATGGTATTATACCTCACGTCAGATGGCAGTTCTCTGGTGACACTGGTACAGAGTAGTCTGTTGACCCGAAATCGTCATAGAGTCTTGTGTGGTTCCCACTGTGCTCTGATACCACTGTAGGGTTCCTAGGCACTCTAGTGAGGTCTCACAAGGCATCGAACATGCCAATTTCAAAAATTCTAGGTGCCGAGAGACCCGACTACGGATCGTTTGCTAGAAAACTAGGCGAAAAAGCAAACTAGTTAACATTTAACTAAGGGAATACGGAAATACAACCTTTGTAGATCCGATGCTCCGCCTCCATAGCTCCGCAACGAAGTCCCTTTGTTGTCCAAATGAGTTTCCAGGCTCTAGCGTCGGCTTCGTCGAAGAATAAGCGAGCTAGGTCGTCGATGTCCATGCCGAAGATGATCTACGTCGAGGCATCGCTAGATCAAGCTCTACCTTCACCAAGCCATGAAAACTTGTGAAGGAAACACACTCTACTACTTGGCAAGAGGTAGAGGATGAAGAAATAGGAAGTGGACAGACTTTAGAATTGGATTTCTCACTCTAATTCTCACTTTGCCATTAAAGCTTGTGAAGCTTTTTCTTGAAGTGAAGAAGAAGAAGAAGATCAAGAATATGATAAGTTATTATGATAAATAGAAAATAAAACCATACTTATCATAATCTTTACCTTTGTTAAGTGTAGAGAATTGACTAAGGTTGGGTTGATGGTTAAGGTTAAGGATGAGAACAAAAAAGTCATCAAGTCAAAGCTTCATGAAGCTTTAACTAAAAACAAAAGAAGCCACCATTCATTTATCTTTCAATTTATTCAAAATGAATAAATAAATAAGTGTATCTATGTTTTACATCCGCGCTAGCCCTGCCCCGCTCTGTCGTTAGTTACCTAACCTAACGGTGCACGAGGGGACATCGAGGCGAATGCGGATGGCATAAGTGTACGTCATATTTATCTGTGATGTTTAGGTACTTAGATGATGGAACTTCATTAATGAGATTAATGAAATAAAAGAAACCTAAGATGTTGTAGAATCGAATTTCAAAATAAAACAGGTAGCTACAGTTCTTTCTTTGCATAGCGGTATATATGATATATCCTGCACCTTATTCGATAAGGAAAGGACCGAGATCCCTTCACCGGGAGTGACTCCTTTAGCAATAACTGGCAGATGCTACACCCTCGGTTTGTCTTTTGATTGCTTTTTAGAGTTTTTGCTTTGCACAGTGATATATATGATATATCCCGCACCTCATTCGACGAGGAAAGGACCGAGGATCCCTTCACCGAGAGTGACTCCTTTAGCAAAACTAGAAAAGCCTCAAAAGTACTCCATTTTCAAAATTCATTTGATTCTACAACGATATCATGTTCATTACGCAATAGGTTTTCAGAAAAACCTGTCGTAGCCCTCCGTCATTTCAGATAAGTTGTATATAGTATTCGTACTGCATTTGTTGGCTTTCGTCAAGGTGTAGTGTGCGGTAGCTATATGCTACTTATATGCTAGCATACGATGTGATTGGATTAGGATAGTCGTGCGGCTTTGTTGGCTTTCGTCAAGGGTCGTGCGGGTAGGTTTAATTCGATCAAGAAATGTACGGGTTGAACTTGACTAGCGGGCTATGGTTTGTTGGCTTTCGTCAAGATCATAGCACGTTAGGGGCAAAATATTATCGGGAATTTCAAGTGTTGAAATTTGCAATGAGATTGCATACCTTCTATGAGATAGTTGGATCCCGATACCCGCTGCGAGTAAGAGTTACTCCTGGGAGAGTTTTACACATTACAATTAGCCGATCAAGTAGGTGTCTAGAAAGGTGTTAACGAGGTTACGCCTCTGGGAAAACGAGGTTTACATTAATTAGGTTCGTGCGAAAGCACGGGGGACCTCCCTCAAAGTACCGACACTGGCCTGGCTGAAAGATTGGCGAACTTGTAGTGTGTAATTAATCCCGGCTAGTCTTTCCTTTTAGGGTTTGAAGGAAGATTTGATAAAAAGCAGTGGGAGCCATCCTGATTAGATAAAATAATAACCAATCTATTCTTGCAAGAGCGCACGCTGAGTGTTTTCTTCTCTCTCTCTCCTGGTAGCGACCATGTCACGCCTTAATCAAGATAATAATACGGATTGTTGACCGAACCCGCTTGTTATACTGAGCTGGGGAACGTTGGTCCCGCTCCAACTTATAATTGTTATAAGACAGAGCAGGAAATTGGGGAATACCAGATTTCCCGTGCCGCCCAAACGAAGAGAGTGCATGCTGATGCATCATCTTCGGGTGTGTTCATTATACAGAACTGTTTCTCAGTATCCTCCGCATCCTTGGTATATGATACCGGATCAGGATCCCAGATATGTAATCTGTTACATAGGGCTACAAAAGGGTAGAAAAACTGAGAACGGGTGATAAGTTTCATGAGGCAGAAAACGGGGCAAGTGTTGCAGCCAAGTCTGTTGGTCACTGTCACCCTGTATTACCAATACATTGATTCTGAACGAATGTTATTAGATACCGAACCTGATATACAAAATCATATCAGTTTCTTTATTAGTAAAGAAAGGATATAATTTTGTATTGTAATGTTTTGAACATTTCCTATATCAAAAGTTGATCGGTTCAGGCACGTTATCTAAAAGCATTGATGTTCTAAATCAAACTACAGTTCTTAGTATACGGAACACACACAAGAGGAAGAGTTCAGAAATGAACGAATCCTTCTTGAGGTATTGTAGACTAGGTCAGATCAATGTGACCCGACTAGCTAAAGTTACATGTAGATGCATATTTAAATCAGTTTGAATTTACATCTTGTGAAACTTGCCAGTCATGTCACAAAGATAAGATGACCATAGCTCTGTTTATTGGAAACAGAGAAAGAGTTAGTGGACTCTTGGGACTGATACATGATGATGTATGTAAGGTCTCCTGTCTACATATACCCGAACTGGTTCTTTATACTTCATTATATTCTCTGATAATCTCTCAAGATTCAGACATATGTTCCTGTTGAAACACAAGTCAGAACCTTTTGAGATATTCACAGAATATAAGTTAGAAGTAGAGAACCAGAATACAGGTAAAAGTATTATGTCCTTTGATGAGATCAAGGAGGAGAATACTTGTGCACGGAAATCCAGGACTATTTTAAAGGAGAATGAGATTCTCTCTCAGCATTACTCCTCCGTATACACCATTGCACGATGGTATGTCGGGGCGGAGCAGATACACCCTATTTGATATGGTGTGCTCTATGATGAGTAATACTGAGTTACCTTTTTCCTTAAGGGGTTATGCACTTGAGAAGCTGCATACCTATTGAATAGGGTTCGAATCAAATCAAAGCCTACCATTTCATATGTGATATGGAAAGGGAAGAGCCTATGTCTTAAGCTAGTTAAGATTTGGGGTTGTCCGGCCTATGTCTAAAAGCATAATCCGGACAAGCTCGAGGCAACGTCTGTTATGTACAACTGGAAATGTTCCAGCTATACAAACTGCAACTGATGATTTGACAGAACCAAAGGATTCAGTAGATTTCAACGAACCTCAGCCTCTCCGCCGATCTAGTAGGGTTCCTCACGCACCTGAGAGATACTTCGGTTGCTCTATGACAGTGGGAGCGAGGATTGCATCATGAGATGATGACCCAACTAGCTTCGAGCTGGCCATCAGGAGTAAGACTCTGTAAGAATGGCTGGATGTTTAGCGATCTGAGATGGAATCCTTATACACCAACAAACTATGGACTTTGGTTGCTATATCTGAAGGGTTAAATCCCCATCAGGAGCAAGTATATCTTGAGAAGATTACTTGGTGTATATGGAAAAGTTGAGACTTTCAAAGCTAGACTTGTTGAAGGTTTTCGTCATCAACCAGGCGTGGATAATGATGAAACCTTTTCCAATACCTATGCTTAAGTCCATCCAGATCCTACTTGCCACGGCTACATACCATGACTACGATATCTGATGGTTGGGTGTCATGACTGCTTTTCTATATGTTGTTTTAGAAGAGTGTGTCTATAAGTACACAGCCAGAGGGCCTCGTAGACAGTGGGAGCAGCGGAAACGTGTGCAAGATGTTTTATAAGATAAAGCAGGCATCGCGGAGTTGGAACGTCTGTTTTGATGCGTTAGTCAAAGAAGTTGACATCATCAAAATGGTAGATGAACCTTGTATAAACAAAAAGGTAGTAGGGAGTATGGTGACGATCCTCGTAGAGTACGTGGATGACATACTCTTGATAGGGAAGGAGTTTCCTATGCTACGCTCGATCAATCTCCGCTTGTCACTATGATTCTCCATATAGGATCAAAATGATACCTCCTAAATCCTGAGTTTTGGATCTATGAGATAGATCTAATTGGATGTTAGGACTCTCACTAGTTGTAGTGAGATGGTATCAGTCGATCCTGGGGAGAATCACTGGAAGTGTTCCAGGGTGATAAAGACGACTGAATGTCAGTCGCAGGCATTGTCTTTACCCTCAGTAAAGGGACGGCATGTTGGAAGAGTTCCAAGCTAGATACCGTGACATACTAGACGATAAAGGCAGGATACATCGCTACTTAAGATGCTACTGAAGAGGATGTTTGGGTGTATATTAGTTCATGAGATGAACTACGTTCCTACCATTGTGAGACAATGGAGTTGTGGCTTATACCAAGGAACGCTGGTCCCATCAGTGATCCAGACTTATTCTAAGGCAGTATCACCTGATCATGGAGATGGTTGATCTCCAGGTTGATCGAGGCAAGGAGAGCAGACTTAGAGGATAACGCAGCGGATCCACTCACAAAGGCCTATTCCCAGAGAGATTTTTATGGGATGGTTGAGTATGAGATAGTACAACCACTGCTACAGATGGCCCTAGTGCAAGTGGGAGATTGTTAGTTATATGTATGCCCTAGAGGCCATTACTGTACATTGGATGTATATTGTAGTGGATGCTAGGACATATATGGGGAGGACTTTCTTGCTCGACATGATAGTATGCTATCTGGTTGCCCTTTACCTTAACGTGTACACTAATTGTCTCTCTGTTACATGTTGGTAAAGCTCTTAGGATGTGTACTTGACTACCTGGACTATGATGCGGATCATACTAGTGGGGACATGGTAGTCCATAACTACATCCTTCAAAGTCCCTAGTCGTGGGTGTATCGAGACGGGGCATCGATATACTAGAGTAGACTAGCGTATACCTTCTCGACCCATACAGATGGGCGATGGATGATCCCATATCCATTGGTGTTTGACATCAGAGGAGATATACGGGTGCTCAGTAGAGACTGGGTACACTGGACGGACTCGCCGAGAACTCCCAGATGGTATTATACCTCACGTCAGATGGCAGTTCTCTGGTGACACTGGTACAGAGTAGTCTGTTGACCCGAGATCATCATAGAGTCTTGTGTGGTTCCCACTGTGCTTTGATTTCCATCTTACCACGTCCAAGAGGGCGTGCAAAACGGTGGTTTTTGGGTACAGTCCCGAGTCACATGGAGGCAGTGAGCGATAGGAGGGGATTCGTCTCTCCCGGTATAGGGAGTTGATGTTGCGCTGTGTTCGATTGGCTATAACAGGAAATCCCTGGCCAGGGTTGCTGAGATTTACTGGTAAGTGTTACCAGTAGTTTCTCGAATTGTTATAGACCTCATATCGACACGACTTATCAAGTTATTGGGGTCTGACGTTTACCACCCCTAGGCGAGATATGCGACATATCAGACGATCAGACCGGACTGTACGGTAGTGTTACTGGTTGGATTCACAGGAGTGTGAGCGGGCTTGCTCGTCGATCTTCTGATCGCTCAATACCCGGATGGCCGTTACGTTTAGCAGACCGCTTGCGGCTTGTGGATGTTTGATATGATCATCATCTGCTACCGGCGTATTGACGAGTCTTTAGAGTCCTACACAGAGGTTTCCTGGCTCAAGCGAAACGAAATAGGAGCGCATATGAGATATGTGCGGAACCGAGAATAATGCGTGTATGTGATACCGTATTTCATTCTCGCGATCAATGTGTCGAATGGTTGTATGCGATATAACCTAGTTATCGATTCAAGCGTTGATTCGATAAGCCGATACATAGGTTACTAGTCGGTTATATGCGATATGACCGGATCGTTAAATCAAGTGTTGATTTAATGATTTAATGCATAATTATATATTTGATATATTACTTTGCATTAACTAGTATCGGTTCACTTTAAATGGATTTTCTCGCTCGGTTGTGCGCATTGCATATGCGATATGATTTTGTGCACTTGATTGTGTCATGTTTGATGATACATGCTTTATGGTTAAGTGTAAAGAATTAAACCAAGGTTAAGTTGTTGATTAGGGTTTTACTTATTCATTCATCTAATTTATTTATTCATTTTGAATAAATTGAAAGATAAATGAATGGTGGCTTCTTTTGTTTTTAGTTAAAGCTTCATGAAGCATTGACTTGATGACTTTTTTGTTCTCATCCTTAACCTTAACCATCAACCCAACCTTAGTCAATTCTCTACACTTAACTAAGGTAAAGATTATGATAAGTATGGTTTTATTTTCTATTTATCATAATAACTTATCATATTCTTGATCTTCTTCTTCTTCTTCACTTCAAGAAAAAGCTTCACAAGCTTTAATGGCAAAGTGAGAATTAGAGTGAGAAATCCAATTCTAAAGTCTGCCCACTTCCTATTTCTTCATCCTCTACCTCTTGCCAAGTAGTAGAGTGTGTTTCCTTCACAAGTTTTCATGGCTTGGTGAAGGTAGAGCTTGATCTAGCGATGCCTCGACGTAGATCATCTTCGGCATGGACATCGACGACCTAGCTCGCTTATTCTTCGACGAAGCCGACGCTAGAGCCCGGAAACTCATTTGGACAACAAAGGGACTTCGTTGCGGAGCTATGGAGGCGGAGCATCGGATCTACAAAGGTTGTATTCCGTATTCCCTTAGTTAAATGTTAACTAGTTTGCTTTTTCGCATAGTTTTCTAGCAAACGATCCGTAGTCGGGTCTCTCGGCATCTAGAATTTTTGAAATTGGCATGTTCGATGCCTTGTGAGACCTCACTAGAGTGCCTAGGAACCCTACATTAGGAAGCATAAATGATGGGACTTCATTAATGAGATTAATGAAAGAAAAGAAACCTAAAAGATGTTGTATAATCAAATTTTCAAAAAGCGTAGCTCTAGTTTTTGCTTTGCATAGCGGTATTCCTTGTAGAATATCCAACACCTTATTCGATAAGGAAGGTGTAGGATATAGGGCCCTCAGAGTCAATTATTGGATCATAGGCATGTGATTGCAATGATTGAGGGATGACCTATACCGGTAGGACCGTCTTACTCGAGAGGTTTGTATACTATCTGGTTTGTCTTTATCATCGTGTACATGCTTTAGGTGACATTGTAGTTCACTATTACACGTTGATAGAGAATAGTATGCTACCATGGTTTATCTTTATCATCGTGTACTTCTTCAGGTGACCTTACAGGTCGCTATTACACATTGATAGAGCCCTTAGGATTCTTGCTTGAATGCCAGCAGTATGATGGCAATAATATACGTGGGAGCTGGGGTCTATAAGCACATCCTTAAAAGGTCCCTAGTCATGGGATTTTTGAGACTGGGCATCGATACTCAATGAGTAGACTAGTGTATACGATCGAGACCCCGACGAGGGGTGGTGGCTGGTCTCACAAGCCATTGGTGTCAGTTGGTTCACCTAAGACGTATACAGGTGCTCATTGGGTTATGAGTACACCGGACAGGACTCGCCGGGAACATGCTAGTTGGTATTATACCTAACGTCAGATAGCAGTTCCCTGGTGACATGTGTACAGGTTAGTTAATCGACCAGAGATCGTCATTTGTCTCGTGTGAGTTCCTACTGTACTTTGATTACTACCCTACCATGGCTCAAAAGAGTTGTGCAAACAGGTTTTAGTTGGGTACAGTCCCGAGCCACATGGAGGCAGTGAGCGGATCGGCATGGGTTTCCTCTCTCCCGGTATTGGGGGTGAGATCGCGTTGTGTCTAGGAGAGCCATTACACGAAGTCCTTGTCCAAGGCAGGAGATTTACTGGTAGGTATTCCAGTAGTATCTCAGGGTGTTCTGGGTTATACTCCAACATGAATTGTACCTCTTTTGGGGGTCTGACTATTACCAACACCCTAGGCCCGCCATGCGATGCTCATAGACGAACGGACCGGACTGTACGGATATTGTCACTGACAGGCTCAGTACGGTGTCAGGATGAGTTCGCTCATCGACCTCCCTTTTGGTCAATACCTGGTAGCCCGTTACGTACGGCTAGTACCTCTGAAGTACTAGTGGTTAAATCCACAACCAAACTATTGACGAGTCTTTAGAGTCCCCCACACACAGTTTCTCAAGTTTCGGGCGTACTCATTGGGGAGTTGTCCGGCTTATGCTTAAAACCAGACACTGGATAACTCAAGGCACGTTGGCTGTTTGTGGGTTGACCCGGGCTATGACGAGGGTTGACTTTCTTCCATCTGGATGACCAATAGTGATATTGTTCTTGACTCGCCACAGTTTTAGTAAAATGGACTTTTTCAGAAAACAGTAGTGGGAGTATGGTAGAACTGGAAGTGATTCCAGAACCGCAAACGATTACTGAAAATTTGATAATAACCTAAAGATTCAATCTAGATTGACATTCCATTGACCACTTCGCAGATATGGTGGGTAACCTCAGGCACTCGAGAGGTACTTCAGTATGCTCAAAGACGGTGACAAGGAGGTTCTTGTTTACCCAGACTTGACACTACTGTTTTTCCAGGCTATGAGACCCGGAAGGAGGATGAGTATAGTGTCGTTCTGAACTGGCTTTAGAAATGCACGTGTATATGACTTTGCCAGAGGGTTGTCGTAGTCAGTGGGAGCAGCGGAAGCATAGTAGACAAGTAGCTTATGTCTATTTATACACTAAAGCGGATATAGCGGAGATAGATCATCTATTTCTGATGTGACAGTCATAGGTTTGACTTCATCAGAATAGAGGATGGATCTGTTAAGAAGGTAGTAGGGTGTGATGTCCTGGTATTTGGATGACATACACAGAGTAGGAAGTGAAATTCCTATACTACAATCGGTTATACTTTGGTTGTCACACAGTGGTTTCTCCACATAGGAATTGGATATTATATCAGACATTCTGGTTACTAGATTTATGGTTTTAGATCTAGATTTGGATGGTTTCCCAATTTGGGTACTTAGGCAGCATTCTATAGGTGTTTTAGAATGGATGACTCCTGGCATGGTGGTGTACCAGCAGGTGATAGAGTCACCCTCTCTAAAGGTGTCTTACAGACTAAAGGGGAGAGGGATGTGCATGATTGACAGATAACTTGCTTAGGCAATTGAATTAATCATGAGATATCAAGTACCACACCAGATGTTGTTTTTGCACTAGCTGCAATAAGTTCAGATATTAATCCAATCCTGGAGAAACATTCGGAAGCAGTTTTAGAATATAAGTGGATATTTTACGGATATGATAACGGCAGCCTCCTTCGGGAGACAGTTATCATTCCAGGCTTTTAAGGTGACCTGGATGACAGAGTGACTGTCCGAGTTATAGTTTTCCCTATGACGAGGGGCAGTATTTTGGACATGTGGTTCAAGGGGATGCTGAAAGAGGCATGGCGCAGGATACTGATTAAGTTCAGTTGAAGATACAGTCTAAGAAGTTTGGATTTGGAGTTCTTTTATGAACTAGGTCCCATCAGATATCCAAACATATTCTAAAACAGGTATTGCTCATTTCGAGAGATGGCTTTCTCCGCGAACTTGAGATAATGAGAGACATAGAAAGAAACATCAGGATGGATCCACTCACTGAGGCTATTCCTCGAACGCAATAGTTTCGCAAACGGGCTTTGTGAGACTTATTAGAAGAGGAGTTGGGTGTTCGGTATCACACGGGCTGTGAGTATGCGACATTGCAATAATTAGCCTTGAGTGCAAGTGGGAGATTGTTGGATATAGTGCCCTCAAAGTCAATTATTGGATCACGGGCATGTGATTGCAATGATTGAGGGAGGACCTATACCGGTAGGACAGTCTTACTCGAGAGATTTGTATACTATCTGGTTTGTCTTTATCATCGTGTACATGATTTAGTGACATTGTAGTTCACTATTACATGTTGATAGAGAATAGTATGGTACCATGGTTTATCTTTATCATCGTGTACCGCCTCAGATGACCTTATAGGTCGCTATTACACGTTGATAGAGTCCTTAGGATTCTTGCTTGACTGCCAGCAGTATGATGGCAATCATATACGTGGGAGCTGGGGTCTATAAACACATCCTTAAAAGGTCCCTAGTCGTGGGAGTTTTGAGATTGGGCATCGATACTCCATGAGTAGACTAGTGTATACGATCGAGACCCCGACGAGGGGCGGTGGCTGGTCTCACAAGCCATTGGTGTCAGTTGGTTCACCTAAGACGTATACGGGTGCTCATTGGGTTATGAGTACACTGGACAGGACTCGCCGGGAACATGCTAGTTGGTATTATACCTGACGTCAGATAGCAGTTCCCTGGTGACATGTGTACATGTTAGTTCATCGACCTGAGATCGTCATTTGTCTCGTGTGAGTTCCCACTGTACTTTGATTACTACCCTACCACGGCTCAAAGGAGTCGAGCAAACAGGTTTTAGTTGGGTACAGTCCCGAGCAACATGGAGGCCGTGAGCGGATCGGCAGGGGTTTCGTCTCTCCCGGTATTGGGGGTGAGATCGCGCTGTGTCTAGGAGAGCCATTACACGAAGTCCTTGGCCAAGGAAGGAGATTTACTGGTAGGTATTCCAGTAGTATCTCAGGGTGTTCTGGGCTATACTCCGACATGACTTTTACCGCTTTTAGGGGTCTAACTTTTACCAACCACCTAGGCCCGCCATGCGATGCTCATAGACGAACGGACCGGACTGTACGAATATTGTCACTGATAGGCTCAGTAGGGTGTCCGGATGAGTTCACTCATAAACCTACCTTTTGGTTAATACCTGATAGCCCGTTACGTACGGCTCGTACCTCTGACGTGCTAGTGGTTAAATCCATAGCCAAAGTATTGACGAGTTTTTATAGTCCCCCAAAGACTGTTTCTCAAGTTTCGGGAGAAACGTTGTAAAGGCCGTATGATATATGACAGGGTATGATCATATACGTGCAGTAGTGCACGGATCATGATCGGACTGATCATACTAGTGGGCTTTGGTTTAAGCCGGATCCTAGTATTAGATTTGTTGAATTACTTTAGTCTCATCGCATTCGCATTCGGTCGGAATGCGGATGCAGGTATGTATATACAGGTGAGGGGTATCCTTGTGATCCGTCATGAGTTTACTTTAGATGTTGCCGTATCTTTTTATTGTAGTAAACATTTGGGTTAATGTTTACTTTGGTGGAAATAGTGAGCTTAATTCTTGATGAGGTGCATTAATTTTGACATGGACATGCTTAGTGACTCATGGTCTCTTTTCTTGTGCTAATGTCACATTAGGATTGATTTAATGTGTTGAATTGATAAGAGGAGAGAGAGAGGGCAGCCATATGGCTAGAGTTTGCTCTTGTATTATTTCATTCTTGCTCTCATTTTATCAACACAATACATAAGAAAAAGAAAGGAACTTCTTCTTCTTCCTCCTCTTGCTTCTTGAGCCCACCATTTCCACCAATGGCATCACCTTCAACCTCCATCCATACAATGGATGCAAGAGACAAAGTTGTCACACAAATTCTCTACATCGCCTTGGACACGTCGGCTAGCGAACTTCGTGCCCGAGTTGCTTCGGACGAAGCGGGAGCCCGTAAAAAGACTCGATGATGTGGTGCCCTTCCGACGAGAAGACCGGAGATCGGAGATGCCGTGAGGAGCTTAGGATGGTGGCCAAAGACCGAAGGACACAGATCGATCGGTATAGCTTTCCAACCCTTTCTCTAGTTTCTAGTTATAGGTTAATGTTTCGATCCGGGTTTTAAATATACGATAGCGCCGGTTTCTAGTTTAAGAAAAGTTTTCGTTTCCGCATTTTGGCCTCGGACAGACGACCGGGACGCTACCGTATACTTACAGAAAGAGCCGAGATCCCTTCACCGGTAGTGACCTCTTTAGCGAAACTAGCAGATGCTACAACCCACTCGGTTTTGTCTTTTGATTGTTTCTCTAGTTGTTGCTTTGCATAGTGGTATTTTTGTAATATCCTTGTTCACCGCCGAAAGAAGCAACCGGGACGTTAGGACGTTTGGCCTGAATTTTGGGGGCAGATACTATTTGGTTTTATCCGTCTACCTCTCTGAAGATGCCAAGTTGATTTATGACACCGTGCATCAGAGGTTTAGACGGATGTGGCCGTTGCAGCAGACTTCGTCAGATTCCCCCTCGTTTGCGAGGGTTTTTTGATTGTGGGGACGCTCTTCCCTGCAGGCGCAAGCTCCTGCAGTTAATTATGTTACCGCGTAGCGATAACCACTTTCTCCTGCTCCAGATGTTCCGTAACATTTCAGAAAATATAAAATATTATTTTTGGAATTTAATATTAAAATAATATATTTCCCGAAAACTGCCCGATTTGCGAAATTGGGGTTTTCGAAAAAGGGTATAAATATATACCAATAATTATAAAATAAATGGAAATTAAAATTATTTATTCATTTAATAGTATATTTAAAGGATTTGGCACTTGAAAAATTTTTATATGCAGTTTCAATGAAAACCCGATTAGTGCACTGCTAATCGCGATTAAGCCAAATCCGTGTTTCTACAGTTTTTCATGGCTAGTGCACCATGTCATGTTGCATTTTGGTTACATGTTGTTTTCTTGTGTTGATTTGGGTATTTTATGGTTTGGTTTTAAAAGAAATGAGAAAAGAAAAGAGAAAAGGGTAAAAGGGTAAATAGATGAAAGAGTGGTTGAGAATAAGAGAGGAGAGAGAGAGGGGCTGACTCATTTTCACCTCCCCATCATTTTCTTCTCCTTCTTCTTCCTCACTTCCCTCCACCTTCACCCCATGATATCATCTCAAAATATCCATCAAAACCCGAAACCCCTTTCATTAAAATTGATCATCTCCTTCTCCTCTACAAATTGGACCAAGAAAAGTTAGATTTTGACAACCTTGAGGAGCTAGGGTTTTTATTGAGTTGCATCCATGACGTATAATTTCTACAATTTAAATAATTTTAATTTTCTTTATATTCTAGTTAGTTAGAAATGGGTTTAAGATGTGGATTTGTGAACTTACAAAATCCTGGTGAGGGTTTGAGTGAAATTGTGGATTGGTGATGATTGAGTGGCTGTTGAGTGACCGTTTAAGACCTGAGTTGAGTATAGAAACCAGAATACGGTTGTAGTAATTTATTATGTCGGTTTTGTGTTAAATTGTGAGGGTATATGGGAATCTGGAGTACCCGGAGACAAAAAAAATTATTTAGCGAATACTGGGAGTCGTGCAGGCAACCTGGAGTGTACCCGGAAGAACCGAGCCCCAACCCCCAACCCCCAAACCCAGGCTGCAATTATATCCATTCTGGCCGCAATTTTCAGCCAGAGCAGGGAATTAGGGTCCCAGGTTTGGTCCATGGCTCCTTTTGCAATAAATTAGACCCCTCCTGTATGCAAAATTGGCTAATTGTCACCTGGGGAAAATCTGGGAGTGTTTTACGTAGTTTCTGAAATTATTTTGCGGTATTTAATGAATTTGAATTTGGTATTTGGTATTGTGTTTCCATCGTGTGGCGTTTGGACGTCAACGACCAGGGTTATTGGTCGTGTTTTTCATGCTAGGCTATAGGTTTTAACCTATGAGCGAAACGTGTGTCGTTTTGGTTTTCCGCCTTGATTTTAATACGCATTGCGATTGTTTATTATTGTAGGTAACTTCATATGGATTCCTTGGCGACGGAGAAAGGCGTCATCGACTTCGGCAAGCAAGAAGCAAGGTGAGTGGATCTATATCCACGGGGGAAGTCGGGTTGATGGCGTATAGCACCCCCGCACATTTTGATGGAAACCGATTCATAGTATTTGGTTAAGAAAACCATTAATAGAAAACTATAGATAGAGTTAAAAGATAGTTAGAGAACTATATCAGAAACTAAAGGATAGTTAGAAGTGAAATCATAGGACTAGTATGTGATGACGGGATTGAGGATGATATTTGATGATATTGCCGTTTATGGTACTATAGGACTCGACGTAGATGTGTCATCCGAACCATAACTATTTCCAAACTGAAGAATCGTATGCATCTTTTAAACGGATAACTTGAGGGACGTTATGGATTTTCAAATGATATCTTTTCTTTAAAAACACCGTAGCCCCTACTTTCAAAACTACGATTCGCATCTTTCAAAAGGTGTTTGTATGGTTCGGGTGTGTATGTTAGATTAGATACTTATGCTTATAGTAAAGGTATAATGTATTGGTAAATTGACTTGGTGTGGGACATAAATGCGATGAAAAGGATATTTGACGCGATATGATGATTTGGTGATATGTTGTTATACTGATGCGAGTCGATTGAGGTGATTGATACCTTGCCGGTCCCCTGATACGAGATCGTTATGGATGTGACCTGGGACACACACACACACACATACATATATATAGATATATAAAATGTCGTGAATCATGTGTGATATATCGTACGAGACGCTAGGTCTGTTCCCCTCATTGTCGCAATGGTTGATAGGATCCCTATTGGTTTTATGCCACCGTACGATGATTTTACGTACGTGATGTGTTTGACTTGAGGTTTGATCCCTACCCTTAACAAGAGGATGTCGTGCGATGGATTATACTGTATGCGATGTTGTGTGGCTGGATGCCGATTGATAGATTCACCGACTCGGTCTTGTAGACACGTATACCTTATAGCTTTAGCTGATGATTTAGCTTATGCTGCATTCATGTTATTCTCATTGCAATACTAATACCTGTACTAGTACACCTGCACAATTATCGATGATGCGTATGTTACACGTACACAGATTTTCCGGCTTATACACTTCATCATCGATAATTGCCATGTCACTACACAGTAGGATTGCTGCATCATGATATGACTCCTTGCGTGCTATACTTTCGTATATAGTACCGGTGCATCCATACCTACATACATACTTATTGCACATACATAGATGATGCTGGCTTCGGTTTGGAGAATTGGGAACCGCCGAATATATTTTAAAACTGGAATCATTTAAAAGAGCGGTTTTCCCTTAATATGTCACATCACTGTTCCATGTTGCATCATGTACGGATATGCTTACATTTCTATCATATGTCGCATACATCATGCTTTATGATTTTACGCATTGAGATATGTTGTTTTCATGAGATTTCTGGATCTAAGAACCGTGGTCATTTTTAAAGAAAGTATGCATTGTTTTAAAAACTCGGTTTCTCTTGATATGATATTTCAGTGCGTACACCATGCGTTTTCTCGGTTCTGAGACGTGTTACATGTGAAGCCCGATTCGAGGAGCTGGATGGGGTCGATTGCGGGTACATGGTGAACCCGGTATGGTACCCCGGGGAGAGAACGGATCTGTCGTGCAGTAGACGATGAGCCTGGCAGAGGGACCACTACCTATCGATGATAGTATTTGGGCTCGGCGGATATCCAGAGGATACCAACCGGAGTCGAGAGATGATATGGGCTAATCCGGACTGACGGAGCCCGTGGGCCGATCCGGACTGACGGCGCCCGAGATATGAGGATTTACGTGTCGATGCTGGACACGGGTTTCATGATGTTTTCGGGTGTCGATGTTGGACACCCAGGTTCCATGATTTTGATGTGTCGCGAGCGACACCGTTGATTTATATTCTCATACTTTCATGCACACTCTTTGATGATATTTACGTGCATACAGACATTAGTTATATAGTTGGACGAGATCTACATGCATACATACATTAATTATATTGTTGGATGATATCCACTTGCTGATTGATATTGATATTAGTGTTGGCACATATACAGACCCGGTCATCCTAGATATCATAGTATTACCTTTATGGTATAGTTGACCTAGGAGTCGTTGTTTATTCGATTTCTGCTTGTAGATGTTTTTCTATTCACGAGTTGGCAACTCACCCCCGTTGTGCCAAAGTTCTTGCAGGTTGACCGCATGGATCCGTAGCGGCATCGCTGGCACATAGGATCATTTGGGTGTTTTGCATTAGTAGGTGGGGCATTTGTATCGTACCCACTCTTGTATTTCTATTTCATATTGTATCTAGTCAACTCCATCAATCAAAATTAGTAAATTGTATAAGTAATGAGACTTAGTGAGATTGTGGTTGCGAGACTTAGAGCGAGGGGTTTTCCGCTACTTGTGGTTTTGATCTCTTGCTTATTTATTTATCTTTTGTGGTGATCTTCGCTATTGGGCGTCGTATACTTATTTGTAAACATTGTGTGGTTTTGATCCTCCGGTTGGCGAAGAGCTAGCTTTCGCTTGGGGATGCCATTATTCATGTTATGTATTTGTGGTTTTGGATCAAAAATACAAAGGAGTTGCTGCCCAAATTTTTAAAAGACGAAAAACGTTTTCAAACTAGCAAATTTCACTTGCATTTTTATGTTCCTTTCTATATATTAAGATAACTTTATTTCATTATACCTTTATTTCAAAACTTCACCTCCTTTATTTTCTTAAAAAGGTTTAGATTTCTGGGTTTCAGCTTACTTGAATTACGTTACGCCTTTAGACGTTGCGTGATTTAAGTGTTGGTCACAAGTTAATATTTTGGGTCGTGACATGTTCACTTCGTGTCGTGTGTGTTTGTTTTGTTTTAGGTTGCCCGTGGATTGTATACGGAGACTAATTTGTGTCGTCGCCCGTAGGGCGAGGATTAGTCCAAATATGTATTTTCTTAGATTTGGGTTTGTTTGATTTAAGGATCGTTAATCTTGTTTGAGATTAAGATCAACTTAAATGTTTGTTAAGAATACATTAGTCTAATTTTAGACTAAGATCTACTTAACGGGGTTTTAGGATCATTTAGATCCAACAAAAGACCATTCGGGCTCTATTGCTTTAGTTTTGGGACGTTGCGGTCCGTTCGGTTTAAGGACATCATAGTCCATAGAGTTTAGTTTAGGGTCGTTGCGGTCCATTGGGTTTAAGGACATCATAGTCCATGTTTAAGGACATCATAGACCGTAGAGTTTAGTTTTAGGGACGTTGCGGTCCATTGGGTTTAAGGACATCATAGTCCGTAAACTAATTTGTGTTGTCGCCCGTAGGGCGGGGATTAGTCCAAATCTGTATTTTCTTCGATTTGGGTTTGTTTGATTTAATGATTGTTAATCTCGTTTGAGATTAAGATCAACATAAATGATTGTTAAGGATACATTAGTCTAATTTTAGACTAAGATCTATGTAACAAGGATTTAGGATCATTTAGATCCAACAAAAGAGCATTTGGGCTCTATTGCTTTAGTTTAGGGACGTTGCGGTCCGTTGGGTTTAAGGACATCATAGTCCATAGAGTTTAGTTTAGGGACGTCGCGGTCCATAGGGTTTAAGGACAACATAGTCCGTGTTTAAGGACATCATAGTCCATAGAGTTTAGTTTTGGGGACGTTGTGGTCCGTTGGGTTTAAGGACATCATAGTCCATAGAGTTTAGTTTAGGGACGTTGCGGTCCTTTGGGTTTAAGGACATCATAGTCCATAGGGTTTAGTTTTAGGGATGTTGTGGTCCATTAGGTTGCTGGTTATCGGGACGCACCACCTCTCTGAAGACGTTGATGAATTACAACGACATGAATCAGAGGTGTGGAGAGATGTACCCTTGAACCAAATTCCGGATCGAGGGGTGATGTGGGATGAACATCATTTTAGATGCCATATTTTAGGAGAACCTTAGTCATCTTTGGGACTAGGATTGGTTTGGGGAGACCTGAGCATGGGGGCTCGGTTGATTGGTGACCAAAAAGGTCTTGGCCTCGGGAGACTTGGATAATTTGGGTTAAGGTTGATTTACCCTAGTTACTCCACAGTGCTAAGCACTGAATCAGTGTTAAACACTAGACTTTGGAGGCGCTCACGTGTGAACACGTGAGGGGCCCCAAAGTGGGCGCTGTTCCTTGAGTTTATTCCGTCTTTTATATATCAAAGTGCTGAGCACTTAGCTCACGTGTGAGCACGTGAGGCGCCCGAGAGGGGAACTGTTCTATGGATTTTATTCCTCTTTCATTTATAAGTGCTAAGAACTTTTAGAGGGTCACGTGGGATCACGTGAGGCGCCAAAAAAAGTGGTAACTGTCTTTGGGTTTATACCCTTTTTCTTTTGGAAGTGTTAAGCACTTTTTAGGGGGTCACGTGGGATCACGTGACCTGCTCTTAGTTATTCTCTTTTGTTCATCATGGGTGCTCACGTGGGAGCACGTGATGTGCCTTTATCATGTTGGGTACTAATCTTTCTACGTGCATGGAGATCTTGAGTACTAAGACTTTCAAGCCTATTGTTTTGTAAGAATTAAAGTCTTATATAGGGTTAAATCCTAGTTTTACTAGAGGAATTAGATTCCTATATGTTCTTATAAGAATTAAATTATTTGAACTTGTTGTTTCCTCTAGGTTTGAATCTACATAACAGAATCTCGCCGATGACAATTAAATTCTCAACTTGTGGGGAGATCTGATTCTGCAGATCTCAACCAGAAGATGAACTAAGTTCTTTTTATAAGAGTTAAACTCTTATGGAGCCGAAGAAGAGATAAGATGTTCTTCGTGTTTCGTTTTTTCTAATATCTAGGATTTCTCTATCTTTTTGAGGAGATCTTTTTTTCTCTAGAGAATTAAATTCTCTTTTATTTTTAGCTTATCAAGGGGTTTTTCTCTCTATTTTCTCTCTTGAACTTGATGTTTATAGCGGGGTGGAGGGGTTCTTCTTGTTGGAGATAGTGCCCTCAGAGTCAATTATTGGATCACAGGCACGTGATTGCAATGATTGAGGGAGGACCTATCCCGGTAGGACAGTCTTACTCGAGATGATAGTATGCTATCTGGTTTATCTTTATCATCGTGTACTGCTTTAGGTGACCTGACATGTCGCTATTACACGTTGATAGAGCCCCTAGGATTCTTGCTTGACTACCAGCAGTATGATGGCGATCATATACGTGGGAGCTGGTAGTCTATAAGCACATCCTTAAAAGGTCCCTAGTCGTAGTAGTTTCGAGACAGGGCATCGATACTCTATTAGTAGACTAGTGTATACAGTCGAGACCCCGACGAGGGGCAGTGGCCGGTCTCACAAGCCACTGGTGTCAGTTGGTTCACCTTAGATGTATACATGTGCTTATTGGGTTATGAGTACACCGGACAGTACTCGCCGGGAACCTGCTAGTTGGTCTTATATCAGATGTCAGATAGCAGTTCCCTGGTGACATGTGTATAGGTTAGTTCATCGACCTGAGATCGTCATTTGTCTCGTGTGAGTTCCCACTGTGCTTTGATTACTACCCTACCATGGCTCAAAGGAGTCGTGCAAACAGGTTTTAGTTGGGTACAGTCCCGAGCCACATGGAGGCAGTGAGCGGACCTGCAGGGGTTCGTCTCTCCCGGTATTGGGGGTGAGGTCGCGCTGTGTCTAGGAGAGCCATTACACAAAGCCCTCGGCCGAGGCAGGAGATTTACTGGTGGGTATTCCAGTAGTATCTCAGGGTGTTCTGGGCTACGCTCCGACACGACTTGTACCGCTTTTGGGGGTCTGACTTTTACCAACGCCCTAGGCCCGCCATGCGATACTCATAGACGAACGGACCGGACTGTACGGATATTGTCACTGACAGGCTCTGTAGGGTGTCAGGATGAGTTCGCTCATCGACGTCCCTTTTGGTCAATAGCTGGTGGCCCGTCACGTATTGGCTTATACCTCTGACATGCTAGTGGTTAAATCCACAGCCACAGTATTGACGAGTCTTTAGAGTCCACCACACTTTCAGTTACTCAAGCTTTTGGGCGAAACGCTGTAGAGGCCGTATGGAGATATGGCAGGGTTCGATCAGATACGTGCGGTATTGCACGGATCGTGATCGGACGGTTTTTACTAGCCGGCTTTGGCTTAAGCCGGATTCTAGTATTTGATAGTATAGTTTTGTCTCTTTGCATTTGTGTTCAGTGGGAATACAAATGCGGGCATGTATTTGCAGTAGCGGGGTTTTCCTGTAATTTATTACGGGATCAATTTTCTGAAGTTGCCAGTTTGCATTCCGTTCCGGCCGGTTTTCCTTTGTTCCTTCACGGTCGGACTTTCTTGTTGGAGGGTGTTAATTGCAAGTTTGCAATTAACATTTAGATGAGGGTTTTCTTGCATTTGTAACATTATGATGAGACTTGCATCATAATGAGATTCTATTCTAGTCTTTATCACTTGCTTTCTTTTGATGGTTTGTGAGTGGATTGATAAAGGAGTTTGGTGTGACTTTATTTAGCTTTATCTTTTTCTTTTCCCCACTTGCTTTTTCTCCACCCATTTTTTTGGTGAAGGGGGGGCCGGCCATATCATGCGGGGGGAGAGAGAGAGAGGATGATTATTGGTGTGGCATTAATCTTCATCTCATTCCCTTGCTAAAATATTGAGAGTTTCATCTTTTTCTCACAAGTTCATTCTTTCCCTCCACATCCATGGCAACTTCTATAAACCCCAAATGAGACAACGATTCTACACTACATTCTACAGCAAATCTTGGGCGCGTCGGCTTGCCAACTTCGCGCCCGAGTTGCCTCGGTATTGAGGTGGGAGCCCGTAAAAGATGCAGACGATGTGGTGCCCTTCCGGCAAGGATGCGACGACCGGAGTTTCCGCGGGAGATCGGGACGACGACGAGAAGACCGGAGGACTCGGATCATTTGGTATATATCTCACCCTTTCTCTTGTTAGCTAGTGTTGGTTAATGGTTACGATCCGGGTATATTGTCCGCGGTAGCGCCAGTTTAAAGTTAAGAAAATTTTGATTCCGCATTTTGGCCTCGGATAGACGGCCGGGGCGCTGCCGTGGCGCAACATAGTATCATTGCCACGCCATTAATCTTGCCTAGCTTGTTCTAATGCGTTTTACTTATCCGATCGACCAAAATTCCAAAAACCGCGTTTTTTCATGCATCAGTTTTCTGTCGATTTTTTCCGGGCTCTAAAAATTTTTCAGGTGATTGCAGAATGATGTACAGAACATTATAAGAGTTCTCTAAAAATTTAGGCTCGTGAAAAGTTCATAACGCCGCGGAACCGCGGCCAAATCCATGCTTGGGCCGCGGTTCCGCCGCTCCTTGGACTGTTCAGTCCCCCAAAATTTTGCAGAATACTTAAGTGTTGAAAATAGGGGTTTTGGAATATTATTTTTGGGCCCAGAATTTCTGTGAGTACTACAGTATTACTTGTGGGGCCCACTTGGTAAATTTGATCGATCGGATATTTTAAACACATTATTTCACAGTATTTGCATTATATCTGCGACCGTGAATGTCACTTGATCGGTAAATCCCGTCTAACTGCTATAGCCCGGTTAGACGGATTTGCGAACGTGACTTTCACGTTGATGTTCTATGTTTATGCTGTGTTGTTGCGGATCGGTCATGGGGGATAGCCTGGATGCAATGTTAGTACAGTTTTGTTTTATATGTACATTTGATATTGCGGGGCGAGCGTCCGACATGTGGACTGCCGTCACTGCCTGATTGTATTATTCTTTTGGGGCACGACCTGGTTGCGGTCGATGTACCCGGTGTATGTATATTTTACTTTCTGTACTAGGATTACCCCGCGGTGGAGTGCACGGATAGCCGGGTTCTAGAGGGCAACGGGCCCGCATCTCATGGCATTGAGACGGAGGGGGCTTCACTCCAGGATTGGCGGGCTATTCGCCGCACTCGTAGGGGGTACAGGTTGACCCAGGAGGGGTGCCCAAGTTACCGGATTCCGTGAAGTGCTGGGTGGTCCATTCACGGAGCTGGAGGGGACTGCCTCGCTTCAGGTCTTGGCGGGTGACTTGCCGCACCGTAGGGGTCTAGGATTTCATTGCACAGGCTATCCACACGACCAGGGGAACGTCGGGTTTCAGCAGCGGCTCTGTGAAACCCGGGGTTTCCAGATATCTGTATTGTTCTGTGATGCTGTACATTTCTGTGATGTTGCATTCTTATCACGCCTTGAGCGAATATAATATATTGGTATATATATTAGTAGATGTTGTATATGTTTTGCATCCGCGCTAGTCCAGTCCCCGCTCTGTCGTTAGTTAAGTAACCTAACGGGTAATGACGGGACCCAGTGGCGAATGCGGATGGCATATACGTACATCATTATTTTCGTTCTTTATTGGTGTGATCATATGATGGGACTGCGTTGATTCGGATCAATGCAAGATAAACAAACCTATTCTGATGTTGTTGGAACACTTTTTCAAAAAGCTGTTATTGCAAGGATGTTCTCTTTTGTTTTGCATAGTGGTATTCAGTTAGAATATCCTGCTCCTCAGTCGACGAGGCAAGGGCCGAGATCCCTTCACCGGGAGTGACCCCTTGGACAGAAGTTTGCGTCAGGGTAATAACTTCACTATAGCCGATTACTTTTTGCTTTGCATCGTGGTGTTCATTTGGAATATCCTGCACCTCATTCTACGGGGAAAGAGCCGAGATCCCTTCACCGAGAGTGACCTCTTTAGCAAAGGTTTTCGTCACTATAATTTTATAAAAAGATATCCAGTTCCTTCAACGATATCAAGTTTTCAACGATATCAAGTTCATTACGGTAAAAGGTTTTTCGCCAAAAACCATTCGTAGCCCTCCGTCATTTCGGATTAGTATTGCATAGTATTCGCGCTACGTTTGTCGTTGCTATTCGCCGAGGCGTAGTGTGCGGTAGCTCTGTAATGCTTTCTGTCGCATGGATATGTGGATTGGTTAGGACAGTCGTACGACTTTGTTGATTATTCGTCAAGGGTCGTGCGGGTGGGTTTAACGCAATCAAGATAATGACGGGTTAAACTTGAATAGGACCTTTTGATTTGTTGATTATTCGTCAAGGTCACTTGGGTCCTAGGGGTAAAAATCACATCGGGAGTTTCAAAAGAACTGAAACTTGCCAGATATGTGCATACCTTCTGGAGTGTGATGACGTGAGCGGATTCCGTCACGTTATCATGCAATGATAGTTGGATCCCGATTCCCACTGATGAGTTGGTTTACTCCTCGGGTGATCCCGACTAATTCTTCTTTCAGGTTTGGAGGAGAATTTGAGGTGACAGTGGGAGGTTTCCAGGTTTGACAAAGTGATAACCATTCTGATCTAGGTTAGAGTGCACGCTGAGTGTTTCTTTTCTCTCTCTCTTTGGCAGCGACCATTGACCCGACCCTAAGACTATGACTCAGTGACCAAGTTAACCAAACCTTCTTAACACTGGCTTTTGGATTATCTGAGTTGCAAACCTCTTTGCCACTCCTGCTTTTACCCTTTTCTCCGGGACACCCCGTATTATTACGAACGTCCACTTCCATTGGACAAAACTATCGTATGGTTATATACGAACTCGAAGGACTTCGAGGATGGTTTCTGGTTCTGGAGAAAACGGATGGGACTATTCAGTTGTCTTTTCTTTTCACCTTCTCTCAGGTTGCGAGTACTCTTTTGTTTAGGAGTAGTACTCCTATTACGCAAATTGGATAGTCTTCTTCCAAACCTTATGCTGGTGCCGACCGGTAGGGAATGAAGAAAACCAATTAGCCTAAACGGTGTACAGAAGGTATTAAGTTCAGACAAAGCAAGGGATTAGTAAGAGGGCAAAGTAAATTGTGACTGCTATTCGCGACCAAACCAAGTGTTTCTTCGCCAATCCTAAATCACCTTTGTATTTCTCCAGGACACTCCGTATCACTACGAAGATCCCAAGTTTATTGGATAATCCATCGTATGCTTATATACGAACTCGAAAGGAACTTGTTCCAGTTCGGGGATGGATTCTAGTTCAGGAGAAATAGGAATAAAGTACATTCAGGTGTGTTTTATCTTCACCTTCTCTCGCGTTGCGAGTGCTCCTAGGATTAGGACAGTACACCCTTTATGCTTTTTGGATAGTCTTCTTCCAAACCATAGGCTGGTGCCGAACAGTAGGGAAGGAAGAAAACCATTTGGCCTAAAGGGGTGTACAGAAGGTAATGACTAAAGACATATAAAGGGATTTGGAGAGGTGGCAAAGAATTATACGGTTACAGTTGTGAATCTGGATAATGGAAGAGGCATTACTAGGAATACCAGGATACCCCAACGAAACATTTCGATGTTTCAGTTTCACTGTGTACTGTTAATGGAAAACTGATTTCCCGATTAGACACTTACTCCAGGGTATGTATTTACCAGGTATGATTCTCACATCTGTATGGTTTTACAGATGATGAGTGGGAGTAAGTTATTGGGAATTGGGTGATCATCCTCATTATATCGGGATTCGTTGTAATCGGTGATATTTGAGGAAGTCACCTGGGTTGTTTGCCGGACGGCAATTATTTGGTTTTGAATATCCGCGGTTATGCACCAATTTCAAATTGATATATCTGTACATCTATTTTTATAGAGTGAGATATACCTTTTGAAGTTATGTCGATGACATTTACCTATATCAGTGGATGGTTAGGTAAGGAGCATTAAACAGCGGTGTAATTCTTCTTAACCATAAGTACAGTTTTCAGCCTACGACACACAGTGAATGAGTCATAAGACTCAGGGGACTTATACAAAGTATTGTATGTTGTCCAGGGTCCATCAGGACAGAGGGGTTGGTCCTCGTACTATATTCGGTTTACTTATGACTTCTCTAGTTTTAGACAAGTGTTTCGTGGAAACACAGGGTCCGAATTTTGAGAAGTTATAGGTATTTGAATAAAGTAGAGGACCAGATGTTGCAAGTATCGGGATTCTTCCAAGTGATCGGAGATGTAGATACTTGTGAAGGGTATTCAGTTGATAGTAATGATTAAGAGAACTTGCTTCTCTTTCAGGTTACTCACAATTGGAAGCATTCCTAAGTTGAGTAACGCTGATCGCCTCCTTCCATTTAGTTGACATGCACTGGAGACAGCTGCATGATTTGAATCTGGTTCAATTAAATCAGTGCCTCTGGTTCTATATTGGATATAGAACAGTTCATATCTTAACGATGTTAAGGTACGGGGAGTTGTCCGGCTTATGCTTAAAACCAGACACTGGAAAACTCAAGGCACGTTTCTGTAATGGCTGTTTGTGGGTTGACCCAGGCTATGACGAGGGTTGACTTTCTACCATCTGGAAGATCAATAGTGATATTGTTCTTGACTCGCCACAGTTTTAATAAAAATGGATTTTTTCAGAAAACAGTAGTGGGAGTATGGTAGAACTGGAAGTAATTCCAGAACCACAAACTATTACTGAAGATTTGATAAGAAACCTAAAGATTCAATCTGGATTGACATTCCATTAGCCACTCCGCAGATATGGTGGGTAACCTCAGGCACTCGAGAGGTACTTCGGTATGCTCAAGGACGGTGGCAGGGAGGTTCTTGTTTACCCAGACTTACCATTGCTGTTGTTCCAGACTGTGAGACCCGGCAGGAGGATGAGTATAGCGCCGTTCTAAACTAGCTTTAGAAGTGTACTTCTATATGACTCTGCCAGAGGGTTGTCGTAGTCAGTGGGAGCAGCGGAAGCATTGGTGGACAGGTGGCTTATGTTTATTTATAGACTAAAGCAGATACAGCGGAGATAGATCATCTATTTCTGATGTGACAGTCATAGGTTTGACTTCATCAGAATAGGGGATGGATCTGTTGAGAAGGTAGTAGGGTGTGATGTCATGGTATTTGGATGACATACACAGAGTAGGAAGTAATATTCCTATACTACGATCGGTTATACTTTGGTTGTCACATAGTAGTTTCTCCACACAGGTCTTGGATATTATATCAGACATTCTGGTTACTAGATCTATGGTTTTAGATCTAGATTTGGGTAGTTTCCCAATCTGGGTACCTTGACAGCATTCTATGAGTATTTAGAATGGACGACTCCTGGCACGATAGTGTACCTGCAGTTGATGGTGTCACCCTCTCTAAAGGTGTCTTACAGACTAAAGGGGAGAGGGATACGCATGACTGACAGATCACTTGCTTAGGCAATTGAGTCAATCATGAGATGTCAAGTACCACACCTGATGTTGTTCTTGCAGTAGATGCTATAAGTTGATATTGATCCAATCCTGGAGAAACAGTCGGAAGCAGTTTTAGAACATAAGTTGATGTTCTAGGGATATGATAACGGCAGCCTCCTTTAGGAGACGGTTATCATTCCAGGCTTCCAAGGTGACCTGGATGGCAGAGTGGCTGTCAGAGTTATAGTTTTTCCTTCGGACGAGGGGCAGTATTTTCGACAGGTGGTCCAAGGCAATACTGAGGAAGGCATGGCGCAGGATACTGATTAAGTTCAGTTGACGATACAGTCTAAGAAGTCTGGATTTGGAGTTCATTTATGAACTAGGTCCCATCAGACATCCAGACGTTCCAAGACAGGTATTGCTCATTTCGGGAGATGACTTTCTCCGCGAACTTGAGATATAGAGAGACATAGAAAGAAACTTCACTGCGGATCCACTCACTGAGGCTATTCCTCGAACGCAATAGTTTCGCAAACGGGTTTTGTGAGACTGACTAGTAGAGGAGTTGGGTGTTCGGTATCACACGGGCTGTGAGTATATGACATCGCAATAATTAGCCTTGAGTGCAAGTGGGAGATTGTTGGAGATAGTGCCCTCAGAGTCAATTATTGGATCACAGGCACGTGATTGCAATGATTGAGGGAGGACCTATCCCGGTAGGACAGTCTTAATCGAGATGATAGTATGCTATCTGGTTTATCTTTATCATTGTGTACTGCTTTAGGTGACCTGACATGTCCCTATTACACGTTGATAGAGCCCCTAGGATTCTTGCTTGACTACCAGCAGTATGATGGCGATCATATACGTGGGAGCTGGTAGTCTATAAGCACATCCTTGAAAGGTCCCTAGTCGTAGGAGTTTCGAGACAGGGCATCGATACTCCATAAGTAGACTAGTGTATACAGTCGAGACCCCGACGAGGGGCGGTGGCCGGTCTCACAAGCCACTGGTGTCAGTTGGTTCACCTAAGATGTATACAGGTGCTCATTGGGTTATGAGTACACCGGACAGGACTCGCCGGGAACCTGCTAGTTGGTCTTATACCAGATGTCAGATAGCAGTTCCCTGGTGACATGTGTACAGGTTAGTTCATCGACCTGAGATCGTCATTTGTCTCGTGTGAGTTCCCACTTTGCTTTGATTACTACCCTACCACGGCTCAAAGGAGTCGTGCAAACAGGTTTTAGTTGGGTACAGTCACGAGCCACATGGAGGCAGTGAGCGGATCTGCAGGGGTTCGTCTCTCCCGGTATTGGGGTTGAGGTCGCGCTGTGTCTAGGAAAGCCATTACACAAAGCCCTCGGCCGAGGCAGGAGATTTACTGGTAGGTATTCCAGTAGTATCTCAGGGTGTTCTGGGCTACGCTCCGACACGACTTGTACCGCTTTTGGGGGTCTGACTTTTACCAACCCCCTAGGCCCGCCATGCGATATTCATAGACGAACGGACCGGACTGTACGGATATTGTCATTGACAGGCTCAGTAGGGTGTCAGGATGAGTTCGCTCATCGACGTCCCTTTTGGTCAATAGCTGGTGGCCCGTCACGTATTGGCTTATACCTCTGACGTGCTAATGGTTAAATCCACAGCCACAGTATTGACGAGTCTTTAGAGTCCACCACACTTTCAGTTACTCAAGCTTTCGGGCGAAACGCTGTAGAGGCCGTATGGAGATATGGCAGGGTTCGATCAGATACGTGCGGTATTGCACGGATCGTGATCGGACGGTTTTTACTAGCCGGCTTTGGCTTAAGCCGGATTCTAGTATTTGATAGTGTAGTTTTGTCTCTTTACATTTGTGTTCAGTGGGAATACAAATGCGGGCTTGTATTTGCAGTAGCGGGGTTTTCCTGTAATTTATTACGGGATCAGTTTTCTGAAGTTGCCTGTTTGCATTCCGTTCCGGCCGGTTTTTCTTTGTTCCTTCACGGTCGGACTTTCTTGTTGGAGGGTGTTAATTGCAAGTTTGCAATTAACATTTAGATGAGGGTTTTCTTGCATTTGTAACATTATGATGAGACTTGCATCATAATGAGATTCTATTCTAGTCTTTATCACTTGCTTTCTTTTGATGGTTTGTGAGTGGATTGATAAAGGAGTTTGGTGTGACTTTATTTAGCTTTATCCTTTTCTTTTCCCCACTTGCTTTTTCTCCACCCATTTTTTTGGTGAAGGGGGGGCCGACCATATCATGAGGGGAGAGAGAGAGAGAGGATGATTATTGGTGTGGCATTAATCTTCATCTCATTCCCTTGCTAAAATATTGAGAGTTTCATCTTTTTCTCACAAGTTCATTCTTTCCCTCCACATCCATGGCAACTTCTATAAACCCCAAATGAGACAACGATTCTACACTACATTCTACAACAAATCTTGGGCGCGTCGGCTTGCCAACTTCGCGCCCGAGTTGCCTCGGTATTGAGGTGGGAGCCCGTAAAAGATGCAGACGATGTGGTGCCCTTTCGGCAAGGATGCGACGACCGGAGATTCCGCGTGAGATCGGGACGACGACGAGAAGACCGGAGGACTCGGATCATTCGGTATATCTCTCACCCTTTCTTTTGTTAGCTAGTGTTGGTTAATGGTTACGATCCGGGTATATTGTCCGCGGTAGCGCCAGTTTAAAGTTAAGAAAATTTTGATTCCGCATTTTGGCCTCGGATAGACGGCCGGGGCGCTGCTGTGGCGCAACACTTCTCTCACAAGACTTGAAGTCTAGGGTCCTTTATATAGGGGAGGCTGATTTGTTGATTCAGTTAAGAAATCTCTCATTGAGAGATTTTTTAATTGATTTGGGGAATTTATCAACCGTTGGATCTTTGATCCAAGGAATTCTGTATTACAAAAGATATTTTTCTTGTTTAACAAGATTGGTAAAATACTTTCCCATACAGAGCTTATTCAGTATCTTGGTGATTTTTAATAACCATTAGATCTTTGATCCAATGGTGTTCTGATTTACAGAGCACAATCTTTCTTGTTTAGAATTATTTGAGGTGTATTTCCTCAATCAGAATTTAATTCTGTATCTTTGTGATTTTTAATCACCTTTGGATCATTGATCCAATGGTTCTTTGATTTACAGAGTACAATCTTTCTTTTTGGAAAGATTTGAGTAGTATTTCCTTAATCAGAATTTAATTCTGTATCTTGGTGATTTTTAATGACCATTGGATCATTGATCCAACGGTGCTATGATTTACAGAGCACAATCTTTCTTATTTAGAAAGATTTTAGGAGTATTTTCTCAATCAGAATTTAATTCTGTGCTCTGATGATTTATCATCTCCATTGGATTTTTGATCCAAGGGTAGAGAACTTTTAGTTCTAGCGCTGGTGCTCTAGTACTTTGCACGTGAGGCGCTCCCTCAGAGTTTTTAACTCTTGGCGCTGGCGCTCTCGTGCCTTGAACGTGAGGCGTTGTCTCAGAGTTTTTAACTTTGGGCGCTGGCGCTCTCGTGCTTTGCGTGTGAGGCGTTGCCTCAGTTCAAATTTTGAACAGAGGCTTGCTCTTTGTTTGGGGAAACACACGTGATGCCTGTTTGGCCCTTGGTGATTTATGTTCAGCGCTCATATGCTTTGCATATGAGCACTCACGTGTTTTACACGTGAGACATGTTTGGCCCTTTTTTATTTTCTTTCAGCGCTCATATGCTTTGCATATAATCGCTCGCGTGTTTAACACATGATGTCCAACCGTGAATTCTTTTTCCCTTTCCTCTCTCCCTTTTTTATAAGGGTTATGAGGGAACAAATAGCTTTTGGCCAAAAATTTTGGTGGGAACAAATGCCCTCCACTACTTTGCCCATGTAAGTATGTACGTGGGTGAAGTAGTGCAGAGTTATGCATGTCCATAGAATTGAGGGCTTATGAGACAAGTTTTGGGTCTTTGTAGCCTAAGACTTTTTTTATCTTCATGAACCGTAAGGGTCTCAAGAAGGTTTTTTTCCCTACAAGTCGAGAGGATCTCGTAGGTGCAAATTCTCCCTTGAAATTGTGAGGATTTCTAGGAGTTCATCGCCTACGTGAGTCGTAAGGATCCCATTCAGGTATTTTTCCTTACGAAACGTAAGCATCTGTAAGTAGCCCTTTCTTTTATTGGTGGATGTGGCTTTAGCAAATGTGGCCCATAGATAGTCCATCTTGACTTCCTTGTAGAGCAGTGATGGCTTAGGAAATAGGCTCAGGTCTGCTGCCTAAGACTTTTCAATTTTATGAGCCGTGAGGGTCCATAAAGACTTTTCTCCCTACGAGTCGAAAGGATATTGTAGGTGTAATTTCTCCTTAGGGGTCGTGAGGACTCCTTAGGTGTAATTTTCTATCGAGAATCGTAAGGATCCAATAAGAGAATTTTCTTTAGGTGTAGGGACACTAATTTCCCCGCAGGTCGAGAAGAATCGAGAGATTCTCACAAAGACACTGATTTCCTTGCGGGCCGAAACGAATCGAGAGGTTCTCGCCAAAGACGCTGATTTCCCTGAATCGAGAGGCTTTGCCTAGGACACTGATTTTCCTAAGGTCGAGTTGAATCGAGCGGTTCCAGCAAAGACACTGATTTCCTTACGGGTCGAAACGAATCGAGAGGTTCTCGCCAAGGACGCAGATTTCCCTGAATCGAGTGGTTTTTCTAAGGAAACTGATTTCCCTGGGGTCGAGAGGAATCAAGAGATTCCTGCAAAGACACCGATTTCCTTGCGAGTTGAAATGAATCGAGAGGTTCTTGCCAAGGACGCTGATTTCCCTGAATCGAGAGGTTTTGCCAAGGACACTGATTTCCCTAGGGTCGAGAAGAATCGAGAGATTCCTGCAAAGACACTGATTTCCTTGCGGGTCGAAACAAATTGAGAGGTTCTCGCCAAGGACACTGATTTCCCTGAATCGAGAGGTTTTGCCAAGGACCTGATTTCCCTGGGGTCGAGACAAATCGAGAGATTCCTGAAAAGACACTGATTTCCTTGCTGGTCGAAACGAATTGAGAGGTTCTCGCCAAGGACACTGATTTCCCTGAATCTAGAGGTTTTGCCAAGGACACTGATTTCCCTGGGGTCGAGATGAATATAGAGATTCCTGCAAAGACATTGATTTACTTGTAGGTCGAAACGACTCGAGAGCTTCTCACCAAGGACGCTGATTTCCCTGAATCGAGAGGTTTTTCTAAGGACACTAATTTCCTAGAGGTCAAGACGAATCGAGAGATTACTGCAAAGAGGCTGACTTCCTTGCTGGTCGAAACGATTCGAGAGGTTCTCGCCAAGGACGCTGATTTCCCTGAATCGAGAGGTTTTTCCAAAGACACTGATTTCCCTGAGGTCGAGACAAATCGAGAGATTCCTACAAAGACACCGATTTCCTTGCGGGTCGAAACGAATCCAGAGGTTCTCGCCAAGGACGCTGATTTCCCTAAATCGAAAGGTTTTACTAAGGATACTGATTTCCCTTGGGTCGAGACAAATTGAGAGATTTCTGCAAAGAAACTGATTTCCTTGTGGGTCGAAACGAATCGAGAGGTTCTCGCCTAGGACGCTGATTTCCCTGAATCGAGAGGTTTTGCCCAGGATACTAATTTCCCTAGGGTCGAAATGAATCGAGAGATTCCTGCAAAGACTCTGATTTCCTTGCGGTTCGAAACGAATCGAGAGGTTCTCGCCAAGGACGCTGATTTCCCTGATTCGAGAAGTTTGTGAGTTGACTTGATTCCGAGACGACGCATTGATCCGCCAGGGAGGTCATTGGTTGATAGTTTCCGAGACGGAGCGTTGATCCGACGCGGAGGTCATTGGTTGACTTGTTTCCGAGGCGGAGCGTTGTTCTGGAGTGGAGATCATTGGCTGACTTGTTTCCGAGACGGAGCGTTGTTCCGCCGGGGAGGTCATTGGCGGACTTGTTTCCGAGACCGAGCGTTTCTCCGGTGGGGAGGTCATTGGCTGACTTGTTTCCGAGACCGAGCGTTACTCCGGCGGGGAGGTCATTGGCTGACTTGTTTCCGAGACGGAGCTTTGTTCCGGCGGGGAGGTCATTGGCTGGCTTGTTTTCGAAACGGAGCGTTGTTTCGGTGGGGAGGTCATTGGATGACTTGTTTTTGAGACGGAGCCTTATTCTGGCGGGGAGGTAATTGGATGACTTATTTCCGAGACGGAGCATTGTTCCGGCGGGGAGCGTTGCTCCGGCGGCGAGGTCATTGGCTGACTTGTTTCCGAGACGGAGCTTTGTTCCGGCGGGGAGGTCATTGGGTGACTTGTTTCCGAGATGGAGCGTTGTTCCGGCGGGGAGGTCATTGGCTGACTTGTTTCCGAGATGGAGCGTTGCTCCGGCGGGGAGGTCATTGGTTGACTTGTTTCCGAGACGGAGCGTTGTTCCGGCTGGGAGGTCATTGGTTGACTTGATTCCGAGACAGAGCGTTGTTCTGGCGGGGAGTTCCTTGTTTGACTTGTTTCCGGGTTGGAGCGTTGTTCCGGTGGGGAAGTCATTGGCTGACTTATTTCCGAGACAGAGCGTTTTTCCGGCGGGGAGGTCATTGGCTGACTTATTTCCGAGACGGAGCGTTGTTCCACTGGGAGGTCATTGGTTGACTCTAGGTTGTCTGTGAACCGTAGAGACTTGGAACTGGGGAATTTTCCATGGCTCTGGTTGGTGATGTCGCGTCCGTATCCTGCTGGAATGAGGAGGAACGCCGTTGTTGGTCTCTAGGCTATAGATGTTGCCATTCAGATTTGACTCTCCATTTGAAAGAGCCCGGTGGGGAAATGTAGTTCCCTTTTCGTTTATGCCCATGTATTATATACAGGGGTCAGTATGGATTCACCTGTAGGGAAAAATTATCATTCACACATTTTCTTTTATTTTCTTTCCGCGATGCTCTATCATTTCAGCTTTTTATATCGTGAAATTCGCGATTACCCAATCATTTCGGCTATTTTTCGCGGTGCCTAATCATTTCGTCTATTTTTTCTTTTTACTCGCTGCTTTTTATTGGGAGTTGCCTAAACACTTTGGCTATTTCATATGCATTTTTGGCTCGCCGATTTTTGTTGCGAGTATGGACTTGAGATCTGATACCAATCTTAGTATCATCATCGCTGCGACTGAAATATTGCCAGGAGCGAATCATCGCTTGTCGTGAAAGGACTTGGAATTTGTTACCGATTTAGACATCAACATCGCTACGCTGGGATTTTCCAGGAGCGAAGCGTAATTAGCCTTTGTCGATTCGAAAAAGGTGGCTTAGCAAACATGGTTAGGATCCTGTCGACTAAGGCTTTCGACTTCATGAGCCGTAAGAGTCTCATAAAGGTGTTTCTCCCTACGAGTCGTGAGGATATTGTAGGTGCGTTTTCTCCTTAGGAATCATGAGGATTCTTATGTGCGTGTTCTCTTATAAGTCGTAAGGATCTCACAAGAGTGTTTTCTACTTATAAGTCGAGAGGACTTACAAGTGTCATTCACCACATGAGAACATTTCATGCTATTGGTAGAACTTGGTGGGGGAGACGTTTATTTGTGCCCGTGGATTGTATACAAGGGTCAATATTGACCGCCTGTAGGGCAATCTGGGGAATGTGATGGCTTAAGGACACTTTCATATCCCAGTAGCTTAAGGCTTTTGAATCCTATGAGCCGTGAGTGTCTCATAAGGGGATTCTCCTTATGAGTCGTGATTATCTCGTAAGTGTAATTTCTCCTTAAGAATCATGGGGATCCCTAAGTGGGTTGCTCCCATGTGAATCGTAAGGATCTCACGCAGGTATTTTCTCCTTGCAAGGTCGAGAGGTCCCTGCAAGTGCACAGGAAAATTTTTATGAGTCTGCGCCCTTTCGTGTTTTCACAAACTCGCCGGTAGCCCTGCTATTTTACTCACGGAGCCCTTTCGGGTTTTCATCTGTGCCCATTTTGCTTATGGGCATACCTTCTTTTTTTTCTTCTAACGAGTTTGCACCCTTGCGGGTTTTCACAAATTCACTGGCAGTCCTGCTGTTTTTACTCACGGAGCCCTTTCGGGTTTTCATCCGTGCCCTTTTCTCTTGTGGACGTACCTTTTTTAGTGGAACTTGTTGGAGATAGTGCCCTCAGAGTCAATTATTGGATCACAGGCACGTGATTGCAATGATTGAGGGAGGACCTATCCCAGGAGGAAAGTCTTACTCAAGATGATAGTATGCTATCTGGTTTACCTTTACCATCGTGTACTGCTTTAGGTGACCTGACAGGTTGCTATTGCACGTTGATAGAGCCCCTAGGATTCTTGCTTGACTGACAGCAGTATGAGGGCAATCATATACGTGGGAGCTGGTAGTCTATAAGCACATCCTTAAATGGTCCCTAGTCGTAGGAGTTTCGACACAGGGCATCGATACTCCAGAGTAGACTAGTGTATACAGTCAAGACCCCGACGAGGGGCGGTGGCCGGTCTCACAAGCCACTGGTGTCAGTTGGTTCACCTAAGATATATACAGGTGCTCATTGGGTTATGAGTACATCGGACAGGACTCGCCGGGAACATGCTAGTTGGTCTTATACCAGATGTCAGATAGCAGTTCCCTGGTGACATGTGTACAGGTTAGTTCATCGACCTGAGATCGTCATTTGTCTCGTGTGAGTTCCCACTGTGCTTTGATTACTACCCTACCACGGCTCAAAGGAGTCGTGCAAACAGGTTTTAGTTGGGTACAGTCCCGAGCCACATGGAGGCAGTGAGCGGATCTGCAGGGGTTCGTCTCTCCCGGTATTGGGGGTGAGGTCGCGCTGTGTCTAGGAGAGCCATTACACAAAGCCCTCGGCCGAGGCAGGAGATTTACTGGTAGGTATTCCAGTAGTATCTCAGGGTGTTCTGGGCTACGCTCCGACACGACTTGTACCGATTTTGGTGGTCTGACTTTTACCAACCCCCTAGGCCCGCCATGCGATGCTCATAGACGAACGGACCGGACTGTACGGATATTGTCACTGACAGGCTCAGCAGGGTGTCAGGATGAGTTCGCTAATCGACGTCCCTTTTGGTCAATAGCTGGTGGCCCGTCACGTATTGGCTTATACCTCTGACGTGCCAGTGGTTAAATCCACAGCCATAGTATTGACGAGTCTTTAGAGTCCACCACACATTCAGTTACTCAAGTTTCGGGCGAAACGCTGTAGAGGCCGTATGGAGATATGGCAGGGTTCGATCAGATACGTGCGGTATTGCACGGATCAGGATCGGACGGTAAGTACTAGAGGCCGTATAGATATATGGCAAGGTTCGATCGAATACGTGCGGTATTGCACGGATCAGGATCGAACGGATATTACTAGCCGGCTTTGGTTTAAGCCGGATCCTAGTATAGTACAGTGTAGATTTTGTCTCTTTGCATTTGTATCCGGTCGGAATACAGATGCGGGTGTGTATGCACAGTATCGGGGTTTTCCTGTAATTTATTACGGGACCAGTTTTCTGGAGTTGCCAGTTTGCATTCCGTTCCGGCCGGTTTTCCTTTGTTCTTTCCCGGCCGGACTTTTCCGATGGAGGGTGTTATTTGCAAGTTTGCAAATAACATATTTTGGAGGGGTTTCTTGCACATGGATTGATTATGAAAGCATCTTTTGATACCATTCTTTTCTATCATCATTTTCTTGCTTTATGTTGATAAGAAATGGATTTGATTTAGTGTAACATTTTGTTATTACGATCTTTGGATATGGTCACCCATTCTCTTTTCCTAGACTCACCTTCCTACTAGTGTTGGTTTTTTTCCTCCACCATTTTTGAGAGAGAAGGAGAGAGGTTCATTTGGGGGTAGATTTGATCATCTCATTTCCTTGCTAAAAATTGAAAGCACCAATTTTCCTCAAACCCTTCCTCCATCCTCCATGGCAACAAAACCCCAATAAGACATAGACTCTACACTAACCTACAGCAAATCTTGGACGCGTCGGCTAGCCAACTTCGCGCCCGAGTTGCTTCGGTATTGAGGTGGGAGCCCGTAAAAGATGCAGGCGACGTGGTGCCCTTCCGGCGAGGTGGCGACGACATGGAGATAGGACTTTCCGCAGGAGATCGGGATGACGACGAGAAGACCGGAGGACTCGGATCACTCGGTATATCTCTCACCCCATCTCTAGTTTGCTAGTATCGGTTAATGGTTAAGATCCGGGTATATTGTCCGCGGTAGCGCCAGTTTAAAAGTTAAGAAAAAATTTGATTCCGCATTTTGGCCTCGGATAGACGGCCGGGGTGCTGCCGTAGCGCAACATGGTATCAGAGCCACACCATTAACCTAGTCTAGCTTGCTCTAGTATGTTTAAAGACCCGATCGAACAAAAATCCTAAAAACCGTATTTCGTGTGCATCAGGTTTCTGTCGAAATTTTTTGGACTCTAAAAATTTTTCAGGTAGTTCCAGAATGATGTGCAGGGTAGTATAAGAATTCCGGTAAAATTTGGTCGCCTGATTCCATCATACCACTGCGGAACCGTGGCCAAAGCCATGATTGGGCCGCGGTTCCGCCGCCGTTTAGCCTCTTCACTGCATCAAATTTTTCCAGATTGTCTTACACTAGAAAATAGGGTTTCTGGAATATTATTTTTGGGCCCAGATTTTCTGTAAGTGCTACAGTAAAGCTTTGGGGCCCACTTGGTAAATTTGTTCGATCGAATATTTTAAAAATGTTAGTTCACAGTATTTACATTATATCTGCGACAGTGAATGTCACTTGATCGGTAAATCCAGTCTATCTGCTATAGCCCGGTTAGACGGATTTGCGAACGTGACTTTCACGTTGATGTTCTATGTATTGATATGATGTTGCGGATCGGTCGTGGGGGATAGCCTGGTTGCAATGCTTGTACAGTTTTTGTTGTATTATGTACATTTGATATTGCGGGGCGAGCGTCCGACATGTGGACTGCCGTCACTGCCTGTTTGTATTATTCTTTTGGGGCACGACATGGTTGCGGTCGATGTACCCGGTGTATGTATATTTTACTTTCTGTACTAGGATTACCCCGCGGAGGGGTGCACGGATAGCCGGGTTCTAGAGGGCAACGGGCCCGCATCTCATGGCATTGAGACGGAGAGGGCTTCACTCTAGGATTGGCGGGCTATTCGCCGCACTCGTAGGGGGTACAGGTTGACCCAGGAGGGGTGCCCAAGTTACCGGATTCCGTGAAGTGCTGGGTGGTCCATTCACGGTGCTGGAGGGGACTGCCTCGATTCAGGTCTTGGCGGGTGACTTGCCGCGCCCGTAGGGGTCTAGGATTTCATTGCACAGGCTATCCACACGACCAGGGGAATGTCGGGTTTCAGCAGCGACTCTGTGAAACCCGGGGCTTCCAGATATCTGTATTGTTCTGTGATGCTGTACATTTCTGTGATGTTGCTTTTTATCACGCCTTGAACGAAATATAATATATTGGTATATATATTAGTAGATGTTGTATATGTTTTTCATCCGCGCTAGTCCAGTCCCCGCTCTGTCGTTAGTTAAGTAACCTAACGGGTGATGACGGGACCCAGTGGCGAATGCGGATGGCATATACATACGTCATATGATTTTCGTTCTTTGTGGTGTGATTAATTGATGGGACTGCGTTGATTCGGATCAATGCAAGCTAAACAAACCTATTCTGATGTTGTTGGAACAATTTTTCAAAAAGCTGTTATTGCAAGGGCGTTCTGTTTTGTTTTGCGCAGTGGTATTCGGTTATGAATATCCAGCTCCTCAGTCGATGAGGCAAGGACCGAGATCCCTTCACCGGGAGTGACCCCTTGGAAAAATGTTTACGTCAGGGCTATAACTTCACTATAGCCGATTACTTTTTGCTTTGCATCGTGGTATTCAGTTGGAATATCCTGCATCTCATTCTACGGGGAAAGAGCCGAGATCCCTTCACCGGGTGTGACCTCTTTAGAAAAGGTTTTCGTCACTATATTTTTATAAAAACTATGCAGTTCCTTCGACGATATCAAGTTCATTACTTTAAAGGTTTTTCGCCAAAAACCAGCCGTAGCCCTCCGTCATTTCCTACGGGTATTATTTAGTATTCATGCTGCGTTTGTTGACCTAGTCAAGACGTAGTGTTCGGTAGCTAAGTGGTACTTGTTTGTTGCATAAGTGGGATTGGTTAGGACAGTCGTGCGGCCTTGTTGACCTAGTCAAGGGCACGTACGGGTGGGTTTAATGCAATCCAAAATAATGACGGGTTGAACTTGACTAGCAGTTTATGGTTTGTTGACCTAGTCAAGGTCATAAACCGCTTGGGTAAAAATCACATCGGGAGTTTCTAAAGAAACTAAAACTTGCCAGGCATGCGCATACCTTCTGGAGTGTGGTGACGTGAGTGGATTCCGTCACGTTATCATGCGATGATAGTTGGGTCCCGATTCCCACTGATGAGTTGGCTTACTCCTCGGGTGATCCCGACTAATTCTTCTTTCGGGTTTGGAGAAGAATTTGAGGTTACAGTGGGAGGTTTCCAGATTAGACAAAGTGATAACCATTCTGATCTAGGTTAGAGTGCATGCCGAGTGTTTCTTTTCTCTCTCTCTCTTATTGCAGCGACCATTGACCCGACCCTAAGACTATGACTTAGTGACCAAGTTAACCGAACCTTCTTAAGACTGGCTTTTGGATTGTCAGAGTTGCAAACCTTATTGCCACTCCTACTTTTACCCTTTTCTCCAGGACACCCCGTATTACTACGAACGTCCACTTCCATTGGACAAAACCATCGTATGGTTAGATACGAACTCGAAGGAATTTATTCGAGGATGGTTTCCGGTTCTGGAGAAAACGGATAGGACTATTCAGTTGTCTTTTCCTTTTACCTTCTCTCAGGTTGCGAGTACTCCTTGGTTTAGGAGTAGTACACCTATTACGCAAATTGGATAGTCTTCTTCCAAACCTTAGGCTGGTGCCGAACGGTGGGGAATGAAGAAAACCAATTAGCATAACGATGGTGTGCAGAAGGTATTAAGTTAAGACAAAGCAAGGGATTAGTAGGAGGGCAAAGTAAATTGCGACTGATATTCACGACCAAACCAAGTATTTCTTCGCCAATCCTAAATCACCTTTGTATTTCTCCAGGACACTCCGTATCACTACGAAGATCCACAGTTTATTGGATACTCCATCGTATGGTTATATACGAACTCGAAAGGAACTTGTTCCAGTTCGAGGATGGATTCTGGTTCAGGAGAAATAGGAATAAGGTTTATTCGGTTGTCTTTTATCTTCACCTTCTCTCGTTTTGCGAGTGCTCCTTGGATTAGGACAGTACACCCATTATGCTTATTGGATAGTCTTTTTCCAAACCATAGGCTGGTGCCGAACGGTAGGAAAGGAAGAAAACCATTTGGCCTAAAGGGGTGTACAGAAGGTAATGACTAAAGACATAGAAAGGGATTTAGAAAGATGGCAAAGAATTACAAGGTTACAGTTGTGAATCTGGATAATGGAAGAGGCATTACTAGGAATACCAGGATACCCCATCGAGACATTTCAATGTTTCAGTTTCACTGTGTACTGTTAAAGGAAAACTGATTTCCCAGTTAGACACTTGCTCCAGGGTATGTATTTACCAGGTATGATTCTTACATCTGTATGGTTTTACAGATGATGAGTGGGAGTAAGTTATTGGGAATTGGGTGAGCATCCTCATTATATCGGGATTCGTTGTAATCGGTGATATTTGAGGAAGTCACCTGGGTTGGTTGCCGGACGGCAAATATTTGGTTTTGAATATCCGCTATTATGCACCAATTTCAAATTGATATATCTGTACGTCTATTTTTATAGAGTGAGATATACCTTTTTGAAATTATGTCTACGACATTCACCTATATCAGTGGATGGTTATGTAAGGAGCATTAAACGGCGGTGTAATTCTTCTTAACCATAGTACAGTTTTCAACCTACGACACACAGTGAATGAGTTATCAGACTCAAGGGATTTATACAGAGTTTTGTATATTGTCCAGGGTCCATCAGGACAGAGGGGTTGGTCCTCGTACTATATTCGGTTTACTTATGACTTCTCTAGTTTTTAGACAAGTGTTTCGTTGAAACACAGGGTCCAAATTTTGAGAAGTTATAGGTATTTGAATAAAGTAGAGAACCGGCTATTGCAAGTATCGGGATTCTTCAAAGTGATCGAAGATGTAAATACTTGTGTATGGTATTCAGTTAATAGTAATGATTAAGAAATCTTGCTTCTCTTTCGGGTTACTCATAATTGGAAGCATTCTTAAGTTGAGTGACGCAGATCGGCCTTTTTCCATTTAGTTGACATGCACTGGAGACAGCTGCATGATTTGAATCTGGTTCAATTAAATCAGTGCCTCTGGTTCTATATTGGATATAGAACGGTTCATATCTTAACAATGTTAAGGTACGGGGAGATGTCCGGCTTATGCTTAAAACCAGACTCTGGATAACTCAAGGCACGTTTCTGTAATGGCTGTTTGTGGGTTGACCCAAGCTATGACAAGGGTTGACTTTCTACCATTTGGAAGATCAATAGTGATATTGTTCTTGACTCGCCACAGTTTTAATAAAAATGGATTTTTTTTTAAGAAAACAGTAGTGGGAGTATGGTAGAACTGGAAGTGATTCCAGAACCGCAAACGATTACTGAAGATTTGATAAGAACCTAAAGATTCAATCTGGTTTGACATTCCATTGGCCACTCCGCAGATATGGTGGGTAACCTCAGGCACTCGAGAGGTACTTCGGTATGCTCAAGGACGGTGGCAGGGAGGTTCTTGTTTACCCAGACTTGCCATTGCTATTGTTCCAGACTATGAGACCCGGCAGGAGGATGAGTATAGCGTCGTTCTAAACTATCTTTAGCAGTGTACGTCTATATGACTCTGCCAGAGGGTTGTCGTGGTCAGTGGGAGCAGCGGAAGCATTGGTGGACAGGAGGCTTATGTCAATTTATAGACTAAAGAAGATATAGCGGAGATAGATCATCTATTTCTGATGTGACAGTCATAGGTTTGACTTCATCAGAATAGGGGATGGATCTGTTAAGGAGGTAGTAGAGTATGATGTCCTGGTATTTGGATGACATACACAGAGTAGGAAGTGATATTCCTATACTTTGGTCGTCACACGGTGGTTTCTCCACACAGGACTGGGATATTATATCAGACATTCTGGTTACTAGATCTATGGTTTTAGATCTAGATTTGGATGGTGTCCTAATCTGGGTACTTTGACAAGCATTCTATGAGTATTTAGAATGGACGACTCCGGCACGGTAGTGTACCTGCAGGTGATGGAGTCATCCTCTCTAAAGGTGTCTTACAGACTAGAGGGGAGAGGGATACGCATGATTGACAGATCACTTGCTTAGGCAATTGAGTCAATCATGAGATGTCAAGTACCACACCAGATGTTGTTCTTGCAGTAGATGCAATAAGTTGATATTGATCCAATCCTGGAGAAACAATCGGAAGCAGTTTTAGAACATAAGTGTATGTTCTAGGGATTTGATAACGACAGCCTCATTAAGGGAGACAGTTATCATTCCAGGCTTCCAAGGTGACTTGGACGACAGGGAGGTTGTCAGAGTTATAGTTTTTCCTTCTGACGAACGGCAGTATTTTGGACAGATGGTCCAAGGCAATACTGAGGGAGGCATGGCGCAGGATACTGATTAAGTTCAGTTGACGATACAGTCTAAGAAGTTTGGATTTGGAGTTCATTTATGAGCTAGGTCCCATCAGACATCCAGACATTCTAAGACAGGTATTGCTCATTTCCGGAGATGGTTTTCTCCGCGAACTTGAGATATAGAGAGACATAGAAAGAAACTTCAAGGCGGATCCACTCACTGAGGCTATTCCTCGAACGCAATAGTTTCGCAAACGGGTTTTGTGAGACTGACTAGTAGAGGAGTTGGGTGTTCGGTATCACACGGGCTGTGAGTTTGCGACATCGCAATAATTAGCCTTGAGTGCAAGTGGGAGATTGTTGGAGATAGTGCCCTCAGAGTCAATTATTGGATCATAGGCACGTGATTGTAATGATTGAGGGAGGACCTATCCCAGGAGGACAGTATTACTCAAGATGATAGTATGCTATCTGGTTTACCTTTACCATCGTGTACTGCTTTAGGTGACCTGATAGGTCGCTATTGCACGTTGATAGAGCCCCTAGGATTCTTGCTTGACAGCCAGCAGTATGAGGGCGATCATATACGTGGGAGCTGGTAGTCTATAAGTGATTGATGTAAATTTCAGATGTGTCATATCGAATCAAAAATTTAAATTGACCACAATCAAACTACGGTGTCGGATGTAGTTAATGAATGAGTGCGGATCGTCCACAGGGATTTCAAGATTCGTTTGTATTTTAATGTGTTTGAAATGAAAATGTTAAGCAACAATAAAAGAAAACATGATTCAAGAATGATTTGTATTCGTGTGTCACTATTCTCTATTAAAGAATCAAGAAACTATAAACAATCAAGAATCGGGGTTTCAATGGTATTTTCCAAACAACAATCAAGAATAAGAGAGAGGCTCGTAGGAATCGATCGGATCTTTAGATGTGATGTAGTCTACAAGATTTCATATTCTTGTCCTTCGAAGAATTGATACTAGATCAATGGTTATCGACGAGAGTTAGGGCTTTCTTGATGAAATTAGGGTTTCATCTCTTAACCCTTGTTCTTTCGAGGATACCATTTATATTCTAGCCTCTAGCAATTTCAAGAAGCGATCGGATCACCCCAATCTCGAGCGATGTCGATCAAGAAAGCATCGCAACGAATTGGGTCGTCGATTCTTGAACTTGCTAGGGTTTACAAACTCGTGGGATTCAAGAATCGATTACAAATTTGCTACATCATCATACTAAAGATCGTTTCGACTCCTTAACGAGCGGAGTTTTATTCACACATCACCACATAGACAATATTCAAGAAGAGTAAAGATAACATGATGCGGAATTTAAAGAAAACAAGATAGAAGAAAATATCACCTTTTATTTAATCAACAATTTCAATACATTCTTTCAAGATCTACAAGAAGAAGAAAATCGATCGTTGACTCGGCTTCGCTCGTCTCTGTGGATCGTGGATCTACTTTGATCTCTTGCCCGATGGAAGATCGGCTCGGCTCATAAAAGGGTTGAAGGCATCTTGCTTGGCTTGCACTCAAGATCTTGAATTGTGGTTGGATTTAGGGTTAGGGTTTCCTACAAGCTCTCTCACTAAACTTGAGGAAGAGGAAGATGAAGAAAGAGAATGGCTAAAATCTAAGATGTTGAATTATTTTCCAAGATATAGCCTAAGATATCACATGATAACCTCAATGAATGAGTCTAGGGTCTTATTTATAGAACTTTCAAACCCTAGGTTTAGGTTTAAATTGGACTTTCCCTCCCAAAGTTTGTTGGCAAAGTTTGTTGGGCTTTAGCTTAGGGTTTAAGCAAGGGTTTAGGAAAGTTCTAGAAGTATTAGGCTAGTTTAGGTGTTTGCTGATATGGTGGAAGTATCTGGAATCTTCTGGAAGTTTGTGTGCATTATTGAGCTGTAGCCACTGAAACAGGAGTTTTGGTGCAATTTGAGGAGCTGAGTCCCTAGGCCCGCCGCGGATCCGCCGCAAGAAGTGCCTCTAGGCCGCGCTTCCGCGCTCAGGTTGTGGGCTTGGACCTTGGGCTTTCTGGTGAAGCTTTGTACTGGAGTTTGGGCTTTTCTTTGATGTTTAGAATTGCAGTTTCCCTTCTATGTTGATACCAGATTTGAGTTCAGTGAGTTTACGAGCAATTGTAATGGTCGAGCAAGCTTTCCTTTTCCTGCACAGATATCTCAACACGGGTTGCAAGATATGGAAAATATGCTATGAAATGCAATGCAGTCAATTTCCCTAGAAATGCCGGTTTAAGGTCGAGTACATGTAATTTGATATTTTTGCGACCGATTAGCTAATATGTGAATTATGAATACCGTACACTTCTATATGTATGCAGATGATAAGGAAATTGCCGGTTAAAATATGCAATATTTTCGACTGATCAAATACCCCCAAACTTAATTTCGATCGTCTCGAGCGAATGTTTTATTAAAAAGAGAAGGAGAAAATAAAGAAAGAGAAAAACTAACTAGCACACTTTCGTAGGCAACACGATTGCACTGAGCACGTCCAACAAGCCTTTAAACCTCTAGGTGTCCCTAGTAGGAGGAGTGTTGTCTCCTGAGGGTTTTCAGCGGATTGCACCCACAAAATCCAAAAATAAAAGTAAGATCATGAATATTACATTTAAAGACAAGAATTGTAAAAGAAAAGCCTTGAAAATTAGGGTTTCCAACTAAGCTAGCTTTTCGGTTGTCATGAGCCTTATCTTAATGGTCATGAAAAGATGTCAGAAATCACGTCCTCCCTCAATAAAACATCGTCTTATTCTTCATTCCTATCTTTATTCCAAATATCGATCATATCACCCTGCGTGTGTGTAAAGACATCCCTACACCCGGAGAATTCAATTCAAGCTATCATACCCTTGCCCATCGGCCTCAGTACTTCTTGGCAAACGAGATTGCTTACACACTTTCATGCGACCGTTAATACTTCTTGAGATACTAACCGACTGATTACTAATGTGCTTGCTAACTTGGTGTATTTTCCTAGTCTTGCACCACCTCAGGCATAGCAGTGACTCCCAGACCAGTTGACCTTGGGGCACTAGGTGAAGAAGCACCCTTTTGCTATATATTTTTCTTGCCCTTGGTGATAACAAAACCAGTATCCATTTTTCTCACCACTTTAAAACACATTTTTTTTTCCATACTTTTGGCTTTAAGACAAGAGCATTTCAAGGTATCCTCTACTATCCCAGGCTTCAAGACGTGTGTAAGTGCGAATAGCAGGGTAGCAACGTTCAAAATGTTTGGCTTCCAGAATAGAAACTATTTTTCAGACTTATTTTTATCCTCAGATTAGTGACGTCCTTCATCTTACTAACCCTTGGGACAACGGCTCATAACTACTTATTACTAGTTCGTATAAGAAAACTTCTAATTTTCTTAGTTTTCTAAAAATTTTCCAATCTCATGGATGTAATTGTTCACTGTCTAAACTTTCATTATCTTATTTATATACAAAAAAGTGTAAATATTAAAATTATTTTTATATTTGAAAATTTTTAAATTTTTATGGGTTTTTAAAATTTTTCAATTTTTATAGATTTTTAAAAGAAATGTTTTGTGCTTATGCAGATGATATGCAAATGATGCAAAAAATAAGCACAAACCTCCCCCAAACTTGTTTTCAACAGTGTCCTCACTGTTGCCGACAGTTATACCTACAAAAATCTGTAAATCTGGGGGGAATTATTAGTGGGGGCAAAATATATAAGTGAAGAACTTCCCCCAAACTTGTTTTATTTACTCACCTTCATTCAAAAAATGATGCAATGATATACTGGACATGAAAGTGAGACGGAGGAATTTTAATCAAAATAAACTGGCTCTTGTAAGAACAAGAGCTCCTCCGTGGGGTCAGTGGAAAAATACGGCTTTAATCTATGTTCATTTACTTTGAAAACAGTGCCGTTTTTAACATTTTCAACTTCTACTGCCCCGTGCGAGTATACAGACCGCACAATAAAAGGTCCCTTCCAACGAGATCGGAGCTTACCCGCGTGAAGGTGTAATCGTGAATCATAAAGAAGGACTTGTTGACCAGGTAAAAATGTTTTCCTTACAATGTTTTTATCGTGAAAAACCTTAGTCCTATTCTTTGTGATTACAGCATTATCATAAGCTTCATCGCGGAGTTCGCTTAGCTCGTTAAGTTGCAGCTTCCGAAAGTTGCAAGCAAGGTTTAGATCAAAATTTATTTCCTTTATAGCCCACAATGCTTTATGTTCTATCTCAACAGGTAGATGACATGCTTTTCCAAACACTATCCTATATGGAGACATTCCTAGGTCGGTCTTATATGCAGTCCTGAATGCCCAAAGAGCATCCGTCAATTTGGTCGACCAGTCTTTTCTATTTTTAGCAACAGTTTTCTCCAGGATAAGTTTGATTTGTCTGTTTGAGATCTCAGCCTGCCCGCTTGTTTGGGGGTGATAGGGTGTAGAAAGACGGTGGTTGATTGAATATTTCCGCATCAGAGTCTCGAAAGATCTGTTGCAAAAGTGTGTCCCATTATCGCTAATAATAGCGCGTGGGTGTCCAAATCGCGAGAAGATATTCTCTTTCATGAACATAATGACAACTTTCTTATCATTAGTGCGACTTGGAATGGCTTCTACCCACTTGGAGACATAATCAACCGCCAGCAATATGTACAGGTTCCCAAAGGAGTTGGGAAAAGGACCCATAAAATCTATGCCCCAAACATTAAACATTTCAACAACCAAGATGGGTTGCTGAGGCATTTCATTCCTTTGGGATATTCTACCCGTATACTGACATTGTGTACAGGTTTTGCAATGTTCAAATGCGTCCTTGAATAAGGTCGGCCAATAAAATCCACATTGCAAAACCTTTTCCGCTGTTTTTCTAGGACCAAAGTGACCCCCACAGGCCTGATCATGATAAAATGAAAGAATACTCTTGAACTCTTCATTCGGGACGCACCGGCGAATGATCTGATCAGGACAATATTTAAACAAGTAAGGTTCGTCCCAGTAATAGTGTTTTACTTGGGATAGAAAGCGGTATTTGTCCTGTTTTGACCAATCGCTCGGTATCAGTCCCGTGGCATGATAGTTCACAATATCCCTGAACCATGGTTCAGCAGATATGCTCAAGAGTTGTTCATCAGGGAACGAGTCATTGATCGGCAGGGTCACAGGGGAAGAAATGATGCGCGAAAGGTGGTCAGCCACTACGTTTTCACATCCTTTCTTATCTTTGATAACAAGATCGAATTCTTGTAAAAGAAGGATCCAACGTATTAGTCGACCTTTGGCATCTTTCTTCGCCAACAGATGTTTTAAAGCGGAATTGTAACGTTTTGAAAATCGTTTCGGTGAAATTTCGAAAAATCGGTAAAATAAGGGGGTTTTCTGTAAAAAGTCAAAATACAAATATCTTATTATAAAAATTAAATATACATATTCTAGCTATGTAATTGCTATTATTTGGTGTTTATTGAGCCGCTGGTGAAATTTCAAATTTTCTGAAAAAAATATTATTTTATTATTATTTTAAGCCGTCACTAATACATTTAATTAGGGAAAATTACAAATTGGAATGATTTGAAACAAATTTTGTGCATCATAAAACATTAAATAAAATTTTATCATGTAGTTTTTGAAATGAAAACGTTTGCCAAAACGGTTTAGAAATTATCGATGAAAAAGGCTTTTTTCGGTGAAATTAGTGTAAAGGGAAATTGGGGTATAGTATTTATCTTTTTTTTCCCTCACCCACACTCTCCACACTCTCTCTCCTCACCCCCTAGGCTGCTGGCCGAGCCCCCCTTGGCAGCCCCAAAACCTTGTCCCCTCATTTCACAAAAGAAAGAATTAAAAAGGAAAAGAAAGTATAAGAAAATGAGGTATGGGTTTGGGTTGACTTGGACTTTTCTTTACATGGTTTTTCCCCACACCACACCCTCTCTCTCCTCTCCTCTTGGCTCAGCACCAGGTCCCCCAACAGCCCCCCAACAGCAGCCCCTATTTTTCCCCTCTCATTCTCATCAAAAAATCCATCTTTTTGCCTCAAAATCAAGCTAAAACCTCTATAATTCTTCAATCCAACTCTTACCCTTTATTTCTTTGCCCAAGCTAGCATGGATCTTGGAGGAAATTTGGCATTTTGGAGGCTATAATCTTCATGTTGATCTCTTGATCATGAGGTATAAAGATTCATCCATATTTGTTAGTTGTTAATTGAATGTTTAAATCAAGCTTAAATTGGTGTGTTAAAATAAATATAAGGGTTTTGAATTCAAGTTTGGAAATTCAAGTGGATGGTTTTAGATTATAGTTAGGGTTTTGTTGTGTGATTATGGTTGCAAGTGGAATTGATCATTTTGTGGAATGTGAAACATAATCAACTTGTTAGTTTGCAAATTGTTATATGTAAATTGTCCTAATTATGATTGTTTTGCAAACTAGATTTTTGTAATTTGTATAAAGTAGTGAGATTAAATTCTAGTTAATTGTTGTGTGGCTTAGTTAATATGTTTTATTGAGGATTATGGCCACTAAAATTGTTAAAATATTTAAAGTTGATTAAAACACCAAGTTTTGAGCTAAAATGGAAAATTGTGCTAATTTGTAAACTAGGTTTCTAAAATAGTTATGTTCTTGTGAAATAAAATTCAAATTAAGGTTTCATGTCATTATAAATATTATATTGAGTGGTTTAATACTTTAGTTCATGAAAAACCAAGCTTAATTGATGAATTGTGAATTTTGCTTTAAAATGTGTTAAAAATTGATATTTTTGCAAACTAGGATTTTGGAAATTATGCAAATTTATGAGATTAAATTAGGGAAATGGTTTTTATGACTTATTTAAGATATTTAGTGAATATTGTGGCCGCTAGATTCTTTTATACATCGAGTTTTGTACTAAAACGGGTAATTTTGCTTGCTAGTTTTTCGGAAAAACGGCTTTTAAAGTGAATTTGGGGTTTTTGTGAGTTTTAACCTATTTTATATTAAAATTTGTGTTCGTGAATGTGCAAATGAGTGTATTTGGGTTTTTCTCGATGGTCTGGCGTTTGTACGCCGACGTTGAGGGTTTTTGGGTCGATTTGTGAAAGCAACCATAGGTTTTGACCTATGTGGGATTCATGCGTCGTTTTGATCATGGGTCAGATTTTAATGAGATATGGTGCGTTATGATATGTAGGTACCCCCATGTGGACTTCGAGACGACAAGCAAGCGCGTGGCAACGTCGGCACCGGCTAGCGAGGACCAGGTGAGTAGATTTATATCTACGGAGAGAAGTCGGGTGGATGGCGTATAGCACCCCCGCAGTCCGTAATTAGTACTATGTAGTATATTTTTTTATGTGTGATAGTTAGTGTGTTATGGTTAGTTAGGGGTAGAAATAACTAGCGTAGTTCCTAGTTGCGAACCATAGGATAGATTTGCACCCACACGCATACACTTGTGTGTTTCTTATACTTGCATGGTGTTTGATGATATGGGATGACTTTGGAGTTGAGTCGATGATGTGGGCTTTGTGCCGCGAGATCGGTGATTTGATATGACTCGTATTTGGGATACGAAATGTGATTCTTGCGGGTTCGGGATGTGTGTTTACCCCCGCATTCATACTTTGAAGATGATATCAGTTGTACTAGACTTAGATCAGTACCCCAGATTATATGATATGATAAGTGATATCTGAAATGTGATGTAACGTCTTCAAAATAATAAAATATGATTTTTGGGAAATTTTATAATTTAATATTATTTTAATGAATATTTTAATATTCTGGTATAATTAAATACAGATAAATGGGGAAAAATTATGGAAAATTCTAAAATAAGTTATTTTAAGGAATTGCTTCGTTTTCTGTGCATGCCCCCATTTCCTCTAGTTTTGACCCTGAGTATGTCTAGTTTTGACTGATTCCATCTAGGGTGAAATCTGGGTTGATTTTCCTATGTTGGTGTATAATTTGGGACTTGTTTTGGCATGGATTTTGGTATTTGGTGATTCATTCCTGTCGGGTGGCGTTTGGACGTCAACGACAAGTGGATTTTGATTGTGTTTACATGCGAGTCGATAGGTTTTTACCTATGCGGGTAGCGTGTGCTATTTTGGTTTCCGATGTGATTTTCATGTGCTTTAGCATTGTGATATACTTGTAGGTACCCTGCGTGATGTTGAGGCAAAGGAGGTGAAGATAGCGACATCGGCTTTGGCACACGAGAAGCAATGTGAGTAGATTTATATCTGTGGGGAGAAGTCGGGTGGATGGCGTATAGCACCCCCGCAGTCCGTGGTGATGTATACGAATACGTATACACACGAATATTTATTATGTGTTGTTTAGGGTTATTGATGGTAATAATGATATTTTGATGATAAGAATATATTGGTTTGGTTTAGTGCGAACCCTAGAGTAGTGGTTGCACTCACACATACATTTACACACATACTTGCATTCATTCTTTCATTTATTAGAGTGCATATGATGGTGCGTATATCTACACATGGGTATGGGACTATGTGTTTATATACTGGATTTGAGGATAGTATTTGGGATTTGAGATGAGTCGATGAGATTGGGCTTGAGGCCAGGAGATCGGTGATGTGATTTGGTTCGTATCGAGATACGACACGATGTTTTAACGGGTCTTTTGACGTAGTGATTCTTACACCTGCATGCATACATTGAGGGTATCAATATTGTACTAGACGTAGATCAGTACCCCGATCATGACATTTGATAAAGAGGATACCAGATAAATAGTATGATGAATGTGATATTGACCCGTACCCAGATTTGGGATGCCGTACGACGGATTTACGTACAAGCTATTTTGATGATTGATCCGCACTCTTGACTTGGGATGTCTGATTATAGATAGGGTATCGGATATGATATTATTGAGGCGGGATCACCGACTAATATATATACATGTATGTATATGTATCGACTCAGATGTTAGGCGGTTTCCTCACCCGTAGCTCTACTTGTTAGTTCAGCCGTATAGTTTAAGATGGTTGTTAGATTAGATTAGACTCCTACCTATTTCAAAAACTAACGAATCGTGGGTATTTTAAAAGACAGCCCAAGGGATCCTACGGATATTTCAAAAGACGTATCTTTTCATAAAAACACCGTAGCCCCTATTTTCAAAACCCCATGATTCGTGTTATTTCAAAAGGCACCAATTGTAGAGGTTATTTTAGATTAATGCAGATTAGTTATAGTTGCGTCTAGTATTCAGCTTCCGCTCATTATTGTGGTTCGCATCGCATCGCATGCTTATATTATGTTTCATACTCCATTATTGATGTTATGCTGTTAGGACACCAGCACCATTACCGATGATGCGTATGTACCACGTACACTTACTTGCCGGCTCACACACATCTCCATCGGTAATTGCCATGTCACGTACACCTTAGAAAATATTATTGCATCGACATAGGTTGTTAGCTAATAATTTAGACATGATATTAGTGTACTTGCCTTATATGCTAGATTAGACATTGTAATTATTAGTTGTTACATCATGCATGTTATTATTCATGGATTTTTATGCCTGTATGCACTGTTTACATGCTATTGAGGATTGGATTCGGATTTCCATGAGATTTTCTGGATTTGGGGGAAAACCGCAAAACTTATATAAACTTCTTTTCTCTCTTTAAAATAAAAAGTGCGGTTTTCCCATGATGTATGAGTCGTCCACCATGAGTTTGCTGATGGATTTGGAAACCCGATTCGAGGAGACGGATGAACCGTTTCGGGTACATGGTGGACCCGGTAAGGTACCCCGGGGCAAGAAGCGCGTGGTGATGACGATGTGAGCCTGGCAGGGGAGCACTACCTACCGGTGATTTTACCCGACGCGTCGGATATCCGGAGGATACCGTCGTGGTCTTGAGATGGATGGTAGGGGCCGGTCTGGACTGACGGCGCCCTAGATATTATGATTGAGACATTGGGATTTCGAGATTTCGAGGTACAGAGACTGTGATACAGAGATATCGAGATATTGGGATTACGTTTTGTGCCGATGCTAGGCACTGTTTTATGCTGATTTCATTATGATACCTCAACTAAAAATACAAGGGAAATCTCACTAAATTATGAAAACAGTTTCTTCATTTACATGTATTCTGCTTTCATGCATTCATACCTCATATTCATGACATACTATTACCTGAGGCACTAGCACGAGCACTTGGCACTACATTCACGTATAGAGATTACATTGCCAGTTTAGCATGCTTCAGCTTTATTCATATTGAGGTTTCTTTATATCTGATCGTATTGACCTAGGTTGGGTCATGCATTCGATCTCTGCTTGTAGATATCTTTCTATTCACGAGTTGGCAACTCACCCCCGTTGTGCCCCAGTTCTTGCAGGTTTGCCGTACAGTTCTATAGCGGCATTTCTGGCACACTGCTTCCTTTTGGGTGATTTGCTTGGATAGGTGGGTTCTTTTGTATCAGAACCGCCGTTGTATTTATATTATTCATTGTATCTAGAATATCCATCAACCAAAACTCGTATATTGTTTCAGACCTAGACTAGTGATGTATTATTCGACCATAGAGTCGCGCTTAGTAGTGTTGCGGTTTTCTTGTTGCTTTTGAGCTTTCTTTTGGATTTGATCCTCGCCACTTGGCGTTGTATATTATTGTTGCATGTGTGGTGGTGACCGTCGATTGACGAAGAGCTAGCTCCCGCTTGGGGATGCCTTTATCATTGCATATATTGTTATCCTTGTTATACCCCATTCGGGGCCAGTTTTACAAAAGAAACTCTGCCGAAATTTTTAGAAAAGACTGTACTGTTTTTAAAAATGCATATTCGGTTTAGTTATTTAAAAACCTTGATTTCAAACATGTTTTTCTTCACTTCTTTAAACCAGTTTCTTTACTTATTCTTAAAAATGGTTTTAGATTTCTGGGCTTTTGGCTTACTTGGATCAGATGGAGTCCTATAGACTTCATATGGTTCAAGGGCCAGTCACGTGCTCTTTCGGGTCGTGACAAAGTTGGTATCAGAGCGCTAGGTTGACCTTGGTTCGAGTCTAAGTTTGACTATGTGGAGCCTAGGGCGTTTATATATATACGGAACTTAGGCTTGACCTTACGGAACTTAGACTTGGTCGAGGGGGTATTAGACCCGAACTTTCGTCGTGTAGGATGACCCTTGGTTGATGGAATAGGTAACTAAAGTAGAGTGACGTACCGTTGGTATGTTCCGCGGCATACTTACGACACGCCATTCCGCTTAAGGAACCTTAGGATGTACATATTTTCGAGATCAGTGATCCTCTTTATATCCAGGATTATACATCCATTTGAGATCCCTGATTCTATTAGTTTCATGATCATACCTTTATTGATGCTGTTCCTTCCCATGATCATGTATCCACTTTGGATCTGTTGTTTCCTTTCTTGCCATTGATGTGCTCTCCTTGATACTCGATTGAGGTTCCTGTCACCATGTTTGAGGGCAGTTTGGGCTGCTGCTAGGGTTACGGCCGGTGTGAGCTCGTTTGGTACGAGGGCCGACCATTGTGTTTTCTGGTGACATGGGAACGTCTCGAGTTAGTGTTGGTGATTGTGACCTCTAGTGGAGGCGAGTGCTTGGTCTTGCACCGGATGATCGGGCCATTGTTAGAGCTGCCAGTTGAGAGAGGACTGTTGATGTACAGCATACCTCAGAGATTGTGATGTCGCCTACCGTGCAGACAGATGGACCAGCTGTTGCTGAGATTGACAGGATGTCTCTTCCGAAGCTTACGAGCTGAGATTGCCGTAGCTTTCAGGCAGATATGAGACAGATGATAGCTAGTCTACCCGATTTGAGAGACGAAGGTGATTCGTCCGATTTTGCGCCGGAGCGGGCCCTGATGAGTTGAAGATTTCCAGTGTGGAGAGTCTTACTCAGATCTAGAGCAGACCGACTCAGAGATGACCGCCTATGTATTGCCTTTCCTGGAGGATTGAGGCGCTGTTCGGCGTACAGGCGAATAAGCCAGTTGCTGCTGCAAATGACGAGATGTCGCCCAGATGGTTGGAGCTACTGCAGCACGAGCATATACTTAGAGAGATGATAGCGAGTCGCTAGTCACCTGAGGATGAATGACTAGGACAGGTGGTTCGTTTGTTTACCGATGCGAGGTCATCAGATAGATTGTTTCCAGCTAGAGACGACTTCACGCAGGTTCGTTGAGAGTCGATAGAGACGATCGAATGTCAGGAGCCCATTTTCCAAGTTTAAAGTATACAGAAAGACATGCAGGTGATTCTATGGACTCTCTAGAAGAATGAAACCCTAACTCGACTTAATGACCGTGTGAAAGCCTTTGAACCTTCGGGTTTGCGGTGGTTCCTCAGCGCCATTAGTGAGGCTTGGGTTTGCCCTTCTACGGCTGGACCACCGACGCTGTGGCATGTACTCGATACTATTAAACTGTACCCATGATGTGATCTCTTGGGGAATTATGAGGATCTGACGAGTCGATCGGATGGTTCGACATCTTTCGGATATCGTGATGGGACACTGCTTGGGAGACTCCAGATGCGAGCGTAGCCGTCGGAGCGCAGTTCGTGTAGCCACGATGAGTTAAGTCCGAATCAGTCGACATTGAGCAAGGTGGAGTAAAGAGTTCGTACGAGATTTCGACGAGATGACGTCCCACTCCGCTGACATTAGAGATGTGATATGCACCCCGAGGCGTGGTATATGGATGTATCTTCCAGAGAGAAGCGCGATAGGTATGCAGCCGTTCCGGAATAAGCTTTAGCTTCAGCATTGGATGATGACTTCCGGGCATTTCGGCAGGATTGAGATTTGAGAAAGGAACCTCGACAGGACCTTTCTGGAGTACGTTACGAGAAGACCTAGACCAGGAGTGGTCGTATTGCGCACACCCAGCAGGACAGAGTTCGGCATTGTCGACGAGGTAGTTGACCATGTTCGGATAAAGGAACTTACCCAGATGCGTTGCAGATCGATCAGGGACAGACGAGTGATGAGTATTCCTCCGATGGTTGGGACGTGTTCCCGAGGACCTGTTCGGCCTGACATCCTCTACAGAATGATGAAGCTACAGAATATGCGATTTCGTGTCCGTGCGAGAGACTTCAGATTGACCGTGGCCGAGAACAGTGCAGTGCGTAGTAGCTTGGCGTGACGTCATAGTGGACGACGATAGAGACAGTTGGAACAAGAGGTTCGTGTGAGACACTGATGAGCTGTCATTGCTTCCCGTCGAGACTAGAGACCTGATATGCTTACAGAGACGTTGGAATGTGACCAGTTTCCGAGAAAATATTGTGCTGAGGACACAGGTGTTTTTGAGCGAGAAGAGGTTGTGCAGGAAGCCAGCCTCTGTACAGATCGGCATAGGCATGATCGGAAGAGACCTTGAGCAGGATTCCTTCCAGGACATTGCTGCAATGATGTTTGCACCCAGGATCAGATGTGTGACGTGCTTTCAGAGAGCCAGAGGCCGACGCCAGTGATACGCTGCCTTACGAGCGGTCGTGAGGATTGACCGAAAGGTGACCAGGAAAGTGCCAGAACGGAATCGTTCCTGTCAGTACTCCTGACCGGGCCGATGAGCCGATGGATTGCGAGATTGGTAATCTACAGGAAAGATCAAGAACCAGAGGCAGAGGACGCCAGCCGCGAGCAAGAGGCAAGTAGATATCTTGCGCAGCTAGCATCGGATGTTCCGGTACCTTCTTGACCCTGAAGGATGGTATATCGACGACGGTAATTATGATTTGTGATTTTGTGATTTGATTATCACGTATCCGTTGCTTTGGATTTCGGTATTTTGGGCGATCTATTCACATGATTTAGTCTTGATGACTGAGTTTCATGATATTTGATTTTGTGCACCATGGTTGCACCTACTGGGTATTTATACCTTGTACATAGTTATTACTCTTGAGCTGTTGATTGCGATTTCATGCCTATTTTATGCTGGTGATTTGATTTACGCTTCCAGCAGAGTTTCATGTAATTTTAGTGTTTTGATTTTGCACTCGGTATAGCTTATATGTGCTTGTAGTGTATCGATATGTGTTTTGTGCCCGCAGCTGCACACGTTTATGATTTTCTTCATATCTGGATACACTTGGTGTTGCTGCTTACGTATTTGAGTTATTGCTTGGTATTTGTGCATGGGATGCACCAGTTCTATACTTCGTGCATTTGTCGCACCAGTTTTATGTTTCTTGCGTTTATCGCATCAGATTTATATTTCGTGCCTTTGTTGCACCGGATTTATATTTTGTGCATTACGATTGCACCTGACTTCGATTTGATGCCTTTCGGTATGTCGATTTTGATTGTGATATTGATGTGGATTCTTGCACTCCGTGCTTTTGACTGGACTTACGCATATTCGACGTTGCTATTGGATTTTGTGATTCCGTGCATATTGAGTGCGCAGGGTCTAGATTTTCATTCGTGCATGATGGATGCACCGATTTGGATTTTCGCGCATGTTGGGCGCATGTTTTGAGATACGATTTTGGGGCACACCAGATGCACTAAATCGAGATTTTTCGTGCATGTCAGATGCACCTGTTTTGGCTGCCAGGCACACGTTGCCTATGACAGATGCTTCGTGCACACCCGTTGCACCTAGATGTTGTTTTGTGCACATGTTTAGCACATATATGGATTTTGATTTCCGTGCGCACCAGACGCACAGGGTGGTGTTATGTGATTTTTGGGATTTATTCCTTTTGGAGCAGTACATTTTTATGATGTTGGATATTTGCTTTCATACTGAGCAGGACTAGTCAGTGGGCAGTACCTGGATATATTTTGCATGCATCGATAGTTATCGAAGGGATTTCCGAAAAGCGAGCTATAGTCTCAGTATATACCTACGTGTCCGATATGACACGAAACGTTTTAAAAACAAGGAAACCCTTCTAAACTGTTTTCAAAACGGCGGAACGTACCTATTAAACAAAGGATATATATACACATATATAGTTATTTTCTTATGAGAAACGTCCGCCACTGTGCAGTGTTACGCGCATCGCACAGCGACTTAAAAAGATTTGGCATACATTTGCATCAGCTATTTACATGTATAGATTGGATGTCTACATGTATAGTCTTGGTCCATATCATATTGATTTTGTATTGGATTTGACATTGTGTCGTTATCATGACTCCGATGATTGCGGATGCTTGATGGAGTGTTGCTTTTGAGTTATCTGCTCAGTACTCATGCGCATGCATTGCGCTATGATGTTTTATGTATAGATGATTTCGGAACCCCGATGACTTGGAATTTGTATTGAAATATTTTAGTATTTGGGGGTTTAAATTTAAATTCGGGGACCGAATTTCTTTAAGGGGGGTAGATTGTAACGTCTTCAAAATAATAAAATATGATTTTTGGGAAATTTTATAATTTAATATTATTTTAATGAATATTTTAATATTCTGGTATAATTAAATACAGATAAATGGGGAAAAATTATGGAAAATTCTAAAATAAGTTATTTTAAGGAATTGCTTCGTTTTCTGTGCATGCCCCCATTTCCTCTAGTTTTGACCCTGAGTATGTCTAGTTTTGACTGATTCCATCTAGGGTGAAATCTGGGTTGATTTTCCTATGTTGGTGTATAATTTGGGACTTGTTTTGGCATGGATTTTGGTATTTGGTGATTCATTCCTGTCGGGTGGCGTTTGGACGTCAACGACAAGTGGATTTTGATTGTGTTTACATGCGAGTCGATAGGTTTTTACCTATGCGGGTAGCGTGTGCTATTTTGGTTTCCGATGTGATTTTCATGTGCTTTAGCATTGTGATATACTTGTAGGTACCCCGCGTGATGTTGAGGCAAAGGAGGTGAAGATAGCGACATCGGCTTTGGCACACGAGAAGCAATGTGAGTAGATTTATATCTGTGGGGAGAAGTCGGGTGGATGGCGTATAGCACCCCCGCAGTCCGTGGTGATGTATACGAATACGTATACACACGAATATTTATTATGTGTTGTTTAGGGTTATTGATGGTAATAATGATATTTTGATGATAAGAATATATTGGTTTGGTTTAGTGCGAACCCTAGAGTAGTGGTTGCACTCACACATACATTTACACACATACTTGCATTCATTCTTTCATTTATTAGAGTGCATATGATGGTGCGTATATCTACACATGGGTATGGGACTATGTGTTTATATACTGGATTTGAGGATAGTATTTGGGATTTGAGATGAGTCGATGAGATTGGGCTTGAGGCCAGGAGATCGGTGATGTGATTTGGTTCGTATCGAGATACGACACGATGTTTTAACGGGTCTTTTGACGTAGTGATTCTTACACCTGCATGCATACATTGAGGGTATCAATATTGTACTAGACGTAGATCAGTACCCCGATCATGACATTTGATAAAGAGGATACCAGATAAATAGTATGATGAATGTGATATTGACCCGTACCCAGATTTGGGATGCCGTACGACGGATTTACGTACAAGCTATATTTTGATGATTGATCCGCACTCTTGACTTGGGATGTCTGATTATAGATAGGGTATCGGATATGATATTATTGAGGCGGGATCACCGACTAATATATATACATGTATGTATATGTATCGACTCAGATGTTAGGCGGTTTCCTCACCCGTAGCTCTACTTGTTAGTTCAGCCGTATAGTTTAAGATGGTTGTTAGATTAGATTAGACTCCTACCTATTTCAAAAACTAACGAATCGTGGGTATTTTAAAAGACAGCCCAAGGGATCCTACGGATATTTCAAAAGACGTATCTTTTCATAAAAACACCGTAGCCCCTATTTTCAAAACCCCATGATTCGTGTTATTTCAAAAGGCACCAATTGTAGAGGTTATTTTAGATTAATGCAGATTAGTTATAGTTGCGTCTAGTATTCAGCTTCCGCTCATTATTGTGGTTCGCATCGCATCGCATGCTTATATTATGTTTCATACTCCATTATTGATGTTATGCTGTTAGGACACCAGCACCATTACCGATGATGCGTATGTACCACGTACACTTACTTGCCGGCTCACACACATCTCCATCGGTAATTGCCATGTCACGTACACCTTAGAAAATATTATTGCATCGACATAGGTTGTTAGCTAATAATTTAGACATGATATTAGTGTACTTGCCTTATATGCTAGATTAGACATTGTAATTATTAGTTGTTACATCATGCATGTTATTATTCATGGATTTTTATGCCTGTATGCACTGTTTACATGCTATTGAGGATTGGATTCGGATTTCCATGAGATTTTCTGGATTTGGGGGAAAACCGCAAAACTTATATAAACTTCTTTTCTCTCTTTAAAATAAAAAGTGCGGTTTTCCCATGATGTATGAGTCGTCCACCATGAGTTTGCTGATGGATTTGGAAACCCGATTCGAGGAGACGGATGAACCGTTTCGGGTACATGGTGGACCCGGTAAGGTACCCCGGGGCAAGAAGCGCGTGGTGATGACGATGTGAGCCTGGCAGGGGAGCACTACCTACCGGTGATTTTACCCGACGCGTCGGATATCCGGAGGATACCGTCGTGGTCTTGAGATGGATGGTAGGGGCCGGTCTGGACTGACGGCGCCCTAGATATTATGATTGAGACATTGGGATTTCGAGATTTCGAGGTACAGAGACTGTGATACAGAGATATCGAGATATTGGGATTACGTTTTGTGCCGATGCTAGGCACTGTTTTATGCTGATTTCATTATGATACCTCAACTAAAAATACAAGGGAAATCTCACTAAATTATGAAAACAGTTTCTTCATTTACATGTATTCTGCTTTCATGCATTCATACCTCATATTCATGACATACTATTACCTGAGGCACTAGCACGAGCACTTGGCACTACATTCACGTATAGAGATTACATTGCCAGTTTAGCATGCTTCAGCTTTATTCATATTGAGGTTTCTTTATATCTGATCGTATTGACCTAGGTTGGGTCATGCATTCGATCTCTGCTTGTAGATATCTTTCTATTCACGAGTTGGCAACTCACCCCCGTTGTGCCCCAGTTCTTGCAGGTTTGCCGTATAGTTCTATAGCGGCATTTCTGGCACACTGCTTCCTTTTGGGTGATTTGCTTGGATAGGTGGGTTCTTTTGTATCAGAACCGCCGTTGTATTTATATTATTCATTGTATCTAGAATATCCATCAACCAAAACTCGTATATTGTTTCAGACCTAGACTAGTGATGTATTATTCGACCATAGAGTCGCGCTTAGTAGTGTTGCGGTTTTCTTGTTGCTTTTGAGCTTTCTTTTGGATTTGATCCTCGCCACTTGGCGTTGTATATTATTGTTGCATGTGTGGTGGTGACCGTCGATTGACGAAGAGCTAGCTCCCGCTTGGGGATGCCTTTATCATTGCATATATTGTTATCCTTGTTATACCCCATTCGGGGCCAGTTTTACAAAAGAAACTCTGCCGAAATTTTTAGAAAAGACTGTACTGTTTTTAAAAATGCATATTCGGTTTAGTTATTTAAAAACCTTGATTTCAAACATGTTTTTCTTCACTTCTTTAAACCAGTTTCTTTACTTATTCTTAAAAATGGTTTTAGATTTCTGGGCTTTTGGCTTACTTGGATCAGATGGAGTCCTATAGACTTCATATGGTTCAAGGGCCAGTCACGTGCTCTTTCGGGTCGTGACATGTGATGAGATAGTGTGATATTGAACCGTACCCAGTTTTTGGGATGCCGTACGACGATTTACCGTACGAGCCTATATTGATGATAGATCCGCGCTCATGACTCGAGGATGTCAGATGATATACTGTATCGTACGCGATACTATTGAGGCGGGATCACCGACTTATATATATTTATATATCGACTCAGATGTTAGGCGGTTTCCTTACCTGTAGTTCAGCTTGTTAGTTCGGCCGTATAGTTTAGTGTAGTTGTTAGAGTAGATTAGACTTCTTACCTATTTCAAAAACTAACGAATCGTGGGCATTTTTTTAAAGACAGCTCAAGGGAATCTACGGACATTTCAAAAACGACGTATCTTTTCATAAAAACACCGTAGCCCTATTTTCAAAACCCCATGATTCGTGTTATTTCAAAAGGCACCATTCGTAGGACTTATATTAGATTAATGCAGATTAGTTTTGGTTACGTCTAGTTTCAGCTCCCACTTTTTTGTGGTTCGCTTTGCATCGCATTCTTATATTATGTTTCATACTCCATTTTAATATCATGCTGATAGGACACCAGCACCATTACCGATGATGCGTATGTATCACGTACACTTACTTGCCGGCTCACACACATCTTCATCGGTAATTGCCATGTCACGTACACCTTAGAAAATATATTATTGCTTGACATAGCCTATTGGCGAATAGTTTAGACGTTGTAGTTATTACCTGCTACTTCATGCATACTGTTATTCATTGTTATGCCGCATTCATGGATTCTCATGCATATATTCACTATTTTGCATGCTATTGAGGTTTGGATTTGGATTTCTATGAGATTTTCTGGATTTTGAGGAAAACCGCAAAAAACACAAATAAACATATTCTCTCTTTTAAAATAAAAAGTGCGGTTTTCCCATGATGTATGAGTCGTCCGCCATGAGTTTGCTGATGGATTTGGAAGCCCGATTCGAGGAGACGGATGAACCGTTTCGGGTACATGGTGGACCCGGTGCGGTACCCCGGGGCAAGAGGAATGTGGTGATGACGTTGAGCCTGGCAGGGGAGTACTACCTACCGGTGATTTTACCCGACGCGTCGGATATCCGGAGGATACCGTCGTGGTCTTGAGATGGATGGTAGGGGCCGGTCTGGACTGACGGCGCCCTAGATATTGAGATTGAGACATTGATATTTCGAGACAGTGAGATTTATGTTTTGTGTCGATGCTAGACACTGTTGATACTGATTTCATTATGATACCTCAGTTTAAAAATACGAAGGAAATCTCACTAATTTATGAAAACAGTTTCTTCATTTACATGTATTCTGTTTCATGCGTTCATACCTCATTCATAGGGTATATTGCTACTTGAGGCACTGACACGGGCACATGAGTTTACACTCGGGTTAGATATTTACCCTAGCCTTGTTATAGGCTGCATGTTATATACTTATTTTGAGGATATATTATGATCATTGACCTAGGATTGCGTTATTTATGCGATTTCTGTGCGTAGATGTTTCTCTACTCACGAGTTGGCAACTCACCCCCGTTGTGCCACAGTTCTTGCAGGTTTCGCCGTACAGGTTTCATTACGGCTTGCTGGCACTCTTTCCATTTCCGGGTGACTTGCTAGTAGGTGGGTTTATTTGTATCGCACCCATCATTATATCTTGTATATCATTATTCTGTTGTATCTAGAAGTTCCATCAACCAAACATGTATTTATTTTTGAGATAGAGACCAGTGATGTTATTCTTTCGACCTTAGAGTCGCGCGTTTTATTTCTTATGGTTTTGAGTTTCCTTTTGAGTTTTGATCCTCGCCCTTGGCGTTGTATATTATATTGCTTGTGTGGTTGTGACCGTCGATTGACGAAGAGCTAGCTCCCGCTTGGGGATGCCTTTTTTTTGATTTCGTATACTATTCATGTTGTATCCCGTTTGGGGGCCAGTATTTACAAAGGAGACTCTGCCGAAATTTTCAGTAAATTTTTGATGTTTTAAAAACCGCATAATTCGGCTTATGCTATTGAAATTACTTGCTTTAAGTTGGTTTTTCCTGCACTCTACTACTTTTCTTGGTTTGGATTTCTGGGTTTTCGGTTTACTTAGATTACGTACGCCTCGAGACGTTCGCAGTTTAAGTGCCGGTCATGTTCCGTACTTTCGGGTCGTGACAAGTTGGTATCAGAGCGTTAGGTTTTACCTTCGGAGCGTAGGATGACCCTTGGTTGATGGAATAGGTGACTAAAGTAGAGTGACGTACCGTTGATATGTTCCGCGGCATATTTACGACACGCCACTCCACTTATGAAGCCTTAGGATGTACATTTTCTTGTTCAGTATTATATTCCTTCCTGATCTAGCCTCATCGGTACCAGTTTGGTTTTGCTGCTACGGTTACGGCAGGGAGAGCTACGGCTAGAGTTGCGGTCAGCACAAGCTCGTCACGAACGAGGACTGACCAGGGCGAAATTCCGGCGACACAGGATTACGGAGATGTATCTTTTTACTATGTTTCCGCGCCATGAGTGTTTGGCGGATCGCCTTTATGAGATTACTCGGAGGTGCTGATCAACATCAGAGGATTGAGCCAATGATAGAGGCCAGCCAGATCTTGATGACCGTTGGTGTGTTGCTTATTCATGACGATCGAGGCACGGTTCAGCATGCAGACGAGCGAGCCAGTTATTGCTGCGAACGACGAGATATTGCCCCAGATGCTGGAATTTGTGCAGGACGAGTTGTACTAAAAGATGATAGAAGGTTGCTAGTCATCGAGGATTAATGACTAGGACATGTGGATCGTTCGCCTACCCCGATGCGAGGTCATCAGATAGATTGCTTCCAGCTAGAAACGACTTCACGCGGAGACGTTGGGAGTCGACAGAGACGATCGAATGTCAGAAACCTATTATTCCAAGTTTAAAGTAGTCGGAAAGACATGCAGGCAATTCTATGGTCCCTCTAGAAGAATGAAACCCTAACTCGACTTAATGACCGTGTGAAAGCCTTTGAACCTTCGTGTTTGCGGCAGTTCTACGGCGCCATTAGTGAGGCTTGGGTTTGCCCTTCTACGGCTGGACCACCGATGCTGTGGTATGTACTCGATACTATTAAACTGTGCCCAAGAGGTTGAGCTCTTGGGGGATTATGAGGTTTTGACGACTCGATCGGATGGCTCGACTTAATTCGGATGATAGGTTGTGAGATGCATTTCTTGGGAGACTCCCGATACGAGGATAGCCGTTAGAGCTCAGTCCATGCAGCCGCGACGAGACGAGTCCAAAGCAGACGACATTAGAGAAAAGTGAAGTAAGAGGTTCGTACCAGATCTAGATGAGATGGCGTTCCACTCCGCCGACATCAGAGATGCGATGCGCATGCCGAGGCATGGTACTTGGATTTACCTTCCAGAAGGAGTCGCGATGAGTATGCAGTCGTTCCGGAGCAAGATGCAGATATAGGAAAGGACGATGACTTCCGGACAGTTGGCAGAGACGAGACATGGAAGAGACCGTGAGCAGGATTCTTTCCAGGACACTGCTGCAAGGATACTTTCACCCAGGATCAGATGTGTCACATACATTCAGAGAGCCAGAGGCCGACGCCAGTGATATGCTGTCTTACGAGTGGTCGCGATGATTGACCGAGAGATGACCAGAGAAGTGCCGGAACGGAATCATCCCCGTTAGCACATCTGACAGGGCCGATGAGCCGATGGACCGAGAGATTGGTAATTCACAGTGAAGACCTTGACCCAGGAGTGGTCATTGTTACGCACACCAGCAGGCCATAGTTCATGATCATCGACGAGACGTCCCTCTAGTGACCGCGACAGTTGGCCCGAGATTCTTAGAGGATGCGCTTGAGCAGTACTGTTCCGCCATTATTGATTTCGATGTTTTGGGTGATTTATTCGTATAATTTGATTTTGATGATTGAGGATTTACGATCTTTGCACAGTGTTGTACTTGATATCGTTTTCGTGCCTTAGTTTCACATGTTTGTGATTTTACGGTTTTAAACAGTTGAGTTGATTTTGTGCGTATGCACGCACGCGATTTGGTTCCTGCACTCTGTATAGTTTATATATGCTGGCAGTGCAGTGACATGTATTTTGTGCACTTGGATACACTGGATTTCGATTTTGAGGGTGATGCTCGACATTTGTTTTGTGCATTTTATGCACCGGATTGGATTTTTAGCGCCTGTTGGGCGCCTGTTACGAGATGCGATTTGGTGCACACCAGATGCACTAATTCGAGATTTTTCGTGTATGTCAGATGCACCTGATTTTGCTGTCAGGCACACACGTTGCCTACGACAGATGTTTCATGCACACCCGATGCACTTAGATGTTGTTTCTGTGCGCATGTATGGCACATTCATGGATTTTGATTTCCGTGCGCACCAGACGCACGTAGCATTCATGTGCATATTTTGGGATTGATTTCGTATAGAGCAGTACGTTTTTATGATATTGCTATGTGTTTTCGTACTGAGCAGGACTAGTCAGAGGACAGTACCTGAATATATTTTACATGTATAGTTTCGAGTTATATCATATTGAATTTCATTTCGGATTTGGACATTGTGTCTTCACCATGACTCCGATGATTGCGAGATGCTGGATAGAGTTTTGATTTGAGTTATATGCTCATTTTTTCAAGCGCATGCGCTGCGCTACGATTTGTTTTATGTAGTTACAATTTCGGAGCCCCGACGACTTGATAGTTTTTCTTAGATGTTTTAGTATTTGGGGGAGTTTGAATTTATATTCGGGGACCGAATTTCTTTAAGGGGGGAAGATTGTAACGTTTTGAAAATCGTTTCGGTGAAATTTCGAAAAATCGGTAAAATAAGGGGGTTTTCTGTAAAAAGTCAAAATACAAATATCTTATTATAAAAATTAAATATTCATATTCTAGCTATGTAATTGCTATTATTTGGTGTTTATTGAGCCGCTGGTGAAATTTCAAATTTTCTGAAAAAAATATTATTTTATTATTATTTTAAGCCGTCACTAATACATTTAATTAGGGAAAATTACAAATTGGAATGAGTTGAAACAAATTTTGTGCATCATAAAACATTAAATAAAATTTTATCATGTAGTTTTTGAAATGAAAACGTTTGCCAAAACGGTTTAGAAATTATCGATGAAAAAGGCTTTTTTCGGTGAAATTAGTGTAAAGGGAAATTGGGGTATAGTATTTATCTTTTTTTTCCCTCACCCACACTCTCCACACTCTCTCTCCTCACCCCCTAGGCTGCTGGCCGAGCCCCCCTTGGCAGCCCCAAAACCTTGTCCCCTCATTTCACAAAAGAAAGAATTAAAAAGGAAAAGAAAGTATAAGAAAATGAGGTATGGGTTTGGGTTGACTTGGACTTTTCTTTACATGGTTTTTCCCCACACCACACCCTCTCTCTCCTCTCCTCTTGGCTCAGCACCAGGTCCCCCAACAGCCCCCCAACAGCAGCCCCTATTTTTCCCCTCTCATTCTCATCAAAAAATCCATCTTTTTGCCTCAAAATCAAGCTAAAACCTCTATAATTCTTCAATCCAACTCTTACCCTTTATTTCTTTGCCCAAGCTAGCATGGATCTTGGAGGAAATTTGGCATTTTGGAGGCTATAATCTTCATGTTGATCTCTTGATCATGAGGTATAAAGATTCATCCATATTTGTTAGTTGTTAATTGAATGTTTAAATCAAGCTTAAATTGGTGTGTTAAAATAAATATAAGGGTTTTGAATTCAAGTTTGGAAATTCAAGTGGATGGTTTTAGATTATAGTTAGGGTTTTGTTGTGTGATTATGGTTGCAAGTGGAATTGATCATTTTGTGGAATGTGAAACATAATCAACTTGTTAGTTTGCAAATTGTTATATGTAAATTGTCCTAATTATGATTGTTTTGCAAACTAGATTTTTGTAATTTATATAAAGTAGTGAGATTAAATTCTAGTTAATTGTTGTGTGGCTTAGTTAATATGTTTTATTGAGGATTATGGCCACTAAAATTGTTAAAATATTTAAAGTTGATTAAAACACCAAGTTTTGAGCTAAAATGGAAAATTGTGCTAATTTGTAAACTAGGTTTCTAAAATAGTTATGTTCTTGTGAAATAAAATTCAAATTAAGGTTTCATGTCATTATAAATATTATATTGAGTGGTTTAATACTTTAGTTCATGAAAAACCAAGCTTAATTGATGAATTGTGAATTTTGCTTTAAAATGTGTTAAAAATTGATATTTTTGCAAACTAGGATTTTGGAAATTATGCAAATTTATGAGATTAAATTAGGGAAATGGTTTTTATGACTTATTTAAGATATTTAGTGAATATTGTGGCCGCTAGATTCTTTTATACATCGAGTTTTGTACTAAAACGGGTAATTTTGCTTGCTAGTTTTTCGGAAAAACGGTTTTTAAAGTGAATTTGGGGTTTTTGTGAGTTTTAACCTATTTTATATTAAAATTTGTGTTCGTGAATGTGCAAATGAGTGTATTTGGGTTTTTCTCGATGGTCTGGCGTTTGTACGCCGACGTTGAGGGTTTTTGGGTCGATTTGTGAAAGCAACCATAGGTTTTGACCTATGTGGGATTCATGCGTCGTTTTGATCATGGGTCAGATTTTAATGAGATATGGTGCGTTATGATATGTAGGTACCCCCATGTGGACTTCGAGACGACAAACAAGCGCGTGGCAACGTCGGCACCGGCTAGCGAGGACCAGGTGAGTAGATTTATATCTACGGGGAGAAGTCGGGTGGATGGCGTATAGCACCCCCGCAGTCCGTAATTAGTACTATGTAGTATATTTTTTTATGTGTGATAGTTAGTGTGTTATGGTTAGTTAGGGGTAGAAATAACTAGCGTAGTTCCTAGTTGCGAACCATAGGATAGATTTGCACCCACACGCATACACTTGTGTGTTTCTTATACTTGCATGGTGTTTGATGATATGGGATGACTTTGGAGTTGAGTCGATGATGTGGGCTTTGTGCCGCGAGATCGGTGATTTGATATGACTCGTATTTGGGATACGAAATGTGATTCTTGCGGGTTCGGGATGTGTGTTTACCCCCGCATTCATACTTTGAAGATGATATCAGTTGTACTAGACTTAGATCAGTACCCCAGATTATATGATATGATAAGTGATATCTGAAATGTGATGAGATAGTGTGATATTGAACCGTACCCAGTTTTTGGGATGCCGTACGACGATTTACCGTACGAGCCTATATTGATGATAGATCCGTGCTCATGACTCGAGGATGTCAGATGATATACTGTATCGTACGCGATACTATTGAGGCGGGATCACCGACTTATATATATTTATATATCGACTCAGATGTTAGGCGGTTTCCTTACCTGTAGTTCAGCTTGTTAGTTCGGCCGTATAGTTTAGTGTAGTTGTTAGAGTAGATTAGACTTCTTACCTATTTCAAAAACTAACGAATCGTGGGCATTTTTTTAAAGACAGCTCAAGGGAATCTACGGACATTTCAAAAACGACGTATCTTTTCATAAAAACACCGTAGCCCTATTTTCAAAACCCCATGATTCGTGTTATTTCAAAAGGCACCATTCGTAGGACTTATATTAGATTAATGCAGATTAGTTTTGGTTACGTCTAGTTTCAGCTCCCACTTTTTTGTGGTTCGCTTTGCATCGCATTCTTATATTATGTTTCATACTCCATTTTAATATCATGCTGATAGGACACCAGCACCATTACCGATGATGCGTATGTATCACGTACACTTACTTGCCGGCTCACACACATCTTCATCGGTAATTGCCATGTCACGTACACCTTAGAAAATATATTATTGCTTGACATAGCCTATTGGCGAATAGTTTAGACGTTGTAGTTATTACCTGCTACTTCATGCATACTGTTATTCATTGTTATGCCGCATTCATGGATTCTCATGCATATATTCACTATTTTGCATGCTATTGAGGTTTGGATTTGGATTTCTATGAGATTTTCTGGATTTTGAGGAAAACCGCAAAAAACACAAATAAACATATTCTCTCTTTTAAAATAAAAAGTGCGGTTTTCCCATGATGTATGAGTCGTCCGCCATGAGTTTGCTGATGGATTTGGAAGCCCGATTCGAGGAGACGGATGAACCGTTTCGGGTACATGGTGGACCCGGTGCGGTACCCCGGGGCAAGAGGAATGTGGTGATGACGTTGAGCCTGGCAGGGGAGTACTACCTACCGGTGATTTTACCCGACGCGTCGGATATCCGGAGGATACCGTCGTGGTCTTGAGATGGATGGTAGGGGCCGGTCTGGACTGACGGCGCCCTAGATATTGAGATTGAGACATTGATATTTCGAGACAGTGAGATTTATGTTTTGTGTCGATGCTAGACACTGTTGATACTGATTTCATTATGATACCTCAGTTTAAAAATACGAAGGAAATCTCACTAATTTATGAAAACAGTTTCTTCATTTACATGTATTCTGTTTCATGCGTTCATACCTCATTCATAGGGTATATTGCTACTTGAGGCACTGACACGGGCACATGAGTTTACACTCGGGTTAGATATTTACCCTAGCCTTGTTATAGGCTGCATGTTATATACTTATTTTGAGGATATATTATGATCATTGACCTAGGATTGCGTTATTTATGCGATTTCTGTGCGTAGATGTTTCTCTACTCACGAGTTGGCAACTCACCCCCGTTGTGCCACAGTTCTTGCAGGTTTCGCCGTACAGGTTTCATTACGGCTTGCTGGCACTCTTTCCATTTCCGGGTGACTTGCTAGTAGGTGGGTTTATTTGTATCGCACCCATCATTATATCTTGTATATCATTATTCTGTTGTATCTAGAAGTTCCATCAACCAAACATGTATTTATTTTTGAGATAGAGACCAGTGATGTTATTCTTTCGACCTTAGAGTCGCGCGTTTTATTTCTTATGGTTTTGAGTTTCCTTTTGAGTTTTGATCCTCGCCCTTGGCGTTGTATATTATATTGCTTGTGTGGTTGTGACCGTCGATTGACGAAGAGCTAGCTCCCGCTTGGGGATGCCTTTTTTTTGATTTCGTATACTATTCATGTTGTATCCCGTTTGGGGGCCAGTATTTACAAAGGAGACTCTGCCGAAATTTTCAGTAAATTTTTGATGTTTTAAAAACCGCATAATTCGGCTTATGCTATTGAAATTACTTGCTTTAAGTTGGTTTTTCCTGCACTCTACTACTTTTCTTGGTTTGGATTTCTGGGTTTTCGGTTTACTTAGATTACGTACGCCTCGAGACGTTCGCAGTTTAAGTGCCGGTCATGTTCCGTACTTTCGGGTCGTGACAGGAATGGTCAGTATATACAACAATAGGTGAGCCGATTAAGTAAGGCCTGAATTTTTCTAATGCGAATACAACCGCTAATAGTTCTTTCTCTGTGGTTGTATAATTGATTTGCGTATCATTCAGGGTCTTACTAGCATAGTAAATCACGTGTGGCATCTTTTCAATGTGTTGTCCTAGGACAACACCTACTGCAAAATCAGATGCGTCACACATCAGCTCAAAAGGGTAGTCCCAGTTTGGTGATGATAAAACGGGGGCTGAAGTGAGTGAGTGTTTAAGTGAGTCGAAAGCTGTCTCGCAATCCGAGTCAAAGTGGAAGGTCGTATCCTTGGCCAGGAGTAGTGTTAAAGGTCTAGCAATTTTGCTAAAGTCCTTTATGAATCTCCTATAAAAGCCTGCGTGGCCAAGGAAAGAGCGAATATCTTTGACGCTTTTGGGATGAGGGAGGTTTTGAATGACATCTACTTTAGCTCTGTCAACCTCAATGCCTTTCTGTGAAATGACATGTCCAAGGACTATTCCTTCTTGGACCATAAAGTGGCATTTTTCCCAGTTCAAAGTCAAGTCCTTCTCTTTGCATCGAGTAAGAACAGCGTCCAGATTCGCTAGGCATTCAGAAAAAGAGTCTCCAAAAATCGAAAAGTCGTCCATAAAGATCTCCAGGAAATTCTCTACCATATCAGAGAATATCCCCATCATACACCGCTGAAAGGTAGCGGGAGCATTGCATAGCCCTAAGGGCATGCGACTGTAAGCAAAGGTACCAAAAGGACAAGTAAAGGTGGTTTTATCTTGATCCTTTTTGGCGATGGGGACCTGATTGTAGCCTGAGTAACCGTCCATGAAACAATAGTATTGTCGTCCTGCTAAGCGTTCCAGCATCTGATCAATAAATGGTAGAGGAAAATGATCTTTCCTCGTAGCAGCGTTGAGTTTTCTATAATCGATGCATACACGCCACCCAGTTTGGGTGCGTGTCTGAATCAACTCATTCGCCTCATTTGTGATCACAGTGATGCCGGATTTCTTAGGAACGACGTGTATAGGACTTACCCACTGGCTATCGGAGATCGGGTATATAATACCACTATCTAAGCATTTGACGATCTCTTTCATGATTGCTTCCTTCATGACGGGATTTAACCGTCTCTGTGGTTCTCGGGTTGGTCTGGCATCATCCATCACATGTATATGATGTTCAACTATCAAGGGACTGATCCCTTTGATGTCCGCCATACTCCAACCAAACGCCTCTTTATTAGATCTTAATACCGATAAAAGTGCATTCTCTTGCTCTGATGCAAGGGAAGCGGAAATTATAACCGGTAAAGTCTCTTTCTCACCAAGATATGCATATTTAAGGTGAGAAGGTAAGACCTTGAGATCTAATTCAGGCGGAGAAATGATAGAAGGAAGGATCATAGAATGATTTTTGGATTTACAAAGAAGCTCAGAGCCTGTGAAAGATACAGACTCGGGTGGAGAAAAGTCAGAAGTGCAGGACTCAAGTGTAAGTGAAGTGTCCTCACTAAGATCAAGTGTAAGATCAAGCAGAGATGTGCTAATGTCATCGAGATCAGTAAAGCAAAGTTCCTCGGCTCCACAACTATCGGGAGTGATCTCATGGACAGAGCACACATCTAAAATATGAGCACTAGGTTCTGATGGCTGACTTCCAACTTTGTAGATATTTAGTTCAATGGTCATATTTCCAAATGATAAATTCATTGAACCATTTCTACAGTTTATAACAGCGTTGGAAGTGGCAAGGAAAGGACGACCTAAAATCACCGGAATTTGGCCCCGGGGGTTTGCTATAGGATGTGTGTCGAGCACAATGAAGTCTACAGGGAAAACAAATTCCCCGACCTTTATCAACACATCCTCTAATTCACCCCTTGGTTTGGTGATAGAGCGGTCCGCCATCTGGAGAGTGCAATGAGCAGGTTTCAGTTCTCCAATTCCTAGTTGCTCATAGACAGAATAAGGTAATAGGTTAACACTCGCGCCAAGGTCTAAAAGAGCACGATTTATGTTTTTACCCCCAATCGAAATCGATATTGTAGGACATCCTGGGTCCTTTCGTTTCTTTGGTAGCTGGGGAATAAAAGCAGTGCTGATATTATTAGACATAAAGACCTTCTTCGGCACTTGAGTCTTCCTCTTCCTAGTGCACAAGTACTTTAGAATTTTCGCATAAGCGGGGACTTGTTGAATCGCATCTAAGAGAGGGATATTGATGTTAACCTGTTTGAACATTTCTAAAATTTTCTCCATATGAGGACTCGTTCTGTTAGCCCTTAACCGGTTCGGGTAAGGTGCTTTCGCAATAAGCGCTGGGTCCATCATAGGAGAAGGAAAGGGGGGTAGACGAGATCCCAAAAGAGGTGTGGGGACCGTCTGTGGAGAACTATAAGGGTTGGGTGAAGGTGTTGAGCCTAAAGGGAAATGGAGAATAGGCTCGTGAGAAGGTGGTTTGGTAGAAGAAGAAGGATCAGAAGGAGAAGTGTGTGTATGTGGAAAGGTCTCAGCCGGGGTGTTGATATGATTTCCAGTATTATCAATATCTTCCCCGACATTATTATTCAGCACTCTTCCCGATCTCAACGTGGTAATGGCATTTACATTGTAATGCCCAGGATTCTGTAGGGGTTGAGAGGGAAGTTTCCCTTTTTCTCTCGCACTCATTTCGGCTTTGAGGCGTGCGATTTCAGCTTCCATCGTTCTAATACTCTCAGCTTGTGACGCTGAGTTTTTCTTTATTTCATTGACGGAAGATCTAACCTCAGTCGAAACCTCCATGAAATTAGATAAAAGTGATTTCATGGTTTGAGTAAATTGAGAGAAATCGTCAGAACAGGACTGCATAGGATTAGACTGTGCAGGAGTGTTGCCCTGGTTTTGGAAATTTTGTGACTGGTAGGGGTGCTGAGTGAGTTGGAGGGGTTGCTGTTGTGGTGGAGGAAGAGCCCTTTGAAAGTTATTCGTGTTTGGAACCGTGTTTTGAGATTGATTTTGGTTCCAAGCAAAATTCGGGTGGTTCCTCCAACCCTGATTGTACGTGGAAGAATATGGATCGTTTCGAGGTCGTTGAAATGCGGCATTAGAATGCTCGTGACCTTGAAACGCCGAGTTTAAAGGACATTCTTCCGTTAAATGTGACGGATCAGAACAGCACCCACAAACAGTTTTGGGGAGTGATACCGGGTTTAGGGAGGCTGCTGCAAATTTGTATTCCATAGCGTCGAGCTTCTTTTGCATTGCTGCCATTTCAGCTCGAACACCTATGGATACATCTATTTGGTGTACGCCACCCCTATTCAATGGTTGGGTTCCACTCTCCCAAATTAGTGATTTTTCAGCGAACTCTTCTAAGTATCGCCAAGCTTCGCCATCATCCTTAGTCATAAATGTACCTTGACACATATTTTCAAGGCTCTGTTTAGTGCTAGGGTTACTGCCCTCATATATGATTCGGCAAAGCTCCCATCTCGGGATGCCGTGATAAGGACATTGAACCAAGAGATCCTTGAAACATTCAAAGTATTTTGAAAATGGTTCCGCAGGGAGCTGGGCAAATTGGTTCAGTTCGCTACGGATTCGAGCCGTCTTTTGGACTGGGTAAAATTTCTTTAGGAATGCAGCGACGAATTCTTCCCAATTCGTAATAGAATGTGCGGTAGTGTTATATAGCCACTTCTCGGCTATATCGCACAAGGTAAAAGGAAGAAGTCGTAGACGCATCGCATCCACAGAAAGTTGAGACGTACCCATCATTGCGCATACGTTTTCAAATTTGGTAATGAAAACGTAAGCGTCCTCGGTCTCGAGTCCGTGGTATTTGGGTAAAAGATTGATATACTGGGGCTTTATTTCAAAGTTATCCCCATTGGCTGGTGGTGTGGATAAGCAGGTCGAAAGAGGAACTCTATGTGGATAGCATCTTTCCTGGAGAGAAATGTGGGGAGGATTCTGCGCACCAACAGACGGTGGCAGATTAGGGTTAAAGAAGTTTAATGGATTCGGATCCATCGGTGTGGGTGTGGTAGTAGGTAAAGAAAAGGTAAATGGAGAATTATCGACTTCTGAGTCGATAAAAGGTACGCGGACTAAACGGGCACTAGAATCCTGTGTCCAGCCTATCTTGTACTAAAAAGGGTTAGTACAAGTGGCAGCGTTGGCTTATAATTAGGGGTAAAATGAATGCGGTGTTTGCTTTTGAAAAGGGACGGATTTTTAAAAAAAATGATGCGACAACCAAATGCAGCAACACAACCCTAAAATCTAATGGTCACCTAGGTCCGGCTCTAGACCGCTCCTAACTGCCAAAAGACAAGTCGCAGGATCAATCCTCCACTGCCTCTTTGTCCCCCTGTGGCCGGATAAGTGCTAGGTAAGTGGGAAGGAACCACCACTACAGTGGGCCTAATTAAAAACCACTAGCCTTAGACACACTCGCCTTAGGCACCACAAGAAAACGCGGATAAGCAATGAATTACCCACGGCCCTCTCTTGTCCTAAATGAGCGCGACAGTCCTTAGAGTCATCTCTAGATTTCTTTTAGTTAATGGGGGTAAATACGGATGCAAGTTTGGTGGTTTTCGGGGCCTAGGAAGGGTAATGAAATCCCCACCTAATTTGGATTTGGCCGTGCCCCTTAAATTCCGTATTTAATATGCAAAACAACCAAGAAAAACAAAATCACGCACAATTTTAATTTGCTTTTGCGGCGCAGCTATTGTTTGCAAAGAATCCTGCAGAAAGGATTAGTTGGAGCTAAAAAGGGCGAGGGGAGAGAGACAGAAATCACCTGCACTGAAAATTATGCAGAGAACCCCCAACCTAGCCGCGGATCAGCCGCAGATACTGGGTTAAGGCCGCGGAAACGCGCTCCAATAGTGGGATCACTGTACAAGATTTCAACAGATGCTCTCTGTTGCTTCCCTCAACTCTAAGGTATATCCCAAATAATTTTTCCACAGCACAGAATGCTCCAGATCACCTTGCAATCAAATCACAACACACGTGTAAGAGTTTGTACGAATTTTGATTTCAAGAAGTGAAACGTAATAATTCTTTCACTTCAAACTATAAAATGTAAACGAATTAGCGCGTAATCCCCGGCAACAGCGCCATTTTGATTGATGTAAATTTCAGATGTGTCGTATCGAATCAAAAATTTAAATTGACCGCAATCAAACTACGGTGTCGGATGTAGTTAATGAATGAGTGCGGATCGTCCACAGGGATTTCAAGATTCGTTTGTATTTTAATGTGTTTGAAATGAAAATGTTAAGCAACAATAAAAGAAAACATGATTCAAGAATGATTTGTATTCGTGTGTCACTATTCTCTATTAAAGAATCAAGAAACTATAAACAATCAAGAATCAGGGTTTCAATGGTATTTTCCAAACAACAATCAAGAATAAGAGAGTGGCTCGTAGGAATCGATCGGATCTTTAGATGTGATGTAGTCTACAAGATTTCATATTCTTGTCCTTCGAAGAATTGATACTAGATCAATGGTTATCGACGAGAGTTAGGGCTTTCTTGATGAAATTAGGGTTTCATCTCTTAACCCTTGTTCTTTCGAGGATACCATTTATATTCTAGCCTCTAGCAATTTCAAGAAGCGATCGGATCACCCCAATCTCGAGCGATGTCGATCAAGAAAGCATCGCAACGAATTGGGTCGTCGATTCTTGAACTTGCTAGGGTTTACAAACTCGTAGGATTCAAGAATCGATTACAAATTTGCTACATCATCATACTAAAGATCGTTTCGACTCCTTAACGAGCGGAGTTTTATTCACACATCACCACATAGACAATATTCATGAAGAGTAAAGATAACATGATGCGGAATTTAAAGAAAACAAGATAGAAGAAAATATCACCTTTTATTTAATCAACAATTTCAATACATTCTTTCAAGATCTACAAGAAGAAGAAAATCGATCGTTGACTCGGCTTCGCTCGTCTCCGTGGATCGTGGATCTACTTTGATCTCTTGCCCGATGGAAGATCGGCTCGGCTCATAAAAGGGTTGAAGGCATCTTGCTTGGCTTGCACTCAAGATCTTGAATTGTGGTTGGATTTAGGGTTAGGGTTTCCTACAAGCTCTCTCACTAAACTTGAGGAAGAGGAAGATGAAGAAAGAGAATGGCTAAAATCTAAGATGTTGAATTATTTTCCAAGAGATAGCCTATGATATCACAAGATAACCTCAATGAATGAGTCTAGGGTCTTATTTATAGAACTTTCAAACCCTAGGTTTAGGTTTAAATTGGACTTTCCCTCCCAAAGTTTGTTGGCAAAGTTTGTTGGGCTTTAGCTTAGGGTTTAAGCAAGGGTTTAGGAAAGTTCTAGAAGTATTAGGCTAGTTTAGGAGTTTGCTGATATGGTGGAAGTATCTGGAATCTTCTTGAAGTTTGTGTGCATTATTGAGCTGTAGCCACTGAAACAGGAGTTTTGGTGCAATTTGAGGAGCTGAGTCCCTGGGCCCGCCGCGGATCCGCCGCAAGAAGTGCCTCTAGGCCGCGCTTCCGCGCTCAGGTTGTTGGCTTGGACCTTGGGCTTTCTGGTGAAGCTTTGTACTGGAGTTTGGGCTTTTCTTTGATGTTTAGAATTGCAGTTTCCCTTCTATGTTGATAACAGATTTGAGTTCAGTGAGTTTACGAGCAATTGTAATGGTCGAGCAAGCTTTCGTTTTCCTACACAGATATCTCAACACGGGTTGCAAGATATGGAAAATATGCTATGTAATGCAATGCAGTCAATTTCCCTAGAAATGCCGGTTTTAAGGTCGAATACATGTAATTTGATATTTTTGCGACCGATTAGCTAATATGTGAATTATGAATACCGTACACTTCTATATGTATGCAGATGATAAGTAAATTGCCGGTTAAAATATGCAATATTTTCGACTGATCAATAAGCGCATCCTTAAATGGTCCCTAGTCGTAGGAGTTTCGAGACAGGGCATCGATACTCCAGAGTAGACTAGTGTATACAGTCAAGACCCCGACGAGGGGCGTTGGCCGGTCTCACAAGCCACTGGTGTCAGTTGGTTCACCTAAGATGTATACAGGTGCTCATTGGGTTATGAGTACACTGGACAGGACTCGCCGGGAACATGCTAGTTGGTCTTATACCAGATGTCAGATAGCAGTTCCCTGGTGACATGTGTACAGGTTAGTTCATTGACCTGAGATCGTCATTTGTCTCGTGTGAGTTCCCACTGTGCTTTGATTACTACCCTACCACGGCTCAAAGGAGTCGTGCAAACAGGTTTTAGTTGGGTACAGTCCCGAGCCACATGGAGGCAGTGAGCGGATCTACAGGGGTTCGTCTCTCCCGGTATTGGGGGTGAGGTCGCGCTGTGTCTAGGAGAGCCATTACACAAAGCCCTCGGCCGAGGCAGTAGATTTACTGGTTGGTATTCCAGTAGTATCTCAGGGTGTTCTGGGCTACGCTCCGACACGACTTGTACCGCTTTTGGGGGTCTGACTTTTACCAACCCCCTAGGCCCGCCATGCGATGCTCATAGACGAACGGACCAGACTGTACGGATATTGTCACTGACAAGCTCAGTAGGGGTCAGGATGAGTTCGCTCATCGACGTCCCTTTTGGTCAATAGCTGGTGGCCCGTCACGTATTGGCTTATACCTCTGACGTGCCAGTGGTTAAATCCACAGCCATAGTATTGACGAGTCTTTAGAGTCCACCACACATTCAGTTACTCAAGTTTCGGGCGAAACGCTGTAGAGGCCGTATGGAGATATGGCAGGGTTCGATCTGATACGTGCGGTATTGCATGGATCGGGATCGGACGGTAAGTACTAGAGGCCGTATAGATATATGGCAAGGTTCGATCGAATACGTGCGGTATTGCACGGATCAGGATCGAATGGATATTACTAGCCGGCTTTGGTTTAAGCCAGATCCTAGTATAGTACAGTGTAGATTTTGTCTCTTTGCATTTGTATCCGGTCGGAATACAGATGCGGGTGTGTATGCACAGTATCGGGGTTTTCCTGTAATTTATTACGGGACCAGTTTTCTGGAGTTACCAGTTTGCATTCCGTTCCGGCCGGTTTTCCTTTGTTCTTTCCCGGCCGGACTTTTCCGATGGAAGGTGTTATTTGCAAGTTTGTAAATAACATATTGTGGAGGGGTTTCTTGCATATGGATTGATTATGAAAGCATCTTTTGATACCATTCTTTTCTATCATCATTTTCTTGCTTTATGTTGATAAGAAATGGATTTGATTTAGTGTGACATTTTGTTATCATGATCTTTTGATATGGTCACCCATTCTCTTTTCCTACACTCACCTTCCTTCTAGTGTTAGTTTTTTTCCTCCACCATTTTTGAGAGAGAAGGAGAGAGGTTCATTTTGGGGTAGATTTGATCATCTCATTTCCTTGCTAAAAATTGAAAGCACCAATTTTCCTCAAACCCTTCCTCCATCCTCCATGGCAACAAAACCCCAATGAGACATAGACTCTACACTAGCCTACAACAAATCTTGGACGCGTCGGCTAGCCAACTTCGCGCCCGAGTTGCCTCGGTATTGAGGTGGGAGCCCGTAAAAGATGCAGGCGACGTGGTGCCCTTCCGGCGAGGAGGCGATGATATGGAGACAGGACTTTCCGCAGGAGATCGGGATGACGACGAGAAGACCGGAGGACTCGGATCACTCGGTATATCTCTCACCCCATCTCTAGTTTGCTAGTATCGGTTAATGGTTACGATCCGGGTATATTGTCCGCGGTAGCGCCAGTTTAAAAGTTAAGAAAAAATTTGATTCCGCATTTTGGCCTCGGATAGACGGCCAGGGCGCTGCCGTGGCGCAACAGAACTCTGGAGAATAGTTTCGCCACATGTGACCCATCTGTTTGCCGGTGGGATTTGAGTAGCAGTCCTCACCGCAAAGACTTGTGGACATGCATTCCACTATCGCCGTGTTTCAGGCGACGTTGTTAGTTTAGGAACATCTTGGTCCGTAACTAGTTTAAGGACATCTCGGTCCGTAGCATTTTGAGGCGAGGTTTCGTTGGATACTACTTACAGAGTTTGGACTCAGGGAGATAGTGAGCGGACACAAGCGTCGTCATCCATCATTAAACCTGAGCCGTGACTCGTCAGGCATAGTATTTCTTAAGGAATCGGCTGTTTATTGGCCGGAATGGTCTTTCGCCATGCATATACAGGAGCAAGTAGGCTCCCCCTTGATAGACCTTGTCACATAATCCAAGGATTTTGGCACTGCTCATACCCCCAGCTCCTCTATGTTATCTTCTAACGCCGAGTAAGCTTCTTCGTTATTTTGCGACGAATGAGAGATCATGTTGCAACTTGCTACATAATCTTTGGTGTTTCTGAAGAGTCGTCTCCCTCATCATTATCGTTATCTCCACTCTCAAGGATATGGTTAAGAAACCCTAGGAGCGTGTTCGCGCCTTCTGGCTGTATTCCTCCAGCGTGTCAATATGCTTTTGCAGATCCGTGCACTTGTCGTCAGGCTGCGCGGGCTTCTTGGTCTTCTTCTTTTTTCCTATCACTACCAACTCTCGATGTTGGGCGCGGTTTCAGCATCTGTTTTTTAGTCTCTGGCTCTACCGCGCTTTTCCGCCTGATCGCCTGACATGTTTGAAGATCCTTCAGCATTTTCTTGGTCTTAGCCGAAAGAACAACTTACCATGGAGCTTCCTCTATAAATGAGCATGATGCCTCCAGCATGTCCACCTTTTTTGGAGCGTGCTGTCGTGGCGGGTTTACCCTCCAGTTTTCAGACAACGCGAACCTACCTTGTTAGTACTAGTTTTCAACCCAGTTTTTTAAGACGTAGCAATCTTCGATTGGGTGACCCACTACTCTATGGTAGGGACAATAGTTAGAATGATTGACGTCACCTGGTTGCGATGGGTGTCTCGGATCCGGCAAAGTGATGAGCCCGTTGCGTAATGCCAGTTCAAACAGTCTCCTTGTTTTATCCCGCGAAAATGAGAAAGGACGTCTCAACTTCTCATCGAGAGATCGCGACTCGTTGGTTTGGCGAACAACCGGTCTTGGGTCACTCGGTTGTTGTTGAGCGTTGGCGACGAAGGTCGCTTTCCCTTTTCCCTTTTCATTCCGAGGCTTCATCTTTGAAGAGGAAGGCCTATGGCCCATCTGGTCCATTTGTGCCAGTTTGTCAATCAAGGCCTGGAAGGTGGTCGGTTTGAAAAACATCATAAATTGGGATATAGTTGCCTGTGGATCAAGTGTCCCCACGAACATGCCCACGGCAGGAGCTTCTTCTATGCGTTGTTCGCATTTCGACCACAGGTTCCGCCGCCAAATTTCATACTGAACCCATGTCTCTCTTGGCTTCACCCTGGCATTGATCAATGCCGTGATCAGGGTGCGTTCGCTGGCGCTTGCGAAACGCTGGGTGAACAACAACTCCATTTCTGTGAATGTTTTGATAGATTCATTCGGATGTTCCGAGTACCATTCAAATGTTGTTTCCGCTAAGCTGCCGACGAATTGGCGAAGCAGCAGTTTGTCGTCACCTCCAGTATTGCCACAGAGAGCCCTGAATTGAGCGACATGTTGATGTAGGTTTCCTTCCCGCTTATACACATGAAATTTAGGGATCGTGTATCCTGGCGGGTACTTAATTTGATCGTACCAGCTCGGATAAGGTCGCCCAGTTCTGATGACTTGGCCAGTAGCTTCCCTTGCCTGATGAGCTCGTATTTGTTGAGCTATGTAGTCATCAAGCGCAGCTTTCGAGATCATCTCCTCCCTGGCTGCTGATAAAGCCGGAAGAGGGTTTGATGTCTCCCCTCTGTCGTCTTCAATGATTAATGGGGGATCTTCGGCTGGAGGGTCCGGCTGGATCATCATCCCCACCATATCTTGGAATAGGAGCGCCATTTGTTTCATGTTCCCCGCCTATTTCGTGTCTTCTTTATCTTTCTTTTCGATAATTCTTCGGAGGAACTCGGCCTCGGTTTCCTGCTTCTGGCATTGATCCGACGATACTTCCGAGCTTTCCTTCTACCCAGTGAGTGCAACCATCTTCGTCAGCATCTCCTGGAGTTTCTGTTGTTACTCCTGAGCCTTTGTTACGGACCGCGTAAATGGTCAATGACCCCCAGAAGCACGGTTTTCCTCTTTTCCAAAAGCTATGTAGACGGTATGCACTACCATGCCCCCAGACTTCGGGCGTTTGGATTCAGTGCCATTAAGATTTGTCGTAGACACGGGGATCTTCTCCTTTTATAGGCGGTCGAAGTTGAGGGGGCTGTCGAAGATGAAACTTTCCGTGGTACGACGGCGGGATGATTCTCCTCATGCCGGACCTTCATTTTCTTCGATCTGCGGGAGTAGTCTTTTTCGATTACGGAGTCTTAGACTCTTCGCCAGACCCTATGGATTTTGGACGACAGCTGCTGAGAGGGTTGTTCCGGGTTTGCCTTTGTTATGTTTCCAGCAGGTGGAAGAGACCTTTTTTGTACGGCAGTTGGAGAGTTCTTGCGCACCCTCCCGAGCGGCTCAAAGTTGTTCCCAGTTGGAACAGCAACATCAATTTCTACCATCGGAGCTGGTAGGGTCAGTCCAGAAGGGGAATTGCCTCCAGCTTTCCTCACTCGGTACCAATGATGGTGTCGAGCATGTCGTGTAGCCAGGATCACCTTTATCGTCGGAGTAGTTTGGTCTTGCCCCCTGCTTTGCGGAGAGGCTGTTGTTGGTGCCAGCCTGTCAAAGACTGACATCCGCTGGGAAGGAATGGTCAACCTGTCGAAGGCCGACTTTCGAGTAGGGGAAGTAGTTTGGACGACTTCACCCACAGCAGGAGTTGGGAAAGCCTTCTACGGTATTGCGAGCCTCTTCGCAGGCCCATTTGAACTTAGGCGCAGCCTGTCGAAGACTGAGGCAGTAGACTTGGACGACCCGTTGAGAGGGGCGGCGGTAATTGCAAGACGATCGAAGACCGACATCTTTGGAGCTTCCTGTGACGGCATTGGAGCATTGAAGCTCATTGGCGGGATCATGGTCCTGAAGAACAACCCGGTGGTGGCCTTTGTCACCTGTTCCACCGGCTTTGCAAAGATGGAGACCTCTTGGGGCCCATAAGTTACTCCTCCAGACGGGACGGAGCGGTAGTTGTTGTTGCAGTTGGTACAGCTGGAAGCCATTGATTTTCTTTTTTCTGCACGGGAGCAAGACATAAAATCTTAGTACCTCGAATCCACAGGCAACCATAGCAGACCGTGATTTGTTCACAAAACACGACACAAGAAGTGTGGAGTGAAAAAAGGAAAAGGTCCTACCGGGCGTGCCAGAATCTGTTTACCGCTGAAAGATGCGACCAGGACGCTAGGACGTCTGGCCTGAATTTTGGTGGCATATGCTATTTGGTTTTATCCGTCCACCTCACCGAAGATACTAAGTTTATTTATGGCACCGTGCATCGGAGGTTTGGACGGATGCTGCCGTTGTAGCACACTTCGTCAGATTCCCCCTCGTTTGCGAGGGGTTTTTGATTATGGGGAAGCTCTTTCCTACATGTGCAAGCCCCTGTAGTTAATTACGTTACCACGTAGCGATAACCACTTTCTCCTGCTCCAGATGTTCACTTCGTGTCGTGTGTGTTTGTTTCTTTTTAGGTTGCCCGTGGATTGTATACGGAGACTAATTCGTGTTGTCGCCCGTAGGGCAGGGATTAATCCAAATCCTTATTTTCTTAGATTTGGGTTTGTTTGATTTAAGGATCGTTAATCTCATTTGAGATTAAGATCAACTTAACTGTTTGTTAAGGATACGTTAGTCTAATTTTAGACTAAGATCTACTTAAGGATTTAAGATCAATTAGATCCAACAAAAGAGCATTTGGGCTCTATTTCTTTAGTTTAGGGACGTTGCGGTCCGTTGGGTTTAAGGACATCATAGTCCATAGAGTTTAGTTTAGAGACGTTGCGGTCCCTTGGGACTAAGGACATCATAGTCCATGTTTAAGGACATCATAGTCCGTAGAGTTTAGTTCAGGGACGTTGCGGTCTATTGGGTTTAAGGACATCATAGTCCATATTTAAGGACATCATAGTCCATAGACTAATTTGTGTTTTCGCACGTAGGGCGGGGATTAGTCCAAATCCGTATTTTCATAGATTTGGGTTTGTTTAATTTAAGGATCGTTAATATCGTTTGAGATTAAGATCAACTTAAATGTTTGTTAAGGATATGTTAGTCTAAGTTTAGACTAAGATCTACTTAACAAGGATTTAAGATCATTTAGATCCAACAAAAGAGCATTTAGGCTCTATTGCTTTAGTTTAGGGACAATGCGGTCCGTTGGGTTTAAGGACATCATAGTCTATAGATTTTAGTTTAGGGACGTAGCGGTCCGTTGGGTTTAAGGACATCATACTCCATAGAGTTTAGTTTTAGGGACGTCGCAGTCCATTGGGTTTAAGGACATCATAGCCCATAGAGTTTTGTTTAGGGACGTTGCGGTCCATTGGGTTTAAGGACATCATAGTCCATAGGGTTTAGTTTTAGGGACATTGCGGTCCATTGGGTTGCTGGTTATCGGGACCCACCGCCTCTCTGAAGGCGTTGAAGAATTACAACCACATGTATCATAGGTGTGGAGAGATGTACCCTTGAACCAAATTCCAGATCGAGGGGAGATATGGGATGAACGTCATTTTAGATGCCATCTGTCATGAGAACCTTAGTCATCTTTGGGACTAGGATTGGTTTGGGGAGACCTGAGCATGGGGGCTCGGTTGATTGGTGACCAAAAAGGTCTTGGCCTCAGGAGACTTGGCTAATTTGGGTTAAGGTTGATTTCCCCTAGTTACCCTATAGTGCCAAAGACTGAATCAGTGTTAAACACTGGACTTTAGAGCCGCTCACATATGAACACGTGAGGGGCCCCAAAGTGGGCGTTATTCCTTGAGTTTATTCCCTGTTTTATATATAAAAGTGCTGAGCATTTGGCTCACGTGAGGCGCCCGAGAGGGTAATTGTTCTCTTGATTTTATTCCTCTTTCATTTATAAGTGCTAAGCACTTTTAGAGGGTCAAGTGGGATCACGTGAGGTGCTAAAAAAAGTGGTAACTGTCTTTTGGTTTATAACCTTTTTCTTTTGGAAGTGCTAAGCACTTTTTAGGGAGTCATGTGGGATCACGTGACCTTCTCTCAGTTGTTCTATTTTGTTCATCAAGGGTGCTCACGCGGGAGTACGTGATGTGCCATTATCATGTTGGGTAGTAATTTTTCTATGTGCATGGAGATCTTGAGTTTTGAGACTTTCAAGCCCATTGTTTTGTAAGAATTAAATTCTTATATAGGGTTAAACCCTAGCTTTACAAGACGAATTAGATTCCTATATGTTCTTATAAGAATTAGATTCTTTGAATTTTGTTATTTCCCCTACGTTTGAATCTACATAACAGAATCTCCCCGATGAGAATTAAATTCTCAACTTGTGGGGAGATCTGCTTCTGCAGATCTCAAGCAGAGGAAGAACTAAGTTTATTTTAGAAGAGTTAAACTCTTGTGGAGGCGAAGAAGAGATAAGATATTCTCTGTGTTTCTTTTTTCTCTTACCTAGGGTTTCTCTTTCTTTTTGAGGAGAACTTTTTTTCTCAAGAGAATTAAATTCTCTTTTCTGTTTAGCTAATCAGGGGGTTTCTCTTTCTATTTTCTCTCTTGAACTTGAAGTTTAGGGGGGGGGGTCTTCTCTCTACAAGACTTGAAGTCTTAGGTCCTTTATATAGGGGAGGCTGATTTGTAGACTTAGTTAAGGAAATCTCTCATTGAGAGATTTTTTAATTGATTTGAGAATTTATCCACCGTTGGATCTTTGATTCAAGGACATCTGTTTTACAGAAGACATTTTTCTTATTTTTAACAAAATTGGGAAAATGCATTCCCATACAGAGCTTATTCTGTATCTTGGTGATTTTTAATCAACTTTGGATCTTTGATCCAATGGTGCTCTGATTTACAGAGCACGATCTTTCTTGTTTAGAAAGATTTGAGGAGTGTTTCTTCAATCAGAATTTAATTCTGTATCTTGGTGATTTTTAATTACCATTGGATCATTGATCCAACGGTGCTCTGATTTACAAAGCACAATCTTTCTCGATTAAAAAGATTTGATGAGTATTTCTACAACCAGAATTTTATTATGTATCTTGGTGATTTTTAATCACCATTGGATCATTGATCCAACAGTGCTCTGATTTACAAAGCACAATCTTTCTTGTTTAGAAAGATTTGAGGAGTATTTCCTCAATCAGAATTAAATTCTTTGCACTGATGATTTATCATCTCCGTTGGATCTTTGATCCAAGGGTGGAGAACTTTTAGTTCTGGCGCTGGCGCTCTCGTGCTTTGCACGTGAGGCGCTGCCTCAGAGTTTTAAACTCTTGGCTCCGGCGCTCTCATGCCTTGCACGTGAGGCGCTGCCTTAGAGTTTTTAAGTCTGGGCACTGGCGCTCTCGTACTTTGCACGTGAGGCGCTGCCTCAGTTCATATTTTGAACATAACCTTGCTCACTTATTGGGGGAAACACACGTGAGGCCTGTTTGGCCATTGGTGATTTATATTCAGCACTCATATGCTTTGCATATGAGCGTTCAGCTGTTTTACACGTGAGGCATGTTTAGCCCTTTGTTATTTTCTTTCAGCGCTCATATGCTTTGCATATAAGCGCTCACGTATTTAACACGTGATGTCCAACCGTGAATTCTTTTCCCCTTTCTTCTCTTCCTTTTTTATAAGGGTTATGAGGGGACAAATAGCTCTTGGCCGAAAATTTTGGCGAGAACAATCCTGCACCTTATTCGATAAGGAAAGAGCCGAGATCCCTTCACCGGGAGTGACCTCTTTAGCAAAACTAGTAAAAGCCTAAGAAACACTCCTTTTCAAAATCACTCGATTCTACAACGATATAAGGTTCATTATGCAAAAGGTTTTCTTGAAAACCTGTTGTAGCCCTACGTCATTTCATATAAATACTACTTAGTATTCGTGCTACGTTTGTTGGCCTGTGCCACGGCGTAGTGTGCGGTAGCTAACTAGTGCTTATCTGCAACATAAGATGAGATTAGATTAGGTTAGCCGTGCGACTTTGTTAGCCCGCGTGAAGGGTCATGCGGGTGGGTTTAAATCAATCAGGAAACGACGGGTTGAACTTGACTAGCGGACTATAGTTTGTTGGCCTGCGTCAAGGTCATAGGACGCTAGGAGCAAAATATTATCGGGAATTTCAAGTGTTGAAATTTGCAATGAGATTGTATATCTTCTATGAGATAGTTGGATCACAATACCCACTGCGAGTAAGAGTTACTTGTAACACCTTAGAATGTGATTAGTGGTTAATTATGCATTAATGAGTTTTTTTAGTAAAAAGTTTACCAAAACGGTTTTCAAATATTTTATAAAAATTAATGAATATTTTATTAGTATTTAATTTGGGGTTGCACACACATGTGCATGTTAACCTAGGGCTAAGTTGGGGTTAAACCATGTTTATGTAGCCTTAGGGTGTTAAACAATTTTAATAGTTACAATATGTTAATTATCAATCAATTAGTTTTCAAATTCAATAAAAAATTTAAATAATGGTTTCTTGTGGGTTGACTTGAGGAAAGAAGAGAGAGAGAGAAGGGGAATGATAAGGTTGAGCATGGGGGGACAAGCATGCTTAGCATTAAATGAGGTGAGAGGGAGAACCATGCTTGCACTCATACCCTCCTCTCACTCTCTCTCTATTCTTTTTTAAATCCCATTTTCTTTCCCTCATATTTTCCTCCCTTCTCTCCCCAAAACAGAAACTTTTCTGACCCTTCACCAAAACCCAATCTTCAAAAATCCTGACTACCCTCACCAAAATTCACTTCACCCTTCTTTAAACTTAAGCCAAAGCCATGGAGATCATTTGGAGCTTAGAAAGTTAGAGTTTTGAGCAAGTTTGGGAAGGTGGTTCTCTTCTTACTGTTAATTAGCTAGTTAACATGTTGTAGTGCCTTGTAGTTTCAGTTTAGAACCATAAAGTGTTAGTTTTAGTGCCGATATCGTATTTTAGTGTTTTAGTTAAGAATTATAGCCATTTTGGGATCTTCTTTCACTTCTGATACTTCAGGAAAAAGTTGAGTTTACTGGAGCATGTCCACTAGACCTAGACCACACACACAAAGCACGAGACCCGTATTCTTCTTTCAGGCCGCAATTTAATGTGTTCTGACCGCAATTTGCGGCCAGATGGGTGAGTTGTGTGTCGGGGTTTGGTGGGTAGGTGTCTTCTGTATATTCAAGATGTTTGGTATCTGCAACTTTTCTTATTTCAGCTCGTAAAAAATCTGGAACTTATTTCCTAGTTTTTAGCACTTTTAAACTTTCACGACACGTGCGTTATGTGTATGGGTTTTGGTCGTTGCTGTGTGTCGCAGCGTGTCAGGGTGGTTTCAGACGTTTGTACACACGTTTTGGTGTATCAGATGCATACACGTTTAGCTTGCGACGCGAGTTTCTCATTTGGTTTTGATATCGCGATTTTGCAGGATTTTAGCCTTATGTGTGTTGCTTTGTGTAAATTCTAGGGTCGCAGGCGGGGACTTCGGACGCTTCGAAGAAGGGGAAGTAGGTTGTCGGATATACGTAGATCGAGATCACCGGTGAGTAGATTTAACATCTACGGGGAAATCGCCCATATGGCGTTATGCGTCAGGGCTTGGTTGGATATTGTAGTCGCGTGTTATATTCATATATATATATATATATATATATATATATATATATGTTAGTGTATATGCCCTAGAGGCCATTACTGTATCATACTAGCTTGTATATTACTTGATGGAAGCTTTGGATATTCACAGTTGTATAGACAATCTTGCTCAAAATGGAAGTATGCTACTTGGTTTGTTTCTACTTCAATATGTGCATGTGTTTCTTTTAGCATATCGCTTATACATATTAGTAGAGCCCTTAGGATCTTTGTTTGATTACCAGTGTTGTGATGGCAGTCACACTCGTGGGGGCTGGGTAATCCATAAGCACATCCTTATACAGGTCCCTAGTCGTAGGACTATCGAGACAGGGCATCGATACTCCGGAGTAGACTAGCGTATGCGCTTCTCATCCCAGCGGGGAAGACGGTCTGTCCCACAGCCGTCAGTACGTCGTACTTGAGATAGTATGCAGGTGCTCGTTAGGTTACGAGTATACTGGCATGACTCGTCGGGAACTGTTGGTTGGTATTATACCTATCGTCAGTTATCAGTTCCTAGGTGACATGAGTACAGCTTAGTCCGCTGACTTGACACTGTCACTTTGCCTTGAGTGTGTTCCCACTGTACTTAGATTACTACCCTACCACGGCTCAAAGGAGTCGTGCAAACAAGTAGCAGTTGGGTGCAGTCCCGAAGCACTTGGAGGCAGTGACGGTTAGACAGGATTCGTCCCTCCCGGTATTGGGGGTTGACATCGCGCTGTGTCTAGGAGAGCCATTACACAAGTAGTCCCTGGCCAGGGCAAGCGAGATATACTGGTAGGTTTCCAGTGTTATCTCAGGGTGTTCTGGGCTACACTCCGACATGACTTGTACCGCTATTAGGGGACTAACGTTCACCACCCCCTAGGCCCGCCATGCGATGAATTCAGACGAACAGACCGGACTGTACGGAGATTGTCACATACAGGCTCAGTAGGAGTTCGGATGGGTTTACCTCATCGGCCTTCTTATCGACATCTACCTGGGGACCGTTACGTACAGCTAGCGCCACTTGCGGTCTGTGGTTAAACCCACTGCCAGTATAGTGTTGAGTCTTTAGAGTCCCATACAGAGAGTTTCCCAGAACTGAGCGAAACGTGTAGTGGCCGTATGGTTTTACGGTAGGGCTGCTATCACTTACGTGCACTTGTGTGCGTATGCTGTTAGGGCAGGCAATACTAGTGGGCTTTGGTTTAAGCCAGATCCCAGTATTGTACGGATGGATTTGTTTTGTCTTCTGTGCATTCGCATTCTACGGAATGCGGATGCGGGTGTGTATGCACAGTTTTGAGGAGCGATGAAGGAGGAAGTGCCTCATTAGGGTTTTGGCAGTTGGTTCGGCCAAAACCGTTATGAGGCAGGTTCATTAGGGTTTTGTCAATTCGTTTGATCAAAACCATTATGAGCCGGAGACATTGTTTACTAATCCTTTTAGTGATAGTTTAGTGATGGCTAATTGCATTGACCATTTGACCACCATGACCTCTCTTGACATTGTTGACCCGTTAAACGGAGTTGACCATTGACCTTCAAGAGAGGTCTACACTCTTCTTTGATTTTCTTTTTAATTTTTGATTCTGAAAATGGTCAATTCAATATAGCATCAACTTTATCATGATAGGATTAGTAATTATGGTTTTCGTGTATTATTGCAACCATAGTTCATTTTCTTTAGTTAATTTTTTTCATTATTCTCTTCTCATTCTCTCTCTTGAAGTGAGAAGAAAAGAAAAGCTCCATGGTTGCTAGAGTTTCTCCTTCATCTTCCTCTTCTTGATAAACTCTTTTGATCTCATGTGTTGAGAGAAAAAGAATCCACATAGACAAACACTTCCATCTTTCTCTTCTACACAACCTAAGGCATCTAGATTAGCGATCTCGTTGCCCTAGTTGCCTCGGCTTGAGGTGGAGCTCGGAGTACAACTCTCGGGTGGATTGTCTTTGACTCAAGAAGGCCGCGGAGGTGACCTAGATCCGGATCGACCCTCGGAGCGTGGATGGACGAGCCGGACAGCGGAGAGAAGACCCGAAGGACCGGTTTCGTGAGGTATATTTTCTACAGCATAGTAGTTAAAGCCTCTACTTGTTTGCTAGTTTCTAGTTTAGCCAAGATCCGGCTTTTAAGTCCATGTTGCCCTTGCGCAAAATTATTGTTTTTCGCCATTTCCGCAAAACAATAGGTGTGATCTGTAATGTTGATGGTTTGTGTATATGAACTCGTTGGATTATCGCGGATGAATAGCCGGGAATAGGTGTGAGATGAGAGTTTCTTTTTCTTTCATTCATTGTAAAATTTGTAAATTGATGTAATATTAATTGTTTGGCCGAACAACCGGGTCGGGGTTGTAGCCGTCATTGTATAATTTCTTTTTACTGTTTTTGCTCCTAGGATAGACCCAAGGTGGGGTGCACAAACTACCGGGTATCTCGAAGTGCCGAGTGGCCTACTCACGGTGTTGAGGGAGGTTGCTTCGCTTCGGGTACTTGGTGTAGGGTTCCTAGGCACTCCAATGAGGTCTCACAAGGCATCAACCATGCCAATTTCAAATTCTACGGTGCCGAGAAACCCTAGACTAGATCGTTGACTAGAATTTTAGGCGAAACAGAAACTAGTTAACAACTTAACTAAAAGGAAAGAGGCTACAACCTTTGTAGATCCGGTCCTCCACCTCCTAAGCTCCATGATGACGTCCCCTCGCTGTCCATATCGGATCCCGGACTCTAGCATCGGCTTCATCGGAGAAATGGGCGGGCTAGGTCATCGACTACGATGCCGAAGATGATCTACGTCGAGGCATCACAAGATCAAGCTCCCACTTCACCAAGTCATGAAACTTGTGAAAAAACACCCTATACTACTTGGCAAGAGGTAGAGGATGAAGAAATAGGAGGTGGGTTCACTTTAGAATTGGATTTCTCACACTTTTGCTCAAGTTGCCATTGTTGGTAGCAAGCTTTTCTTCATGTCAAGTAGAAGAAGAAGAAGATGAAGATGATTATCATAAGAATAATCAATCAAATAGAAAACAGATTATCCTTATCATATAGCAACCATGGTCAAGATAACTTGTGTAGAGAATCAACTATGGTTCAAGTGAATGGTTAGGGTTAAGAAAAGAGACAAAATGGTCAAACCATTCAAAGCTTCATGAAGCTTCAAAAGAAAGTCCAAAATGAGCCACCATTTCATTTCTTTTCCAAATATAAATGAAAAGAAATAAATAAATCAATAAGTAAATTAAATAATAAAAACCCTAATCATTAACTTAACCATGGTATAATTCTTTACACAAACACAAGTGAGCATGCATCATCAAACATGATACAATCAAGTGCACAAAAGTATATCACATATACAACTTGTGAACTTCAAGTGAGAAAAACCTTTTAAAGTGAACCAATACTAGTTAATGCAAAGTAATATATCAAATATATAATTATACATTAAATTATTAAATCAACACTTGATTCAATGATCCGGTCATATCGCATATAACCGACTAGTATCTTATGTATCGGCTTATCGAATCAATCCTTGATTCGATATCTAGGTTATATCGCATATAACCAATCGATACATACATCGCGAGAATGGAATACGGTATCACATACACGCATTATTCTCGGTCATGCACATATCTCATATGCGCTCCTATTTCGTTTCGCTTGAGCCAGGAAACCTCTGTGTAGGACTCTAAAGACTCGTCAATACGCCGGCAGCAGATGATGATCATATCAAGCACCCACAAGCCGCAAGCGGTCTGCTAAACGTAACGGCCACCCGGGTATTGAGCGATCAGAAGATCGAAGAGCAAGCCCGCTCACACTCCTGTGAATCCAACCAGTAACACTTATCGTACAGTCCGGTCTGTTCGTCTGATATGTCGCATATCTTGCCTAGGGGTGGTAAACGTCAGACCCCAATAGCTCGATAAGTCGTGTCGATATGAGGTCTATAACAGTTCGAGAAACTACTGGTAACACTTACCAGTATATCTCAGCAACCCTGGCCAGGGATTTCCGGTTATAGCCAATCGAACACAGCGCAACATCAACTCCCTATACCGGGAGAGGCGAATCCCCTCCTATCGTTCATTGCCTCCATGTGAATCGGGACTGTACCCAAAAGCCACCGTTTTGCACGCCCTCTTGGACGTGGTAAGGTGGAAATCAAAGCACAGTGGGAACCACACAAGACTCTATGACGATCTCGGGTCAACAGACTACTCTGTACCAGTGTCACCAGAGAACTGCCATCTGACGTAAGGTATAATACCATCTGGGAGTTCTCGGCGAGTCCATCCAGTGTACCCAGTCTCTACTGAGCACCCATATATCATCTCTGATGTCAAACACCAATGGATATGGGATCTTCCATCGCCCATCTGTATGGGTCGAGAAGGTATACGCTAGTCTACTCTGGTATATCGATGCCCCGTCTCGATACACCCACGACTAGGGACCTTGAAGGATGTACTTATGGACTACCATGTCCCCACTAGTATGATCCTCATCATAGTCCAGGTAGTCAAGTACACATCCTAAGGGCTTTACCAACATGTAACAGAGAGACAATTAGTGTACACGTTAAGGTAAAGAGTAACCAGATAGCATACTATCATGTCGAGCAAGAATGTCCTCCCTATATATGTCCCAGCATCCACTACAATATACATCCTATGTATAGTAATGGCCTCTAGGGCATACATATAACTAATAATCTCCCACTTGCACTAGGGCCATCTGTAGCAGTGGTTGTAGTATCTCATACTCAACCATCCCATAAATGTCTCTCTCTAGGAATAGGCCTTCGTGAGTGGATCCGCCGTGTTATCCTCTGAGTCTGCTCTCCTAACCTCGATCACCCTGGAGATCAACCATCTCCATGATCAGGTGATACTACCTTAGAATATGTATCGATCACTGATGGGACGGATGTTCCTTGGCATAAGCCACAACTCCATTGTCACACAATGGGGGGAACGAAGTTCATCTCATGAACTAATATACACCCAGACTTCCTCTTTGGTAGCATCTTAAGTAGCGATGTATGCAGCCTTTATCGTCTAGTATGTCACGGTATCTAGCTTGGAACTCTTCCAACATACCGTCCCTTTATTGAGGGTAAAGACAATGCCTGTGACTGACATTCAGTCTTCTTTATCACTCTGGAACCTTTCCAGTGATTCTCCTCTGGATCAATTGATACCATCTCACTACAGCTAGTGAGTATTCTAACACCCAAATAACATCTATCTCATAGATGAAAACTCAGGATTTAGGAAGTATCATTTTGATCCTTTATGGAGAATCCTTGTGATAAGCGGAGATTGACCGAGCGTAGCATGGGAAACTCCTTTCTTATCAAGAGTATGTCATCCACGTACTCTACGAGGATCGTCACCATACTCCCTACTACCCTTTTTGTATATACAAGGTTCATCTACTTTTTTGATGAAGTCAAACTCTTTGACTACTACATCAAAACAGACGTTCCAACTCCGCGATACCTGCTTTATCATATAAAACATCTTGCACGCGTTTCCGCTGCTCCCACTGTTTACGAAGCCATCTGGCTGTGTTCTTATAGACGTTCTCTTCCAAAACATCATTTTAGAAGAGCTGTCATGACACCCAACCACCAGATATCGTAGTCATGGTATGTAGCAGTGGCAAGTAGGATCTGGATGGACTTAAGCATAGATCCTTAGAAAAGGTTTCAACATAATCCATACCTGGTCAATGATGCAAACCTTTAACAAGTCTAGCTTTGAAAGTCTCAACTTTTCCATGTACACCAAGTAATCTTCTCAAGATATACTTGCTCCTGATGGGGATTTAACCCTTCAGATATAGCAACTAAAGTCCATACTTTGTTGGTGTATGAGGATTACATCTCAGATCGCTAAGCATCCAGCCATTCATACAGAGTCCCACTCTTGATGGCCAGCTCGAAACTAGTTGGGTCATCATCTCATGATGCATTCCTCGCTCCCACTGTCATAGAGGAACCGAAGTATCTCTCAGGTGGGTGAGGAACCCTGCTAGATCGGCGGAGAGGCTGAGGTTCGTTGGTTACTATTGAATCCTTCGGTTCTATCAAATCATCAGTTGCAATTTGTATAGCTGGAACATTTCCAGTTCTACATAACAGACCTTGCCTCGAGCTTGTCCGGATTTTTCTTTTAGACATAGGCCGGACAACCCCAAATCTTAACTAACTTAAGATATGGGCTCTTCCCTTTCCATATCTCAATGGAGTGGTAGGCAACTGATTTGATTTAAACCCTATTCAATAGGTATGCAGCTTCTCAAGTGCATAACTCCCAAAAGAAAAAAGGTAACTCAGTAGTACTCATCATAGAGCACACCATATCAAATATGGTGTATCTGCTCCGCCCCGATATACCATTGTGCTATGGTGTATACGGAGGTGTAATTCTGAGAGAGAATCTCATTCTCCTTTAGAAAAATCCAGGATTTCCGTGCTCAAGTATTCTCCTCCTTGATCTCATCAAAGGACATAATACTTATACCCGTATCGGTTCTCTACTTCTAACTTATATTCTGTGAATATCTCAAAAGGTTCGGACTTGTGTTTCAACAGGAACAAATGTCTGAATCTTGAGAGATTATCAGAGAATGTAATGAAGTACAAAGAACCGGTCTTGGCATGTGTAGATAGGGGACCTAACATACATCATCATGTATCAGCCCCAAGAGTTCATTAACTCTTTCTCTGTTTCCATTAAACAGAGCTTTGGTCATCTTATCTTTGTGACATGACTGGCAAGTTTTCACAAGATGTAAATTCAAACAAATTTAAATATGCATCTTTATGAACTTAGCTAGTCGGGTCGCATTGATATGACCTAGTCTACAATGCCTCAAGAAGAATTCGTTCATTTCTGAACTCTTCCCCTTGTGTGTGTTCTATATACAAGGAACTGTAGTTTGATTTAAAACATCAATGCTTTTAGATAACGTGCCTGAACCGATCAACTTTTGATATAGGAAATGTTCAAAACATTATCCAACAATAAAAAATTTAATCATTTCTTTACTAATAAAGAGACTGATATGATTTTGTATTTTAGGTTCGGTATCTAATAACATTCGTTCAGAATCAATGTATTGAAAATACAGGGTGACAGTGACCAACAGACTTGGCTGCAACACTTGCCCCGTTTTCTGTCTCATGAAACATATCACCCGTTCTCAGTTCTTTACCTATCTGTAGCCCATGTAACATTTTACATATGCGGGATCCTGATCCGGTATCATATACCCAGGACGTAAAGGACACTGAGAAACAGTTCTATGTAACGAACACACCCGAAGAAAATGCATCACATGCACTTTCTTCGTTTGGGCGGCACGGGAATTCTGGTATTCCCCTATTTCCTGTTCTGTCTTATAACATTTATAAGTTGGAGCGGGACCAACATTCCCCAGCTCAGTATAACAAGCGGGTTCAGTCAATATATCCGTATTATTATCTTGATTAAGGCGTGATATGGTCGCTACCTGGAGAGAGAGAGAAGAAAACACTCAGCGTGCGCTCTTGCAAGAATAGATTGGTTATTATTTTATCTAATCAGGATGACTCCCGCTGTTTTTATCAAATCTTCCTTCAAACCCTAAAAGGAAAGACTAGCCGGGATTAATTACACACTACAAGTTCGCCAATCTTTCAGCCAGGCCAGTGTCGGTACTTTGAGGGAGGTCCCCCGTGCTTTCGCACGAACCTAATTAATGTAAACCTCGTTTTCCCAGAGGTGTAACCTCGTTAACACCTTTCTAGACACCTACTTGATCGGCTAATTGTAATGTGTAAAACTCTCCCAGGAGTAACTCTTACTCGCAGCGGGTATCGGGATCCAACTATCTCATAGAAGGTATGCAATCTCATTGCAAATTTCAACACTTGAAATTCCCAATAATATTTTGCCCCTAACCTCCTATGACCTTGACAAAGGCCAACAAACCATAGGATGCTAGTCAAGTTCAACCCGTCATTTCCTGATTGAATTAAACCCACCCGCACGGCCCTTGACAAAGGCCAACAAGGTCGTACGACTACCCTAATCCAATCTGCATCATATGCATAAGCAGATAAGCACCAGTTAGCTACCGCACACTACGCCTTGACAAAGGCCAACAAACGCAGCACGAATACTAACTACTACTTATCTGAAATGACGGAGGGCTACGACAGGTTTTTCTGAAAACCTATTGCGCAATGAACTTGATATCGTTGTAGGATCGAATGAATTTTGAAATGGAGTGTTTTTGAGGCTTTTTTAGTTTTGCTAAAGGAGTCACTCCCGGTCAAGGGATCGTCGGTCCTTTCCTCGTCGAATGAGGTGCGGGATATATCATATATATCACTATGCAAAGTAGAAACTATAGAAGCGATCAAAAGACAAACCGAGGGTTGTAGCATCTGCCAGTTATTGCTAAAGGAGTCACTCCCGGTGAAGGGATCTCGGTCCTTTCCTTATCGAATAAGGTGCAGGATGTTCTGCAAGGAACACCGCGATGCAAAGCAAGAACTGTAGCTACCTGTTTTTATTTTGAAATTCGATTCTACAACATCTTTAGGTTTCTTTTATTTCATTAATCACATTAATGAAGTCCCATCATTTAAGTACCTAAACATCACAGATAAATACGACGTACACTTATGCCATCCGCATTCGCCTCGATGTCCTCTCGTGCACCGTTAGGTTAGGTAACTAACGGCAGAGCGGGGCAGGGCTAGCGCGGGTGTAAAACATAAGTAACGCCTATATAATATATCATATATACTATATACAATATCCATCACAGAACATCAAATGATCACATCACAGATATCGCAGCAAAAGAATCATATGAAATATTGGATATACTAGGACGTCCGTGTTTTCAATACGAGCCAGTATAAAACACGGATTCCACGGTCGCGATGAATAGCCAAAACCCACACCCATAGACCCCTACGAGAGCGGCAAGCAACCCTACCAATTCTAGAGTTAGGAGACCCGGACTCGATTCCTCGAGTTGGTCTCCCACTAGACTCCAGAACCCGGTTACTTGTGCCCTCCTCCTTGGGTCTATCCTAGTGCGGAAAAGTAAATAATATACAAACGGTGACTACTTCCGCAACCTGGAAGTGTCCCAATAAAAGAATACTACATACAAGTTTTTACATGAATGAAAATGAAAAACACTCATCTCACATAAAAACCCCCCGGCAATTCAAACACGACGATCCAATATAACATATCCAGCAACTCATAACATCACATGTCATCAACGTAAGTAAACATGCGTATCCCAATTGTCGTTGGCATATAGCAACGAAACCGGCGATATCACATATTACACTTACGGTCACAGAAAAGAAAGTTTAAAACCACAACAGTTGGAATCAGCAACCTCTTTAGACATCGCATGCCTAATCAAATGAATTCCTTAGACATCGCATGCCTAACAATTATAAACCCCGCATTTTAGTCTCATTATCGAAAACACCTTTCAATATAAAGTCGGGTAATTCAACAAGATTCCCGGCTTCCTGATCGAATGCTCGTCGCAAACTTCAGTAGACGGCCGCACCCCCGATACCGTCGACGAAGTGCACCAAGGCGGAACACTGCTACCGCGAACACCCGAACGGATGCTTTCAGCGACGGGGTTCTCCTACAGTCACTTGGTCGGGGCTATGGGGTGTAGCTGTCTATTAAGTTTATCCGGCGAGTATCTGCGTACGCAACGTGATTGCGACGGACTTTTGATCACATCAAAATTCCGTGGCAACCGATCAAGTGAGACTAAAGTGCTGTGTTTATAACTTTCATTCAGTTATCTCATAACTATTTGTTGATTCCAATTATTGTATCACATTCCAGATAAATAGAAAATGTTAAACTTTCCGATCGAACATTCGAACACCCAAGTTTTCCCGATACAGCTCAACACATGAAATAGGTTTAAAAACATCCAGTTCATGCCTCAGTACCAACGGTCCAGCCGTAGAATGGTCAAGCCAATGCCTCATATGTGGCACGCCGTACTGCCCTAAACCCTAAGGTTCAAAGGGCAGTTCAAGACGGTCACATAATCGAGTTAAGGTTTGTTGTCTTCTAGAGGGTCCATCGCATTACTTGCACTACTTAGAACGTCTTTAAACCTCGAAAAAATCCAACACTTGGAAATTTCCCGACAGGCGAAAAATTGGGTATTTATATCCGGTCGAACTTTTTAACATATTCAACAAATTATCCGGAAAACACATAGACAAAGTTTGATAATCCGATTGAATCTACGAACTACCAATACAACCCATAAAGCTCAACTCTAGAGTAAATTAAAAGTTCCCAGAAAACTCAGCACCAGAAAATAGGAATTACTGTTGAAAAATCAATGCAAGAGGAGATCTTACGGCCGCGGAACCGCCGCACATGCCAGGCTCGTGCCGCGGTTCAGCGGTGGTTTAATTTAATTAGGCCCACGAAATTTTCAGTAATTCCTACAAGCCCCTGCTTAATTTTCGGCATATTTTTAATCTGGAAAAAACCCAGTTTTTGAAAAAAGTCCAGAAAGCATGGAAAAATTGGGGTTTCGGGTTCGATCGGGTTTCAAACGTCGTCTAGACTTCGCCTAAGGCTCTAGCTAGGCTCTGATACCACTGTAGGGTTCCTAGGCACTCCAATGAGGTCTCACAAGGCATCAACCATGCCAATTTCAAATTCTACGGTGCCGAGAAACCCTAGACTAGATCGTTGACTAGAATTTTAGGCGAAACAGAAACTAGTTAACAACTTAACTAAAAGGAAAGAGGCTACAACCTTTGTAGATCCGGTCCTCCACCTCCTAAGTTCCATGATGACGTCCCCTCGCTGTCCATATCGGATCCCGGACTCTAGCATCGGCTTCATCGGAGAAATGGGCGGGCTAGGTCATCGACTACGATGCCGAAGATGATCTACGTCGACGCATCACAAGATCAAGCTCCCACTTCACCAAGTCATGAAACTTGTGAAGAAAACACCCTATACTACTTGGCAAGAGGTAGAGGATGAAGAAATAGGAGGTGGGTTCACTTTAGAATTGGATTTCTCACACTTTTTCTCAAGTTGCCATTGTTGGTAGCAAGCTTTTCTTCAGGTCAAGAAGAAGAAGAAGATGAAGATGATTATCATAAGAATAATCAATCAAATAGAAAATAGATTATCCTTATCATATAGCAACCATGGTCAAGATAACTTGTGCAGAGAATCCACTATGGTTCAAGTGAATGGTTAGGGTTAAGAAAAGAGACAAAATGGTCAAACCATTCAAAGCTTCATGAAGCTTCAAAATAAAGTCCAAAATGAGCCACCATTCCATTTCTTTTCCAAATATAAATGAAAATAAATAAATAAATAAATAAGTAAATCAAATAAACAAAACCCTAATCATTAACTTAACCATGGTATAATTCTTTACACAAACACAAGTGAGCATGCATCATCAAACATGATACAATCAAGTGCACAAAAGTATATCACATATACAACTTGTGAACTTCAAGTGAGAAAAACCTTTTAAAGTGAACCAATACTAGTTAATGCAAAGTAATATATCAAATATATAATTATACATTAAATTATTAAATCAACACTTGATTCAATGATCCGGTCATATCGCATATAACCGACTAGTATCTTATGTATCGGCTTATCGAATCAATCCTTGATTCGATATCTAGGTTATATCGCATATAACCAATCGATACATACATCGCGAGAATGGAATACGGTATCACATACACGCATTATTCTCGGTCCTGCACATATCTCATATGCGCTCCTATTTCGTTTCGCTTGAGCCAGGAAACCTCTGTGTAGGACTCTAAAGACTCGTCAATACGCCGGCAGCAGATGATGATCATATCAAGCACCCACAAGCCGCAAGCGGTCTGCTAAACGTAACGGCCACCCGGGTATTGAGCGATCAGAAGATTGACGAGCAAGCCCGCTCACACTCCTGTGAATCCAACCAGTAACACTTACCGTACAGTCCGGTCTGTTCGTCTGATATGTCGCATATCTTGCCTAGGGGTGGTAAACGTCAGACCCCAATAGCTCGATAAGTCGTGTCGATATGAGGTCTATAACAGTTCGAGAAACTACTGGTAACACTTACCAGTATATCTCAGCAACCCTGGCCAGGGATTTCCGGTTATAGCCAATCGAACACAGCGCAACATCAACTCCCTATACCGGGAGAGACGAATCCCCTCCTATCGTTCATTGCCTCCATGTGAATCGGGACTGTACCCAAAAGCCACCGTTTTGCACGCCCTCTTGGACGTGGTAAGGTGGAAATTAAAGCACAGTGGGAACCACACAAGACTCTATGACGATCTCGGGTCAACAGACTACTCTGTACCAGTGTCACCAGAGAACTGCCATCTGACGTAAGGTATAATACCATCTGGGAGTTCTCGGCGAGTCCGTCCAGAGTACCCAGTCTCTACTGAGCACCCGTATATCATCTCTGATGTCAAACACCAATGGATATGGGATCTTCCACGCCCATCTGTATGGGTCGAGAAGGTATACGTTAGTCTACTCTGGTATATCGATGCCCCGTCTCGATACACCCACGACTAGGGATCTTGAAGGATGTACTTATGGACTACCATGTCCCCACTAGTATGATCCTCATCATAGTCCAGGTAGTCAAGTACACATCTTAAGGTCTTTACCAACATGTAACAGAGAGACAATTAGTGTACACGTTAAGGTAAAGAGTAACCAGATAGCATACTATCATGTCGAGCAAGAAAGTCCTCCCTATATATGTCCCAGCATCCACTACAATATACATCCTATGTATAGTAATGGCCTCTAGGGCATACATATAACTAACACTTGGCGGGTAGTTTGCCGCACCCGTAGGGGTCTAGGGTGGGGTTTGGCTATTCATCGCGACCGTGTAATCCGTTTTTCGTTGCAGGCTCGAACGAATCGCGGATTCCTAGTATATCCAAAGTGTTCGTCTCTGATCTGTAATGGCTATCATTGCTATATATCTATATATGATATCTATTTAGGTGTTGCTTATATTTTGCATCCGCGCTAGTCCAGCCCCCACTCTGTCGTTAGTTAAGTAACCTAACGGGTGATGACGGGGCCCCGTGGCGAATGCGGATGGCATAAGCGTACGCCATATTTTGGTTGTTTTCTGTAATGGTAGGATTAAATGATGGGACGCATTGGAATTAATGCAAGAAAATAAACCATGTAAAAGTCGTTGGAACACTTTGAAAACCGCTCGGTTCTTTTCAAAAACCAGCATTTTAAACGCGGAGCTCGAACCACTCTTTTTAAAAGCTATCTCGTTCCATTGATTATATCAAGTTCACTATGTTCACGGTTTCGCCAAACCATTCGTAGCCCTCCGTCGTTTCGTATGGATAGTCAATAGTATTCAAGCTGTGTTTGTTGGCCAAGTCAAGGCAAAGTGTTTGGTAGCTATTGGGTATTTATATGTAGCATAGATAGATGCGTTGGTTTGGGACAGTCGTACTGCCTTGTTGGCTAAAGTCAAGGGTATGTGCGGGTGGGTTCAAATTAACCTGGATAATGACGGGTAGAACTTGACATGTGACTTATGATTTGTTGGCCAAAGTCAAGGTCATAAGATCATGGGGCAAAAATCTACATCGGGAGTTTCAAAAGTACTGAAACTTGCTAGCGCTGCATACCATTTGGAGTGATGATTCTGGTAGGATTCCTTCAGTTTTGTCACGCGATGATATTTGGATCCCGATCCTACTGTGAGTATATGCTACACCTCGGGAACTTTTTCACTTAAACGATCAATGCTATAAACCAAGTAGGTGTCTAGAAAGGTGTTAGCGGGGCTACGCCCACAGGGAAAAGAGGTTACTTAATTAAGGAACTTCGCGAAAGCGTTGGAAAACCTCCCTCGAAGTACCGACACTGGCCTGGCTGAACGGTTAAGCAAGTATTGTACGGTGAGATTGATCCTGACTAATTCTTCCTTTATGGTTTGAGGAGGGATTCGAGAGACAGTGGGAGCCATCCTGTTTAGATAAATTAAAAACCAATATAAACTTGCAAGAGCATCATGCTAAGTGTTTTCTTCTCTCTCTCTTAATTGCAGCGACCCAGTGACCGCACCTCGGTTACATCTAGATAATAAAATGACTGAATCTGACTGTTATGACTGGCAAAGGTCTGTCCAGATGTCCATTGCCCATGACAAGCTGGGACACCTCTTGACTGATCCAACCCTTGCCGTCTCAGGTCCAGTTTCCCCTATCACGGATATTGTTATCCGTAGGACATCGGAAGAAGACTGTGCGAAAGCCAAGTGCCTCGTGTTAGCCTCAGTTGATGGTACATACCAGAGACAGCACGAGAAGATGGACTCAGTTTCTATCTTCCTCCATAACAAAGATTTATATGGAGAGCAATCTCGTATCGCAACATATGAGACCTCGAACGAATTGCTTCTAGCGAGGTTGGCTATCGGGTTATCTGTAAGGGGCAACGTCCTTACAGAGACCAGCTCTTTTGAGCTCTCGGACCTGAAGACCACGTTGAAGAACGGGTCAGATGCTGACTTAGTTCAACAGTATCTACCTACTACCCTGAAGGAAACCAGGGAAGTAGAAAGAAAGGGATGGGCAGAAGTTTCGGGAATGGATATAGTAAAAGAGGGATGTTCCTACTGTTACGGGAACGAACATGGGCAGAAGGATTGCAGGGCTTGCAAAGCTAGTAGCCCGAATTCGAAGCATGTTGTGGCTTCAGCTTCGGGTGTGTTTGTAATAGAGAACTGTATGTCTGGGTATTGGATACCGAATCAGGATCTCATATCTGTAATTCGTTACAGGCTCTGAGAAACCGTAGGGTTATCAAGAAAGGTGATATGACTCTCAGGGTTGCTAACGAAAGGAGCATGTATGCTGAATCCGTAGGGGAATATCATATAGGACTAACAACTGGGCAGATATTGATTCTGCGTGACTGTTTTTATGTACCACGTGCGACTTGTAACATCATATCTATATCCTTACTTTCTAAGGAAGGATATGATTTTACTTTTGTAAGCGATGTAGTAAACATCCACCTAAATCAAGTACTGATAGGGTCAGGTACATTGAAAAACGGTATATACGTTTTCAATCAAGCTCAGGTCTTCAGTGTCCAGAACACACTTAAAAGATAGTCTCCGGAATTAAATCAGGCTTTCTTATGGCATTGTAGACTGGGTCACATTAATGAGACACAGTTAACAAAGTTACATAAAGAAGGATACTTGGATCCGTTCGAGTATCAGTCTTATGCCATTTGTGAAACTTGTCTCATGGGAAAGATGACAAAGACTCCGTTCACTGGACACGGAGAAAGAGCAAGCGAGCTCTTGGGACTCATACACAGTGATGTGTGTGGTCCAATGTTTACACAAGCGCGAAGTGCTTATTCATACTTCATTACTTTCACAGACGATATCTCTAGGTATGGATATGTCATCTTGATGAAGCACAAATCCGAGGCTTTTGAGAAATTTTAGGAATACAAGAATGAAGTTGAAAAACAAACAGGCAAAAGTATCAAGACACTTAGATCTGATCGAGGTGGTGAATACTTGAGTGCCGAGTTTCTGGGCTTCTTAAAAGAGAATGGAATTCTCTCTCAGCTTACTCCTCCATACACACCACAACACAACGGTGTATCGGAAAGGAGGAATCGAACCTTATTGGATATGGTTCGTTCCATGATGAGTAAGGCTGAGTTGCCGCGATCCTTTTGGGGTTATGCACTAGAATCAGCTGCATACCTTTTGAACCGAGTTCCAACTAAGACTGTGCCTACTACACCATATCAGATGTGGTGTGGGAAGAAACCCTATCTTAATCGCATTAAGACATGGGGATGTCCAGCTTTTGTAAAAAAGCAGCATGCGGACAAGCTCGAGGTACGTTCAGTACAGTGTAAGTTTGTGGTATACCCAAAGAACTCCAAGGGGTAACTTTTCTATTACGCAGAGGAACAAAAGGTTTTTGTTTCTCGGCATGCCCGTTTCTTGGAAACTGAGTTTTTGGAAAACCAGATAAGTGGGAGCTCAATAGAACTGGAAGAAATTCCAGAACCATGAACTATTACTGAAAGCTTTGCAGAACCAGAGGGTTCGAAAGAACAGGACATCCCAGCGCTACTTCGCAGGAGTAGTAGGCAGTCTCATCCGCCCGAGAGATACTACGGTTTTCTCATAGATGGGGATAGAGAGGATTGCACTATGGATTATGGTAAGCCTACTAGCTTCCAGCAAGCCATTCAGAGCGGTGACTCGGTAAAATGGCTGGATGCAATGCGGACCGAGATGGAGTCCATGTACACCAACAATGTTTGGACTTTGGACTTTGCTCCAGAAGGGGTAAAACCCGTAGGCTGCAAATGGATCTTCAGAAAGAAGATTGGTGTAGATGGGCAGGTTGAGACCTACAAAGCTAGACTTGTTGCAAAGGGTTTTCGTCAAAGACCTGGTTTGGACTATGACGAGACCTTTTCTCCAGTGGCTATGCTGAAATCCATTAGGATCCTTCTAGCCATTGTTGCCTTCCACGATTATGAAATCTGGCAGATGGACGTAAAGACGGCTTTCCTAAATGGAAATTTGGAAGAGTGCGTCTATATGGATCAGCCAGAAGGATTCATTCAGAGTGGGAACAGCGGTAAAGTGTGCAAGTTGCTAAAGTCCATCTATGGACTTAAGCAGGCATCGCGGAGTTGGAACATCTGCTTTGATGATACTGTCAAAGAATTCGACTTTATCAAAAACCCAGATGAACCATGCATTTAAAGTAAGATTGTAAGGAGAACTGTGGTATTCCTCGTCTTGTACGTGGATGACATTCTCCTAATAGGAAATGATATTCCTATGCTACAGTCTGTCAAAGGATTCTTGTCGCAGAGGTTCTCCATGAAGGACCTGGGCGATGCCAACTACATTCTGGGGATCCAGATCTATCGTGATAGATCTAAGAGGATGTTGGGACTTTCACAGTCAAGGTACATCGACACCATACTGAAAAGATTCAGTATGGAAGATTCCAAGCGCGGTAATCTACCGGCTTGTCATGGGATCACGCTCTCCAAAGAGATGTCTCCCAAGACTGATTTGGAAAGGGATCGCATGTCTATTATACCCTACGCTTCTGCGGTAGGCTCTATAATGTATGCGATGTTATGTACCAGACCAGATGTAGCATACACATTGAGCGTTGTAAGCCGGTATCAGTCGAACCCAGGGGAGAAACACTGGATAGCGGTAAAGAACATTCTCAAGTACCTGAGAAGGACTAAGGAGATGTTCTTGGTGTTTGGCGGAAAAGACCTCCAGCTCGAGACCTTTGCTGACTCCAGCTTCCAGAGTGACAAGGATGCCTCCAAGTCCATGTCGGGTTATGTATTTACCCTCAATGGAGGGGCGGTTTGATGGAAGAGTTCCAAGCAGGAGACCGTTGCTGACTCAACTATGGAAGCGGAGTACATAGCTGCTTGCGATGCCGCAAAGGAAGCTGTCTGGATGAAGAAGTTCCTCACGGAGCTTCAGGTGGTTCCTACCAATGTTGATCCAATACCGCTATATTGCGACATCAACGGCGCTATAGCTTTAGCGAAGGAACACAGGTCCCATCAGAAGTCCAGGCACATTTTGAGGCGGTACCAGCTGATCAGGGAGATTGTAGATTGCCGGGAGATCGAGGTGAAGAGAGTAAATAAGGAGAACAACAATGCAGATTCACTCACGAAGGCCCTACCCCAGACTTAGTTCGAGCGGCTGATCGAGATGATAGGTCTTCGATACGCCAGTACATGGCCTTAGTGCAAGTGGGAGAATGTTAGTGTATATGCCCTAGAGGCCCTTAATGTATCATACTAGCTTGTATATTACTTGATGGAAGCTTGAGATATTCACAGTTGTATAGACAATCTTGCTCAAAATGGTAGTACGCTACTTGGTTTGTTTCTACTTCAATATGTGCATGTGTTTCTTTTAGCATATCGCTTATACATATTAGTAGAGCCCTTAAGATCTTTGCTTGATTACCAGCGTTGTGATGGCAGTCACACTCGTGTGGGCTTGGTAATCCATAAGCACATCCTTATACAGGTCCCTAGTCATAGGACTATCGAGATAGGGCATCGATACTCCGGAGTAGACTAGCATATGCGCTTCTCATCCAAGCGGGGGAGACGGTCTGTCCCACAGCCGTCAGTACGTCGTACTTGAGATAGTATGCGGGTGCTCGTTAGGTTACGAGTACACTGGACATGACTCGTCGGGAACTGTTGGTTGGTATTATACCTATCGTCAGTTATCAGTTCCCAGGTGACATGAGTACAGCTTAGTCCGCTGACTTGACACTGTCACTTCGCCTCGAGTGTGTTCCCACTGTACTTAGATTACTACCCTACCACGGCTCAATGGAGTCGTGCAAATAGGTAGTAGTTGGGTGCAATCATGATGCACTTGGAGGCAGTAACGGTTAGACAGGATTCGTCTCTCCCGGTATTGGGGGTTGACATCGCGCTGTGTCTGGGAGAGCCATTACACAAGTAGTCCCTGGCCAGGGCAAGCGAGATATACTGGTAGGTTTCCAGTGTTATCTCAGGGTGTTCTGGGCTACACTCCGACACGACTTATACCTCTATTAGGGGACTGACGTTTACCACCCCCTAGGCCCGCCATGCGATGTATCAGAAGAACAGACCGGACTGTACGGAGATTGTCACATACAGGCTCAGTAGGAGTTCGGATGGGTTTACCGCATCGGCCTTCTTATCGACATCTACCTAGGGACCGTTATGTACAGCTAGTGCCGCTTGCAGTCTATGGTTAAACCCACTGCCAGCGTAGTGTCGAGTCTTTAGAGTCCCACACAGAGAGTTTCCCTGCACTGAGTGAAACGTGTAGAGGCCGTATGGTTTTACGGCTGGGCTGCGATCACTTACTTGCACTTGTGTGCGTATGCTGTTCGGGCAGGCAATACTAGTGGGCTTTGGTTAAAGCCAGATCCTAGTATTGCACGGATCGATTTGCTTTTTCTTCTGTGCATTCGCATTCTACGGAATGCGGATGCGGGTGTGTATGCATAGTTTTGAGGAGCGATGAAGGAGGAGGTGCCTCATTTGGGTTTTGGTAGTTAGTTCGGCCAAAACCGTTATGTGGCAGGTTCATTAGGGTGTTGGCAATTCGTTTGGTCAAAACCATTATGAGCCGGAGATATTGTTTACTAATCCTTTTAGTGATAGTTTAGTGATGGCTAATTGCATTGACCATTTGACCACCATGACCTCTCTTGACTTTGTTGACCCGTTGACCGAAGTTGACCATTGACCTTCAAGAGAGGTCTACACTCTTCTTTGATTTTCTTTTTAATTTTTGATTATGAAAATGGTCAATTCAATGTAGCATCAACTTTATCATGATAGGATTAGTAATAGGATTAGTAATGATGGTTTTAGTGTATTATTGCAACCATGGTTCATTTTCTTTAGTTAATTTTTTTCATTATTCTCTTCTCATTCTCTCTTTTGAAGTGAGAAGAAAAGAAAAGCTCCATGGTTGCTAGAGTTTCTCCTTCATCTTCCTTCTCTTGATAAACTCTTTTGATCTCATGTGTTGAGAGAAAAATAATCCACATAGACAAACACTTCCATCTTTCTCTTCAACACAACCTAAGGCATCTAGATTTGCGATCTCGTTGCCCTAGTTGCCTCGGCTTGAGGTGGAGCTCGGTGTACAACTCTCGGGTGGTTCGTCTTCGACTCAAGAAGGCCGCGGAGGTGACCTAGATCCGTATCGACCCTCGGAGCATGGATGGACGAGCCGGACAGCGGAGAGAAGACCCGAAGGACCGGTTTCGTGAGGTATATTTTCTACAGCATAGTAGTTAAAGCCTCTACTTTTTTGCTAGTTTCTAGTTTAGCCAAGATCCGGCTTTTAAGTCCATGTTGCCCTTGCGCAAAATTATTGTTTTTCGCCGTTTCCGCCTCCCCGTAAGAACCGGGGTGAGCAACGTTGACTTACAATATATATATATATATATATATATATATATATATATTGGTTGTGCATATGTACCATTGTAGCATACCCATCTTTTGTTGCGTATAGACATACTATTTATGAAACACCGCACTGTACTAACGGTTCATGCTGCACGAGCACTAATTGCATGCTACACACACCGTTAGTAATTGCCATAACACTCGCACTATAGAATTGCTATGAACCATACATCGTTTAGCTTATCTCATCATTGAAGATTAGACATGATTCTGTTCCTCTATGTGCATACATATTGTGTACATCCATATTGGTGCATATACATATTGTACACTCATACTTGCGTATATACCACTTGTACATTCATATTGGCGCACATACATATTGTACACTCATGCTTGCGTATATACCATTTGTACATTCATATTGGCCCACATACATATTGTACACTCATGCTTGCGTATATACCACTTGTACATCCATATTGGCACATATACATATCGTACACTCATACTTCCGTATATACCACTTGTACATTCATATTTGCACATATACATATTGTACACTCATGCTTGCATATATATATACCACTTGTATATCCATTTTGGCACATATACATATTGTACACTCGTACTTGCGTATATACCCTCTGGTACATCCATATTGCCACACATACATATTGTACACTCATACTTGCGTATAAACCACATGTACATCCATATCGTTGCATATACATATTGTACACTCATACTTGCATATATACCACTTGTACATTCATATTGGCACACATACATATTGTACACTCATACAAGCGTATATAGCACTTGTACATCCATATTGGTGCATATACATATTGTACACTCATGCTTGCGTATATACCACTTGTACATCCATATTAGCTCACATACGTATTCTACACTCATACATACGTATATACCATTTGTACATCCATATTGGCGCACATAAATATTGTACACTCATACATGCGTATATAACACTTGTGCATCAATACCTACATACATACTTATTGCACATACATAGATGATGCTGACTTTGGTTTTGGAGAATTGGGGACCGTATGAGATATTTTAAAAACTGTATCCATTTAAAAGAGCGGTTTCCTCTTAATATGTCATATCACTATTCCATGTTGCATGATATTCGGATATGTTTACATTTCTATCATATGTCGTATACATCATGCTTTTGATTTTACGCATCGAGATATGCTGTTTTCATGAGATTTCTGGATTTGAGAACCGTGGCTATTTCAAAAGAAAGAATGTACTATTTCAAAAACCTGATTTCTCTTGATATGATATTTCAGTACGTCTACTATGAGTTTTCTCGGTTCTGAGATGTGTGACATGTGAAACCCGATTCGAGAAGCTGGGAGAGGCCGATTGCGGGTACATGGTGGACCCGGTATGGTACTCCGGGGCGAGAACAGATTTGCTGTGCAGTAGATGGTGATCCTGGCAGAGGGACTACATACCTAACGGTGATTGGTTGGACCTGGAGGTTATCCGGAGGATACTGACCTGAGTCGATAGATGGATATGGGCCGACCCGTACTGCAGAGGCCTGAGGGCCGATTCCACAGACGGAGCCCGTGGGCCGATCTGGACCGATGGAGCACGATAGATGAGGATTTGCGTGTGATGCTGGACACGAGTATTTCATGATGTTTTCTAGTGTCGATGTTGGGCACTCCGTTCCTATGAGATTTACAGGATATGAGGGCCGATTAGATTGACAACGCCTGAGTTATAGGGATTTAGGGTGTATTTGGTGGACCCCGGGGTTTTTCCACGATGATGATTCGTGCAGATGATATTTTATCCCATGCTCAGTATTCATTGATATGCATTGCATCATGTAGTTGTAGTACCTGATAGAGTACCATGCATGATTATTGCATACCCAGATTACCATAATGATGTCATCAGTTTGCATATGCTAGAGCATCGCAGTACGTGCATACTTGTGATTACCTGTATATGTTATTTACTATTCACGAGTTAGCAACTCACCCCCGTTGTGGCCACAGTGTTTGCAGGTAGACCCTCAGAGTAGTCGCGGCAGCGCTACATCATTGTATCTTTTTGTTGCGGATACCGCTACAGTTGGCGTGCAAGCCATTTTTCTTATAGGTGGGTTTTACGGTTCTCCGTTTATTTTTCATTGAACACCTCATTGTATCTAGTACTCTCCATATACCATTTATGTATTGACTTAGAGACTAGTTCTGAGGATGGTGTTGTATATTCTTTTGTGGCTCTGGATGTCGAGCTCGTGTGAGCCGACTTTCATTTATGCAGTTTTACCTCTTTTATGCTGTTTACACTTATATTGTTCATGTCTTCGCTACGGCGTTGTATAGTATTCGTGTGGTGGTTGTTTCCGCCATTGGGCATGATTGCTCCCATTTGGGATGCACTTTATATTCTATGTGTTGTTTTACATATATCATGTGTTGTACCCATTTTCAGGGATGGTTTGTACGTAGGAGGTGCCTCCGAAATTTTTAAGAAAATAACTTAAACTTTAATGATTTTTACTCATGGTTTTCGAAATGTTTTATACCAAATGTTTTCTTCACTAACTACCTTTAATAGTTTTAAAATTCTGGGTTTCGGCTTACTTAATCGCGTTACGCCTGTAGACGTTACGTGGTCAAGTGCCGGTCACGGGCCAAACTTGGGTCGGGACAAAATTGGTATCAGAGCGTAGGTTTTACCTTTCGGGGTTTAGGATGACCATGGTATGTTGGAGTAGGTAGCTGAAGCAGAGTGGCGTGGCATGTGTATGTTCCGTAGCATACTCACGACATGGTACTTCACTTAAGTGACCTTAGGACTTATTGGTTGATGTTCCTTCGTGATTATATACATTCTTGTGATTCGATTTCCGTATTCTTATCGAATTTTGTTTCATTTCCAGCCATTATGTCGCCGAAGACTACGAGGGCGCAGAGAGTGGCCGCGAGAGCCGATATCGTAGTTGACTCGTCTGAGACGAGGACTGACCCGGGCGGGACGCCCGTTGTACCGGAGCAAATTGTTCCCCTTTTGACAGACCATATTGCTATGCTAAGAGCCGGTATGCAGGATTTGCGCCAGATGATGGGGTCGTTAGTTGAGGCTGTTCTAGCACAGAGACAGGAGGTTGTTCCACCTAGTACGGGGACTACGATGGTACCACGGTTTAGGCAGTTGCTCCTGCAGCCACAGTGGTTATCACAGTATCTCTATCTGAGTTTATGAAGCAGAAGCCTTCGGTCTTCACAGGCATCGATGCAGCCGAGGATCAGCAGTCTTTTATTGATCGGATGGCCAGGATATGTCGTTCACTGAGATGCTCTGACGCGAGATTGGTAGAGTTCGCGAGCTTTCGTCTAGAAGGCCTTGCGCAGAAGTGGTGCGAGTCGGTAGAGAAGGACAGAACAGCAGGTCTTCCTCCTATGACCTGGACTGAGTTCGTGATGGTGTTTCTTGCCCGTTTCCTCCCACAGAGTGTCAGAGATTCTCGAGAGCGCAGGTTTGAGTCATTATGCCAGACGCCGGATATGACGGTGGCAGAGTATGATGTGCAGTTCACCGAGCTATCTGTCTGTGCCCCGTATTTAGTAGTTACTGAGGAGATGCGGGTCATGAGGTTTGTTCGAGGACAGCTTATCCCGCTGTTTCTTGCGATCAGCGCAAAGCATTGCGAGACCTATGCAGCAGCTGTAGATGCAGCCCTTTTGGTGGAGCGACTTGCCGAGACTTCGGTAGTTCCAGAACCGAAGAGAGTTCGCACTGATACATTAGCACAGAGACTTCCATTTAGACGCCATGACAGACGTCTTGTAGGTGGTAGGGACTTAGGGAAAGGCTGGTTGTTCAGTTTTTATCCCCGGGAGGGTCAGCGGTCATTGTCGGGATGTTTCCGATGCGGGGGTTCTTATCATCGAGTTCGAGATTGTCCTGAGCCACGAGAGGGCGAGGCAGCCGCACCGCGTGTTACCTTACCACCTTCACCACGTCAGAGAGTGTTACCTCTTGCACCTGTTGTTGCTCCGCGTCAGACTTATGCACCGAGAGGTCGGGGTCGTGGAGGGTTCGTTTAGAGAGGACGGGGAGACCGAGGCAGAGAACAGCCAGTTACCGGTAAAGGACGGCCAGTCGCAGGTAGAGGGCAGGGACGCGTGTTTGCTTTGGCGCATCAGGACAGGCGTCCAATGCAGTGGTTTCAGGTACCATATCAGTATGTTCTATTAATGCACAAGTGTTGTTTGATCCGGGGTATACATACTCGTATGTCTCTACACACTTCGTGCCGTTGGGAAGAGATTCGGGTTTGCTTGATCAGCCGCTTGTTGTGACCACTCCTGTTGGCGAGTCGTTTATTGCGAGATACGTGTTTAGGTCGTGTGTTGTCCATTTCGGTGAGAGAGTTGCCTGTCGACTTGATCCTTCTTGAGATGTTGGACTTCGACGTTCTCCTGGGTAAGGACTGGTTAGCCACGTGCTACGAATATGTGGACTGCCGCGAGAAGACAGTTAGGTTTTGTTTTCCCAGTGAGTCGGTTTTATTGTGCAGGGGACCGTGGTGCCGCCCCTCATAGTTTGATTTTGTCTCTTCACACTGGTCAGCTTTTGAGGAAGGGATGTCAGGGATTTCTAGCGTATGTTTGCGATGCTAGAGCTGCAGAGGTTCCGTTGGACCAGGTCCCGATTCTTAGTGAGTTTCCTGATGTTTTCCCTGATGAGCTTCCTGGGCTACCGCCTAAGCGCGATATTGTGTTCTGCATTGACTTGATTCCCGGCACGGGGCCTATTTCCATACCGCCTTATCGGATTGCCCCGGCAGAGCTTATAGAGTTGAAGGGTCAGTTGCAGGATTTGCTAGATAAAGGGCTTATTCGACCTAGTGTGTCTTCTTGGGGTGCTCCTGTCTTGTTCGTCAAGAAGAAGGATGGCAGTTTGCGCTTGTGTATTGATTACTGCCAGCTGAACCGGGTTACCGTCCGGAACAGATATCCCCTACCACGTATCGATGATTTGTTCGACCAGCTTCAGGGTGCATGACACTTTTCGAGGATTGACTTGTCATCAGACTACCATCAGTTGCGGGTTCGGCAGGTGGATATTGAGAGGATGGCTTTTCGCACACGATACAGGCACTACGAGTTTTTGGTGATGTCGTTCAGACTCATCAATGCCCCAACAACGTTTATGGACTTGATGAACTGCGTTTTCAAGCCGTATCTTGACCTGTTGATCGTCGTATTCATTGACGACATTTTGGTGTATTCCTGGAGCCGAGAGGAGCACGAGCAGCACCTGCGGATCACATTGCAGACTTTGAGAGAGTACTAGCTGTTCGCGAAATTCTCCAAGTGCACATTTTGGCTTGACAGCGTTGATTTCATGGGTCACGTGATTACGAGAGATGGTATATGTATGGACCCAAAGAAGATCGAGGCCGTTCAGGATTGACCCAGACCAGCATCAGTTATAGAGATCCGCAGCTTTCTAGTCCTGGCCAGCTACTACCGACGATTTGTTCAGGACTTCTCCCGTATCATTCCACCGTTGACCGGGTTTACCCAGAAGGGAGTTCCTTTCTTTGGACGAAGACATGCGAGCATAGCTTTCGGCAGTTGCAGACTCGTTTAACTACGGCGCCGGTGTTATCATTACCTTCGGGATCGGATGGATTTGTAGTTTATTGTGACGCTTCCCGAGTGGGACTAGGTTGCGTGTTGATGCAGCACGACAGGGTTATCGCGTATGCTTCTCGGCAGCTGAAGACACACGAACAAATTATCCTACTCATGATTTAGAGATGGCTGCAGTGGTGTTTACACTCAAGATCTGGAGACATTACCTATACTGCGAGTCGTTCCAGATATTTACAGACCACAAGAGCTTGAAGTACATATTTCAGCAGCGAGACCTGAATCTCAGACAGCGCCGTTGGATAGAGCTAGTGAAAGACTATGATTGCGAGATCCTTTATCATCCGGGCAAGGCGAACGTAGTGGCAGATGCCTTGAGTCGGAGGCCCGGAAGTAGTTTATCTTGTTTGAGCACCGTGCAGAGGCAGTCGTCAGCAGATTGGAAGATTCTTTGCGACAACCGAGTGCAGTTCGAGTTTACTCCTACCGGGGGACAACTTGCGCATATTCGGCCATGTCCGCAGTTGCTTGACCATATCCGAGAGGCGCAGCCCAGTGATGACCGTCTTTTAGAGATCATGGAGCTGGTTAGGCAGGGCAGAGACTCCGAGTTCGTGATCGATCATCAGGGGGTACTGTGATTTGGGACTCGACTGTGCGTACCAGATTCGGATGGACTGAGGCGTGAGATTCTTGAGGAGGCGCATCGATCGGAGTACAGTGTTCATCTAGGTTCCACGAAGATGTAGATAGTGGAAGAACTCGTCTTTTGCCACTACCGGCACCGCAACCTTTGCCTTTCCCTTGGCTTCCACCTTACCAACACCACCTCTTGGTTTGGTAGCGGCCTTCTTCTTCCTTCCTTTGGCCCTTGCCTTGGACCTGGAAAAGGAAGCACCACGAACAAACATAGCGGGTGTTTCCCTTGCCTTCTGCAAGGTACTCTCTGCACTCATCAACTTGTTAAGGAGTTCTAGAAGTTCAACTTCTTTACCTTGAATGTTGAAATTCAAGATAAACTGGGCGTAGGTGGAAGGAATGGACTGGAGAATCAAGTCTGTATATAGCTCGTTCTGAAATGTTGTCCCGAGGTCCGCGAGCTCTTCAATATAACCAATCATCTTAAGGACATATACCCCTACAGATGATCCGACGGCCAGCATCGACTGAAACAAGTTCTTCGAGGTCTCGTATCTAGCTGTCACGACCCGAAAGAGCACGTGACTGGCCCTTGAACCATATGAAGTCTATAGGACTCCATCTGATCCAAGTAAGCCAAAAGCCCAGAAATCTAAAACCATTTTTAAGAATAAGTAAAGAAACTGGTTTAAAGAAGTGAAGAAAAACATGTTTGAAATCAAGGTTTTTAAATAACTAAGCCGAATATGCATTTTTAAAAACAGTACAGTCTTTTCTAAAAATTTCGGCAGAGTTTCTTTTGTAAAACTGGCCCCGAATGGGGTATAACAAGGATAACAATATATGCAATGATAAAGGCATCCCCAAGCGGGAGCTAGCTCTTCGTCAATCGACGGTCACCACCACACATGCAACAATAATATACAACGCCAAGTGGCGAGGATCAAATCCAAAAGAAAGCTCAAAAGCAACAAGAAAACCGCAACACTACTAAGCGCGACTCTATGGTCGAATAATACATCACTAGTCTAGGTCTGAAACAATATACGAGTTTTGGTTGATGGATATTCTAGATACAATGAATAATATAAATACAACGGCGGTTCTGATACAAAAGAACCCACCTATCCAAGCAAATCACCCAAAAGGAAGCAGTGTGCCAGAAATGCCGCTATAGAACTGTACGGCAAACCTGCAAGAACTGGGGCACAACGGGGGTGAGTTGCCAACTCGTGAATAGAAAGATATCTACAAGCAGAGATCGAATGCATGACCCAACCTAGGTCAATACGATCAGATATAAAGAAACCTCAATATGAATAAAGCTGAAGCATGCTAAACTGGCAATGTAATCTCTATACGTGAATGTAGTGCCAAGTGCTCGTGCTAGTGCCTCAGGTAATAGTATGTCATGAATATGAGGTATGAATGCATGAAAGCAGAATACATGTAAATGAAGAAACTGTTTTCATAATTTAGTGAGATTTCCCTTGTATTTTTAGTTGAGGTATCATAATGAAATCAGCATAAAACAGTGCCTAGCATCGGCACAAAACGTAATCCCAATATCTCGATATCTCTGTATCACAGTCTCTGTACCTCGAAATCTCGAAATCCCAATGTCTCAATCATAATATCTAGGGCGCCGTCAGTCCAGACCGGCCCCTACCATCCATCTCAAGACCACGACGGTATCCTCCGGATATCCGACGCGTCGGGTAAAATCACCGGTAGGTAGTGCTCCCCTGCCAGGCTCACATCGTCATCACCACGCGCTTCTTGCCCCGGGGTACCTTACCGGGTCCACCATGTACCCGAAACGGTTCATCCGTCTCCTCGAATCGGGTTTCCAAATCCATCAGCAAACTCATGGTGGACGACTCATACATCATGGGAAAACCGCACTTTTTATTTTAAAGAGAGAAAAGAAGTTTATATAAGTTTTGCGGTTTTCCCCCAAATCCAGAAAATCTCATGGAAATCCGAATCCAATCCTCAATAGCATGTAAACAGTGCATACAGGCATAAAAATCCATGAATAATAACATGCATGATGTAACAACTAATAATTACAATGTCTAATCTAGCATATAAGGCAAGTACACTAATATCATGTCTAAATTATTAGCTAACAACCTATGTCGATGCAATAATATTTTCTAAGGTGTACGTGACATGGCAATTACCGATGGAGATGTGTGTGAGCCGGCAAGTAAGTGTACGTGGTACATACGCATCATCGGTAATGGTGCTGGTGTCCTAACAGCATAACATCAATAATGGAGTATGAAACATAATATAAGCATGCGATGCGATGCGAACCACAATAATGAGCGGAAGCTGAATACTAGACGCAACTATAACTAATCTGCATTAATCTAAAATAACCTCTACAATTGGTGCCTTTTGAAATAACACGAATCATGGGGTTTTGAAAATAGGGGCTACGGTGTTTTTATGAAAAGATACGTCTTTTGAAATATCCGTAGGATCCCTTGAGCTGTCTTTAAAAATACCCACGATTCGTCAGTTTTTGAAATAGGTAAGAAGTCTAAACTACTCTAACAACTACACTAAGCTATACGGCTGAACTAGCAAGCTGAACTACAGGTAAGGAAACCGCCTAACATCTGAGTCGATATATATATATATAAGTCGGTGATCCCGCCTCAATGTCATATCGTAAGGTATCCTCGAGTTATGAGTGCGGATCTATCATCAATATCGGCTCGTACGGTAAATCATCGTACGGCATCCCCAATAGCTGGGTAGGGTCAACATCTCACTATCTCGTCACATAACAGGTATCACTATCATCAGATCAAGTCTGGGGTACTACTCTATGCCTAGTACAATCGATACCATCAAAGAAGTAAGCATGCGGGGTAACACATATCCCAAGCCCGCAAGAAACACAAATCATATCCCATATATGAATCAATATCAACTCGCCGATCTCGCGGCGCAAAGTCCACATCATCGACTCATCTCCAAAGTCATCCCAAATCATCAAACACTGCAAGTATGAGTAGTATGCAAGGGTGTGAATGTATGTGTGAGTGCAACCACTACTCTAGGGTTCGCACTAAACCAAACCAATATATTCTTATCATCAAAATATCATTATTACCATCAATAACCCTAAACAACACATAATAAATATTCGTGTGTATACGTATTCGTATACATCACCACGGACTGCGGGGGTGCTATACGCCATCCACCCGACTTCTCCCCACAGATATAAATCTACTCACATTGCTTCTCGTGTGCCAAAGCCGATGTCGCTATCTTCACCTCCTTTGCCTCAACATCACGCGGGGTACCTACAAGTATATCACAATGCTAAAGCACATGAAAATCACATCGGAAACCAAAATAGCACACGCTACCCGCATAGGTAAAAACCTATCGACTCGCATGTAAACACAATCAAAATCCACTTGTCGTTGACGTCCAAACGCCACCCGACAGGAATGAATCACCAAATACCAAAATCCATGCCAAAACAAGTCCCAAATTATACACCAACATAGGAAAATCAACCCAGATTTCACCCTAGATGGAATCAGTCAAAACTAGACATACTCAGGGTCAAAACTAGAGGAAATGGGGGCATGCACAGAAAACGAAGCAATTCCTTAAAATAACTTATTTTAGAATTTTCCATAATTTTTCCCCATTTATCTGTATTTAATTATACCAGAATATTAAAATATTCATTAAAATAATATTAAATTATAAAATTTCCCAAAAATCATATTTTATTATTTTGAAGACGTTACAATCTACCCCCCTTAAAGAAATTCGGTCCCCGAATTTAAATTTAAACCCCCAAATACTAAAATATTTCAATACAAATTCCAAGTCATCGGGGTTCCGAAATCATCTATACATAAAACATCATAGCGCAATGCATGCGCATGAGTACTGAGCAGATAACTCAAAAGCAACACTCCATCAAGCATCCGCAATCATCGGAGTCATGATAACGACACAATGTCAAATCCAATACAAAATCAATATGATATGGACCAAGACTATACATGTAGACATCCAATCTATACATGTAAATAGCTGATGCAAATGTATGCCAAATCTTTTTAAGTCGCTGTGCGATGCGCGTAACACTGCACAGTGGCGGACGTTTCTCATAAGAAAATAACTATATATGTGTATATATATCCTTTGTTTAATAGGTACGTTCCGCCGTTTTGAAAACAGTTTAGAAGGGTTTCCTTGTTTTTAAAACGTTTCGTGTCATATCGGACACGTAGGTATATACTGAGACTATAGCTCGCTTTTCGGAAATCCCTTCGATAACTATCGATGCATGCAAAATATATCCAGGTACTGCCCACTGACTAGTCCTGCTCAGTATGAAAGCAAATATCCAACATCATAAAAATGTACTGCTCCAAAAGGAATAAATCCCAAAAATCACATAACACCACCCTGTGCGTCTGGTGCGCACGGAAATCAAAATCCATATATGTGCTAAACATGTGCACAAAACAACATCTAGGTGCAACGGGTGTGCACGAAGCATCTGTCATAGGCAACGTGTGCCTGGCAGCCAAAACAGGTGCATCTGACATGCACGAAGAATCTCGATTTAGTGCATCTGGTGTGCCCCAAAATCGTATCTCAAAACATGCGCCCAACATGCGCGAAAATCCAAATCGGTGCATCCATCATGCACGAATGAAAATCTAGACCCTGCGCACTCAATATGCACGGAATCACAAAATCCAATAGCAACGTCGAATATGCGTAAGTCCAGTCAAAAGCACGGAGTGCAAGAATCCACATCAATATCACAATCAAAATCGACATACCGAAAGGCATCAAATCGAAGTCAGGTGCAATCGTAATGCACAAAATATAAATCCGGTGCAACAAAGGCACGAAATATAAATCTTCTGCGATAAACGCAAGAAACATAAAACTGGTGCGACAAATGCACGAAGTATAGAACTGGTGCATCCCATGCACAAATACCAAGCAATAACTCAAATACGTAAGCAGCAACACCAAGTGTATCCAGATATGAAGAAAATCATAAACGTGTGCAGCTGCGGGCACAAAACACATATCGATACACTACAAGCACATATAAGCTATACCGAGTGCAAAATCAAAACACTAAAATTACATGAAACTCTGCTGGAAGCGTAAATCAAATCACCAGCATAAAATAGGCATGAAATCGCAATCAACAGCTCAAGAGTAATAACTATGTACAAGGTATAAATACCCAGTAGGTGCAACCATGGTGCACAAAATCAAATATCATGAAACTCAGTCATCAAGACTAAATCATGTGAATAGATCGCCCAAAATACCGAAATCCAAAGCAACGGATACGTGATAATCAAATCACAAAATCACAAATCATAATTACCGTCGTCGATATACCATCCTTCAGGGTCAAGAAGGTACCGGAACATCCGATGCTAGCTGCGCAAGATATCTACTTGCCTCTTGCTCGCGGCTGGCGTCCTCTGCCTCTGGTTCCTGATCTTTTCTGTAGATTACCAATCTCGCAATCCATCGGCTCATCGGCCCGGTCAGGAGTACTGACAGGAACGATTCCGTTCTGGCACTTTCCTGGTCACCTTTCGGTCAATCCTCACGACCGCTCGTAAGGCAGCGTATCACTGGCGTCGGCCTCTGGCTCTCTGAAAGCACGTCACACATCTGATCCTGGGTGCAAACATCATTGCAGCAATGTCCTGGAAGGAATCCTGCTCAAGGTCTCTTCCGATCATGCCTATGCCGATCTGTACAGAGGCTGGCTTCCTGCACAACCTCTTCTCGCTCAAAAACACCTGTGTCCTCAGCACAATATTTTCTCGGAAACTGGTCACATTCCAACGTCTCTGTAAGCATATCAGGTCTCTAGTCTCGACGGGAAGCAATGACAGCTCATCAGTGTCTCACACGAACCTCTTGTTCCAACTGTCTCTATCGTCGTCCACTATGACGTCACGCCAAGCTACTACGCACTGCACTGTTCTCGGCCACGGTCAATCTGAAGTCTCTCGCACGGACACGAAATCGCATATTCTGTAGCTTCATCATTCTGTAGAGGATGTCAGGCCGAACAGGTCCTCGGGAACACGTCCCAACCATCGGAGGAATACTCATCACTCGTCTGTCCCTGATCGATCTGCAACGCATCTGGGTAAGTTCCTTTATCCGAACATGGTCAACTACCTCGTCGACAATGCCGAACTCTGTCCTGCTGGGTGTGCGCAATACGACCACTCCTGGTCTAGGTCTTCTCGTAACGTACTCCAGAAAGGTCCTGTCGAGGTTCCTTTCTCAAATCTCAATCCTGCCGAAATGCCCGGAAGTCATCATCCAATGCTGAAGCTAAAGCTTATTCCGGAACGGCTGCATACCTATCGCGCTTCTCTCTGGAAGATACATCCATATACCACGCCTCGGGGTGCATATCACATCTCTAATGTCAGCGGAGTGGGACGTCATCTCGTCGAAATCTCGTACGAACTCTTTACTCCACCTTGCTCAATGTCGACTGATTCGGACTTAACTCATCGTGGCTACACGAACTGCGCTCCGACGGCTACGCTCGCATCTGGAGTCTCCCAAGCAGTGTCCCATCACGATATCCGAAAGATGTCGAACCATCCGATCGACTCGTCAGATCCTCATAATCCCCCAAGAGATCACATCATGGGTACAGTTTAATAGTATCGAGTACATGCCACAGCGTCGGTGGTCCAGCCGTAGAAGGGCAAACCCAAACCTCACTAATGGCGCCGCGGAACCGCCGTAAACCCTAAGGTTCAAAGGCTGTCACACGGTCATTAAGTCGAGTTAGGGTTTCATTCTTCTAGAGGGTCCATAGAATCACCTGCATGTCTTTCCGTATACTTTAAACTTGGAAAATGGGTTCCTGACATTCGATCGTCGCTATCGACTCTCAACGAACCTGCGTGAAGTCGTCTCTAGCTGGAAACAATCTATCTGAGGACCTCGTATCGGTAAACGAACGAACCACATGTCCTAGTCATTCATCCTCAGTGACAAGCGACTCGCTATCATCTCTCTGAGTATATGCTCATACTACAGTAGCTCCAATCACCTGGGCGATATCTCATCATTCGCAGCAACAACTGGCTCATACGCCTGTACGCCGAACAGCGTCTTAATCCTCCATGAAAGGCAACACATAAGCGGTCATCTCTGCGTCGGTCTGCTCTCGATCTGAGTAAGATTCTCCATACTGGAAATCTTCAACTCAACTGGGCCCGCTCTGGCGCAAAATCGGACGGATCACCTTCGTCTCTCAAACCGGTAGACTAGCTATCATCTGTCTCATCTGCCTAACAGCTCCGGCAATCTCAGCTCGTAAGCTCCGAAAGCAACATCCTGCCAATCTCAGCAACAGCTGGTCCATCTGTCTGCACGGTAGGCGACATCACAACCTCTAAGGTACGCTGTACATCAACAGTCCTCTCTCAACTGGCAGCTCTAACAATGGCCCGATCATCCGGTGCAAAACCAAGCACTCGCCTCCACTAGAGGTCACAATCACCAATACTAACTCGAGACATTCCCATGTCACCAGAAAACACAACGGTCGGCCCTCGTACCAAACGAGCTCACACCGGCCATAACCCTAGCAGCAGCCCAAACTGCCCTCAAACATGGTGACAGGAACCTCAATCGAGTATCAAGGAGAGCACATCAATGGCAAGAAAGGAAACAACAGATCCAAAGTGGATACATGATCATGGGAAGGAACAGCATCAATAAAGGTATGATCATGAAACTAATAGAATCGGGGATCTCAAATGGATGTATAATCCTGGATATAAAGAGGATCACTGATCTCGAAAATATGTACATCCTAAGTTTCCTTAAGCGGAATGGCGTGTCGTAAGTATGCCGCGGAACATACCAACGGTACGTCACTCTACTTTAGTTACCTATTCCATCAACCAAGGGTCATCCTACACGACGAAAGTTCGGGTCTAATACCCCCTCGACCAAGTCTAAGTTCCGTAAGGTCAAGCCTAAGTTCCGTATATATATAAACGCCCTAGGCTCCACATAGTCAAACTTAGACTCGAACCAAGGTCAACCTAGCGCTCTGATACCAACTTTGTCACGACCCGAAAGAGCACGTGACTGGCCCTTGAACCATATGAAGTCTATAGGACTCCATCTGATCCAAGTAAGCCAAAAGCCCAGAAATCTAAAACCATTTTTAAGAATAAGTAAAGAAACTGGTTTAAAGAAGTGAAGAAAAACATGTTTGAAATCAAGGTTTTTAAATAACTAAGCCGAATATGCATTTTTAAAAACAGTACAGTCTTTTCTAAAAATTTCGGCAGAGTTTCTTTTGTAAAACTGGCCCCGAATGGGGTATAACAAGGATAACAATATATGCAATGATAAAGGCATCCCCAAGCGGGAGCTAGCTCTTCGTCAATCGACGGTCACCACCACACATGCAACAATAATATACAACGCCAAGTGGCGAGGATCAAATCCAAAAGAAAGCTCAAAAGCAACAAGAAAACCGCAACACTACTAAGCGCGACTCTATGGTCGAATAATACATCACTAGTCTAGGTCTGAAACAATATACGAGTTTTGGTTGATGGATATTCTAGATACAATGAATAATATAAATACAACGGCGGTTCTGATACAAAAGAACCCACCTATCCAAGCAAATCACCCAAAAGGAAGCAGTGTGCCAGAAATGCCGCTATAGAACTGTACGGCAAACCTGCAAGAACTGGGGCACAACGGGGGTGAGTTGCCAACTCGTGAATAGAAAGATATCTACAAGCAGAGATCGAATGCATGACCCAACCTAGGTCAATACGATCAGATATAAAGAAACCTCAATATGAATAAAGCTGAAGCATGCTAAACTGGCAATGTAATCTCTATACGTGAATGTAGTGCCAAGTGCTCGTGCTAGTGCCTCAGGTAATAGTATGTCATGAATATGAGGTATGAATGCATGAAAGCAGAATACATGTAAATGAAGAAACTGTTTTCATAATTTAGTGAGATTTCCCTTGTATTTTTAGTTGAGGTATCATAATGAAATCAGCATAAAACAGTGCCTAGCATCGGCACAAAACGTAATCCCAATATCTCGATATCTCTGTATCACAGTCTCTGTACCTCGAAATCTCGAAATCCCAATGTCTCAATCATAATATCTAGGGCGCCGTCAGTCCAGACCGGCCCCTACCATCCATCTCAAGACCACGACGGTATCCTCCGGATATCCGACGCGTCGGGTAAAATCACCGGTAGGTAGTGCTCCCCTGCCAGGCTCACATCGTCATCACCACGCGCTTCTTGCCCCGGGGTACCTTACCGGGTCCACCATGTACCCGAAACGGTTCATCCGTCTCCTCGAATCGGGTTTCCAAATCCATCAGCAAACTCATGGTGGACGACTCATACATCATGGGAAAACCGCACTTTTTATTTTAAAGAGAGAAAAGAAGTTTATATAAGTTTTGCGGTTTTCCCCCAAATCCAGAAAATCTCATGGAAATCCGAATCCAATCCTCAATAGCATGTAAACAGTGCATACAGGCATAAAAATCCATGAATAATAACATGCATGATGTAACAACTAATAATTACAATGTCTAATCTAGCATATAAGGCAAGTACACTAATATCATGTCTAAATTATTAGCTAACAACCTATGTCGATGCAATAATATTTTCTAAGGTGTACGTGACATGGCAATTACCGATGGAGATGTGTGTGAGCCGGCAAGTAAGTGTACGTGGTACATACGCATCATCGGTAATGGTGCTGGTGTCCTAACAGCATAACATCAATAATGGAGTATGAAACATAATATAAGCATGCGATGCGATGCGAACCACAATAATGAGCGGAAGCTGAATACTAGACGCAACTATAACTAATCTGCATTAATCTAAAATAACCTCTACAATTGGTGCCTTTTGAAATAACACGAATCATGGGGTTTTGAAAATAGGGGCTACGGTGTTTTTATGAAAAGATACGTCTTTTGAAATATCCGTAGGATCCCTTGAGCTGTCTTTAAAAATACCCACGATTCGTCAGTTTTTGAAATAGGTAAGAAGTCTAAACTACTCTAACAACTACACTAAGCTATACGGCTGAACTAGCAAGCTGAACTACAGGTAAGGAAACCGCCTAACATCTGAGTCGATATATATATATATAAGTCGGTGATCCCGCCTCAATGTCATATCGTAAGGTATCCTCGAGTTATGAGTGCGGATCTATCATCAATATCGGCTCGTACGGTAAATCATCGTACGGCATCCCCAATAGCTGGGTAGGGTCAACATCTCACTATCTCGTCACATAACAGGTATCACTATCATCAGATCAAGTCTGGGGTACTACTCTATGCCTAGTACAATCGATACCATCAAAGAAGTAAGCATGCGGGGTAACACATATCCCAAGCCCGCAAGAAACACAAATCATATCCCATATATGAATCAATATCAACTCGCCGATCTCGCGGCGCAAAGTCCACATCATCGACTCATCTCCAAAGTCATCCCAAATCATCAAACACTGCAAGTATGAGTAGTATGCAAGGGTGTGAATGTATGTGTGAGTGCAACCACTACTCTAGGGTTCGCACTAAACCAAACCAATATATTCTTATCATCAAAATATCATTATTACCATCAATAACCCTAAACAACACATAATAAATATTCGTGTGTATACGTATTCGTATACATCACCACGGACTGCGGGGGTGCTATACGCCATCCACCCGACTTCTCCCCACAGATATAAATCTACTCACATTGCTTCTCGTGTGCCAAAGCCGATGTCGCTATCTTCACCTCCTTTGCCTCAACATCACGCGGGGTACCTACAAGTATATCACAATGCTAAAGCACATGAAAATCACATCGGAAACCAAAATAGCACACGCTACCCGCATAGGTAAAAACCTATCGACTCGCATGTAAACACAATCAAAATCCACTTGTCGTTGACGTCCAAACGCCACCCGACAGGAATGAATCACCAAATACCAAAATCCATGCCAAAACAAGTCCCAAATTATACACCAACATAGGAAAATCAACCCAGATTTCACCCTAGATGGAATCAGTCAAAACTAGACATACTCAGGGTCAAAACTAGAGGAAATGGGGGCATGCACAGAAAACGAAGCAATTCCTTAAAATAACTTATTTTAGAATTTTCCATAATTTTTCCCCATTTATCTGTATTTAATTATACCAGAATATTAAAATATTCATTAAAATAATATTAAATTATAAAATTTCCCAAAAATCATATTTTATTATTTTGAAGACATTACACTAGCTATACGAGATTGCTCTCTATACAGTTCCTTGGTGTGGTGAAATATGGATTCTAGATCCATATTATCGTGCCTCCTCTGATGTTCAATATTCATAGAGGCAAGCACGATGCATTTGGCCTTCGCGCAGTCTAACTCCCAGGTCTTGCGGATTTCCTTATCCACGACACTGGATTCAGGACCTCGGACAGCAGGGGCTTAGTAGTAAGGACATACCCCAATTTGTCAGAGGTAATTGCCATCTTGACATTCCGAAACCAATCTTTATAGTTTGGCCCTGTCAAAATATTTTTATCTAATAATAACTTAACGCTTGTCATGTTCTGGGTCGCTGCAATTAGGAGAGAGGGAGGAAACACTTTAGCATGATGCTCTTGCAAGTTTACAGTGGTTTTTAGTTTATCTAAACAGGATGGCTCCCACTGATAGGCTCGGTAGGGTTTCAAGATGAATTCGCTCATCAGCTTCCCTTTCTATCAATACATGGGCAGCCGTTACGTGCAGCTAGTACCACTAACGGCTTGTGGTTAAACCCACTGCCAGAGTATTGACGTTACACTCCCCACTAGATGCGGGGAGGAGGATTAGATAAAACAATCATTTTGTTAAAGGTAATATCGACTAACTTTACGGATCTTTGCTAAATCATAACTAAGAACTATCTAGAAGTGCTAAATTACTATGATAAATGATTATACCTCAAGATACTAGTCCTTCTTGTTCTTGTTGTTCACCTCTTTGTCGGCCTCCTCGATGTAATAGAAGATCTACCCGAGAGTTCCTCCTTCAAGTTTTAACCTCTAACTTGAGGTAACTAAGTGGCTAGGATTGCTAATCCAAGTGACCTAGAAGATATAGAAGTGGATTAAGGATATACGTGTACTTGTACAAGAAGTGGATTAAGGACATATACGTGTACTTGTACAAGAAGTCCGAACCCTGTCGTAAAACCATACGACCTCTATATCGTTTCGCCTGAAGCAGGGGAACTCTCTGTGTGGGACTCTAAAGACTCGACACTATGCTGGCAGTGGGTTTAACCACAGGCCGCAAGCGGTACTAGATGTACGTAACGGTCCCCAGGTAGATGTCGATAAGAAGGTCGATGAGAAAACCCATCCGAACTCCTACTGAGCCTGATGTGACAATCTCCGTACAGTTCGGTCTGTTCGTCTAAGACTATCGCATATCGGGCCAAGGGGGCGGCAAGCGTCAGTCCCCTAAAAGCGGTATAAGTCATGTCGGAGTGAAGCCCACTACACCTTGAGAAGCTACTGGAAATCCAACCAGTAAATCTTTCTTGCCCTGGCCAGGGACTTTGCGTAATGGCTCTCCAAACACAGTGCGATATCAACCCCCAATATCAGGAGAGACGAATCCTATCTAACCGCCACTGCCTCCAAATGCTTTTGGACTGTACCTAACTGCTACCTGTTTGCATGACTCCTTTGAGCCGTGGTAGGGTAGTAATCTAAGAACAGTGGTAACACACTCGAGACAACGCAGCAGTGTCAAGTCTACGGACTATGATGTACTCATGTCACCTGGGAACTGTTAACTGACGACGGGTATAATACCAACCACAGTTCCCTGTGAGTCATGTCCGGTATACCCGTAACCCAACGAGCGCCTGCATACTATCTCCAGTACAACATACTAATGGCTGTAGGACAGACCAATTCCCCTGCTGGGATGAGAAGCGTACACACTAGTCTACTCCGGAGTATCGATGCCCTCCCTCGATAATCCTATGACTAGGGACCTGAAAAAGGATGTGCTTGTAGACTACCCAGCTCCCACTAGTGTGACTGCCATCACAACGCTGGTAGTCAAGCAAGATCATAAGGGCCCTATCAATATGTATTCGCGATATGCTAAAAGAAACATATACACATATTAAGATAGATATAAACCAAGTAGCATACTATTATGTTGAGCAAGACTGTTAATACAACTGTGAATATCCCAAGCTTCCATTTAGTAATATACAAACTAGTATGATACAATAATGGCCCCTAGGCCATATATGAAAGGTTTCGGCAGAGCCCCGACCGTCAAAACGTGACCAAAATGCGGAAAAAAAATTTTCAAAACCGGCGCTAGCGCTACCCGATTTACGGATCGACCTTAAAACCTAAACTAGCATTCTAACTAAGAGTTAGAATCGTTATACCGAGTTGATCCGTGTCCTTCGGACTTCATTCCAAGCTCTTACCGGCTCCTTGATGTGGTTTGGTCGCCGGTCTTCCTTCGTCTCCGATGATCCACCCGGCACAAGCTCCAGGTTCGCCAAGCGGACTAACCGACACTCCAAGATTGCTAGTGGTGCAGAGTTGAGTTGTAGGATTGTGTCACTATTATTTTTCTCTCTTCCATAAGCTCAAGTGAGCAACAATAGAAGATGAAGAAGAGGTGATGAAGCTTTTGCATGAACAAAAGAACAATAGCTAAGTGTTTTCCTTTAGTGAACTTGAGAGAGTAGGCTAGCAAGTAATGTGTAATGAGCCAAAATGAAATTCACCCCCTTCATGGAAGTGGCCGGCCCCCCTTTCTCTCTCAATCACACAAAAAAATCTTCTTCCTAAGTCAAATTATAATAAACAAATGCACCATACTATGAACCATGCTCATGCCACATCATACCCTCCACCTCATTATGAAACAAATGAATTTCTATAAATGGAAAATCAATAATGACGTGGCAAAACTTCTAGAAGCTATTCCGTATAAAATACGGAATACTTCCCTGTATATGTACCAAAATACATATACGCGTATTCGTACAAAAATAAAATAGCCAAGAGAGAAAATAAATAGCGAACAATAATACTAGAATACCTATATATATAAATACATATGTAAATTATTAAATCAAAACCTGATTTAATAATCTGGCTTAATCCTAAGCCGCTTGTATTATCAACCGTCCGATTAAAGTCTGCGTAGTATGCACATATTTAATCGGAATCCTGTATGTATCAACATACGCCATGTACACCATATCGCTTGAACCGTGAAAACCCTCTGTGTGGGACTCTAAAGATTCGTCAATACGCTGGCAGTGGGTTTAACCACAAGAATGTCAGCGCACTAGTTGTACGTAACAGCTACCTAGGTATTGAGCGGAAGGGAGGCTGATGAGCAAACTAAAGCAGAACCCCTACCGAGCCTGACAGTGACAATATCCGTACAGTCCGGTCTGTTCGTCTAAGAGCATCGCATATCGAGTCTAGGGTGGTGGATAAAATCAGACCCCTAACAACACGATATTTAGTGTCAGCATGTAACCCATCACCACCTGAGAAACTATCGATCCTGGATCGGTAATTATCGTTCACCATGGCCATGGATTTCTGGTGATGGCCACCCGTACATAACGCGATATCAACCCCCAATACCGGTAGAGACGAATCCCCGACGATCCGATCACTGCCTCGATGTGGCTCGGGACTGTACCAAACTAAAATCTTTTTGCACGACTCCTTTGAGCCGTGGTAGGGTAGTAATCAAAGCACAGTGGGAACTCACAGGAGACAAATGATGATCTCAGGTCGACAGATTAACCAATATACATGTCACCTGGGAACTGCTATCTGACAATAGGTATAATACAAACTAGCAGGTTCCCGACGAGTCCGTCCAGTGTACTCATAACCCGATGAGCACCTGTATACTATCTTAGGTGAACAAACTAACACCAATGGCTTATGAGACCTGGCCACCGCCCCTCGTCGGGGTCTCGATCAGTATACACTAGTTTTCACCGGAGTATCGATTCCCGGTCTCGATACTCCTACGACTAGGGACATTTAAGGATGTGCTTATAGACCCCAGCTCCCACATTTATGATCGCCATCATAATGCTGGCAGTCAAGCAAAAATCCTATGGGCTCTATCAACATGATGATAAAGACAAACCAGATAGCATACTATCATCTTGAGTAAAACTGTTTTATCGGTATAGGTCCTGCCTCAATCATCATAATCATCTGTCCGCGACTATGATAATTGCCTTGACGGCACAATAGCCAACAATCTCCCACTTGCACTTAAGGCCAATTATTGTGATGTCGCATACTCACAGCCCGTGTGATATGGAACACCCAACTTCTATACTAATCAGTTTCGCAAAGCCCATTTGCGAAAATGATTGCGTTCGAGAAATGGCCTCAGTGAGTGGATCCTAATGTTTCTTTCCGTATCTCTCTATATCTCAACTTCGCGGAGAAAACTATCTCCCAAAATGAGCAATACCTGTCTTAGAATTTGTGTGGATATTTGATGGGACCCAGTTCATAAATGAACTCCAAATCCAGCAAACTACTTAGATTGTATCTTCCACCGAATTTAATCAGTATCCTGCGTCATGCCTTTCCTCAGTATCCGCTTGGACCACCTGTCCAACATACTGTCCCTCAGAAGAGGGAAAAACTATAACTCTGACAGTCACTCTGTCATCCAGGTCACCTTGGAAGCCTGAAATGATAACCGTCTCCCGAAGGAGGCTGCTGTATTCATTTCCCAAGAACATTCACTTATGTTCAATAACTGCTTCCCAATGTTTCTCCAGGATTGGATTAATATATCTGCTTATTGCATTTAATGCAAAAGCAATATTTGGTGTGGTACTTGACATTTTATGATTAACTCAATTGCCTACGCAAATGATATGTTAATCATGTAGAACCCTCTCCCCATTAGTCTGTAAGACACCTTTAGAGAGGTTGACTCCATCACCTGCAGGTAGACAACTATGCCAGGAGTCGTCCATTTAATATCAAAATACCCAGATTAGGATACTTCCCAAATCTAGATCTAGTAACCAGAAAACCTGATATTATATCCATATCCTATGTGGAGAAAACAACTTTGTCACAACCAAAGTATAAACGATCGTAGTATAGGAATATCTCTTCCTATTAAGTGCATGTCATCCTGAATCCTTGGACATCACACACTACTACCTTCTTACCAGATCCATCTCCTATTCTGATGAAGTCAAAACCTATGACTGTCACATTAAGAATAGATGACCTATTTCCTCTATACCTGCTTTAGTCTATAAATAGACACAAGTTAATTTCCTATTATGCTTCCACTGCTCCCACTGACTACAACAACCCTCTGGCAGAGTCATATATACGTGCACTTCTAAAACTAGATTAGAACGACGCTATACTCATCCTCCTGCCGGGTCTTATAGTCTATTACAACAGCAATGGCAAGTCTGGGTAAACAAGAACCTTCCTGTCACCGTCTCTTTGAAGACCGAAGTACCTCTCGGGTGACTGAGGTTACCCACCAAATCTTCGGAGTGGCTAATGGAACATCAAATCCAATTGAATCCTTAGGTTCTATTAAATTTCCAGTAATCGTTTGTAGTTCTGGAATAACTTCCAGATCTACCATACTCCCACTTGTGTTTTTTGAAAAAAATCCATTTTATTAAAACTGTGGCGAGTCAAGAACAATATAAATATTGATCTTCCTGATGGTAGAATGTTAACCCTCGTCAAAGTCTGGGATAACCCACAAACAACCATTACTGAAATGTGCCTTGAGTTTATCCGGATTCTAGTTTTAAGCATCAGCCGGACAACTCCCTATACCTTAACATCGTCAAGATATAAATTGATTCTATATATATCTGATATAGAAATAAAAGCACTAATTTAATTGGAACCAGATTCAAAATTATCCAGCTGTCTCCAGTGCATATCAACCAAATGGAAAGATGACAATCATCATTACTCATCTAGGAGTGCATCCATATATGAGTAACCCGAAAGAGAAGCAAGTTCTCAAAACCATTACTATTAACTGAATACCAAAAACACAAGTATCTACATCTTCGACTTCCTCGAAGAATCCTGATACTTACAACAGATGGTTCTCTACTTTATTCTTATACCTATAACTTCTGAATATCCAGACTTTGCATTTCTACGAAATACTTGTCCAGAACTGGAGGAGTCACAAGTAAAAAAGAATATAGTACGAGTACCAACCCTATTGTCCTAATGGACACTGGACAACATACAATACTTTGTACAAGTCCTCTGAGTTTAAGAACTCAAACCCTGTGCGTCGTAGGTTGAAAAACTGTATTACGGTTAAGAAGAATTACAACGTTGTTGAATTCACCTTACCTAATCACCAACTGATATAGGTAAATGTCACAGACATAATATCAAAAAGTTATATCTCACTTTATAAAAATAAACGTACAGATATATCAGTTTGAAATTGGTGCATAACAACGGATATTCAAATCCATATATTTGCCATCCAGCAAAATCCAGATGATTTCCTAAAATATCACCAATTACAAGGAATTCCGATATATTGAGGATCTAATCACCTAATTCCCAATATCTTAGTCCCACTCACCATCTGTAATAACATACAGATGTGATAAACTTATCTGGTAAATACATACCCTGGAGTTAGATTCCAATTGGGAAAACAGTTTTCAATTAACATCGCACAGTCAAATTGAAACATGAAAATGTTTCGAAAGGGGTTTACCGGTATTCCTAGTAACACCTCTTCCACTATCCTAATTCACGACAGTAACCATATACTATACCTGCCCTCACTGCAATCCCTTTATTATGTCTTTACTTATTACCTTCTGTACACCTTCTTTAGGCTAACTGGTTTTCTTCTTTCCCTACCCTTCGACACCAGCCTAAGGTTTGGAAGAAGACTATTCAATAAGCGTAATAGGTGTACTCTCCTAATCATAGGAGCCCTCGCAACCTAATCCTAGGAGCCCTCGCAACCTGAGACAAGGTAATGGGAAAAGGCAACCGAATAATCATATTCAATCTCTCCAGAACCAGAATCCATCCTCGAAAAAGTTCCTTCGAGTTCGTATATAACCATACGATGGATTTATCCAATGGAAGTGGATATCCGTAGTGATACGGAGTGTCCTAGAGAAAAGCAAAGTGGATATATGAGTGGCAGGGGTATACACGATCTTTGTTGTGAATGATGGTGATCATAATTTTCTTTGCCATTATTCTAATCCCTTTATATGTCTTTACTTATTACCTTCTGTACACCACAGTTAAGCTTGTTGGTTTTCTTTCTTCCCTACCGTTCGGCACCTGCCTATGGTCTGGAGGAATACTATCCAATAAGCTTAATAGGTATACCCTCACCTAATCCTAGGAGCCCTCACAACCTGAGAGAAGGTAAAGAGAAAAGACAACCGAATAATCCTATTCAATCTCTCCAGAACCAGAATCCATCCTCGAATCAGATCCTTCGAGTTCGTATATAACCATACGATGGATTTATCCAATGGAAGTGGACGTTCGTAGTGATACGGGGTGTTCTGGAGAAATGCAAAGGTGATATAGAAGTGGCAATGATATATGCGACACCGTGACATTCCAAAAGTCAAAGTGTTTAAAGAAGGTTCGGTCAACTTTGTTTCTGAGTTTTAGTCAAAAGTCGGGTCATAGTCGCAACCAGAAAGAGAGAGAAGAAACGCTCAGCGTGCACTCTAACCTAGATCAGAATGGTTAATCATTTTATCTAATCTGGATGGCTCCCACTGTATCCTCGAATTCTCCTCAAAAACTAAAAGGAGAATTAGTCGGAATTACCCGAGGAGTAATCCTACTCATCAGTGGGAATCGAGATCCAACTATCATCACATGATAACTTGATGGAAGCCACTTAAGTCACAACACTCCAGAAGGTTTGCGCAAGCCTGGCAAGTTTCCTGTATGTTCGAAACTCCCGATATGATTTTTACCCCAAGCGGTTTATGACCTTGACTTTGGCCAACAAATCACAACCCGCATGTCAAGTTCTCCCCGTCATTGTCCTGATTGATTTAGACCCACCCGCACACACCCTTGACTTTGGCCAACAAAGTGGTACAACTGTCCTAAACCAATGCATATCCATGAAACGGACAAGCAATACACAGCTACCGCACACGATGCCTTGACATTGGCCAACAATCACCGCACGAATACTATGCACTGTTTATCCGAAATGACGGAGGGCAACGGCTGGGTTTTGGTGAAAAACCACTAACGTAATGAACTTGATGTCGTTGAAGGAATCCTAGTGGTTTTATAAATATATAGTGGCGTAAACTTTTGCTAAAGAGGTCACTCCCGGTGAAGGGATCTCGGCTCTTTCCCCGTCGAATGGGGTGCAGGATATCCCAAACTGAATACATCGATGCAAAGCAAAAATAATCGACTATAGTAAAGTTATTACGTTGACGCAGACTTTTACCCAAGGGGTCACTCCCGATGAAGGGATCTCGGCCCTTGTCTCGTCGAATGAGGTGCAGGATATTCCAAACTGAATACCATGATGCAAAGCAAAAGTGTACGTCTGTAATGTCAGTTTTTAAAAACTTGGTTCCAACAACATCATATATATAGGTTTGTTTTATCTTTGCATTGATAAGAATCTATGCAGTCCCATCAATTAATCACACCAGAAAAGAACGAAAATAAAATGTACGTGTATGCCATCCGCATTCGCCACTAGGTCCCGTCATCACCCATTAGGTTACTTAACTAACGACAGAGCGGGGACTGGGCTAGCGTGGGTGCAAAACATATACAACATCTACTAGAATATATAAATATATATATAACATTCATCCCAGGCATGATATAAAGCAACATCACAGAAACATCACAGAAGCAATACATAATGGTGGATAATCTGGAGCCCCGAGTTTCACTTGAGCCGTAAGTGAGACTCGACGTTCCCTGTCGTGTAGATAGCATGTGCAATGAAACCTAGACCCCTACGAGCACGGCAAGTTACCAACCAAAACCAGAAGTGAGGCAGCCCCCTTCAACAACGTGAATGGGCCACCCGGCACTTCTCGGAATCCGGTAACTTGAGCACCCATCCTGGGTCAACCTATACCCCCTACTAGTGCGGCAAATAGCCCGCCAATTCTGGAGTAAGGTCCCCTCCGTCTGAATGCCTTGAGATGCGGACCAGTTGCCCTCTAGAACCCAGCTATTCATGCACTCCACCTCGGGGTAATCCTAGTACAGAAAATAAAATAATATTCAAGGGTGACATCGACCTCAGCCCGGTCGTGCCCTAAAAGAATAATATACAAACGGGCAGTGACAGCAGTCCACATGTCGGACGCTCGCCCCGCAATATCAAATGTATAAATGAAATAAAACTTTACTAACATTGCACCATAGCTATCCACCATGACGATCCAACCAACATCACAGCACAACACAGAACATCAACGTGAATGTCACGTTCGCAAACCCGTCTAAAAGAACATATAGTTAGACGGGTTTACCGATCAAATGACATTCACGGTCGCAGATAGTAATGTAAGTACTGATAAACGCACACTTAAAATATCGATCGACTAAGTTCCAAATTAGCCCCAATAGCAAAACAACACTTCACTGAAACCTGGGCCAAAACAGAATATCTCAAAAATAACAATTCCAAGAAATAGAGCTACAGGAAAAATTTGGACGCCCGTTGCCACTAATCCGTCGCGGAACCGATGCCAATGGGGGCTAAGTGCGGCGAATCCGTGGCGCTTAAGAGGATTCATGGGCCCAAATTTTTTGTGTATTCCTAGAAAAGCCTGCACGGATTTTTAAGCCTCGTGAAATAATTTTTTGACACTTTAGAAAATCGGCAGAAACTGTGAAAAATGGAATCATGATTTCGTAAATTCCGTCGATCGATCTATTTAGCATGTTTAAACAAGCTAGTAGGGTTTAAAGGGTGGCTCTGATACCATGAAGGGTTCCGGCAGCGCCTCGGTCGTCAAAACGCGGCCAAAATGCAGAACAAAAATTTTCAAAACCGGCGCTACCGCTACCCGATTTACGGATCGACCTTAAACCCTAAACTAGCAAGCTAACTAAGAGTTAGAATCGTTATACCGAGTTTATCCATGTCCTTCGGTCTTCATTCCAAGCTCCTAGCGACACCTTGATCTGGTTTGGTCGCCGGTCTTCCTTCGTCTCCGACGATTCATCCGAGGAAAACAACACAAGCTCCAGGTTCGCCAAGCGGACCAACCGACGCTCCAAGATTGCTAGTGGTGGAGAGTTGAGGTGTAGGATTGTGTCACTATTATTTTTCTCTCATCCATAAGCTCAAGCGAGCAATAATAGAAGATGAAGAAGAGGTTATGAAGCTTTTGCATGAACAAAAGAAAAATAGCTAAGTGTTTTCCTTTTCTGAACTTGAGAGAGTGGGCTAGCAAGTAATCTGTAATGAGCCAAAATGAAATTCACCCCCCTTCATGGAAGTGGCCGGCCCCCCTTTCTCTCTCAATCATACAAAAAAATCATTTTCTAAAGTCAAATTATAATAAACAAATACACCATACTATGAACCATGCTCATGCCACATCATACCCTCCACCTCATTATGAAACAAATGAATTTCCATAAATGGAAAATCAATAATGAGGTGGCAAAACTTCTAGATGCTATTCCGTATAAAATACGGAATACTTCCTGGTATATGTACTGAAATACATATACGCGTATTCGTACAAAAATACGAATAGCCAAGAGAGAAAATAAATAGCGAACAATAATACTAGAATACATATGTAAATTATTAAATCAAAGCCTAATTTAATAATCTGGCTTAATCCTAAGCCGCTAGTATTATCAACCGTCCGATTAAAGTCTGCACAGTATGCACATATTTAATTGGACACCTGTATGTATCAACATATGCCATGTACACCATATCGGCTAAACCGTGAAAAACCTCTGTGTGGGACTCTAAAGACTCGTCAATACGCTGGCAGTGGGTTTAACCACAAGCACGTCAGCGGCACTAGCGGTACGTAACGGCTACCCAGGTATTCAGCGGAAGGGAGGCCGACGAGCAAACTCATGCAGAACCCCTACTGAGCCAGACAGTGACAATATCCGTACAGTCCGGTATGTTCGTCTAAGAGCATCGCATATCGAGTCTAGGGTGGTGGATAAAGTCATACCCCTAACAACACGATATTTAGTGTCGTCATGTAACCCATCACCACCTCAGAAACTATCGATCCTGGATCGGTAATTCTCGTTCACCATGGCCGTGGATTTCTGGTGATGGCCACCCGTACACAACGCGATATCAACCCCCAATACCAGGAGTGACGAATCCCCGACAATCCGATCACTGCCTCCATGTGACTCGGGACTGTACCCAACTAAAACCTGTTTGCATGACTCCTTTGAGTTGTGGTAGGGTAGTAATCAAAGCAAAGTGGGAACTCACACGAGAAAAATGACGATCTCAGGTCGACAGACTAACCTGTACACATGTCACCTGGGAACTGCTATCTGACAATAGGTATAATACCAACTAGCAGGTTCCCGGCGAGTCCGTCCAGTGTACTCATAACCTAATGAGCATCTGAATACTATCTTAGGGGAAAAAACTAACACCAATGGCTTGTGAGACCGGGCCACCGCCCCTTGTCGGGGTCTCAATCAGTATACACTAGTCTACACTGGAGTATCGATACCCGGTCTCGATACCCCTACGACTAGGGACATTTAAGGATGTGCTTATAGACCCCAGCTCCCGCATATATGATCGCCATCATAATGCTGGCAGTCAAGAAAAAATCCTATGGGCTCTATCAACATGATGATAAAGACAAACCAGATAGCATACTATCATCTTGAGTAAGACTGTTTTATCGGTATAGGTCCTGCCTCAATCATCATAATCATCTGTCCGCGACTATGATAATTGCTTTGACGGCACTATAGCCAACAATATACACCAACAATCTCCTGCTTGCACTAGGGCCATGTACTGGCATATCGAAGACCTATCATCTCGAACTGTGTCTGTGGTAAGACTTTTTTGAATGGATCTACAGTGTTCTCCTCTGTAGCAACTCTTCGGACATCGATCACCTGGCGATCTATGATATCCCTGATCAGGTGATACCGCCTTAAGATGTGTCTTGACTTTTGATGGGACCTGGGTTCCATCGCTAAAGCTATAGCCCCGTTGTTGTCACAATACAGAGGTATTGGATTAACAATGGATGGAACCACTTGAAGTTTTGTTAAGAACTTCTTTACCCAGACTGCTTCTTTTGCAGCATCAGAAGCTGTGATATACTCCGTTTCCATCGTCGAGTCAGCAACGGTGTCCTGCTTGGAACTCTTCCAGCACACCGCCCCTCCATTGAGGGTAAAGACATAACCTGACAAGGACTTGGAGTCATCCTTGTCACTCTGGAAGCTGGAGTCAGCAAAATCCTCGATCTGGAGGTCTTTTCCGCCGTAAACCAAGCACATATCCTTAGTCCTTCTCAGGTACTTAAGAATGTTCTTAACTGCTATCAGGTGCTTCTCCCCTGGGTCTGACTGATACCGGCTTACCACGCTCGGGGCGTAAGCTACATCTGGTCTGGTACACAACATCGCATACATTATTGAGCCTACTGCAGAAGCGTAGGTTATAACTGACATGCGATCCCTTTCTAAATCAGTCTTGGGAGACATCTTTTTGGAAAGGGTGATTTCGTGACAAGACGGTAAATTACCGCTCTTTGAATCTTCCATACTGAATCTTTTCAGTATAGTGTTTATATACCTGGACTGCGAAAGTCCCAACATCCTCTTTGATCTATCACGATAGATCTGGATCCTCAGAATATAAGAAGCATCACCCAGGTATTTCATGGAGAACCTGTATGACAAGAATCTTTTGACAGATTGTAGGATAGGAATGTCATTTCCTATCAAGAGAATATCATCCACGTACAAGACGAGGAATATGACAGTTCGTGCTACAATTTTACTATATATACATAGTTCATCTGGATTTTTGATAAAGTCATATTCTTTGACCATTTCATCAAAACAGATGTCTCAACTCCGCGATGCCTGCTTTATTCCATAAATGTACTTAAGCAACTTGCACACTTTCCCGCTGCTCCCACTCTGATTGAAACCTTCTGCCTGATCCATATAGATGCACTCGTCCAAATTTCCATTTAGAAAAGCCGTCTTTACGTCCATCTGCCAGATCTCATAATCGTAGAAGGCAACAATGGCAAGAAAGATCCGAATGGATTTGAGCATAGCCACTGGAGAAAAAGTTTCGTCATAGTCCAAGCCAGGCCTTTGACGAAAACCCTTTTCAACAAGTCTATCCTTATAGGTTTCCACCTGTCCATTTACACCAATCTTCTTTCTGAAGATCCACTTGCATCCTATGGGTTTTACCCCATCTGGAGAAAATTCCAATGTCCATACTTTGTAGGTGTACATGGACTCCATCTCGGTCCGCATTGCATCCAGCCATCTTACTGAGTCGCCGCTCTGGATGGCCTGCTGGAAGCTAGTAGGTTCATCATTATCAATGACGCAATCCTCTCTATCCCCGTCTATGAGAAAACCATAGTATCTCCCAGGCGGATGAGACGGCCTACTACTCCTGCGGAGGGGTGCGGTAATGTCCTGTTCTTCTGGAACTTCTGGTTCTACCAAACTTTCAGTAGTAGCTTGTGGTTCTGGAATTTCTTCCAGTTCTATTACTCTCCCACTTGTTTCCTTTTCTAAAAACCGTTGTTCTAGAAAATGGGCATTACGAGAAACAAAATCTTTTGTTCCTCTGCGTAATAGAAAAAATACCCCTTGGAGTTCTTTGGATATCCTCCAAACTTACACTGCATTGAGCGTACCTCGAGTTTGTCCGCATGCTGCTTTTTAACAAAAGCTGGACATCACCATATCTTCAGATACTGAAGATATGGTTTCAGATACTGAAGATATGGTTTCTTCCCACTCCACATCTGATATGGTATGGTAGGCACAGTCTTGGTAGGAACCCTGTTCAAAAGATATGCAGCTGATTCTAGTGCATAACCCCAGAGAGATCGCGGTAACTCAGCATTACTCATCATGGAACGTACCATATCCAATAAGGTTCGGTTCTGTCTTTCCGATACACCGTTATGTTGTGGAGTGTATGGAGGAGTAAGCTAAGAGAGAATTCTATTCTCTTTTAGCTAACCCAGGAACTCGGCACTTAAGTATTCACTACCTCGATCATATCTCAGTGTCTTGATACTTTTGCCGGTTTGGTTTTCTACTTCATTCTTATATTCTCGGAATTTCTCAAAGGCCTCGGATTTATGCTTCATCAAGAAAATGAATCCATACCTAGAGTAATCATCCGTAAAAGTAATGAAATATGAAAAACCGCCTCTTGCATGTGTAGACATTGGACCACATACATCGCTGTGTATGAGTCCTAAGAGCTCGCTCGCTCTTACTCCATGTCCATTGAATAGAGTCTTTATCAACTTTCTTTTGAGACATGATTGACAAGTGGCATAATATTGATATTCGAACGGATCAAAATATCCTTCTCTATGTAACTTAGTTAACCTTGTCTCATTGATGTGACCTAGTCTACAATGCCATAAGAAAGCCTGATTTATATCTGGAGACTTTCTTTTTAGTGTGTTCTGGACATAGAAAATCTGTAATTGGTTTAACACGTATATACCGTTATCTAGTGTACCGGACCCAATCAAACTACGATTAAGGTGGATGTTAACAAAATCGCTTACAAACATGAAATCATAACCTTCTTTTGATAACAACGATACTGATATGATATTACACGTTAAACCAGGTACACAAAAACAGTTATGCAAAACCAAAATATGTCCACTCGTCAATCCAAGGTGATAATCCCCTACGGACACAGCATTCACGCTAGTTCCGTTAGCAACCTGGAGGGTCGTATCACCAACCTTTAGCACTCTACGGTTTCTCAGTGCCTGCAATGAGTTGCATATATGTGATCCTGATCCGGTATCCAATACCTAGGATGTAGAGTTGATTGACAGACAATTTTCAATTACAAACACACCTGAAGCCGAAGCCATAACTTGGCTCGGGTCCTCGTTCTTGGCAATCCAAGCTTTGCAATCCTTCTTCCAATGGCCTTTCCTACGACCGAGAAATCACTCGTCCTTTGCCACTACCGGCACCGCAACCTTTGCCTTTCCCTTGGGTTCCACCTTACCAACACCACCTCTTGGTTTGGTAGCGGCCTTCTTCTTCCTTCCTTTGTCCCTTGCCTTGGACCTGGAAGAAGAAGCACCACGAACAAAGATAGTGGGTGTTTTCCTTTCTTTCTGCAAGGTGCCCTCTGCACTCCTTAATATGTTGAGGAGTTCTGGAAGTTCAACTTCTTTACCTTGAATGTTGAAATTCAAGATAAACTGAGCGCAGGTGGAAGGAAGGGACTGGAGAATCAAGTCTGTATATAGCTCGTTCTCTAATTTTGTCTCGAGGTCCGCGAGCTCCTCTATGTAGCCAATCATCTTGAGGACATGTTCCCCAACAGATGATCCGACGTCCATCCTCGACTGAAACAAGTTCTTCGAGGTCTCGTATCTAGCTATACGAGATTGCTCTCCATACAGTTCCTTGGTGTGGAGAAATATGGATTCAAGATCCATATTCTCATGCCTCCTCTGATGTTCATTATTCATAGAGGCAAGCACGATGCATTTGGCCTTCGCACAGTCAATCTCCCAGGTCTTATGGATTTCCTTATCCACGACACTGGATTCTGGACCTGGGACGGCAGGCACCTTAGTAGTAAGGACATACCCCAATTTGTCATAGGTAATTGCCATCTTGACATTTCGAAAACAATCGTTATAGTTTGGCCCTATCAAAATATTTTTATCTAATAATAACTTAAGGCCTGTCATGTTCTGGGTCGCTGCAATTAGGAGAGAGAGAGGAAAAACTTTAGCATGATGCTCTTGCAAGTTTAGAGTGGTTTTTAGTTTATCTAAACATGATGGCTCCCACTGTTTCTCGAATCCTTCCTCAAACCAAAAAAGAAGAACTAGTCAGGACTATTCTCACCGTGCAATACTTGCTTAACCATTCAGCCAGGCAAGTATCGGTACTTCGAGGGAGGTTTTAAGACGCTTTCGCGAAGTTCCTTAATTAAATAACCACTTTTTCCTGGGGGCGTAGCCCCGCTGACACCTTTCTCGACACCTACTTGGTTTATAGCATTGATCGTTAAGTGAAAGAATCTCCCGATGAGTAGCATATACTCACAGTAGGATCGGGATCCAAATATCATCGTGTGATAAAGCCGAAGGAATCCTACCAAAATTATCACACTCCAAATGGTATAGAACTCTAGCAAATTTCAGTTTCTTTAGAAATTCCCGATGTGGATTTTTGCCCCATGCTCTTATGACCTTGGCGTTGGTCAAAATGTCATAAGTCACATGTCAAGTTCTACCCATCATTATCTTGTTAATTTGAAGCCATCCGTACATACCCCTGACTTTGGACAAATGACAGTACGTCTTTCCTAAACAAACGCATCTATCTATGCAACAGATGAATACTCAGCAGCTACCAAACACTATGCCTTGGCGTTGGTCAAAATACATAGCTTGAATAATGCAGAATACCCAAATGAAATGATGGAGGGCTACGAATGGTTTTGGCGAAACCGTGAACGTAGTGAACTTGATATGATCGAAGGAACCTGATAGCTTTTAAAAGCAGTGGTTTAAGCTCCGCAATTAAAAATCTGCTGTTTTAAAATAACCGAGTGGTTTCTTTTAAATTGTTCCAACGATTCAACTTTGGTTTATTTTCTTTGGATTAATATAATGTGTCCCATCAATTAACCTATCATTGCAGAAAACAACGAAAATACAACGTCCTCTTATTCCATCTGCATTCGCCACTGGGCCTCGTCATTCACCCGTTAGGTTACTTAACTAACGACAGAGCGGGGGCTGGGCTAGCGCGGATGCAAAACATAACTAATGCCTACTAGTTATCATATATATATATATATTGTACATTCGTCAGACGCAATAATAGGCATTCCAGATCACAGATGAACATATTGGATATACAAGCAATCCACATTTCTTTTGAGCCTGCAATGAAAGACGGATTACACAGTCGCGATGAATAGCCAAACCCCCACCTTAGACCCCTACGGGTACAACAAACTACCCGCCAAGTACCCGAAGTGAAACGGTCTCTCTCAACGATGTGAGTAGGCCACTAAGCACTTCAAAGTACCCGGTAGTTTATGAACCCCACCTTGGGTCTATCCTAGGATCAAAAAACAGTAAATGAAATAATACAACGGTGGCTACAACTTCAACCCGGATGTTCCCCGCAAAAGAATATTACAACAAATTATAATTTACATTTGAATGAAAGAAACACTCGTCTTGCATCTCTGGCTATCGATTCACGACAATCCAACAAGTTCATATCCACAAACATAAAGTAACCATTACAGAAATTTGCAACCCCTTGCTAACCGACATAATAGCAATTAGGGGAGGTTTAAGAACACATTAATCACAACAAAGATATAATCCAGTTAGCCAAAGTGTAAGTGCACGGCGGCGCCCCGGCCGTCAATCCGACGCCGGAATGCGGAAACGAAACTTTTCTAAAACTTTTGAACCGGCACCACCGCGCACAAAATTCCCGGATCGGGCCATTAAACTAGTCCTAGCTATCAAGAGAACGGTTAGAGAGATATATCGAGCGATCCGTGTCCTTCGGTCTTCTCGTCGTCATCCTGATCTCCCGACGGAATCTCCGGTATTCACCTCCTCGCCGGAAGGGCACCAAGACGCCGGCTTCTTTTACGGGCTCCCACCTCTGGACCGAGGCAACTCGGGCACGAAGTTGGCGAGTCGACGTGCCCAAGGATACTGTAGGTTAACTATAGAACTTATGTCTCATTTGGGGTTGTAGAAGTTGCCCATTTGGTAGAGGAAATGAAATAAACCTTTTTGGAGATGAACTTGGGAATTTCATATACAAAAACCATCAACATCACAGATCACAGATATGTATAACCCCCACTAATCGACGTATAACGATTAGTAGACGTTCAATACATATATAACATTACAGATATAACCTTTAGCCAAAGTCTACAGAAAATCGACCAAAAAATACGGATTTGTAACCACCCTAAAAACCAACTTGTTCTCTGGAAAATCTGGGCAGAAACAAACCATCCCAAAAATCATAAAATACCGCCAGAAACAAACTGTAGGAGAAACGATCCACGGCCGAGTCAACTCGGCCGCGGAACCGCGGCGCGTTGGTCGGCTCGTGCGATCGTTTTTCTTGCCTTTTTATAGAAAAGCCTGAGACGATTTTTAAGACATGATTTTTTATTTTTAGAGCAGAAAAAAAAATCGGCAGCAACTTGGTTTTTCCGGGGTGTTTCGCGTTTTTTCGTTCGGTCGAAATTCTAAATACTTTCCTAACATGTTAGGGTGTGTTTAGTTAGGCTCTGATACCACTGTAAGTTCACGTTACCTCTCCCGGTTCTTTCGGGCTTGCGGAAATGGTGAAAAACGATTTTTAGGGTTTGGGTAACATGGACTACGAAAACGGATCTTGGCTAAACTACAGACTAGCAACCTAACTAGAGATTTATCTACTCGGTTAGGGGTTATACCTCACTTGAACTCTTTCTTCTTGGACTCTTTGTAGTGGTTGGATGGTGCTTTTCTCGTCGCCTACTCTTGTCAAAGATGGATCTACCCGAGGGTTTCATCCTTGAGCTCCTTTCTCGAACTTTGAGAGAACTAAGATCTTTGGCTTGTTAGACCTTCAACCTTAGAGTGAGTAGAGAATGGTTTAGGGTATTTTATCTCAAGGAGTGGTTTCTCAACTCATGAGAATGGATCTCCTTGAACTAGAGGAGGAGGAAGAAGAAGAGAGGAGAGAGAATGGTTATGATAGAATGAGATGGTTTTTTACAACCATAACATAATAAGTGAATTATCTAATAATAATATTAATCCAAAAATGAAAAAGGTGATGGATGGTTTGATGAGACTATTATCATATCACATTAAATGGTTTTTGCTAGAATCAAAGAGCATCTTTGATGTGTAATGATGATAGTCAATGTTTCAACCATGGTCAACTAGTCAACCTTGGTCAACAAGTCAACAAACCCAACCATGACACAATTTCATTTAATTAATATTATTAATTGATATATCACAAATTCATTAGGGTTTGGAAAAAGACGACTGTCAACTGTGCATACGCACCCGTTCCAAAACCCTAATGAAAAACCTCTTCCTCCGCCTCAATCAACTGTGCATACACACCCGCATTCGTGTTCCGAGGAACATGAATACTATGAGATAAAAGTAACCCCAAAACATATACTAGGATCTGGCTCAAACCAGAGCCTGCTAGTAATATCCGTCCGGACGCCAAGCGTGCACAAGTGCGCGGATAAGAACGAACACTGTCGCAAAACCATGCGACCTCTACTCTGTTTTGCCCAAAGGCGAATAACCCTCTGTGTGGGACTCTAAAGACTTGATACAACGCAGGCAGTGGGTTTAACCACAGATCGCAAGCGGCACTAGCTGTGCGTAGGGGTCCCCAAATAGATGCCAATAAGAAGACGGACGAGGTGAAACCCATCTGAACTCCTACTGAGTCTGTATGTGACAATCTCTGTACAGTCCGGTCTGTTCATCTGAAAACATCGCATGGCGGGCCTAGGGGGCGGAAAACTTCAGTCCCCTAATAGCGGTACAAGTCGTGTCGGAGTGTAGTCCAGAACACCCTGAGATAACACTGGAAACCTACCAGTATATCTCGCTTGCCCTGGCCAGGGACTACTTGTGTAATGGCTCTCCTAGACACAGCGCGATGCCAACCCCCAATACCCGGAAAGACGAATCCTGTCTAACCATCACTGCCTCCAAGTGCTTCGGGACTGCACCCAACTACTACCTGTTTGCACGACTCCTTTGAGCCGTGGTAGGGTAGTAATCAAAGTACAGTGGGAACACACTTGAGGCGAAGTGACAGTGTCAAGTCAGCGGACTAAGCTGTACTCATGTCACCTGGGAACTGATAAATGACGATAGGTATAATACCAACCAACAGTTCCCGACGAGTCCTTTCCAGTGTACTCGTAACCTAACGAGCACCCGCATACTATCTCAAGCACGACGTACTGACGGCTGTGGGACAGACCGCCTCCCGCATTGGGATAAGAAGCGCATACGCTAGTCTACTCCGGAGTATCGATGCCATGTCTCGATAATCCCACGACTAGGGACGTGTGTATAAGGATGTGCTTGTAGATTACCCAGCTCCCACGAGTGTGACTGCCATCACAACGCTGGTAATCAAGCAAGGATCCTAAGGGATCCACTAATGCGTATAGATGATACAATAAAGAAACACATGTACACATTAAAGCAGAGACAAACCAAGTAGCATACTTCCATTTCGAGCAAGATTGTCTATACAACTGTGAATATCCCAAGCGTCCATCAAGTAATATACATACTAGTATAATACAGTAATGGCCTCTAGGGCATATACACTAACATGTGAGACACCTTTAGAGAGGGTGACTCCATCACCTGCAGGTACACTACCGTGCCAGGAGTCATCCATTTTAAAAACTCTTAGAATGCTGTCTAAGTACGCAGATTGGGAAACCACCCAAATCTAGATCTATAGATCTAGTAACCAGAATGTCTTATATTATATCCAATCCCATGTGGAGAAACCACTGTGTGACAACCAAAGTATAACCGATCGTAGTATAGGAATATCACTTCCTACTCTGTGTATGTCATCCAAATACCAGGACATTACACCCTACTACCTCCTTAACAGATCCATCCCCTATTCTGATGAAGTCAAACCTATGACTGTCATATCAGAAATAGATGATCTATTTCTGCTACCACTGATTACGACAAGCCATATTTCCACCAATGCTTCCGCTGCTCCCACTGATTACGACAACCTCTGGTAGAGTCAGATACACGTACACTTCTAAAGCTAGTTTAGAACAACGCTATACTCATCCTCCTGCCGGGTCTCGCAGCCTGGAACAACAGCAATGGTAAGTCTGGGTAAACAAGAACCTCCCTGTCACCGTCCTTGAGGCTACCGGAGTACCTCTCGGGTGCCTGAGGTTACCCACCGTATCTGCGGAGTGGCCAATGGAATGTCAAGCCAGATTGAATCTTTAGGTTCCTATCAAACTTTTAGTAATCGTTTGCGGTTCTGGAATCACTTCCAGTTCTACCATACTCCCACTACTGTTTTCTGAAAAAATCCATTTTTGTTAAAACTGTGGCGAGTCAAGAACAATATCACTATTGATCTTCCAGATGGTAGAAAATCAACCCTCGTCATAGCCTGGGTCAACCCACAAACAGCCATTACAGAATCGTACCTTGAGTCATCCAGAGTCTGGTTTTAAGCATAAGCCGGACAACTCCCCATACCTTAACATCGTTAAGATATGAACTGTTCTATAGAGAACCAGGTGCACTGATTTAATTGAACCAGATTCAAATCTTGCAACTGTCTCCAGTGCATGTCAACTAAATAGAGATAGGCCGATCAGCGTTACTCAACTTAGGAATGCTTCTAATTATGAGTAACCTGAAAGAGATGCAAGTTCTCTTAATCATTACTATCAACTGAATACCATACACAAGTATCTACATCTTCGATCACTTTGAAGTATCCCGATACTTGCAATCCCTGGTTCTCTACTTTATTCATATACCTATAACTTCTCAAAATTCGGACCCTGTGTTTCTACGAAACACCTGTCTAAAAACTAGAGATGTCATAAGTAAACCGAATATAGTACGAGGACCAACCCCTCTGTCCTAATGGACGCTGGACAACATACAATACTCTGTACAAGTCCTTTGAGTATAATAACTCATTCCCTGTGTGTCGTAGGTTGAAAACTGTACTTATGGTTAAGAAGAATTACACCGCTGTTTAATGCTCCTTACTTAACCATCCACTGATATAGATAAATGTCATGGACAAAATTTCCAAAAGGTATATCTCACTTTATAAAAATAGACGTACAGATATATCAATTTGAAATTGGTGCATTATAACGGATATTCAAAACCAAATATTTGTCGTCCGGCAAACAACCCAGGCAACTTCCTCAAATATCACCGATTACAACGAATCCCGATATAATGAGGATGATCACCCAATTCCCAATAACTTAATCCCACTCATCATCTGTAAAACCATACAGGTGTGAGAATCATACCTGGTAAATAGATAACCAGGAGTAAGGATCTAATCGGGAAATCAGTTTTCCTTTAACAGTACAATGTGAAACTGAAACATTGAAAAGTTTCGTAGGGGTATTCGGGTATTCCTAGTAATGCCTCTTCCATTATCCAGATTCACAACTGTAACCATATATTTCTATGCCATCTCTCCAAATCCCTTCATATGACTTTAGTCATTACCTTCTGTACACCTCTTTAGGCCAAATGGTTTTCTTCCTTCCCTACCATTCGGCACCAGCCTATGGTTTGGAAGAAAACTATCCAATAAGCATAATGGGTGTACTTTCCTAATCCTTGGGGCACTCGCAATGCGAGAGAAGGTGAAGATAAAAGACAACCGAATAAACCTTATTCCTATTTCTCCTGAACCAGAATCCATCCCCGAACTGGAACAAGTTCCTTTCGAGTTCGTATATAACCATACGATGGAGTATCCAATAAACTGTGGATCTTCATAGTGATACGGAGTGTCCTGGAGAAATACAAAGGTGAAGTGGGAGTGGTAATGAAATACTTGGTTTGGTCGTGAATAGCAGTCGCAATTTACTTTGCCCTCCTTCTAATCCCTTTATTTGTTTTTACATAATACCTTCTGTACACCATCGTTATGCTAATTGGTTTTCTTCATTCCCCACCGTTCAACACCAGCCTAAGGTTTGGAAGAAGACTATCCAATTTGCGTAATAGGTGTACTATCTCCTAAAGAAGGAGTACTCGCAACCTGAGAGAAGGTAAAAGGAAAAGACAACTGAATAGTCCTATTCGTTTTCTCCAGAACCGGAAACCATCCTTGAATAAATTCCTTCGAGTTCGTATATAACCACACGATGGTTTTGTCCAATGGAAGTGGACGTTCGTAGTAATACGGGGTGTCCTAGAGAAAAGGGTAAAAGTAGGAGTGGCAATGTGGTTTGTAACTCTGACAATCCAAAAGCCAGTGTTTTAGAAGGTTCGGTTAATTTTTGTCACTGAGTCATAGTCTTAGGGTCGGGTCATGATCACTGCCAAAGAGAGAGAGAGAAAAGAAACACTCAGCGTGCACTCTAACCTAGATCAGAATGGTTACCAATTTATCTAATCTGGAAACCTCCCACTGTACTGTCAAATTCTCCTCCAAACCTGAAAGAAGAATTAGTCGGGATCACCCGAGGAGTAAACCAACTCATCAGTTGGAATCGGGATCCAACTATCATCGCATGATAACGTGACGGAATCCGCTCACGTTATCCCACTCCAGAAGGTATGCGCATATCTGGCAAGTTTCAGTTTCTTTAGAAACTCCCGATGTGATTTTTACCCCATGCTCTTATGACCTTGACTTTGGCCAACAAATCATAAGTCACAAGTCAAGTTCTACCCATCATTCTCCAGGTTAATTTGAGCCCACCCGTACAAGCCCTTGACTTTGGCCAACAAGGCTATACGACTGCCCCAAACCAACGCATCTATCTATGCTGCATATGAATACCCAATAGCTACCAATCACTGTGCCTTGACTTTGGCTAACAAACACAGCTTGAATACTTATTGACTATCCATATGAAACGACGGAAGGCTATGAATGGTTTCTGGCGAAAAACTTTAACGTAATGAACTTTATATTTTTGAAGGAACCGGATAGCTTTATAAAAATATAGTGACAAAAACCTTTGCTAAAGAGGTCACTCCCGGTGAAGGGATCTCGGCTCTTTCCCCGTAGAATGAGGTGCAGGATATTCCAACTGAATACCATGATGCAAAGCAAAAGTAATCGGCTATAGTGAAGTTATTGCCCTAACGCATACTTCTATCCAAGGGGTCACTCCCGATGAAGGGATCTCGGCCCTTGCCTCGTCGACTGAGGAGCAGGATATTCCAACTGAATACCACGATGCAAAACAAAAGAGAACGTCCTTGCAATAACAGCTTTTTGAAAAGTTTTCCAACAACATCAGAAAAGGTTTGTTTAACTTGCATTGATCCGAATCAACGCGGTCCCATCAATTGATCACACCAATAAAGAACGAAAATAACGACGTACGTATATGCCATCCGCATTAGCCACTGGGTCCCGTCATTACCCGTTAGGTTAGTTAACTAACGACTGAGCGGAGACTGGACTAGCGCGGATGCAAAACATATACAACATCTACTAGTATATATATCAATATATAATATTTCGCTCAAGGTGTGATAAAATGCAACATCACAGAAATGTAATAAGCATCACAGAACAATACAGATATCTGGGTTCCTCGGGTTTCACAGAGCCGCTACTGAAACCCGACGTTCCCCTGGTTATGTGGATAGCCTGTGCAATGAAATCCTAGACCCCTACAGGCGCGACAAGTTACCCGCCAAAACCTGAAGCGAGGCGGCCCCCTTCAGCAACGTGAATGGACCACCCAGCACTTCACGGAATCCGGTAACTTGGGCACCCCTCCTGGGTCAACCTGTACCCCCTACGAGTGAGACGAATAGCCCGCCAATTCTAGAGTGAGGCCCCCTCCGTCTCAACGCCATGAGATGCGGGCCCATTGCCCTCTAGAACCCGGCTATCCATCCACCCCACCTTGGGGTAATCCTAGTACAGAAAGTAAAATATACATACAACGGGTACATCAACCTCACCCCGGTCGTGCCCCCAAAAGAATAATATACAAACAGGCAGTGACGGCAGTCCACATGTCGGACGCTCGCCCCGCAATATCAAATGTACATATTACAACAAAAACTGTACTACCATTGCATCCAAGCTATCCCCCACGACCAATCCGCAATATCACAGCACAACACAGAACATCAAGGTGAATATCACGTTCGCAAATCCGTCTAACCGGGCTATAGCAGTTAGACAGGATTTACCGATCAAGTGACATTCACAGTCGCAGATATAATGTAAATACTGTGAACTAACATGTTTAAAATTTTCGATCGATCAAATTTACCCAAGTGGGCCCCAAGCACTACTGTAGCACTTAAAGAAATTCTGGGCCCAAAAAGAATATTCCAAAACCCACATTTCCAACCCAAAACCCCACTGGAAAAAATTGGTGAAATGAAGTTTAATTCCTGCGGCGGAACCGCGGCCAAAGTGGGGTTATGGCCGCGGTTCAGTGGCCCTATTGAAGGATCAGGTCACCAAATTTTTACAGTGCTCTTACAAAACCCTGCACATCTTTCTGGAACAACCTGAAAAAATTTTCGAGCTAAAAAAATTTCAACAGAAACCGATGCAAATGAAAATACGGTTTTTGGAAAATCCGATCGATCGAACTTGTAAACACGTTAGAGCAAAGCTAGACTAGGTTAATGGCATGGCTCTGATACCAGTGTAAGTGCATGGCGGCGCTCCGGACATCAATCCGACGCCGGAATGCGGAAACGAAACTTTTCTAAAACTTTTGAACCGGCACCACCGTGCACAAAATTCCCGGATCGGGCCATTAAACTAGTCCTAGCTAACAAGAGAACGGGTAGAGAGATATACCGAGCGATCCGTGTCCTTCGGTCTTCTCATTATCGTCCCGATCTCCCCGCGGAATCTCCGGTCTTCACCTCCTCGCCGAAAGGGCACCACGTCGCCGGCTTCTTTTACGGGCTCCCACCTCTGGACCGAGGCAACTCGGGCACGAAGTTGGTGAGTCGACGTGCCCAAGGATACTGTAGGTTAACTTTAGAACTTATGTCTCATTTGGGGTTGTAGAAGTTGCCAATTTGGTGGAGGAAATGAACTAAGCCTTTTTGGAGATGAACTTGGGAATTTTTGTAGCATGAAAAGAACAAAAATTCCCCACTCAAATTTTGGACAGCCCTTATCTTGGCTTGGCCGGCCATATGTTGAGGAGTAAGTGAGTGGAGTGAAAAAAACTAGAATGAAAAGGAGTGTGCCCCAAAATCAATCAAGAGAGAGAAAAGGTCATGATGATAAAACAATGATCACAAATAAGAACCTCACTCCAAAGCCTAATCATCAACAACCATGATTACTCAAAAAAGTCAAGCAATCATGAACATATGAAGTCAATGGTGGTAGAACCATCATGACAAAACAAAATGCAAATAACACCCCCACTAATCAAATTTGCATACTTGCAAATAACCCGTTCTCCACCAATTTCCGGCCATGGAAAGATACAAGGGAAAATGGCCGAAACGGAAAGCAAACTGGCAACTTCAGAAAACTGATCCCGTAATAAATTACAGGAAAACCCCGCTACTGTATATACATACCCGCATTTGTATTCCGACCGAAATACAAATGCAACGAGACAAAATCTACACTGTACAATACTAGGATCCGGCTTAAACTAAAGCCCGCTAGTATTATCCGTCTTATCATGATCCGTGCAATACCGCACGTATCTGATCGAACCCTGCCATATCTCCATACGGCCTCTACAGCGTTTCTCCGGAAACTTGAGTAACAGGTCTGTGGGGGACTCTAAAGACTCGTCAATACTATGGCTGTGGATTTAACCACTAGCACATCAGAGATATTAGCCATACATGACGGGCTACCAGCTATTGACCAAAAGGAACGTCGATGAGCGAACACATCCTGACACCCTACTGAGCCTGTCAGTGACCATATCCGTACAGTCCGGTCCGTTCGTCTATGAGCATCGCATGGCGGTCCTAGGGGGTTGGTAAAAGTCAGACCCCCAAAAGCGGTACAAGTCATGTAGGAGTGTAGCCCAGAACACCCTGAGATACTACTGGAATACCTACCAGTAAATCTCCTGCCTTGGCCAAGGACTTCGTGTAAGGGCTCTCCTAGACACAGCGCAACCTCACCCCCAATACCGGGAGAGACGAACCCCTGAAGATCCGCTCACTACCTCCATGTGGCTCGGGACTGTACCCAACTAAAACCTGTTTGCACGTCTCCTTTGAGCATGGTAGGGTAGTAATCAAAGTACAGTGGGAACTCACACGAGACAAATGACGATCTCAGGTCGATGAACTAACCTGTACACATGTCACCATGGAACTGCTATCTGACGTCAGGTATAAGACCAACTAGCATGTTCCCGGCGAGTCATGTCCGGTGTACTCATAACCCAATGAGCACATGTATACATCTTAGGTGATCCAACTGACACCAGTGGCTTGTGAGACCGGCCACCGCCCTTCGTCGGGGTCTCAACTGTATACACTAGTGTACTCTGGAGTATCGATGCCCTATCTCGAAACTCCCACGACTAGGGACCTTTTAAGGATGTGCATATAGACTACCAGCTCCTACGTATATGATCGCCCTCATACTGCTGGCAGTCAAGCAAGAATCCTAGGGGCTCTATCAACGTATAATAGCGACCTGTAAGGTCACCTAAAGCAGTACACGATGATAAAGATAAACCAGATAGCATACTATCATCTTGAGTAAGACTGTCCTACCGGAATAGGTCCTCCCTCAATCATTGCAATCACGTGCCTGTGATCCAATAATTGACTCTGAGGGCACTATCTCCAGCACAAAGTTCTTAGAATTTCGATCAAGCATCATATATGAATCTACTCCGAATAATTCTCTGTGCACATAAAACCTGAGCAGAAACAAAATATCCCAGAAAACCCAATATCAACAAAGAAGAATAACTAAGCAAATTTGGGTTGACTCGGTGTCAACTAGGCCGCGGATCCGCGGCGGATTGCTTGGATCGGCCGCGGTTCCGCGGTGGTTTGGACGAGTCACGATCCCAAATTTCTTCACAATTCTTAAAAAACCCTGCTTGTATTTTTAAGGGTCCCTGAAAAATTTTTAGACTCCAATTTAAAAACGGCAGAAACTTGGTGAAAAAGTCGTTTTTTCGGGATTAAAACGCGATCGAATTTCTAAAGACTTTGCTAACATGTTAGTTATGGTTTACCTAGACTCTGATACCACTATAAGTCGACGTTACACACCCCACTAGATGCTGGGAGGCAGAATAGGTAAAACAATCATTTTGTTCAAGGTAACATCGACTAACTTTACGGATCTTTGCTAAACCCTAACTAACAACTATCTAGAAGTGCTAAACTACTATGATAGATGATTATACCTCAAGATACTAGTCCTTCTTGTTCTTGTTGTTCACTTCTTCGTCGGCCTCCTCGATGTAATAGAAGATCCACCCGAGAGTTCCTCCTTTAAGCTTTAACCTCTAACTTGAGATAACTAAGTGGCTAGGATTTCTAATCCAAGTGACCTAGAAGATATAGAAGTGGATTAAGGATCTATTAGTCTTTCTAACCCTTGGGATCTCAACACATGAGAGGATTAGGGTTAGGTTGAAGAAGAGGAGAGAGAGAGAGTGTATGTTAATTATGAATTGAAATATAACTTATTTGTGTATATCATGAAGCATAAAAATATCTTGCACAAATATCTTTCATGCTTCATTTAATGCAAATGGATGAATCATCTCATGAGTCATGGTTTAAATTAATGCAAATAACACATAAGCTCTCCACCTCATTAAGTTTAATTCACAAATGAATTAAAACTAAATGAGTGACCTTTCTTCTAGAATCTTCTTGACTAATTACGAGAATACCCCTCCCATCCGTATTTACGAAAACACGGATAAACTGAGATTGCATAAATCTAATAATCCAATACTAGAATCTGGCTTAAACTAAAGACCGCTAGTTTAATCTGTCCGAACATCTTACGTGCACAAGTACACGTATATGTCCAAACCCTGTCGTAAAACCATACGACCTTTATATCGTTTTGCCTGAAGCAGGGAAACTCTCTGTGTGGGACTCTAAAGACTCGACACTACGCTGGCAGTAGGTTTAACCACAGGCTATAAGCGGTACTAGTTGTACTTAACGGTCCCCAAGTAGATGTCGATAAGAAGGTCGATGAGGAAACCCATCCGAACTCCTACCGAGCCTAATATGACAATCTCCGTACAGTCCGGTCTGTTTGTCTAAGCCTATCGCATATCGGGCCAAGGGGGGCGGCAAGCGTTAGTCCCCTAAAAGCGGTATAAGTCGTGTCGGAGTGAAGCCCATTACACCTTGAGAAGCTACTGGAAATCCTACCAGTAAATCTCGCTTGCCCTGGCCAGGGACTTTGCATAATGGCTCTCCAAACACAGTGCGATATCAACCCCCAATACCGGGAGAGACGAATCATATCTAACTGCCACTGTCTCTAAGTACTTCGGGACTGCACCCAACAACTACCTGTTTGCACGACTCCTTTGAGCCATGGTAGGGTAGTAATCTAAGAACAGTGGGAACACACTCGAGACGAAGCAGCAGTGTCAAGTCTATGGACTATGCTGTACTCATGTCACCTGGGAACTGTTAACTGACGACGGGTATAATACCAACCAACAGTTCTCTGTGAGTCCTTTCTGGTGTACCCGTAACCCAACGAGCACCAGCATACTATCTCCAGTACAACGTACTAATGGCTATGGGACAGACCAATTCCGCTGCTGGGATGAGAAGCATACACACTAGTCTACTCCGGAGTATCGATGCCCTGCCTCGATAATCCTACGACTTGGGACTTGAAAAAGGATATGCTTGTAGACTATCCAGCTCCCACTAGTGTGACTGCCATCACAAAGCTGGTAGTCAAGCAAGATCCTAAGGGCTCTATCAATATGTATTCGCGATATGCTAAAAGAAACATATACTCATATTAAGATAGATATAAACCAAGTAGCATACTACTATGTTAAGCAAGACTATTAATACAACTGTGAATATCCTAAGCTTTCATTAAGTAATATACAAACTAGTATGATACAATAATGGCCCCTAGGGCATATACAATAACAGGTTCCACCAAGATGTACCATGATCTGAGAGATGTTTATTGGTGGGAAGGTATGAAGAGGGACGTCACAGACTTCGTTTCGAGATTCCTGACTTGTCAGCAAGTCAGGGCCGAGCACCAGAGGCCCGCGGGGGAGTTGCATCCTTTGCCCATTCCGGAGTGGAAATGGGAGAAGATTTCAATGGACTTCATGGTTGGTCTACCAAGGACCAGTCGAGGGTACGACTCCATTTCGGTGATCGTGTATAGATCGACGAAAGCGTCTCACCTTCTGCCAACGAAGACCACTTTTGGATTTGCTCATTATGCCCAGATATACATCGATGGGATTGTACGATTGCATGGAGTCCCGACTTGTATCGTGTCCGACCGAGGCACCCAGTCCACCAGCCGACTATGGCAAAGATTTCAGGAGGCGTTGGGCACCCGATTAAGTTTCAACACAACATTTCATCCACAGACCGACGGAAAGTCAGAGCGGACTATTCAGACTCTTGAGGACATGCTCCGAGCATGCATTTTAGATTTAGGTGGTAGCTGGGATCATCATTTACCATTAGTAGATTTCTCCTACAACAACAGCTTCCAGAAGACGATCCAGATGGCACCTTTCGAGGCTCTATATGGGAGGAAATATCGATCGCCCATCTGTTGGACAGAGCTCAGCGAGAGCAGTATCTTGGAGCCGCAGATCGTACAAGAGACGACCGAGAAGATACAGTTGATTCGAGATCGGATGATAGCGGCCCAGAGCAAGCAGAAATTGTATGCTGACAGACGCTGTCGCAGACTAGAATTTGCAGTTGGCGATCATGTTTTTCTGATGGTCTCTCCAATGAAGGGCATGAAGAGATTTAGGCAAAAGGGGAAGCTTAGTCCCAGATTTGTGGGTCCCTTCGAGATCCTCGAGCGTGTCGGCACAGTTGTGTATCATTTGGCTCTTCCACCCAGCTTTCCGGACGTTCACCCCGTATTCCATGTGTCGATACTTCGCAGATACCTTCATGACCCTTCTCACATGATTCAGCATCAAACCGGTCAGCTTGAGCGCGATCTTTCGTTCACCGAGCAGCCAGTAGTGATATTTGAGCGGCAGGTGATGAAACGTTGATCAAAGGTCTTGCCATCCGTGAAGGTTCTTTGGCGCAGCCCGAATGGTGAAGAGATCACATGGGAGGCCGAGGGCGAGATGCAGAAGAAATTCGGGGACACACATCAGAGAAGGTCTTGCCATCTCTTTGAAGGTATGCTTAGCTAAATTTTAAATTCAGGGACGAATTTCTTTAAGGGGAAAGATTATAACACCTCAGAATGCGATTAGTGGTTAATTATGCATTAATGCGGTTTTTTAGTAAAAAGTTTACCAAAACGGTTTTCCAATATTATGTAAAAATTAATGAATATTTTATTAGTATTTAATTTGGGCTTGCACACACATGTGTATGTTAACCTAGAGCTAAGTTGGGGTTAAACCATGTTTATGTAGCCATGTGGTATTAAACCATTTTACCAATTACAATATCTTAATTATCAATCAAATAGTTTTCAAATTCAAAAAAAATTTAAATAACGGCTTCTTTTGGGTTGACTTGAGGAGAGAAGAAGAGAGAGAGGGGGGGAATGATGAGGTTGAGCATGGGGGGACAAGCATGCTTAGCATTAAATGAGGAGAGAGGGAGAGCCATGCTTGCTGCCATACCCCCTCTCACTCTCTCTCTATTCTTTTTGAAACCCCATTTTCTTTCCCTTATATTTTCCTCCCTTCTCTCCCCAAAACAGAAACTTTTCTGCCCCTTCAGCAAAACCCAACCCCAATCTTAAAAAATCCTCACCACCCTCACCAAAATTCACTTACCCCTTCTCTAAACTTAAGCCAAAGCCATGGAGATCACTTAGAGCTTGGAAAGTTAATGTTTTGAGCAAGTTTGGGAACATAATTCTCTTCTTACTGTTAATTAGCTAGTTAACATGTTGTAGTGTCTTTTAGTTCCAGTTTAGAACCATAAAGTGTTATTTTTAGTGCCGATATCGTATTTTAGTGTTTTAGTTAAGAATTATAGCCGTTTTGGGATCTGCTTTCACTCCCGTGCTTCGGGAAAAAGTTGAGTTTACTGGAGCATGTCCACTAGACCTAGACCACACACACAAAGCACGAGACTCCTTCAGGCCGCAATTTAATGTGTTCTGGCCACAATATGCGGCCAGATAGGTGAGCTGTGTGTCGGGGTTTGGTGGGTAGGTGTCTTCTGTATATTCAAGATGTTTGGTATAAGCAACTTTTCTTATTTCAGCTCATATCAAAATCTGGAACCTATTTCCTTGTTTTTAGCACTTTTAAACTTTCGCGACACATACGTTATGTGTGTGGGTTTTGGTGGTTGCTGTGTGTCGCAGCGTGTCAGGGTGGTTTCAGACGTTTGTACACACATTTTGGTGTATCGGATGCACACGCGTTTAGCTTGCGACGCGAGTTTCTTGTTTGGTTTTGATATCGCTTTTTTGCAGGATTTTAGCCTTATGTGTGTTGCTTTGTGTAAATTCTAGGGTCGCAGGCGGGGACTTCGGATGCCGCGAAGAAGGGAAGGCAGGTGGTCGGATATACGTAGATCGAGATCACCGGTGAGTATATTTAACATATACAGGGAAATCGCCCGTATGGCGTTATGCGTCAGGGCTTGATAGGATATTGTAATCCCGTGTTATATTCATATATATATTGGTTATGCATATGTACCATTGTAGCATACCCCTCTCTTATTGCATATAGACATAGTATTTATGAAACACCGCACTGTATTAACGGTTCATGCTGCACGAGCACAAATTGCATGCTACACACACCGTTAGTAATTGCCATGACACTCGCACTATAGAATTACTATGAACCATACACCGTTTAGCTTACCTTATCATTGATGATTAGACATGATTCTGTTCCTCTGTGTGAATACATATTGCGTACATCCATATTGGTGCATATACATATTCTACACTCATACTTGCGTATATACCACTTGTACATTCATATTGGCGCACTTACATATTGTACACTCATGCTTGCGTATATACCACTTGTACATCCATATTGGCACACATACATATTGTACGCTCATGCTTGCGTATATACCACTTGTACATCCATATTGGCACATATACATATTGTACACTCATCCTTGCGTATATACCACTTGTACATTCATATTGGCCCATATACATATTTTACACTAATGCTTGTGTATATATACCACTTGTACATCCATTTTGGCACATATACATATTGTACACTCATGCTTGCGTATATACCCCTTGTACATCCATATCGGTGCATATACATATTGTACACTCATATTTCCGTATATACCGCTTGTACATTCATATTGGTACACATACATATTGTACAATCTTACATGCGTATATACCACTTGTACATCCATATTGGTGCAGATACATATTGTACACTCATGCTTGCGTATATACCACTTGTACATAGATATTGGTGCACATACGTATTGTACACTCATACTTGCGTTTATACCACTTGTACATCCATATTGGCGCACATACATATTGTACACTCATACATGCGTATATACCACTTGTGCATCCATACCTACATACATACTTATTGCACATACATAGATGATGCTGACTTTGGTTTTGGAGAATTGGGGACCGCATGACATATTTTAAAAACTGGATCCACTTAAATGAGCGGTTTTCCCTTAATATGTCATATCACTGTTCCATGTTGCATGATATTCGGATATGATTACATTTCTATCATATGTCGCATACATCATGCTTTATGATTTTACACATTGAGATATGATGTTTTCATGAGATTTCTGGATTGGAGAACCGTGGCTATTTCAAAAGAAAGCATGTACTGTTTTAAAAACCGGTTTCTCTTGATATAATATTTCAGTACATCCACCATTCGTTTTCTCAAATCTGAGACGTGTGACATGTGAAACCCGATTCGAGGAGCTGGATGAGGCCGATTGCCGGTACATGTTGGACCCGGTATGGTACCCCGGGGCAAGAACGGATTTGCTGTACAGTAGACGGAGAACCTGGTAGAGGGAATACATACCTACCAGTGATTGGTTGGACCTGGCGGTTATCCGGAGGATACTGACCAGAGTCGAGAGATGGATATGGGCTGACCCGATCTGTAGGGGCCCGAGGGCCGATTCCGCAGACGGAGCCCGTAGGCCGATCCAGACTGACGGAGCCCGATAGATGAGGATGTGCGTGTCGATGCTGGACACGAGTATTTCATGATGTTTTCGAGTGTCGATGTTGGGCACTCCGTTCCTATGAGATTTACAGGATATGAGGGCTGATTAGATTGACGGCGCTCAAGTTATTACGATTTAGGGTGTATTTGGTGGACACCGTGGTTTTTCCACGATGATGATTCGTGCAGATGATATTTTATCCCTTGCTTAGCATTCATTGATATGCATTGCATCATGTAGTTGTAGTGCCTGATAGAGTGCCTTGAATGATTATTGCATACCCAGATTACCATATTGATGTCATCAGTTTGCACATGCTAGAGCATCGCAGTATGTGCATACTTGTGATTACATGTATATGTTATTTACTATTCACGAGTTGGCAACTCACACCGTTGTGCCACAGTGTTTGCAGGTATCCCCTCAGAGTAGTTGCGGCAGGGCTACATCATTATGTCTTTTTGTTGTGGATACCGCTACAGTTGGCATGCGAGCCGTTTTTCTTATTGGTGGGTTTTGCGGTTCTCCGTTTATTTTTTATTGTACACCTCATTGTATCTAGTACTCTCCATCTACCATTTATGTATTGACTTAGAGACCAGTTGTGAGGACGGTGTTGTATATTCTTTTGTGGCTCTGGGTGTCGAGCTCGTGTGAGCCAACTTTTATTTATGCAGTTTTACCTCTTTTATGCTGTTTACAATTATATTGTTCATGTCTTCGCTATGACGTCGTATAGTATTCGTGTGGTGGTTGTTTCCGCCATTGGGCGTGATTGCTACCATTTGGGATGCTCTTTATATTCCATGTGTTGTTTTACATATATCATGTGTTGTACCCGTTTTCGGGGCCGGTTTGTACAAAGGAGGTGCTGCCGAAATTTTTAAGAAAATAACTTAAACTTTAAAGATTTTTACTCAAGGTTTTCGAAATGTTTTAAACCAAATGTTTTCTTCACTCACTACTTTTAATGGTTTTGAAATTCTGGGTTTCGGCTTACTTAATCGCGTTACGCCTGTAGACGTTACGTGGTCAAGTGCCGGTCACGGGCCGAAGTTGGGTCGTGACATTACTCCTGGGAGACTTTTACACATCACAATTAGCCAATCAAGTAGGTTTTTAGAAAGGTGTTAACGGGGTTACGCCCCTGGGAAAACGAGGTTTATTTTAATAAGGTCCGTGCGAAAGCACGTGGAACCTCCCTCAAAGTAGCAACACTGGCTTGGCCGAAAGATTGGTGAATTTATAAGGTGTAATTAATCCCGGCTAGTCTAACCTTTTAGGGTTTGAAGGACGATTTGGTAAAAACAGTGGGAGACATCCTGATTAGATAAGATAATAACCAATCTAATCTTGTAAGAGCATACGCAAAAGTGTTTTCTTCTCTCTCTCTCCAGGTAGCGACCATGTTAGGCCTTAATCAAGATAATAATATGGATGTATTGACCGAACCTGCTTGTTATACTGAGCAGGAAAATGTTGGTTCCGTTCTTTCTTATAATTATTATAAGACTGAGCAGGAAATAGGGAAATATCCGTATTCCCACGCTGCCCAAACGAAGAATAAGCATGTTGATGCATCTTCTTCGGGTGTGTTAGTTACCGAGAACTGTTTCTCAGTATAATCTACGCCTTGGGTATTAGATACCGGATCAGGATCCCACCTATGTAATATATTACATGGGCTAATAAAAGGTAGAGAACTGGGAATGGGTGATCATTCCGTAAAAGTAGGGAATGGTGCAAATGTTGCAGCCAAAAAAGTTGGCGAATATCACCTTATATTACCAAATGGTAATACATTGATTCTGAACGAATGCTATTACATACCGATCCTGATATGCAATCATATATCAGTTTCTTTATTAAGTAAAGAAGGATATAATTTTGTAGTACAGGATAATGTTATGAACATCTTCCTGAATCAAAAGTTGATTGGATCAGGCTCGTTAAATAATGGCATATACGTTCTAAATCAAACCACAGTTCTTAACGTACAAAACACACACAAGAGGAAGGGTTCAAAAATGAACGAATCCTTCTTGTGGCATTGTAGACTAGGTTAAATCAATGCGACACGACTAGCTAAGTTACATAAGGATGGATATTTGAATCCGTTTGAGTTATCATCTTATGAAACATGCCAGTCATGTCTCAAGGGCAAAATGACCAAAACTCCGTTTACTGGACACGGAGAAATAGTTACGGAACTCTTAGGACTGATACATAGTGATGTATGCGGTCCCATGTCTACACATGCCAGGGATGGTTCCTCGTACTTCATTACATTCACTGACGTTCTCTCAAGATACGGACATGTGTTCTTGATGAAACATAAGTCTGAAGCTTTTTAGAAATTCAAAGAATATAAGCATGAAGTCGAGAAGCAGACGGGTAAAAGTATTAAAATCCTACGATCTGATCGAGGACGAGAATACTTGAGCACGGAATTCCGTGACTATCTAAAAGGGAATGAGATTCTTTCTCAGCTTACTCCTCCGTATACAACACAGCATAATGGTGTATAGGAGCGGAGGAATCGCACTCTATTAGATATGGTACGCTCTATGATGAGCACCGCTGAGTTACCTATTTACTTTTAGGGGTATGCACTGGAAATAGTTGCAGACCTATTGAATATGTTTCCCACCAAATCTGTGCCAACCCCTCCATATGAGATATGGAAAGGAAAGAGACCATATCTTAATTATGTTAACACTAAATCGGGACAAGCTCGAGGCAAGGTCTTTTCTGTGTAAGTTTATTGGATATCCCAAACATTCGCGAGGGTATATTTTCTACCACACCGAGGAACAAAAGGTGTTTGTTTCTCGACATGCCACCTTTTTAGAAAAGGAATTTCTTGAAAAAGAAATTAGTGGCAAGGAGGTAGAACTGGATGAGGTTCCAGCTATACAAACTAGGACATAAGATTTGGTTGAACCAGAGGGTTCGATAGTTCCCAACGAACCTCAGCCTCTCCGCCGATCTTGTAGGGTTCCTTATCCACCTGAGAGATACTATGGTTTTCTCGTTGATGGTGTGAGTGAGTATTGCATCATGGAAGAAGATGGCCCAACTAGATTCGAGCAGGCCATCATGAGTGGGGACTCTGTAAAATGGATGGATGCAATGCGATCTGAGATGGAATACATGTACACCAACAAAGTATGGACATTGGAAGTTGCTCCTGAAAGGGTAAAACCCATCGGGAGCAAATGGATCTTTAAGAAGAAACTTGGTGTAGATGGAAAAGTTGAGACTTGTTGCAAAAGGTTTTCGTCAACGACCAGGTGTGGATTATGATGAAACCTTTTCTCCAGTGGCTATGCTTAAGTCCATCCGGATCCTACTTGCCATTGCTGCATACATTGACTACGAAATCTGGCAAATGGATGTTAAGACCGCCTTTCTAAATAGTGATTTAGAAGATAGCGTGTACATGACTCAACCAGAGGGATTCATGGACAGTGGGAGTAGCGGGAAGGTGTGCAAGCTGCTTAAATCCATCTACGGATTGAAGCAGGCTTCGCGGAGTTAGAACATCTGTTTTGATGTGGTAGTCAAAGAGTTTTACTTCATCAAAAACGTAGATGAAAATTGTATATGCAAAAGAAGGCGGCAGAGAGTAAGGTGGTCTTCCTCGTATTGTACGTGGATGACATACTCTTGATAAGAAATGATGTTCCTATGCTGCATTCGGTCAAGCTCTTCTTATCACAAAGATTCTCAATGAAAGATCTAGGTGATGCCTCCTACATCTTAGGGATTAAGATCTATAAATATAGATCTAAACGGATACTGGGATTGTTCTAATCCAGGTACATTGACACCATACTAAAGAGGTTTAGTATGGGAGATTCCAAGCGTAGGAATTTACCCACGATCTCAGGACCCACTCTTTCCAAAGAGATGTCTCCCAAGACCGATTTGGAGAGAGCTCGCATGCAAGGGATACCCTATGCTTCGGCAGTTGGCTCTATCATGTACGTGATGCTATGTACCAGACCCGATGTAGCATACTCACTAAATGTAGTCAGTAGGTATCAAGCAGATCATGGAGAGAATCACTGGACAGCTGTGAAGAACATTCTCAAGTACTTGAGAATGACTAAATAGATGTTCTTGGTGTATAGTAACGGAGAACTCCAAGTGGTGTCCATTACCGATTCGAACTTCCAGAGTGATAAGGACGACTCTAAGTCGGTCTCAGGATTTGTCTTTACCTTCAATCAAGGGGCGGTTTGCTGGAAAAGTTCCAAACCGGAAACCATGGCAGACTCGACGATGGAGGCTGAATACATCGCCGCCAACGATGCAGCCAACGAGGCTATCTGGATGAAGAAGTTCATAAATGAACTTGGAGTGGTTCCGTCCAATGAGCATCAAATACTTTTGTATTGCGATAACAATGGAGCAGTGGCTTTGGCCAAGGAACCCAGGTCCCATCAGAAATCTAGGCATATTCTGAGGCAGTATCACCTGATTCGGGAGATAGTTGATTGCCGGGAGATCGAGGTCAGGAGAGTTGAAATGAAGAACAACACGGCGGATCTACTCTCAAAGGCCATACGCCAGATACAATTTGAGAGACTCTTCGGGATGTTGGGTATAAGATACTACAACAACTGACCTTAGTGTAAGTAGGAGATTGTTAGTTATGTATATGCCCTAGAGGCCATTATTGTACATATGATATATATTATAGTGGATGCTTTGATAGATAGAGAGAGGACTTTCTTGCTCGACGTGGTAGTATGATATCTGGTTGCTTGTTCATATCAGATTTTTGCATTTTCATACCGCCCAATTTTTATCACATTGCATATCGGTAGGTACTCTTGAGCCGTGTTTGCTAGTCAATTGCAGGATACAGGTTCTCGACTCTAAAACGGTGAAATTCATGGAAAAACACGACAAAGTCCGGGTTCCTGCCAACTACAGATAAAACACGGATCTCCGCTCTTTATCCGTCTGTTGCCACATACCAGTTTAAGATACAAAATGGCAAATCAATGTCGTTTTCATGCACAAGGCTCAATGGCAGCAAAAGATCCAAGAAATCTACACGGAGCTCGAGGAAATCATGACAAAAAGATCCACATCAAATCACCTTTTGTTCAACAGAAATTCTGGAAGAAATGTGGAAGGCTTATCAGAAAACACATATGCCAAACTACATACCACAGCAGACCAGGGGGCCCCACAAAATCGGAAGACCTAAGTCCTCTATATGGCCGCGGTTCCGCGGCCTAAGCATGCTTAGGCCGCGGTTCCGCGGCCGTACGGCCATGTCGGATGATGTGTTTTCAGGGGTATTTTGCTCTTTCTATGTACAGGCAGAATTTTGCCCTAGATTTCCATTTCCCTGCCTATAAATAGCCCAGATCCTTGTGAAGCCAAGGGTGCATAATCTTGTATTTTTCTAGGTTTAGAATACTTGTTTCTTCTTTCTCTTCTCATCTCTTCTCCATTAAAACTTGTAGTGAGCTTTGGGAGTGAAGAATGATGAATAAAGAAGATCCTTTTGCTATTATATCTTGTCTTGTTCTTTTATAATTGCTTGTAATTTTAATTTGTTAACTTAGTTGTTGTTATTTCTTGTTGTTTCTTTCTTTTCTCTTTTCCTTTATCATTAAAACAACCATGATGCTTACGCTTGATCCTTGCCAAGGTGAGGTCGCAAATAGCTAGTTGTTATCTTCTAATCTCCTTCTTTCTATCTTCCTCTTTTGTTTTGTTTTCTTTTCATTATGATGTGTGAGTAGTTTCATACTTGTTAGGGTAGGATAAGGGAAGTTTGAGAGAAGGAAATCTCTCTCACTCTTTCCTTGCCCAACATCTTGAATCGACTCCCGTTAATTGAACCACAATCCGCTCCTTACGGCACCCTATCCTACATGATAGCGGTGATTCCGTAGTGAGACCGGTTGTGGTTGAATTAACCGAAGGTTATGGCTAAGAGCCAAGAACGGACGGACAAGCACCAAAAGGAAGAACTTATGCGTTGGAAAGCCTAGCTTATACTCGCAAGTTCCTTCCTAGTCGTGCTATTTCCCGTTGTTGCCAATTACCGTAACACCGATATTAAGAAGGGCAACGAAAGAGGTGAGCGTCTCCTAACTCAAACTAACCTAATCCTAACCCTAACAAGCTCTCTTTACATATCATTTTAACACTTAATTAATCACAACAAAATCTGAAAAACTGGACTTAACTCGTTAAAGCACATAGAAAAAGATTCCCATCTCCCTGCGGACGACCAGTACTCAACCGGCTAGCTACAAGCGAAACCGTCTTGATTGCGGTAATTAACTAAACTTAAACACGCAGAATATCTACCAATCAAATGGCGTCGTTGCCGGGGAGACGGTAGTTTATTTCTTTGTGTAATTTCGGGTTAACTTGTGAATATAACCGAAAAACAAAACAAAAAAATATACTTTGTAAAAAAAAACATCTTGTTTTTTTTTTATTAGTTTTTGTGCAAGTGTGCAGGATAATACGGAGTTCGAGTTCAGTGCCAAAGACGTGGGAAGATAGACCCACATTTCGCGGCTACACCGCGACGGATCAAAACGAAGCAAACGGTCTACTGTAAAAATCTGGAGCAGATACAGTAAGCAAGTCAAAATTCAGCATATCCAGACAAGTAGAGGACACCCAACAGAGCACCTACACAAAAATTGAAGGCCCATCTCACTGTTCCTGCCGCGGAACCGCGGCATAAGGAGGCTTAGAACGCAGAAACCGTGGCCACTTGGTGCCCTCTGCATCTCAAATTTTCTGTAAGTGTTCCCTGCTTCTTCCCCACTCCTTTGGACTCCAATAAACTGTGTTTTCTGCAGTATTCTTTGCGCAAACTCTTCTCCCCCTTCCAATTAACTGTTCTTGTGCAGGATTCTTTGCGCCGCGCTAAAAATAAAAATTGTTTACAGTTGATTTGTTATCGCTTTGCATTAATTAATACGGACTTAAGGGGCTTGAAACCAATTCAGATTGGGTGGGGATTTCATCACCCTTCCCTGGACCCCAAAAATCACAAAAAGCATATGCATTGACCATTGTTAAAATTAAAAAATACTAGACTCAGCTCTAAGGACTTCGCGCTCAATAGGACAGAGGACTAGTTACAGGCATCGGCCGTTTATCCTATCTGACTTTTGCGGTGCCTAGGCAAGTGTGACGAAGGCAAGTGGTTATTTAATTAAGGAACTTCAAGAAAGCGTTGGACAACCTCCCACTTACCTGGCACTTATCTGGCCGCATTAGACGGAGAAGAGGCGGTTTGAGGTCCTTTTTCTAGCCCTCTGGAACAGTTAGGAGCAGGTCTAGTTGACCTAGGTGACCCTAGATCTAGGTGAGATTGTGCATATCTTATTTGTGATTGCTTAAAGCCGTAAGTCCGTACATATTTCTGTAAAGCTCTTTCTAAAAAGAAAAAAAAGGAAAAAATCAAAAACTTTTATAAAAACTTGCCCTTTGTCGCCAAATCCTTTTTTCACCCTCCACACATCGTTTTCTCCATTGACGTTTTCTTACCCTCACCTTCTCCGCTTTGACTATACTAAACTCGTTTAGTGTATGTCCGCTTGGACTCGGGACACTAGCGACCGTCTAGTCCGCGTTACGTTAGTCGCTACCGACTACGCGATCGACTCCGAAGTCGAAACTCCGTCCACTCCTCTTTCACCCCTTCCTTTGCCGTCCAACTCCGACGTTGACCAGAATTCTGTTCATACATCTTCACCTTCACCTTCACCAACCTCTTCTTCCGTGATGTCAGGATTTAATCCGAACATCTCTTTGACTACCGCTGGATTGGCTCCACCTCCTACGGAGACCAATATCCCACCACCACCGCCTGTTGTAGTGCCGCAGCGAATCGCGCTCCAGAATCGTTTCTATCCCACCCGTTCTGCACTTCCCACCTGCCTTTCTCTTCCACCGGCCAATGGGGACAATTTTGAAATTAAGCCCCACTTCATCAACATGCTTCCACGATTTCATGGGCTTGAATCTGAAGATGCCTATATCTTCATCAATAAATTTCAAAACGTCTGTGCCATGATGAAAACCACCCAGCTGTCGGACGATTCTATACGTCTATGGGTCATTCCGTTCACTTTATGCGATCTTGCTGAAAAATGGCTGTATAGCATCGCTTCCCATTCCATAACCAGTTGGGACGAGTTTGTTAAAGCGTTTCTCAAAAAGTTCTATCCGAATCAAAACCGCAACGATTCGCAATGAAATCAACCAATTCTCTCAGCTTCCTTCTGAACCCTTCTGGAAGTGCTTTGACCGGTACAAAGACCTTCTTGTTCAGTGTCCTCACCACGGTATAGAGAAATGGCAACTTTGCCAAACCTTATACGAGGGCCTGAACCCAGCAACGAAGCAGTTGTTGGAAACCATCTGTCAGGGCCACTTCCTATCGAAATCTGACGAGGAAGCGTGGCAGTTCTTTGACGACCTTGTGGAGCAAACGCTACAATGGGAGAGCACCAGACCGACTTCTTCTTCTTCAACCTCCACTTCTACTGGTCAGTCTAGGGTAGGAATTCACCAACTTGATGTCTCTATTGCGATGAAAGCCGAAATGGCTGCAATAACAAGAAAGCTTGAAGTGATAGAGAGCAAATTTTCTTCTCCTGCTCCTGCCCCTGTTCTCCCCCTTCGTACCATTTACGCTTGTTGTTCCGATCCTTCTCACTTGACCGAAGAGTGTCCTTACAATCCACCATCGTAAGGACAGGATCAGGTTAATGCTGCATTCCAGCAAAGACCGAGGAATGATCCATACTCTTACACCTACAATCCCGGTTGGAGGAACCACCCCAATTTCGCCTGGAATCAGAATCAGAATCAATTCCAAGGCAACAATTTCCAAAGGGCCCCTCCGCCGCAACAACAAGCGCAACAACAATCTCAGTTTCAGCAGCCCTTCCAACCCCAACCTTTCCAAAATCAGACGAACAACTTTGCACCCAACAATTCTTATCCACCAAACAACTTTGTTCCATCAAACAACGATAAGGTTTCCTCGCTCAAACGAAGTCTGGAGGCGTTCGTTAAACAATCGACTCAGTCCACCGCCAACATCCAGTCTTCCATTCAGTCCTTAGTGCAACACACTGCCGCACACGGGCAAAGCATCAAGACCATCGAGGCCCAGATTGCACAGCTGAATGCGGCCTTAAGCGAGCGAGAGAAGGGGAAGCTCCCGTCCCAGCCACTCCCAAATCTCGGTCACCAACATAATGCACATGTTGCTCTTGAACAACAGAACCATAATGTGAGTGCCGTGACCACATTGAGATCGGGAAGGATGCTGCAAAACAACATCGGCATACGGATCAACGAAGACACCCCGGCCGCTTCTTCTTCTTCTTCTTCTTCTTCTTCTTCTTCTTCGTCTTCTGAGCCTATTCTCCGTTCTTCATAAGGCTCTCCTTCCTCTTCATCTGCTCTGAATGGATCCACTTCTCACTCCACGAAAACACCTGTTTTGGGATCCGTTCCAACTCCACAATCTCCTCCTCCAGCATTAGACTCAACCAATTTTTAAAATGTTCCATTTCCAAACCGGTTGAGGTCTAATAAACAAAATCCTCAAATGGAGAAGATTCTGGAGTTATTTAAGCAGGTTAACATTAACATTCCTCTTTTAGATGCTGTCCAACAAGTCCCGTCCTACGCGAAAATCTTAAAGGACTTGTGCACGAAAAAGAGGAAGTCTCAGGTACCCAAGAAAGTTTTCTTGGCCAGTGCTGTGAGTGATGCCCTTACCCAATCTTTACCACAAAAAAGGAAGGACCCTGGCTGTCCTACGATTTCAATTACCATTGGGGATAAGAACATCAACCGCGCACTATTAGATCTTGGTGCCAGTGTTAACCTGCTTCCGTATTCAGTATACGAGCAATTAGGCGTCGGAGAGCTGAAACCCACGCACTGCACTCTCCAAATGGCCGACCGATCGATCACCCATCCTAGGGGTAAGCTAGAGGATGTGTTAATAAAAGTTGGGGACTTCATATTCCCCGTTGACTTCATTGTATTAGACACACAGCCTGTAGCTAACCCCCGGAATCAAATTCCGGTGATACTCGGTCGCCCATTTCATGCAACCTCAAATGCTGTGATCAATTGTCGCAATGGTTCGATGAACCTCTCTTTTGGAAACATGACGATTAAACTCAACATTTTTAGGTTGGGGAATCAGCCCGCCGAACCTAATGCTCATATACTGGACGTCTGCTCGATCCAGGAGATCACCCCTGAAGAGTGTGAATTCGAGGAGTTTCTGTTCGAACACGATAATCTTAACGCCACTAGTGCGTTCCTCCTAGAACCTGCTGCTGTTTCTGCGCCCGACAACGACTACGAGTGTTTTACGTTCTTGAACGATCTTAACCGCGCACAACCCGAGTTTGAATCTTTCGAATTTTCGGATGAGTTACCTGAACCATCCGACTCGGTCGCCTACACTCGTTTTGAACCTTTGCTGGAGTCCTTTGAGTTCGAGACCTCTGCACCAATCATGCCTTCAATCGTTTCACCTCCATCGCTCGAACTCAAGCCTTTGCCGTCTCACCTTAAGTATGCGTACTTAGGTGAACACGAGACCCTCCCTGTCATCATTTCGGCTTCTCTAGCTCCCGAGCAAGAGAAAGCCCTTCTAGCGGTCTTGCACAGCAACAGGCAAGCTTTTGGCTGGTCCATGGCGGACATCAAGGGGATTAGTCCCCTGATCGTTGAGCTTCACATTCATCTGATGGATGATGCCAAACCAGCCCGGGATCCACAAAGACGTCTCAATCCAGTCATGAAAGAGGCTGTGAAGAAGGAGATCGTAAAATGTCTAGATAGTGGTATCATTTACCCTATCTCTGATAGCCAGTGGGTTAGCCCCATTCATGTTGTCCCCAAGAAGTCGGGCATCACGGTCATAACCAACGAGGCGAACGAGTTAATCCCTACTCGCACCCAAACTATGTGGCGATTTTGCATTGATTACAGAAAACTCAATGCCGCAACGCGGAAAGACCACTTTCCGCTTGACCAGATGCTTGAACGATTGGCCGGACACGAGTACTACTGCTTTCTTGATGGCTACTCCGGCTACGATCAGATTCCCATCGCCGAAAAAGACCAGGACAAGACCACATTCACTTGTCCTTTCGGCACGTTTGCATATCGTCGCATGCCCTTTGGGTTATGCAATGCGCCCGCTACCTTCCAGCGGTGTATGATGGGAATCTTCTCAGACATGGTGGAAAAATTTCTGGAGATTTTCATGGATGATTTCTCCATCTTCGGCGATTCCTTCAACGAGTGTTTGCTGCATCTTGACGCTGTCCTTACCCGATGTAAGGACAAGAATCTCACTTTGAATTGGGAGAAATGCCACTTCATGGTGCGCGAAGGTATTGTCTTAGGACATATCATTTCGTAAAATGGCATAGAGGTTGACAAAGCAAAGATTGAGGTCATTTCCAATCTTCCTCCTCCCCGATGCGTCAGAGATATCCGAGCATTCCTTGGCCATGCCGATTTTTATAGACGGTTCATCAAGGACTTTAGCAAGATTGCTAGGCCCTTAACTCTTTTGCTGGCCAAGGACACGCCATTCGACTTCAACTCGAGCTGTGTGACTGCATTCGAGTCATTAAAACGCTCACTCACTTCTTCTCCTGTTCTTTCTTCACCTGACTGGACGCACCCATTTGAGATTATGTGCGATGCATCCGACTTTGCCATTGGTGTTTCCTTGGACAACACATCAACAAGATGCCGCACGTAATCTATTATGCGAGCCGAACCCTGAACGACGCCCAACTCAATTATACAACAACTGAGAAGGAATTCTTGGCTGTTGTATTTGCTTTAGAAAAGTTCAGGCCCTACCTTATCGGATCTCCAGTCATTGTCTACACTGACCATTCTGCTCTGCGCCATCTTTTTGCGAAGAAAGATGCAAAATCTCGGTTAATACGTTGGATCCTCTTGCTTCAAGAATTTGACCTTGTCATTAAGGACAAACGAGGATGTGAAAACGTAGTTGCCGACCATCTCTCACGACTTCCTTCTTCGCCTTCGCTTCCAATTCCGATCAACGACGTTTTCCCGGATGAACAGCTCTTGACAGTATCGTGCGAACTGTTCATACCAGAATACTGCATTTTATACCGCCCATTCTTACGCTCGAGTGTTTATAGGTAGGTGCTTTTATCCGTGTTTGTTACATATTTGCAGGATACAGGTTCTCGGTTCTAAAACGGTGAAATTCATGGAAAACACGACAAAATCCGGGTTCCTGCCAACCACTGATAAAACACGGTCTCCGCTCTTCATCTGTATGCTGCCAGATACCAGTTTAGGAAGACAAAATGTCAAATCAATGTCATCCTCATGCACAAGGCTCAATGGTAGCACAAAATCCAAGAGATCTACGCGGAGCTCGAGGCAATCATGACAAAAGCATCCACAAAAAGTCTACCTTTCCTCAACAGAAATTCTGGAAGAATTGTGAATGTATTTTCAGAAAATATATGTACCAAACAGCTGAAAACACCAAACCAGGAAAGTGCCCAAAACCCGAGGACCCAACTCCCCAACATTGCCGCGTTTCCGCGGCCAATAGGGGGTATTGGCCGCGGAAACGCGGCCGTACGGTGGCCTCTCTGCGCAATCTTTTGGGGTTATTTTTGGTATTTCCCATGTGGTCTGGTGGTTGCCCTAGAACTCCATTCTCCTGCCTATAAATACAGCAGAACTTGCCAAAGCCAAGGGTCATTCTTTGTTCTCCATTCTTTTGTAGGATTTAGTTCTTTTTCTTCTTCTTCTTCATTCCTCTTCCATGAAATTGTAAGTGAGAAGCTTTCTTGTGGATGTGAATAAAGATGAAGGTTTTTTGTATTATTCTTTTTGTTTAAGCTTCCCCCTTGAGCTCTCTACCTTAACTTGATCTTGCAACCTCTTAAGTGAGCTTGCAAGTTTATGTTTTGGTCATTGGTCTCAAGGGGTTGTATCATTTCGTTCTCGCCTTAGCGCTTCAATTCACATGCGTTCTCTACCCTTCTCTTGATCTTGCAACCTCTTCATTGAGATTGCAAGTTTAAGGGTTGGCTATTGATCCCATGCTTGTTTTGAGTTCTATTGGTCTTGTAATTACTTTCTTGCATTTTTCATTCTTGTCTTTAATTACTTGCAATTTATTTCCATGCACTTTAATTACTTGCAATTTACATTCATGCACTTATTTTCTTGTAATCTTTTCTTTTCTTTGTTCTTTTCTTTTTGTTCTCTCTTTTTGGTTCTCTTTTGTGAATGTTGTATTTATTGTTGTTGTTAAGAATCCATATGATATTGTAAGTTAACATTTCTTTACCAATTCCTTTTCCCGTTATTTTCCATTTGAACTTCGCCCAAACTATACGCAAGCGTTCCGTTAGGCACCCTACCCTGACAAGGTAACGGTGATTCCTAACTGCGACCGGTTGCGTTAGGTTTGGCCGGAGGCGAAAGCAAGAGACAAGAACGGAAGGACAAGGGTAAATAAGCCGGATTCCACGAATACCGCGCTTAAATCCCCTAATCCACGTTGTTGCCAATTGTCTAGCTTCAATTGGTCAAGACTCGGCTCAAAGGTTTTGAGTACGGATTTCTTAGCTTACAATCTCGTATTTTTCTTGACAACTTTATACTTGCAAATAAACACATAGGTTAGACCGAACAAACATACAGATTCTTTATTGACTCGTCTAAGACAAGAAGGTAAGATAACACCATCTCCCTGTGGACCGACCCGTGCTCACAGGCTAGCTGCATAGAGACACCGTCCTGATCGCGGTTACACTTTAATTCTTTGAACATCCTACACGCCATCGGCGTGTGATCAAATGGCGCCGTTGCCGGGGAGACGGTAGCGTATTTTCTTTCTTGTTATTCGGGTTAATATTCTTTTTGTATATATATAAAAAAAAATATTCTTTTTGTTTTTTTTTTGGACAATATTCTTGTGGGCAAGAGTGCATATTTTTGCAAGTTTGCAAACTGCGATTGTGGGGAGCAAAGTGTACATTCAAGACTAAGGTGTTTGCAAAGTACAGTGCCAAAGATCCGGGTAGTTTGACCCGCGCAAGCGAACTTTTCAAGCTCACCGGATTTGATTCAACGGGGGTTTCCTAACCCAAAACTTAACGGTACGTACTTTACTAACACCTTCTTCTCAAATCCGACGCTTCCAATATACTATTCTTTTGCAGGATTCTTTGCAAGTTCGCTAGCAAACGCTAAAAATTGACTAACCCGTATTTGTTGCAGCGTCGCGCTTAAACTAAAAAACAATTGTTTGATTCTTTATAGAATTTTTGAATTGCGCATTGCATACATTAATACGGACTTAAGGGCAAGCGAACCCCACAACATACGGTAAAGTATTTCATCACCTTTTCCGTGGCCCACAAATCACGAAATTGAGCATAACGATTACCCGCACAAATTTTAAAAGAAATTAGACTTTAAGTCTTAAGGACTTCGCGCTCACTAGGAGAAGTTAACTGTGTTTAGCAACTCGTTTCACGGTATATTGTTTACGGGGTGTCTAGGAAAGTGTTAACGGCGAAACCGCCAAAAGAGAAAGGGTTATTTAATTAAGGAACTTCGCGAAAGCGTTGGAAAACCTCCCCTTATCTCTGCACTTACCTGGCCTCGTGATCAGTGTATCTTGAGACCGTTTCTCGACACAGTTTTACTTCGACAATCAAGTTCTTGAGCAGGTCTAGTTGACCTAGGTGAACCCTAGAACGATTAGGTGTGTGGTATTTTTGTGTCGTGATTTTTGTCCATATTCTTTTTTGTGTATATTTCATTCTTTTGCTAACAACTAACTAAAAAAAAAATTAAAAAAATTAAAAAATCATATTCTCTTTCCCCTCCTTTTCTCTACCTTTCTTTCTTTCTCTCTTCATATCATGGGTACTCCACCTCGCAAAACTCTTGCCGACCTTTGGTACCCACAACCGGACATCACCTCATACGGTTCTTGCTTTGGCCGAACATCGAACGATCCCTCCATGCCCAAAGTTTCACTGAAAGATCGCATAGCAGCGTCTAGGACAAACACTTGCACTCCTCATTCCACTTTGTATCAACCTTTTCAACCTCCCACACCCGCTTATATTGATACCCCTTCTGCAAGTCGTCCTATGTCTCTTGCTGAACGAATTGAACAATCCCGTAGCCGATCTTTCACTCCTTTCACCACTACAAATTCTTGGGATCAACAATTCCATTCACCTTCTTATCCAAATGTTGATCCCACTCCTGTCCAGCCATTCAATTCCTACCAATCCTACCCTACTTTTGCACCTTCCCTAGACATTACTTCAGAACCGCCATTTGGGTGTTTTCAGTATCCAAACAACTTTGAATCTTTTACTGAAACCCCTTCTCAACCTATGTCTAGTCTGGAACAGTCATTGGAAGACTTTAGGGTAGCGTCAAGCCAACAGATGATGGATTTGAATGCGTCCATGGCCGCCCTCATGCAACCTAGTGACCCGGTAGCTAGTTTTCAACTAGCTCCAACTTTTTCAATGTATGATGAGGCGGCAGGACAGGCTGTGAATTTGAGTGGAGAGAGTGAGATGTACCCCCTTCCAAATCAAACCTACCCGTCCCAAATTAAATCCCACAACTCCTGTTTTGAAAGTCTATCGAGTATCCCACATGATTTATCAATTAAAGATAGAATGATGAATGAGTTGTGCGACTTCGTAGTGTTTGATTTGCCCGATTGTGAAGGGTCCCTTCCAAGTGAAACCAATCCAAAACCTTTTGACATCTACACCTCCATCTTAGAACCAGAATCGATTGAAATCCATGCTTTTGATGAGGTGTCTGAGAAAATAGACTTTCACTTGATTGAGGATTTTGACGCAGGGAACATTTTGGATTATGAACCCGTCGATTTGGCTGAGTTTGTCTCTTCAAATCATCATCCCGAGTCTTTAACTGTTTTTCCCGAACTTCATATGCGTCTTGCTATTGATGACAAATGCATGGATGTGCTAAATTTTGAGGAGAATATTGAGGATATTTTTGAGGATGAAACAGTTCTAGATGATGAGTCGGATTTTCCAATTCATCCTGTTCCTTTCACTGACTGTACACACCCTCCAGAAGCCTTAACCGATACCCTTCCTCAACCACTTCCCTCCATCCTTTCAATCGTTCCGACCTTGCAAGAACCCGTCTCACTTTCATTTACTGTGTCTGGTTTACCAAGTTCGGCGTACCCATGGTTTCTCACGAACCTTGAGGGAATTGACCCAATCTCTCGACGGGTAAATATATTAGCACAATCGCTTTTTACACATCGCTCATCACAAATTGTGCTAATCTATTTACTCCATTTGCACCCTCAAGTTCGTACTCCACTTCTTTTTCCCTTCCGCCATTCTTCTTCTCATCTACCGAGACCGCATTCCACTTCTCTCCACCAGCGGTCTCGCGTATTTTCCATCTCTTCCCTTTTCACCTTCTTTCACCAACCACTGCTTTACCATGATAAAATCTTTGAATGGTTGGTGTTAACTTTTGGCCTGTGTAAGGCCTTGTATAGATGGATACTGTTCTTTCCCCCCTAATCCTGAATTTCAACGCTTAACAGTGGAAACACTGTTTTACTTAAGTTTGGGGGGGCATTTTTTTGTATATATTTTTGGTTTTCCTTTTTTTTTTTGTATATAATTTGTTTTTAGGAAGCACCGGCAATTTTGACCCTCTTGGTATAGCCTGACAGTGAGGGCACTGTCAAGTTTAAGTTTGGGGGTGTGCTCGGTAAGCTTTCTTCCTTCGCATTCATATGTATATTTTGCATCTGCATATTAAATCCATAAAATCCATAAAAATCTGAAAATTTTCTAAAAATATAAAAACTTTTTTGTCAAGTTAGATTGTGGAAGAACTCTGATTCAACATTCGACGGTTTTTGTTTGAAAAAATAGGAATAACTAAATCTTATGTTTAGATTTTGAAAACCTGAAAGATAACTCTCCTTTGAAGTTAACTATAGCTGATATACGTCTTTACATTACACTACACGTGTTGTGAGTCTTGGAAATTAGATGACAAGCCTTTTATGTTTAAAAAACTTTTAAATAGATAAATGATTTTCTGAGGATCAAATAGGTTTGTTCTGAAATAAGTAATATATCAAGAATAGTTTATGAAGTAAGTGAATATGAAGGAATGTTATTGATGCCATAATTGGAACTAAGTCTGAAAAATAACCCATCTGAAACTTGATTGGAATGATTACACACCGAACCCACTAAACACGTATTTTATCCAAAAAAATAATTGAACTACCGGTTATATCTCCGTTCGTATTGAATCATCATGTTTTTCACGCCAAACTGTCTTTTGTTTTTGGACCTAGGTAACTTGAGTAATTAAGTCCGCTGGGGTGTTTCTACACCTAATGCCCTAAAACCAACTGGTTTGGGTGCATTGGCCCAAAGCTCGCTAAGAAGCCTAGAAAGTCCAGATAAAAACAAAGTCAAGCAAGTGTTCTCTCCGAGTTAAAATTCCTAACGGTTCTTTGTGTGAGAATAATCTTGATAAAAGACAAGCTTTTATAAAAAATTTTAACGGAGATATGAAGGTTTTACTCTATGATAAAGACTATTGCACGTTCACAGAGGTGTGTATGAAATAAAAACAAGAAAAAGGTGGAGTGAAGAATAAGACCTAGTTTCCTGTTAAGGAAGATAGAAATTCTGAAGTTGAAACTTTACTGGAAAACGAAACTTGAAAAATGCTTAACTCTTTATAAAACTTATGTGATCCTTTTAAAATTGTTATCTGGGCTTTATTGTGTGACATAATGACTTTATTCGACCTTTCAGGAACTTAACGACACTATTTTGCACTGCACGTAAAGACATAAAGAATCTGTAGTTAAATAAAAAGAGAGGTATGAAAAATAAAGGTTCGATAGTCTAAACTTAGGATTATAGAATTGTTATTTTCTAAAACAAAACTTTAGGGTTTGAATCTTAGTCATTTTACAAACTAGCTTGACGGGATTTTGTGGGTGTAATCCGCTGAAAACCCTCAGGAGACAACACTCCTCCTACTAGGGACACCTAGAGGTTTAACGGCTTGTTGCACATGCTCAGTGCAATCGCGTTCCCTGCGAAAGTGCGGATATCATTTTATTTTTGTGAATAATTGGTTTTGCTCGGGACGAGCAAAAGTTAAGTTTGGGGGTATTTGTTCATACCAGAATACTGCATTTTATACCGCCCATTCTTACGCTCGTGTGTTTATAGGTAGGTGCTTTTTATCCGTGTTTGTTACATATTTGCAGGATACAGATTCTCGGATCTAAAACGGTGAAATTCATGGAAAACACGACAAAATCCGGGTTCCTGCCAACCACTGATAAAACACGGTCTCCGCTCTTCATCTGTATTCTGCCAGATACCAGTTTAGGAAGACAAAATGTCAAATCAATGTCATCCTCATGCACAAGGCTCAATGGTAGCACAAAATCCAAGAGATCTACGCGGAGCTCGAGGCAATCATGACAAAAGCATCCACAAAAATTCCACCTTTCCTCAACAGAAATTCTGGAAGAATTGTGAATGTATTTTCAGAAAATATATGTACCAAACAGCTGAAAACACCAAACCAGGAAAGTGCCCAAAACCCGAGGACCCAACTCCCCAACATTGCCGCGTTTCCGCGGCCAATAGGGGGTATTGGCCGCGGAAACGCGGCCGTACGGTGGCCTCTCTGCGCAATCTTTTGGGGTTATTTTTGGTATTTCCCATGTGGTCTGGTGGTTGCCCTAGAACACCATTCTCCTGCCTATAAATACAGCAGAACTTGCCAAAGCCAAGGGTCATTCTTTGTTCTCCATTCTTTTGTAGGATTTAGTTCTTTTTCTTCTTCTTCTTCATTCCTCTTCCATGAAATTGTAAGTGAGAAGCTTTTTTGTGGATGTGAATAAAGATGAAGGTTTTTTGTATTATTCTTTTTGTTTAAGCTTCCCCTTTGAGCTCTCTACCTTAACTTGATCTTGCAACCTCTTAAGTGAGCTTGCAAGTTTAAGTTTTGGTCATTGGTCTCAAGGGGTTGTATCATTTCGTTCTCTCCTTAGCGCTTCAATTCACATGCGTTCTCTACCCTTCCCTTGATCTTGCAACCTCTTCATTGAGATTGCAAGTTTAAGGGTTGGCTATTGATCCCATGCTTGTTTTGAGTTCTATTGGTCTTGTAATTACTTTCTTGCATTTTTCATTCTTGTCTTTAATTACTTGCAATTTTTTTCCATGCACTTTAATTACTTGCAATTTACATTCATGCACTTATTTTCTTGTAATCTTTTCTTTTCTTTGTTCTTTTCTTTTTATTCTCTCTTTTTGGTTCTCTTTTGTGAATGTTGTATTTATTGTTGTTGTTAAGAATCCATATGATATTGTAAGTTAACATTTCTTTACCAATTCCTTTTCCCGTTATTTTCCATTTGAACTTCGCCCAAACCATACGCAAGCGCTCCGTTAGGCACCCTACCCTGACAAGGTAACGGTGATTCCTAACCGCGACCGGTTGCGTTAGGTTTGGCCGGAGGCGAAAGCAAGAGACAAGAACGGAAGGACAAGGGTAAATAAGCCGGATTCCACGAATACCGCGCTTAAATCCCCTAATCCACGTTGTTGCCAATTGTCTAGCTTCAATTGGTCAAGACTCGGCTCAAAGGTTTTGAGTACGGATTTCTTAGCTTACAATCTCGTATTTTTCTTGACAACTTTATACTTGCAAATAAACACATAGGTTAGACCGAACAAACATACAGATTCTTTATTGACTCGTCTAAGACAAGAAGGTAAGATAACACCATCTCCCTGTGGACCGACCCGTGCTCACAGGCTAGCTGCATAGCGACACCGTCCTGATCGCGGTTACACTTTAATTCTTTGAACATCCGACACGCCATCGGTGTGTGATCACGAACCCTGGTTCGCAGATATTGTGAACTATTTGGCCATGGGATTACTACCGACGGAATGGTCAAGTCAGGACAGACTTCGCTTCTTATCCCAAGTAAAACACTTTTACTGGGACGAACCCTATTTGTTCAAGTACTGTCCCGACCAGATTATTCGTCGGTGTGTCCCTGACGAGGAATTCAAGAGTGTGCTGTCATTTTGCCACGATCAAGCATGTGGCGAGCATTTTGGCCCCAGAAAGACAGCTGAGAAGATCTTGCAATGTGGTTTCTACTGGCGACAACTCTTCAAAGACGCTCATGACTATTGCAAGACTTGCTCCCGGTGCCAACACATGGGCCGGATATCCCGGAGGAACGAGATGCCGCTCCAACCGATCTTGGTTGTGGAGATTTTCGATGTTTGGGGGATAGATTTCATGGGGCCGTTTTCCAGCTCTTTTGGGAACTTGTACATCCTTCTCGCTGTTGATTACGTCTCTAAATGGGTCGAGGCTGTGCCCAGCCGGACTAACGACAACAAGGTTGTCGTTAGGTTCCTTAAAGAAAACATTTTCTCCCGTTTTGGGCACCCCCGAGCGATCATTAGCGACAATGGAAGTCATTTCTGCAATAAGACTTTCGAGGCCTTGATGCGGAAATACTCCATTAATCATAAGCTATCCATGCCCTACCACCCCCAAACCTGCGGGCATGCCGAAGTTTCAAATCGGCAAATCAAGCAGATACTGGAGAAGACGGTTTCCAAAAACCGTAAGGATTGGTCGCTGAAACTCACTGATGCCCTTTGGGCATTTCGAACCGCTTATAAGACCGACCTTGGCATGTCTCCCTATCGGCTTGTGTACGGAAAAGACTGCCACCTACCTGTCGAAATAGAGCATCGCGTATTTTGGGCGATAAAAGAGCTGAATCTGTCTCTCGAAGATGCGGGCAGCCATCGGAAGCTGCAGTTGAACGAACTGAGCGAGCTTAGGGATGAGGCTTACGATAACGCGGTTGTCGTTAAGAATCGAACGAAGGTGTTTCACGATAAACACCTTTTGCGCAAAACCTTCGTACCTGGTCAGCAGGTACTGCTTTACGACACCCGACTTCACTTCCATCCAGGAAAGCTGAGATCTCGCTGGAAAGGGCAGTATTTTGTGCGGAATGTGTATCCGCAGGGCGCCGTGGATTTGGAAAATCCAAAGGACGGTTCATTTTTCAAAGTGAACGGACACCGATGCAAACCGTACCTTAGCGTCGAACCATCAGAGGAGCTCCTGTTCTTACAGGAGCCGGTTTACCCTGCATAATCTTCCTCTGTCTACCTCCAAACTTCGGTTATCCAGGCAAGAACGGTGGACACTGTTCCAAATAAGTTTGGGGGTACGTATAAACCATTTTGTATATATTTGTGGATATTCTTTTTCTTTTTCTTTTCTTTAAAAACAAAAAACATAAAAAAATTGTGTATCGCTAACCGACAATTTTGACCCTTCAAATGATCTCTTCATGCAATGACAGTGAGGACACTGTCCAGTTTAAGTTTGGGGGTACGCTCGGTACGCATTTCTTACCTTCGCATTCATATGTATATTTTGCATATGCATATTAAAATCCATAAAAATCTGAAAATTTTCTAAAAACATAAAATCTTTTCTGTCAAGATAGCTAGTAGGAGGACTCTGATTCAACATTTCGACGGTTTTGTTTGATAAAATAAAAATAACTAAATCTTATGTTTAGATTTTGAAAACCTGAAAGATAACTCTCCTTTGAAGATAACTATAGCTGATATACGTCTTTACATCACACTACACGTGTCGTGAGTTTTCGGAAATTAGATGACAAGTCTTTTATGTTTAAAAACTTTTAAACAGATAAATGATTTTCTGAGGATCAAATAGGTTTGTTCTGAAATAAGTAATGTCAAGAATAGTTTATGAAGTAAAGCGAATATGAAGGAATGTTATTGATGCCGTAATTGGAACTAAGTCTGAAAAATAACCCATCTGGAACTTGATTGGAATGATTACACACCAAACCCACTAAACACGTCTTTTATCCAAAAAAAAAATAACTGAACTGCCGGTTATATCTCCGTTCGTATTAAATCATCTGATTTTCATGCCAAACTGTCTTTTGTTTTTGGACCTAGGTAACTTGAGTAATTAAGTCCGCTGGGGTGTTTCTACACCTAATTCCCTAAAACCAACTGGTTTGGGAGCATTGGCCCAAAGCTCGCTAAGAAGCCTAGAAATTCCAGATAAAAACAAAATCAAGCAAGTGTTCTCTCCGAGTTAAAATTCCTAACGGTTCATTGTGTGAGAATAATCTTGATAAAAGACAGCCTTTTATAAAAAAAATTAGCGGAGATATGAAGGTTTTATTCTCTGATAAAGACTATTGCACGTTCACAGAGGTGTGTATGAAATGAAAACAAGAAAAAGGTGGAGTGAAGAATAAGACCGAGTTTCCTGTTAGGGAAGATAGAAATTCTGAAGTAGAAACTTTACTGGAAAACGAAACTTGAAAAATGCTTAACTCTTTATAAAACTTATATGATCCTTTTAAAATTGTTATCTGGGCTTTATTGTGTGACATGATGACTTTATTCGACCTTTCTGGAACTTAACGGCACTATTTGCACTGCACGTGAAGACATATAAAAGTTGTAGTTAAATAAGAAGCGAGGTGTGAAAAATAAAGGTTCAATAGTCTAGACTTAGGATAATAGAATTGTTATTTTCTGAAACAAAACTTTAGGGTTTGAATCTTAGTTATTTTACAAAACTAGCTTGACCGGATTTTGTAGGTAGTATCCGCTGAAAACCATCAGGAGACAACACTCCTCCTACTAGGGACACCTAGAGGTTTAACGGCTTGTTTCACATGCTCAGTGCAATCGCGTTCCCTGCGAAAGTGAGGTTAGGAAATTTTTTGTGAATAAATTGGCTTTGCTCGGGACGTGCAAATGATAAGTTTGGGGGTATTTGTTCGTATCAGATTTTTGCATTTTCATACCGCCCAATTTTTATCACATTGCATATCCGTAGGTACTCTTGAGCCGTGTTTGCTAGTCAATTGCAGGATACAGGTTCTCGACTCTAAAACGGTGAAATTCATGGAAAAACACGACAATGTTCGGGTTCCTGCCAACCACAGATAAAACACGGACCTCCGCTCTTTATCCGTCTGTTGCCACACACCAGTTTAAGAGACAAAATGGCAAATCAATGTCGTTTTCATGCACAAGGCTCAATGGCAGCACAAGATCCAAGAAATCTACACGGAGCTCGAGGAAATCATGACAAAAAGATCCATATCAAATCACCTTTTGCTCAACAGAAATTCTGGAAGAAATGTGGAAGGCTTATCAGAAAACACATATGCCAAACTACAGACCACAGCAGACCAGGGGGCCCCACAAAACCGGAACAGCTAAGTCCTCTATATGGCCGCGGTTCCGCGGCCTAAGCATGTTCCGCGGCCTAAGCATGCTTAGGCCGCGGTTCCGCAGCCGTACGGCCTTGTCGGATGATGTGTTTTCAGGGGTATTTTGGTCTTTCTATGTACAGGCAGAATTTTGCCCTAGATTTCCATTTCCCTGCCTATAAATAGCCCAGATGCTTGTGAAGCCAAGGGTGCATAATCTTGTATTTTTCTAGGTTTAGAACACTTGTTTCTTCTTCCTCTTCTCCATTAAAACTTGTAGTTAGCTTTGGGAGTGAAGAATGATGAATAAAGAAGATCCTTTTGCTATTATATCTTGTCTTGTTCTTTTATAATTGCTTGTAATTTTAATTTGTTAACTTAGTTGTTGTTATTTCTTGTTGTTTCTTTCTTTTCTCTTTTCCTTTATCATTAAAACAACCATGATGCTTACGCTTGATCCTTGCCAAGGTGAGGTCGCAAATAGCTAATTGTTATCTTCTAATCTCCTTCTTTCTATCTTCCTCTTTTGTTTTGTTTTCTTTTCATTATGATGTGTGAGTAGTTTCATACTTGTTAGGGTAGGATAAGGGAAGTTTGAGAGAAGGAAATCTCTCCCACTCTTTCCTTGCCCAACATCTTGAATCGACTCCCGTTAATTGAACCAAAATCCGCTCCTTACGGCACCCTATCCTACATGATAGCGGTGATTCCGTAGTGAGACCGGTTGTGGTTGAATTAACCGGAGGTTATGGCTAAGAGCCAAGAACGGACGGACAAGCACCAAAAGGAAGAACTTATGCGTTGGAAAGCCTAGCTTATACTCGCAAGTTCCTTCCTAGTCGTGCTAATCCCCGTTGTTGCCGATTACCGTAACACCGATATTAAGAAGGGCAACGAAAGTGGCGAGCGTCTCCTAACTCAAACTATCCTAATCCTAACCCTAAAAAGCTCTATTTACATATCATTTTAACACTTAATTAATCATAACAAAATCTGAAAAACTGGACTTAACTCGTTAAAGCACATAGAAAAAGATACCCATCTCCCTACGGACGACTCGTACTCAACCGGCTAGCTACAAGCGAAACCGTCTTGATTGCGGTAATTAACTAAACTTAAACACGCAGAATATCTACCAATCATTGCTCTTTGTCTTAACATGTAGACTTGTATTGTGATACTGTCTTGCTCTTAGATGTTGATAAAGCCCTTAGGATGAGTACTTGACTACTAGGACTATGATGGGGATTAGACTAGTGGGGCCAGGGTAGTCCACAAATACATCCTTTAATTGTTCCTAGTTGAGATTGTATCGAGACGGGGCATCAATATTCCTGAGTAGACTAGTGTGTACGCTTCTTGACCCATATGATGGGCGATGGATGATCCCACATCTATTGGTGTTTGACATCAAAGATGGTATACGGGTGCTCAGTGGAGACTGGGTACACTAAACGGACACGCCGAGAACTCTTAGTTGGTATTATATCTATCGTCAGATAGTAGTTCTCTGGTGACACTGGTACAGGTTAGTCTGTAGAACCGAGATCGTCATAGAGTCTTGTGTGATTCCCACCGTGCTGTGCTTTCCACCTTACCACGTTCAAGAGAACGTGCAAAACGGTGACTTTTGGGTACAGTCCCGAATCATATGGAGGCAATGAGAGATAGGAGGGGCTTCGTCTCTCCCGGTATTGGGTGTTGATGTTGCTCTGTGCTCGATTGGCTATAACAGGAAGTCCCTGGCCAGGGCTGATACGGAGATCTACTGGTAAGTGTTATCAGTAGTTTCTCGACCCGTTGTGAGCCTCACATCGGCACGACTTATCGGTTATTGGGGTCTGTCGTTTTCCACCCCTAGACTGGATATGCGACATATCAGACGAAGAGACCGGACTGTACGGTAGTGTTACTTACAGGCTTTATAGGGGTATGAGCAGGCTTGCTTGTTGATCTTCTGATCGTTCAATACCCGGGTAGCCGTTACGTCAGCTAGTACCGCCGACGGCTTATGGGTGCTTGGTATGATCATCACCTACTGCCGGCGTATTGACGAGTTTTTAGAGTCTAACACTGAGGTTTACTGGCTCATGCAAAATAAAGTAGGAGCATATATTTGATATGTGCGGGACCGAGAATAATACGAGTATGTTATACCGTATTCTATTCTCGCGATATGCGATATCGGTCGGTTATATATGATATAGCCAGGTTATAGAATCAAGTGTTGTTTCGATAAGTTGATACATATAATATTAGTTAGTTATTTGTGATATAGCCGAATTATTTAATCAAGTGTTGATTTAATAATTTAATGTATAATTATATATTTGATATGCTAATTTACATTAAATAATATTTGCTCACTTATACATTTCTTTTCTCACTTGTGCACACTTAATATATATGTGATATATATTATTTATGATTTCTTTTTGTCATGCTTTATTATACATTCAACATGGGTGTATGAGACTCACACCATATTTTAGATTATATATTACGGTTTTATTTATTTAATGCAAATATAAATTGATGGCAATTAAGCATGGTTCCATGCTTTGGAAGCTTGTGGAAACCATTGACTTAGTCCACTAAATTTGCCTTGAATTAGATATTTATTAATCTAACCTTAATCTTTAGCCATGGTTATGTCTCTACAAGAGTTATATGAGATATTTCTCACCCATGGTTGACATTCACTCTCTCGTCCATTATCTCTTCATCTTCTTCTTCATTAAGAGATTAGCTCTCTAGCTTTTGAGGAAGTGAGGAAAAATGGTGAGAAAAAGAATTCTAAAGTGAGCAAAATTCCTACTTCATCATCCTCTACTAGATTAGTCATTTAGTTTAGGGTGTTAGCTTCACTAATCCATAATTAGTGAAGAGGCAGCTTGATTTGGTGTCTTCTCAAAGTAGATCATCTTCGGCCTCGAAGATCATTGAGTAAGCTCGTCCATTTCGACTAGTGGAGCCTACGGAGAGTCCGGATCACCACTACTTGAAGTGAAGGGACTTCTACATGGATCATTTGAAGTGAAGGACCTGTTTAGAAAGGTTGTATTCCATATTCACTTAGATGTAAAGTTGTTTACATATTGTGTTGTCTAATTCTCAAGTTAGGATTCTAGGGTTAGGGTTAAGTAGCATGGAATTTTTTGAAAATGGCATGGACGATGCCTTTCGAAACCTTGTTGTCGTGCTAAGTAACTCTACAGTAGTATCAGAGCCAAGCTAGAGAATTAGACGATGTTTGTTAGATTACGAAACCGAAACTACTCCGTAACTTGAAACATTGAAATCAAGTTTCTGTCGATTTTTAAATGGGCTCTAAAATTTTTTTAAGCAACTGCAGAATGTTGTATGTGATATAACATGAACACCATAGAAAATTGAAGCAAGACAGTTGGATAATGGCCGGCCACATGTACAAATAATCCGAGCTAGCCGGTTCTATAGTGGGTTTTGGGCTTCAAATTTTTTTGGTGTTCCAGTCTCGGGGGTTTGGTGTTTCACGTGTTGCTTGTTTTTCCTAAATTGCATGAGATATTAATTTTCTATAAAGGCAATTCAGATTGTTTCGTATTCGTAATTGTAACATTGTTTCGGTTTATTTATACGGCGTTAAAAAGTTCGAACGGATATCAATAACCCAACTTTTCCCTCGACGGAAAATTTTCCATGAGTTGGATTTTTTCCAAGTTAAAGAACATTCAAAAATCATGCAAGTAATGAGATGGACCCTCTAGAAGAACAAAACCCTAACTCGATTCTATGACTGTATGAACCGCCGCCAAACCATAGAGTTTGCGGTAGTTCCGCGGCACCATAGGTGAGGCAAGGGTTGGTCATTCTACGGTTGGTCCATAGGTACTGTGGCATATTCTGAGTATTTTTAAACTATGCTCAAGTGTTGAGCTCTTTGCGAAATTTTGGGTGTTTGTTGATTCGATCGGAATGTTTAACATCGTCTAGCATTTTCTGGATTGTGATACAATATTTGGAATTCATTTCGTTAGGCATGAAATCCAAAGTGATTAACCATTCTGATCTAGGTTAGAGTGCACGCTGATTGTTTCTTTTCTCTCTCTCTTTGGCAGCGACCATTGGCCGCCTCTAGACTAAAACTCATGAACCAAGTTAACCGAATCTTCTTAAAACACTTTGGTTTTTGGAGTGTGGAATTGCCATTTCTATATCACCTTTGCGTTTCTCCAGAACACCCCATATCACTACGAAGATCCACATCTATTAGATAATCCATCTTATAGTTATATACGAACTCGAAGGAACTTGTTCCAGATTCGAGGATGGATTCTGGTTCAGGAGAAATTGAATAGGATTATTCGGTTGTCTTTTCCCTTTACCTTCTCTCAGGTTGGGAGGGCTCCTAGGATTAGGGGAGGGTACACCTATTGCGCTTATTGGACAGTCTTCTTCCAAACAATAGCCAGGTCGTGAAAAGTGGGGAAGGAAGAAAACTAATTAGCCTAAGGGTGGTGTACAGAAGGTGATAGGTAAAGAAAAAAATGGATTAGAAAAAGGGAAAAGTAAATTGCGACTACTATCATTCACGACGAAACCGCGTATATCATCGCCAGTCCTACTTCACCTTTGCATTTCTCCAGAACATTCCGTATCACTACGAAGATCCACATTTATTGGATACACCATTTGATAGTTAAATACAAACTCGAAGGAATTTGTTCCTGTTCGAGGATAGTGTCACGACCAGAAATATTAGCTCGTGACCAGCACTTAAATCACGCAACGTCTAAAGGCGTAACGCAATTCAAGTAAGCTGAAACTCAGAAATCTAAACCTTTTTAAGAAAAAAAAGGAGGTGAAGTTTTGAAATAAAGGTATAATGAAATCAAGTTTTCTTAATGTATAGAAAAGGAACATGAAAATGCAAGTGAAATTTGCTAGTTTCAAAACGTTTTTCTTCTTTTAAAAAAAAATTGGGTAGCACCTCATTTGTATTTTTTGATCCAAAACCACAAATACATAACAAGAATAATGGCATCCCCAAGAGGGAGCTAGCTCTTCGCCAAACGGCGGATCACAACCACGCAAGACAGTATATGTAAGTATATGACGCCCAATGGCGAAGTTCACCACAAAAAGATAAAGAAATAAGCAAGACATCAAAACCACAAGTAGCAGAAAACCCCTCGCTCTAAGTCTCGCAACCACATTCTCACTATGCCTCATTACTTATTCAATTTACTAATTTTGATTGATGGAGTTGACTAGATACAATATGAAATATAAATACAAGAGTGGGTATGATACAAATACCCCACCTACCAATGCAAAATACCAAAAAGTAGCAATGTGCCAGCAATGCCGCTACTGATCCATGCGGGCAACCTGCAAGAACTGTGGCACAACGGGGGTTAGTTGCCAGCTCATGAGTAGAAAAACATCTACAAGTAGAAATCGAATAAACAACGACTCCTGGGTCAACTATATCATAAAGATAATACAATGCCATGTAGGGTAACCATATCTGTATGCGTGCCAACAATGAAATCAACACCTATATGTATGCGGATATCATCCAATCATATGATCAATGTCTGAATGCATGCGGATCTTGTCCAACCTTATCTTCCATATATGTATCATAAAAGCAAATGCATGAAAATATGAGGATATAAATCAACTTGTGTCCCTCGTGACACATCAAAATCATAGAACTTGAGTGCCTAGCATCGACACTCGAAAAAATCATGAAAACCGTGCCTAGCATCGGCACGTAAATCCTCATATCCCACAATCTTCGTCCGTCCGGATCGGCCCATCTCATTTCTCGACTCTGGTCGGTATCCTCCAGATATCCGCCGAGCCCAAATACTATCACCGGTAGGTAGTGGTCCCTCTGCCAGGCTCACTGTCTCCTGCACAGCAGATCCGTTCTCGCCCCGGTGTGCCATATCGGGTCCACCATGAACACGCAAATGGATCATCCGCCTCCTTGAATTGGGTTTCACATGTCACACGTCTCAGAACCGAGAAAACGCACGGTGGACGCACTGAAATATCATATCAAAAGAAACCGGGTTTTTAAAACAGTACATGCTTTCTTTTGAAATAGCCACGGTTCTCAAATCCAGAAATCTCATGAAAATAACATATCTCAATGCGTAAAAGCGTAAAGTATGATGTATGCGACATATAACAGAAATGTAAGTATATCCGTATATCATGCAACATGGAACAGTAATATGACATATTAAGGGAAAACCGCTCTTTTAAATGGATCCAGTTTTAAAATAGTACATGCGGTTCCCAAATCTCTAAAATCAAATACAACATCGTATAATGGTGCATATGTGTATGTACGCAAGTATGGATGTACAAATGTGTATGCCCGCAAGTATGGGTGTACAATCTGTATGTACACAAATATGGTGTACAATATGTATGTACGAAAATATGGTGTACAATATATATGTGCGCAAGTATGGTGTACAATATGTATGTACGCAAGTATGGTGTACAATATGTTTGTGTGCCAATATGGATGTACAAGTGGGTATAGCCTGATGCAGCAGTTCTACTGTGTAGTGACATGGCAATTATTGATGATGAACTGTGTGAGCCGACAAATCTGCGTACGTGTAACATACGCATCATCGATAATGGTGCAGGTGTACTAGCACAGGTATGGTAAAGCAATGCGAATAACAAGAATGCAGCCTAAGGTAAATCATCAGCTAAAAGCTATAAGGTATACGCGTCTACAAGTCCTATTCGGTGAATCTATCAATCGGGATCCAGCCTAACAACATCGCGTACGGTATAATCCATCGTACGACAACCTCTAGTTAAGGGTAAGGATCAATCATCTAGTCAAACTCATCATGCACGGAAAATCATCGTACGGCGGCATTAAGCTATCAGGGATCCTATCAACCTATAAGACAAGGAGGGTACGGACCTAAAGTCACGTACGGCTAACACTCACGATTCACAACACATATAAATATCTCTATATAATTATGTCACAGGTCACATCCGCAATAATCTCATATCAGGGGACCAGCAGGGTATAAATCATCTCAATCGACTCGCATCCGTATACCAACATATCATCGAATCACATATTAAATCGTATTCTCTTTTTATCGCATTTATATCGCTCATCAAGTCAATTTTACAAATAAATTCTACCTTTGCTATAAATATGCGTATCTAATCTAACATACACACCCGAACCATACAAACAGTTTTTGAAAGATGCGAATCGTAGTTTTGAAAGTAGGGGCTACGGTGTTTTTTTTTTAAAGAAAAGGTATCATTTGAAAATCCATAACATCCCTCAAGGTATCTGTTTAAAAGATGCATATGATTCTTCAGTTTGGAAATAGGCATGTTTCAGATGACACACCTACGTCGACTATCTAGTCCTATAGTACCCTAAACGGCAATATCGTCAGATATCATCATCAAGTTCCGTCATCACATACTAGTTGTATCATATCACTTTTAACTATCCTTAGTTTCTAATATGGTCCTCTAACTACCTTTTAACTATATCTATAGTATCTATTAAAGGTTTCATTATTCATAATATATATATATATAAATCGGTTTTCATCAAACTTTGTGGGGGCGCTATACGCCATCCACCCGACTTCCCCCGTAGATATAGATCTACACATCGTGGTCATCGCTTGCCGAAGTTGATGACGCCACGCTCCGTCGCCTCGGAATCCACACGAAGGTACCTACATTAACAACACATATCGCAACGCTATTAAAATCAAGTTCTGAAATCCAATACTGCACGCGCATTGATCATAGGTTAAAACCTATAGCTTACGCGTACAAAATCAACCAAACAACCCTTGTCGTTGATGTACTAACATCCAACAACCAAAAACAAATCCAAATATCAAAAATAAACATTTCAAAATACGGAAAACATAGCCAAAATCACAATAATGTGCACCCAGATTTTGACTCAGTCCAAAAGGAGTTGCATAAACAACTCTAAGGTGTTGTACATGAAGTATATGACCTACTGGACCAACCTAGACCGATACCCTCACAAAGTGGCCGGCCCCAAGGCCCTAAAATCCGGCGAGCTCGGTCTATAGGGGGCGTTTGGGTTTGTCTTCCTACAGTGGGTTCCTAGTGGTTCAAATGGGCCTCTGGACTTGTTTGCTTTCCTAAAAAATTCCCCGGGTTGCTCCAGATTTCCCAACACACCCTATATACTTACAAAACCGACATGGATCAATTCTTAAATCCTTATTTTAGGGTTCTAAGTGTAAGTCGACGTTAGACACCCCACAAGATGCGGGGAGGAAAATAGGTAAAACAATCATTTTGTTTAAGTTAACATCGACTAACTTTACGGATCTTTGCTAAACCCTAACTAACAACTATCTAGAAGTGATTAACTACTATGATAGATGATTATATCTCAAAATTCTAGTCCTTCTTGTTCTTGTTGTTCACCTCCTCGTCGGCCTTCTCGATGTGATAGAAGATCCACCCGAGAGTTCCTTCTCCAAGCTTTAACCTCTCACTTGAGGTAACTAGGTGGCTATGATTGCCAATTGATTGGTAGAGGTTTTGCGTGTGTGCGCTTTTAAAAGATGAATCAAAGAATTTTTAACTACAATCAAGAACGGCGTCGCTTGGTAGCTAGCCGGTGAGTACGGGTCGGTCCACAGGGATTTTGTGTATTTTCTATTTGTTCTAACGAGTTAATTCCAATTGTGGTGGATTGGATTATCAATAAAAGCTAAGGTTGATTTAGATTAGGATTAAAACCTTACTAGGGTTAGGTTCAGGTTAAGTTTGGAAATTCAGTATTTCTCACCGCTTTCTATGCCCTAATTAAGATCTATTTAGGTGTTATGGTAATAATTAATAAAGGGGATTAGCACGATCGGAAAGAAACTATGTTTCTTCCTCTAGGTCTTTGTCCGTCCTTTCTTAATTCTTACCCTAACCTCCATGGAAAACATACACAACCGGTCTTTTAAACTACGGTATCACCACTACCTCGTGGGATAGGATGCCGTAGTGAGCGGTGTGTGTATGTATGCATGGAGTCCTATAAAAAATATGCGATGGGCAAGAAAGTGGTGAGAGATTTTCATCTCTCAAACCTTTCCTATTCCTAACCCTAACAAGTGAGGAACTACTCACTCATTAGGAAATTGTTAAAAGATTTCATTTTTAAGATTGTTTTTAATAACCTAATTATCTAATCTATGGCAGATAAATAAAATCGAAACTAGGGCAGATAAATAAAAGTTATACTAGGGCAGAAAGAAAAATTAAACTAAGGCAAGGTAAAGAAAATGACTTACTTTTTATTTGATGCACTCTTCAGCATTACAAGAATTAAAATTCTGAATTTTGTTGAATAAAATGAGCCACAAGAAGAGGAATGCTCCAAAAAGAGCTTTAGGGTTTCTATTTATAGATTATAGAAGCCCTAGGATTACATCTGATCCCTATCTGCATTTACAAAATTACCCTGAGAAGCCTAGTCAACGCACCGCCGCCGCCGTTGAATTTTGCATCGACACGTGCTCACCAAGGCCGCGGAACCGCGGCCAAGAGCCCTGTTTGGCCGCGGATCCTCGGCCATCTAGTGGGGTCTTTGGCTGGATTTTTCTGGGGTTCTTTCTATTGCTTTTTACTTGGCTTTTCTTCACTTGGTTCTTCAGAATGTCTTCTAGTCTCTTCCAGATTTCCACAGTGCATAATGTCGTGGACTTTTACTCTTTGCTTCGTGTCGAAGTCTTGAACCTTGCGCTGCCTTTATACTTTGTGAAATTGTTCATTGATCTTCGTTTTCCCCTCAAACTGTAGGCATGATCAAGATTCTTCTATTTGTTGGTCGTAGTCTCACTTTTGTATAGTCTTTTCATCATTTTCACTGTTTTGTTCCGAGAACCTGTAACCTGGAAGTATGTAGCAAAAATGGATCAAAAGCACCTTTTTATTTGTAAAATGAATAAGAATGGGTAATATAATAATGCAAAATTATGATATGAACAATTCCCCCCAAACTTATCTTTTGCTCGTCCTCGAGCAAAACTAGTTTTATTCTCGAAAAAGACCTACCCTCACTTTCGCAGGGAAACGCGATAGCACTGAGCTCGTGCAACAAGCCGTTAATCCTCTAGGTGTCCCTAGTAGGAAGAGTGTTGTCTCCTGATGGTTTTCAGCGGATACTACCCACAAAATCTTATTAATTCGGCCTATTGACTTTTATTCTCCAATTCGGTTTTCTAGCAAGAAATTCTATTATCTTCGACAAAGAAATTATTAACCCATATTTTTCACGCTTCCTTATCATTTAACTTAAGATTGTATATGTTTTATAAATTTACTTAGTTTTTAGCATCTTTTGAATTTTCCTTCTAAGGTCCCATCTCAACTTAAGATTTTTTATAATCTCTGCTAAAGATATAAGTCGTATTTTTCATTCCTATCTCTCATCCAAACCCCAATCATATAGCCATACGTCTGTGTATATATCACCCCTACATTTCGAAATTCAAAGCAAGCTATTATACTCTTGTCCATCATCCAAAGTACATTTAGTTGGTGAATTTTTTTAGATGAAATTGCTCACACATCCTTCATGCGACCGTTAATACTTCTTGAGGTGCTAACGACCGATTACAAAATGTGTTTGCACATTAAGGCGTAATTCCTAGTCTTGTAACACCTAAGACTTTAGCAGTGACTCCCAAACCAATTGGTCTAAGGCACTAGGTGATAAAGCACCCTGGTTAAATATTTTTTCTATTTATGTGGCCTTAAGTAATTACAAAAACTTGTGTTCATTTTTTTATCTCTTTATTCACAGTTGTATTTTTTATATTATTTTCCTTCATACTAAGGACTTTAGACAAGAGAATTTCAAGGTCTCTTCTACTATTCCAAGTTTCAAGGTTCGTGTTTATGCAATTTGTAGGGTATATATTTTAAAAATTTAGACTTAAGCTTAGGAATTATTTTTCAGACTTATACTTTAATAAAAATATCAATACTCCTCCTTTATTTTGACTTAGCCCAAGATGTGAACTCAAAATTTGCATATTTCTAAGTAGACTATATAAGGACATATATTTTCTACGGTTAAACTTTAAGAAAGGTTATTTTTAGGGTTTTTAATTTACAAAGTTTTGGATCTAGTTTTTCCTAGCTAGTTAACCGTCTTGTTAAACTTAAGTCAATTATGGCCAAAATTGAATTTTTCAATTTTTATAATTTTTTAAATTTTTTTCAGTTTTTATTTGATTTTAAAATAAGTATGCAAATGCAAAAATATACATATGAATGCGAAGGAAGAAAGCTTACCGAGCATACCCCTAAACTTAAACTTGACAGTGTCCTCACTGTCAGGCTACACCAAGAGGGTTAAAATTGTCGGCACTCCCCTGTTTATTTATTTATATTTTTTTTATTGTTAAAAGAAAAACAAAATATATATACAAAAAGGTCCCCCCAAACTTAAGTGAAACAGTGTTTCCATTGTTGAAGCATTAAGGTTCAGAGTTAGGGAGGAGAAAAACACAGTATCAAGCTATACAATGCCATACACATGCCAAAGGTTAGCACCAACCATTCAAAAAATTTATCCTTATAATGGTATAGGAGATGAAAGAATAGAGTGTAGAGAAAATAAATGAAAAACACACGAGACCGTTGGGAAGAAAGGTGGAATATGGTCTCGGTATATTAGGAGAAGAATGGGGGAAGAGAGAAAGAAGTGTAGTACTAACTTGAGGGTGTAAATTAAGTGATAAATTAGCACAAATTGTGATGACCGATGTGTTAAAAGAGATTGTGCTAATCTATCAACCCGTCGAGAAATGGGGTCAAATCCCTCAAGATTCGCGAGAAAACATGGGTACGTTGAACTTGGTAAACCATCCATTGAAAATGGAAGCGTGACGGATTCTTGCGCGGTCGAAAGGACGAAGGGGAGTGATTTAGGAAGGGTCTCATTCTCACCTAAGTAAGTGTATGTAAGGTGAGATGGCAACAGCTTGAGTTCGAGTTTCGGAGGTGAAACAATTGAAGGTGAAATTGGTGAAATTGTCTCAAACTCGAAGGATTCCATCAATGGTTCGAAATGACTGTAAGAAACCGAGTCTGATGGTCCAACTAACTCATCTGAAAATTCAAAGGACTCAAACATGGGAGGTGAGTCTTCAAAATCGTCCGAAAAAGTGAAACACTCATAATCTTTATCGGTTGTGAGAACTGTGTCAGATTCAAGGTAGAGCGCACTAGTGGCGTCAATACTGTTATGATCGAACAGAAATTTTTCAAGCTCACAGTCCTCCTGTGTGATCTCTTGCGTGGTCGGAACGATGGAAAGGATGAAGGGAGGTGATTTATGAAGTATAACAGTTAAAGGTTCAGGAAGATGAATTGGAAAATCCGACTCATCAAACAAAACTGGTTCATCCTCAATACTATCCTCAATACTCTCCTGAATACTATCCTTATTACTCTCCACAATACTATCCTCATAATTCTCCTCAAAAGTTATTTCATCCATGCAATTATCATCAAAATCAAGACGCATATGAAGTTCGGGAGAAACATTTAATGACTCGGGATGATGAATTGGAGAGAAAAATTCAGTCAAATCTGCGGGTTCATCATTCAAAATATTCCCCGCGTCAATGTCCTCAATCAAGTGAAAATAAATTTTTTCGGACACCTCATCAAAAGCATGGATATTTATCAATTCATGTTCCAGATTGGAGGTGTAGAGATCGAAAGGATTGGTGATGGTTTCATACGAAAGGGATCCTTCACAATTTGGCAAATCAAGCACTACAAAGTCGCACAACTCATTAAACGTTTTATTTTCAACTGGTGAATCATTTGGGACACTTGATAGATATTCAAAACCGGAGTTGTAGGATTCAATTGGTGATGGGTAGGTTTGATTTGGAAGGGTGCACAGCTCACTCTCTCCACTCAAATTCTCAATCTGTCCAACTGCCTCATCATATATTGGAAAATTTGGAGCTAGTTGGAAACTAGCTACCGGTTCACTAGGTTGTCTTGATGAATTAAGGGCGGCAATGGACGCATCCAAATTCCTCATCTGTTGGTTTGTCGCTACAATATAAGCTTCCAACGACTGTTCCCGACTAGATATGGGTTGTGAAGGGTTTTCAGTAAAAGATTCAAAATTGTTTGAATTCTGGAAACTCCCAAATGGCTGTGTAGAAGCAATGTCTAGGAAAGGTGCGAAAGTCGGGTAGGACTGGTAGGAATTGAATGGTTAAACAGGAGTAGGATCAACATTTGGATAAAAAGGTGAATGGGCTTGTTGATCACAAGATCTGGAAGTGTTGAAAGTAGTGAAAGATCGGTTACGAGATTGTTCAATATGTTCAGCAATAGACATGGGTTTCGGAGTTACAACAGAACTCGAAAAAGTAGTATCAACGTACGAAGGTGGTGAAGGTTGAAATGGTTGATATAAAGTGGATTGCGGAGTCGAACTGTTTCTCCTAGACGCTTCTATTCGATCTTTCAAAGAAATTTTAGGCATGGAGAGGGCGTCCGTAATTCGACCAAAACAATTCGCGTAGGAAGCAATGTTTGGATGAGGGTACCAAAGTTCGGCAAGAGTTTTGGGAGGTAGGGAACCCATGATGTAAGAAGGAGAAGAAAAAGAATGTGGGTGCAAGTAAGGTGCAATGGATTTCTTAGCGACAAGTGGCAAGTTTTTGTAAAATATTTTTCCGTTTTGTGTTTTTTTAATAAGGAGCTTTTTGCAGGAAGATTTTCAATAAGAAGCTTAAACACACGTTCAATCAATCACAATATAAACAATCAAGCCTAGATCTAGGGTCTCCTAGGTCAACTAGACTGCTCGTAACTGTTCCAAAGGGCAAGTTGTGAGGACCTCAGATCGCCTCTTCACCGCCAATTGTGGCAAGTTAAGCACAAGTAGAGAAAGGAGGGATCCGCTCACGAATCACCGTGAGACGGGCCTTTTAAAGTTACCTTTCCCCACTTATCTAGCATAGGCACCACAAAGTCTGGTTTAGATAAACGATCGTTGCCTACAACTATTCCTTTGTCCTATTGAGCGCGACAGTCCTTAAAGCCGAGTCTAATCTTTTTTAATTTAACTCGATGGTCAATGCAATATGCTTTTTTTGATTTTTAGGGTCCTAGGAAGGGTAATGAAATCCCCACCCAATCTGGATTGGTGTAAAAGCCCATTAAAGTCAATTTTGAAGATGCAAAGCAGTAAACACAATCAAGCACTTGCCATTTTTTTTTATTGCGGCGCAAAGAATCCTGGACAAGATCAAGTAATTGGAGAAGGGCGAGAAATTTTTGCGCAAAGAACCCTCCAGGAAATTTTTTCATAGGAGATAAAGGGGTTCAGAAGAAGAAAAGAAGACTTACAGAGGGGTTTTGGGTTGTTGACGTCAGCAACCCGCGGCGGATCCGCGGCAAAAAGAAGCTTCTAGCAGCGGTTCCGCGGTCAAGTCGTCGGTTCATAGCCCAAATTTTTTTCTGTTTCTCTGTTCTGATTTTCCTCTGTCTGTTCAGATCTGATGTTTGCTGTTTTGCTCACTGGAATTTTCTAGATCTGAATCCGTTCGTCGATCCTGCACAATTCAAAACGAAAAACCTTCACAAAATAACAAGATGATAATTTTTTTATATATTTTTTTTATTTTTCAGTTTTTATGATTTTTCAATTTTATATTAACCCAAAATTACAAAAAGAAAATAACTACGCCATCCCCGGCAAGACGCCATTTGATTGGTAGAGGTTTTGCGTGTGTAAGCTTTTAAAAGATGTATCAAAGAATTTTTAACCGCAATCAAGAACGGCGTCGCTTGGTAGCTAGCCAGTGAGTACGGGTCGGTCCACAGGGATTTTGTGTATTTTCTATTTGTTCTAACGAGATAATTCCAATTGTGGTGGATTGGATTATCAATAAAAACTAAGGTTGATTTAGATTAGGATTAAAACCTTGCTAGGGTTAGGTTTAGGTTAAGTTTGGAAATTAAATATTTCTCACCGCTTTCTATGCCCTAATTAAGATCTATTTAGGTGTTATGGTAATAATTAATAAAAGGGATTAGCACGATCAGGAAGAAACTATGTTTCTTCCTCTAGGTCTTTGTCCGTCCTTTCTTAATTCTTACCCTAACCTCGATGGAAAACATACACAACCGGTCTTTTAAACTACTGTATCACCGCTACCTCGTGGGATAGGATGCCGTAGTGAGCGGTGTGTGTATGTATGTATGGAGTCCTATAAAAAATATGTGATGGGCAAGAAAGGGGTGAGAGATTTTTATCTCTCAAACCTTTCCTATTCCTAACCCTAACAAGTGAGGAACTACTCACTCATTAGGGAATTGTTAAAAGATTTCATTTTTAAGATTGTTTTTAATAACCTAATTATCTAATCTACGGCAGATAAATAAAATCTAAACTAGGGAAGATAAATAAAAGTTATACTAGGACAGAAAGGAAAATTAAACTAAAGCAAGGTAAAGAAAACGACTTACATTTTATTTAACGAACTCTTCAACATTATAAGAATTAAAATTCTGAATTTAGATGAATAAAATGAGGCACTAGAAGAGGCATGCTCAAAAAAGAGCCTTAGGGTTTCTATTTATAGATTATAGAAACCCGACGGTTACATCTGATCCCTATCTGTTTACAAAATTACCCTGAGAAGCCTACTCAACGTACCGCCGCCTCCGTTGAATTTTTCAACGACACGTGCTCACCATGGCCGTGGAACCGCGGCCAAGATCCCTGTTTGGCCGCGGATCCGCGGCCATCTAGTGGGGTCTTTTGCTGGATTTTTCTGGGGTTCTTTCTGTTGCTTTTTACTTGGCTTTTCTTCTCTTGGTTCTTCAGAATGTCTTCTAGTCTCTTCCAGATTTCCACAATGCATAATGTCGTGGACTTTTACCCTTTGCTTCGTGTCGAAGTCTTGAACCTTGCGCTGCCTTTGTACTTTGTGAAATTGTTCATTGATCTTCGTTTGTCCCTCAAACTGTAGGCATGATCAAGATTCTTCTATTTGTTGGTCGCAGTCTATCTTTTGTATCGACTTTTCATCATTTTCACTGTTTTGTTCCGAGAACCTGTAACTTGCAACTATGTAGCAAACATGGATCAAAAGCACCTGTTTATTTGTAAAATGAATAAGATTGGGGAATATAATAATGCAATTATGATATGAACACTAATAAAGGTAACCTAGAGGATATAGAGATGGATTAGGGATTTATTAATCTTGCTAACCCTTAGGATCTTGATTGGTTCGAAAGAGACTGTTTGTAGTTTAACCGCAATTAGAACGGTGTCGCTTGTAGCTAGACCGAGGTGAGTACGGGTCGTCCTCAGGGAAACGTGGAACCATTTAATCTTACTATAGATGTGTTGACAAAGAGAGGAGGAATAAAGAATTTTTGTGAAAAGTTTCTAGATCTACTTTAAGCAAGAGTGCAAAATTATAGATCTAGATTATTTTAGGAATATAGTTAATATAATAAGAGGGCTTGTAGAGTTCGTTAGGATTTAGTAGTCAAGGACGATTAATTAAAAGTTACCCTTTTTATCCATTAATAGATTTAAAACTTGAACGACGGTGATGCGTGTAGATAAAGGTTTTTGGAGGGAAAAGGAATCTCACTCTTAACCCTTATCTCGACACGGAACTCCGTTCAAATCTAGCCTTTACCAAAACAATCATTAATCTAATCTCTAATCGCGGTCGGAACTAGCAAAGAATTGCTAGCGCGCCCGATTAGGATGTTAATGATTCTTTTGATAAAGTTCATAAACTTTATAGGACATAAAAAGGGTTTAGGGATGTTCATCATCCATTAGCCTACCGTAATCCTACGAACCCTAACAAGCGGAGAATTACTCGCGCATGTTGGGAGAAGAAGATGAAAAAACAGAGAGGGGAAACATAATGTAAAATGCAAAAGAATTAAATAAAATAACTACCTTTATTAATCAACTTGAACAATCTACACTTTATTCCGTAGAAAATGATTACAAAACTAGTTGCTTCTCGATCTTTCCTAAGGAGGTAGACGAACAGTTGATGATCAGCCTGGATGCGTGAGCGTCAGGGACTTCGTGATCTCTTCGGCTTGATCAATTTTCCAAGAGGCTCTCGGTGCCTTTTTATAGTGCAAAGCCAGAATCATTTGCTTCCATATTAGGTAAAATTCATCATAGATTCACCTACAAAAATCTTGGACTTTATTTCCATAATACTGCCGCGGATCCGCGGCATCAAGGAGCTTAGGCCGCGGATCCGCGGCCTGATGATCACGCCCCTTCATTATTTTTCAGGAGCTGTCTCTATGTGACATTTGGCGATCCTTGGTACCTTTAGAATTTGGAAATATTTTCGTGGTTGCTTCCATTCTTGGTCTCTACATTTTTCTTCTTAATTAGGCAAGTCTTCTTCAACAACTTGATTTGCTTGATTCTAGTCATTGAAAAATTCTGCACACTTGGAAATCTTTTGCACAACAACTCAAATAATATTTAGTAGACTTTGTTCTACTAGGATTTGGTCAATTAATTTATTTGCATACATTTTCCTACCAAATGCTAATTATAATATATCAACACATGGAAAATAGTATTTTTCACATAAACCCTCATATGTATGATATATTATAATAAAGTCCTTTTTAATATGAAAATGGTAGGAAAAATGTAATAACAAATGTGCAGTTTTATCAACTGAACAAATACCCCCAAACTTATCTTTGATCGTCCCGAGCAAACTAGTTTATTCAAGAGGAGAAAAAAGAAAGGAGAAAACTAAGCACACTTTCGTAGGCAGACACGATTGCACTGAGCACGTGCAACAAGCCGTTAAACCTCTAGGTGTTCCTAGTAGGAGGAGTGTTGTCTCCTGAGGGTTTTCAGCGGATTGCACCCACAAAATCCCATAACAAAAGAGAGATAGTGAAATTTACATATAAAGAAAAGAACCATAAAAGAAAGACTTTGAAAATAAGAGTTTCCAACTATACTAGCTTTTCAGTCGTCATGAGCCCTATCTTAATAGTCATGAAAAAATGTTAGAAATCACATCATCCCTCAATAAAACATCGTCTTTATTCTTCATTCCTACATTTCATCCAAACATTGATCATATATCCCTACGTATGTGAAATGAACATCCCTACACTCGGAGAATTCAATTCAAGCTATCATACTCTTGTCCATCTACCTCAGTACTTTTTAATTTGATGAATATTTAGATTTGATCACACATTTTCATGCGACCGTTAATACTTCTTGAGGTACTAACCGACCGATTACTCATGTGCTTGCTGATTCGGTGATAATTTTTTCCTCGTCTTGCACCACCTAAGGCTTAGCAGTGACTCCCAGACCAGTTGGCCTTAGAGCACTAGGTGTAGAGGCACCCTCGCTATATTTTTTTATTGCTGCCTTGGCGATTACAAAACCAGTGTTCATTTTTTTCTTTTCACCATTTTTATATTTTCTTCATTTTTTTATTTCCTTCATACTTTGGCTTTTAGACAAGAGCATTTCAAGGTATCCTCTACTATCCCGAGTTTCAAGACGTGTGTAAGTGCATATAGTAGGGTATCAACATTCAAATGTTTGGCTTCCAGAATAGAAATTATTTTTCAGACTTATTTTTATCCTCAGATTAGTGACTTCCTACATCTTACTAACCCTTAGGACAACGGATCATAACTACTTACTACCAGTTCGTTTAAGAAAACTTCTAATTTTCTTGGTTTTCTTAAATTATTCCTATCTTTTGGATGTAATTTTTCACTTTCTACTCGTTTGTTATAAAAAAAATTTAATGCCCAGTGTCAAAAGATAATTTAGTGAATACAACCCCCCCCCCCAAACCTGTTTTCAGCAGTGTCCTCACTGATGTAGCCTTTTGAGAACAAGGACCTGTATACTAGGAAAGAGATTCAAGGGGTAAAATAATAGTTAAATGAAAACTACCCCCAAACTTGATCTTTGACACGCACAGATATTCAATCAAATCCATTTTTACTCACCTCCATTCTTAAAATGAGAAAATGTTACAAAAACATGGAGGTGAGGCGGAGGAATTTTTAATTTTGATAAAGCGGCTCCTGTAAAAGCAGGAGCTCCTCCGCGGGGTCAGCAGAAAAATACGGTTTTAATCTATACCCATTTACTTTAAAAATTGAACCGTTTTTCAAATTTTCGACTTCAACTGCCAAGTGCGGGTGTACATACCGCACCACAAAAGATCCTTTCCAACGAGATTTAAGCTTACCCGGATGAAGATGGAGACGGGAATCGTAAAGAAGGACTTGTTGCCCCGATGTGAATGTTTTTCTAGAAAGATTTTTATCGTGGAACACTTTAGTCCTGTTCTTTACTATCACCGCATTATCGTAAGCTTCATCGCGGAGTTCGCTTAGCTCATTTAACTGCATCTTCCGATAGCTGCCTGCATGATCAAGATCAAAATTAAGTTCTTTAATAGCCCACATTGCCTTATGTTCAATCTCGGCAGGGAGGTGGCATGCCTTCCCAAACACAAGGCGGTATGGAGACATACCAAGATCGGTCTTATAAGCGGTGCGGAATGCCCAAAGGGCATCCGTCTATTTGGTTGACCAATCTTTACGGTTTTTCGAAACCGTCTTCTCCAATATCTGTTTGATCTGCCTATTTGAGATCTCAGCCTTCCCGCTTGTTTGGGGATGATAAGGCGTAGAAAGCTTGTGAGTGATTGAATATTTCCGCATCAAGGCCTCCAAAGACCTAATGCAGAAATCTGTCCCGTTGTCGCTAATTATAGCGCGAGGGTGTCCGAATCGCGAAAAGATATTTTCTTTAAGGAACTTAATGACAACTTTGTTGTCATTAGTGCGACACGGTATAGCTTTCACCCACTTCGAGACATAATCAACTGCTAACAAGATATATAGATTCCCAAAGGAGTTGGGAAAAGGGCCCATAAAATCAATACCCTAAATATCAAATATTTCCACAACCAATATAGGTTGTTGCGGCATCTCGTTCCTTCGTGAAATCCGACCCAAATGCTGACATCGCGGACAAGTTTTGCAATGTTCAAATGCATCTTTAAATAATGTTGGCCAATAAAATCCACATTGCAAAACTTTCTCCGCCGTTATTCGAGGTCCAAAGTGACCGCCGCATGCCTGATCATGACAAAATGATAACACGCTCTTGAATACATCGTTAGGGACGCACCTGCAAATGATTTGATCGGAACAATACTTGAATAGATAAGGTTCATCCCAGTAAAAATATTTTACTTGGGATAGAAATCGAAGTTTGTCTTGTTTCGACCAATCACTAGGAATAAGTCCCGTAGCAAAATAGTTCACGATATCCACGAACCAAGGTTCGTAGGATATATTCAAGAGCTGTTCGTCAGGAAATGAGTCATTTATCGGCACGGTCACAGTTGGTGAAGAAGTGATGCGTGAAAGATGGTCGGCTACAACATTTTCACATCCACTCTTGTCTTTGAAGACAAGATCAAATTCTTGTAACAATAGGATCCAACGTATTAGCCCGGCCTTTGCATCCTTCTTCGTTAAAAGATGTCGAAGGGTGGAGTGATCTGTGTAAACCACAATAGGCGAGCCAATCAAGTAGGGCCTGAATTTCTCTAATGCAAATACAACTGCCAAGAGTTCTTTCTCGGTAGTTGTGTAATTTATTTGTGCATCATTCAAGGTCCTGCTTGCATAGTAAATTACATGTGGCATTTTATCAATATGCTGTCCTAAGACAACACCAATAGCAAAATCTGATGCATTACACATAAGCTCGAACGGGTGGTTCCAATCCGGAGATGATAGAACGGGGGCTGTAGTGAGTGATTCTTTAAGCGATTCAAAAGCAGCCTCACAATCCGAATCGAAGTGAAATATAGGGTCCTTGGCCAATAGAAGGGTTAAGGGTCTAGCAATTTTGCTAAAGTCCTTAATAAATCTTCTATAAATTCCTGCATGGCCAAGGAAGGATCGTATATCTTTGACGCAGTTGGGACGAGGGAGGTTATGAATGACACCTATTTTAGCTCTGTCAACCTCAATGCCTTTTCGTGAAATTATATGTCCAAGTACAATACCTTCTTGGACCATAAAATGGCATTTTTCCCAATTCAAAGTCAAGTTCTTATCCTTACAGCGGGTAAGAACCGCGTCAAGATTATGAAGGCAGTCCTCAAAGGAGTCCCCAAAAATGGAGAAATCGTCCATAAAAATTTCTAGAAAATTTTCCACCATATCTGAAAATATCCCCATCATGCACCGCTGAAACGTAGCGGGAGCGTTGCAAAACCCAAAGGGCATGCGTCTATAAGTAAAAGTTCCGAAAGGACAAGTAAAAGTTGTTTTATCTTGATCCTTTTCGGCGATGGGGACCTGGTTGTAGCCAGAGTATCCGTCCAAGAAACAGTAGTAATCGTGTCCCGCTAATTGTTCCAATATCTGGTCAATGAAAGGTAGAGGGAAGTGATCTTTCCTCGTCGTTGCATTGAGTTTCCTGTAATCAATACATACGCGCCACCCAGTTTGGGTGCGTGTTTGGATTAACTCATTAGTCTCATTAGTGATGACCGTGATGCCAGACATTTTAGGGACCACATGAATTGGACTTACCCATTGGCTATCAGATATGGGGTAAATTATTCCACTATCAAGGCACTTGACGATTTCTTTCTTTACCGCCTCCTTCATAACGGGATTTAACCGTCTTTGTGGGTCTCGGGTTGGTTTGGCTTCATCCATCAGATGTATGTTATGTTAAACAATTAAGGGACTAATCCCTTTGATGTCGGCCTTTGTCCAACCAAATGCTTGCTGATTCGATCTCAACACTGCCAAAAGTACATTCTCTTGCTTTAAGTCTAGAGAAGCGGATATAATCACTGGCAAAGTCTCATTCTCTCCTAAATATGCATATTTAAGATGAGAAGGTAGCGGTTTGAGATCAAGAATTGGCGGAGAGACAATAGAAGGAGGGGTAACGGAATGATATTCGGACTCCTTAAGAGGTTCAAAACTTGCATAAGATATTGACTCGGAAAGTGCTGATGACTTTTGCCACGAGTCAATGGGTTCAATCTCATGGTCGGACTCATTGAACATATCCTCACTGTGAAGTGGTGCAAGATCAAACGATGTCTCCTTAGTGTTGTTTAGAACATCAAAGCAAAGTTCCTCATCCATGCAGCTTTCGGGAGCTATCTCGTGGATGGAACAAACATCCAGCAAATGAGCAGAAGGTTCTGATGGCTGACTTCCTAGCTTGTAAATATTAAGCTCAATTGTCATTTTCCCGAAGGATAAGTTCATAGAACCGTTACGACAATTAATTACAGCGTTAGAAGTTGCTAGGAAGGGTCGACCAAGTATCACCTGGATTTGATTATGTGGGTTTGCCACAGGTTGTGTATCTAAAACAATAAAGTCCACGGGAAATATGAATTCCCCGACTTTAATTAACACATCCTCTAGTTCGCCCCGTGGTTTAGGGATAGATCGGTCTTCCATTTGGAGAGTACAATGGACGGGTTTTAACTCTCCAATTCCTAACTGCTCGTATACTGAATAAGGAAGAAAGTTAACGCTAGCGCCTAGATCGAGTAAAGCACGATTAATATTTTTACCCCCAACAGAAATAGAGATTGTAGGACAGCCGGGGTCCTTACGTTTCTTTGGTATTTGTTGGGTAAAAGCGGTGCTAACATTACTCATCATGAAAACCTTCTTAGGCACTTGAGTTTTTCTCTTCCTAGTGCACAAGTCTTTAAGGATTCTTGCATAAGATGGGACTTGTTGAATAGCATCTAGGAGAGGAATATTCACGCTAACTTGCTTAAACATTTCCACAATTTTCTCCATTTGCGGATTAGGTCTGTTGGCCCTTAATCGGTTTGGAAATGGAGCATGATCAATAAGTTTTGGGTCCAATGTTTGTGGAGAAGACTGTGGCGACGGATTCGATCCCAAATTGGAGTGGGAATCGACTTAGATAGATTTGGCAAAATGTTCGAGCCTTGGGGAAAACGGAGAATAGGCTCGGATGAAGGTGGGGTACTAGACGAAATAGGGGAAGAGGAAGAAGAAGATGGGGTATCAAATGTGTCACTAACATCAAATTGCTCACCAACTCGGTTATTCATCTCTCTCCCCGATCTCAACGTAATAATGACATTCACATTATAATTTTATGAATGGCCAGGATTCGGTACGGGTTGAGATTGGAGATTCCCTTTCTCTCTCGCACTCATTGCGGTGTTTAACGGTGCGATTTGGTTTTCTAATGATTTAATACTCTCACCATGGGAGGCGGAGTTTTTCGTTATGGTATCAATAGAAGACTTCATCTCAGCCGACAATTGCATGGAATGTTTCATGAAGATATCCAAAGTTTGTGCAAGTGAGTTGTCAGTACCGGCCACTTGTGGTGTAGAAATGTTGGCCGGATTTTGGAAATTCTGTGACTGAAAGGGGGGTCGATTCTGTGGTTGTGGTTGCTGTGGAGGAGGTCTTTGATAATTGCTTTGTTGGTTTTGATTCCAAGCAAAGTTAGGATGATTCCTCCATCCTTGATTGTACGTGGAAGAATAAGGGTCGTTTCTAGGTCGCTGTTGAAAAGCAGCATTAGCTTGAAACGATGCATTCATAGGACATTCTTCCGTTAAGTGTGAAGGATCCGAACAGCAACCACAGACGGTCTTTGGAAGTGTAACCTGATTTAGTGAGTGATTGATACGAAAATTTGTTTTTGTTGTAGTTTAACCGCAATCAATAATGGTGTCGCATGTAGCTAGACCGAGATGAGTACGGGTCGTTCTCTGGGAAACGTGGAACCTTTTATTTTTACTTTAGATGTGTTGAGAAAGAGGGGAGGGATAAAGAATTTTATAGAATGGTTTCTAGATCTATGTTAAACAAGAATGTAAAATATAGATCTAGATTATTTTAAAGATGTAGTTAATATAATAAGAGGGCTTGTAGGGCTCGTTAGGATTTAGTAGTTATGGACGATTAATTAAAAGTTACCCTTTTTATCCATTAATAGATTTAGAACTAGAACGACGGTGATGCGTGTAGATTAAGGTTTCTGGAGGGAAAAGGGAATCCCACTCTTAACCCTTATCTCGACACGGAACTCCGTTCATATCTAGCCTTTACCAAAACAATCATTAATCTAATCTCTAATCGCGGTCGGAACTAGCAAAGAATTGCTAGCGCGCCCGATTAGGATGTTAATGATTCTTTTGATAAAGCTCCTAAACTTTATAGGACTTAAAAAGGATTTAGTTATTTTCATCGTCCATTAGCCTACTCTAATCCTACGAACCCTAACAAGCGGAGAATTACTCGCTCATGTTGGGAGAAGAAGATGAAAAGACAGAGAAGGAAAACATAATGTAAAATGCAAAAGAATTAAATAAAACAACTACCTTTATTAATCAACTTGAACAATTTAGAGATGTTCATCATCCATTAGCCTACCCTAATCCTACGAACCCTAACAAGCGGAGAATTACTCGCGTATGTTGGGAGAAAAAGAGATGGAGAGAAAATGCATAATTAAACTACGAAAAAATAGAATAAGAAAGCTACCTTTATTAATCAACAATATTCATTACACTTTGATTCCTTAGAAAATGATTACAAAGACTAGTTTGCTTCTCGATCTCTTCCGAGGAGGTAGACGAACAGTTGATGATCAGCCTGGATGCATGAGCTGTCTTGGACTTCGTAATCTCTTCGGCTTGATACCTTTTCCAAGAGGCACTCGGTGCCCTTTTATAGTGCAAAGCCAGAATCTTATTGTTGAAAACTTGCTAAAATTTAGCAATGATTGATCTCCAAAAATCTTGCCTTCCAACTCCCTATTATTGCGGCGGATCCGCGGCCAAAGAGGGGGTATGGCCGCGGATCCGTGGCCAATGGTGAGGATCTCTTCATCAATTTTCTTGGGCTCTCTGATTGTGACATTTGGCAATCGAAGGCACCTTTAGAATTCAGAAATCTTCTCTCGGTTTCTTCCAGACTTGGTCTCCAAGTTTTGCTTCTTAATTTGGCAAGATTTCTTCAACAACTTGATTTGCTTGATTCTAGCCTTGGAAATATTCTGCACAACAACTCAAATAAGATTTTAGTAGACTTTGTTCTACTAGGATTAGGTCAATAATATTATTTGCATACATTTTCCTACCAAATACTAATTAAAATATATTAACACATGGAAAATGGTGTTTTTACAGATAAACCCTCATATGTATAATATATTATAATAAAGTCCTTTTTTAATATGAAAATGGTAGGAGAAATGTAATGCAAATGTGCAGTTTTATCAACTGAACAGGGAGACTGATGAGAATCTGTTCTCAATAGCGTCGAGTTTCTTCTGCATCGCTGCCATTTCTGCTTTCACTGCGATGGAAACATCAAGCTGGTGAACACCTCCCCTAGATGAAGGTGGTCTTACGCTTTCCCACTACAAAGTGTGTTCAGCGAGGTCTTCCAGATTCTTCCCAGCTTCACTGCCATCTTTAGACATGAAATTGCATTGATACATTGTTTCAAGCATCTGCTTTGTCGCTGAATTAATGCCCTCATTTATAATCCGACATAAATCCCATCTATTGATTCCATGATGAGGACATTGGACAAGCAGATCTTTGAAACGTTCAAAGCACTTCCAAAATGGTTCATTGGGAAGCTGGGTGAACTGGTTGATCTCGCTCCTAACACGTGCAGTCTTATGGTTTGGGTAAAACTTCTTCAGAAATGCTATGACGAATTAATCCCAATTAGTGATAGAGTGTGCGCGGCAGTATTGTAAAGCCATTTTTCTGCCAAGTCGCACAGTGTGAATGGGAGAAGATGTAAGCGCATAGCATCTAAAGTCAATTGTGAAGTACCCATCATTGCGCATACATTTTCGAATTTGGTAATGAAAACGTATGCGTCTTCCGATTCAAGCCCGTGTGAAATTTGGACAGCAGATTGATGTAGTGGGGGTTTAATTTCGAAATTATCCCCGTTAAGTAGTGGAAGAGATAGACAAGTGGGAAGAAGACCACGGATAGGATAACATCTTTCTTGGAGAGAAATGCGCGGTGGATTCTGCACACCTTCGGGCGTGGGTGGCACCGTGGTGTTATAATTTTGATGGAGTGCCGTCCATCTCGGTCGTGGTGTGTGGTGGGGGAAAAGAAGATGAAGAAGCACCGACTTCGGCGTCGATAGCAGGAACGCGGACAAGCCGGGCACTAGGATCCCATGTCCAGCCAAGCATGCACTAAGCGGGTTTAGTGCAAGTGGCAGCATGTGTATGATATAAAATTGGCTTGTTTTGAAAAAGTAGGACTCAAGACAAATCTCCCTAAGATGCACAAGCAACCCTAGAACTAAGGTCACCTAGGTCCAGTCTCTAGACCGCTCCTAGACTTCCAAAGGACAAGCCGTAGGATCAATCCTCTACCGCCTCCGTACTACACTTGTAGCCAGATAAGTGCCAGGTAAGTGGGAAGGAACCACAGTTGTGGGCCTAATTAAAAACCACTAGCCTTTGACAGACTTGCCTAGGCACTGCAAAAGTAATGCGGATAAACGATAGATTACCCACGACCTTCCTCTGTCCTTGATGAGCGCGACAGTCCTTAGAGTCTGGTCTAGATATTTTTTAAATTATTGTAGGGTTGATGCAGATGCTCGGTTTATGATTTGTGGAGCTTAGGAAGGGTGATGAAATCCCCACCTAAACTTGATTTGGTCTTTGCCCCTTAGAGTCCATATTAAAAATATGCAAAACAAAACCAATCACAAAACTTTTGCAAAAAGATTTTTGAGCGGCGCTATTTTGCAAAGAATCCTGCAGAAGATATATTTTATTGGATTTGAGAGGAGAGAGAAGGAGTTGAGAATCTTACCAGAGAGTTCTGTAGCCCTAATCCCTCTAACCTGGCGCGATTCGGCCGCCGGAAGCACCTTTGTGCCGCGAGGTGGATGGATCGGTTGATGAAAAATATTCTGTGGCCTCCTTTTCTCCTCTAGATCACAAAGAATGTCTTTGTCTTCTGTTTTCCTCAATTCTGTGACTCCAAATCTCCTTGCAAAATTCACGCACAAATCGTTAAATATGCAATTTGCAGTTTTGTGTTAATAATGATATAAATCGTCTAAGAATTCAACACAAATAGTAAAAATAAAAAATTACGCACGTATCCCCGGCAACGGCACCATTTGATTGGTTCGAAAGAGAGTGTTTGTAGTTTAACCGCAATCAGAACGGTGTCGCTTGTGGCTAGACCGAGGTGAGTACGGGTCATCCTCAAGGAAACGTGGAACCTTTTAATCTTACTTTAAATGTGTTGACAAAGAGAGGAGGAATAAAGAATTTTTGTGAAAAGTTTCTTGATCTACTTTAAGCAAGAGTGCAAAATTATAGATCTAAATTATTTTAGGAATATAGTTAATATAATAAGAGGGCTTGTAGGGTTCGTTAGGATTTAGTAGTCATGGACGATTAATTAAAAGTTACCCTTTTTATCCATTAATAGATTTAAAACTAGAACGACGGTGATGCGTGTAGATTAGGGTTTCTGGAGGGAAAAAGAATCCCACTCTTAACCATTATCTCGACACGGAACTCCGTTCAAATCTAGCCTTTACCAAAACAATCATTAATCTAATCTCTAATCGCGGTCGGAACTAGCAAAGAATTGCTAGCGCGCCCGATTAGGATGTTAATGATTCTTTTGATAAAATTCATAAACTTTATAGGACTTAAAAAGGGTTTAGGGATGTTCATCATCCATTAGCCTACCTTAATCCTACGAACCCTAACAAGCGGAGAATTACTCGCGCATGTTGGGAGAAGAAGATGAAAAGACAAAGAGGGGAAACATAATGTAAAATGCAGAAGAATTAAATAAAATAACTACCTTTATTAATCAACTTGAACAATCTACACTTTATTCCGTAGAAAATGATTACAAAACTAGTTGCTTCTCGATCTTTCCTAAGGAGGTAGATGAACAGTTGATGATCAGTCTGGATGCGTGAGCGTTAGGGACTTCGTGATCTCTTCGGCTTGATAAATTTTCCAAGAGGCTCTCGGTGCCTTTTTATAGTGCAAAGCCAGAATCATTTGCTTCCATATTCGGTAAAATTCATCATAGATTCACCCACAAAAATCTTGGACTTTATTTCCATAATACTGCCGCGGATCCGCGGCATCAAGGAGCTTAGGCCGTGGATCCGCGGCCTGATGATCAAGTCCATTCATCATTTTTCAGGAGCTGTCTCTATGTGACATTTGGCGATCCTTGGTACCTTTATAATTTGGAAATCTTTTCGTGGTTGCTTCCAAACTTGGTCTCCAAGTTTTGCTTCTTAATTAGGCAAGTCTTCTTCAACAACTTGATTTGCTTGATTTTAGTCTTTGAAAAATTCTGCAAACTTGGAAATCTTTTGCACAACAACTCAAATAATATTTAGTAGACTTTGTTCTACTAGGATTTAGTCAATGAATTTATTTGCATACATTTTCCTACCAAATGCTAATTATAATATATCAACACATGGAAAATAGTATTTCTACACATAAACCCTCATATGTATGATATATTATAATAAAGTCCTTTTTAATATGAAAATGGTAGGAAAAATGTAATAACAAATGTGCAGTTTTATCAACTGAACAGATCTCAACACATGAGAGGATTAGGGTTAGGTTTTGAAGAGAGAGAGCTTGAGGAGAGAGAAAGTGTTTGTAATAATGAATTGAAAATATAACTCATTATGTATATAATGAAGCATAATAATTATCAAATAAATCATATAGATAATTACAACCATGCTTCATTTAATGCAAATGCATGAATCATCTAATGAGTCATTAAGCAATAAATGCTTCATTAACTCATTTGGATGAATCACTTCATGAGTCACAAATTCAATTAATGCAAATTACACCTAAGCTCTCCACCTCACCTTTCTTCTAGAAGATTCTCGACTAATTACGGGAATTCCCCTCCCATCCGTAAAATACGAAAATACCGAGACTGTATAAATCAAATAATCCAATACTTGAATCTGGCTTAAACAAAAGCCTGCTAGTAAAAACTGTCCGAACATCGTACGTGCATAAATACACGTATGTGTCCGAACCCTGTCGTAAAACTATACGACCTCTATATCGTTTCGCCTGAAGCAGGGAAACTCTCTGTGTGGGACTCTAAAGACTCGACACTACGCTGGCAGTGGGTTTAACCAAAGGCCGCAAGCGGTACTAGCTGTACGTAACGGTCCCAAGGAAGATGTCGATAAGAAGGACGATGAGGAAACCCATCTTAACTCCTACTGAGCCTGATGTGAAAATCTCCGTACAGTCTGGTATGTTCGTCTAGGACTATCGCATATCGGGCCTAGGGGGCGGCAAGCGTCAGTCCCCTAAAAGCTGTATAAGTCGTGTCGGAGTGAAGCCCATTACACCTTAAGAAGCTACTGGAAATCCTACCAGTAAATCTTGTTTGCCCTGGCCAGGGACATTGCGTAATGGCTCTCCAAACACAGCGCGATATCAACTCCCAATACCGGGAGAGACGAATCCTATCCAACCGCCACTGCCTCTAAGTGCTTCGGGACTGCACCCAACTGCTACCTCTTTGCACGACTCCTTTGAGCCGTGGTAGGATAGCAATCTAAGAACAGTGGGAACACACTCGAGACGAAGCAGCAGTGTCAAGTCTGCGGACTATGCTGTACTCATGTCACCTAGGAAATGTTAACTGACGATGGGTATAATACCAACCAACAGTTCACTGCGAGTCCTGTCTAGTGTACCTGTAACCCAACGAGCATCTGTATACTATCTCCAGTACAACGTACTGATGGCTGTGGACAGACCATCTCCCCAACTGGGATGAGAAGCGTACACACTTGTCTACTCCGGAGTATCGATGCCCTGTCTCGATAATCCTACGACTAGGGACCTGAAAAAGGGTATGCTTGTAGACTACCCAACCCCCACTAGTGTGACTGCCATCACAACGCTGGTAGTCAAGCAAGATCCTATAGGCTCTGTCAATATGTATTCGCGATATGTTAAAAGAAACATATACAAATATTAAGATAGATATAAATCAAGTAGCATACTACTATGTTGAGCAAGACTGTTAAAATAACTGTGAATATCCCAAGCTTCCATTATGTAATATACAAGCTTGTATGATACAATAATGGCCCCTAGGGCATATACACTAACACTAAGCAATGGTCCAGGTCAAGAATCACCTCAAAAGTCTTATTGACAGCCACAAAACATCATCAATTTTCCAAACCCTTCTCTAGAATTTCAAAGTTCACAAATCCACCACTAAACGACTCCTAAGCTTAAATGAAGTGCTAGGAAAACAAAACTACTCTACAAGAAACGAGATATACCCCATGGTTACACCAAAGAAAAACCCTAGATGTCCCAAAGTTGTCAAAATCCTATTTTTCTTGGTCCATTGCGATGATGGTGAGGAGGTGATCATCTTTTGTGAAAGGGGTATAGGGTTTTGGGGAGTATTTTGAGATGGGTCATGAGGTTTGAAGGTGGAGTGAGATGAGGAGGAAGAAGAAGAAAATGGTGGAGGAAAACAATGAGGCAGCCCCCTGTCTTTCTCTCAATTATTCTCACTCTCTCTCTCTCCAAGCATGCTCACTCTCATTATGATGCCCCCCTCTCTCTCCTCAAGTCTTCATGACACCTTTTTCCTTTCTTTTCTTTTCTCACCACAATAAAACCATAACATGAACAACACAAATGAACATATAACCAAATGAAACATGTCATGGTGCACTAACCTTGAAAACTGTAGAAACACGGATTTGGCCAAATCGCGATTAGCAGTACACTAATCCTGTTTTTATCAAAACTGCATATAATAAATTTTAAAAATGCCAAATCCTTTAAATATATTTTTAAATGAATAATTCATTTTAATTTCCAATTATTTCACAAATATTGGTATATATTTATCCCTTTTTTTTCGAAAACCCCAATTTCGCAAATCGGGCAATTTTCGGGAAATATATTATTTTAATATTAAATTCCAAAAATAATATTTTATATTTTCTGAAATGTTACAGTCTTCCCCCTTTAAATAAATTCTGTCCCCGAATTTAAATTTAAATCCTCAAAATCTAAAACATTTCAAGAATCAGCTCAAATCAACGGGGCTCCGAAATCACGGAAGATACAGAAATAGCACCGCGCATCGCGTGCGCCTGAAAACGAGTATAAACTCAAAATCGAACTCCTTCAAGTGCCACGCAAATTATCGGATTTGCACACATATCCTCGGAGTTACAATGAAGATACAGATCTCGAAATCCAATACTAAAATCCAACATACACTAGTCAAATACTATACTATGTATATAGTACGCATCCTTGGAAAACCCCAAAATTTGAATAAAATACAAGCACAATCCTTTCTGAATCGCCGTGTGATGCGTAACTCACGGCATAAGTGACGGACGCTCATTTGTAAAATAGTAAATATAGTTTCATATACGTTTTCCTCAAATATACGTTCCGTCCTTTTTGAAATATTCCAACAAGGTTTTCCTTTATAAACATTCGTGTCGCTCACGGACAAGTAGGAAATAGCGAGACTATAGCTCGTTTTTGAAAACCTCTTGGTAACTTTTTAACGCATGCAAAATACTCAGGTACTGTCCTCAGATCAGTTATGTTCGGGCACTATATAATATGGTGCCCATCAAGGAAACAAAGTGCTCAAAAGCAAAATCAGCCTCAAAAGGCGTATCCAACAATCACATGCGTCTGGTGCGCACGGAAATAAAATCGAAATACAGGTGCCACAATATGCACAAAATCCAAAACTAAGTGCAACAGGTGTGCACGAAAACATCTGTCCAGTGCAACGGGTGTGCATAACAACACTATCTGGTGCATCTATTGTGCACGAAAATATCAAATCTGGTGCATCAAATGCGCGAAATACAAGTACGGTGCAACCAATGCACGAAAATCACATTAATAACTCAAACGCGTATAAGAACGACACCGAGCGTACCAAGGTGTATAAATAAAAAACGTGTGCAACTATGAGCACAAATCCGTATCAATGCACTACAAGCACATGTGAGATATACTGAGTGCAAAAATCACATCATCCGTATGAAATCCACGAAATCATAAACACATGCTACGAAGGTACAAAATCGATATCAAATGCAATAAGTATGCACAAATTGCAAGTCAACACAACGGTGTATAAAATATATATCAAGTGCGATAACTATGCACAAAATGTAAATACCCAGTAGGTGCAGCCATGGTGCATGAAAACGATATCATGAAACTCAATCCTCAAAACTCAAATCCAAGCGATATAATCGTGATACTCGGATCACAAACGCAAATCGCAATAAATGACATTGAGGTACACCTCCTACAATGTCGAAAAATAAATCGGTGCGCCTAAAACCGGCAGAACAAGAACATCCGCTTGCCTCCTTCTCACGGTCTAGTATCCTCAGTCTATGGTTCCTTATCTTCTCTGCAGATTCACCAATCTCGCAATCCATTGGCTCATCGGCCCGGTCAGGTGTGCTAACGGGAACGATTCCACTCTAGCACTTCTCTGGTCATCTCTCGGACAATCATGATGACCACTAGTAAAGCACGTTACTGGCGTTGTCCTTTGGCCCTCTGAATACTTATAACACATCTGATCCTCGGTGCGAATCTCTTTGCATCCGTGTCCTGGAAGGAATCCTGCTCAAGGTCTCTTCCGATCTCGCCTATGCCGAACTGTACGGAGGATGGTACTCTTACAAAATCTTTTCTTGTTTTCTGGACACCTGTGTTTTCAGTATAACATTTCCTCGGGAACTGGCCGTATCCCAACGCCTATGTATGCATATCAGATCTCTAATCTCGACGTGGAGTAACAACAGCTCGTCAGCGTCTCGCACGAACCTCTGGTTCCACTCGTCTGTATCATCGTCCACTATGACGTTACGCCATGCTATCTGCGCACTGCAACTCTTCTCGGTCATGGTCAACCCGGAGTCTCTCACACAGACTCGAAATTAAGAACTCGGTATCTTCATCACTCTGTAGAAGGTACTGGCCGAACACATCCTCGGGAACTCGTCCAAACCATCGGAGGAATAGTCAATACCCGTCCATCCTCGATCAATTCACAACACACCTGGGTGAGGTCCTCTATCCGAAGCTGGTCAGCTTACTGGTCTCTTATCACATGATATCCGGACGTCGTCAAACCTTTCGATCGAGTTATCAAGGTCCCAAAATTTCCCGAAGGCTCAACACCTGAGCACAGTCTAAAAATATCTGGTACATACAACAGTACTTCTGGACCAACCATAGAAGGGAAAACCCAAGCCTCACTGATGGAACCGCTAAACTGCTGCAAACCCTAAGGTTCGAAAGCGGTTTCATGGTCATCATATCGAGTTAGGGTTTCATTTTTTAGAGGGTCCACAGAATCACTTGCATGTTCTTCCGAACACTTTAAACTTGGGAAAAATGGGTTTCTGACACTAGCTCTAACTTTTTAGCTTCGCCCATCCGACATGTGAATACCCTTCGTCCGCATGCTAAATAATGCCTCAATTCTCTAGGAAAAACGATACATCAACGGTCATCTCTGGATCGGTCTGCTCTAGATCTGAGTAAGACTCTCCACACTGGAAATCTTCAACTCAACTGGGCCTACGTTGGCGCATCAATCTGACGAATCACCTTCGTCTCTCAAGTTTGGGTAGCCTAGCTATCATCTGTCGCATTTCAGCCTGGAAGCTCCGGCGATCTCAGCCCGTAAGCTCTGGAAGTGACATCCTATCAATCTCAGCAACAGCTGGGTCATCTGTCTGCATGGTAGGCGGCATCATAATCTCTGAGGTATGTTGTACATCAACAGTCCTCTCACAATTGGCAGCTCAATTAATGGCCCGATCATCCGGTGCGAAGCCAAACACTCGCCTCCAATAAGAGGTCACAACATAAACGCTAACTCGAGACGTTCCTATGTAACCAGAAAACACAATGGTCACCCCTCATCCATGACGAGCTCGCCCTGACCGCCTCACTAGAAGCAGCTCAATCTGCACTCGAACCATGGTGACAGGAACCTCAAGCGTGCATCGATGAAAACAGATCAAAGGCATGAAAGGAAACGACAGATCCAGAATGGATACATGATCATAAGGAAGAACAGAATCAATGAAAGTATGATCATAGAAACGAACAGAATCAAGGATCTCAAATGGATGTATAATCATGGGTATGAAGAGAAACATAAGTCTCAAAAATATATACATCCTAAGGTTTCTTAAGTGGAATATCGTATCGTAAATATGCAGCGGAACATACGCACGGTACGTTAATCTACTCAAGCTACCTACTCTATCAATTAGGGTTAGCCTATGAAACGAAAGTTCGGGTCTAATACCCCCCCGTTCAAGTCTAAGTTCCGTAAAGTCAAGCCTCAGTTCAGAAATACATACCCGCCCTAGACTCCACATAGTCAAACATAGACTCGAACAAAGGTTAAACCTAGCGCTCTGATACCATATTTGTCACGACCCACCCCCAAACACATATGGTATTGTCCGCTCTGGCCGAAGCCGCACGGTTTTTTCCCTTTGAATGAACCCGGGGCTACTTCCCAGTAGGTCACCCATCCCAGAATTTCTCTGTCCCAAGCATGCTTAACTACGGAGTTTTTCAAACTCTGGAGTTCCGATTCATCCAAAAGGCGCCTTTAAGAGTGGTATCATTACATTTATAGTTCAGATCGTGCCCTCTTTCGGAATGGAATTCGATACTCCCCATTGTTCTTGTGGGTCCCCATGTGGATCCGTATCGGTTACATCCCCACCTCGATACCGGATAACATCTAACTTCTCACAAGGTAGGTGGTATTCAGCCCCAACTCCACCTGGGGTATTACATTCCCCCCACATAAAACAATGGTTCGTCCTCGAACCACAGACCTACTTTTGAGGGACCGGCTCTGATACCATATTTGTCATGACCCGAAATATTAGCTCATGACCAGCACTTAAATCACGCAACGTCGAAAGGCGTAACGTAATTCAAGTAAGCTGAATCCAAGAAATCTAAACCTTTTTAAGAAAATAAAGGAGGTGATGTTTTGAAATAAAGGTATAATGAAATCAAGTTTTCTTAACGCATAGAAAAGAAACATGAAAGTACAAGTGAAATTTGCTAGTTTGAAAACTTTTTTCGTCTTTTAAAAAAAATTTAGGTAGCACCTCTGTTCCCTAATTAAAAATCAGGAAAAGATTCAGAAGAGGCATCACGTGCTCACACGTGACCAGTGGTCACGTGTTGGCACGTGATGGTTAAGCAGCGGCACAAAACGTATTTTTTCTCTAATTAAAAGTCAAGAAGAAGCTTCAGAAGAGACATCACGTGCTCACACGTGACCAGTGGTCACGTGTTGGCACGTGATGGTTAAGCAGCGGCCAGAGAACAGAGCGCAGAAGAAGAGAAGCTCATTCCAGGGGTCACGTGCCTACACGTTACCAGGGGTCACGTGGCCACACGTGACCGGCTTTAAAAGCCTTATTCATTAACAGAATTAAATTCTGAGGGAATATCATTCAAATCTTTCCAATATGAAAAAGGATTATCTGAAACCGTTGGATTAAAAATCTAAAGGTGATTAAATATCATCAATTTATGGAAAAATCTTGGACTTGGAAAGATTTCCCCCTAAATCTAACCGAAATAACGAGGAAATATCTTTCGATTTAAAATCCAAAGGTGAATAAAATTCACCTGATAATCTAAAGGCCCAGATTAATGATAAATATAAATCAAATCTCTCAATAAGAGATTTACCAAACAGATTGATTCTTTTCCTTTTCCTATAAATAAGAGCCAAGAAAAGAAGAGACGGGACCTTTTTTTGACATACACGGAGAGAGAGATAGACCTTTGGAATATTGAAAATTCAGAAGGTAGAATTTGATTCTCTGCAAAAGAAAAAATTTAGGTATGAAAAGAAAAGGGAAGCTTCAAAGGAGAATTTAATTATCAAAAGAGTTTAACTCTTATAAGAAGAAAAGAACTTTGTTCTTTCTCTGGTTGAGGATCTGCAAAGTGCACATCTCCCCATGAATTGAGAATTTAATTCTCATTGGGTTGAGTTATTGCCATGCAGATCTAAAACATAGAGGAGGAATTGAGTTTTGAGAATCTAATTCTCACAGAATTACAGGAATTTAATTCCTTTGAGATAAAATTAGGGTCTAACCCTAGGAATTTAATTCTTCAGAATGGACAGAACTAAGGTTTAACCCTAATTGAGAACTTAATTATCTCAAACTCACAGGAATTTAATTCCCTTAGAAAAGAAATTAGGGTTTCACCCTACGCCAGAATCTAATTCTCTACATATATGGGGAATTTAATTCTTACAGAAAAGAAATTAGGGTTTAACCCTATTTAAGAATATAATTCTTCAGAAGAAAACCGGAATTTAATTCATCTAAAGTTTATTGTTAGGGTCTAACCTTATGAAGAATTTAATTCTTAAAAGATGAACGGATCTTTAAAACATGCAAAGGGCCAGAGTCACGTGCTACCACGTGACCCCTGCAAAGATCCACAGAAAAGAACTTTGAGGCAATGCCTCACGTGCCCCACGTGACCCCTAAAGCACACAAAGAAAAAGGCAGAAGAAACATAAAAGAGCTCTACGGCGCTCTCATGTGCTACCACGTGACCCCTTGGCCGAAGATTTAACAGAAAAACAACCAAATTCCCATCACGTGACAGCACGTGATACTTCAAAGTATTCAATATTTTTGACTGAACAAAATAAAGGGAAGCAGGGTGCTCTCACGTGCTACCACGTGACCCATTGGCTGAAGCTTTAACAGAAAAACACCTAAATTCCCATCACGTGACAGCACGTGATACTTCAAAGTATTCAATACTTTTGACTGAATAAAATAAGGGGAATCAGGGCGCTCTCACGTGTCCACACGTGACCCCTCTCTCCTTAGTGTTTAACACTAACCTGGAGATTTTGTCCCCAGTGTTTAACACTGATTTTCTTAGTGTTTAACACTAATTGGAAAACTCTATTTGCAGTGTTTAATACTGATTTGCTTAGTGTTTAACACTAATTTGAAAACTCTGTTCCCAGTGTTCAACACTGATTATCTTTTAGTGTTTAACAATAACTTGCTAATCTTATTCCCAGTGTTCGACACTGTTGGTCTCTAATGTTTAACACTAGCTTTAGCCCAATTGGATAAGTTTCCAGAGGCAAAGCCTCTCCTTCAATAAACAAACAGAGGACCAATATCCCAAACATGATTGGACTTAGCCCAAGCTGGCCATAAGTCCTCAATTCAAACTTAACTGGGCCAATAGGCTCATAATATAATAATTGATCTTAGTTTCCACATTGGACTAAAGATCACTTATTCTACCATGGTTTAAGAGTACATCTCTTCACTCCTTTGATACTTGGCATTGTAATTCCTCAACGTCTTCAAAGAGGTGACGGGTTCCGATGACCACACATTGATACGGACTGTGGGGTCCTTAAACCCTCGGACTATGACGTCCCTAACCTCGACCCTGATGTCTTAAAACTAATACCGGACCGTGGGGTCCTTAAACTCATGGACTATGATGTCCTTAACCTTGACCGTGATGTCTTAAAACTAATACCGGACTGTGGGGTCTTTAAACTCACGGGCTATGACGTGCTTAACCTTGACCGTGATGTCTTAAAACTAACATCGGACTGTGGAATCCTTAAATCCATGGACTACGACGTCCTTAACCTTGACCGCAATGTCTTAAAACTAACACTGGACCGCAATGTCCTTAAACTACCTATTGACCGCAATGTCACTAAACTAAACAACATGGCTCCCAAATCGCTCTCTTGTCGGATCTAAACGATCCCTTTAAGTTGATCTTAGTCTAAAACTAGACTAACGTATCCTTAACAAACGTTTAAGTCGATCTTAGTCTCAAACAAGACTAACGTATCCTTAAACCCAAACCCCCAAACCGAAATCTAAGATAATACGGATTTGGACTAGTCCACGCCCTACGGGCGATGACATAACTCAGTCTCCGTATACAATCCACGGGAAACCAAACACAAATCAAACACACACGACACGAAGTGACCATCTGGAGAAGGAGAAAGTTGTTGCCGCAACGCGGTAGCGTAATTAACTGCAGGGGCTTGCGCCTGCAGGGAAGAGCGCCCCCACAATCAAAAACCCCTCAAGTGAGGGGGAATCTGACGAAGTCTTCTACATCGGACGCATCCGTTTAAACGTTCGATACATGGTGCCATAAATCAACCTGGCATCTTCGGAGAGGTAGACGGATAACACCAATTAACATCTGCCCCGAATTTCAGGCAAGACGTCCCTGCGTTGCGCCGTCTTTTGGAGGGGAACAGATTCTGGCACGCTCGGTGGGACTTTTTCCTCTTTCTACTCCACACTTCGAGTGTCGTGATTCGCGAACCAATCGCGGTTCGCTAATGGTTGCACTTGGGTTTTGAAGTACTAAGATTTGGTGTTTCGTTTGCTGCAGAAAGCAAAAGGATCAATGGCTGGCAACTGCTCGAACTGCTCCAACTGCAAATGCAACCGACGCTCCGCCTCACCTAGATGTGTAGCTTATGGACCGCAGGCTGCTTCCCTGTTTACTATGCCTGTGGAACAAGTGACTCACGCTACCTCTGGTCTATTCTTTGGGACCATGCTCACGCCGGTGAACGTTAACATCCCAATGCCCGTACCGGAAGCGTCAAAGAAGTCGGTATTTGATCGACTTACTACTCCCACGGCCCCTCTCAACGGGTCGTTGAACTCCTCGGTCTTCACCAGACTGAGCCTGGACTCCAAAGGGCCCGCTAAAAAGCCCATGGTACCTCAGAAGGCCATCCCGAAGAAGACAGTCGCTCCCGAAGTCGTCAAGGAGGCTTCTCCTCCCAGAGGGTCAGTCTTCGCGAGACTTACTACCCCCGTTCCCGCTCCCGCTCAGAAATCTGTTTTTGCCCGGATGGAAGTAGCTTCTCAACGAACGCCAGTCTTCAAGAGGTTGACACCGGCAGCAGCCCCTCCCCAGAACAGGGAGCAAGACGAAGCCGTCGCTGAATCAATCCCAACAACCCGTCATGCCCGACGTCGCCACTGGCGCCGGATAAGGAAGACTGGGGGCAACTCCCCCTCCGGGCTAACCCCACCAGCTCCAACAGTGGAAATTGAGGCTGCTGTTCCAACTGGGAACAGCTTTGAGCTGCTAAACAGGGTACGCAGAAATTCGCCAACCGCGGTTCTCAAAAGATCCCCTCCACCTGTGGAGAATGCTATAGAAACAAAGCCGGAGCAGCCTCCTCAACGTCTGTCCTCCAAATTTTATAAAGTCTGGCGGAAGGTTCAAGACTCGGTAATTGACCAAGATCACTCTCGTCAACAGAAAAGGGAGAAAATGCAGGAAGAAAAGAACTGTCGTGTCAAACAACAAAGGACGACAACCGCTTGGGTGCCCGCTGCAACGGCTCCCTCCACGTCGACTACTCAAAAGAGAAGAAGGCCGGAGAAAGTCCCCACTCCTGCAGCAAATGTCATGGACAATAAGCCTAAACGCCCTAAGTCTGGGGGCATGATGGTGCATACGGTATACATGGCGTCGGGAAAGGAGGACAGCCGTACATCCACGGGTCATAGACCGCTTACACGGTCAGTGACCAAAGGTCAGGAGCAACAACAGAAGCTCCAAGAAATGATGAACGCGATGGCCGCACTCACTGGGCCGAAAGAAAGCCCCGAAGCGTCATCTGATCAACGCCAGGAGCAAGAAACTAACACTGAATTCCTTCGTAGGATATTGGAGAAGAAGGATAAAGAGGCTGCCGAACAAGCAGCCAATATACAACGAATGGCCATCCTGTTCCAGGACATGGTAGGAATGATGATCCAACAAGATTCTCCTACTGAAGATCCTCCAATCGTTCTCGAAGATGACAGGGGAGAAACGTCAAATCCTCCACCCGCTCTGTCAACAGCCAAGAAGGAGACAATCTCCAAAGCTGACCTAGACGAATATATAGCTCAGCAGATACGGGTTCACCAGGCGACTGAGGCAGCTGGTCAAGTTGTCAGAATTTGGCGACCATATCCGAGCTGGTATGACCAGATCAAGTACCCGTCGGGCTATACAATACCAAAATTTCATGTCTATAAGGGGACGGGCAATCCCCACCAGCATGTTGCCCAGTTCAGGGAGCTTTGCGGCAACACTAGCGGTGATGATAAATTGTTGCTTCGCCAGTTCGTCGGTAGATTGTCAGAAATGGCGTTCAAGTGGTACTCGGAGCTCCCGAACGACTCCGTCAAAACATTTGCGGATATGGAGTTGCTATTCACTCAGCGATTCGCGAGCGCCAGCGAACGTACCCCGATAACGGCATTGATTAATGCCAGGGTGAAACCAGGCGAGATGTGGGTCCAGTACGCTATACGCTGGAGAAACTTGTGGTCAAAATGCGAACAACGCATTGAGGAAGCGCCTGCGGTAGGCATGTTCGTGGGTACACTAGATCCTCATGCAACTATCTCACAGTTCATGATGTTCTTTAAACCAACCACGTTCCAGGCTCTGATCGACAAGTCGGCCCAGATGGACCAGATGGGTCACAGACCGCCTATCCCGAAGCCGGAATCTCGGAGTGACAAGGGTAAAGGGAAGGCAACCTTTGTTGCAAACGCTCAGCAGCAACCCAGTACCCCAAAGCTGGCGGATCAACTGGAAGAAAGACGGCGGTATTATAATGAGAAAATGAAGCGCCCCTACACATTCCCGCGGGATAAGACGAAGAGGCTATTCGAGCTGGCGGTACGCAACAGGCTTATCAACTTGCCAAATCCAAGGCGACTGCCGCAACCCAGTGAGGTGAATAACCCTAACTACTGCCCTTACCATCAAACGGTAAGCCATCCGATTGAGGACCGCTTCGTCTTCAAAGTATGGATTGAAGATCAATACCTACAGTGCAAGTTTGCGCTGTCCGAGAAGTGGAAGGTGAACCCGCCACAACCTTACACTCCTAAGAAGATGGACACACCGGGGGAAACTTGTTCTTTCATTGAAGAAGCTCCATGGGAAATCATGCTTTCAGCAAAAACCAAAAGAATGCTGAATGAGCTCTAGACATGCCCGGCAGTCAGGTGGAAGAACCCACTGGAACCCCAGATCATTGAAGGGATGCTCAAGCCGCGCCCAACTCCGAAGATCAGTGGTGATGGCCTGAGCACTCACAACCAGCCGTTGAAATCTTCAAAGAAAAAGAAGAAGAAATCTAAGCAGCATGTGAAGCCTGGTTACAAGCGTACGGACTTGCAGAAATAGATTGACGCGCTGGAGGAGTACAATCAAAAGGCGCGAACTCCCATCACACTCCAAGAGTTCCTCAACCACTTCTTTCAGGAGGAAGATAATGGAGAGAGCTCGTCAGATGAATCCGAGGGATACGTGGCGAGTTGTAATGTGATCTCCCACTCGTTCACGGACGATGAAAAAACTCCTGGAACTGATAGGCTGGGGGCACAGCCTGAGCCAGAATTTGTGTGTCCGACAGACGAAATGATCGACGCCTTTCTAGACGAGTTTCGTTTGAAAAGTAAAGCCGACCAGGTGCGTGATATGGCCGCATCAGAAGGAGCCAAACGCAGGTGACTAAAGTAAAGAGTCAAAACACTCCCGCCAGGTCGAAAGACACCCGATGCGGATAAAAACATATTCAAGACGAGGAAAAGGTTTGCCAAAGCCCTGTCAATGGGAATGAAACTACCACCCTCGGAAGGAAACACGCTCGATGGGGAAGAGAGGCACCCTAATTACTGCTCATATCATCGGAAGATTTCACACCCCACCGAAGAGTGCGATGCTTTTAAGACATGGTGGCAGGGATATGTCGCTTACCGGCAATATTTTAAGCGCATGAAACGCAGAACTCGTCGGGAACAGGGAAGTACAACTGACAAGCACAAAAGAACTACCGGCAGCTGTTACACGGTCAACGCCGGAGGATCACAGGTTCTCACCTTCGGGAGCGACTCTGATGAGGAAATGGCTCTGGGCCCTCTCTTTAAAGAATCCGTTTTAGGGAAAGCAGAAGAACCAAAGGCCTACGAAAATATTCAGCTGCGCAATCGCACGCTCCCGGAAAAGAATCTCGAACCCGCAACTAGAAATGATAAGGGAAAGGAAAAGGTCGCTGAGGATATCGCCTTAGATGACCAAGTTATGAAAGAGCTGACTGCCAAGGACCCACAAAAGAAAAGTAAGGTGGACTACAACATCCTAGCGCACCTGAGAAAGCTATCCTCGCAGCTCAGCATTCTTGACGCCCTCTTATTATCACAAGAAGCGAGAGATTCATTAATCATGGCGCTACAAGAGCCCGAACAATTCCAAGCCTTCCTCGCCGAAGAAAGGATGAACTGGAAGAAGTGCACACGGCCGATATCACTTTCGGTGACGAAGACCTTCTCCTTGGGACATGAGACCACAACCATCCCCTATACGTCTCTGGATATTGCCACGATATAAAGATAGGAAAAATCTTGGTTGACAATGGGTCTTCCGTTAATCTCCTTAACGTGCGGGTGCTAAAGGAAATCTGCATGAGCGTCCAGCACCTAGCTCTGGACATGATCACCATCTCCGGGTTCGACTCCCAATCATCAAGAACTCTTGGGTCTGTGATACTAACTCTACGCTTCAGACTGCTCGTCACAGACATTAAGTTTCACGTCATAGATGCCAAGACTTGCTACAATGCTCTGCTCGGTCGTCCATGGTTACACGAGTACAACATCATCCCGTCTACACAACATCAGTGTATGAAGTATTTCAAGGATGGTCTCGAGTATACCGTAACAGGTGAGCTAATCCCATTCTCCGTGAACGAAGTCCGCAAATACGAAGATGCAAAGTACTTTTTGCCAGATTTCGAGGATACAGAGAGATGTCACAAACCGGAGAACAATGCCGCTGCCACCATTCCTGTTTTCTGGAGTGATACCGAAGAAGAAGAAGAGATAGTTTACTCTGGACCGTCTCGACGCAACGACCCGGGACCGTCCGCTCGCATACTGATCTTCGGAAGCGATTCGGAGGACGAGGTTAATGCTGTGTTCTCCAGTCGGCCGCCAATACAAGAATTCCCTGGTGATGATCAGAGTTTGCAAATCACCATGATTCCGCGGGAGCACTACAAAGATCTTGACGCGCTTGAAGCTCACAACGTGCAAGACCTGCAAACGTTTTACGTCCCTCCCAAGAGAAAGGCGAAAAGGCGATCATATTCTATCGATCCTCGGAAACAAGTGTGGAGAAAGAGATCTGACATGGCGTGGATTCTACACTTTACAAGCTTCAACCCATCCGTTTGCCTAGATATTACACAAACGGATTGAAAAGGCTATTGAAGCGCCAATGGGTACCTTTAAAACAGACTACTCGACAAGCTCGATTCTATAACAGGATTTAGGATGTCCCCGGGACTCAGCGCAAATTGCCCAACGGGAGCATGGAAACGCTTGGGCATGGATACGTGAGAGCCGGGAAACGGAAACGAGTCCACGGTAGCTACGCCATATATAATTTCAATGAAGAAGAGGACGCCCTGTCAGGAAATGCCAACCCCTCATCAAAACTAGATCCCGCGATCGAAGTGCCGAGTCCATCGATTGAAGAATGAATGGAAAAGCTTATCAGGAAAGCGGGTCAAAAAGCTCGGGACGACTATAATCGCGAGATGGCCATCTACGAGAGAGCCAGGACGCAACGTCTGTTTCAGCAGGCTGCAAAAGACGAAGATGCTCCTCCCTGTCAACCCGTTGCGCAAAAAGCCCAACTCAGAGGCAGAAGTAAGTCAAAAAGCAGAAAAGGAGGCCAACAACGACAACGCAGGATCAAAGAGTGATGTGATCGGGTATTGCGCGATCCGGATTTGTCCCTCATGAAGAAGATGAGTCGAGCGTATTCTTTCCCTCAAGACAAGACACGGAAGATACTTGACCTCTCTTTAAAACATCGAATGATTACACTTCCGAAGTCTAAACACCCTGAGCAAGCTAATGAGGTCTCTCATCCAGGCTAATGCTCTTATCATCGAGCCATATGACACCATATCGAGGACTGCTTCACCTTCAAGAACTGGGTCGAAGACCAATACCAGCAAGGCAGATTTGCTCTATCCGATAGCTGGAAGGTAACGCCGCCACAAAAGCATGAACCCAAAGCCACAAGAGCAGAACCAGATCCACATCAGTCTTGGAAGCAAGCTCGTACCTATCGTATGATAACGGTATCAAAAGAAGAGCCCGAGAATATGGATGACTTTCTCTGGTGCTTCGAAAACATCGATGACGAGGTAATCTCGGAATTTCCGCCAGCGTCGAAGGAACTGGAAGATGACATACATACTACTTAAGATAACCTCAGGAAAATTGAGCTGGGAACGACGAACGACCCGCGACCGACATTCGTCAGCGAGTTGCTATCTAAGGAAAGGGTGGCCGCGTTAAAAGACGTGCTTATGCAGCATAGAGATTGCTTCTCATGGAACTATTCTGAAATGCCAGGACTAGATCCAGAAATTGCTGTGCATAAATTGGCAATATCCCCGGATGTCAAGCCAGTCAAACAGGCGCTGAGAAGAATGTGGCTCGAGCTTGAGATGAGCATCAACGCCGAAGTCAAGAAGCTAATCGATTATGGGTTTATCCAAGAATTTCAATATCCTGACTGGATCGCCAACATCGTCCCGGTAATGAAGAAAAATAGGACAGTGCGCATATGCATGGACTTCCGGGATCTCAATAAAGCTTGCCCGAAGGACGATTTCCCAGTACTGGTAACCGAGCTGATGATAGATAACACGTCCGCTCACGAGATTTTCTCTTTCATGGACGGCTCATCAGGGTACAATCAGATAAAGATGCACCCCGAAGACCAGAAGCATACCGCTTTTCGGACCTCTCTAGGAATATTCTGCTACAAGGTGATGCCCTTCGGTCTAAAGAACGCCGGTGCCACCTATCAAAGGGCCATGACGATGATCTTCGATGACCTCATACATGAAATCGTCGAATGCTATATCGACGACCTCGTCTTGAAAAGCAAATCATACGAGGAACATCTCGAGCATCTGAAAACCGTATTTCAACGCCTTCGGCAATACAACTTTAAGATGAACCCTCTCACATGCGCGTTCGGGATGTCCTCAGGCAAATTCCTAGGATTCATTGTCCGGCACCGAGGCATTGAGATAGATCCGTCGAAGATCAAGGCGATCATGGAAATGCCACCGCCAAGGACTCTCAAACAATTGCGGTCTCTCCAGGGGAAGCTCGCGTACATCCGGCGATTTATAGCCAACCTTTCAGGCAAATGCCGCCCGTACAGTCACCTTATGAAGAAGGGAACCCCGTTCGTCTGGAATCATAAATGCCAAGGCGCGCTGGACGAGATCAAGAAATACCTGCAGAACCTGCCGGTGTTGGCTGCTCCGGTCAAGGGAAAGCCCCTCATTCTTTATACAACCGCCCTCGAAGGTTCCTTAGGCACGTTATGGGCGCAAGAGAACGATCAAGGGAAAGAAAGAGCACTCTACTACTTAAGTCGAGTTCTACTGGGGCAGAAAGCTACTATTCCCCCATCGAAAAACACTACCTGGCATTGATCTTTGCGATAACCAAGCTCAGGCACTATGCGTTGGCGCACGAAGTCCGTCTCATATCGAAAGTGGACCCCCTTAAATATTTGATGTCGAAGGCCATATTGATGGGGAGACTTGCTAAATGGGCCCTACTCTTGATGGAGTTCTCGATAACCTATCAGCCTGTCAAGGCAGTGAAAGGCCGGGCCATTGCCGACTTCCTCGCTGAACATCCGATACCTGTCGATTGTCCTCTGAATTGCGATATGCCAGACGAACATGCGTTTGACGCGATCGACGGTGGTGATACCCGATGGGAGCTTTATTTCGATGGAGCGTCTTCCATGAAGAAGCGCAAACAAAACACACCCATAATCAAATCGGGGGTAGGTCTCATCTTCGTAACTCCACAAGGGGGGATAATGTGCTTTGCGTTCTCCTTGATAGAGCCGAGGACGAACAACGAGGCTGAATACGAAGCTTTGATAGCAGGCCTCGAGATCGCCATCGACATGGGAATTGAAAACCCCCTTATATATGGAGATTCCCAACTGGTCATCAGTCAAGTAAACGGCGATTACCAAACATGCAAGCCAGAGCTGGTAAAGTTTGGCGAGAGAGTACAGCGACTACTGACTCAAATCCCCTCCTACACCTTGGAAAGCATACCGCGTGCCGAAAATAGCAAAGCGGATGCATTAGCCAAGCTTGCTAAAGAACTAGCCGACAAGAACCTGGATGACGTAAGAATCGTGGTACAAAGCCGTCGAGTAATTGCCCCTGCAGAAATATCTCCGGAGTCACCCAAAGAAAGGGGAGCAACTCAGCAGACGGCCCTGCAAATAAATGACCAAGAGAAGGTTGAAGATTGGAGAGAAGTCTTCATAGACTACTTCAAATCTCATCGAACGCCTGAAGATGCGTCCTCAAGACATCTGCTTGTGAAACGAGCTCTGTCCTTCGCCTTCGTCAATAATACTCTGTACACGAGGTCATTTGACTCTCTGTGGTTGATATGCCTAGGACCTAACGAAGCGAAAAGAGTCATTAAGGAAGTTCACGACGGACTCTGCGGTTCTCACCAAGCAGGCCCGAAGATGAAATTGAAAATTAAACGGATGGGATACTACTGGCCAACGATGATTCAGGACTGCCTTGAATTTGCGAAGCAATGCCACTCATGCCAAATCCATGGGGACTTCATCCATCAGCATCCAAATCCACTACATCCAACGGTGGCTAGCTGGCCGTTCGAAATGTCGGGGACTGACATAATCGGCTCCATCGAACCAGCATCATCTAGGCGACATCTTTTCATCCTGGCGACGACTGATTACTTCTCCAAATGGGCAGAAGCAGTACCGTTAAGGGAAGTGAAGAGGGAAAATATTCTCCATTTCTTCAAGACGCACGTCATTTATCGGTTTGGAACTCCGCGACGGATCATTTCCGATAACGGGCCAGCCTACAGAAGCCACAAGATTAGTCGCTTCGCGCAGCAAGACAACATAGACTGGAGATATTCCTCAGTTTATAATCCGTGAGCTAACGGTCTAGCTGAGGTTTTCAAAAAAACCTTGACAAAGATCGTGAAGAAGACGGTGTCCCGAAACAAAAAGGACTGGCACTAAAGGCTGCAACAAGCTCTTTGGGCGTATCGGACTACGTTCAAGACAGCCATGAACATAACGCCATACGCGTTGGTATTCGGTACGGAAGCAGTAATCCCCCTCGAGATAGAGCTACCCTCTCTACGAGTGGCAGTCCACTACGATTTGACGGACGAAGAAAATGCCTACCTTCGGCTTGAGGAGCTTGACGCCCTTGATGAAACCCGGCTCATAGCGCAACAAAATTTGGAGGCTTACAAAGCAAAGATGACACGCTCATATGAAAGATTGACCAGGCCGAGGACATTCCGCCAAGGCGAACTGGTGCTGGTGGTCAAAAGACCTATGATCCCCAATCGCGCCAAGCGGGGAAAATTCGAGCCGAACTATGAAGGCCCGTACATAATAGACAAGGTCTACCAGGGTGGAACGTATCTACTCATGGATATGCACGGTGAAAGACCTTTCAGACCAATAAACCGTCGCTTCCTGAAGAAATACTGCGCTTGACGGGTTAAGGCCTAGGTCAATGATAGATGACGACGACCATGTCCGCTCGCTATCTTCCTAAGCCCGAACTCTAAGTAGTAACCGACCTTCTTCAACGACGGACCGAAATGTCCTTAAACTAACGACGGACCGAAACGTCCTTAAACTAATAACGGACTGAAAATGTCCTTAAACTAACAATGGACCACTATGTCCTAAAACTGGCTGTTGACTGAGATGTCGATAAACTACGGTGGATTGCAGCATCTCAAAGCCGATACAAAAAATATATATATATATAAAAAAAAGAAAAAAATATAATAAAATAAAAAACGTTATGTCCATAAGCGAAATGGGCACGGATGAAAACCCGAAAGGGCTCCGTGAGTAAAAAAAGCAGGGCTACCGGTGAGTGTTTGTGAAAACCCGAAAGGGCGCAACCTCGTTAAAGAGCACTTGCAGGGTCCTCACGACCTTGTAAGGAGAAACCACCAGCGTGAGATCCTTACGACTCACAAGGGAGCAACATACTTAGGAGTCCTCACGATTCCTAAGGAGAAATTACACTTGCAAGATCCTCACGACTCGTAAGGAGAACTCCTTTATGGGACCCTCACGGCTCATAGGATTTGAAAGTCTTAAGTCACAGAGACCTAAACCTGTGCTTAAGCAACCGCCACAACCTTCAATTTATGCCCTACAAGTGGCTCAATACTGACAATCCACAGGCGCGAATAAACATTTCCCTAACCAAGTCCCATCCGTGACTAGGGATATGTTCATATGGCGAACAACTCTTGTAAGTCCTCTCGACTTATAAGGAGAAAACCCTTTTGTAAGATCCATACGACTTGCAACAGGACATGCACTTAGGAATCATCAAGATTCCTAAGGAGAAAACACACCTGGAAGATCCTCACGACTTGTAGGGAGAAATACCTTTGTGAGACCCTTACGGCTCATGAAGTCAAAAGCCTTAGTCGACAGGACCCTTAACCATGTTTACTAAGCCACCTTTGTTCAACATCGACAGAGGCAAATGATTATTCGCTCCAGGAAACATCCCAGTTGTAGCGGTGCTGATGCCAAAATCGGTGTCTAAAATCAAAGCTTGCAGCGAAAAGGCTAGCGAGCCACACATGCATACGAAATAGCCGAAATGATGGGGCAACTTGCAATAAAAAGAAGCAAGTAAAAATGTATGCATGAAAAATAGCTGAAATGATTGGGAAACTTGCAATAAAAAGCAGCGAGTAAAAATAAAATAAATAGCCAAAATGATTGGGCACCGCGAAAAATAGCCGAAATGATGGGGCAATCGCGACCTTCGCGATATAAAAGCTGAAATGATAGAGCATCGCGGAAAAAGAAATAAAATAAAAATAAAATTTACTCCCTACAGGTGATGTTACATCTATCCCTGTATACAATCCAGGGGCGCAAACAAAGAAGGGATCATACTCCTCCCCCAGGTTTCATCATAAGAAGAAGTCAAATCTCGACGGGCCGCAAGTGATCTAGAGATCGTCTCAACACTCGTCTTGTAACAACGGACACAACTTCAAGCGAAGCGGAATAGCGGCAACTCCCAGCTCCATGGATCGGCGATATACAGATCACCAAGTCTCAAACCCTCATTCCGTGAAATGCGGATACAATCAGCAAAATTCTTGGTCATGTGGAACGCAGATAACGTCACTCTTTGACCCCGTGTGAAGCATCCAGAGCAGAGTCTGGTCCTCGCAGAACACGGCAGTGAACTCATGGAAAGCATCCAGAGCAAGATCCCTGGTCACGTGGAACGCAGATAACGTCACTCTTTGACCCGTGTGAAGCATCCAGAGAGGAGCCTAGTCCTCGCCGAACACGGCAGTGAACCCGTGTGAAGCATCAAGAGCAAAATTCCTGGTTACGTGGAACGCGGATAACGTCACTCTTTGACCCCGTGGAAAACGTCCAGAGCGGATCCTGGTCCTCGCAGAGCACGGCAGTGAACCCGTGTGAAGCATCCAGAGCGGAGCCTAGTCCTCGCCGAACACGGCAATGAACCCGTGTGAAGCATCTAGTGCAAAATTCCTGGTCACGTGGAACGCGGATAACGTCACTCTTTGACCCAGTGGAAAACGTCCAGAGCGGAGCATGGTCCTCGCAGAACACGGCAGTGAACCCGTGGGAAGCATCCAGAGCAAAATTCCTGGTTACGTGGAACGCGGATAACGTCACTCTTTGACCCTGTGGAAAACGTCCAGAGCGGATTCTGGTCCTCGCAGAACACGGTAGTGAACCCGTGTGAAGCATCCAGAGCGGAGCCTAGTCCACGCTAAGCATGGCAGTGAACACGTGTGAAGCATCTAGTGCAAAATTCCTGGTCACGTGGAACGCGAATAACGTCACTCTTTGACCCCGTGGAAAACGTCCAGAGCGGAGCCTAGTCCTCGCCGAACACGGCGGTGAACCCGTGTGAAGCATCTAGTGAAAAATTCCTGGTCACGTGGAACGCGGAAAACGTCACTCTTTGACCCTGTTGAAAACGTACAGAGCGGTTCCTGGTCCTCGCAGAGCACGGCAGTGAACCCGTGTGAAGAATCCAGAGCAGAGCCTAGTCCTCGCCGAACACGGCAGTGAACCCGTGTGAAGAATCTAGTGCAAAATTCCTGGTCACGTGGAACGCGGATAACGTCACTCTTTGATCCCGCGGAAAACGCCCAGAGCGGAGCCTGGTCCTCGCCAAGCACAGCAGTGAACCCGTGTGAAGCATCCGGAGCAAACACCGGACTATGGAGTCCTTAAAATCCATGGACTATGATGTCCTTAACCTCGACCGTAATGTCTTAAAACTAACGATCAACCATGATGATTCAAGAATGATTTTACCTTGGTTAAAGGGTACATCTCTTCACTCCTTTGATATTTAGCGTTGTAATTCCTTAACGTCTTCAAAGAGGTGACGGGTCCCAGCAACCACACGTTTTGTGGACTGTGGAGTCCTTAAATCCACGGACTATGAGGTCCTTAACCTTGACTGTGATGTCTTAAAACTAACATCGGACTGTGGAATCCTTAAATCCACGGACTATGAGGTCCTTAACCTTGACCGAGATTTCTTAAAACTAACATTGAACTGTGGAGTTCTTAAATCCACGGACTTTGAGGTCCTTAACCTTGACCGAGATGTCTTAAAACTAACATCGGACTGTGGAGTCCTTAAATCAACGGACTATGACGTCCTTAACCTTGACCGTGATGTCTTAAAACTAACATTAGACTGTGGAGTCCTTAAATCCACGGACTATGATGTCCTTAACCTTGACCGTGATGTCTTAAAACTAACATCGGACTGTGGAGTCCTTAAATCCATGGACTATGACGTCCTTAACCTTGACCGTGATGTCTTAAAACTAACGTTGGACTGTGGAGTCCTTAAACCCATGGACTATGATGTCCTTAACCTTGATCGCGATGTCATTAAACTACGGTACCTTGAAAAACATCCCAAAGCAACCCCTGACCCCCTGAAATAAGGATAAGGGCGACTGCACCCAGCACTTGCGGGTCCTCACGACCCGTAAGGAAGAAAACTCTCTTGTGAGATCCTTATGACTCCCAAGGGAAAACCCGCTTAAGAATCCTCACGATTCTTAAGAAGAACTTACACCTACGGGATCCTCTCGACCTGTAGGGAGAAAAACTCTTTGTGAGACCCTCACGGCTCATAAAGCTCAAAAGTCCTAGGAGGCCGATTTTAACCCTGAATCCTAAGCCATCGTTGGCCTGCAAAGAGATCAAGATAGACTATCCGCAGAACACATTCGAGGAAAAGAAACACACCTGTGAAAAGAAAAATATGTCTTCATTCATAAACCTCCCTTCGACAACAATACTCGATCTAAAGCCAGCACAAACCACCCGATACGGGAGATAACAAGGAAAGTTTCTGATCTGTATCCTATCAGGCGCGCATTTGCAACTGTACGAATATTTAAAAAGAAATGTTACCCGAGGCACTGACGCGCATGCAACGTAATGATGGTGCTCGCAATTAAGGAAAATTCCCATGAGAAAAACAGGCAGCTCATTTATGCAAGCAAGACACACGTACGACTATCTGACAAATATGAAAATTCAACAGAAAGCATGCAAACCGCCAATGATTAAAGGAGTACATTGATTCAAACATACTATACTAGTGGGAAAAGATCACCAAACAAGGGATCAGAAATACAAGGGTTAACAAAGCAAAACACAAAATTCTCGAGCTCCCTCTCCGTTTTCTCCAACACGTCAAAACGACGATTTTCGCGAGGAGTCGCTTCCCATCGGTTGGAGCCGTGCTCATCCGCGAAAGCATACATGATAGCCCGACGGGCTCTTATCTGACTCAGTATATGAACTGAGTGATCCTTCAGAGCTTGAGTGATTAGACAAGCCTCGTGAAAGCACTCAAGCTTGTCCTCCGCCGTGTCAAGGATCACCAAAGTCATCTCTGCCGGATGAGGGGGTATATCGGCAAGCACAGACAAGAGGATCATCCAGAGCCAAATGGAGCCCATGGGAAGAGGAGAGCCCCGACGAGTCAGTAGTTCGTACATCACCGTGCCACATTGAGCGTCGGTGAGAAGGGGATCTGCTAGCCGCGCAGCGAAGCGAGGGACTATCTCCTCAATGGGCACCTCCCATGGTTGACGACGAGCATGGGGACCATTGCAAGCCATGGCGATTGATCGGGTTCTCAAAGATGATCACCTTAAAGTATAAATGGGTTTCTCTGTGAGGAAAAGAGGTAAGGCATGGGTTCAGGTTATAAAGGGGAGCATTTAATGCTATGCACAAAAAATGTTGTGCATGGTGGGACTATTCTCAAATCCCGGAAAGAAGGGGAGAGCGTTGGAAATGAAATCGAATGACTCATTGGAGTCAGATCAAGGAAATAAAATGTCCCCATCAAGCAGAGCCCTGCATGCGCAACACGTGAGCACTAGGATTTGATTGGAAGATAAAGCTTCACTTCACAGACACAACAGAAAACTAAGATCGGGAAAAAGAGAATTAAATTCTCAAAAGAAGAAAGTTCTCAAAGGAGGAAGATGAGCAAAGTGGAGGCTCTTCTGAAAGGACATGGGCATTTATAGGATGTGATGGAAAACGTTTCATCTACCCTACTTCCAAAGCAGATCCGACGGTCACAAAAGTGACAGCGTTGCACTCACGTGCAGACACGTGAGAACAACGCTGTGGGGGCATTTGTTCCCTTATTAAAAATCAGGAAAAGATTCAGAAGAGGCATCACGTGCTCACACGTGACCAGTGGTCACGTGTTGGCACGTGATGGTTAAGCAGCGGCACAGAACGTATTTGTTCTCTAATTAAAAGTCAAGAAGAAGCTTCAGAAGAGGCATCACGTGCTCACACGTGACCAGTGGTCACGTGTTGGCACGTGATGGTTAAGCAGCGGCCAGAGAACAGAGCGCAGAAGAAGAGAAGCCCAATCCAGGGGTCACGTGGCCACACGTGACCAGGGGTCACGTGGCCACACGTGACCGGCTTTAAAAGCCTTATTCTCTGACAGAATTAAATTCTGAGGGAAGATCTTTCAAATCTTTCCAAAATGAAAAAGGATTATCTGAAACCGTTGGATTAAAAATTTAAAGGTGATTAAATATCACTAATTTATGGAGAAATCTTGGACTTGGAAAGATTTCCCCCCAAATCTAACCGAAATAACAAGGAAATATCTTTGGATTTAAAATCCAATGGTGAATAAAATTCACCTGATAATCTAAAGGCCCAGATTAATGATAAATATAAATCAAATCTCTAAAAGAGAGATTTACCAAACATATTGATTCTTTCCCTTCTCCTATAAATAGGAGCCAAGAAAAGAAGAGACAGGACCTTTTTTTGACATACACGGAGAGAGAGATAGAGCTTTGGAATATTGAAAATTCAGAAAGAAGAATTTGATTCTCTGCAAAAGAAAAAACTTAGGTAAGAAAAGAAAAGGGAAGTTTCAAAGGAGAATTTAATTCTCAAAAGAGTTTAACTCTTATAAGAAGAAAAGAACTTAGTTCTTTCTCTGGTTGAGGATCTTCAAAGTGCACATCTCCCCATGAATTGAGAATTTAATTCTCATTGAGTTGAGATCCTGCCTTGCAGATCTAAACCATAGAGTACGAATTGAGTTTTGAGAATTTAATTCTCACAGAATTACAGGAATTTAATTCCTTTGAGATAAAATTAGGGTTTAACCATTGGAATTTAATTCCTTCAGAATGGACAGAACTAGGGTTTAACCCTAATTGAGAACTTAATTATCTCAAACTCATAGGAATTTAATTCCCTTAGAAAAGAAATTAGGGTTTCACCCTATGCCAGAATCTAATTCTCTACATATATGGGGAATTTAATTCTTACAGAAAAGAAATTAGTGTTTAACCCTATTTAAGGATATAATTCTTCAGAAGAAAACAGGAATTTAATTCCTCTAAAGTTTATTGTTAGGGTCTGACCCTATGAAGAATTTAATTCTTAAAAGATGAACGAATCTTTAAAACATGCAAAGAACCAGAGTCACGTGCTACCACGTGACCCCTGCAAAGATCCACAGAAAAGAACTTTGAGGCAATGCCTCACGTGCCCCACGTGACCCCTAAAGCACACAAAGAAAAAGGCAGAAGAAATAGAAAAGAGCTCTAGGGCGCTCTCACGTGCTACCACGTAACCCCTTGGCTGAAGCTTTAACAGACAAACACCCAAATTCCCATCACGTGACAGCACGTGATACTTCAAAGTATTCAATATTTTTGACTGAACAAAATAAAGGGAAGCAGGGTGCTCTCACGTGCTACCACATGACCCCTTGGCTGAAGCTTTAACAGACAAACACCCAAATTCCCATCACGTGACAGCACGTGATACTTCAAAGTATTCAATACTTTTGACTGAATAAAATAAGGGGAATCAGGGCGCTCTCACGTGTCCACACGTGACCCCTCTCTCCTTAGTGTTTAACACTAACCTGGAGATTTTGTCCCCAGTGTTTAACACTGATTTTCTTAGTGTTTAACACTAATTGGAAAACTCTATTTGCAGTGTTTAACACTGATTTTCTTAGTGTTTAACACTAATTTGAAAACTCTGTTCCCAGTGTTCAACACTGATTATCTTTTAGTGTTTAACACTAACTTGTTAATCTTATTCCCAGTGTTCGACACTGTTGGTCTCTAACATTTAACACTAGCTTTAGCCCAATTGGCTAAGTTTCCAGAGGCAAAGCCTCTCCTTCAATAAACCAACAGAGGACCAATATCCCAAACATGATTGGACTTTGCCCAAGCTGGCCATAAGTTTTCAATTCAAACTTAACTGGGCCAATGGGCTCATAATATAATAATTGATCTTAGTTTCCACATTGGACTACAGATCACTTAATCTACCTTGGTTTAAGGGTACATCTCTTCACTCCTTTGATACTTGGTGTTGTAATTCCTCAACGTCTTCAAAGAGGTGACGGGTCCCGATGACCACACATTGATACGGACTGTGGGGTCCTTAAACCCTCGGACTATGACGTCCCTAACATCGACCGTGATGTCTTAAAACTAATACCGGACTGTGGGGTCCTTAAACTCATGGACTATGATGTCCTTAACCTCGACCGTGATGTCTTAAAACTAATACAGGACTGTGGGGTCCTTAAACTCACGGACTATGACGTCCTTAACCTTGACCGTGATGTCTTAAAACTAACATCGGACCATGGAGTCCTTAAATCCACAGACTACGACGTCTTTAACCTTGACCGCAATGTCTTAAAACTAACACTAGACCGCAATGTCCTTAAACTACCTATTGACCGCAATGTCACTAAACTAAACAGCAGGGCTCCCCTAATCACTCTCTTGTCGGATCTAAACGATCCCGTTAAGTTGATCTTAGTCTAAAACTAGACTAACGTATCCTTAACAAACGTTTAAGTCGATCTTAGTCTCAAACGAGACTAACGTATCCTTAAAACCAAACCCCCAAACCCAAATCTAAGATAATACGGATTTGGACTAGTCCACGCCCTACTGGCGACGACATAACTCAGTCTCCGTATACAATCCACGGGCAACCAAACACAAATCAAACACACACGACACGAAGTGACCATCTGGAGAAGGAGAAAGTTGTTACCGCAACGTGGTAGCGTAATTAACTGCAGGGGCTTGCGCCTGGAGGGAAGAGCGTCCCCACAATCAAAAACCCCTCAAGCGAGGAGGAATCTGACGATGTCTGCTATATCGGACGTATCCGTTTAAACCTTCGATACATGGTGCCATAAATCAACTTGGCATCTTCGGAGAGATAGACGGATAGCACCAATTAGTATCTGCCCCGAATTTCAAGCAACCTCGCGCCGTCTTTCGGAGGGAAACAACCTCCTTTATATTTTTTGATCCAAAACCACAAATACATAACAACAATAATGGCATCTGCAAAAGGGGGCTAGCTCTTTGCCAAGCGGCGGATCACAACCACGCAAGACAGTATATGTAAGTATACGACGCCCAACGGCGAAGTTCACCAAAAAAAATTAAAGAAATAAGCAAGACATCAAAACCACAAGTAGCGGAAAACCCCTCGCTCTAAGTCTCGCAACCACAATCTCACTAAGTCTCATTACTTATACAATTTACTAATTTTGATTGATGGAGTTGACTAGATACAATATGAAATATAAATAAAAGAGTGGGCACGATACAAATGCCCCACTACCAATCCAAAACACCTAAAAGTAGCAATGTGCCAGCGATGCCGCTACTGATCCAGGCGGGAAACCTGCAAGAACTGTGGCACAACGGTTGCCTACTCGTGAGTAGAAAAACATCTACAAGTAGAAATCGAATAAACTACGACTCGTAGGTCAACTATATCATAAAGATAATACTATGCTATCTAGGGTGACTATATCTGTATGTGTTCCAACAAGGAAATCAACAACTATATGTATGCGGATATCATCCAATCATATGATCAATGTCTAAATCCATGCGGATCTCGTCCAACCATATCCTCCATGTATGTATCATTAAAGCAAATGCATGAAAATATGAGGATATAAATCAACGTGTCTCCCTCGCGACACATCAAAATCATGGAACCTGAGTGCCTAGCATCGACACTCAAACACATTCTCTTTTAGATAGTCCCAGAACTCATTGCTCAAGTATTCTCCTCCTCGATCAGATCGAAGGATTTTAATACTTTTACCCGTTTGGTTCTCTACTTCGTTCTTATATTCTTTGAATTTCTCAAAAGCTTCAGACTTGTGTTTCAACAGGAACACATGTTCGTATCTTGAGAGATCGTCAGTGAATGTAATGAAGTACGAGAAACCATTCCCGGTATGTGTAGACATAGGACCGCATACATCACTATGTATCAGTCCCAAGAGTTCCCTAACTCTTTCTCCGTGTCCACTAAACGGAGTTTTGGTCATCTTGCCTTTGTGACATGACTGGCAAGTGTCATAAGATGAAAATTCGAACGGATTCAAATATCCATCCTTATGAAACTTAGTTAATCGTGTCGCATTGATATGTCCTAGTCTATAATGCCACAAGAAGGATTCGTTCATCTCTGAACTCTTCCTCTTGTGTGTGTTTTGTACGTTAAGAACTGTGGCTTGATTTAGAATGTAAATGCCTTTATTTAACGAGCCTGATCCAATCAACTTTTGATTCAGGAAGATGTTCATAACATTATCCTATACTACAAAATTATATCCTTCTTTACTTAATAAAGAAACCGATATAAGATTGCATATCAGGGTCGGTATGTAATAGCATTCTTTCATAATCAATTTATTACCATTTGGTATTACAAGGTGATATTCGCCAACTGCTTTGGCTGCAACATTTGCACCATTCCCTACTCTTACGGAATGATCACCCATTCCCAGTTCTCTACTTTTCCTTAGACCATGCAACATATTACATATATGGGATCTTGATCGGGTATCTAATGCCCAGGATGTAGAGTGAACTGAGAAACAGTTCTCGATAAGTAACACACCCGAAGAAGATGCAACAACATGCTTATTCTTCGTTTAGGCGGCATGGGAATCCGGATGTTCCCTATTTCATGCTCAGTCTTATAACAATTATAAGAAAGAACGGAACCAACGTTCCCCTTCTCAGTATAACAAGCGGGTTCGGTCAATACATCCATATAATTATCTTGATTAAGGCCTGACATGGTCCCTACCTGGAGAGAGAGAAGAAAACACTTTAGCGTATGCTCTTGTAAGATTAGATTGGTTATGTAACGCTTTGAAAATCGTTTCGGTGAAATTTCGAAAAAAATCGGTGAAATAAAGGGGTTTTCTGTAAAAAGTCAAAATACAAATATCTTATTATAAAAATTAAATATACATATTCTAGCTATGTAATTGCTATTATTTGGTGTTTATTGAGCCGCTGGTGAAAATTCAAATTTTCTGAAAAAAATATTATTTTATTATTATTTTAAGCCGTCACTAATACATTTAATTAGGGAAAATTACAAATTGGAATGAGTTGAAACAAATTTTGTGTATCATAAAACATTAAATAAAAATTTATCATGGGGTTTTTGGAACGAAATCATTTGCCAAAACGGTTTAGAAATTATTGAAGAAAAAAGGCTTTTTTTTAGCGTAAATGGATGTTTGGGGTATTGTATTTATCATTTTTCATCACCCCACACACGTGCCTGTTGGAGATAATGCCCTCAGAGTCAATTATTGGATCACAGGTACGTGATTGCAATGATTGATGGAGGACCTATCCCGGTAGGACAGTCTTACTCGAGATGATAGTATGCTATCTGGTTTACCTTTATCATCGTGTACTGTTTTAGGTGACATGACACGTCGCTATTACACGTTGATAGAGCCCCTAGGATTCTATGCTTGACCACCAGCAGTATGAGGGCGATCATATACGTGGGTGCTGGTAGTCTATAAGCATATCCTTAAATGGTCCCTAGTCGTGTGAGTTTCGAGACAGGGCATCGATACTCCATAGTAGACTAGTGTATACAGTCGAGACCCCGACGAGGGGCGGTGGCCGGTCTCACAAGCCACTGGTGTCAGTTGGATCACCTAAGATGTATACAGGTGCTCATTGGGTTATGAGTACACCGGACAGGACTCGCCGGGAACATGCCAGTTGGTCATATACCAGACGTCAGATGGCAGTTCCCTGGTGACATGTGTGCAGGTTAGTTCATCGACCTGGGGATCGTCATTTGTCTTGTGTGAGTTCCCACTGTACTTTGATTACTACCATACCACGGCTCAAAGGAGTCGTGCAAACAGGATTTAGTTGGGTACAGTCCCGAGCCACATGGAGGCAGTGAGCGTATCTTCATGGGTTCGTCTCTCCCGGTATTGGGGGTGAGGTCGTGCTGTGTCTAGGAGAGCCATTACACGAAGCCCTCGGCCGAGGCAAGGAGATTTGCTGGTAGGTATTCCAGTAGTATCTCAGGGTGTTCTGGGCTACACTCCGACACGACTTGTACCGCTTTTGGGGGTCTGACTTTTACCAACCCCCTAGGCCCGCCATGCGATGCTCATAGACGAACGGACCGGACTGTACGGATATTGTCACTGACAGGCTCAGTAGGGTGTCAGGATGAGTTCGCTCATCGACGTCCCTTTTGGTCAATAGCTGGTGGCCCATCACGTATTGGCTTATACCTCTGACGTGCTAGTGGTTAAATCCACAATCAAGGTGTTGACGAGTCTTTAGAGTCCCCCACATTCAGTTACTCAGCTTTCGGGCGAAAGGTTGTAGAGGCCGTATGGAGATATGGCAAGGTCCGATCAGATACGTGCGGTATTGCACGGAGCAGGATCGGACAGTTTGTACTATAGGCCGTATGGTTATATGGCAGGGTTCGATCAGATACGTGCGGTATTGCACGGATCAGGATCGAACAGATATTACTAGCCGGTTTTGGTATAAGCCGGATTTTAGTATAGTACAGTGGAGATTTTGTCTCATGGCATTTGTATTTCGGTCGAAATACAGATGCGGGTGTGTATGCACAGTATCGGGGTTTTCCTGTAATTTATTACGGGACCAGTTTTCTGGAGTTGCCAGTTTGTTTTCCGTTTCGGCTGATTTCCATTGTTCCGTTCATTGGCCGAAGATTGGTGGAGGAGGGTTTATTTGCATTGTTGCAAATAAGCATTTGTGGAGGGGGTCTTTGCATATTTCCTTGTATCATGATGGCTCACCATACCTTGACCTTGCTTGACTTTTTGACTTCATCATGGTTGCACCTTACCTTGACTTCTTGACTTTGTTTTCATGATTTCTTGACTTTGGTTGTGATGATGGGAGAAGAGATGGTTGTTGAGTGTTGGACTTTCCAAGCCATCATTTTCTTTGCATCATTGTTCACGCCATTCTCTCTCTCTCCAATCACACCAAAACAAGGGGGGCCGGCCATTCCATAGGAATGGGATTGATTTTCATTTTGTGGTGTGGCATTTTGTTTTCTCATGTTTGCTAGAAAGGCCCTCTAGCTCATTTCCAAAAGTTGCTCTCTTTTCCTCTACCAATGGCAATTCCACAATCCCCAAAGTGAGACATGGTTCTATACATATTCTACAGCATATCTTAGGCACGTCGAGTAGCCGGTTTCGTGCCCGAGTTGCCTCGGCATTGAGGTGGGAGCCCGAAAACGATGAAGGCGATGTGGTGCACTTCCGGTGACGAGGAGGAGACGGGAATTTCCGCAGGAGGTCGGGACGACGACGAGAAGACCGGAGGACTCGGATCTGTCGGTATACTTCTCATCCCTATCTAGTTGTAGCTTAGACTTGTTAATGGTTACGATCCGGATGTTTAGTGCGCGGTGGTGCCGGTTTGCTAAGTCCGCGAAATTAAAGTTTTTCACCGCTTCCGCATTCCGGCGTCGGATTGACGACCGGGGCGCCGCCGTGCACTTACAGTGGTATCAGAGCCTCGCCATTAACTTAGTCTAGCTTTGTGTAATGTGTTTGCATTTCCGATCGATCAAAAAGTCCAAAAACCCGTATTTTGTCGCATCAGTTTTCTGTTGGAAATTTTTAGTGTCGAAAAATTTTTCAGGTAGTCTCAGAGTGATGTGCAGGGAATTATAAGCATACTGTAAAAATCGGGTACCATGAACTCACCATTCCACCGCGGAAGGGCGGCCAAACCCCTGCTTGGGCCGCGCTTCCGCCGCATTGGTAACTGTTCATGCTCCCAAAACATTGCAGAATGTTCCTGAGTTGAAAATGTGGTTTTTGGAATATTAAAATTGGGCCCAGATTTTCTGTGAGTGCTACAGTATTGCTTGAGGGCCCACTTGTTAAAATTTGATTGATCGGAAAATTTGAAACACATTTTTCACAGTATTTACATTATATCTGCGACCGTGAATGTCACTCGATCGGTAAATCCGGTCTAACTGCTATAGCCCGGTTAGACGGATTTGCGAACGTGACTTTCACGTTGATGTTTTGTTTTTGCTGTGATGTTGCGGATCGGTCGTGGGGGATAGCCTGGATGCAATGCTAGTACAGTTGTGGTTGTATTATGTACATTTGATATTGCGGGGCGAGCGTCCAACATGTGGACTGCCGTCACTGCCAGTTTGTATTATTATTTTGGGGCACGGCCAGGTTGCGGTCGTTGTACCCGTTGTATGTATATTTTACTTTCTGTACTAGGATTACCCCGCGTAGGGGTGCACGGATAACCGGGTTCTAGAAGGCAACAAGCCTGCATCTCATGGCACTGAGACAGAAGGGGCTTCACTCTAGGATTGGCAGGCTATTCGCCGCACTCGTAGGGGGTACAGGTTGACCCAGGAGGGGTGCCCAAGTTACCGGATTCCGTGAAGTGCTGGGTGGTCCATTCACGGTGCTGAAGGGGGCTGCCTCGCTTCAGGTTTTGGCGGGTGACTTGCCGCGCCCATAGGGGTCTAGGATTTCATTGCGCAGGCTATCCACACGACCAGGGGAACGTCGGGTTTCAGCAGTGGCTCTGTGAAACCCAGGGATCCCAGATATCTGTATTGTTTCTGTGATGCTGTACATTTTCTGTGATGTTGCATTTCTTTCACGCCTTGAGCGAAATATAATATATTGGTATATATATTAGTAGATGTTGTATATGTTTTACATCCGCGCTAGTCCAGTCCCCGCTCTGTCGTTAGTTAGCTAACCTAACGGGTAATGACGGGACCCAGTGGCGAATGCGGATGGCATATACGTACGTCAGTATATTTTCGTTCTTTTTGGTGTGATCAATTGATGGGACTGCATTGATTCGGATCAATGCAAGTTAAAACAAACCTAATCTGATGTTGTTGGAACACTTTTTCAAAAGGCTGTTATTGCAAGGACGTTCACTTTTGTTTTGCATCGAGATATTCAGTTGGAATATCCTGCTCCTCAGTCGACGAGGCAAGGGCCGAGATCCCTTCACCGGGAGTGACCCCTTGGACAAAAAGTTTGTGTCAGGGCATTAACTTCACTATAGCCGATTACTTTTGCTTTGCATCGCGGTATTCAGTTGGAATATCCTGTACCCCATTCTACGGGGAAAGAGCCGAGATCCCTTCACCGGGAGTGACCTCTTTAGCGAAAGTTTTCGTCACCATATTTTAAAAAGCTATCCGTTCCTTCGACGATATCAAGTTCTTTACGTTAAAGGTTTTCGCCAGAAACCATTCGTAGCCCTCCGTCGTTTCATATGGGTAGTCAATAGTATTCAAGCTGTGTTTGTTGGCCAAAGTCAAGGCACAGTGTTTGGTAGCTGTTGGTTATTCATATGCAGCATAGATAGATGCGTTGGTTTGGGACAGTCGTATATCCTTGTTGGCCAAAGTCAAGGGCTTGTGCGGGTGGATTCGAATCAACCTGGAGAATGACGGGTAGAACTTGACATGTGACTTATGATTTGTTGGCCAAAGTCAAGGTCATAAGAGCATGGGGCAGAAATCACATCGGGAGTTTCAAAAGAACTGAAACCTGCCAGATATGCGCATACCTTCTGGAGTGTGACACCGTGAGCGGATTCCGTCACGTTGTCATGCGATGATAGTTGGATCCCGATTCCCACTGATGAGTTGGTTTACTCCTCGGGTGATCCCGACTAATTCTTCTTTCAGGTTTGGAGGAGAATTTGACGGTACAGTGGGAGGATTCCAGATTAGATAAATTGGTAACCATTCTGATCTAGGTTAGAGTGCACGTTGAGTGTTTCTTTTCTCTCTCTCTTTGGCAGCGACCATTGACCCGACCCTAAGACTTTGACTCAGTGACCAAAATTGACCGAACCTTCTTAACACTGGCTTTTGGATTGTCAGAGTTGCAAACCTCATTGCCACTCCTACTTTTACCTTTTCTCCAGGACACCCCGTATTGCTACGAATGTCCACTTCCATTGGACAAAACCATCGTATGGTTAGATACGAACTCGAAAGAATTTATTCGAGGATGGTTTCAGGTTCTGGAGAAAACGGATAGGACTATTCAGTTGTCTTTTCCTTTTACCCTCTCTCAGGTTACGAGTACTCCTTGGTTTAGGGGTAGTACACCTATTACGCAAATTGGATTGCCTTCTTCCAAACCTTAGGCTGGTGCCGACCGGTAGGGAATGAAGAAAACCAATTAGCATAACGATGGTGTGCAGAAGGTATTAAGTTAAGACAGAATAAGGGATTAGTAAGAGGGCAAAGTAAATTGCAACAGATATTCACGACCAAACCAAGTATTCCTTCGCCAATCCTAAATCACCTTTGTATTTCTCCAGAACACTCCGTATCACTACGAAGATCCACAGTTTATTGGATACTCCATCGTATGGTTATATACGAACTCGAAAGGAACTAGTTCCAGTTCGGGGATGGATTCTGGTTCAGGAGAAATAGGAATAAGATTTATTCAGGTGTCTTTTATCTTCACCTTCTCTCGCATTGCGAGTGTTCCTAGGATTGGGACAATGCACCCGTTATGCTTATTGGATAGTCTTCTTCCAAACCATAGGCTGGTGCCGAACGGTAGGGAAGGAAGAAAACCATTTGGCCTAAAGGGTGTGCAGAAGGTAAAGACTAAAGACAAATGAAGGGATTTGGAGAGGTGGCAAAGGATTATACGGTTACAGTCGTGAGTCTGGAAGAGGCATTACTAGGAATACCAGGATACCCCTACGAAACATTTCAATGTTTCAGTCTCACTGTGTACTGTTAAAGGAAAGCTGATTTCCCGACTAGATACTTACTCCAGGGTATGTATTTACCAGGTATGATTCTCACATCTGTATGGTTTTACAGATGATGAGTGGGAGTTAGTTGTTGGGAATTGGGTGACTATCCTCATTATATCGGGATTCGTTGCAATCGGTGATATTTGTGGAAATCGCCTGGGCTGTTTGCCGGTCGGCAAATATTTGGTTTTGAATATCCGCTGTTATGCACCAATTTCAAATTGATATATCTGTACGTCTATTTTCATAGAGTGAGATGTACCTTTCTGAAATTATGTCTACGACATTTACCTATATCAGTGGATGGTTAGGTAAGGAGCATTAAACATCGGTGTAATTCTTCTTAACCATAAGTACAGTTTTCAACCTACGACACACAGTGAATGAGTTATCAAACTCAAGGGACTTATACAGAGTATTGTATGTTGTCCAGGGTCCATAAGGACAGAGGGGTTGGTCCTCGTACTATATTCGATTTACTTATGACTTCTCTAGTTTTTGGACAAGTGTTTCGTAGAAACACAGGGTCCGAATTTTGAGAAGTTATAGGTATTTGAGTACAGTAGAGAACCAGGTATAGCAAGTATCGGGATTCTTCAAAGAGATCGAAGATGTAGATACTTGTGTATGGTATTCAGTTGATAGTAATGGTTAAGAGAACTTGCTTCTCTTTCAGGTTACTCATAATTGGAATGCTCCTAAGTTGTGTAACGCTGATCGGCCTCCTTCCATTTAGTTGACATGCACTGGAGACAGCTGCATGATTTGAATCTGGTTCAATTAAATCAGTGCCTCTGGTTCTATATTGGATATAGAACAGTTCATATCTTAACGTTGTTAAGGTATGGGGAGTTGTCCAGCTTATGATTAAAACCAGAATCTGGACAACTCAAGGCACATTTCTGTAATGGCTGTTTGTGGGTTGACCCAGGCTATGACGAGGGTTGACTTTCTACCATCTGGATGAACAATAGCAGTATTGTTCTAGACTCGCCACAGTTTTATTAAAAATGGATTTTTTCAGAAAACAGCAGTGGGAGTATGGTAGAACTGGAAGTGATTCCAGAACCACAAACGATTACTGAAGATTTGATAAGGAACCCAAAGATTCAATCTGGATTGACATTCCATTGACCACTCCGCAGATGAGGTGGGTAACTTCAGGCACCCGAGAGGTACTACGGTAGCCTCAAGGACGGTGACAGGGAAGTTCTTGTTTACCCACAATTACCATTGCTGTTGTTCCAGGTTACGAGACCCGGCAGGAGGATGAGTATAGCGTCGTTCTGAACTTGCTTTAGAAGTGTATGTCTATATGACTCTGCCAGAGGGTTGTCGTAGTCAGTGGGAGCAGCGGAAGCATTGGTGGACAGGTAGCTTATGTCTATTTATAGACTAAAGCAGATGTAGCGGAGATAGATCATCTATTTCTGACGTGACAGTCATGGGTTTGACTTCATCAGAATAGTGGATGGGTCTGTTGAGAAGGTAGTAGGGTGTGATATCCTGATATTTGGATGACATACACTACACAGAATAGGAAAAGAAACTCCTATACTACGATCGGTTATACTTTGGTCGTCACACGGTGGTTTCTCCACAAAAGAAATGGATTTTATGTCAGACATACAGGTTACTAGATCTATGGTTTTAGATCTAGATTTGGGTGGTTTCCCAATCAGGGTACTTAGACAGCATTCTAAGAGTATTTAGAATGGACGACTCCTGGCACGGTAGTGTACCTGCAAGTGATGGAGTCACCCTCTCTAAAGGTGTCTTACAGACTGAAGTAGAGAGGGATGCGCATGATTGGCAGATCACTTGCTTAGGCAATTGAGTCAATCATGAGATGTCAAGTACCACACCAGATGTTGTTCTTGCAGTAGGTGCAATAAGTTGACATTAATCCAATCCTGGAGAAACAGTCGGAAGCAGTTTTAGAACATAAGTGAATGTTCTAGGGATATGATGACGACAGCCTCATTCGTGAGACAGTTATCATTCCAGGCTTCCAAGGTGACATGGACGACAAGGAGGTTGTCAGAGTTATAGTTTTCCTTCTGACGAGGGGCAGTATTTTGGACAGGTGGTCCAAGGCAATACTGAGGGTGGCATGGCGCAGGATACTGATTAAGTTCAGTTGACGATACAGTCTAAGAAGTTTGGATTTGGAGTTCATTTATGAGCTATGTCCCATCAGACATCCAGACACATTCTAAGACAGGTATTGCTCATTTTGGGAGATGGCTTTCTCCGCGAACTTGAGATATAGAGAGACATAGAATGAGACATCAAGGCGGATCCACTCACTGAGGCAATTCCTCGAACGCAATAGTTTCGCAAACGAGCTTTGTGAGACTGACTAGTACAGGAGTTGGGTGTTCGGTATCACACGGGCTGTGAGTATGCGACATCGCAATAATTAGCCTTGAGTGCAAGTGGGAGATTGTTGGAGATAATGCCCTCAGAGTCAATTATTGGATCACAGGTACGTGATTGCAATGATTGATGGAGGACCTATCCCGGTAGGACAGTCTTACTCGAGATGATAGTATGCTATCTGGTTTACCTTTATCATCGTGTACTGTTTTAGGTGACATGACACGTCGCTATTACACGTTGATAGAGCCCCTAGGATTCTATGCTTGACCACCAGCAGTATGAGGGCGATCATATACGTGGGAGCTGGTAGTCTATAAGCATATCCTTAAATGGTCCCTAGTCGTGTGAGTTTCGAGACAGGGCATCGATACTCCATAGTAGACTAGTGTATACAGTCGAGACCCCGACGAGGGGCGGTGGCCGGTCTCACAAGCCACTGGTGTCAGTTGGATCACCTAAGATGTATACAGGTGCTCATTGGGTTATGAGTACACCGGACAGGACTCGCCGGGAACATGCCAGTTGGTCATATACCAGACGTCAGATGGCAGTTCCCTGGTGACATGTGTGCAGGTTAGTTCATCGACCTGGGGATCGTCATTTGTCTTGTGTGAGTTCCCACTGTACTTTGATTACTACCCTACCACGGCTCAAAGGAGTCGTGCAAACAGGTTTTAGTTGGGTACAGTCCCGAGCCACATGGAGGCAGTGAGCGTATCTTCAGGGGTTCGTCTCTCCCGGTATTGGGGGTGAGGTCGTGATGTGTCTAGGAGAGCCATTACACGAAGCCCTCGGCCGAGGCAAGGAGATTTGCTGGTAGGTATTCCAGTAGTATCTCAGGGTGTTCTGGGCTACACTCCGACACGACTTGTACCGCTTTTGGGGGTCTGACTTTTACCAACCCCCTAGGCCCGCCATGCGATGCTCATAGACGAACGGACCGGACTGTACGGATATTGTCACTGACAGGCTCAGTAGGGTGTCAGGATGAGTTCGCTCATCGACGTCCCTTTTGGTCAATAGCTGGTGGCCCATCACGTATTGGCTTATACCTCTGACGTGCTAGTGGTTAAATCCACAATCAAGGTGTTGACGAGTCTTTAGAGTCCCCCACATTCAGTTACTCAGCTTTCGGGCGAAAGGTTGTAGAGGCCGTATGGAGATATGGCAAGGTCCGATCAGATACGTGCGGTATTGCACGGATCAGGATCGGACAGTTTGTACTATAGGCCGTATGGTTATATGGCAGGGTTCGATCAGATACGTGCGGTATTGCACGGATCAGGATCGAACAGATATTACTAGCCGGTTTTGGTATAAGCCGGATTTTAGTATAGTACAGTGGAGATTTTGTCTCATGGCATTTGTATTTCGGTCGAAATACAGATGCGGGTGTGTATGCACAGTATCGGGGTTTTCCTGTAATTTATTACGGGACCAGTTTTCTGGAGTTGCCAGTTTGTTTTCCGTTTCGGCTGATTTCCATTGTTCCGTTCATTGGCCGAAGATTGGTGGAGGAGGGTTTATTTGCATTGTTGCAAATAAGCATTTGTGGAGGGGGTCTTTGCATATTTCCTTGTATCATGATGGCTCACCATACCTTGACCTTGCTTGACTTTTTGACTTCATCATGGTTGCACCTTACCTTGACTTCTTGACTTTGTTTTCATGATTTCTTGACTTTGGTTGTGATGATGGGAGAAGAGATGGTTGTTGAGTGTTGGACTTTCCAAGCCATCATTTTCTTTGCATCATTGGTCAAGACATTCTCTCTCTCTCCAATCACACCAAAACAAGGGGGGGCCGGCCATTCCATAGGAATAGGATTGATTTTCATTTTGTTGTCTGGCATTTTGTTTTCTCATGTTTGCTAGAAAGGCCCTCTAGCTCATTTCCAAAAGTTGCTCTCTTTTCCTCCACCAATGGCAATTCCACAATCCCCAAAGTGAGACATGGTTCTATACATATTCTACAGCATATCTTGGGCACGTCGAGTAGCCGGCTTCGTGCCCGAGTTGCCTCGGCATTGAGGTGGGAGCCCATAAACGATGAAGGCGATGTGGTGCACTTCCGGCGACGAGGAGGAGACGGGACTTTCCGCAGGAGGTTGGGACGACGACGAGAAGACCGGAGGACTCGGATCTGTCGGTATACTTCTCATCCCTATCTAGTTGTAGCTTAGACTTGTTAATGGTTACGATCCGGATGTTTAGTGCGCGGTGGTGCCGGTTTGCTAAGTCCGCAAAATTAAAGTTTTTCACCGCTTCCGCATTCCGGCGTCGGATTGACGGCCGGGGCGCCGCCGTGCACTTACAGTGCCCACACCCACACACCCCCACTTACTCCTCCCCTTAGCCAAATTCAGCAGCCCTCACTTTTTCCCCACTTGGTTTGCAAAGGAAAAAGAAATGAAAAGAAATAAAAGAAAAGATTAGAAAATAGATAAAATAGTTAGACTTTGACCTTACCTTGACCTTGACTTTCCTCCCTTGCATTTTCCTCACTTCCCTCTCTCTCCCCTCACCCACTTCTGGCCGAAATTTTCAGCCCCCAACAGCAGCCCCTCCCTCCCTCTTCTCCTCTCATTTTCCATCAAAAAATTCACCCATTTCCATCAAAAATCAAAGCTAAAATCCAAATCCAAGCCCTACCCATTTTTCCTTAGCCTATCTACCATGGATCTTGGTGAAAAGTTTGCATTTTGGAGACAAGTTTCATGTTGATCTCAAGATGGTTATGAGGTATAAATCTTGTTCTTTTTTTGAGTTGTTTGTTATTACTTCAAATTATGTTAATGAAAGGTTTAGTTTAGATTTTAAATTTAGAGTCCAAATTCAAGATTAGGGTTTATGAAATTGAAGTGGGGTTTTGTTTTGGAGTTGAATGGTGATCAATTGTGCATGGTTATGTGATGTATTTTGTATCTTAGGGCATGCAAAATGTAATCTTGTTGCTTAGTGCTAATTGTAACATTAAAATATCCAATTTAGCTTTATTTAAGCAAACTAGTTTTTAGCTTTTGGTTCCAAATGGGTGATTTAAAATCTAATTTAGGTTTTGATGACTTTATTAACATTTTAATTTGTTGTTTAGGAATTTAGATCATGCAAAACCAAGCTTAATTGATGAATTGTGAATTTTGCTATAAAAGGTGTTAAAAATTGATATTTTTGCAAACTAGGATTTTGGAAATGAGGCAAATTTATGAGAATAAATTATAGAAATGGTTTATATGACTTAGTTATGATATTTAGTGGATATTGTGGTCGCTAAATTTGTTTAAATATCGTGTTTTGTACAAAAACGGCGAATTGTGCTTGCTAGATTTTCGGAAAAATGACTTTTTAAGTGAAATTGGCGTTTTTGTGAGTTTAACCTAGTTTATATTAAAATTAGTGTTCGGGAATGTACAAATGAGTGTGATTGGATATTCTCGATGGTTTGACGTTCGTACATCGACATCGAGGGTTGGTTTGACTATTCCTGCATGCGTGGGCGATAGGTTTGGACCTATGCGTGATACGCGTGCCGATTTGATTTTCGTATGCCGTTTCGGTTTCGAATTTAGTTTTAATGCGATATGGTACGTTATGATATGTAGGTACCCCCATGTGGACTTCGAGACGACAAGCAAGCGCGTGGCGACGTCGGCACCGGCTAGCGAGGACCAGGTGAGTAGATTTATATCTACGGGGAGAAGTCGGGTGGATGGCGTATAGCACCCCCGCAGTCCGTGGTGGTGTATACGGATGCGTATACACACCAACAATTATTATATGTTATTTGGGATTAATAACGATGCTTAGGATGGATATTGGTGTGTTGGATTACTTTAGTGTTGCGAACCCTAGGGTAGTGTTACACACACACATACATACATACATACTTGCATACATTCCTATTGATATGTGCTCATGGGATTCTTTATAGTTATGTGTTCACATGGGTACGGGACGATGTGTTCACATACGGATTGAGGATGATACTTGGGATTGAGCTGAGTCGATGAGATTTGATTTGAGGCCGTGAGATCGGTGATATAGCAGGGTTCGTATCTTAGATACGACATGACGTTGTAGCGGGTCCTTGACGTAGTGTTTCACACACGTCCATGCATACGTAGGCGGTATCAGTATGGTACTAGACGTAGATCAGTACCCCGATCATGATATTTGATAAAGAGGATACCAGGTGAATAGTATGATGAATGTGATATTGAACCGTACCCAGATTGGGATGCCGTACGACGGATTTACGTACGAGCTATATTGATGATTGATCCGCACTCTTGACTTGGGACGCCTGATTATAGATATGGTATCGGATATGATATTATTGAGGCGGGATCACCGACTATACATATACAGGTATGTATATGTATCGACTCAGATGATAGGCGGTTTCCTTACCTGTAGTTCAGCTTGTTAGTTCAGCCGTATAGTTTAGTGTAGTTGTTAGATTAGATTAGACTTCTTACCTATTTCAAAAACTAACGAATCGTGGGCATTTTTAAAGACAGCTCAAGGGAATCTACGGATATTTCAAAAACGACGTATTTTTTCATAAAAACACCGTAGCCCCTATTTTCAAAATCCCATGATTCGTGTTATTTCAAAAGGCACCATTTGTAGGACTTATATTAGATTATTGCAGATTAGTTATCGTTGTGTCTAGTATTCAGCTCCCGCACATTATTGTTGTTCGCTCTGCCTCGCATATTTATTTTGCTGCATATTCCATTATTGATATCATGTTGTTAGGACACCAGCACCATTACCGATGATGCATATGTACCACGTACACCTACCTGCCGGCTCACACACATCTTCATCGGTAATTGTCATGTCACGTACACTTTAGAGAATATAATTGCTTGATTTAGATTGTTAGCTAGTAGTGTTGACATGATATTAGTGTACTTCCCTTATATGTCATATTAGACATTGTAGTTATTACCTACCACTTCATGCATACTGTTATTCAGTTGTTCATGCCTAGTTCATTATCATTGACATATGCACTTGTGATGATTTCTTGAGATTTATGATATTTCTGGATTTCGGGGAAAGCCGCAAAATTTACAACTTATTATCTTTTAAAATATAAAATTTTGCGGTTTTCTAGTGATGTAAAGTGTCGTCCACCATGAGTTTGCTGTGGTTTTGGAGATCCGTGTCGAGGAGTGGAGGAACCGTCACGGGTACATGGTGGGCCCGGTATGGTACCCCGGGGCAAGAGGAATGTGGTGTTGACGTTGAGCCTGGCTGGGGAGCACTACCTACCGGTGATATTACCCGACGCGTCGGATGTCCGGAGGATACCGTCGTGGTCTTGAGATGGATGGTAGGGGCCGGTCTGGACTGACGGCGCCCTAGATATTGAGATTGAGACATTGATATTTCGAGACAGTGAGATTTATGTTTTGTGTCGATGCTAGACACTGTTGATACTGATTTCATTATGATACCTCAGTTTTAAAATACGAAGGAAATATCACTAATTTATGAAAACAGTTTCTTCATTTACATGTATTCTGTTTCATGCATTCATACCTCATTCATATGATATATTGCTACCTGAGGCACTGACACGGGCATGTGATTACACTCGGGTGAGATATTACCCTAGACATTGTCATAGGCTGCCTGTTATACATATATTTGAGGACATATTATGATCATTTACCTAGGATTGCGTTATTTATGCGATTTCTGTGCGTAGATATTTTTCTATTCACGAGTTGGCAACTCACCCCCGTTGTGCCCCAGTTTCTTGCAGGTTTGCCGTACAGGTTTCATTACAGCTTTACGGGCTCAGTTTCATTCGGGTGACTTGCTAGTAGGTGGGTTTTTCTTGTATCGTACCCATCATATTACCTTGTATAATATTATTCCGTTGTATCTCGTAAATTCCATCAACCAAACATGTATCTATTGAGATAGAGACCAGTGTTGTTTATTCTTTCGACCTTAGAGTCGCTCGTTATATTTCTGGTGGTTTGAGTTCCCTTTTGAGTTTTTGATCCTCGCCGTTGGCGTTGTATATTATATTGCTTGTGTGGTTGTGACCGTCGATTGACGAAGAGCTAGCTCCCGCTTGGGGATGCCTTTTATTGATTTCGTATACTATTCATGTTGTATCCCGTTTGGGAGCCAGTATTTACAAAGGAGACTCTGCCGAAATTTTCAGTAAATTTTTGATGTTTTTAGAAACCCGCATAATTCGGCTTATGCTATTAAAACTACTTGATTTAAATTGGTTTTTCCTACTCTCTACTACTTTTCTTGGTTTGGATTTCTGGGTTTTCGGTTTACTTAGATTACGTACGTCTCGAGACGTTCGTAGTTTAAGTGCCGGTCATGTTCCGTACTTTCGGGTCGTGACAAAGTTGGTATCAGAGCTTTAGGTTTTAACCTTCGGAGCGTAGGATGACCCTTGGTTGATGGAATAGGTGACTAAAGTAGAGTGACATACCGTTGGTATGTTCCGCGGCATATTTACGACACGCCACTCCACTTATGAAGCCTTAGGATGTACATTTCCTTGTTCAGTATTATATTCCTTCCTGATCTAGCCTCGTCGGTACCAGTTTGGTTTTGCTGCTACGGTTACAGGCAAGGAGTGCTACGGCTAGAGTTGCGGTCAGCACAAGCTCATCACGAACGAGGACTGACCAGGGCGAAATTCCGGCGACACACGATTGCAGAGATGTATCTTTTTACTGTGTTTCCGCGCCACGAGCGTTTGGCGGATCGCCTTTATGAGGTTACTCGGATGTGCTGATCGACCCTAGAGGATTGAGCCACTGACAGAGGCCAGCCAGATTTTGATGACCGTTGGTGTGTTGCTTACTACTGATGATTGAGGCACTGTTCAGCGTGCAGACGAGCGAGCCAGTTATTGCTGCGAACGACGAGATATTTCCCAGATGCTAGAATTAATGCAGGATGAGTTGTACTAAGAGATGATAGGAGGTCGCTAGTCATCAAGGATGAATGACTAGGACATGTGGATCGTTCGCCTACCCCGATGCGAGGTCATCAGATAGATTGATTCAAGCTAGAGACGACTTCACGCGGAGACGTTGGGAGTCGACAGAGATGATCGAATGTCAGAAACCTATTATTCCAAGTTTAAAGTAGTCGGAAAGACATGCAGGCAATTCTATGGTCTCTCTAGAAGAATGAAACCCTAACTCGACTTAATGACCGTGTGAAAGCCTTTGAACCTTCGGGTTTGCGGCAGTTCTACGGCGCCATTAGTGAGGCTTGGGTTTGCCCTTCTACGGCTGGACCACCGATGCTGTGGTATGTACTCGATACTATTAAACTGTGCCCAAGAGGTTGAGCTCTTGGGGGATTATGAGGTTTTGACGACTCGATCGGATGACTCCACTTAATTCGGATGCTAGGTGGTGAGATGCATTCTTGGGAGACTCCAGATACGAGGATAGTCGTTGGAGCTCAGTCCATGCAGCCGCGACGAGACGAGTCCAAAGCAGACGACATTAGAGAAAAGTGAAGTAAGAGGTTCGTACCAGATCTAGATGAGATGACGTTCCACTCCGCCGACATCAGAGATGCGATGCGCATGCCGAGGCAGAGTACTGGATATACCTTCCAGAAGGAGTCGCGATGGGTATGCAGCCGTTACAGAGCAAGATGCAGATATAGGAAAGGACAATGACTTCCGGACAGTTGGCAGAGACGAGACATGGAAGAGACCGTGAGCAGGATTCCTTCCAGGACACTGCTGCAATGATACTTGCACCCAGGATCAGATGTGTCACGTACATTCAGAGAGCCAGAGGCCGACGCCAGTGATATGCTGTTTTACGAGTGGTCGCGATGATTGACCAAGAGATGACCAGAGAAGTGCCAGAACGGAATCGTCCCCGTTAGCACACCTGACAGGGCCGATGAGCTGATGGACCGAAAGATTGGTAATTCACAGTGAAGACCTTGACCCAGGAGTGGTCATGGTTACGCACACCAGCAGGACAGAGTTCATGATCATCGACGAGACGTCCCACTAGTGACCGCGACAGTTGGCCGAGATTCTTAGAGAATGCACTTGAGCGGTACTATTCCGCCATTATCGATTTCGATGTTTTGGGTGATTTATTCGCATGATTTGATTTTGATGATTGAGAATTTATGATTCTTGCACAGTGTTGCACTTGATATCGTTTTCGTGCTTGGGTTTCACATGTTTGTGATTTTACGGTTTCAGACATTTGAGTTGATTTTGTGCGTATGCACGCACACGATTTCGTTCCTGCACTCTGTATAGTTCATATATGCTTGCAGTGCAGTGATACGCCTTTTGTGCACTTAGATGCACTGGACTTCGATTTCGATTGTGATACTCGATATTTGTTTTGGGCACCTTGTGCACCTGATTGATTTTGCGCAAGTTCGGCGCTTGATATTGGATTTCATGATTTCGTGCACGATGGATGCACCTGATTTGAATTTTCGCGCATGTCTTGAGATGCGATTTTGGTGCACACCAGATGCACTAAATCGAAATTTTTCGTGCATGTCAGATGCACCTGATTTTGCTGTCAGGCACACATGTTGCCTACGACAGATGTTTCGTGCACACCCGATGCACTTAGATGTTGTTTCTGTGCGCATGTATGGCACATTCATGGATTTTGATTTCCGTGCGCACCAGACGCACGTAGCATTCATGTGCATATTTTAGAATTGATTTCGTATAGAGCAGTACGTTTTTATGATATTGCTATGTGTTTTCGTACTGAGCAGGACTAGTCAGAGGACAGTAATATATTTTGCATGCATTGATAGTTATTGAAGGGATTTCCAAAAAGCGAGCTATAGCCTCAATATTTACCTACGTGTCTGATATGACACGAAATGTTTAAAACAAGGAGACCCTTCTAAATTGTTTCCAAAACGGCGGAACGTACATTTCAAACAAAGGTATATATGTATATAGTTATTTTCTTATGATAGACGTCCGCCACTGTGCAGTGTTATACGCGTTGCACAGCGACTTAAAGAGATTTGGCATGCATTTCCTTTTGATACTTACAGATATAGATTCGATATTTACATGTATAGTTTCGAGTTATGTCATATTGGTTTTGATTTGGATTTGGCATTGATGTCTTCTCCATGACTCCGATGATTGCGGGATGCTTGACGGAGTTTTGATTTGGGTTATATTCTCATTTTTCAAGCGCATGCGCTGCGCTACGATTTGTTTTATGTATTTACAATTTCGGAGCCCGACGACTTGATGGGTTTTCTTAGATGTTTTAGTATTTGGGGGAGTTTGAATTTAAATTCGGGGACCGAATTTCTTTAAGCGGGAAGATTGTAACGCTTTGAAAATCGTTTCGGTGAAATTTCGAAAAAAATCGGTGAAATAAAGGGGTTTTCTGTAAAAAGTCAAAATACAAATATCTTATTATAAAAATTAAATATACATATTCTATCTATGTAATTGCTATTATTTGGTGTTTATTGAGCCGCTGGTAAAAATTCAAATTTTATGAAAAAAATATTATTTTATTATTATTTTAAGCCGTCACTAATACATTTAATTAGGGAAAATTACAAATTGGAATGAGTTGAAACAAATTTTGTGTATCATAAAACATTAAACAAAAATTTATCATGTGGTTTTTGGAATGAAATCATTTGCCAAAACGGTTTAGAAATTATTGAAGAAAAAAGGCTTTTTTTTAGCGTAAATGGATGTTTGGGGTATTGTATTTATCATTTTTCATCACCCCACACCCGTGCCCACACCCACACACCCCCACTTACTCCTCCCCTTAGCCAAATTCAGCAGCCCTCACTTTTTCCCCACTTGGTTTGCAAAGGAAAAAGAAATGAAAAGAAATAAAAGAAAAGATTAGAAAATAGATAAAGTAGTTAGACTTTGACCTTACCTTGACCTTGACTTTCCTCCCTTGCATTTTCCTCACCTCCCTCTCTCTCCCCTCACCCACTTCTGGCCGAAATTCTCAGCCCCCAACAGCATCCCCTCCCTCCCTCTTCTCCTCTCATTTTCCATCAAAAAATTCACCCATTTCCATCAAAAATCAAAGCTAAAATCCAAATCCAAGCCCTACACATTTTTCCTTAGCCTATCTAGCATGGATTTTGGTGAAAAGTTTGCATTTTGGAGACAAGTTTCATGTTGATCTCAAGATGGTTATGAGGTATAAATCTTGTTCTTTTTTTGAGTTGTTTGTTATTACTTCAAATTATGTTAATGAAAGGTTTAGTTTAGATTTTAAATTTAGAGTCCAAATTCAAGATTAGGGTTTATGAAATTGAAGTGGGGTTTTGTTTTGGAGTTGAATGGTGATCAATTGTGCATGGTTATGTGATGTATTTTGTATCTTAGGGCATGCAAAATGTAATCTTGTTGCTTAGTGCTAATTGTAACATTAAAATATCCAATTTAGCTTTATTTAAGCAAACAAGTTTTTAGCTTTTGGTTCCAAATGGGTGATTTAAAATCTAATTTAGGTTTTGATGACTTTATTAACATTTTAATTTGTTGTTTAGTAATTTAGATCATGCAAAACCAAGCTTAATTGATGAATTGTGAATTTTGCTATAAAAGGTGTTAAAAATTGATATTTTTGCAAACTAGGATTTTGGAAATGAGGCAAATTTATGAGAATAAATTATAGAAATGGTTTATATGACTTAGTTATGATATTTAGTGGATATTGTGGTCGCTAAATTTGTTTAAACATCCTGTTTTGTACAAAAACGGCGAATTGTGCTTGCTAGATTTTCGGAAAAATGACTTTTTAAGTGAAATTGGCGTTTTTGTGAGTTTAACCTAGTTTATATTAAAATTAGTTTTCGTGAATGTACAAATGAGTGTGATTGGATTTTCTCGATGGTTTGACGTTCGTACATCGACATCGAGGGTTGGTTTGACTATTCCTGCATGCGTGGGCGATAGGTTTGGACCTATGCGTGATACGCGTGCCGATTTGATTTTCGTATGCCGTTTCGGTTTCGAATTTAGTTTTAATGCGATATGATACGTTATGATATGTAGGTACCCCCATATGGACTTCGAGACGACAAGCAAGCGCGTGGCGACGTCGGCACCGGCTAGCGAGGACCAGGTGAGTAGATTTATATCTACGGGGAGAAGTCGGGTGGATGGCGAATAGCACCCCCGCAGTCCGTTGTGGTGTATACGGATGCGTATACACACCAACAATTATTATATGTTATTTGGGATTAATAACGATGCTTAGGATGGATATTGGTGTGTTGGATTACTTTAGTGTTGCGAACCCTAGGGTAGTGTTACACACACACATACACACATACATACTTGCATACATTCCTATTGATATGTGCTCATGGGATTCTTTATAGTTATGTGTTCACATGGGTATGGGACTATGTGTTCACATACGGATTGAGGATGATACTTGGGATTGAGCTGAGTCGATGAGATTTGATTTGAGGCCGTGAGATCGGTGATATAGCAGGGTTCGTATCATAGATACGACATGACGTTGTAGCGGGTCCTTGACGTAGTGTTTCACACACGTCCATACATACGTAGGCGGTATCAGTATGGTACTAGACGTAGATCAGTACCCCGATCATGATATTTGATAAAGAGGATACCAGGTGAATAGTATGATGAATGTGATATTGAACCGTACCCAGATTGGGATGCCGTACGACGGATTTACGTACGAGCTATATTGATGATTGATCCGCACTCTTGACTTGGGACGCCTGATTATAGATATGGTATCGGATATGATATTATTGAGGCGGGATCACCGACTATACATATACAAGTATGTATATGTATCGACTCAGATTATAGGCGGTTTCCTTACCTGTAGTTCAGCTTGTTAGTTCAGCCGTATAGTTTAGTGTAGTTGTTAGATTAGATTAGACTTCTTACCTATTTCAAAAACTAACGAATCGTGGGCATTTTTAAAGACAGCTCAAGGGAATCTACGGATATTTCAAAAACGACGTATCTTTTCATAAAAACACCGTAGCCCCTATTTTCAAAACCCCATGATTCGTGTTATTTCAAAAGGCACCATTTGTAGGACTTATATTAGATTATTGCAGATTAGTCATCGTTGTGTCTAGTATTCAGCTCCCGCACATTATTGTTGTTCGCTCTCCTCGCATATTTATTTTTCTGCATATTCCATTATTGATATCATGTTGTTAGGACACCAGCACCATTACCGATGATGCATATGTACCACGTACACCTACCTGCCGGCTCACACACATCTTCATCGGTAATTGTCATGTCACGTACACTTTATAGAATATAATTGCTTGACTTAGATTGTTAGCTAGTAATGTTGACATGATATTAGTGTACTTCCCTTATATGTCATATTAGACATTGTAGTTATTACCTACCACTTCATGCATACTGTTATTCAGTTGTTCATGCCTAGTTCATTATCATTGACATATGCACTTGTGATGATTTCTTGAGATTTATGATATTTCTGGATTTCGGGGAAAGCCGCAAAATTTACAACTTATGATCTTTTAAAATATAAAATGTTGCGGTTTTCTAGTGATGTAAAGTGTCGTCCACCATGAGTTTGCTGTGGTTTTGGAGATCCGTGTCGAGGAGTGGAGGAACCGTCACGGGTACATGGTGGGCCCGGTATGGTACCCCGGGGCAAGAGGAATGTGGTGTTGACGTTGAGCCTGGCTGGGGAGCACTACCTACCGGTGATATTACCCGACGCGTCGGATATCCGGAGGATACCGTCGTGGTCTTGAGATGGATGGTAGGGGCCGGTCTGGACTGACGGCGCCCTAGATATTGAGATTGAGGCATTGATATTTCGAGACAGTGAGATTTATGTTTTGTGTCGATGCTAGACACTGTTGATATTGATTTCATTATGATACCTCAGTTTAAAAATACGAAGGAAATCTCACTAATTTATGAAAACAGTTTCTTCATTTACATGTATTCTGTTTCATGCATTCATACCTCATTCATATGATATATTGCTACCTGAGGCACTGACACGGGCATGTGATTACACTCGGGTGAGATATTACCCTAGACATTGTCATAGGCTGCCTGTTATACATATATTTGAGGACATATTATGATCATTGACCTAGGATTGCGTTATTTATGCGATTTCTGTGCGTAGATATTTTTCTATTCACGAGTTGGCAACTCACCCCCGTTGTGCCCCAGTTTCTTGCAGGTTTGCCGTACAGGTTTCATTACGGCTTTACGGGCTCAGTTTCATTCGGGTGACTTGCTAGTAGGTGGGTTTTTCTTGTATCGTACCCATCATATTACCTTGTATAATATTATTCCGTTGTATCTAGTAAATTCCATCAACCAAACATGTATCTATTGAGATATAGACCAGTGTTGTTTATTCTTTCGACCTTAGAGTCGCTCGTTATATTTCTGGTGGTTTGAGTTCCCTTTTGAGTTTTTGATCCTCGCCGTTGGCGTTGTATATTATATTGCTTGTGTGGTTGTGACCGTCGATTGACGAAGAGCTAGCTCCCGCTTGGGGATGCCTTTTATTGATTTCGTATACTATTCATGTTGTATCCCGTTTGGGAGCCAGTATTTACAAAGGAGACTCTGCCGAAATTTTCAGTAAATTTTTGATGTTTTTACAAACCCGCATAATTCGGCTTATGCTATTAAAACTACTTGATTTAAATTGGTTTTTCCTACTCTCTACTACTTTTCTTGGTTTGGATTTCTGGGTTTTTGGTTTACTTAGATTACGTACGTCTCGAGACGTTCGTAGTTTAAGTGCCGGTCATGTTCCGTACTTTCGGGTCGTGACAGGTTATTATCTTATTTAATCAGGATGGCTCCCACTGTTTTTATCAAATCTTCCTTCAAACTCTAAAAGGTCAGACGAGCCGGGATTAATTACATCTTACAAGTTTGCCAATCTTTCAGGTAGGCCAGTGTTGGTACTTTGAGGGAGGTTTCCCATGCTTTCGTACGGACCTAATTAAAATAAATCTCGTTTTCCCATAGGCATAACCCCGTTAACACCTTTCTAGACACCTACTTGATCGGCTAATTGTCATGTGTAAAACCCTCCCAGGAGTAACTCTTACTCGCAGTGGGTATCGAGATCCAACTATCTCATAGAAGGTTTGCAATCTCATTGCAAATTTCAACACTTGAAATTCCCGATAATACTTTTGCCCCTAGCAACTTATGGCCTTAACATAGTCAACAAATTATAAGCGCTAGCCAAGTTGAACCCGTCATTTCCGGATTGAATTAAACCCACCCGCACGACCCTTAACATAGTCAACAAAGTCGTATGACTACCCTAATCCAATCACATCTCATTCTTTAGCAGATAAGCACTAATTAGCTACCGCACACTATGCCTTAACATGGTCAACAAACGTAGCATGAATACTAAGTAGTACTTATCTAAGATGACGGAGGGATACGATAGGTTTTTATGAAAACCTTTTGCGTAATGAACTTGATATCATTGTAGAAACAAGTTATTTTGAAATGGAGTGTCTCTGAGGCTTTTACTAGTTTCTCTAAAGAGGTCACTCCCGGTGAAGAGATCTCGGCTTTTTCCTTATCGAATAAGGTGCAGGATATTTCACAAATACCACCATGCAAAGCAAGAACTATACAAGCAATCAAAAACAAAACCAAGTGTGTTGTAGCATCTGCTAGTTTCGCTAAAGAGGTCACTCCCGGTGAAGGGATCTCGGCTCTTTCCTTATCGAATAAGGTGCTGGATATTCTACAAGGAATACTGCTATGCAAAGCAAAACTTTGAGCTACCCATTTTGAAAATTTGATTCTACAATATCTTTTAGGTTTCTTTTCTTTCATTAATCTCATTAGTGAAGTCCTATCATTTATGCTTCCTAAGCATAACAAAAGAAACAAAAATACAATGTACGCTTATGCCATCCGCCTTCGCCACAGTGTCTCATTATGCACCGTTAGGTTACTTAACTAACGACATAGCAGGGCGGGACTAGCGAGGGTGCAAAACATAAGCAACGTTTATTATATATCATATATATAATAATAAAGCATTCGTCTCAGCATATAAAGTGATCACATCACAGAATATCAGCAGCAAAAGATAACAAATGAAATATTGGATATACTAGGAGGTCCGTATTTTATATTTTGCCAACAATAGAAAATACGGATTCCACGGTCGCGATGAGTAGCGAAACCCACATCCCTAGACCCCTATGAGAGTGGCAAGTAACCCTACCAATTCTAAAGTTAGGAGACCCGGACTCGACTCCTCGAGATGGTCTCCCACTGGACTCTAGAACTCGGTTACTTGTGCTCCCCACCTTGGGTCTATCCTAATGCGGAAAAGTAAATAATATACAAGAATGGTGACATCATCCTCAATCCGTAAGTGCCCCAATATCAGAATATTACATACAAGGAATTTTACATGAATGAAAATAAAAACCCCGGCTATTCAGAACACGACGATCCAATATAACATATCACTGCAACACTTAACATCATATGTCATCAACGTAAGTAAATATGCGTATCCCAATTGTCGTTGACATATATCAACGAAACCGGCGATACACCACATATTAAACTTACGGTCGCAGAAAAGAAAATGTCAAACTACAACATTTGGAATCCACAATCACCTTAGACATCATAATCCCGAAATACCGTATACTTCGGATTTCATGCATAACTATATGAATTCCACATATTGTATCACATTCCATAAATAGTTAGACGATGTTAAACATTACGATCGAATCAACAAACACCCAAAATTTCCCAAAAAGCTCAACACTTGAGCGAAGTTTAAAGGTATCCATCACATGCCACAGTACCTATGGACCAGCCATAGAAGGGTTAACCCTTGCCTCACCTATGGCGCCGCGGAACTACCGCAAACCCTAGGGTTTAGCAGGGGTTCTTACAGTCACAGAATCGAATTAGGGTTTCGTTCTTCTAGAGGGTCCATCGAATCACTTGCACGATATTTGAATTTTCCGACTTGGAAAAAATCCAACTCTTGAATATATTTCCAGCAAGGGTTAAAGTGGGTATCTGATATCCGTTTGAACTTTTAACACCGTCTAAATAACCCGAAATACTGTTAGATTTACTATTACGATACACTCCGAATTCGCTTTGCAGAAAGTTAACATCACATGCAAAATTAGTAAAAACTAGAAACACCTGAAACACCAAAACCCAAAGACTGGAACAAATTACAAAATTCAACCCTTGACTCCACCAAAAAACCCAGCAGGCCGGTTTTCCTTGCTCTGTGGCCGGCCAAAATCTAAGGTCTGGGGTTCAATTTTAAACTGTGTTCATCTTGCATCTCATACAACATTCTGCAGTTGCTAGAAAAAATTTTAGAGGCCATTTGAAATTCGACAGAAACTGGATTTTCACGTTCCAAGTTTCGGAGTAGTTTCGGTTTGGTAATCTAACAAACATTGTCTAAATCTCTAGCTTGGCTCTGATACCTGATTGAAAGAATTTGAGTTAACCGCAATCAAGACGGTGTCGCTTTGCAGCTAGCCGGTTGAGCACGGGTCGATCCACAGGGAGATGGCTGTATTTCCGTTCTTGTCTTAGACGAGTCAATAAAGAATGAGTATATATTTGTTCGATTCTAACCTATGTGTATTATTTGCAAGTATAAAGTTGTAAAGAACAGATACGAGATTGTAAGCTAAGAAATCCGTACTCAAAACCTTTGAGCCGAGTCTTGACCAATTGAAGATACAGCAATCGGCAACAACGTGAATTAGGGGATTTAAGCGCGGTATTCGTGGAATCCGGCTTATTTACCCTTGTCCTTCCGTTCTTGTCTCATGCTTTCGCCTCCAGCCAAACCGAACGCAACCGGTCGCGGTTAGGAATCACCGTTACCTTGTCAGGGTAGGGTGCCTAACGAAGCGCTTGCGTATGGTTTGGGCGGAGTTCAATGGAAAATAACGGGAAAATGAAAAGAGAAAAGAAAATCTTTAACTTATAATATCGTATTTCTTCTTAACAATAATAATTACAACATTCACAAAATGAACAAAAGAGAGCGAAAGAAAAGAACAAAGAAAAGAAAAGATTACAAGTATTAAGTGCATGAATTTAAGTGCATGAAATAAATTGCAAGAAAGAAAAGCAAGATAATAATAAGCAAGTAATAAAAAGCGATAAAAAAATAAGAAAGTAGAACTCAAGATAAGCATGGGATCAATAGCCAACCCTTAAACTTGCAAGCTCAATCAAGAGGATGCAAGATCAAGAGAAGGGTAGAGAACGCATGTGAATTGAAGCGCTAATTCCATAAGAAAATACGACCCTTGAGATCAATAACTAACCCTTAACCATTCAAGCTCAATGAAGAGGTTGAATGATCAAGAGAAAACAAGAATCTCAAGGGGAAGAAGAAATAAAAGAGAATGATACAAAAAGCCCTCATCTTCATTGATCTCCCACTCAAAAAGCTCTCACTACAATTTTCATGGAAAAAGAATGAAGAAGAAGAAGAAAAAGACTAAATCCTAACAAAAAGAGAAACAAAAGAATGACCCTTGGCTTAGCTCAATTCTGAAGTATTTATAGGCAGAGGGTTGAAGATCTAGGGCAACCACCTGCCCATAAATAAAATGACCAAACAGCCCCCGAAAAACAACAAAGCAAGGATTCAACATGGCCGCGGTTCCGCGGCCAATACCCCCTATTGGCCGCGGATCCGCGGCCGTATAGAGGAGTTGGGGTGTGGGCTTTGGTCGGGGTCCCTGGTTTGTAGTTGTCTTCTATGTGGTATATGACTTTTCTCAGAAACTCTTCACATTTCTTCCAGAATTTTGGTAGAACAAAAGGTGATGTGATGTGGATCTTTTGCCATGATTTCCTCGAGCTCCGCGTAGATTTCTTAGATCTTGTGTTGTCATTGAGCTTTGTGCATGACATGACAATCGATTTGCCATTTTGTCCCTTAACTAGTGTGCGGCAACACGGATAGAGAGCGGAGACCGTGTTTATCAGTTGTTGGCAGTAATCCGGAATTTGTCGTACTTTTCATGGATTTCACTGTTCAGAGCCGAGAACCTGTATTCTGCAAATATGTAGCAAATACTGATTAAAAGCACCTGCCTATAAACAAACGAGCGTAAGAATGGGCGGTATAAAATGCAGTATTCTGGTATGAACAAATACCCCCAAACATAACTTTTGCTCGTCCCGAGCAAAAACCAATTATTCACAAAAATAAAATCCTAACCGCACTTTCGCAGGGAACGCGATTGCACTGAGCGCGTGCAACAAGCCGTTAAACCTCTAGGTGTCCCTAGTAGGAGGAGTGTTGTCTCCTGAGGGTTTTCAGCGGATACTACCCACAAAATCCCGTCTAGCTAGTTTCATAAGTTAACATAGATTCTACTCCTACAGTTCAGTATTTATGTTAGAAATTCTATCATCCTAAGTTAGAAATATCCAACCTTTATTTTTCACACCTCCTATCTATTTAACCTTAGGTCCTATACGTTCCAAAAAAGTTTAGAAAGATGTTGGTTCTCCTGAGTTTTCCTTCTAAAGTACGGCCTCAAATCAGGGATTTTTATCAACTTTACAGAAAACACAAGTCTTATTCTTTATCTCTATCATTTATCCAAACATCGATTGTATACCCCTACGTGTGTGTATATTTGCACCCTTACACTCAAGAATTCAATTCAAGCTATAATACCCTTGCCCTAATACCTAATACTACTTCTTTTCATTAAGGATGGACGGATTTGCTCACACACCTTTCATGCGACTATTAATGCTTCTTGAGGCACTAACGGCCGATTACTGAATGTGTGAACATTTAAAGAGTAAATAGCAGTTTCCAGGTCTTGACTTTATTCTATTTTTTTTCTTTTTCTTTTTCTTTTTTTTTTTCTTTTTTCAAGACCGGATATATTTTTCAATATGCTCTTTTGGTGTTTAGCTTTAAATACTGTTTTTTCTTTCATACTAGGCTTTCAGGCAAGTGTATTTCTAGGTATCCTCTACTATCCCAAGTTTCAAGGTACGTGTAGGTGCAGTTGTAGGGTATATACTTTCTAAATTTGAACTCAAGAAAAGAAACTATTTTTCAGACTTATCCTCCAGTAAAGCATCAATACTTTCCCTTCATCTTGACTTAACTAAAGAACTGAACTCAAGATTACTTATTTCTCAAAAAAAACTGTAAGGACGTATACTTACCAAGTTTAAACAGAATGAGGGTTATTTTTAGTGTTTTCAATTCCTAAGCCTAGAATTTAGTTATTTCTATCATATCAACTAAACTTTCAGAATAAAAATCTAAATTACCCTATTAGCTAACTTGACGACAAAGTTTTTATATTTTTTTGGAATTTTTTTTGATTTTTGTCGGTTTTTATTAAGGTATGCAAATGCAAAATATACAAATGAATGCGAAGGAAAAGAGCTTACCGAGCACACCCCCAAACTTAAACATGACAGTGCCCTCACTGTCAGGCTACACTAAGAGGGTTAAAATTGTCGGCGCTCTCCTTAAAAACAAAGTATATAAAAAAAGGAAAACAAAAAATATATACAAAAAAGGTGTCCCCCCCAAACTTAAGTAAAACAGTGTTTCCACTGTTAAGCGTTTGAAGTTCAGGATTAGGGGGGAAAGAACAGTATCAAGCTATACAAGGCCTTACACAGGCCAAAAGTTAACACCAACCATTCAAAGATTTTATCATGGTAAAGCAGTGGTTGGTGAAAGAAGGTGAAGAGGTAAGAAATGGAGAATACGCGAGACCGTATGCGGAGAGAAGCGGGATACGGTCTCGGTATATGAGAGGAAGAAGAATGGCGGAAGGGAAAAAGAAGTGGAAAACGAACTTGAGGGTGCAAATGGAGTAAATAGATTAGCACAATTTGTGATGACCGATGTGTGAAAAGCGACTGTGCTAATATATTTACCCGTCGAGAAATGGGGTCAAATCCCTCAAGATTCGTAAGAAACCATGGGTACGCCGAATTTGGTAAACCAGACATACGAAATGAAAGTGAGACGGTTTCTTGCAAGGTCGGAACGATGGAAAGAATGGAGGGAAGTGATCGAGGAGGGGTATCGGTTAAAGGTTCAGGATGGTGTACACAGTCAATGACAGGGACAGGATGAATGGGAAAATCCGACTCATCAATTAAAACTGGTTCATCCTCAAAACTATCCTCAATATTCTCCTCAAAAGTTAGCACATCCATGCACTTCTCTTCAAAATCCCGACGCATATGGGGTTCGGGAAAAACATTTAATGACTCGGGATGATGATTTGAAGAGAAAAACTCTGCCAAATCTATGGGTTCATCATCCAGAATATTCCCAGCGTCGATATCCTCAATCAAGTGAAACTCAAAATTCTCTGACACCTCAACAAAAGCATGGATATCAATCGATTCAGGTTCTAAAGTGGAGGTGTAAAGGTCAAAAGGTTTAGAATCGGTTTCACTTGGAAGAGACCCTTCACAATCGGGCAAATCAAACACTACGAAGTCGGACAACTCATTCATCATTCTATCTTCAATTGTTAAATCATGTGGGATACTCGATAGACTTTCAAAACAGGAGGTGTGGGATTCAATTTGGGATGGGTAGGTTTGATTTGGAAGGGGGTACATCTCACTCTCTCCACTCAAATTCACAGCCTGTCCTGCCGCCTCATCATACATTGAAAAAGTTGGAGCTAGTTGAAAACTAGCTACCGGGTCACTAGGTTGCATGAGGGCGGCCATGGACGCATTCAAATCCATCATCTGTTGGCTTGACGCTACCCTAAAGTCTTCCAAGGACTGTTCTAGACTAGACATTGGTTGTGAAGGGGTTTCAGTAAAAGATTCAAAGTTGTTTGGATACTGAAAACTCCCAAATGGCGGTTCGGATGTAATGTCTAGGGAAGGTGCAAAAGTAGGGTAGGAGTGGTAGGAATTGAATGGCTGGACAGGTGCAGGATCAACATTTGGATAAGAAGGTGAATGGAATTGTTGATCCCAAGAATTTGAAGTGGTGAAAGGAGTGAAAGATCGGCTACGTGATTGCTCAATACGTTCAGCGATGGACAAAGGACGACTTGCGAAAGGGGTATCAACATAAGTGGGTGCGGGAGGTTGAAAAGGTTGATACAAAGTGGAATGAGGAGTGCAAGTGTTTGTCCTAGACGCTGCTATGCGATCTTTCAGTGAAACTTTGGGCATGGAGGGGTCGTTTGAAGTTCGACCAAAACAAGAACCGTATGAAGTAATGTCTGGTTGGGGGTACCAAAGTTCGGCAAGAGTTTTGCGAGGTGGAGTACCCATGATATGAAGAGAGAAAAAAAGAAAGACAGAGAAAAGGAGGGGAAAAAGAATGTGATAATTTTTTTTTTAGTTATATATTAACAAAAGAATGAAGTATACACACAAAAAGAATATGGACAAAAATAATCACGACACAAAAAATACCACACACCTAATCGTTCTAGGGTTAACCTAGGTCAACTAGACCTGCTCTAGAACTTGATTGTCGAAGTAAAACAGTGTCGAGAAACAGGCTCAAGATACACTGATCACGAGGCCAGGTAAGTGCAGAGATAAGGGGAGGTTTTCCAACGCTTTCGCGAAGTTCCTTAATTAAACAACCCTTTCTCTTTTGGCGGTTTCGCCGTTAACACTTTCCTAGACACCCCGTAAACAATATACCGTTAAGCAAGGTTCTAAACACAGTTAACTTCTCATAGTGAGCGCGAAGTCCTTAAGGCTTAAAGTCTAGTTTCTTTTAAATTTTGTGCGGGTAAACGTTATGCTCAAGTTCGTGATTTGTAGGCCACGGAAAAGGTGATGAAATCATTTACCGTATGTTGTGTGGTTCGCTTGCCCTTAAGTCCGTATTAATTGATGCAATGCGCAATTCAATAAAAATTCTATAAAGAATCAAAAAATTGTTTTTTTTTTAATTTTAGCACGGCACTGCAACAAATACGGGTTAGTCAATTTTGGCATTTGCTAGCGAACTTGCAAAGAATTCTGCAAAGAATAGTATATTGGAAGCGTCGGATTTGAGAAGAAGGTGTTAGGAAAGTACGTACCGTTAAGTTTTTGGGTTAGAAAACCCCCGTTGAATCAAATCCGGTAAGCTTGAAAAGTTCGCTTGCGTGGGTCAAACTACCCGGATCTTTGGCACTGTACTTCGTAAATCACCCTTGCCTTGAATGCACACTTTGCTCCCCACAATCGCAGTTTGCAAACTTGCAAAAATCTGCACTCCTGCCCACAAAAATGATCAAAAAAAAAAACAAAAAAAACAAAAAGAATTTTTATTTTTTTTATAAATATATACAAAAAGAATATTAACCCGAATAACAAGAAACAAAATACGCTACCGTCTCCCCGGCAACGGCGCCATTTGATTGAAAGAATTTGAGTTAACCGCAATCAAGACGGTGTCGCTTTGCAGCTAGCCGGTTAAGCACGGGTCAATCCACAGGGAGATGGTTGTATTTCTGTTCTTGTCTTAGACGAGTCAATAAAGAATGAGTATATATTTGTTCGATTCTAACCTATGTGTATTATTTGCAAGTATAAAGTTGTTAAGAACAGATACGAGATTGTAAGCTAAGAAATCCGTACTCAAAACCTTTGAGCCGAGTCTTGACCAATTGAAGCTAGAGCAATCGGCAATAACGTGGATTAGGGGATTTAAGCGTGGTTTTCGTGGAATCCGGCTTATTTAACCTTGTCCTTCCGTTCTTATCTCTTGCTTTCGCCTCCGGCCAAACCGAACGCAACCGGTCGCGGTTAGGAATCACCGTTACCTTGTCAGGGTAGGGTGCCTAATGAAGCGCTTGCGTATGGTTTGGGCGGAGTTCAATGGAAAATAACGGGAAAAGGAAAAGAGAAAAGAAAATCTTTAACTTATAATATCGTATTTCTTCTTAACAATAATAATTACAACATTCACAAAATGAACAAAAGAGAGCAAAAGAAAAGAACAAAGAAAAGAAAAGATTACAAGTATTAAGTGCATGAAATAAATTGCAAGAAAGAAAAGCAAGATAATAATAAGCAAGTAATAAAAAGCGATAAAAAGAACAAGAAAGTAGAACTCAAGACAAGCATGGGATCAATAGCCAACCCTTAAACTTGCAAGCTCAATCAAGAGGTTGCAAGATCAAGAGAAGGGTAGAGAACGCATGTGAATTGAAGCGCTAATTCCATAAGAAAATACGACCCTTGAGATCAATAACTAACCCTTAACCATTCAAGCTCAATGAAGAGGTTGAATGATCAAGAGAAAGCAAGAATCTCAAGGGGAAGAAGAAACAAAAGAGAATGATACAAAAAGCCCTCATCTTCATTGATTTCCCACTCAAAAAGCTCTCACTACAATTTTCATGGAAAAAGAATGAAGAAGAAGAAGAAGAAAAAGACTAAATCCTAACAAAAAGAGGAACAAAAGAATGACCCTTGGCTTAGCTCAATTCTGGAGTATTTATAGACAGAGGGTTGAAGATCTAGGACAACCACCTGCCCATAAATAAAATGACCAAACAACCCCCGAAAAACGACAAAGCAAGGATTCAACATGGCCGCGGTTCCGCGGCCAATACCCCCTATTGGCCGCGGATCCGCGGCCGTATAGGGGAGTTGGGGTGTGGGCTTTGGTCGGGGTTCCTGGTTTGTAGTTGTTTGCTATGTGGTACATGACTTTTCTCAGAATCTCTTCACATTTCTTTCAGAATTTTGGTAGAACAAAAGGTGATGTGATGTGGATCTTTTGCCATGATTTCCTCGAGCTCCGCGTAGATTTCTTGGATCTTGTGTTGTAATTGAGCTTTGTGCATGACATGACAATCGATTTGCCATTTTGTCCCTTAACTGGTGTGCGGCAACACGGATAGAGAGCGGAGACCGTGTTTATCAGTTGTTGGCAGTAATCCGGAATTTGTCGTACTTTTCATGGATTTCACTGTTCAGAGCCGAGAACCTGTATTCTGCAAATATGTAGCAAACACTGATTAAAAGCACCTGCCTATAAACAAACGAGCGTAAGAATGGGTGGTATAAAATGCAGTATTCTGGTATGAGCAATACCACTGTAGGGTTACTTAGCACAACAACAAGGTTTCGGGGGGCATCGTCCATGCCATTTTCAAATTTTTGCCATACTACTTAACCCTAATCCTAGAATCTTAAATAAAGATTTAGACAATACGATATGTAAACAACTTTACAACTAAGTGATTGCGGAATACAACCTTTGTAGACCTGTCCTTCACTTCAAATGCTCCAAGTAGTGGTCCCTTCACTGCGATCAAAGAACTCCCGGACTCTTGAGAGGCTCCACAAGGCAAAAAATGCAAACTTGCTCGAAGTCATCAAAGCCGAAAATGATCTACTTCGAGGATACACAAACCCAAGCTTTCCTTTCACTAATGTAGAACTAGTGAAGCTAATGCCCTAAACTATATGGCTAGTATAGAAGATGATGATGAAGTAGGAATTTTGCTCACTTTAGAATTTAATTTCTCACTAATTTTCCTCACTTGCTCAAAAGCTAGAAAGCTCTCACTTGAGCTTGAAGAAGATGAAGCAAATGAAAATGAGAGAGTGAGGTTAGAAATGCAACCATCGTGAGTATATGCCATGGCTAAATCTTGTAGAGAATAAACCATAGTTAAAGATAATGGTTAAGTCTAAAAATATCTAAGGAAAAACAAAAATGGTGGACTAAATCAATGGTTATCTGTTACTAGCAACCATGACAAAATCCATTCATTTTTGAATTACCTAGATAAATAAAAGCCTAGATATTATCGCATATATGGTTTAAGTATAATACACCCATGTTGTATATATAACCTAGAATGTCACAATAATATATATCACATATATATTATTTATGTCAAAAAAGAAAATAATACAATAAACATATATCACATATATGTTAAATGTATCAAAAGTGAGAAAAAGAAATACTTAAGTGAGCATATATTAGTTAATGTTATTTAATATATCAAATATATAATTATACATTAAATCATTAAATCAACACTTGATTTAATGATTCGGCTATATCGCATATAACCGACTAATATAAATTGTATCATTTCATCGAATCAACACTTGATCCGATGACCCGGCTATATCACATATAACCGGTCGATATCATATATCGCAAGAATAGAATACGGTATCACATACGCGTATTATTCTTGGTCCCGCACATATCACATATGTGCTCCTAATCCGTTTCGCCTGAGCCGGGAAACCTCTGTGTAGGACTCTAAAGACTCGTCAATACGCCGGCACTGGGTGGTAATCATATCAGTCACCCATAAGCCGTCAGCGATCAGCTAAACGTAACGGCCATCCAGGAATTGAGCGATGAGAAGATAAACAAGCAAGCCTGCTCTAACTCCTGTAAAGCCTGTCGGTAACACTACCGTACAGTTCGGTCTCTTCGTTTGATATGCCGCATATCTAGTCTAGGGGTGGTAAACGTCAAACCCCAGTAACCGATAAGTCTTTCCGATGTGTGGTTCATAACGGGTCGAGAAACTACTGGTAACACTTACTAGTAGATCTCCATATCAGCCCTAGCCAGGGACTTCCAGTTATAGCCAATCGAGCACAGCGCAACATCAACCCCCATTACCGGGAGAGACGAAACCCCTCCTATCGCTCATTGCCTCCATGTGATTCGGGAATGTACCCAAAAGCAACCGTTTTGCACGTTCTCTTGAACATGGTAAGGTGGAAATCAAAGAACTGTGGGAATCACACAAGACTCTATGACGATCTTGGGTGTACAGACTAACATGTACCAGTGTCACCAGAGAACTGCTATCTGACGATAGTTATAATACAACCTAGGAGTTCTCGGCGAGTCCGTTCAGTGTACGTTGTCTCAACTGAGCAGCCGTATACCATCTTTGATGTCAAACATCAATGGATGTGGGATCATACATCACCCATCATATGGGTCAAGATGCGTATACGATAGTTTACTCTGGAATATCGATGCCCTGTCTCGATACACCCTCGACTAGAAACAATTATTGGATGTACTCGTGGACTACCCTTGGCCCCACTAGTATGATCTCCATCATTGTCCTGGTAGTCAATTATACATCCTAAGGGCTTGATCAATATATGAGAGCAAGAAAGTATAATAATACAAGTCAACATGTTCAGAAAAAGAGCAACCAGATAGCATACTATCATGTCGAGAAAGAAAGTCCTCTCTATATATGTCCAAGCATCAACTATAATATACATCATATGTACAATAATGGCCTCTATGCCATTATTGTACATAACTAACAAGAATTTCGTTTCTTATATTGCTTGCGTGGTTGTGACCGCCAATTGGCGAAGAGCTAGCTCCTGCTTGGGGATGCCTTTTTATCATTTATGTATATTATTCATGTTGTACTCATTTGGGGTCTGTATTTACAAAGGAGACTCTGCTGAAATTTTCGGAAAAGACTTGATGTTTTAAAAATGTTTACTACGACTTTCAAAGTGATTTATACGCAAACGTTTAAACAAATTATCCTTCACTTTCTTCTTTTAAATGGTTTAGATTTCTGGGATTTTGGCTTAATTGAATTATATGGGGTCCTATAAACTTCATATGATTCAAGTGCCAGTCATGTGCCATTTCGAGTCGTGACAAAGTTGGTATCAGAGCGCTAGGTTTAACCTTGGTTCGAGTCTATGTTTGACTATGCGAAGTCTAGGGCGTTTATATATATTCGGAACCTAGGCTTGACCTTACGGAACTTAGACTTGATCGTGGGGGTATTAGACCCGAACTTTCGTCGTGTAGGTTGACCTTGGTTGATGGAGTAGGTGACTTAAGTAGAGTGACGTACCGTGTGCATGTTCCGCGGCATACTTACGATACGCTACTCCACTTAAGAAGCCTTAGGATGTACATTTCCTTGCACAGTATTATATTCATTCCTATGATCTATCCTCATCGATATCGGTTTATGGTTTTGCAACCATGATGCATAGGCAGAGAGAGCTGCAGCTAGAGTTGCAGTCAGCATGAACTCGTTTTGGACGAGCACTGACCAGGGCATAATTCCGGTGACACACGATTGCATAGATGTGTCACTTTACTGTGTTTTCGCACCATGAGCGTTTAATGGATTGATTTTACAAAATTTCTCGAACGTGCAGATCAACACCAGAGGATTGGGCCACTACTAGAGGACAGCCAGAATGTGATGACCGTCAATGCACCGATTATTGAGGCACTGTTCAGTGTGCGGACGAATGATTCAGTTGTTGCTGTGACTGACGAGATATCGCCCCAAATGTTTGAAGCTAATGCAGCAACAGTTTATACTGAGAGCTATGATAGGAGATCGCTAGTCACCCAAGGAGGAATGACTAGGACATGTGGTTCGTTGCATACTCCGATACGAGGTCATCAGATTGATTGATTCCATCTTGAGAAGACTTCACGCAGATACGTTGAGAGTCGATAGAAGACGATCGAATGTCAGAAACCCATTTTTCCGAATTTAAGGTATTCGGAAAAACATGCAAGTAATTCTGTGGACCCTCTAGAAGAATGAAACCCTAACTCGATATAATTACCATGGGAAAGATTTGGAACCTTAGGGTTTGCGGCAGTTCCGCGGTGCCATTAATGAGGCTTGGGTTTGCCCTTCTACGGCTGGTCCATTGGTACTGTGGCACGTACTAGATATTATTAAATTGTGCACGAGTGTTGAGCTCTCGGGAAATTATGGGACTTTGACGAATCGATCAAAAAGTTCGACGTCGTTCGGATATCATGTGATGGGATACATTGCTTGGGAGACTTCAGATATGAGTATAGTCGTTGGAGCGCAGTCCGTGCAGCCACGAAGAGACGAGTCCGAATTAGTCGACATTAGAGAAAAGTGGAGTAAGAGGTTCGTACGAGCTTTCGACGAGATGACGTTCCACTCATTTGACATTAGAGATGTAATACGCATGCAGAGGCATTGTATATGGATATATCTTCCAGAAGGAGCCGTGATAAGGATGCAGCCCTTCCGGAACAAGAAACAGATTTTGTAAAGGGTGATGACTTCCGGGCAGTTCAGTAGAAACGAGATTTGGAGAGACCCCGACAAGATCTTTCTGGAAATATTAAATGAGAATACTTGGACCCAGGATTAGTCGCACTACCCACACCCAGTAGGCCAGAGTTCGACATCGTCGACGAGACATGTTATGAGTGACCATGATAGTTGGCCAGAGATCTTTAGAGGATGTGCCAGAGCAAGACTGTTTCCGTCATCTTTGATTTCGGTAATGTGGGCGATTTATTTGAATGATTAAGATTTTGTGCACTACAGTTCCACTTGACTTCGATTTGATGTCATTAGAGATGTTAATTTTGATTTCATGCCTATGGTATGCATGTGATTTGACTTGTGCTTTCGGTGTAGTTTCCATACACTTTTAGTACTTTGATTCGATTTTGTGCAGGCTGATGCACATGGTTGTGAGATTGTATACCACGGTATATCTAATTTGGATTGAGATTTGTTGTATACTGTTAATTTCGATTGTGATATTCGATATTGTTTTTATGCACCTTGTGCACTTGATTTGGATTCTTGCGCACACTTGACGCGCTTGATGCGATTTTGGTGCATACCAGATGCACTAAATCGGGATTCTTCGTGCATATCAGATGCACCTGATATTGCTGTCAGGCACACCCGTTGCTTTTGACAGGTGTTTCGTGCACACTCGTTGCACTTAGATTTTGTTTCTGTGCACATGTATAGCACATTCATGGATTTCGATTTCTGTGCGCACCAGACACACGTGGCATTCTTATACACATTTTGAGTATGATTTCTCTTGAGCAGTATGTTTTATGATATTTACTATTTGGTATAGTGGCTGAGCAGGACTAGTCCGAGGAAAGCACCTAAATATATTTTTGCATGCATTGATAGTTATCGAAGGGATTTCTAAAACGGTGCTATGGTCTCAGTATTTACCTACGGGTCCGAGATGACACGAAAAAAACTTAACCAAGGAAACCCTTCTAAATTATTTTTCAAAACGGCAGGACGTGTGTGTTAAAAAAGGGGTGTGTGTGTGTGTGTGTGTGTGTGTATAGTTATTTTCTTACAATGGACGTCCGCCACTCTGCCGTGATACGCGCATCACACAGCGACTTGAAAAGGTTTAGCATGCATTTCTTCAGATGTTTTGACGAATTTACAATGATGTGTACACGTAAAGTTTTGATGTATATCATGTTGGTTTTCGTATTGGATTTGACATTGGTCTCTTCACCATAACTCCGATGATTGCGGGATGGTTGACGGAGTTTTGATTTTGGTTATAGACTCGTTTTCATGCGCATGCATTGCGCTACGATGTGTTTTATGTATTTATGATTTCGGAGCCCCGACAACTTGATCTTTTTACTGAAATGTTTTAGTAATTGAAGGGTTTATTTAAATTCAGGGACCGAATTTATTTAAGGGGGGAAGATTGTAACATTTAAGAAAAATAAAATATTATTTTTGGGAATTTATATATAATTAAATAATATATATTATGAATATTTTAATGATGCGGTATAATTATATACCGATAAATTGAGAATTATTTGGAAATTATGTTAATTATTGAATTTGAAAGAGATTATAAGAATGGAGCATTCATAGATTTTTATATAATTAATTATATTCCATTTTTATGCTAATCGCGATTGAATATCACTAATCGTGCATTAAGCTTGGTTTGTGCACATGACATGCACCATGTCATATTTCACATTTTTACATTTCTATCATGGTTTTTCCTTTTCTATTCATGCATGGCTTTGTTTGAAATGAGAGGAAAAGAAAAGAAAAGAAAAAGAATAATGAAAGATGTATGGGCAAGAGAGAGAGGTGAGAGAGAGGTGAGGGGTCATTTAACCATTCTCCTATTGGTTTTCCAACCATTCTCCTATTGGTTTTCCCACCATTCTCTCCATCATTTTCCCTTCTCCATTCTCCCATGGCAGCCCTCCACCCTCCACCTCCTCAACCTCCTAAAACCACCCATATTTCCACCTCAAAACACATCATTCCCTTCACCAAAAACATGCACAAGCTCACTACAACCATGATGGATCAAGAAAAATTGGATTTTGAGAACTTGGGGCAACTCAAGAATTTTCTTGAGTTTCCAAAGGAGGTAATTCTTTTATCATTAGTGTAGTAATTGAATTACTTTTGTACCTATTAAAGTTTAGAAGTGTTTTAGTGACGTTTAGTGAACTTTGAAAAATTTCAAGTGGAGGTTATTGTTTGATTTGAATCCAAAGGTGCAACTGAGGTGTAATTAGTGACTACAACCCCTGTAGTGATTGTATTTTGGACTAAAACCATAGGCTAAACCCCCTTAACCCAAACATAGAAACCCCGATATCGGAAAATTGTAGGATTTGTGATGAAATTTAGGTATTTGCTATGACCCGGGGCACCTGAAAATTATGATGATAGACCCGCACTCTTGACTCGAGAATGTCATATTATATATTGTATCGTACGTGACACTATTGAAGCGGGATCACCGACTACTATATATATATATATATATATATATATATATATATATATATATATATATATATCGACTCAGACTTGGGTGGTTTTCCTTACCCTTCGACTAGTCTGCTAGTTTAGTCCTGTAGTTTACTTAGTAGAAGTTAGACTTGGCTCGAGTCATACTTATTTCTAAAACTAACGAATCGTGAGTATTTTAAAGATAGGACAAGGGATACTATGGATATTTCAAAGGATGTACATTTTCTTAAAACACCACGACTCGTGTTATTTCAAATGCCAAACTGTATGACTCATATATTTTATGTACATTCTTTATTGTTGCATTTACAATTCATTTTCCGTATATCCTTGCTATTCACATAGCATTGCATGCTTAAATGTGTTTTCGTAATTATTATGAAATCCTGCTGTCAGGACACCAACACTATTACCGATGATGCGTATGCTCCACGTACAATTACTTGCCGGCTCACACACATCATCATCGGTAAGTTTCATGTCACGTACACATTAGAAAACACTATTTCATTTGTATAAATTGTTAGTTGATAGTTTTTACATAGTACTAGTGCGCTTGCTTTTATATGATAGCTTAGACATTGCATTTATTACTGTGATATCTCAAGCATGCGTATTTTCATTTGTAATGCAATATTATGGTATTCACTTTTTATTGACTTTTGATTATAGGATTCGGATTTTTGCATGAGATTTATGGATTTGGAGAAACCGCAAGGATTTTATAAACTCATTATCATTTTCAAAAGATAGAAATTGTGTTTTTCTCATGTTATGATGTGAGATACGTCCATCATGAGTTTTCTCGGCTCTTGAGTGATATCATACACCGGATTCGAGGAGGATGAGGAACCGTCTGTGGGTGCATGGTGGACCTGGTGCGGTACCCCGGGGCATGATGGTCGCAGATGATGGCGTTGAGCCTGGCAGGGGAGCACTACCAACCAATTATTGTGACTTGGCGGATATTCGGAGGATGCCGATGTAGTCTTGAGATTTGATGCTATAGGACAGTCCGGATTGCCGGAGCCTGAGGTATTGAGATTTGATGAAACGGGCCAGTTCGGATTGCCGGAGCCCGAGCCCGAGATATTGAGATAGCGAGATATATATTTTGTGTCGATACTAGACACCGATTCTCTGTTGATTTCATTAATGATACTTCGATTTTATACAGATATCTCACTGAGATAAGAAAACACTTTTCTCATTTAGATGTATTCTGTTTTCATTCATTCATACATCATATATATGATATGTTGCTACCAGTGGCATTGACACGAGCACTTGGTATTACACTTATGTATAGATGTTTACCCTTGCCATTATATTATGCTTCGGACTTTATTATATTGAGAATATATTACCGTATGACCTAGGATTGAGTCATACATGTGATTTCTGCTCGGTGATGTTTTCTACTCACGAGCTGGAAACTCACCCCCGTTGTGCCACAGTTTCTTGCAGGTTTTGCCGTACAGGTTTCCTTGGCGGCTTTGCTGGCACACTTCTTCTTTCTGGGTGATTGCTTTGGTAGGTTGGTTCACTTGCATCGTGACCACCATTGTACCTTTTATTATATTTCTGTTGTATCTAGTAAACTCCATCAACTAGACTTGTTTTAATTTATAGACTTAGAAGACTAGTGTATAATCTTTCGACCATAGAGTCGTGCTTGTATTATTATGGTTTTCTTGATGATATTGGTTTTCCTTTTGAGTTTAGATCATCGACCTTCGGCGTTGTATATTATATTGGTTGCGTGGTTGTGACCGACAATTGGTGAAGAGCTAGCTCCCGCTTGGGGATGTCTTTTATCATTTATGTATATTATTCATGTTGTACCCGTTTGGGGTGAGTATTTACAAAGGAGACTCTGCCGAAATTTTCGGAAAAGACTTGATGTTTTAAAAATGTTTACTACGACTTTCAATGTTATTTATATGCAAACTTTAAAATAAGTTTTCCTTCACTTTATTCTTTTAAATGGTTTAGATTTCTGGGATTTTGGTTTACTTGAATTAGATGGGGTCCTATAGACTTCATATGATTCAAGTACCAGTCACGTGCCATTTCGGGTCGTGACAGTATCGATGCCCTATCTCGATAATCCTACGACTAGGGACCTGTATAGGATGTGCTTATACACTACCCAGCCCCCACTAGTGTGACTGTTATTACAATGATGGTAATCAAGTAAAGATCCTAAGGGCTCTACCAATATGTATAAGCGATATGCTAAGAAAACACATGCACATATTGAGGTAGAAACAAACCAGGTAGCATACTATCATTTCGAGCAAGACTGTTACTATATCCGTGTACAACCCAAGCTCCCATTAAGTAATATACAATCTAGTATGATACAATAATGGCCTCTAGGGAATATATCACTAACAATCTCCCACTTGCACTAAGGCCATATATTGGCATATCGCAGACCGAAGGTCTCGAATAGCCTCTCGAACACTGTCTAAAGGATGACCACTGTGAGTGGATCTGTAGTGTTGTTCACCATATCTACCCTCCTCACCTCGATCCCTTAGGGATCAACGATCTCCCTGATCAGGTGGTACCACTTCAAGATATGTCTGGATCTATGATGGGACCTGGGTTTCTTCCCTAAAGTTATAGCGTCGTATGTTGTCACAATACTAAAGTATTGGACCAACAAATGGAAGGAACCACCTGAAGTTCAGTTAAGAACTTCCATATCCAGACTGCCTCTTTTGCGGCGTCTCATGCAGCGAACTACTCCGTTTCCATCGTCGAGTTTGCAACAGTGTCTGTAACATTTCAGAAAATATAAAATATCAAAATGATATATCTCCCGAAAACTGACCGATTTGCAAAATTGGGGTTTTCGAAAAAAGGTATAAATATATACTAATATTTGTATAGTAATTGGAAATTAAAATGATTTATTCATTTAAAGATATATTTAAAGGATTTGGTATTTTTTTAAATTAGTGAGAGTGGGTGAGAATAAAGGAGAGAGAGAGAGGGGGCAGCCACATTTTCCTCCCCCATTATTATTCTTCTACTTCTTCTTCCTCATCTCCTTCCATCTCCAACCCTAAGATCCACATACCCCTTTCACAAAAAAATGATCACCTCCTCACCCTCATCACATTGGACCAAGAAAAGTTGGATTTTGATGACTTTGGGAAGCTAGGGTTTTTCTTGATGTGCCCAAAAGAGGTATAAATACTCACATTTAGTTTATTTTTTAGTTCTTTATATTCTAGTTTAGTTTAGAAATTGATTTAATGTGGATTTGTGAAGTTAGAAATTTCAAGAGAGTGAGTAGCATTTGAGTGGTGTTGTGGTGATGTAGTGAATGTTAACAAGACTTGAGTGGTGTTTTTACTGATCTAGAACAGAGAATAGAACCCCAAAACATGGACTTAGAATTTCCCCGGCATCGATATTTGACGGTTTCTGAGTGAATCTGGGATGACCCGAGACCACTACAAAATAAGTTCCCATGACCATGAGACGTGCAGGAAACTTAGAGGTAACCCCTGAAACCTGAGACCCAATACCCTCAATCTGGCTGCAGATTTATTGCTATAGGCTGCAATTTGCGGCCAAGTCGGAGTGAAACCTTGAGATTTTTGGTCTGGGGCATTGTTATCATATATCTAGAGCAACCCCATATGCAAAATTGGCTAGTTTGACCTGAGTTAAAATATGAGAGCACATTGGTGTGATTTTTAGTTATGTTTTCCGTATTTTGAATGCTTGGTTGTGATATTGGGATTTGTATTTGGTTGTTGGATGTTTGTACATCAACAACAAGGGATGATTTGTTGTTTTGCATTGAGGCTATAGGTTTTAACCAATGAGCGATCCGTGTGCCGTATTGGTTTTCCGGATTCGATTTTAATAGCGATTGAGATTGTGTATTATTGTAGGTAGCTTCGCGTGGACTCCGAAGCGACGGAGCATGGCGTCATCGACTTTGACAAGCAAGGATCAAGGTGAGTAGATCTATATCTATGGGGGAAGTCGGGAGCATGGCGTATAGCACCCCCGCAATTTGATGGAAACCGATATATATGACATGGTTAGAGAAACTTATTCTAGCAACCTATGGATGTGATTAAAGGTTTAGTGTGACATGATATGAAAGGAATGATGTCTCGGATTGACACATATATAGGATATGAAAAGTGAATGTGAATCACGACTTATAGATATGTAGTTGCACTAGAGTACGTATGAGTTTTAGTGTAGCATGACATTTGATGTATAAGGTAGAATGTATATATAAAGATGACTTGATTGATATGTCGGTATACGGATGCGAGTCGATTGAGATGATTGATACCTTTGTCGGTCCCTCGATATGTGATTGTTATGGATGCGACCTTGGATGTAGGTATATAGATATATATTAATGTTGTGAATCATGAGTGATATGTCATACGAGATGTTAGGTCCGTACCCTCTTTGTCCTATAGGTTGATAGGATCCCTGATGGTTTAATGCCGCCGTACGATGATTTTACGTACGAGATGAGTTTTATGATGATTGATCCATACCCTTGACTAGAGGATGCCGTACGATGTACTATACCGTACGTGATGCTGTGAGGCTGGATGCTGATTGATTGATTCACCGACTCGGTCATATTAGATACGTATACCTGTCAACATTCGCATACGATTTACTTTATGTTACGTTCATGTCACTCTCATTACATTACATATACCTGTGCTAGTACACCTATACCATTATCGATGATGCATATGTCACACTTACACAGATTGGCCGGCTCACATACTGCATCATCGATAATTGCCATGTCACTACACAGTAGGATTGCTGCATCATGATATGACTCCTTGCATAATATACTTGCTATAGTTACATATGCACCTTTATACGATATTGCATTTGACTTTGGAGAATTTGGAAACCGCAGGATATATTTTAAACTTGATTCATTTAAAGAGTGGTTTTCCCTCAATATGTGCATATTACTGTTCCATGTTACATGATATACGGATATGCTCACATTTCTCTTATATGTCTCATACATCATGCTTTATGATTATACGCATCGAGATATGCTGTTTTCATGAGATTTTTGGATTTGAAAACCGTGGTTATTTCAAAGGAAAGTATGTATTGTTTTAAAAACCCGGTTTCACTTGATATGATATTTCAGTGCGTCGATCATGTGTTTTCTCGGTTCTGAGAGTGGCATGTGAAACCCGATTCGAGGAGCGGTAGGCACTGTCTGCGGGTATATGGTGGACCCAGTGATGTACCCCGGGGCGAGAAGACTCGTATTGTTAGACGGTGAGCCTGGAAGGGGAGCACTACCTACTGGTGATAGTATTTGGGCTCGGCGGTTATCCGGAGGATACCGACCGGAGTCGTGAGATGATATGGGCTGATCCGGACTGACGGAGCCCGTGGGCCGATCCGAACTGACGAAGCCCGAGAGATATGATGATTTACGTATCGATGCTGGACACAGGTTTCATGATGTTTCGAGTGTCGATGCTGGACACTCAGGTTCCATGATTTTTATATGTCGCGAGGGACACCCGTTGATTTATATCCTTATACTTCCATACACATGCTTTTATGATATTTACATGCATGATGTTGTTGTGTCATTGGTTGACACGTGGACAAGATCCACATGCATACTGGCATCGATTATATGGTTGAATAATATCCGCATGCATATAGACATTGAGTACATTGTTGGCACATATGTCGTTACGGTCACCCTAGATATCATAGTATTAACTTTATGATACAGTTGACCTAGGAGTTTTTGTTTATTCTATTTCTACTTGTAGATGTTTTTCTACCCACGAGTTGGCAACTCACCCCCGTTGTGCCACAGTTCTTGCAGGTTTACCGCATGGAACAGTAGCGGCATCGCTGGTACACAGTTGCATTCGGGTGTTTTGCATTGGTATGTGGGACATTAGCATCGCACCCACTCTTGGATTTACTATTCATATTGTATCTAGTCGACTCCATCAATCAAACTAGTATTTGTATAAGTAATGAGACATAGTGAGACTTGTGGTTGCGAGACTTAGAGCGATGGGTATTCCGCTACTTGTGATTTTGATGTCTTGCTTATTTCTTTATCATTTGTGGTGAACTTCGCCGTTGGGCGTCGTATACTTACATTTATGCTTTGCGTGGTTGTGGATCCGCCATTTGGCGAAGAGCCAGCTCTCACTTGGGGATGGCTTTTATATTATCATGTACTGTGGTTTTGGATCAAAATATACAAAGGAGGTGCTGCCTAAATTTTTAAAAGACGAAACATGTTTTTCAACTAAAAAATTCCACTAGCATTTTTCATGTTCTTTTACTTATGCATTTAGAAAACATTGATTTCACCCTACCTTTATTTCAAAACATCACCTCTTTTATTTTCTTAAAAAGATTTAGATTTCTGGGTTTCGGCTTACTTGAATTATGTTACGTCTTTAGACGTTGCGTGATTCGAGTGTCGGTCATGAGCTAAATTTCGGGTCGTGATAGTGTCCTACTAAGAGTTCTTCCAACAGACCGTCCCTCCACTGAGGGTAAAGCCATAACCCAATATGGACTTGGAGTCATGCTTATCATTCTGAAAGCTGGAGTTAGCAAAGGCCTCGATCTGGAGGTCCTTTTCCACCATACACCAAGAACATCTCCTTAGTCCTTCTCTGGTTCATGAGAATGTTCTTTACTGCTTCCCAGTGCTTCTCTCGTGGGTTTGACTGATACCAGAATGTAGTTGGTATCGCCCAGATTTTCATGGAGAACCTCTGTGACAAGAATCTTTTGACTGATTGTAGCATAGGAATGTCATTTCCTATCAAGAGAATGTCATCCAAATACTCTACGAGGAATTCCACAGTTCTTGCTACAATCTTACTATAAATGCATGGTTCATCTGGATTTTTGATAAAGTCGAATTCTTTGATTGTCTCAATAAAAACAGATGTTCCAACTCCGCGATGCCTGCTTTAGTCCATAAATGAACTTAAGCAACTTGCACATTGTCAAGCTGCTCCCACTCTGATTGAAACCCTCTGGCTCATCCATATAGACGCACTCTTCCAAAATACCATTTAGAAAAAGCCATCTCTACGTCTATCTGTCGGACCTCAAAATCATGGAAGGCACCAATGGCAAGAAGGATCCGAATGGATTTGAGCATAGACACTGGAGAAAAGTTTTCATCAGAGTCCAAACTAGGTCTTTGACGAAAACCTTTTGCATCAAGTCTAGTCTTATAGGTTTCAACCTATCCATCCACATTAATCTTCTTTCTGAAGATCCATTTGCAGCCTGCGGGTTTCACACATTCTGGAGCAATGTTCAAAGTGCATACTTTGTTGGTGTAGATGGACTCCATTTCGGTTCGTATTGCATCCAGCCATTTTATCGAGTCACCGCTCTGAATGGTGTACTGGAAGCTAGTTGGCTCATCATTGTCAATGATGCAATCCTCTCGATCCCCGTCTATGAGAAAACCGTAGTATCTCTCGGGCGGATGAGATTACGTACTAGTCCTGCGAATTGGCGTAGGGACGTCCAGTTCTTTTGAAACCTCTGGTTCTACCATACTTTCAGTAATAGTTTATGGTTCTGGAATTTCTTCCAGTTTTATTGCGCTCCCACTATTTCCTTTTACAAAAAATTGATTTTATAAAAAATGGGCATGACGTGGAACAAAAACCTTTTATTCCTCTGCGTAATAGGAAAGATACCCTCTGGAGTTCTTTGGGTATCCCACAAACTTACACAGTACTGAGCATGCCTCGATCTGGTCCGCATACTGCATTTCAACAAAAGTTGTACATCCCTATATCTTCAGATACTAAAGATAAGGTTTCTTCCCGCTCCACATCTGATATGTTGTGGTAGGCACAGTCTTGGTAGGAACCTTATTCAAAAGATATGCAGCTGATTCTAGTGCATAACTTTAGAAGGATCGCAGCAACTCAGCGTTATTTATCATAGAATGAACCATATCCAATAGGGTTCTTTTCCACCTTTCCTATACACCGTTTTGTTATGGTGTGTATGGAAGAGTAAGCAGTGAGAGGATTCCAATCTCTTTTGAGTAATCCAGGAACTCGGCAATTAAGTATTCATCATATCGATCAGATCTTAGTGCCTTGATACCTTTGCCTGTTTGTTTTTCCATATCATTCTTATATTCTCGGAATTTTTCAAAGGGTCTCAGATTTTAGCTTCATCACGAAGACATGTCCTAACCTAGAGAAATTATCCGTAAAAGTAATGAAATAGGAATAACCACTTCGTGCATCTGTAGATATTGGACTACACACATCGCTGTGTATGAGTCCCAAGAGCTCGATTGCTCTTACTCCGTGTCCAGAGAATGGAGTCTTTGTCATCTATCCTATGAGAAATGGTTGACAAGTTGCATAAGACTGATATTCGAACAGATCCAAATATCCCTCTCTATGTAACTTTGACAACCTTGTTTCATTGATGTGACCCTGTCTACAATGCAATAAGAAAGTTTTATTTAATTCTGGAGACTTTCTTTTAAGTGTGTTCTGGATATTTGAAAATCTGAGCTTGATTCAATATATATTGTCCTCTAGTGTACCTGACCCAATCAAACTTTGATTTAGGTGGATGTGAACCACATCGCTTACAAACTAGACTTGGTACACACAAACAAATACGTAGAATCAATATCTGCCCACTTGTCAATCCTAGGTGATATACCCTACGGATACAGTGTCTACGCTCATTCCGTAAGCATCCCTGAGAGTCATATCACCTGCCCTGATAATTCTACGGTTTCTCAAAGCCTGTAATGAATTACAGATATGTGGTCCTGATCCAGTATCTTGTACCCAGAATGTAGAGTTAATTGACAGACTGTTTTCAATCACAAACACACCCGATGTCGAAACCACAACATGCTTCAGATCCTGGATTCTGGCATTCCAAGCTCTGCATCCCTTCTGCCAATGCCCTTTCCCGTAATAATAAGAACATCCCTCCATCCCTACTGTTAACCCCGAAACTTTTGCCCTTTCTTTTTCTTCTACCTTATCGACACCGCCTATCGGCTTTGTGGAGGTCTTCTTCTTTTCACCCTTGGCATCCGACTTAGATCCAGAAGAGGAAGATTCCCTAATAAGCTGAGCGAGTATCTCCTTGATTTCCTTCAGGGTGCCCTCAACTGGAAGTATAACTTTCTTCCCCTGGGCGTAAGTAGGAGGTATGGACTGTAAAAATCAAGTCAGCATATGACCCGTTTCCCAACGTGGTTTCTAGGTCCGTGAGCTCATTAATATAGCTAGTCATCATAATGACGTTGTCCCCTGCAGATGACCTGACAGCCAATCTCTTTTGAAGCAATTCCTTTGAGGTCTCATATCTTGAGATATGAGATTGCTCTCCATATAAAACTTTGTTAACTAAGTCCATCTTCTCGTGCTGCCTCTAGTATACACCATCAACTGAGGCCAACATGAGGCACTTGGCATTCGCATAGTCTTTTTCCCTTGTCTTACGGATATCTATATCCGCGACGGTGGAAACTGGACCCAGGACGGCGGGGACTATGAGTAGTAATGAGGTGGTCCAGCTTGTCATAGGTAATGGACATCTGGACAAACCTTTGCTAGTCATTATAGTATAAATCAACCATTTTATTATCTATCTGTAACCTAATCTGGTTATCTTGTTGCTGCATTTAGGAGAGAGAGAAGAATACACTCAACATGATACTCTTGTAACTTTAGATTAGTTTTTAATTTATCTAACCAGGATGGCTCCCACTATTTCTCGAATCCTTCCTTAAACCAAAAATAAGAATTAGTCAGAATTGATCTCACCGTACAATTCTTGCTTAACCGTTCGGCCAAGCTAGTATTGGTACATCGAGAGAGGTTTTACGACGCTTTCGCGAAGTTCCTTAATTAAATAACCACTTTTCCCTGAAGGCGTTGCCCCGCTAACACTGTTTTAGACACCTACTTGGTTTATAGAATTGATCATTAAGTGAAGAATCTCCCGAGGAGTAGCAGATACTCACAGTAGGATCGGGATCCTAATATCATTGTGTGATAATGCTGAAGGAATTCTACCAACATTACCAAACACCAAATGGTATGCAGTACTAGCAAGTTTCGGTTTCTTTAGAAACTCCTGATGTGGATTTTTGCTTCATGCTCTTATGACCTTGACGAAGGCCAACATATCATAAATCACATGTCAAGTTCTACCCGTCATTGTCCAGGTTAATTTGAACCCGCCCTCACATACCCTTGACGAAGGCCAACAAAGCAGTACGACTGTCCCAAACCAACGCATCTATTTATGCAACATATGAATACCCAGCAGCTACCAATCACTATGCTTTAACTAAGGCCAACAAACATAGCTTGAATACTATTGAATATTGATATGAAATGACAAAGGACTATGAATGGTTTTGGCGAAAACGTGAACGTAGTGAACTTGAATAATCGAAGGAACCTGATAGCTTTTAAAAGGAATGGTTTGAGCTCCGCATTTAAAAGTCTCCTGTTTTAAAATAACCAAGTGGTTTATAAATTTTTTTCCAACGATTCAACTTTAGTTTGTTTGCTTTGCATTAATGTAAGGCAGTCCCATCAATTAACCTACCATTGCAGAAAACAACAAAAATACAACGTACGCTTATGTCATCCGCATTTGCCACGGGGCCCCGTCATCACCCGTTAGGTTACTTAACTAACGACAGAGCAGGGGCTAGACTAGCGCGGATGCAAAACATAAGCAACGTCTATTATATAATACATATATAATAATATCCATTCGTCAGACGCAATGATAGGCTTTCCATATCACAGATGAACACATTAGATATACTAGGAATTCCGCGTTTCATTTGAGCCTGTAACGGAAGACAGATTCCACGGTCTGATGAATAGCCAAACCCCACCTTAGACTCCTACGGGTGCGGCAAACTACCCAATGTGAAGCAACCTCCCTCAACAAAGTGAGTAGGCCACTCGGCAGTTCAAAGTACCCGGTTGTTTGTCCACCCCACCTTAGGTCTATCCTAGGAGAAAAAACAGTAAAAGAAATAATACAACGGTGGCCACAACCTCAACCTGGATGTGCCCCGCAAAAATAATATTACATTACTTTACAAATTTTACATCGAATGAAAGAATGAAAACCTTCATCTCACATCCCCGGATATTCATCCACGACGATCCAACAAGTTCATATACACAAACCATCACAACAACATCACAAATATGTGCAACCCTGACTAATCGACATATAACAATTAGTCAACATTTCTAAACACTTATATACGACACAAATCTTGTAAAGTAACAACGACATTAGAATTCCGCGCGCAATTAGCAAACATAAACAATTTTCCAAGACTTGAAAATCCAGTGAACTAAAATTCTAAAACTGATAGTTTTGAGCCAATCCGGGAGTCGAAACGAACTAAAAACCCACCCAAATCTTTACGGAGACGAAGACGCGAAAATAATTATCGAACTGGGGGCCTCGGGAGGGTACCCACCTGTAAGTCCATGCTACCCTTCCCCGGTACTTACGGGGTTGCGGAATTGGTGAAAAACGATTTTTGCTAGGGTGGTAATATGGACTCATAATACGGCTCTTTGTTAAACAACTACATAACAACCTAACTAGGAGTTTTATCTACTCGGTTAGGGGGTTATACCTTTCTTGAACTCCTTCGTCTTCAACTCTTGTGGTGTACGGACCGGCCTCCCCTCGTCGTCTTCAAGCACCGAAGATGGATCCACCCGAAAGCTTATACCTTTTGGCTTCTTCTTCGAACTTGAAGAAACTAGAACACTTGGCTTGCTAGGCCTTGTGAACTAGGATGAGTAGAGGATTGTTTTGGTGTTTTTATCTCTAAGACAATGGTTCTCAACTCATGATTGGGGTTTGCCTTGAGCTAGAGAGAGCAAGAGGGAGAGGGAGAGCTTGAGAATGAGAGAGCACAAGAGAGAGAAAGTCAAATGAAAAGTGAGTCAACCTCTTCTCATCTCACCTCTCATAATCCAAAATTACGATAACAAGTAATAATAATTGAGTATAATGTGATGGTTGATATCATGACAAATGACAATATTATTTCTTGCATTAAATGCAATTTGTGAAGCATCAAGCAAGCACAAGTCAATGCAAACAAATGATAGCCATTGTCATGATGGTGGTCAACAAGTCCAACCTAGTAAACTGGTCAACAAAAGTCAACAAGTCAATAAGGTCAAGCTTTCAACCCTAACCATGTCACTATAATAATTAATTAATTTTATTGTTAATCATAATTCTAATTCTCATTAGGGTTTAGCAAAAGTCAACAGTCAACAACCCTAATGAGAATCCTCTGCCTCTGTCTCTGTCAACCGTGCATACACACCCGTATCCGCGTTCCGGGGAACACGAATACAAACGAGATAAAACCAATCCCAAAATGTATACTAGGATCTGGCTTAAACCAAAGCCCACTAGTAATAACTGCCTGGTCACTCAACGTGCACAAGTGCACGGATGTGACCGAACCCTTTCGAAAAACCATGCGACCTGTCACAAAACCGTGCATCCTCTACTCTTTTGCCTAAAGGTGAATCTCTCTCTGTGTGGGACTCTAAAGACTCGACACTACGCTGGCAGTGGGTTTAACCACAGACCGCAAGCGGCACTAGCTGTGCGTAACGGCCCCCAGGTAGATGCCGATAAGATGACGGACGAGGTGAAACCCATCTGAACTCCTACAGAGCCTGAATGTGACAATCTCCGTACAGTCCGGTCTCTTCGTATGATACATCGCATGGCGGGCCTAGGGGGCGGTAAACGTCAGTCCCCTAATAGCGGTACAAGTCATGTCGGAGTGTAGCCCAGAACACCCTGAGATAACACTGGAAACCAACCAGTATATCTCGCTTGCCCTGGCCAGGGACTACTTGTGTAATGGCTCTCCTAGACACAGCGCGTTGTCAACCCCCAATACCGGGAGAGACGAATCCTGTCTAACCGTCATTGCCTCCAAGTGCTTCGGGACTGCACCCAACTACTACCTGTTTGCACGACTCCTTTGAGCCGTGGTAGGGTAGTAATCAAAGTATAGTGGGAACACACTCGAGGCGAATTGACAATGTCAAGTCAGCGGACTAAGCTGTACTCATGTCACCTGGGAACTGATAACTGACGATAGGTATAGTACCAACCAATCAGTTCCTGACGAGTCCTGTCCAGTGTACTCATAACCTAACGAGCACCCGCATACTATCTCAAGTACGACGTACTGACGGCTGTAGTACAGATCGTCTCCCTTGCTGGGATGAGAAGCGCATACGCTAGTCTACTCCGGAGTATCGATGCCCTGTCTCGATAGTCCTATGACTAGGGACTTGTATAAGGATGTGCTTGTGGATTACCCAGCCCCCACGAGTGTGACTGCCATCACAACGCTGGCAATCAAGCAAAGATCCTAAGGGCTCTACTAATATGTATAAGCAATATGCTAAAAGAAACACATGCACATATTAAAGTAGAAACAAACCAAGTAGCATACTACCATTTTGAGCAAGATCGTCAATACAAGGTGAATATCCCAAGCTTCCATTAAGTAATATACAAACTAGTATGATACAGTAATGGCCTCTAGGGCATATACACTAACAATCTCCCACTTATACTAAGGCCATATACTGGCGTATCGAAGACCTATCATCTCGATCAGCCGCTCTAACTGAGTCTGGGGCAAGGCCTTGGTGAATGGATCTGCAATGTTATCTTCTGAAGCAACCCTCCGAACCTCGATCTCCTGGCGATCCACGATCTTCCTTATCAGGTGATACCGCGTCAAGATGTGTCTGGATTTCTGATGGGACCTGGGTTCCTTCGCTAAAACTATAGCCCCGTTGTTGTCGCAATACAGAGGTATTGGATCAACAATGGACGGAACCACCTGATGTTCCGTTAAGAACTTCCTTATCCAGACGGCTTCTTTTACGGCATCTGGAGCAGCGATATATTCCGCTTCCATCGTCGAGTCAGCAACGGTTTCCTGTTTGGAACTCTTCCAACACACTGCCCCTCCATTGAGGGTAAAGACAAAACCAGACATGGACTTGGAATCATCCTTGTCACTCTGGAAGCTGGAGTCAGCAAAGGCCTCGATCTGGAGGTCTTTTCCGCCATACACAAAGAACATCTCCTTAGTCCTTCTTAGCTACTTGAGAATGTTCTTTACCGCTATCCAGTGTTTCTCCCCAGGGTTTGACTGATACCGGCTTACTATACTCAGTGCATAAGCTACATCCGGTCTGGTACACAACATCGCATACATTATAGAGCCTACCGCAGAAGCGTAGGGTATAATAGACATGCGATCCCTTTCCAAATCAGACTTGGGAGATATCTCTTTGGAGAGGGTGATCCCGTGACAAGCCGGTAGATTACCGCGCTTGGAATCTTCCATACTGAATCTTTTCAGTATGGTGTTGATGTACCCGGACTGTGAAAGTCCCAACATCCTCTTGGATCTATCACGATGGATCCGGATCCACAGAATGTAATTGGCATCACCCAGGTCTTTCATGGAGAACCTGTGTGACAAGAACCCCTTGAAAGATTGTAGCATAGGAATGTCATTTCCTATCAGTAGAATGTCATCCAAGTATAGAACGAGGAATACGACAGTTCTTGCTACAAATCTACTATAGATGCATGGTTCATCTGGATTTTTGATAAAGCCAAATTCTTTGACCGTCTCATCAAAACAGATGTTCCAACTCCGCGATGCCTGCTTTAGTCCATAGATGGACTTAAGCAACTTGCACACCTTTCCGCTGCTCCCACTCTGATTGAAACCCTTTGGCTGGTCCATATAAACACACTCTTTTAAATTTCCATTTAAAAAAGCGGTCTTTACGTCCATCTGCCAAATTTCATAATCGTGGAAGGCAGCAATGGCAAGAAGGATCCGAATGGATTTCAGCATAGCTACTGGAAAAGGTCTCGTCATAGTCCAAACCAGGTCTTTGACGAAATCCCTTTGCAACCAGTCTAGGTTTATAGGTCTCAACCTGTCCATCTACACCAATCTTCCTTTTGAAGATCCACTTGCATCCTACGGGTTTTACCCCATCTGGAGCAATGTCCAACGTCCATACTTTGTTGGTGTACATGGACTCCATTTCGGTCCGCATTGCATCCAGCCATTTTACCGAGTCAACGCTCTGAATGGCCTGCTGGAAGCTAGTCGGCTCATCATAATCAATGATGCAATCCTCTTTATCCCCGTCTATGAGAAAACAGTAGTATCTCTCGGGCGGATGAGATTGCCTACTACTCCTGCGGAGCGGCGTAGGAATGTCCTGTTCTTTTGAACCCTCTGGTTCTACTATGCTCTCAGTAATAGCTCGTGGTTCTGGAATTTCATCCAGTTCTACTGCGCTACCACTTATCTGGTTTTCTAAAAACTCAGTTTCCAAGAAGCAGGCATGACAAGAAACAAAAACCTTTTGTTCCTCTTCGCAATAGAAGAAATATCCCTTGGAGTTCTTTGGATATCCCACGAACTTGCACAGTACTGAGCGTGCCTCGAGTTTGTCCACATGCTGCTTTTTGACAAAAGCCGGACATCCCCATGTCTTAATGTGCTTAAGATAGGGTTTCTTCCCACACCATATCTGATATGGTGTGGTAGGCACAGTCTTAGATGGAACTCGGTTCAAAAGATATGCGGCTGACTCTAGCGCATATCCCCAGAATGATCGCGGTAACTCAGCGTTACTCATCATGGAACGTACCTTATCCAATAGGGTCCTGTTCCGTCTCTCCGATACACCGTTGTGTTGCGGAGTGTATGGAGGAGTAAGCTGAGAGAGAATACCATTCTCTTTTAGGTAATCAAGGAACTCGGCACTCAAGTATTCTCCACCTCGATCATATCTTAGTGTTTTGATACTTTTGCCGGTTTGTTTTTCTACTTCATTCTTATATTCCTGGAATTTTCCAAAGGCTTCGGATTTATGTTGCATTAAGAAAACATATCCGTACCTTGAAAAGTCATCCATAAAAGTTATGAAGTAAGAAAAACCGCTTCGCGCATGTGTAGACATTGGACCGCACACGTCGCTGTGTATGAGTCCCAAGAGCTCGCTCGCTCTTACTCCGTGTCCAGTGAACGGAGTCTTTGTCATCTTTCCTTTGAGACAGGATTGACAAGTTGCATATGATTGATATTGGAATGGATCCAAATATCCTTCTGTATGTAACTTAGTCAATCTTCTCTCATTGATGTGACCCAGTCTACAATGCCATTAGAAAGCCTGATTAGTTTCCGGAGACTTTCTTTTGTGTGTATTATGGACATTGAAAATCTGTGGTTGGTTTAATACGTATATACCATTGCTTAATGTACCTGACCCAATCAGAACTTGATTGTGGTGAATGTTCACAACATTACTTACAAATGCAAATTCATAACCTTCTTTAGATAATAAAGATACAGAAATGATATTACAAGTTGCATTGGGTACAAAATAGCAATTACGCAAAACCAAAATGTGTCCATCTGACAAGCCCAGGTGATAGTCCCCCACGGACTAAGCATCCATGCCAGCTCCGTTTGCAACTCCGAGGGTCATGTCACCTGCCTTCAAAAACCTACGGTTTCTCAACGCCTGCAAAGAATTACAGATATGAGATCCTGACCCGGTATCCAATACCCAGGAAGTAGAGTTTATTGATAGACAGTTTTCAATAACATACACACCTGAAGCTGAAGCCGCAACATGCTTCAGATCCTGTGTTCTGGCTTTCCAAGCCCTGCAATCTTTCTTCCAGTGTCCCTTCTTATAACAATAGAAGCATTCTTCCTTACCCACAAGCTGCCCCGCTAACTTTGTTGCCTTTGCTTTTCCCTTCGTATCCACTTTACTAACACCGCCCCTTGGTTTGGCGGGGGCTTTCTTCTTCTTTCCCTTGGCGTTTGCCTTGGACTTAGAAGAAGAAGATCCTCCTACAAATAAAGTGGATGTTGTAAGTCCATGCTACCCTTCCCAGGTTCTTACGGGGTTGCGGAAGTGGTGAAAAATGATTTTCAAGAGGGTGGTAACAAGGACTACCAATATGGATCTTTGTTAAACGACTAACTAACAACCTAACAAGAGTTTACCTACTCGGTTAGGGGGCTATACCTTTCTTGAACTCCTTCATCTTCGACTCCTCCCGGTGTACGGATCGGCCTCACCTCGTCGTCTCCTTGCGCCGAAGATGGATCCACCCGAAAGCTTCTATCTTTGGCTTCTTCTTCGAACTTTGAAGAAACTAGATCACTTGGCTTGCTAGGCCTTGTGAACAAGAATGAGTAGAGGAATGTTTTGGTGTCTTTTTATCTCTAAGGCAATGAGTCTCAACACATGAGAATGGTTTGCCTTGAGCTAGAGAGAGCAAGAGGAAGAGGGAGAGCTTGAGAATGAGAGAGCTCAAGAGAGAGAAAGCAAATCAAAGAATGAGCAAGTCTTTTGCCAACCTCTCTCCCATAATCCAAAAAAAAAATAATAATAATAATAATTGAGTATTATGTGATGGTTCATATCATATCATGTGGCATTATCATTTCATGCACTCATATTGCAAAGCAAAACAAGCAAGCAAAAGTCTTTGCCATGAATTGATAGCCAATGCAATGATGATGGTCAACTAGTCCAACCTAGTCAACCGGTCAACAAAGTCAACAAAGTCAACCCCTCATCTCAACCATGACACAATAATACTTAATTAATATTATCATTAATCATATTTCTTATTCTCATTAGGGTTTAGCCAAAAGTCAACAGTCAACAACCCCAAAGAGAATCCTCTGCCTCTGTCTCTCTCAGTCAACTGTGCATACACACCCGCATCCGCGTTCCGAGGAACACGAATACAAACGAGATAAAACCAATCCTAAAACGTACACTAGGATCTGGCTTAAAGCAAAGGCCGCTAGTGTTTACTGTCCGGACACTGTACGTGCACAAGTGCACGGATGTGACCGAACCCTGTCGCAAAACCATGCGACCTGTCGCAAAACCTTGCGGCCCCTACTCTTTTGCCTAAAGGCGAATAGTTTTCTGTGTGGGACTCTAAAGACACAACACTACGCTGTCAGTGGGTTTAACCATAGACCGCAAGCGGCACTAGCTGTGCGTAACGGTCCCCAGGTAGATGCCGACAAGAAGACTGACGCGGTGAAACCCATCTGAACTCCTACTGAGCCTTAATGTGACAATTTCTCTGTACAGTCCGGTCTATTCGTCTGATACATCGCATGGCGGGCCTAGGGGGCGGTAAACGTCAGTCCCCCAATAGCGGTACAAGTCGTGTCAGAGTGAAGCCCAAAACACCCTGAGATAACACTGGAAACCTACCAGTATATCTCGCTTGCCATGGCCAGGGACTACTTGTGTAATGGCTCTCCTAGACACAGCGCTGTCAACCCCCAATACCGGGAGAGACGAATCCTGTCTAACCGTCACTGCCTCCAAGTGCTTCGGGACTTCACCCAACTACTACCTGTTTGCATGACTCCTTTGAGCCGTGGTAGGGTAGTAATCTAAGTGCAGTGGGAACACACTCGAGACGAAGTGACAGTGTCAAGTCAGCGGACTAAGCTGTCCTCATGTCACCTAGGAACTGATAACTGATGATAGGTATAGTACCAACCAACAGTTCCCGACGAGTCCTGTCCAGTGTACTCGTAACCCAACGAGCACCAGCATACTATCTCCAGTACGACGTACTGACGGCTGTGGGACAGAACGTCTCCCACACTGGGATGAGAAGCGCATACGCTAGTCTACTCCGGAGTATCGATGCCCTGTCTTGATAGTCCTGCGACTAGGGACCTGCATAAGGATGTGCTTATTGATTACCCAGCCCACACTAGTGTGACTGCCATCATAACGCTGGTAATCAAGCAAAGATCCTAAGGGCTCCACTAATGTGTATCGGTGATATACTAAAATAAACACATGTACACATTGAAGTAGAAACAAACCAAGTAGCATACTACTATATTGAGCAAGATTGTCTATACAAGGTGAATATCCCAAGCTTCCATTAAGTAATATACAAACTAGTATGATACAGTAATGGCCTCTAGGGCATATACACTAACAATCTCCCACTTGCACTAAGGTCATGAACTGGCGTATCGAAGACCTATCATCTCGATCAGCCGCTCGAACTGAGTCTGGGGTAAGACCTTCATGAGTGGATCAGCAGTGTTATCTTCTGTATTTACTCTCTTCACCTCGATCTCCCTGATCAGGTGGTACCGCCTCAAAATGTGCCTGGACTTCTGATAGGACCTGGGTTCCTTCAGTAAAGCTATAGCGCCGTTGTTGTCACAATACAGCGGTATTGGATCAACACTGGTAGGAACAACCTGAAGCTCCGTGAGGAACTTCTTCATCCAGACAGCTTCCTTTGCGGCATCGCAAGCAGCTATGTACTCCGCTTCCATAGTTGAGTCAGCAACGGTTTCCTACTTGGAACTCTTCCAGCAAACCGCCCCTCCTTTAAGGGTAAAGACATAACCCGACATGGACTTGGAGTCATCCCTGTCACTCTGGAAGCTGGATTCAGCAAAGGCCTCGATCTGGAGGTCTTTTCCGCCATACACCAAGAACATCTCCTTAGTCCTTCTCAGGTACTTGAGAATGTTCTTTACTGCTATCCATTGTTTCTCCCCTGGGTTCGACTGATACCGGCTTACAACGCTCAATGCGTATGCTACATCTGGTCTGGTAAACAACATCGCATACATAATAGATCCTACCGCAGATGCGTAGCGTATTGATGACATGTGAGCCCTTTCCAAATCAGTCTTGGGAGACATCTCTTTGGAGAGGGTGATTCTGTGACAAGCCGGTAGATTACCGCGCTTGGAATCTTCCATACTGAATCGTTTCAGTATGGTGTCGATGTACCTTGACTGTGAAAGTCCCAACATCCTTTTAGATCTATCACGATAGATCTTGATCCTCAGAATGTAGTTGGCATCGCCCAGGTCCTTCATGGAGAACCTCTGTGATAAGAATCTTTTGACTGACTGTAACATAGGAATATCATTTCCTATTAGGAGAATGTCATCGACGTACAAGACGAGGAATACCACACTTCTCCCTACAATCTTACTGTAAATGCATGGTTCATCTGGGTTTTTAACAAAGTCGAATTCTTTGACAGTATCATCAAAGCAGATGTTCCAACTCCGCGATGCTTGCTTAAGTCTATAGATGGACTTGAGCAACTTGCACACTTTACCGCTGCTCCCACTCTGAATGAATCCCTCTGGCTGATCCATATAGACGCACTCTTCCAAATATCCATTTAGGAAAGCCGTCTTTACATCCATCTGCCAGATTTCATAATCATGGAAGGCAGCAATGGCAAGAAGGACCCGAATGGATTTCAGCATAGCTACTGGAGAAAAGGTTTCATCATAGTCCAAACCAGGTCTTTGACGAAAACCCTTTGCAACAAGCCTAGCCTTATAGGTCTCAACCTGTCCATCTACACCAATCTTCCTTTTGAAGATCCACTTGCATCCTACGGGTTTTACTCCGTCTGGAGCAACGTCCAACGTCCATACTTTGTTGGTGTACATGGACTCCATTTCGGTCCGCATTGCATCCAGCAATTTTACCGAGTCACCGCTCTGAATGGCTTGCTGGAAGCTAGTAGGCTCATCATAATCGATAGTGCAATCCTCTCTATCCCCGTCTATGAGAAAACCGTAGTATCTCTCGGGCAGATGAGACTGCCTACTACTCCTGCGGAGCGGCGTAGGAATGTCCGGTTCTCCTGAAACTTCTGGTTCATCCAAGCTTTCAGTAACAGCTTATGGTTCTAGAATTTCTTCCAGTTCTATTGCACTCCCACTTATTTGATTCTCCAAAAATTTAGTTTCCAAGAAGTGGGCATGCGGAGAAACAAAAGCTTTTTGTTCTTCTGCGGAATAGAAAAGATACACCCTGGAGTTCTTTGGGTATCCCACAAACTTACACAGTACTGAGCGTGCCTCGAGCTTGTCCGCATGCTTTTTTTTACAAAAGCTGGACATCCCCATATCTTAAGATACTTAAGACATGGTTTCTTCCCACTCCACATATGATATTGGGTGGTAGGCACAGTCTTGGTTGGAGCCTTGTTCAAGAGATATGCAGCTGCTTCTAGTGCATAACCCCAGAAAGATTGCGGTAACTCAGCCTTACTCATCATGGAACGAACCATATCCAATAGGGTTCGATTCCGCCTTTCAGATACACCGTTGTGTTGTGGTGTGTATGGAGGAGTACGCTGAGAGAGAATTCCTTTCTCTTTTAAGTAGTCCAGAAACTCGGCACTCAAGTATTCACCACCTCGATCAGATCTCAGTGTCTTTATACTTTTGCCTATTTTTTTTTCAACTTCATTCTTGTATTCCCGAAATTTCCCAAAAGCCTCGGATTTGTGCTTCATTAAGAAGACATGTCCATACCTAGAGAAATCATCTGTGAAAGTAATGAAGTATGAATAACCACTTCGCGCATGTGTAGACATTGGACCACACACATCACTGTGTATGAGTCCCAAGAGCTCGCTCGCTTTTACTCTGTGTCCAGTGAACGGAGTCTTTGTCATCTTTCCCATGAGACAAGATTCACAAGTGGCATAAGACTGATACTCGAACGGATTCAAGTATCCCTCTTTATATAACTTAGTTAATCGTGTCTCATTGATGTGACCCAGTCTACAATGCCATAAGAAAGCCTGATTTGTTTCCAGAGACTTTCTTTTAAGTGTGTTCTGGACACTGAATATCTGAGCTTGATTTAATACGTATATTCTGTTATTTAATGTACTTGACCCAATCAGAACTTGATTTAGGTGGATGTTTACTACATCGCTTACAAAAGTAAATTCATATCCTTCCTTAGAAAGTAAGGATACAGATATGATATTACAAGTCGCACCTGGTACATACAAACAGTTACGCAAAATCAATATCTGCCCAGTTGTCACTCCAAGATGATATTCCCCTATAGATTCAACATCCATGCTCATTCCGTTAGCAACCCTGAGAGTCATATCACCTTTCCTGATAACCCTACGGTTTCACAGAGCCTGTAATGAATTACAGATGTGAGATCCTGATCCGGTATCCAATACCCAGGAAGTAGGGTTAACTGACATACAGTTCTCAATCACAAACACACCCGAAGCCGAAGCCACAACATGCTTCGAATTCTGGCTACTGGCTTTGCTAGCCCTGCAATCCTTCTGCCAATGTTCATCCCCGTTACAATAGGAACGTCCCTCTTTTACTACATCCAGTCCTGAAACTTTTGCCCTTGCTTTTCCTTCTTCTTCCCTGGTTTCCTTCAGGGTATAAGCAGAGGGCATGGACTGTAGAATTAAGTTAGTACTTGACCCATTCTCCAACGTGGTCTCCAGGTCCGTGAGCTCAAAATAGCTGGTCTCTGTAAGGACGTTGTCCCCTACAGATGACCCGACAGCCAAACTCGCTTGAAGCAATTCGTTCGAGGTCTCATATCTTGCGATACGAGATTGCTCTCCATATAAATCTTTGTTATGGAGGAAGATAGAAACTGAGTCCATCTTCTCGTGCTGCCTCTGGTTTGCACCATCAACTGAGACTAACACGAGGCACTTGGCTTTTGCACAGTATTTTTCCGATGTCCTACGGATGTAAATATCCGTGACATGGGAAACTGGACCTGAGACGGCAGGGTTTTGATTAGTTAAGAGGTGTCCCAGCTTGTCATGGGCAATGGACATCTGGACAGACCTTTGCCAGTCAAATCAAATCAGATTGAGTCATTTTATTTATCTAGATGTAACCTATGTCTGGTCACTGGGTCGCTGCAATTAAGAGAGAGAGAAGAGAACACTTAGCATGATGCTTCTTGCAAGTTTAGATTGGTTTTTAATTTATTTAAACAGGATGGCTCCCACTGTCTCTCGAATCCCTCCTCAAACCATAAAGGAAGAATTAGTCAGGATCAATCTCACCGTACAATACTTTCTTAACCGTTCGGCCAAGCTGGTGTCGGTACTTCGAGGGAGGTTTTCCAACGCTTTCGCGAAGTTCCTTAATTAAATAACAACTTTTCACTGTGGGCGTATCCCCACTAACACCTTTCTAGGCACCTACTTGGTTTATAGCATTGATCGTTAAGTGAGAAAGTTCCGGAGGAATAGCATATACTCACAGTAGGATCGGGATCCAAATATCATCGTGTGATAAACTGAAGGAATCTTACCAGAATCATCACACTCCAAATGGTATGCAACGCTAGCAAGTTTCAGTTCTTTTGAAACTCCCGATGTGGATTTTTGCCCCATGCTCTTATGACCTTGACGAAGGTCAACAAATCATAAGTCACATGTCAAGTTCTACCCGTCATTGTCCAGGTTAATTTGAATCCACCCGTATATACCCTTGACGAAGGTCAACAAGGTAATACGACTGTCCCAAACCAACGCATCTATCTATGCTACATACGAACACCCAACAGCTACCAATCACTATGCCTTGACGAAGGTCAACAAACATAGCTTGAATACTATTGAATATTCATATGAAACGACGGAGGGCTACGAATGGTTTTGGCGAAACCTTGAACGTAGTGAACTTGATATAATCGAAGGAACCTTGATAGCTTTTAAAAGGAGTGGCTTAATCTCCGCGTTTAAAAGTTATTTTTTGAAAAGAAACCGAGTGGGTTTTTGAAAGTGTTCCAACGACTTTTACACGGTTTATTTTTCCTGCACTAGTTCTTTTAATGCGTATTTTTCTTGCATTAGTTCTTTTAATGCGTCCCATCATTTAATCCTACCATTGCAGAAAACAACCAAAATATGATGTACGCTTATGCCATTCGCATTCACCACGGGGCCCCGTCATTACCTGTTAGGTTACTTAACTAACGACAGAGCGGGGGCTGGGCTAGCGCGGCTGCAAAACATAAGCAACGTCTAAATAATATCATATATAGATATATTGCAATGATAGCCATTTCAGATCACAGATGAACACATTGGATATACTAGGAATCCGCAATTCGTACGAGCCTGTAACGAAAAGCTGATTACACTGTCGCGATGAATAGACAATACCCCACCCTAGACCCCTACGGGTGCGGCAAACTACCCGCCAAATATCCGAAGTGGAGCAACCTCCCTCAACGACGTGAGTAGGCTGCTCAGCACTTCGAGATACCCGGTAGCTTGTGCACCACACCTTGGATCTATCCTAGGAGCAAAAATAGTAAAAAGAAATTATACAATGACGGCTACAACCCCGACCCGGTTGTGCGGCCAAAAATAATATTACATCAATTTACATATTACATGAATTGAAAGATAAAAGGAAAAACTCTCATCTCACAACCCCCGGTTATTCATCCGCGGCAATCCAAAGAATTCATATACACATACCATCAATTATTACAGATCACAGATATGTATAACCCCCACTAATCGACGTATAGCGATTAGCGGACGTTCAATACATATAACACATCACAGATATATACCCGTTAGCCTTAGTATTTAGAAGTTCGATAAAAATACGGATTTTCAAGCCCCAAAAACTAATTTTTCTTTCTGGAAAATCTGGGCAGAAAAGACATATTGTAAAAATCCCAAAATACCCCCAGAAACACATTGTAAGAAATTTGACCCACGACCGACTCAACTCGGCAGCGGAACCGCGGGGGGAGCATGCTCCCGCCGCGTTTCCGCAGTGCTTTGACCGATTCAGTGGACGGAATTTCTTGGGTGCTTAACAAAAAGCCAGAGCCGATTTTTAAGATAAGATTTATCATTTTTTTGACAGAATAAAAATTCGGCAGAAACTTCATTTTCCGGGTTCGTTTTGCGACTTTTTCTTTGATCAAACTTCTACTTACTTTGCTAACATGTTAGATAGTGTTTAACCTGGCTCTGATACCACTGTAAGTTCATGCTACCCTTCCCCGGTTCTTACGGGGTTGCTGAAGTGGTGAAAAACGATTTTCAAGAGGGTGGTAACACGGACTACCAATACGGATCTTTGTTAAACGACTAACTAACAACCTAACAAGAGTTTACCTACTCGGTTAGGGGGCTATACCTTTCTTGAACTCCTTCGTCTTCGACTCCTCCCGGTGTACGGATCGGCCTCACCTCGTCTTCTCCTTACGCCGAAGATGGATCCACCCGAAAGCTTCTATCTTTGGCTTCTTCTTCGAACTTTGAAGAAAACTAGATCACTTGGCTTGCTAGTCCTTGTGAACTAGAATGAGTAGACGAATGTTTTGGTGTCTTTTTATCTCTAAGGCAATGAGTCTCAACACATGAGAATGGTTTGCCTTGAGCTAGAGAGAGCAAGAAGAAGAGGGAGAGCTCGAGAATGAGAGAGCTCAAGAGAGAGAAAGAAAATCAAAGAATGAGCAAGTCTTTTGCCAACCTCTCTCCCATAATCCAAAAAGAATAATAATAATAATAATAATAATTGAGTATTATGTGATGGTTCATATCATATCATGTGGTATTATCATTTCATGCACTCATATTGCAAAGCAAAACAAGCAAGCAAAAGTCTTTTCCATGAAATTATAGCCAATGCAATGATGATGGTCAACTAGTCCAACGTAGTCAACCGGTCAACAAAGTAAACAAGTCAACAAAGTCAACCCCTCATCTCAACCATGACACAATAATACTTAATTAATATTATTATTAATCATATTTCTTATTCTCATTACGGTTTAGCCAAAAGTCAACAGTCAACAACCCCAATGAGAATCCTATGTCTCTGTCTCTCTCTGTCAACTGTGCATACACACCCGCATCCGCGTTCCGAGGAACACGAATACAAACGAGATAAAACCAATCCCAAAACGTACAATAGGATATGGCTTAAACCAAAGCCCGCTATTGTTTACTCTCCGGACACTATACGTGAACAAGTGCACGGATGTGATCGAACCCCGTCGCAAAACCATGCGACCTGTCGCAAAACCTTGCGGCCCCTACTCTTTTGCCTAAAGGCGAATAGCTTTCTGTGTGTGACTCTAAAGACTCGACACTACGCTGGCAGTGGGTTTAACCACAGACCGCAAGCGGCACTAGCTGTGCATAACGGTCCCCAGGTAGATGCCGACAAGAAGACTGACGAGGTGAAACCCATCTGAACTCCTACTGAGCCTGAATTTGACAATCTCTCTATACAGTCCGGTCTGTTCGTCTGATACATCGCATGGCGGGCCTAGGGGGTGGTAAATGTCAGTCCCCCAATAGCGGTACAAGTCGTGTCGGAGTGAAACCCAGAACATCCTGAGATAACACTGGAAACCTACCAGTATATCTCGCTTGCCCTGGCCAGGGACTACTTGTGTAATGGCTCTCCTAGACACAACGCGATGTCAACCCCCAATACCGGGAGAGACGAATCCTGTCTAACCGTCACTGCCTCCAAGTGCTTCGGGACTGCACCCAACTACTACCTGTTTGCACGACTCCTTTGAGCTGTGGTACGGTAGTAATCTAAGTGCAGTGGGAACACACTCGAGGAGAAGTGACAGTGTCAAGTCAGCGGACTAAGCTGTACTCATATCACCTGGGAACTGATAACTGACGATAGGTATAGTACCAACCAACAGTTCCCGACGAGTCCTGTCCAGTGTACTCGTAACCCAACGAGCACCCGCATACTATCTCCAGTACGACGTACTGACGACTGTGGGACCGACCGTCTCCCACACTGGGATGAGAAGCGCATACGCTAGTCCTGTGACTAGGGACCAGTCTCGATAGTCCTGCGACTAGGGACCTGCATAAGGATGTACTTATAGATTACCCAGCCCCCACTAGTGTGACTGCCATCACAACGCTGGTAATCAAGCAAAGATCCTAAGAGCTCCACTAATGTGTATCGGTGATATACTAAAATAAACACATGTACACATTGAAGTAGAAACAAACCAAGTAGCATACAACTATATTGAGCAAGATTGTCTATACAAGTTGAATATCCCAAGCTTCCATTAAGTAATATAGAAACTAGTATGATACAGTAATGGCCTCTAGGGCATATACACTAAAAGATGTTTCCTTACCTTTCTGTAGGGTGCCCTCTGCACTCCTCGGCATGTTGAGGAGCTCCGGAAGTTCAACTTCTTTCCATTGCAAGTGGAAGTTCAGGATGAACTGGGCGTAAGTGGAAGGATAGGACTGGATAATCAAGTCCGTATAGAGCTCGTTCTCTAACGTAGTCCCAAGGTACGTGAGCTCCTCAATGAAGCCAATCATCTTAAGCACGTGTTCCACTACCGATGATCTGATGGCCAACCTTGCCGAAAATAGCTTCTTCGAAACTTCGTATCTTGCGATACGAGATTGCTCTCCATACAGTTCTTTTGTATGGAGAAATATGGATTCGAGGTCCATATTCTCGTGCCTCCTCTGATGTTCATTGTCCATAGAGGCAAGCACGAGGCACTTGGCCTTCACGCAATAGATCTCCCAAGTCTTACGAATTTCCCTATCCGCGACGCTGGAGGTGGGACCTGGGACAGGGGGAGCTTTGGTGGTAAGAAGATACCCCAGCTTGTCGTAAGTGATTGCCATCTTGACATTCCTGAGCCAATCTTTGTAGTTTGGCCCTGTCAGTATATTTTTATCTAGAAGTAACTTAAGTCCAGTCATGTCGATTGGTCGCTGCAATTAATAGAGAGAAGAAACACTCAACATGATGCTCTTGCAAGTTTAGAGTGGTTTTTAGTTTGTCTAAACAGGATGGCTCCCACTGTATCTCAAATTCCTCCTCAAACCAAAAAGGAAGAATTAGTCGGAATAAATCTCACCGTACAATACTTGCTTAACCGTTCAGCCAGGCTAGTGTCGGTACTTCGATGGAGGTTTTCCAACACTTTCGTGAAGTTCCTTAATTAAATAACCTCTTTTCCCTTGGGGCGTCGCTCCGCTAACACCTTTCTAGACACCTACTTGGTTTATAGCATTGATCGTTTAGTGAGAAATTTCCCGAGGAGTAGCATATACTCACAGTAGGATCGGGATCCAAATAACATCGCGTGACAAAACTGAAGGAATCCTACCAGAATCATCACACTCCAAATGGTATGAAACACTATCAAGTTTCAGTTCTTTTGAAACTCCCGATATGGATTTTTGCCCCATGCTCTTATGACCTTGACTTTGGCCAACAAATCATAAGTCACATGTCAAGTTCTACCCGTCATTCTCCAGGTTAATTTGAACCCACCCGTACCTACCCTTGACTTTGGCCAACAAGGCGGTACGACTGTCCCAAACCAACACATCTATCTATGCTGCACATGAGTACCCAATAGCTACCAATCACTATGCCTTGACTTTGGCCAACAAACACAGCTTGAATACTATTGACTATTCATGTGAAACGACGGAGGGCTACGAATGGTTTTGGCGAAACCGTGAACGTAGTGAACTTGATATAATCGATGGAACGATTTAGCTTTTAAAAGGAGTGGCTCAAACTCCGCATTTAAAAGTTGGTTTTTGAAAAGAACCGAGTGATTTTTGAAAGTGTTCCAACGACTTTGCTTTGGTTTATTTTCTTGCATTAATTTTAATGCGTCCCATCATTTAATTCTACCATTGCAGAAAACAACCAAAATATGATGTATGCTTAGGCCATCCGCATTCGCCACGGGGCCCCGTCATTACCCGTTAGGTTACTTAACTAACGACAGAGCGGGGGCTGGACTAGCGCGGATGCAAAACATAAGCAACGCCTAAATAATATCATATATAGAAATATTGCAATGATAGCCATTTCAGATCACAGATGAATACATTGGATATACTAGGAATCCGCAATTCGTATGAGCCTGTAATGAAAAGAGGATTACACGGTCACGGTGAATGGCCAATACCCCACCCTAGACCCCTACGGGTGCGGCAAACTACCCGCCAAATATTCGAAGCGGAGCAACCTCCCTCAATGATGTGAGTAGGCCACTCGGCACTTCAAGATACCCGGTAGTTTGTGCACCCCACCTTGGGTCTATCCTAGGAGAAAAACCAGTAAAAAGAAATTATACAATGACGGATACAACCCCGACCCTGTTGTGCGGCCATACAAATAATATTACATCAATTTACATATTACATGAATTGAAAGAAAAGAAAACTCTCATCTCACAACCCCCGGCTATTCACCCACGACAATCCAATGAGTTCATATACACATACCATCAACATTACAGATCACAGATATGTATAACCCCCACTAATCGACGTATAGCGATTAGCAGACGTTCAATACATATAACACATCACAGATATAAACCCGTTAGCTTTAGTCTTTAGAAGTTCGATCAAAATACGGATTTTTAGGCCCCAAACACAAATTTTTCTTTCTGGAAAATCTGGGCCGAAAAAACATATTTTAAAAATCCCAAAACAACCCCACAAACACACTGCATGAAAAATTTTCCACGGCCGAGTCAACTCGGTCGCGTTTCCGCGGCGGGAGCGTGCTCCCGCCGTTTTTCCGCGGCGACTTGACCGGTTCGTTGGACCAATTTTCTTGGGTGACTTAACAAATGCCTGAGCCGATTTTTCATGTATGGTTTATTACCTTTTGAACAGAGGGAAAAGTCGGCAGAAACCATATTATTCGAGTGTGTTTCGTGATATTTCCTCCGATCGAACTTCTATTTACATTGCTAACATGTTAGATAGTGTTTAACTAGGCTCTGATACCACTGTAAGTCCATGCTACCCTTCCCCGGTACTTACGGGGTTGCGGAATTGGTGAAAAACGATTTTTGCTAGGGTGGTAACATGGTCTCATAATACGGATCTTTGTTAAACAACTACCTAACAACCTAACTAGGAGTTTTATCTACTCGGTTAGGGGGTTATACCTTTCTTGAACTCCTTCGTCTTCAACTCTTGTGTTGTACGGACCGGCCTCCCCTCGTCGTCTTCTCGCGCCGAAGATGGATCCACCCGAAAGCTTCTACCTATTGGCTTCTTCTTCGAACTTGAAGAAACTAGAACACTTGGCTTGCTAGGCCTTGTGAACTAGGATGAGTAGAGCATTGTTTTGGTGTTTTTATCTCTAAGACAATAGTTCTCAACTCATGAAAGGGGTTTGCCTTGAGCTAGAGAGAGCAAGAGGAAGAGGGAGAGCTTGAGAATGAGAGAGCTCAAGAAAGAGAAAGCCAAATGAAAAGTGAGTCAACCTCTTCTCATCTCACCTCTCATAATCCAAAATTATGATAACAAGTAATAATAATTGAGTATAATGTGATGGTTGATATCATGACAATTGACAATATCATTTCTTGCATTAAATGCAATTTGTGAAGCATCAAGCAAGCACAAGTCAATGCAAACAAATGATAGCCATTGTCATGATGGTGGTCAACAAGTCCAACCTAGTCAACCGGTCAATAAAAGTCAACAAGTCAACAAGGTCAAACATTCAACCCTAACCATGTCACTATAATACTTAATTAATATTATTGTTAATCATAATTCTAATTCTCATTAGGGTTTAGCAAAAGTCAACAGTCAACAACCCTAATGAGAATCCTCTGCCTCTGTCAACCGTGCATACACACCCGTATCCGCGTTCCGGGGAACACGAATACAAACGAGATAAAACCAATCCCAAAACGTATACTAGGATCTGGCTTAAACCAAAGCCCACTAGTAATAACTGCCCGGTCACTCAACGTGCACAAGTGCACGGATGTGACCGAACCCTGTCGCAAAACCATGCGACCTGTCGCAAAACAATGCAACCTCTACTCTTTTTCCTAATGGCGAATAGCTCTCTGTGTGGGACTCTAAAGACTCGACACTACGCTGGCAGTGGGTTTAACCACAGACCGCAAGCGGCACTAGCTGTGCGTAACGGCCCCCAAGTAGATGCCTATAAGAAGACGGACGAGGTGAAACCCATCTGAACTCCTACAGAGCCTGAATGTGACAATCTCCGTACAGTCCGGTCTGATCGTCTGATACATCGCATGGCGGGCCTAGGGGCGGTAAACATCAGTACCCTAATAGCGGTACAAGTCGTGTCGGAGTGTAGCCCCGAACACCCTGAGATAACACTGGTAACCTACCAGTATATCTCGCTTGCCCTGGCCAGGGACTACTTATGTAATGGCTCTCCTAGACACAGCGCGATGTCAACCCCCAATACCGGGATAGACGAATCCTGTCTAACCGTCATTGCCTCAAAGTGCTTCAGGACTGCACCCAACTACTACCTGTTTGCACGACTCCTTTGAGCCGTGGTAGGGTAGTAATCAAAGTACAGTGGGAACACACTCGAGGCGAAGTGACAGTGTCAAGTCAGCAGACTAAGCTGTACTCATATCATCTGGGAACTGATAACTGACGATAGGTATAGTACCAACCAATCAGTTCCCGACGAGTCCTGTCCAGTGTACTCGTAACCTAACGAGCACCCGCATACTATCTCAAGTACGACGTACTGACGGCTGTGGGACAGACCGTCTCCCCTGCTGGGATGAGAAGCGCATACGCTAGTCTACTCCGGAGTATCGATGCCCTGTCTCGATAGTCCTACGACTAGGGACCTGTATAAGGATGTGCTTGTGGATTACCCAGCCCCCACGAGTGTGACTGCCATCACAACGCTGGCAATCAAGCAAAGATCCTAAGGGCTTTACTAATATGTATAAGCAATATGCTAAAAGAAACACATGCACATATTAAAGTAGAAACAAACCAAGTAGCATACTACCATTTTGAGCAAGATTGTCAATACAAGGTGAATATCCCAAGCTTCCATTAAGTAATATACAAACTAGTATGATACAGTAATGGCCTCTAAGGCATATACACTAACACCACCCATGGGGGGCCACCACGAGGTGGCCCCCAAAGAAAGGCAGACCCGTGAGCACCAATTCCTGGTGCTCTCTGGTCACCCGCCCCAAGGCCACCAAGTGGTGGTCTTGGTGGGTGGTCCCAGCCATTGGTCCTTCCTAGGGTGTCCCCGGGGTACACACACTTCACCCCGCAGCTTCTCGGTTCAAACCGTGAGCCTGCGGGGTGTGCAAACAACTCAAAACCTCACTTTTGAAAACTGTTTTTGTTGACTGTTTTGCCGCGACAAAAACTACAGAACTTTAACATCGCTTCAAGCTATCTAAGGTATATGAGAGGGTTATGATACCACTTTAAGTCGATGTCGCGCACCCCATGTGTTCGTGGAGAGGTGGAATTTGCAAAAAAATATTTTTACGGGCTTCACAACACCGACTAGAACCAAGGATCGTCCATAAACCCTAGCTAGCAAACTACATGAGGTTTAACTACTCGGATACGAAGTTATACCTCACGATACATGTCCTTCGGTTCTTCATCACCGTCGTCCTCATCGTTGCAGGCTCCAAGGATCAATCCGGATCGTAGCTTCTTCGACGGCCTCCACAAGTCAAAGACGATCCACCCGAGAGTCAATAGTCCAAGCTCCACCTCAAAACCGAGGTAACTAGGGCAAAAAGCTTGTTAAACATGATGGCCTAGGTGATGTAGAGTATGAAGATGGATTTATTTGTCGCTTGAAACCCTAGGATTCTCAACACATGAGAGATTTTAGGGTTTTGATGTGAGGAAGAAGAAGAGAGCTGACATGAGAGCTCACTTGAGCAAAGAGAAAATGATTTTGATAAATGATAATCATAAATGAAAAATGAGATGGCTACCTTGACATGACCACATGCATAGCATGAAAAATATCTCATCAAAATATCTTGGTCACAAAATATCTTACAAAATTATCTAAGTCAAATAATCAAACCAAGTCAAGTGGGCAAGCCAAGTCAAAAGGGCAAGCAAAGTCATGTAGTCAAAACAAGTAGCCATGCCTCAAATATCATTTACAAAAATAACAAATACTCTCCTCCACCTCATAATTATTTTAATCAAGTCAATGGTCAAAACCCTAATGAGGTGTCTCCTTCTATGCCCCTCTCATTCGTATATATATACCCGCATTCGTGTTCCGAGAAACACGAATACTAAGAGATGAAACTGATCCATCAATATAATATTAGGATCTGGCTTAAATCAAAGCCAACTAGTATTATCTGCCCTAACATCATACGCACACAAGTGTATGTAAGTGATCGAAGCCCTGCCGTAAAACCTTACGTCATATACACCTTTTGCCCAGAGCAGGGAAACTCTCTATGTGGGATTCTAAAGACTCGACACTACGCTGGCAGTGGGTTTATCCATAGGCTGTAAGCGGTACTAGCTGCACGTAACGGTCCCCAGGTAGATGTCGATAAGAAGGACGATGAGGAAAACCCATCCGAACTCCTACTGAGCCTGAATATGACAATCTCTGTACAATCCGGTCTGTTTGTCTAAGAGTATCGCATATCGGGCCTAGGGAGCGGTAATCGTCAGACTCCTAATAGCGCAATAAGTCGTGTCGAAGAGTAGCCCAATACACCCTGAGAAACTACTAGAATAGCTACTAGTAAATCTCGCTTGCCTTTGCCAAGGACCTTGTGTAATGGACATCCGACCACAGCGCGATATCAACCCCCAATACAGGGAGAGACGAATCCTATCTAACCGCCACTGCCTCCAAGTGCTTCGGGACTGCACCCAACTAATACCTGTTTGCATGACTCCTTTGAGCCGTGGTAGGGTAGTAATCAAAATACTGTAGGAACACACTCGAGGCGAAGTAGCAGTATCAAGTCGACGGACTAAGCTGTACTCTTGTCACCTGGGAACTGCTACCCGACGACAAGTATAATACCCACAAACAGTTCCCGATGAGTGTTGTCCAGTGTACTCATAACCTAATGAGCACCTGCATACTATCTCATGTACGACGTACTAATGGCTGTTGGACAGACCATCTCCTCTGCTAGGATGAGAAGCGTGTACACTAGTCTACTGTGGAGTATCGATGCTCCGTCTCGATAATCCCACGACTAGGGACCTGTACAGGATGTGCTTATAGACTACCCAGCCCCCACTAGTGTGACTGCCATAACAACATTATTAATCAAGCAAAGATCCTAAGGGCTCTACCAATATGTATAAGCGATATGCTAAGAAAACACAAGCACATATTGAGGTAGAAACAAATCAGGTAGCATACTACCATTTCGAGCAGGACTGTTACTATATTCGTGTATATCTCAAGCTCCCATTAAGTAATATACAATCTAGTATGATACAATAATGGCCTCTAGGGCATATATCACTAACAGGTTCCACTCTATCTTATAATTGTTATAAGTCTGAGCAAGAAATAGGGGAATATCCGGATTCCCACGCAACCCGAACGAGAAATGAGCATGTTGATGCATCTTCTTCGGTTGTGTTTGTCACTGAGAAATGTTTCTCAGTACAATCTACGTCTAAGGTATTAAATACCGGATCGAGATCCTGTAAGTGCACGGCGGCGCCCCGGCCGTCAACCCGACGGCCAAAACGCGGAAACGGTGATAAACTTAAATTTTTGCGGACTTGGCAAAACGGCACCACCGCGCACTAAAACCGGATCGGGCCATTAAACTAAATCTAGCTAACTACAAAGAGAAGGGGAAGAGATATACCGACTGATCCGAGTCCTCCGGTCTTCATCTCTACTCCGATCTCCTCGCGGGATCTCCGGTCGTCGCCTCCTCGCCGGAAGGGCACCACGTCGCCTGCATCTTTTACGGGCTCCCACCTCAATACCGAGGCAACTCGGGCGCGAAGCTGGCGAATCGACGCGTCCAAGATTTGCTGTAGGAAGTGTGGTGTAAAAGCTACTTGTCTCTTTGGGGTTTGTTGCCTTTAGATGGAGGAATGAAGATTGAACTTTGGAGGGAAATGAAGCTACCAATTTTTGCAAGGAAATGAGATGAACAAATGATACAAAATGAACCTCTCATTTTTCTCTCTTCTCTCCAATTAGTGGCCGGCCCCTTCTCCTTGGAAATGGTGGAGGGAAACAAAATATATCACAAGAGGGAGGTGAGTGTAGGAGATGTAGAAAGGTGACCCTAAACAAACATCAACCATGCTTGCACTTTCATCAAACCATACCCACTCAAATCATCATTTAATGCAAGAATGGTGCAAAAGATAATGAAAGCTATCATAATCAATCTTTATGCAATAAAACCCCTCCACTAAAGTTATTTGCACAATTGCAAATAACCCCCTCCATCAGAAAAGTCCGGCCGGGAAAGAACAAAGGAAAACCGGCCGGAACGGAATGCAAACTGGCAACTCCAGAAAACTGGTCCCGTAATAAATTACAGGAAAACCCCGATACTGTGCATACACACCCGCATCTGTATTCCGTCCGGATACAAATGCAAAGAGACAAAATCTACACTGTACTAAACTAGGACCGGCTTAAGCCAAAGCCGGCCAGTAATATCCGTCTGATCCTGATCCGTGCAATACCGCACATATCTGATCGAACGCTGCCATATAACCATACGGCCACTAGTACAAAACTGTCCGATCCTGATCCGTGCAATACCGCACGTATCTGATCGGACCCTGCCATATCTCCATACGGCCTCTACAGCGTTTCGCCCGAAAGCTTGAGTAACTGAAAGTGTGGTGGACTCTAAAGACTCGTCAATACTATGGCTGTGGATTTAACCACTAGCACGTCAGAGGTATAAGCCAATACGTGACGGGCCACCAGCTATTGACTAAAAGGGACGTCGATGAGGAAGCTCACCCCGACACCCAACTGAGCCTGTCAGTGACAATATCCGTACAGTCCGGTCCGTTCGTCTATGAGCATCGCATGGCGGGCCTAGGGGGTTGGTAAAAGTCAGACCCCCAAAAGCGGTACAAGTCGTGTCGGAGTGTAGCCCAGAACACCCTGAGATACTACTGGAATACCTACCAGTAAATCTCCTGCCTTGGCCAAGGTCTTCGTGTAATGGCTCTCCTAGACACAGCGCGACCTCACCCCCAATACCGGGAGAGACGAAACCCCCGAAGATCCGCTCACTGCCTCCATGTGGCTCGGGACTGTACCCAACTAAAACCTGTTTGCACGACTCCTTTGAGCCGTGGTAGGGTAGTAATCAAAGTAAAGTGGGAACTCACACGAGACAAATGACGATCCCCAGGTCGATGAACTAACCTGTACACATGTCACCTGGGAACTGCTATCTGACGTCAGGTATAGGACCAACTAGCATGTTCCCGGCGAGTCCTGTCCGGTGTACTCATAACCCAATGAGCACCTGTATACATCTTAGGTGAACCAACTGACACCAGTGGCTTGTGAGACCGGCCACCGCCCCTCGTCGGGGTCTCAACTGTATACACTAGTCTACTCTGGAGAATCGATGCCCTGTCTCGAAACTCCCACGACTAGGGACCTTTTAAGGATGTGCTAATAGACTCCAGCTCTCACTTATATGATCGCCCTCATACTGCCGGCAGTCAAGCAAGAATCCTAGGGGCTTTATCAACGTGCAATAGCGACATGTCAGGTCGCCTAAAACAGTACACGATGATAAAGGTAAACCAGATAGCATACTATCATCTCGAGTAAGACTGTCCTACCGGGATAGGTCCTCCCTCAATCATTGCAATCACGTGCCTGTGATCCAATAATTGACTCTGAGGGCACTATCTCCAACAATCTCCCACTTGCACTCAAGGCTAATTATTGCGATGTCGCATACTCACAGCCCGTGTGATACCGAACACCCAACTCCTCTACTAGTCAGTCTCACAAATCCCGTTTGTGAAACTATTGCGGTCGAGGAATAGCCTCAGTGAGTGGATCCGCCTAGAAGTTTCTTTCTATGTCTCTCTATATCTCAAGTTCGCGGAGAAAGCCATCTCCCGAAATGAGCAATACCTGCCTTAGAATGTCTGGATGTCTGATGGGACGTAGCTCATAAATGAACTCCAAATCCAAACTTCTTAGACTGTATCTTCAACTGAACTTAATCAGTATCCTGCGCCATGCCACCCTCAGTATTGCCTTGGACCATCCGTCCAAAATACTGCCCCTCGTCAGAGGGAAAAACTATAACTCTGACAACCTCCTTGTCGTCCAGGTCACCTTGGAAGCCTGGAATGATAACCGTCTCCTAAAAGAGGCAGCCGTTATCATATCCCTAGAACAGCCACTTATGTTCTAAAACTGCTTCCGACTGTTTCTCCAGGATTGGATCAATATCAACTTATTGCATCTAGTGCAAGAACAACATCTGGTGTGGTACTTGACATCTCATGATTGACTCAATTGCCTAAGCAAGTGATCTGCCAATCATGCACATCCCTCTCTACTTTAGTCTAAAAGACACCTTTAGAGAGGGCAACTCCATTACTTGCAGGTACACTACCGTGCCAGGAGTCGTCCATTCTAAATACTCATAGAATGCTGTCAAGGTACCCAGATTAGGAAACCACCCAAATCTAGATCTAAAACCATAGATCTAGTAACCAGTATGTCTGATATAATGTCCAAGTCCTTTGTGGAGAAACCACTGTGTGACGACCAAAGTATAACCGATCGTAGTAAAGGAATATCACTTCCTACTACCTTCTCAACAGATCCATCCCTTATTCTGATGACGTCAAACCTATGACTGTCACATCAGAAACAGATGATCTATCTCCGCTACATCTGCTTTAGTCTATAAATAGACATAAGCCTGATGTCCACCAATGCTTCCGCTGCTCCCACTGACTACGACAACCCTCTGGCAGAGTCATATACACGTACACTTCTGAAGCTAGTTCAGAACGACGCTATACTCATCCTCCTGCCGGGTCTCGCAGCCTGGAACAACAACAATGGCAAGTGTGGGTAAACAAGAACTTCCCTGTCACCGTCCTTGAGGCTACCGAAGTACCTCTCGGGTGCCTGAAGTTACCCACCTTATCTGCGGAGTGGCCAATGGAATGTCAAATCAGATTGAATCTTCAGGTTCCTTATCAAATCTTCAGTAATCGTTTGCAGTTCTGGAATCACTTCCAGTTCTACCATACTCCCACTGCTGTTTTTGAAAAAATCCATTTTTAATAAAACTGTGGCGAGTCTAGAACAATATTGCTATTGTTCATCCAGATGGTAGAAAGTCAACCCGCGTCATAGCCTGGGTCAACCCACAAACAGCCATTACAGAAACGTGCCTTGAGTTGTCCAGTGTCTGGTTTTAAGCATAAGCCGGATAACTCCCCGTACCTTAACAACGTTAAGATATGAACTGTTCTACATCCAATATAGAACCAGAGGCACTGATTTAATTGAACCAGATTCAAATCATGCAGCTTTCTCCAGTGCATGCCAACTAAATGGAAGGAGGTCGATCAGCGTTACTCAACTTAGGAATACTTCCAATTATGAGTAACCTGAAAGAGAAGTAATTTCTCTTTATCATTACTATCAACTGAATACCATACACAAGTATCTACATCTTCGATCACTTTGAAGAATCCCGATACTTGCTATACCTGGTTCTCTACTCTATTCAAATACCTATAACTCCTCAAAACTTAGACCCTGTGTTTCTACGAAACACCTGTCTAAGAACTAGAGAAGTCATAAGTAAATAGAATACAGTACGAGGACCAACCCCTCTGTCCTAATGGACACTGGACAACATACAATACTCTGTATAAGTCCGCTGAGTCTAACAACTCTTTCACTGTGTGTTGTAGGTTGAAAACTGTACTTATGGTTAAGAAGAATTACACCGCTGTTTAATGCTCCTTACCTAACCATCCACTGATATAGGTAAATGTCATCGACATAATATCAAAAGGTATATCTCACTCTATTAAAATAGACGTACAGATATATCAATTTGAAATTGGTGCACAACAGCGGATATTCAAAACCAAATATTTGCCGACCGGCAAACAGCCCAGGTGATTTCCTCAAATATCACTGATTCCAACGAATCCCGATATAATGAGGATGATCACCCAATTCCCAATAACTTACTCCCACTCATCATCTGTAAAACCATACAGATGTGAGAATAAAACCTGGTAAATACATACCCTGGAGTAAGTATCCAATCGGGAAATCAGTTTTCTTTTAACATTACACAGTGAGACTGAAACATTGAAATGTTTCGATGGGGTATCCCGGTATTCCTAGTAATGCCTCTTCCAGATTCACGACTGTAACCGTATAGTTCTTTGCCACCTCTCCAAATCCCTTCATATGTCTTTAGTCATTACCTTCTGTACACCCCTTTAGGCCAAATGGTTTTCTTCCTTCCCTACCGTTCGGCACCAGCCTATGGTTTGGAAGAAGACTATCCAAAAAGCATAAAGGGTGTACTGTCCTAATCCTAGGAGCACTCGCAACGCGAGAGAAGGTGAAGATAAAAGACACCTGAATGTACTTTATTCCTATTTCTCCTGAACCAGGATCCATCCCCGAACTGGAACAAGTTCCTTTCGAGTTCGTATATAACCATACGATGGATTATCCAATAAAATGGGATCTTCATAGTGATACGGAGTGTCCTGGAGAAATACAAAGGTGATTTAGGATTGGCGAAGAAATACTTGGTTTGGTCGTGAATAGCAGTCGCAATTTACTTTGCCCTCTTACTAATCCCTTGCTTTGTCTGAACTTAATACCTTCTGTACACCGCTTAGGCTAACTGGTTTTCTTCATTCCCTACCGGTCGGCACCAGCCTATGGTTTGGAAGAAGACTATCCAATTTGCATAATAGGTGTACTACTCCTAAACTAAGGAGTACTCGCAACCTGAGAGAGGGTGAAAAGGAAAGACAACTGAATAATCCTATCCGTTTTCTCCAGAACCGGAAACCATCCTCGAATTAATTCCTTCGAGTTCGTATATAACCATACGATGGTTTTGTCCAATGGAAGTGGACGTTCGTAGCAATACGGGGTGTCCTGGAGAAAGGGGTAAAAGTAGGAGTGGCAATGAGGTCTGCAACTCTGACAATCCAAAAGCCAGTGTTAAGTAGGTTCGGTCAACTTGGTCACTGAGTCATAGTCTTAGGGTCGGGTCAATGGTCGCTGCCAAAGAGAGAGAGAAAAGAAACACTCAGCGTGCACTCTATCCTAGATCAGAATGGTTACCAATTTATCCAATCTGGAAACCTCCCATTGTACCTCAAATTCTCCTCCAAACCTGAAAGAAGATTAGTCGGGAACACCCGAGGAGTAAACCAACTCATCAGTGGGAATCGGGATCCAACTCTCATCGCACGATAACGTGACGGAATCCGCTCACGGTATCACACTCCAGAAGGTATGCGCATATCTGGCAAGTTTCAGTTCTTTTGAAACTCCCGATGTGATTTCTGCCCCATGCTCTTATGACCTTGGCGAAGGTCAACAAATCATAAGTCACATGTCAAGTTCCACCCGTCATTATCCAGGTTAATTTGAATCCACCCGTACAAGCCCTTGACGAAGGTCAACAAGGCTATACGACTGTCCCAAACCAACGCATCTACCTATGCAGCAGAAAGGTAACAAGCAGCTACCATGCACTATGCCTTGACGAAGGTCAACAAACATAGCATGAATACTACGTGCTACCCGTCTGAAACGACGGAGGGCTACGAATGGTTTCTGGCGAAAACCTTTAACGTAATGAACTTGATATCGTTGAAGGAACGGATAGCTTTTTAGAAAATATAGTGACGAAAACCATTGCTAAAGAGGTCACTCCCGGTGAAGGGATCTCGGCTCTTTCCCCGTAGAATGGGGTGCAGGATATTCCAAATGAATACCACGATGCAAAGCAAAAGTAATCGGCTATAGTGAAGTTAATGCCCTGATGCAAACTTCTGTCCAAGGGGTCACTCCCGGTGAAGGGATCTCGGCCCTTGCCTCGTCGACTGAGGAGCAGGATATTCCAAATGAATACCACGATGCAAAACAAAAGTGAACGTCCTTGCAATAACAGCTTTTTGAAAAGTGTTCCAACAACATCAGATTAGGTTTGTTTTTAAACTTGCATTGATCCGAATCAATGCAGTCCCATCATTTGATCACACCAAAAAGAACGAAAATATACTGATGTACGTATATGCCATCCGCATTCGCCACTGGGTCCCGTCATTACCCGTTAGGTTAGCTAACTAACGACAGAGCGGGGACTGGACTAGCGCGGATGTAAAACATATACAACATCTACTAATATATATACCAATATATTATATTTCGCTCAAGGCGTGAAAAGAAATGCAACATCACAGAAATGTACAGCATCACAGAACAATACAGATATCTGGGATCCCCGGGTTTCACAGAGCCACTACTGAAACCCGACGTTCCCCTGGTCGTGTGGATAGCCTGTGCAATGAAAACCTAGACCCCTACGGGCGCAGCAAGTCACCCGCCAAAACCTGAAGCGAGGCAGCCCCCTTCAGCTCCGTGAATGGACCACCCAGCACTCCACGGAATCCGGCAACTTGGGCACCCCTCCTGGGTCAACCTGTACCCCCTACGAGTGCGGCGAATAGCCCGCCAATCCCAGAGTGAAGCCCCCTCCGTCCCAATGCCATGAGATGCGAGCTTGTTGCCCTCCAGAACCCGGCTATCCGTGCACCCCACCGCGGGGTAATCCTAGTACAGAATGTAAAATATACATACACCGGGTACATCGACCGCAACCAGGTCGTGCCCCAAAATAATAATACAAACAGGCAGTGACGGCAGTCCACATGTCGGACGCTCGCCCCGCAATATCAAATGTACATAATACAACAACACTGTACTAACATTGCATCCAGGCTATCCCCACGACCGATCCGCAACATCACAGCATAAACATAGAACATCAACGTGAAAATCACGTTCGCAAATCCGTCTAACCGGGCTATAGCAGTTAGACAGGATTTACCGATCGAGTGACATTCACGGTCGCAGATATAATGTAAATACTGTGAAAAATGTGTTTTAAAATATTCCGATCGATCAAAAATTAACAAGTGGGCCCTCAATCAAAACTGTAGCACTCACAGAAAACCTGGGCCCAATTTTAATATTCCAAAACCCATATTTTAAGCCCAGAAGGCCTCTGGAAAAATTTGGTGATGTGACATGAATAGTACGCGGCGGAAGGGCCGCACGAGGTGGGGTTTCGCGGCGGATCCGCGCTCCAACTGTGGAATTACATCGTCAAATTTTTACAGAACCCTTAGATTTCCCAGTACATCAATATTTTACAACCAGAAAAATTTTTCGAGACCAAAAATTTTCAACAGAAACTGATTCGAACTAAGATGCAGTTTTGGAACATTCGATCGATCGAAACAGAAAAACACATTACACCAAGCTAGACTATGTTAATGGCGAGGCTCTGATACCACTGTAAGTGCACGGCGGCGCCCCGGCCGTCAACCCGACGGCCAAAACGCGGAAACGGTGATAAACTTAAATTTTTGCGGACTTGGCAAAACGGCACCACCGCGCACTAAAACCGGATCGGGCCATTAAACTAAATCTAGCTAACTACAAAGAGAAGGGGAAGAGATATACCGACTGATCCGAGTCCTCCGGTCTTCATCTCTACTCCGATCTCCTCGCGGGATCTCCGGTCGTCGCCTCCTCGCCGGAAGGGCACCACGTCGCCTGCATCTTTTACGGGCTCCCACCTCAATACCGAGGCAACTCGGGCGCGAAGCTGGCGAATCGACGCGTCCAAGATTTGCTGTAGGAAGTGTGGTGTAAAAGCTACTTGTCTCTTTGGGGTTTGTTGCCTTTAGATGGAGGAATGAAGATTGAACTTTGGAGGGAAATGAAGCTACCAATTTTTGCAAGGAAATGAGATGAACAAATGATACAAAATGAACCTCTCATTTTTCTCTCTTCTCTCCAATTAGTGGCCGGCCCCTTCTCCTTGGAAATGGTGGAGGGAAACAAAATATATCACAAGAGGGAGGTGAGTGTAGGAGATGTAGAAAGGTGACCCTAAACAAACATCAACCATGCTTGCACTTTCATCAAACCATACCCACTCAAATCATCATTTAATGCAAGAATGGTGCAAAAGATAATGAAAGCTATCATAATCAATCTTTATGCAATAAAACCCCTCCACTAAAGTTATTTGCACAATTGCAAATAACCCCCTCCATCAGAAAAGTCCGGCCGGGAAAGAACAAAGGAAAACCGGCCGGAACGGAATGCAAACTGGCAACTCCAGAAAACTGGTCCCGTAATAAATTACAGGAAAACCCCGATACTGTGCATACACACCCGCATCTGTATTCCGTCCGGATACAAATGCAAAGAGACAAAATCTACACTGTACTAAACTAGGACCGGCTTAAGCCAAAGCCGGCCAGTAATATCCGTCTGATCCTGATCCGTGCAATACCGCACATATCTGATCGAACGCTGCCATATAACCATACGGCCACTAGTACAAAACTGTCCGATCCTGATCCGTGCAATACCGCACGTATCTGATCGGACCCTGCCATATCTCCATACGGCCTCTACAGCGTTTCGCCCGAAAGCTTGAGTAACTGAAAGTGTGGTGGACTCTAAAGACTCGTCAATACTATGGCTGTGGATTTAACCACTAGCACGTCAGAGGTATAAGCCAATACGTGACGGGCCACCAGCTATTGACTAAAAGGGACGTCGATGAGGAAGCTCACCCCGACACCCAACTGAGCCTGTCAGTGACAATATCCGTACAGTCCGGTCCGTTCGTCTATGAGCATCGCATGGCGGGCCTAGGGGGTTGGTAAAAGTCAGACCCCCAAAAGCGGTACAAGTCGTGTCGGAGTGTAGCCCAGAACACCCTGAGATACTACTGGAATACCTACCAGTAAATCTCCTGCCTTGGCCAAGGTCTTCGTGTAATGGCTCTCCTAGACACAGCGCGACCTCACCCCCAATACCGGGAGAGACGAAACCCCCGAAGATCCGCTCACTGCCTCCATGTGGCTCGGGACTGTACCCAACTAAAACCTGTTTGCACGACTCCTTTGAGCCGTGGTAGGGTAGTAATCAAAGTACAGTGGGAACTCACACGAGACAAATGACGATCCCCAGGTCGATGAACTAACCTGTACACATGTCACCTGGGAACTGCTATCTGACGTCAGGTATAGGACCAACTAGCATGTTCCCGGCGAGTCCTGTCCGGTGTACTCATAACCCAATGAGCACCTGTATACATCTTAGGTGAACCAACTGACACCAGTGGCTTGTGAGACCGGCCACCGCCCCTCGTCGGGGTCTCAACTGTATACACTAGTCTACTCTGGAGAATCGATGCCCTGTCTCGAAACTCCCACGACTAGGGACCTTTTAAGGATGTGCTAATAGACTCCAGCTCTCACTTATATGATCGCCCTCATACTGCCGGCAGTCAAGCAAGAATCCTAGGGGCTTTATCAACGTGCAATAGCGACATGTCAGGTCGCCTAAAACAGTACACGATGATAAAGGTAAACCAGATAGCATACTATCATCTCGAGTAAGACTGTCCTACCGGGATAGGTCCTCCCTCAATCATTGCAATCACGTGCCTGTGATCCAATAATTGACTCTGAAGGCACTATCTCCAACAGATCCCACATATGTAATATGTTACATAGGCTAAAGAAAGGTAGAGAACTGGGAAAAGGTGATCATTCTCTAAAAGTAGGGAGTGGTGCAAATGTTGCAGCCAAAGCAGTTGGTGAATATCACCTTGTATTTCAAAATGGTAATACATTAATTCTGAATGAATGTTATTACATACAGAACCTGATATGCAATATTATACCAGTTTCTTTATTAAGTAACGAAGGATATAATCTTGTATTGCAGGATAAAGTTATGAACTTTTTCCTGAATCAAAAGTTGATTAGATCAGGCACGTTATGTAATGGCATATACGTTCTAAATCAAACTACAGTTCTTAACGTACAGAACCCACAGAAGAGGAAAAGTTCAGAAATGAACGAATCCTTATTTTAGCATTATAGACTGAGTCATATCAATGCGACACGAATAGCTAAGTTACATAAAGATTGATATTTAAATCAGTTTGAATTTACATCATATGAAACTTGCCAGTCATGCCTCAAAGGTAAAATGACCAAAACTCCGTTTACTGAACACGGAGAAAGAGCTACCGAACACTTGGGACTGATACATAGTGATGTATGCAGTCCCATGTCTACACATGCCAGGTATGGTTCCTCGTACTTCATCACATTCACTGACGATCTCTCAAGATTCGGACATGTGTTCCTATTGAAACACAGGTCGGAAGTTTTTGAGAAATTCAAAGAATATAAGTATGAAGTTGAGAACCAAACGGGTAAAAGTAATAAAATCCTTCGATCTAATCGAGGAGGAGAATACTTGAGCACGGAGTTCCTGGATTATTTAAAAGAGAATGGGATTCTCTCTCTGCTTACTCCTCTGTATACACCACAGCACAATGGTGTATCGGAGCGGAGAAACCACACCCTATTAGATATGGTGCGCTCTATGATGAGTACCGCTGAGCTGCATACCTATTGAATAAAGTTCCAACCAAATCAGTGCCTACCACTCCATATGAGATAAGGAATAGGAAGAGACCATCTCTTAAACGAGTTAAGATATGGGGTTGTTCGGCCAATGTTAAAAAGCAAAATCCGGACAAACTCGAGGCAAAGTCAGTACTGTGTGAGTTTGTTCGATATCCCAAACATTCGAGAGGGTATATCTTCTACTACACTGAGGAGAAAAATGTGTTTTGTTTCTCGGCATGCCACCTTTTTAGAAAAGGAATTTCTTATGGAAGAAATTAGTGGTAATGAGGTAGAACTGGAAGAAGTTCCAGCTACACAAACTACAGCTGATGATTTGGTGGAACTAGAGGTTCCAATAGTCTCCAATGAATCTCAGTCACTTCGCAGATCTAGTAGGGTTCCTCATCTTCGTGAAAGATACTACGGTTTTCACAATGACAGTGGGAGCGAGGATTGCATCATGGAAGATGATGACCCTACTAGTCTCGAGCAGGCGATCATGAGTAGGGACTATGTGAAATGGCTGGATGCAGTGCGATCTGAGATGAAGTCCATATACACCTACAAAGTATGGACTTTGGAAGTTGCTCCTGAAGGGGTAAAACCCATTAGGAGAAAGTGGATCATGAGAAGATTCTTGGTGTAGATGGAAAAGTTGAGACATTCAAATCTAGACTTGTAGCAAAAGGTTTTCGTCAATGACCAGGTATGGACTATGATGAAACATTTTCTCCAGTGACTATTCTAAAGTCTATCCGGATCCTACCTTCCGTTGCTGCATACCATGACTACGAAATCTGGCAGATGGATGTCAAGACCACTTTTCTAAATGGTGATTTAGAAGAAAGCGTGTACAAGACACTGCCAGAGGGCTTCATAGATAGTGGGAGCAGCGGAAAGGTGTGTAAGTTGATTATATCAATTTACGGATTAAAGCAGGTATCGCGGAGTTGGAACATCGGTTTTGATGTGGCGGTCAAAAAGTTTGACTTCATCAAAAACGTAGATGAACCTTGTCTATACAAGAATGTTGCAGAGAGTAAAGTTGTCTTCCTCGTATTGTACGCGGATGACATACTCTTGATAGGAAATGGTGTTCCTATGCTGCACTCGGTCATGCTCTTCTTATCACTAAGTTTCTCCATGAAGGATTTGGGTGATGCCTCTTACATCCTGGGAGAAACACTGGACAGCTGTGAAGAACATTCTTAAGTACTTGAGAAGCACTAAATGTTCTTGGTGTATTGTAACAGTGAACTCCAGATAGAGTCCTTTACCGATTCGAGCTTCCAGAGTGATAAGGTCAACTTTAAGACAGTCTCGAGTTTTTCCTTTACCCTCATTGGAGTAACGGTATGTTGGAAGAGTTCCAAGCTAGATACCGCAGTAGACTCGACAATGAGGGGTGAATAAATCGCTACCAACGATGCTACCAAAGAGGCTGTCTGGATGAAGATGTTCATGAGATGAACTTGGTGAGGTTCCTACCATTATGATGGCAATGGAACTATGACTCTGGTCTAGGAACCCCGGTCCAATCAATGATCCAGACATATTCTTAGGCAGTACCACCTGATAAGGGAGATGGTTGATCTCCGGGTGATCGAGGTCAGGAGAGTTGAGACGAAGAATAACATGGCGGATCTACTCATGAAGGCCATATCCCAGATACAATTTGAGAGATTTTGCGATGTTGGGTATGAGATACTACAACAACTGGCCTTAGTGCAAGTGGGAGATTGTTAGTTATATGTATGCCTTAGAGGCTATTATTGTACAAGATTGTATATTATAATGGATGCTTGGACATATACAAGGAGGACTTTCTTGCTCGACATGATAGTATGCTATCTGGTTGCTCTTTATCTTAACATGTAGACTAGTATTGTGATACTGTCTTGCTCTCACATGTTGGTAAATCCCTTAGGATGTATTCTTGACTACCAGGATTACGCTGTAGATCATACTAGTGGGGCCAGGGTAGTCCACAAATTCATCCTTTAATTGTTCCTAGTCTTGGGTGAATCGGTACGGGGCATCAATATTCCAGAGTAGACTAGCGTATGCGTTTCTTGACCCATTTGATGGGCGGTGGATGATCCCATATCCATTGGTATTTGACATCAAAGATTGTATACGGGTGCTCAGTGGAGACTGGGTACACTGAACAGGACTCGCCGAGAACTCCTAGATAGTATTATAACTAACGTCAGATAGCAGTTCTCTAGTGACACTGGTACAGGTTAGTCTGTAGACCCAAGATCGTCATAGAGTCTTGTGTGATTCCCACAGTGCTTTGATTTCTACCTTTCCATGTTCAAGAGAGCGTACAAAACGGTGGTTTTTGGGTATAGTCCCGAGTCATAAGGAGGCAATGAGCGACAGGAGGGGTTTCGTCTCACCCGGTATTGGGGGTTGATGTTGCGCTGTGCTCGATTGGCCATAGCAGGAAGTCCTTGGCTAGGATGGAAACTGAGATTTACTGGTGTTATCAGTAGTTTCTCGACCCATTATGAGCCTCATATCGGCACGACTTATCAAGTTATTAGGGTCTGACGTTTACCAACCCCAGACTCGATATGCGACATATCAGATGAAGTGACCGGACTGTACGGTAGTATTACTTAATGGATTCACGGGAGTATGACCAAGCTTGCTTGTTGATCTTCTGATCGCTCAATACCCGGGTAGCTGTTACGTCCAGCTAGTACCGCTGACGGCTTGTGGGTGATTGATTTGATCATCACCTACTGCCGGCGTATTAATGAGTCTTTAGAGTCTTACACAGAGGTTTCCCAGCTCATGCAAAACGAAGTAGGGCACATATGTGATAAGCGCGGGACCGAGCATAATACGTGTATGTGATACCGTATTCTAATCTCGTGATATATGATATTAGTCGGTTGTATGTGATATAGCCGGATTATTAAATCAATTGTCGATTAATAATTTAATATATAATTATATATTTGATATATTAATATATATTAACAAATACTAGCTCACTTAAGAATTTCTTTTCTTATACATTTAATATATATGTGATATATGTCAATGTATTTATTTTTTGCCATGCTTGGACATGGCTGTATGAGACTCATACCATACTTAAGATAATTTTGGGGATAAGGGAAAAACAAAATTAGGTGAAAAAAGCCATAGTTTAAGATGCTTTTAGAAGCTTGTGGAAACATTGACTTAGCCCACTAATTTTGTTACTCTAGATATTTATTCACCCAACCATTATCTTTAACCATGGTTAAGTCTCTACAAATATCATATATGATATTTTCTCACCCATGGTTTCCATAATTCACCTCCTCCTATTCTTCTTCTTCATCTAATTTGAGCTCACTAGGTTTTCTTTAGTGAAGAAAAGAAAAGGAGAAAAATAATTCTCAAGTGAGCAAAATTCCTACTTCATCAATCTATACCAAACTAGCCATTTATTATAGGTTGTTTGATTTACTAATCCATCAATTAGTGAAGAGGTAGCTTGAGTTAGAGATTCTTCGACGTAAATCATCTTCGGCTCGAAGATCCTTGAGCAAGCTCGTTCCTTTCGCCTAGTGGAGCCTATGGAGAATCCGGGAGACCACTACTTGGAGCAACGGGAATACCACACGGAGCTTTAGAAGTGAAGGACCGGTCTACAAAGGTAGTATTCATTGTTCACTTAGAATAAAGTTGTTTACTTGCTTAGTAAAAACCCTAATTCTCTAGTTAGATCCTTGGTTCGGGCTCGCTCGGCACCCTAAAATTTTTAAATAGCATACTTGATACTTGCCGAAACCCATCGGGGTGGTAAGCGAACCCAGCAAAAATATCCAGAAGATGCAAAATAACAAAACGGTGCAACACAAGAAATTAGAACCAACAACTCCATGAAAGTGCGGTGGAACCGTGGCCAAGCAGGGGTTTGGGCCGCGGTTCCGCGGCGGTTCTGTGGAGTCGAGGCTTCATTTTTCTTTGGGCTCCATTAAGAACCCTGCATGTTTTTCTGAATATTTTTAATCTAAAAAATTCCAACTTTTGAATTTTTTTCCAAAGACAAGGATATTAGGGTTTCGAAAAGTCGATCAGACACTTTAATTTCGTCTAGACCACTCCTAATGCTCTAGTTTGGCTCTGATATCATGAAAGTATGCCTTAGCACCACTACTAGGTTTTTAGAAGCATCAAGTATGCAATTTTAAAAAATCTTGTGTGCAAATTGTTGGGTTTCTAAGCACGACAGTAAGGTTTCGGAGGGCATCTTCCATGCCAAATTAAAATTTTGCCATGCTTAAAAGAACCCTAACCTAGATCTTTAACTAGAGATTCATACAGAAATGAAAAGGAAACAACTTTACTTCTAAGTGATTAGGGATTACAACCTTTGAAGTCCTCTCTTTCACTTCTATAGCTCCAAGTTGTCGTCCCTTCGCTGCGATCATCGAGCTCCCGGACTCTTGAGAGGCTCCACACGGTGAATGATGCATTCTTGCTTGAAGTCTTCAAAATCCAAGATGATCTACTTCGAGGAAACACGAACTCAAGCTATGACTTCAGTAATGTGTAATTAATGAAGCTAACACCCTAATCTTAATGGCTAGTATAGATGAGGATGATGAAGTAGGAATTTTGCTCACTTTAGTATTTAATTTCTCACAATATTTCATCTTTTTTTCAAGAGCAAGAGAGCAAGAATGAGATGAATGAAGAAGATGAAGTGAATGAGATGAGGTTAGAAATGTAACCTTGGGTTAGTTTATGTCATGGCTAACTCATGTAGAGAATAAACCATGGCTGGTGATTAAGGTTAGGTTAATAAATATCTTAGAAAATATCAAAATTGGTGGACTTAGTCAACATAAAAATCTTAGCTAAAAATCCACACAATTTTGAATTATCAAGAATAAATATAAATCCAACCATTATCCCAAATCATGGTATATTCTCATATACCCAGGTTGCATGTATAATCTAGCATGTTACAATTATACATATCACACATATATAATTTTGTAACAAAAGAAAAGAATACATTAGACATATATCACATATATGTTAAATGTATCCAAATGTGAGAAAATGAAATACTTAAATGAGCATATATTAGTTAATGTAATTTGATATATCAAATATATAAATATACATTAAATTATTAAATCAATACTTGATTTAATAATACAGCTATATCACATATAACCGACCAATATAAAATGTATCATTTTATCGAATCAACACTTGATCCGATGACCCAGTTATATCACATATAACCAGACGAAATCGCATATCGCGAGAATAGAATATGGTATCACATACACGTATCAATCTCGGTCCCGCACATATCACATATGTGCTCCTATTCATTTCGCCTGAGCCAGGAAACCTCTGTGTAGGAATCTAAAGATTCGTCAATACGCCGGCAGTAAATGATGATCATATCAAACACCAACAAGCCGCAAGCGGTCAACTAAACGTAACGGCCACCCGGGTATAGAGTGATCAGAAAATCAACAAGCAAGCGTGTACATACTCCTGCGAATCCAATCAGTAACACTACCGTACAGTCCAGTCTCTTCGTCTGATATGTCGCATATCCAGTCTAGGGGTGGTAAACGTCAAACCCCAGTAACCGATAAGTCATGCCGATCTGGAGCTCATAACATGTCGAGAAACTACTGATAACACTTGCCAGTAGATCTCCATATCAGCCTTGGCCAGGGACTTCCAGTTATAGCTAATCGAGCATAGCGCAACATCAACCCCTAATACCGGGAGAGAAGAAACCCCTCCTATCGCTCATTTCCTCCATGTAATTCGGAACTGTACCCAAAAGCCACCGTTTTGCACATCCCCTTGAACGTGGTAAGGTGGAAATCAAAGCATAGTGGGAATCACTCATGACTCTATGACGATCTCGGGTCTAATGACTAATCTGTACCAGTGTCACCTGAGAACTGCTTTCTGACGATAGGTATAATACCAACTAGGAGTTCTCGGCGAGTCCGTTCAGTGTACCCAGTCTCCACTGAGCACCCGTATACCATCTTTGATGTCAAACACCAATGGATGTGGGATCCTCCATCGCCCATCATATGGGTCAAGATGTGTATACGCTAGTCTACTCTGGAGTATCGATGCCCTGTCTCGATACACCCTCGACTAGGAACAATTATAGGATGTACTTATGGACTACCCTGGCCCCCACTAGTATGATCTCCATCATAGTCCTAATAGTCAAGTACACATCCTAAAGGCTTTATCAACATGTGAGAGTAAGACAATAACACAATACAAGTCAACATGTTAAGACAAAGAGCAACCAGATAGCATACTATCATATCGAGCAAGAAAATTCTCTCTATATATATCTGATTGTACACATTTTCACTGTGTTGTATTTAAAAAGAGTTTTGAAATTACCGCAATCAAAACGGTGTCGCTTGTAGCGAGCCTCGATGAGTACGGGTCGTCCGCAGGGAGATGGTAAGTTTTTAGCCCTGCTTTAACGAGTTAACAATGTGTTTTGATTTGTTGGTTAAACTAAATTTCGTAACAAGAATATGTATAAAAAAGAGACTTGTTAAGGGTAGTAATAGGTTAGATTGTATGAAGGTGATGTTTGCTGATTCCTTATAACCCTAACTTTGGTATTGACACTAAAGAAATAGGTAACAACGCGGATCAGGGAACTTGAAATACAGCATTTGCGGCATTATGCTAAATCCGTTTTCCTTGTCCCTTGTCCTTCCATTGTTATCTCTTGATTTTAGCCTTCGGCAAACCAGTAGCAATCCTGTCATGATTAGGAATCATCGCTATCGTGGTAGGATAGGATGCCTAGTGGAGTGGAATTGCGAGTGATTTGCACGGAGTTTCAATTCCAAAGTTTAAGGTTTTTAAAGTTTTAACAAAGAACATCTTCAAATATAATCTAACCATATTACACCCTTAACAAGTAAATAGATCACTCACACATATTCACAAAGTAAAAATAAAGAAAAGAGAAAAGAGTAAGGAACATAATAAAAAATGCAAGAAAAGAAAGATAAAAAGAGAACCGATGAATCCAAGTGTGATTATCTCCAAGTGTTCTTAAGCTCGGTGAAATGTGAAATCCAAATACTAAACTTTAAGGTTGCAAGCTCACTAAAGAGGTTGCAAGATAAAAGTAAAGCAAGAATTTCACAAGTTCGAATATGTAAAATAGAACAAGACATTGTAATAAAAATGAGAACTTTTTATTGAATTGTAAACAAATTACAAGAGAAGTCAAGAACCTAAGCCTTAAGCTTGCAAGTTCAAATGAGAAGTTGCAAGGTCAAGACAAAGGGGCAAGAGCTCAAGAATTACAAAGATAAATTACAAGAATTCTAAAACAAAACAAAAGAAAGTAGTCCCTTTTCCCTTTGCCCTTTGGTCTGTATTTATAGGAAAAAAAGAAAATTAAATAAATAATAAAAACAAGACCACGTAGCAGCAGGGGAGATGCAGTAAGAGAGTGGGGCCCTTAGGAGGCAGGGGGCTGGCCAGCTCGGCTTAATGGGGAAGGGGCTCCACCCAAAACCGAGGGTAGGGTCTAGAACTTGGTGCATAGTCTTTTGTTGTCCCAGTGTCTCTTTGGTCCAGTTTATTTTCTCTGTTTTGACCTGGTTTGCACCCAGTGCTTGGAGGGAAATTTGAATTTTTAAATCAACACAACAACTTTAGCATTGAATGCTCATTACTTCATGTCCATTTATGACTTGATTCATGGCTACCCCCGAATACGGTTCATGCTGATTTGTTTAATTGAATTTGATTTGCACTCAGTTTTGGAAGGAAAAATCAATACATAATATTTAGCATTGAATGCACATTACTTCATATCCACATGTGCTTAAAAGTCTTGTGTACACACTTATTTTTTTTGGACCATTTAGATAAAAAAGTGTGTACACAAACTTGTTGCAAAAAGAAGCTCATGAAGTATCGGTCAGTTTGCGATTCTGGTTGCAGTGTCGGCTCTCAAATGATATATTCGTGCTTTTGAATGTATTTCTAGTATTTTGTCCCGGATACCGGTAATCTGTAATACTGAGCAAACACTGGTTAAAAGTATCGATAAATACACAAATACATAATGAATGGGCGGTATTAAAATGCAGTTTTCTGATATGAACAAATACCCCCAAACTTATCTTTTGCTCTTCTCGAGCAAAGCAAAAAGAATCCTGACCTCGCTTTCGCAGGGAACGCGGTTGCACTGAGCTCGTGCAACAAGCCGTTAAACCTCTAGGTATCCCTAGTAAGAGGAGTGTTGTCTCCTGATGATTTTCCGCGGATTTCACCTACAAAATCCCTTCAAGCTAGTTTTGCGAAATAACTATGATTCTAACCCTAAGGTTTTGTTATAAACCTAGAAATTCTATTATCCTAAATTTAGAACTATCGAACCATAATTTTTCGCACGTCGCTTCTTATTTAACTTAAGATTTTTTTATGTCTTTACGTGTAGTGCAAATAGTGTCGTTAAGTTTCAAAAGGATCGATTAAAGTCGTCATGTCACAAAATTAAGCCCAGATAAAATTTAAAAAGGACCACATAAGTTTTATAAAGAGTTAAGTATTTCTCAAGTTTCGTTTTCCAGTTAGCTTTCAAATTCAGAATTTCTATCTTCCTTAACAGGAAACTAGGTCTTATTTTTTCACTCCACCTTTTTCTTGTTTTCGGTTCATACACACCTCTGTGAAGTGCAATAGTCTTCATCATAGGATAAAACCTTCATATCTATACTATAATTATTTTTATAAAAACCTTTCTTTTGTCAAGATTATTCTTACACAATGAACCGTTAGGAAATTTAATTCGTAGAGAACATTTGCTTGACTTTGTTTTAATTTGGACTTTCTAGGCTTCTTAGCGAACTTTGGGCCAATGCTCCTAAACCAGTTGGTTTTAGGGCATTAAGTGTAGAGACACCCCAGCAGACTTAATTTCTCAAGTTACCTAGGCCCTAAAACAAAAGACCAATTTTAGCGTGAAAATGATTATGATTTAATGCGAACGGAGATATAACCGGTTGTTCAATTATTTTACCTTTTTTTTGATAAAAGGCGTGTTTAGTGGGTCAGGTGTGTAATCACTCCAATCAAGTTTAAGATGGGTTATTCTTAAGAATTAGTTCCAATTAAGGTATCTATAACATCCATTCATATCCGCTTCACTTCATAAACTATTCTTGATATTACTTATTTCAGAACAAACCTATTTGATCTTCCGAAAATATTTTATCAATTTAAAAGTTTTCAGACATAATAGACTTGTCGTCTATTTTTTAAAACTCACGACACATGTAGTTTGATGTAAAGATGTATAATAGCTATAGTTAACTTCAAAGGAGGGTTATCTTTCAGGTTTTTAAAATCTAAAAATAGGATTTAGTTGTTCCTATCTTATCAAACAAAACCGCCGAAATATTGAATCTAAGTTGTCCCACTAGATTACTTGACGACAAAGTTTTTATGTTTTTAGAAAAAAAATTTGTGGGTTTTAATAAGTAAGCAAAATGCAGAATATACACATGAATGCGAAGGTTAGAAATGCGTACAGAGCGTACCCCCAAACTTAAAATGGACAGTGCCCTCACTGTCATTGTACATCAAGAAGGCAAAAATATTTAAGGGTCAAAAGCGTCGGTTTGATTTACATTTTTTTTTGAAATGAAACTGGGCAATCACCAGACAAGAGTGCTCGTCAAAAATGGATATGCACCGGACTAGAATATCCACATATATATACAAAAGAAAATAGTATATACATACCCCCAAACTTATTTGAAACATTGTCCACTGTTTTGGCTAGATAACCGAAGTTTGGTGGTAAGCAGAGGAAAATTATGCAGGGTAAACCGGCTACTGCAAGACCAAGAGCTCCTCTGATGGTTCAGCCGTAAGGTACGGTTTCAGTCTGTGTCCGTTTACTTTGAAAAGCGAACCGTCCTTTGGATTTTCCAAATCCACCGCGCCGTGCGGATATACAGTCCACACAACAAAAGGTCCCTTCCAGCGAGATCTGATCTTACCGGGATGAAAATGTAGTCGGGTGTCGTAAAGAAGCACCTGCTGTCCAGGTGTGAAAGTTTTGCGCGTAAGGTGTTTATCATGAAACACCTTCATTCGGTTCTTTACAATAACCGCGTTGTTGTAAGCTTCATCCCGAAGCTCGTTCAATTCGTTCAGCTGCGGCTTCCGATAGCTGCCCGCATCTTTGAGAGATAGATTCAACTCCTTTATCGCCCAAAATGCACGATGCTCTATTTCCACTGGAAAGTGGTAAGCCTTTCCGTAAACAAGCCGATAAGGAGACATGCAAAGATCGGACTTATAAGCAGTTCGAAATGCCCAAAGGGCATCAGTGAGTTTCAAAGACCAATCCTTACGGTTCTTGGAAACCGTCTTCTCTAAAATCTGTTTGATTTGCCGATTAGACACTTCGGCTTGCCCACAAGTTTGGTGGTGGCAGGGCGTGGATAGCTTATGATTAATGGAATATTTCTGCATCAAGGCCTCGAAAGTCCTATTACAGAAATGTGTTCCATTGGCACTAATGATCGCGCGGGGTGTCCAAACCGGGAAAAGTTGTTTTCCTTAAGGAATTTAACGACAACCATGTTGTCGTTAGTCCGGCTGGGCACAACCTCAACCCACTTAGAGACATAGTCAACAGTGAGAAGAATGTACAAGTTCCCACAAGAGTTGGGAAACGGCCATATAAAATCAATCCCCCAAACATCGAAAATCTCCACAACCAAGATTGGTTGGAGCTGCATCTCGTTTCTCCTGGATATCCGGCCCAAGTGTTGGCACCGGGAGAAAGTCTTGCAGTAGCCATGAGCGTCTTTGAAGAGTTGTTGCCAGTAGAAGCCACACTGCAAGATCTTCTCGGTAGTCTTTCTTGGGCCAAAATGCCCGCCACACGCTTGATCGTGGCAAAACGACAACACACTCTTGAATTCATTATCAGGGACACACCGACGAATAATCTGGTCAAGACAGTACTTGAACAGATAAGGTTCGTCCCAGTAAAAGTGTTTTACTTGTTATAAGAATCGAAGTCTATCCTGACTTGACCATTCATTCGGTAGTATTAATGTGGCCAAATAGTTCACAATATCTGCAAACCAGGGTTCGCACGATACTGTCAAGAGCTGTTCATCCGGAAAAACGTCGTTTATTGGGAGTTGAAGCGTCGGCGAAGAAGGAAGTCGTGAGAGATGGTCGGCGACTATGTTTTCACATTCTCTTTTGTCCTTGATGACAAGGTAAAACTCTTGTAGCAAGAGGATCCAACGTATCAGCCTAGATTTTGCACCCTTCTTTGTAAAAAGATGGCGAAGAGCTGAATGGTTCGTGTAGACGATGACTGGAGAGCCGATCAAGTAAGGCCTGAACTTTTCTAAAGCGAACACAACAACCAATAATTCCTTCTCGGTTGTTGTGTAGTTCTGTTGGGCATCGTTCAGGGTTCGGCTAGCATAATAGATTACGTGCGGCATCTTATCGATGTGCTATCCAAGGACCGCACCGATGGCAAAGTCAGATGCATCGCATATAATCTCAAATGGATACGTCCAGTCAGGAGAGGAAAGAACGGGAGCAGAAGTGAGTAAGCTTTTTAATGACTCGAACGCAGTCACACAGCTCGAGTTGAAGTCGAATGTCGTGTCCTTGGCTAGCAAAAGAGTCAAGGGCCTAGCAATCTTGCTAAAGTCCTTGATGAACCGTCTATAGAAACCGGCATGGCCAAGGAAGGCGCGGATGTCTCTGACGCATTTTGGAGGAGGGAGATTGGAAATGACTTCAATCTTCGCTTTATCTATCTCAATGCCATATTTTGAGATGATATGTCCTAGGACAATACCTTCACGTACCATGAAGTGGCACTTCTCCCAGTTCAAAGTGAGGTTTTAATCCTTACACCATGTAAGGACAACGTCAAGATGCTGCAAAAACTCGTCAAAGGAATAGACGAAAATGGAGAAATCGTCCATGATGATCTCCAAGAATTTCTCCACCATGTCTTAGAATATTCACATCATACAAGCGGGTGCATTGCATAACCCAAAGGGCATGCGGTGATATGTAAATGTGCCGAATGGACAGCTGAATGTGGTCTTGTCGTGGTCTTTTTCGGTGATGGGAATCTGATTATAGCCGGAGTATCCATCCAGAAAGCAGTAGTACTCGTGTCCAGCCAATCATTCAAGCATTTGGTCAATGAAAGGTAGCGGAAAGTGGTCTTTCCGCGTTGCGGCGTTGAGTTTTCTATAATCGATGTATACTCGCCACCCAGTCTGGGTGCGAATAGGGATTAACTCGTTCTCCTCATTGGTTATGACCGTTATGCCCGACTTCTTAGGGACAACAAGAATGGGGCTAACCCACTGGCTATCAGAGTTAGGGTAAATTATACCACTATCCAGACACTTTACGATCTTCTTTTTTACATCCTCCTTCTTGACTGGGTTGAGTCGCCTTTGTGGATCCCTGGCTGGTTTGGCATCATCCATCAGATGAATGTGATGTTCAACGATCAGGGGACTAATCCCCTTGATGTCCGCCATTGACCAGCCAAAAGCTTGCATATTGCTGTGCAAGACACTAAGAAGGGCTTTCTCTTGCTCTGGAGCTAAAGAAGCCGAGATGATAACAGGGAGGGTCTCGTTCTCACCCAAGTAAGCATACTTAAGGTGAGACGGCAATGGCTTGAGTTCGAGCGTTGGAGGAGAAACGATTGAAGGCAAGATTAGTGAAAAGGTCTCGAACTCAAAAGATTCTAGCAGATGTTCAAAACGAGTGTAAGCGACCGAGTTGGATGGTTCAGCTAACTCATCCAGAAATTCAAAGGATTCAAACTCGGGTGGTGACTGGCCAAGATCGTTCATGAAAGTGAAACACCCGTAGTCATTGTCGGGCGCAGAAGCAGGACCAGGTTCGAAGAGGAACACGCTAGTGGCGTCAAGATAGCTGTGATCGAACAAAAACTCCTTGAATTCACAGTCCTCTGGGTGATCTCCTAGATCGAACAAACGTATAGTATATGAGAAATAGGTTCAGAGGGCTGATTCCCCAACCTGAAAATGTTGAGTTTAATTGTCATGTTTCCAAAAGATAGGTTCATCGAACCATTTCGACAATTGATCACAGCATTAGAGGTTGCAAGGAATGGACGACCGAGTATCACTGGAATTTGATTTCGGGGTTTTGCTACAGGTTTTGTGTCTAAAACAATGAAGTCAACGGGGAATATGAAGTCCGCAACCTTTATTAACACATCCCCTAGCTCACCCCTAGGATGGGTGATAGATCGATAGGCCATTTGGAGAGTACAGTGTGTGGGTTTCTGCTCTCCTACACCTAGTTGTTCATATACTGAGTACGGAAGAAGGTTAACACTGGAACCAAGATCCAAAAGTGTGCCGTTAATGTTCTTAACCCCAATGGTTATTGAAATCGTAGGACAGCCAGGGTCCTTTCGTTTTTGAGGTAATGATTGGGTAAGAGCATCACTCACGGCGCTAGCTAAGAAAACTTTCTTGGGTACCTGAGATTTCCTCTTTTTAGTGCATAAGTCCTTCAAGATTTTTGCGTAGGAAGGGACTTATTGGACTGCATCTAAGAGGGGAATGTTGATGTTAACCTGCTTAAACAACTCCGGAATCTTCTCCATTTGTGGATTTTGTTTATTGGATCTCAACCGGTTTGGAAATGGAACATTTTTGAAATTAGATGAGTCCAATGCTTGTGGAGTTGGAATGGATCTCAGAGCTGGTGTTTTCGTGGAGTGAGATATGGGTTTGTTCGGAGTAGAGGAAGAAGAAGAGCCTTTTGAAGAATGGAGAATAGGCTCAGAAGACAAAGAAGAAGAAGAAGAAGCCGGGGTGTCATCAGTTATCCGCATGCCAGTGTTGTTATGCAGCATCCTTCCAGATCTCAACGTACTCACGGCACTCACATTATGGTTTTGTTGTTCAAGGGAAACGTGTACATTATGTGAGTGCCCAGGATTTGGGAGTGGTTGAGATGGAAGCTTCCCCTTTTCTCGTTCGCTTAACGCCGTATTTAGTTGTGCAATCTGGGCTTCGATGGTTTTGATGCTTTTCCCGTGTGCAGCAGTGTGTTGCACCAGAGACTGAATGGAAGATTGGATGTTGGCGGTGGATTGAGTCGATTGCTTTACAAATGCCTCCAAACTCCGTTCTAGCGTGGAAACCTTATCGTTGTTTGACGAAACAAAGTTGTTTTGAGGAAAAGAATTGTTGGGTGCAAAATTGTTTGTCGGATTTTGAAAAGGTTGGGATTGGTAGGGTTGCTGATATTGTTCTTGTGCTTGTTGTTGAGGAGGACCCCTTTGAAAGTTGTTCTGCCCTTGGAACTGATTTTGAATCTGGTTCCAAGCGAAGTCAGGGTGGTTTCTCCATCCAGGGTTGTACATGGAAGAGTATGGATCGTTTCTTGGTCTTTGCTGAAATACAGCATTAACCTGATCCTGTCCTTGAGATGGTGGATTGTAAGGACACTTTTCGGTTAGGTGAGATGGATCGAAACAACAAGCGCAAATGGTACGAAGGGGAAGAACGGGGGCAGGAGCGGGAGATGAAAATTTGCTCTCTATCGCTTCAAGTTTTTTGGTTATTGCAGCCATTTCAGCTTTCATCGCAATAGAGACATCAAGTTGGTGAATGCCTGCCCTAGACTGACCAGTAGAAGTATAAGAAGAAGAATTTCTTGGTCTGGTGTTCTCCCATTGAAGCGTTTGTTCCGCAAGATCGTCGAAGAATTGCCATGCTTCCTCGTCAGATTTGGATAGGAAGCGGCCTTGACAAATGGTCTCCAGCAACTGCTTAGTTGCTGGATTCAGGCCCTCATGTAAGGTCTGGCAAAGTTGCCATCTCTCAATACTGTGATGAGGGTACTGAATAAGAAGGTCTTTGTATCGGTCAAAGCACTTCCAAAGAGGTTCGGTAGGAAGCTGGGAAAATTGGTTGATTTCGTTTCGGATTCTCGCGGTTTTGTGATTTGGATAGAATTTCTTAAGAAATGCCTTCACAAACTCCTCCCAACTGGTTATGGAATGCGATGCAGTGCTATACAGCCACTTTTCAGTAAAATCGCACAAAGTGAACGGAATACCTCGTAGTCGTATAGCATCGTCTGACAGCTGGGTCGTCTTCATCTTTGCACAGACGTTCTGGAATTTGTTGATGAAGATGTAGGCATCTTCGGATTCCAGCCCGTGAAATTTGGGCAACATGTTGATGAAGTAGGGCTTAATTTCGAAATTATCCCCATTGGCCGGCGGAAGTGAAAGACAGATTGGAAGTGTAGAGCGGGTAGGATAGAAACGATCCTGGAGCGCGATTCGCTGTGGCGCTGCAACAGGAGGTAATTGCGGGTTATTCGCACCCAGATGAGGTGGAATCAGTCCCGGGGCAGGTGGAGGGATATTAGGATTAAATCCTGACATCTCAGAAGAAGAATTTGGTGATGGTGAAGATGTATGAACAGATTCTCGGTCAACGTCGGAGTTGACCGGCAAAGATAAGGGTGATAAAGGGGTGGAAGGAGTTTCGACGTTGGAGTCGATCGCGTAGTCCGTAGGGATTAACAAAAGGCGGACTAAACGGGAACTAGGGTCCCTAATCCAAGCGGACATACACTAAACGAGTTTAGTGTAGTCAAAGCGTAGAATGTAAGGGTAAGAAAATGAAAGTGGAGAAAAATTCGGTGATGGTGGTAAAAATGGCGAATTTGTGTTTGTTTCAAAAGAATGGGAAAAGAAACGACGGTTCAACGAACACAATCACAAATGCACAGTCATAAATGCACAATCAACACTTAGACTAGGGTCCTCTAAGTCTACTAGACTTGCTCCTAACTATTCCAAAGCGACAAATTGTGAGATAACCTTCAAAGCGCCTCTTCACAACCAATTGTGGCCAGGTAAGCACAAGTGAGGTAAGGAGGGTTCCACTTACGAATCACCGTGAGACGGACCATTCATAATTAACTCCTCACTTTTCTAGCCTAGGCACCACAAGAGTCATGTTTAGATAAACGACTGAATGCCCACAATCTTCCTTTGTCCTATTGAGCGCGAAAAGTCCTTAGTTGGCTGAGTCTAGATATTTTTTTATTAAATTTGAGGTGACACATATGCAATTAGTGATTTCTAGGAAGGGTGATGAAATCCCCACCCAATCTGGATTGGTGTTAGAGCCCCTTAAGTCCGTATTAAATGATGCAATGCGCAAATTCAACAAAGTTTTGTTTTCAAAAAATCAATTATCATTTTTTACTTTTAAATGTGGCGCTTCAAAAAATACAGTTAGTCTTTTCTTTGGATTTTTGCGGCGATGTTGCTAAGAATCCTGCAAAGACAAGAATATTGGAGCGTCGGGTTTGAGAAGGGAAGTTTAGAAAAATACATACCAAAAAGTATCGAGTTTAAGAAACTCGTGTCGATATTGCCTCTAAGTGGTCGAATGGTTCGCTTGCGCGGGTCCAACTACCCGGATCTTTGGCACTAAGTGTTCACTCCCCTTGTACTAGAAACTGCCCCTTGTTCCGCACGATCGCTGCTCACAATCCGTCAAATTTGCATATGTCGGAAAAATAAGGATATTTGAGCCAAAAAGCGATATGGATAGCCAAAATTCTGAACACAATTAATTAAGAAAATCAAACAATAAAAATGGGATGCTATTGGAACACTGGAGGCAATACAAAAAACCAAAAGTGAAAAGGCCACACCAAGGCCGGCGAGCTCGGAAATGAGGGTTTTGTCGCCGGTTTTAGTGTGAGGGAACGGGCTCAAATTTTGTGTGCTGTCTCAGTGAAGTAATGTCATTCCAATTTTATAACTTGATTTATTTCTTTAAACCTCAGAGTGTTAGCAGAATTCAAATCCAGAGAAGAAAAAAGAATTTTTATTATGTTTGTGTTGGTTTTAAAAAGAATGGTTTTATCCGTTTGAATATGTTAGAAAATTAGTTTTATACAAAATATGCACAAATTAATACGAGACTACAAGTATAATAGCGTTACCGTCTGCCCAGCAATGGCGCCATTTGATTGTTCACATTTTCACCGTGTTGTATTTAAAAAGAGTTTTGAAATTACCGCGATCAAAACGGTGTCACTTGTAGCGAGCCGCGAGGAGTACGGGTCTTCCGCAGGGAGATGGTATGTTTTTAGGCTTGTTTTAACGAGTTAACAACGTGTTTTGATTTGTTGGTTAAACTAAATGTCATAACAAGGATATCTATAAAAAAAAGAGACTTGTTAAGGGTAGTAATAGGTTAGATTGTATGAAGGTGATGTTTGTCGATTCCAAACTTTGGTATTGACACTAAAGCAATAGGTAACAACAAGGATTAGGGAACTTAAAATAAGGTATTTGCGGCATTTCACTAAATCCGTTTTCCTTGACTCTTCTCCTTCCATTGTTATCTTTTGATTTTAGCCTTTGGCAAACCACTAGCAATCCGGTCATGATTAGGAATCATCGCTATCGTGGTAGGATATGATGCCTAGTGTAGTGGAATTACTATTGATTTGCACGGAGTTTCAATTGCAAAGTTTAAGTTTTTTAAAGTTTTAACAAAGAACATCTTCAAATACAATCTAACCATATTACACCCTTAACAAGTAAATAAATTACTCACACATATTCACAAAGTAAAAATAAAGAAAAGAGAAAAGAGTAAGGAACATAATAAAAAAATGCAAGAAAAGAAAGATAAAAAGAGAACCGATGAATCCAAGTGTGATTATCTCCAAGCGTTCTTAAGCTCGGTGAAATGTGAAATCCAAATACTAAACTTTAACGTTGCAAGCTCACTAAAGAGGTTGCAAGATAAAAGTAAAGCAAGAATTTCACAAGTTCGAATATGTAAAATAGAACAATACATTTTAATAAAAATGAGAACTTTTTATTGAATTGTAAACAAATTATAAGAGATCTTGAAGTCAAGAACCTAAGCCTTTAGCTTGCAAGTTCAAATGAGAAGTTGCAAGGTCAAGAAAAAGGGGCAAGAGCTCAAGAATTACAAAGAGAAATTACAAGAATTCTAAAACAAAACTTTAGAAAGTAGTCCTTTTTCCCTTTGCCCTCTGGTCTGTATTTATAGGAAAAAAAGAAAATTAAATAAACAATAAAAACAAGACCACGTGGCAGCAGGGGAGAGGCAGTGAGAGAGTGGGGCCCACAGGAGGCAGGGGGGCCGGCCAGCTCGGCTTAATGGGGAAGTGGCTCCGCCCAAAACCGAGGGTAGGGTCTAGAACTTGGTGCGTGGTCTTTTGTTGTCCCCAGTGTCTTTTTGGTCCAGTTTATTTTCTCTGTTTTGACCTGGTTTGCACCCAGTGTTTGGAGGGAAATTCGAATTTTTAAATCAACAAAACAGCTTTAGCATTGAATGCTCATTACTTCATGTCCATTTGTGACTTGATTCATGGCTGCCCCCCATTATGGTTCATGCTGATTTGTTTAATTGAATTTGATTTGCACTCAGTTTTGGAAGGAAAAATCAACAAATAATATTTTGTATTGAATGCACATTACTTCATATCCACATGTGCCTAAAAGTCTTGTGTACACACTTGTTTGTGTTGGACCATTTAGATAAAAAGTGTGTACACAAACTTGTTGCAAAAAGAAGCTCATGAAGTATCAGTTGGTTTGCGGTTCTGGTTGCAGTGTCGACTCTCAAATGATATATCCGTGCTTTTGAATGTATTTCCAGTATTTTGTCATGGATACATGTAATCTGTAATACTGAGCAGACACTGGTTAATTGTACCGATAAATACACAAATACATAATGAATGAGCAGTATTAAAATGCAGTTTTCTGATATGAACAATATCCGAGCATCCACTATAATATACATCATATGTATAATAATTGACTCCAGGGCATATACATAACTAACACTAATGCATGCCATCCTAGAATCGAACTAGAGAATTAGGGTTTCTATGAATGTAAACAAACTTTACACTAAGTGAATAGAGAATACAACCTTTGTAGACCGGTCCTTCACTTCTATAGCTACAAGTAGTGGTCCCTAGAACTCTTTGTAGGCTCCACTTGGTGAAAAGAACGAGCTTGCTTAAGGATCTTCAAGGCCGAAGATGATCCACCTTGAGGAATCTCTAACTCAAGCTAACTCTTCACTAACTAAGGAATTAGTGAAGGAAACAACCTATACTAAATGACTAGTTTGGTATATATTGATAAAGTAGGAAGTTTTCTCACTTAAGAATTTTGTTTCTCTTTTTCTTTTTCAACTCATGAAATGCTAAGGAGCAAAAGATTGAGATGAAGAAGATGATCAAGTAGTGAACCTTGGTGAAGAAAATATCACATAGATATTTGTAGAGAGTTAACCATGGCTAAAAGTAATGGTTGGGTTATAAAATATCTAGAGTAAAACAAAATTGGTGGAATTAGTCAAGGCATCTACATGCTTCCAAAAGCATCTTAAGCTTTGCTAATTTCCACCTAATTTTAGTTTTTCCCTTAATAATTAAATCACCCAAATTATCTTTAATTTGGTGTGAGTCTTATACACCCATGTCCAATGATCATCTAGCATGACACAAAAGAATATGTAATACATATATACAAATATATATATATATATATATCACAATTATATATATCAACATATATATAAATCAAGAGAAGAAATTCTTTAGTGACCTAATATTAGTTAACATGTATTAATATATCAAAAATATAAATATATATCAAATTATTAAATCAACACTTGATTTAATAATCTGGTTATATCATATATAACCTACTAATATCATTTAAATGTACATCAAATATACATGTAACAAATCATTGAATGAACACTTAATTCAATAATCCGGTTATATCACAGATAACCTATATCACGAGATCAGAATACGGTATCACAAACATGTATTAATCAAGGTCCCACACATATCACATATGTGCCCTACTTCGTTTCGCTTAATCTAGGAAAGCTCTGTGTGGGACTCTAAAGACTCGTCAATACGCCAGCAGTAGATAATGATCATATCAGTTATGCATAAGCCGTCAATGGTACTAGTTGGACGTAACGGCTACCCAGGTATTGAGCGAATAGAAGATCAACAAACAAGCTTGTCCAACTCCCATGAATCCTACAAGTAACACTACCGTACAGTCCGGTCTCTTCGTCTGATATGTCGCATATCGAGTCTTGGGGTGGAATCGTCAGACCCCAATAACTTGATAAGTCACGCTGATGTGAGGCTCATAACGGGTCGAGAAACTACTGATAACACTTACCAGTAAATCTCATCAACAGCCCTGGCCAGGGACTTCCTGTTATAGCCAATCGAGCATAGCGCAATATCAACTCCCAATACCGGGAGAGACGAAACCCCTCCTATTGCTCGTTGCCTCCATGTGACTCAGGACTATACACAAAAAACACCTGTTTGCATGACTCCTTTGAGCCATGGTAGGGAGGAAATCAAAGCACAGAGGGAACCACACAAGACTTTATGACGATCTCGGGTCTACAGACTACCCTGTACCAGTGTCACCAGAGAACTATTATCTGACGATAGGTATATATACCATCTAGGAGTTCTCAGCGAGTCCTGTTCGGTGTACCTATTCTCCAATGATCACTTGTGTACAATATCTGATGTCAAACACCAATGGATGTTGGATCATCCATCGCCCCATACAGGGTCAAGAAACGTACACACTAGTCTACTCTGGAATATCGATGCCCTGTCTCGATACTCCCTCTACTAGGAAAAATTAAAGGATGTGCTTACCGACTACCCAAGCCCTACTAGTACGATCTGCATCATAATCCTGGTAGTCAAGCTAACATCCTAAGGGCTTTATCAATATGTATCAGTGAGAGACAATATAATAATACTAGTATACATGTTAAGATAAAGAGCAATCAGATAGCGTACTATCATGTCGAGCAAGAAAGTCCTCTCTATATATGTCCAAGCATCCACTATAATATACAATCATGTACAATAATGGCCTCTAGGGCAAACTAACAAGGTGTTTATCGCATTTATTGTGGCATAGCTTTGCAGTGACTTATGGTTACTATTCAAGCATGCTTTTTTTTGTTTGTTGTGAGATATTTTGTTGACTTGAGATATTTTAGAGACTTGAGATATTTATTGATGGCTTCATTATTATTCACAACACACAACAACACAACAACAAAAAACACTTAGCCATTTTTCTTGAGTTGCCTCTCACTCTCATCCTCAAGTTTCTTCTTCTACCTCCACCCTTCAAGTATCATGTGTTGAGAAACCTAGGGTGTTTGGAGATAAATTAATCCATCACTACACTCTACATCCTCTAGCCTATATAGTTTAGCGAACAAGGTAACCTAGTTACCTCGGCTGTTGAGGAAGGAGCTCGGAATACAAATCCTCAGGTGGATCAACTTCGATGGAAGGAGAATGGAGATCAAGCTACATCATTGTGGCCTCTAGGAGCTTGGGAAGGTGGTTGAAGAACGAAAGACATGGATCAATTCTTTATAACCCTTCTTAACTCCTATATATTTAGTTTGCTAGTTTAGGGTTTATGGTAGATCCGTGTAGCGGGTTGTGTTAGCGCCAGTTTTGAAATTATTCTTCCGCAATCGGCCACGGTTTGACGGCCAAGGCGCTTGCATAACCTAACATGGGATCATAGCAAAACCATTAACCCCATACTAGCAGTTTAAACGATATTTTAAATATCAAAACCGAAACAACTCCGAAACAACGCGGGAAATATTCCAGTTTCTGTTGATTTTTTCTAGTCTTCAAATTTTTTTTGTAACAATTGCAGAAGGCTATTTATGATGTATCTAGAACCCCCTCAAAATACAAACCCCAAATTGCAAAATTTAGCCGGCGAGATTGCAGATATACCCGGCCTGGCCAGTCATGTTTGAACATTTGGTCTTGAAATTTTTTGGGTGTTCTAGGCTATGGAATATTGGTATTTGGTATTGTTTGTTTTTGCCCAGGTTAGATATTTTGTTTTCTTTTGTTTCGGGCAATACGGAGTGTTTCGAAGTCGCTATTTTAACGCCGCTTATAGTTTTCAGTACATACATTACTATCCGCAACCATGAATGTCATTAGAGCGGTAAAACTCGTCTAAATGCTATATGTCTTTTTGACGGGTTTGCGAACATGTCATTCGCGTTAATGTTCTGTGTTGTGCTTTGGTTGTGGTTAGATTGTCATGGTGGATAGGCAGTGGTGCAATGATAGTGGTACAGTTTAGATTCATTTGTACATTTAATATTGCAGGGCGAGCGTCCGACATGTGGACTGCCATCTCTGCCAGTTTGTATATTATTTGTTTGGGGTATGACCGGGTTGAGGTCGATGTCACCCTTGTACATATTTCTTTTATTTTTTGTACTAGGATTACCCCAAGGCGGAGTGCACGACTAGCCGGGTTCTTGAGGGCAACGACTCCGCATCTCATGGTGTTAAGACGGAGGGGACCATACTCTAGAATTGGTGGGCTATTCGCCGCACTCGTAAGGGGTATAGGTTGACCCACGGAGGGGTGCTTAAGTTATCGGATTCCATGAAGTGCCGGATGGCCTATTCACGTTATTGATTGGGGTTGCCTCTGTAACACCCTAGATCATTTATACCAGTTCTTTATTTCTTTATTTATGGCTATTTCTTGATTTATTGTGTTTTGGGTGCGAATAGTGTAATTGATATCCGTGTTTGCATCCGACCCGACCCGCATGCTGAAACCCGTCTTGATTCCTGTTTATGATTTATCCAGGCAGGTTATGATGTTCCCTGCACTGTCATGTTGTATATCGTGTATAGCTGCATTATATCTAGTATCTGCATTTTTTTAATAAAACAAATAATATCAAATAAAATATTTTAAAAATATCTAGAATGGCCTGCATCATAACCCTGACCCTATGGTAGCATCCGTACATCCTGTTCTCGTTCCATTTAGTGAAACAGACTCGTTTGGATAGCTACGTGCACGCTACGTGCATCCGTTTTTGGGGGGTATGCGTTTTTGTTACCCGGATATCCTACTTTGGTTTTGGTTGATACGTATATTATTTGTATATTAAAACTAGATTTTTAGACCCGACCCGAGCGTGTTTTGGACTATTTTTGCATTAGCCAAAATCTCTAAATATATTCAATATTATATTCTTTAATATTATACTGTTAAACTGTTAACATTATTTTCACCAAATATCTTTTTAAAATAATTTTATAATTCTATCTTAACAAACTCAGTCTCTCTCTCTCTGTATATTTTAAACCATACATTTAATATTAAAATAATTTATTTTTTTAAACCCACTCCCTCACGTTCTTCTCTCCCGTGCCTTCTTTCTTCTTCCTCGTGGCCGCGCTCGAACCCACGCCGCCTGACCCCGCCTCCACCTCGTCGCCGTCGACACCGCCATTCCCTCGCCGTCGGCCTTACCCCATCACCACCACCTCCTCTTTCTCCTCCTCGCCCTTATTCCCAGCTCGAAACCTACACACATCAAGAACCCAAGATCCCCAACAAAGAACCCTCGTCGCTGCAACCCAAGTACCCGACCCGTGCACACCTCACCGCCGGCGACCCCGACACCATCACCTCGCTTTCTCCTCCACTCCTCTCTCTCCTTCACCCTAAAGATCCCGAGCAAGAACACTGCACAGAATCCGATCCCGAGCCCAAGAACTTGCACACCGTGGCCACTGCCATCGCCGTGGATCTCACCGTCGACGGCATCATCGCCGTCGTCGTCGTCTCACCTGCCTCGCCTCTGTCCACAACCACCAAAACCGCAGTCCTCCTCTTCATTCTTCTTCTTCTTCTACTTCTTCTTCTCTTTCTTTTCTTGTTTCTTGGTTTTCCGGTCACCGCCGGAGCCGTGCCATCGTTGAAGATCAGGCCGACCCAGTAGACATTCCCAGCCAGCGTGGTCGTGTTCTTGCTTTGCCTGGTCTTGTTCTGTGCACGCGCGTGTACATTGCGACATTTACCCGACGTTGGACGCAGCGTACGCACCCCATCGTGAGATCCGTTCAGGCATGTTTATCTTGCTACATGCTATGATATATATTTTGCATCCATATTAATAAAAATATCACATGTTTACTGCATTATACATCCATGTTACTATTTTACTGTTTTTGGATAGCCGTTCGTATCCGTATCGTTTATTACATATATAGTCGCATGCAAGTTTATCTTGCTACATGTTATACTACTATATTTTGCATTCATGCAAATAATAATATTACATATTGTTTAGTTATGCATCATATGTTACTGTTGTACTATTTTCGGATAGCCGTTCGTATCGGTATCATTTACTACATATCTATTCGCATGCAAGTTTATCTTACTACATGTTATGTTATTACATTTGCATCCATATTAATAATAATATTACATGTTCATTACATTGTGCATCCTATGTTACAGTTTTACAATTTTACAATATCTGTTCGCATCTGTACAATTTATTATATATCTAGTTGCATGCCATGTTTGATAATGTGCATCCTACATAGTCATTGAGTTGTAGATGTGATCCCTGATAAACATTTGTTCATCCGTATTTTCCTGTGATTCGATACCTCCTACATTTTACTGTTGGGAATCCATTTGATACACTGTGTACCACCTGACATGACCTGATACATCACTGCTTGAATTGATACAAGATCTTGTTACTAATGCCGACGACCCTGACTTGTTGTCCCGACGGACATATCATGTTGTCTATTTAGACAAAACCTGTACCTGCTTGATCTTGTATTGGCATTAGCTCCAGATTTATCAATACCTGACTTGAGCACATAACTTGGGGGTATGGGGAAATCAATGATGAAACCTGACTTGTAATTCAACGGGTCGACGCTTATATTGATCAATTTTACGGTCTAGGCCAGCCCCGGGATGATGCTGCTGACATCATTCGTCTGTACATGTTACCTGTTTACTGCCTCGCGGCATGTCTCGGATTCAGCCCGAGAGTCTTGACCGTGGTCCCGGGCATGCAAGGTATACTATTGAGTTACATCGACGATTCATTAAATTGATTTCAAAGACTTGAGAGTAATTAACCCAGTAGCAATGATTACTCACCGCATGCACATACACTTCACTGTTCTATATTCGTGTTACTGTTATACACTCATTACTGTTCATACTCATGCCAGCATATCTTGTTACCTCCTGATTATATTTTATTGTTTGACATTATGACGCACTGACGTCTGGGTTTTGCATGGCCCAGATCCTCTGTCTCTTTCGCAGGCTGACCAGGAGTATTTCCGCCGTCAGGCCGAGCAATGAGGATCCTGTTAGTATCTAGTTTAGTTTAGTTTTATTTCCATACTTTCATTTCCTGATGTGAACCCGTATTTGGGACGTACTTTCCAGATGTTATTGTTTATTGGATTTATTGCTTCCGCATATTTTTTCTTGACCCATTTACTCTGGCAAGTGGACATGTACTAGATAGATTATTTTATTGTTCTCGATATCTTATAGACAGCCGTAATGTGACTGTGGAAGGATGTTTCCTAGCCACAGGTAGGATGGTTGGCTCTGTCACGGGCCGATCTTAGCGCACTCTGGGACGCGGGGCATGACAGGGTTTGTTTGGTATCAGAGCCATATGATTTAGGTTAATCAGGTTTGATTCTTTTGTAGTTGGGTATTGTACCCAATTCACGAATTAGAAAACCCGTAATTAGGAACATGTCCTGCCACATTGTTGTCGTGATCCTTGAATCTCATCTTTCTCTTGAGCTTTGTCTTGACGATATGCAAACAACTTTGCATCTCGGCTTGAAATCTTTTTGGTTCCTTATTGATTATCCTTTCCTATTCCTTTAATTCTGATACTAGGATTTGGGTGACTTGAACGGAGTTATGTGATTGTAACTATGAACTGCAGCATGGTTACAATGCGGCACTCTATTTAAGTAACTTGGAGTCCTAGTCTTCATTCATCTCCTTGTTTTATGGTAGTCATATTACCTTGCTTCTCTCGGTTTCATTTCTTACCAGTTTATGTTTTATCACAAGCTTGAATCATGTTTATTGTGCTTATCTTTTTCAGGGTCTTGGCTTCAGATGAAGTTGTTTCTGGTATCCTACATGTTCATGATTTTCCCGCATTAGCATTATTCGATTTAGGTGCATCCCATTGTTTTATGTCGTCCAAGTTTATTGTTGCACGCTTGATTTCTTGCATGGACCTGTCTTGTTGTTGAGACATACACACTGTGTTAGTTGTATGTATGCCCTAGAGGCCAGTATTGTACAAATGATGTATATTATATTTGATGCTTGGACATATATAGAGAGGACTTTCTTGCTCAATATGATAATATGCTATCTGGTTGCTCTTTATCATAACAAGTATACTTGTCTCTTGATCTGTCTTACAGTTACATGTTAGTAAAGCTGTTAGGATGTGTACTTGACTACCTGGACTATGATGCAGATCATACTAGTAAGGACAAAATAGTCCATAAGTACATCCTTTATTGTTCCTAGTCGTAGGTGTATCGACACAGGGCATCGATATACCAGAGTAGACTAGCGTATACGCTTGTCGACCCATGAGATGGGCGATGGATGATACCATATCCATTGATGTTTGACATCAGAGATCGTATACGGGTGCTCAGTGGAGACTGGGTACACTGGACGGACTCGCTGAGAACTCCCAGATGGTATTATACCTAACGTCAGATGGCAGTTCTCTGGTGACACTTGTGCAGGTTAGTTTGTAGACCCGAGATCGTTATAGAGTCTTGTGTGATTTCCACTGTGCTTTGATTTCCACCTTACCACGTCCAAGAGGGCGTGCAAAACGGTGGTTTTTGGGTACAGTCCCGAATCACATGGAGGCAATGAGCGATAGGAGGTGTTTCGTCTCTCCCGGTATTGGGGGTTGATGTTGCGCTGTGCACGATTGGCCATAACAGGGAAGTCCTTGGCCAGGGCTGATTTAGAGATTTTCTGGTAAGTGTTACCAGTTGTTTCTCGACCCGTTATGAGCCTCACATCGGCACGACTTATCGGTTATTGGGGTCTGACGTTTACCACCCGTAGACTTGATATGCGACATATCAGACGAGGAGACCGGACTGTACGGAAAGTATTACCGTTAGGCTTTTACAGGAGTTGGAGCGGGCTTGCTTGCTGATCTTCTGATCGCTCAATACCCGGGTAGCCGTTACGTCCAGCTAGTACCGCTGACGGCTTGTTGGTGCTTGATGTGATCATCACCTACTGCCGACGTATTAACGAGTCTTTAGAGTGCTACATAGAGATTTTACTGGCTCTGGAAAAACGAAATAGGACCACGTATGTGATATGTGCGGGACCGAGAATAATGCGTGTATGTGATACCGTATTCTATTCTCGCGACTTTTTGTATCGGTCGGTTATATGAGATATAGCCGGGTTCGATACATTGGATGTTAGTCGGTTATATATGATATGAACAGATTATTAAGTCAAGTGTTGATTTAATAATTTAGTGTATAATTGTATATATGATATACTAATTTACATTAACTAACATTTGTTCACTTAAGAATTTTTCTCACATGTGCACAACTTTAATATATATGTGATATATATTAAAATGTGTTTTCATTTCGTATCATGGTTGTTGATACATCATGCATGGGTGTGCAAGACATACACCATTCTATTTTAAATGGTGGTTTATAATTATTTAAGGTAATTAAAAATTAGTGGAGCTTTTGTCACAAGCATGAAGCTTGTGGAAACTTGTGAATGCTTTGACAAAGTCCACTAACTTTGTTTTACTTTAGATTTTTATTAACCTAACCATTTCGGATTAGCCATGGTTATGTCTCTAGATGAGTTAGTATATGATACTCACTCACCCATGGTTAGCTCTCTTGACTTGATCATTATCCTCATCTTTTCTTTTGTTCATCTTCTTCTTCTTCTTTGAGCAAAATAAAAGCTTGCCAGGGTTTTAAAAAGAGAGTGAAAGATTGTGAGAAATCAAATTCTAAAGAGAACCCACTTCCTATTTCTCCATCCTCTACAAGACTAGCACTTTAGTTTAGGGTGTTTGCTTCACTAATTCTCTAGTTTGTGAAGTAGTAGCTTGAGTTGGTATTCCCTCGACGTAGATCATCTTCGGCCTCGAAGACTTCAAGCAAGGACGTTTCTTTCGCCTAGTGAAGCCATGCAAGAGCTCGGGAGAACCATGATCGCAGCGAAGGGACTACAACAAGGAGCTTTAGAAGTGAAGGACCAATCTACAAAGGTTGTATTTCGTATTCACTTAGTGATAAATGTTATTTACTTGCATGTGTAACCCTAATTATCTAGCAAAGATCTTGTTTAGGGTTGTTCGGCACGACTAAATTTTAATCGGGCATGGTTGATGCCTTGTAGAACCTTGTTAGGGTGCCTAGTAACTCTACAGTGCTATCAAAGCCTAGCTAGAGCATTAGGCGACATGTTTACCATGTTAAAACTCCGATCGAACCCCGTAACGTCAAAACGCCCCCCTCTCTGGACAAATTTTAAAAATGGGTTTTTTCTGTATTTAAAATACCTAAAAAAATCAGCAGGGAATTTTAAGCATCACTGTGAAAAATGAGGAGCTAAACCGTACGGACCGCCGCGGAACCGCGGCAATACCTCGCTTGCGCCGTGGATCCGCGGCCGTACAGTCGGGTTTGACTTTTCGTTTTGCACAGTTATGACCGTATCTGCTAGTGTAGCTTTCTTGGTATTTTTAATCTGCCTCGGGTGTTGAGTGTTCTGGGGATAATTTTGTATACGTTGATTCGATCGGAAAATTTAATTTCGTTATGTTTTCTGGATAATTTATAAAGTATTAAAATGTTTGAACGGATATCATTAACTCGTTTTTTCCCGACACGAAAAACTTTCAAGTGTTGAATTTTTCTTGAGTTTAAATCTTTCGGAAAAACGTGTAAGTAACGCGATGGACCCCCTAGAAGAACACAAACCTTAACTCGATTATGTGACCGTCTGAACTGCCTCTAAACCTTAGGGTTTGGGGCAGTACGGCGTGCCACATGTGAGGCGTTGGCTTGACCCTTCTATGGCTGGACCGTTGGTACTGTTACGTATTCTGGAATTTTTAAATCCGCTCAAGTGTTGAGCTATTTAGGCAATCTTGGGTAGTTGATTATTCTATCGGAAAGTTTAATACTGTCTATTTATCTGGAATGTGATACAATATGTGGAATTCATATAGTTAGGCATGAAATGCGAAGTATGTGATATTTCGGATTTATGATGTCTAAAGAAAATTGCGGATTCCAAATATTATAGTTTTACACTTTCTTTTCTGCGACCGTAAGTGTAATATGTGATATCGCCAGTTTCGTTGCTATATGTCAACGACAATTGGGATGCGCATATTTACTTACGTTGATGACATGTGATGTTATGTGTTGCTGGATTTGTTATATTGGATCGTCGCGTTTTTGAATAGCCGATGGTTTTATGTGAGATGAGGGTTTTTAATTTCATTCATGTAAAATTAAATGTATGTAATATTCTTTTATTGGGGCACTTCCGGGATGAGGTTGATGTCACCATTTGTATATTATTTACTTTTCCGTACTAGGATAGACCCAAGGAGGAGAGCGCAAGTAACCGGGTTCTAGAGTCCAGTGGGAGACCAACTCGAGGAGCCGACTCCGCGTCTCCTAACTCTAGAATTGGTAGGGTTGCTTGCCTCTCTCGTAGGGGTGTGGGTTTGGCTATTCAACGCGACCGTGGAATCCGTGTTTTATAGAAGCTCAAAATAAAACACTGACATCCTAGTATATCCAATGTTTCATATGTTTCTTCTGCTGCGATATCTGTGATGTGATCATTTGATATGGTGTGATAAATACTGTATATAGTATATATGATATATTATATAGACGTTACTTATGTTTTACACCCGCGCTAGCCCTGCCCCGCTCTATCGTTAGTTACCAAACCTAACGGTGCACGAGGGGACATCGAGGCGAATACAGATGGCATAAGTGAACGTCGTATTTATCTGTGATGTTTAGATGACTTAAATGATGGGACTTCATTAATATGATTAATGAAAGAAAATAAACCTAAAAGATGTTATAGAATCAAATTTTCAAAAAGGGTAGCTACGGTTTTTACTTTGCATAGCGATATATATGATATATCCTGCACCTTATTCGATGAGGAAAGAGCCGAGATCCCTTCACCGGGAGTGACCTCTTTAGCAAAACTGGAAGATGCTATAACACTCGGTTTGTCTTTTGAAAGCTTTTGGAGTTTTTGCTTTGCATAGCGATATATATGATATATCCTGCACCTTATTACATAAGGAAAGAGCCGAGATCCCTTCACTGGGAGTGACCTCTTTAGCAAAACTAATGAAAGCCTCAAAATCACTCCATTTCAAAATTCACTCGATTCTACAACGATAACAAGTTTATTACGCAATAGGTTTTCAGAAAAACCTGTCATACCCCTCCGTCATTTCAGATAAGTCCTACTTAGTATTTGTGCTACGTTTGTTGGCCTGCGTCAAGGCGTAGTGTGCGGTAGCTAACTAGTATTTATCTGTTTATGCATATGATGCAGATTGGATTAAGGTAGTTGTAAGTGTACGGCGGCGCCCCGGCCTCCATCCCGAGGCCAAAATGCGGAAGCGGTGATAAACTTTAATTTTTGCGAACTTAGCAAACCGGCACCACCGCGCACTAAAACCCGGATCGAACCATTAACTAGTCCAAGCTAACTACATGATAGGGAATAGAGATATACCGACTGATCCGAGTCCTCCGGTCTTCTCGTCGTCGTCCCGATCTCTCGCGGAAACTCCGGTCGTCGCCTCCTTGCCGGAAGGGCACCACATCGTCTGCATCTTTTACGGGCTCCCACCTCAATGCCGAGGCAACTCGGGCACGAAGCTGGCTAGTCGACGAGCCCAAGGTTTGCTGTAGAATGTAGTGTGGAACTCATGTCTCATTTGGGGTTATGGAGTTGCCTTTGGTGGAGGAATGATACTCGGAGTTTTGGAGATTGATCTTGTGGGATTTTTGCAACATGAAATGAGCCAAAAACCGACACCAAAATGTTTGGACAGCCCCCATCAAGAGAGTGGCCGGCCATGCTAGATGAGGGAGGGGGTGAATGAGCAAGAGAGTGAGAGAGTGGAGTGTGTGTGGCTTGATCAATAATGCAAGAGGAAAAACAATGTTATCATGAAAAGGCAATGATCACAAAATAAATCCAACACTCAACCAACAACCATCACTCATCATCAACCATCATGTCCTACAAAAGTCAAGGCATGATGAAGCTAGAAGTCAAGGTCAAGGAAAAGCTATCATGATACAACAAAATGCAAAGACCCCCTCCACAATTGCTTATTTGCAACAGTGCAAATAAGCCCTCCTCCACCAAACTTCGACCAATGAACGATACAAAGGAAATCGGCCGAAACGGAAAGCAAAATGGCAACTCCTGAAAACTGGTCCCGCAATAAATTACAGGAAAACCCCGATACTGTGCATACACACCCGCATTTGTATTCCGACCGAAATACAAATGCAATGAGACAAAATCTACACTGTACTATACTGGGATCCGGCTTAAACTAAAGCCGGCTAGTAATATCCGTTCGATCCTAATCCGTGCAATACCGCACGTATCTGATCGAACCCTGCCATATAACCATACGGCCTCTAGTACAAACTGTCCGATCCTGATCCATGCAATACCGCACGTATCTGATCGGACCCTGCCATATCTCCATACGGCCTGTACAACTTTTTGCCCGAAAGCTGAGTAACTGAATGTGGGGGACTCTAAAGACTCGTCAACACCTTGGTTGTGGATTTAACCACTAGCACGTCAGAGGTATAAGCCAATACGTAACGGGCTACCAGGTATTGACTAAAAGGGACGTCTGTGAGCGAACTCAGCCCGACAACCCTACTGAGCCTGTCAGTGACAATATCCGTACAGTCCGGTCCGTTCGTCTATGAGCATCGCATGGCGGGCCTAAGGGGTTGGTGAAAGTCAGACCCCCAAAAGCGGTACAAGTTGTGTCGGAGTGTAGCCCAGAACATCCTGAGATACTACTGGAATACCTACCAGTAAATCTCCTTGTCTCGGCCGAGGGCTTCGTGTAATGGCTCTCCTAGACACAGCGCGACCTCACCCCCAATACCGGGAGAGACGAACCCCTGAAGATGCGCTCACTGCCTCCATGTGGCTCGGGACTGTACCCAGCTAAAACCTGTTTGCACGACTCCTTTGAGCCGTGGTAGGGTAGTAATCAAAGTACAGTGGGAACTCACATAAGACAAATGACGATCCCCAGGTCGATGAACTAACATGTACACATGTCACCAGGGAACTGCCATCTGACGTCTGGTATATGACCAACTAGCATGTTCCCGGCGAGTCCTGTCCGGTGTACTCATAACCCAATGAGCACCTGTATACATCTTAGGTGAACCAACTGACACCAGTGGCTTGTGAGACCGGCCACCGCCCCTCGTCGGGGTCTCGAATGTACACACTAGTCTACTCTGGAGTATCGATGCCCTGTCTCGAAACTCTCATGACTAGGGACCATTTAAGGATATGCTTATAGACTGCCAGCTCCCATGTATATGATCGCCCTCATACTGCTGGTGGTCAAGCAAGAATCCTAGGGGCTCTATCAACGTGTAATAGCGACTTGTCAGGTCACCTAAAGCAGTACACGATGATAAAGGTAAACCAGATAGTATACTATCATCAAGAGTAAGACTGTCCTATCGGGATAGGTCCTCCATAAATCATTGTAATCACGTGCCTGTGATCGAATAATTGAATCTGAGGGCACTATCTCCAACAATCTCCCACTTGCACTCAAGGCTAATTATTGCGATGTCGCATACTCACAGCACGTGTGATACCGATCACCCAACTCCTCTACTAGTCAGTCTCACAAAGCTCGCTTGCGAAACTACTGCGTTCGAGGAATAGCCTTAGTGAGTGGATCCGTCTTGATGTCTCTTTCTATGTCTCTCTATATCTCAAGTTCGCGGAGAAAACCCATCTCCCGAAATGAGTAATACCTGTCTTAGAATGTGTCTGGATGTCTGATGGGACCTAGCTCATAAATGAACTCCAAATCCAAACTTCTTAGACTGTATCGTCAACTGAACTTAATCAGTATCCTGCGCCATGCCATCCTCAGTATTGCCTTGGACCACCTGTCCAAAATACTGCCCCTCGTCAGAAGGAAAACTATAACTCTGACAACCTCCTTGTCGTCCATGTCACCTTGGAAGCCTGGAATGATAACTGTCTCCCGAATGAGGCTGTCGTTATCATATCCCTAGAACATCCACTTATGTTCTAAAACTGCTTCCGACTGTTTCTCCAGGATTGGATCAATGTCAACTTATTGCATCTAGTGCAAGAACAACATCTGGTGTGGTACTTGACATCTCATGATTGACTCAATTGCCTAAGCAAGTAATCTGTCAATCATGCACATCCCTCTCTACTTTAGTCTGTAAGACACCTTTAGAGAGGGTGACTCCGTCACCTGCAGGTACACCACCGTGCCAGGAGTCGTCCATTCTAAATACTCTTAGAATGCTGTCTAAGTACCCAGATTGGGAAACCACCCAAATCTAGATCTAGTAACCAGTATGTCTGATATAATGTCCAAGTCCCATGTGGAGAAACCACTGTGTGACGACCAAAGTATAACCGATTGTAGTGTAGGAATATCACTTCCTACTCTGTGTATGTCATCCAAATACCATGACATATCACCCTACTACCTCCTCAACAGATCCATCCCCTAATCTGAAGAAGTCAAACCTATGACTGTCACATCAGAAATAGATGATCTATCTCCGCTATTGGTGCTTCAGTCTATAAGTAGACATAAGCCACCTGTCCACCAATGCTTCCGCTGCTCCCACTGACTACGACAACCCTCTGGCAGAGTCATATACACGTACATTTCTAAAGCAAGTTTAGAACGACGCTATACTCATCCTCCTGCCGGGTCTCACAGTCTGGAACAACAACAATGGTATGTGTGGGTAAACAAGAACTTCCCTGTCACCGTCCTTGAGGCTACCGGAGTACCTCTCGGGTGCCTGAAGTTACCCACTGTATCTGCGGAGTGGCCAACGGAATGTCAATCCAGATTGAATTCTTAGGTTCCCTATCAAATCTTCAGTAATCGTTTGTGGATCTGGAATCACTTCCAGTTCTACCATACTCCCACTACTGTTTTCTGAAAAAAATCCACTTTTAATAAAACTGTGGCGAGTCTAAAACAATATTTCTATTGATCTGCCAGATGGTAGAAAGTTAACCCTCGTCATAGCCTGGGTTAACCCATAAACAACCATTACAGAATCGTGCCTTGAGTTGTCCAGTGTCTGGTTTTAAGCATAAACCGGACAACTCCCCGTATCTTAACATCGTTAAGATATGAACTGTTCTATATCCAATATAGAACCAGAGGCACTGATTTAATTGAACCAGATTCAAATTATGCAACTGTCTCCAGTGCATGTCAACTAAATGGAAGGAGGCCGATCAGCGTTACTCAACTTAGGAACACTTCCAATTATGAGTAACCTGAAAGAGAAGCAAGTTCTCTTTATCATTACTATCGACTGAATACCATACTCAAGTATCTACATCTTCGATCACTTTGAAGAATCCCGATACTTGCGATACCTGGTTCTCTACTTTATTCAAATACCTATAACTTCTCAAAATTCAGACCCTGTGTTTCCAAGAAACACTTGTCCAAAAACTAGAGAAGTCATAAGTAAACCGAATATAGTACGAGGACCATCCCCTCTGTCCTGATGGACCCTGGACAACATACAATACTCTGTATAAGTCCCTTGAGTCTGATAACTGATTCACTGTGTGTCGTAGGTTGAAAACTGTACTATGGTTATGAAGAATTACACCGCTGTTTAATGCTCCTTACCTAACCATCCACTGATATAGGTAAATGTCACAGACATAATTTCAAAAAGGTATGTCTCACTCTATGAAAATAGATGTACAGATATATCAATTTGAAATTGGTGCATAACAACGGATATTCAAAACCAAAAATTTTCCGACCGGCGAACAGCCCAGGTGATTTCCTCAAATATCACCGATTACAACGAATCCCGATATAATGAGGATGATCACCTAATTCCCAATAACTTATTCCCACTCATCATCTGTAAAACTATACAGATGTGAGAATCATACTTGGTAAATACATACCCTGGAGCAAGTGTCTAACTGGGAAATCAGTTTTCCTTTAACAGCACACAGTGAAACTGAAACATTGAAATGTTTCGTATGGGTATTCTGGTATTCCTAGTAATGCCTCTTCCATTATCCAGATTCACAACTGTAACCGTGTAATTCCTTGCCACCTCTCCAAATCCCTTTATATGTCTTTAGTCATTACCTTCTGCACACCCCTTTAGGCCAAATGGTTTTCGTCCTTCCTTACCGTTCGGCACCAGCCTATGGTTTGGAAGAAGACTATCCAATAAGCATAATGGGTGTACTGTCCTAATCCTAGGAACACTCGAAATGCGAGAGAAGGTGAAGATAAAAGACACCTGAATAAATCTTATTCCTATTTCTCCTGAACCAGAATCCATCCTCGAACTGGAACAAGTTCCTTTCGAGTTCGTATATAACCATACGATGGAGTATCCAATAAACTGTGGATCTTCGTAGTGATACGGAGTGTCCTGGAGAAATACAAAGGTAATTTAGGATTGGCGAAGGAATACTTGGTTTGGTCGTGAATAGCAGTCACAATTTACTTTGCCCTCTTACTAATCCCTTACTTTGTCTTAACTCAATACCTTCTGTACACCATCGTTAGGCTAATTGGTTTTCTTCATTCCCTACCGGTCGGCACCAGCCTAAGGTTTGGAAGAAGACTATCCAATTTGCGTAATAGGTGTACTACTTCTAAACCAAGGAGTACTCGCAACCTGAGAGAAGGTAAAAGGAAAAGACAACTGAATAGTCCTATCCGTTTTCTCCAGAACCTGAAACCATCCTCGAATTCCTTCGAGTTCGTATCTAACCATACGAGGGTTTTATCCAATGGAAGTGCACGTTCGTAGTACTACGGGGTGTCCTGGAGAAAAGGGTAAAAGTAGGAGTGGCAATGAGGTTTGCAACTCTGACAATCCAAAAGCCAGTGTTAAGAAGGTTCGGTCAACTTGGTCTCTGAGTCATAGTCTTAGGGTCGGGTCAATGGTGGCTGCCAAAGAGAGAGAGAAAAGAAACACTCAGCGTGCACTCTAACCTAGATCAGAATAGTTACCAATTTATCTAATCTGGAAACCTCCCACTGTACCGTCAAATTCTCCTCCAAACCTGAAAGAAGAATTAGTCGGGATCACCCGAGGAGTAAACTAACTCATCAGTCGGAATCGGGATCCAACTATCATCGCATGATAACGTGACGGAATCCGCTCACGGTGTCACACTCCAGAAGGTATGCGCATATCTGGCAAGTTTCAGTTCTTTTGAAACTCCCGATGTGGATTTTTACCCCATGCTCTTATGACCTGGACTAAGGCCAACAAATCATAAGTCACATGTCAAGTTCTACCCGTCATTATCCATGTTGATTTGAACCCACCCGTACAAGCCCTTGACTAGGGCCAACAAGGCTATACGACTGTCCCAAACCAACGCATCTATCTATGCAGCATATGCACACCCAATAGCTACCAAACACTGTGTCTTGACTAAGTCCAACAAACACAGCTTGAATACTATTGACTATCCATATGAAATGACGGAGGGCTAGGAATGGTTTCTGGCGAAAACCTTTAACGTAAAGAACTTGATATCGTTGAAGGAACGGATAGCTTTTTAAAATATAGTGACAAAAACCTTTACTAAAGAGGTCACTCCCGGTGAAGGGATCTCGGCTCTTTCCCTGTAGAATGAGGTGCAGGATATTCCAACTGAATACCACGATGCAAAGCAAAAGTAATCGGCTATAGTGAAGTTAATGCCCTGACGCAAACTTTTTGTCCAAGGGGTCACTCCCGGTGAAGGGATCTCGGCCCTTGCCTCGTCGACTAAGGAGCAGAATATTCCAACTGAATACCACGATGCAAAACAAAAGTGAACGTCCTTGCAATAACAGCTTTTTGAAAAGTGTTCCAACAACATCAGATTAGGTTTGTTTTTAACTTGCATTGATCTGAATCAACACAGTCCCATCAATTGATCACACCACAAAGAACGAAAATATACTGATGTACGTATATGCCATCCGCATTCGCCACTGGGTCCCGTCATTACCCGTTAGGTTAGCTAACTAACGACAGAGCGGGGACTGGACTAGCGCGGATGTAAAACATATACAACATCTACTAATATATATACCAATATATTATATTTCGCTCAAGGCGTGATAAAAAATGCAACATCACAGAAATGTACAGCATCACAGAACAATACAGATATCTGGGATCCCCGGGTTTAACAGAGCCACTACTGAAACCCGACGTTCCCCTGGTCGTGTGGATAGCCTGTGCAATAAAATCGTAGACCCCTACGGGCGCGGCAAGTTACCCGCCAAAACCTGAAGCGAGGCAGCCCCCTTCAGTACCGTGAATGGACCACCCAGCACTTCACGGAATCCGGTAACTTGGGCACCCCTCCTGGGTCAACCTGTACCCCCTACGAGTGCGGCGAATAGCCCGCCAATTCCAGAGTGAAGCCCCCTCCGTCTCAATGCCATGAGATGCGGGCTTGTTGCCTTCTAGAATCCAGCTATCCGTGCACCCCGCCGCGGGGTAATCCTAGTACAGAAAGTAAAATATACATACACCGGGTACATCGACCGCAACCAGGTCATGCCCTAAAATAATAATACAAACAGGCAGTGACGGCAGTCCACATGTCGGACGCTCGCCCCGCAATATCAAATGTACATAATACAACCACAACTGTACTAGCATTACATCCAGGCTATCCACCACGACCGATCCGCAAAATCACAGCAAAACACAGAACATCAACGTGAATGTCACGTTCGCAAATCCGTCTAACCGGGCTATAGCAGTTAGACAGGATTTACCGATCAAGTGACATTCACGGTCGCAGATATAATGTAAATACTGTGAAACAATGTGTTTAAAATATCCGACCGATCAAATTTTAACATATAGGCCCCCAAGTACTACTGTAGCACATCAAGAAATTCTGGGCCCAATATTAATATTCCAAAACCCCTAAAATCAGCCCAGAAGCCCACTGGAGAAAATTGACAGAGTGATCTTATCATAGTGCGGCGGAACCGCGGCCCAAAGGGCGGTTTGGCCGCGTTTCCGCGCTCCCACTATCGAATCACTTTGTCGAATTTCTACAGTAGCCTTAGAACTTCCAGCACATCAGTTTTTTACAACATGAAAAAATTTTGGGCTTCAAAAAATTTCAACAGAAAACTGATGTGAACAAAATACGGTTTTTGGAATTTTGGTCGATCGGAAATGTAAACACATTAAACAAAGCTAGACTAAGTTAATGGTGAGGCTCTGATACCACTGTAAGTGCACGGCGGCGCCCCGGCCTCCATCCCGAGGCCAAAATGCGGAAGCGGTGATAAACTTTAATTTTTGCGAACATAGCAAACCGGCACCACCGCGCACTAAAACCCGGATCGAACCATTAACTAGTCCAAGCTAACTACAAGATAGGGAATAGAGATATACCGACTGATCCGAGTCCTCCGGTCTTCTCGTCGTCATCCCGATCTCTCGCGGAAACTCCGGTCGTCGCCTCCTTGCCGGAAGGGCACCACATCGTCTGCATCTTTTACGGGCTCCCACCTCAATGCCGAGGCAACTCGGGCATGAAGCTGGCTAGTCGACATGCCCTAGGTTTGCTGTAGAATGTAGTGTGGAACACATGTCTCATTTAGGGTTATGGAGTTGCCTTTGGTGGAGGAATGATACTCGGAGTTTTGGAGATTGATCTTGTGGGATTTTTCCAACATGAAATGAGCCAAAAACCCACACCAAAATGTTTGGACAGCCTCCATCAAGAGAGTGGCCGGCCATGCTAGATGAGGGAGGGAGTGAATGAGCAAGAGAGTGAGAGAGTGGAGTGTGTGTGGCTTGATCAATAATGCAAGAGGAAAAACAATGTTATCATGAAAAGGCAATGATCACAAAATAAATCCAACACTCAACCAACAACCATCACTCATCTTCAACCATCATGTCCTACAAAAGTCAAGGCATGATGAAGCTAGAAGTCAAGGTCAAGGAAAAGCTATCATGATACAACAAAATGCAAAGACCCCCTCCACAATTGCTTATTTGCAACAATGCAAATAAGCCCTCCTCCACCAAACTTCGGCCAATGAACGATACAAAGGAAATCGGCCGAAACGGAAAGCAAACTGGCAACTCCTGAAAACTGGTCCCGCAATAAATTACAGGAAAACCCCGATACTGTGCATACACACCCGCATTTGTATTCCGACCGAAATACAAATGCAATGAGACAAAATCTACACTGTACTATACTGGGATTCGGCTTAAACCAAAGCCGGCTAGTAATATCCGTTCGATCCTAATCCGTGCAATACCGCACGTATCTGATCGAACCCTGCCATATAACCATACGGCCTCTAGTACAAACTGTCTGATCCTGATCCATGCAATACCGCACGTATCTGATCGGACCCTGCCATATCTCCATACGGCCTCTACAACTTTTTGCCCGAAAGCTGAGTAACTGAATGTGGGGGAATCTAAAGACTCGTCAACACCTTGGTTGTGGATTTAACCACTAGCACGTCAGAGATATAAGCCAATACGTAACGGGCTACCAGGTATTGACTAAAAGGGACGTCTGTGAGCGAACTCAGCCCGACAACCCCTTCTGAGCCTGTCAGTGACAATATCCGTACAGTCCAGTCCGTTCGTCTATGAGCATCGCAAGGCGGGCCTAGGGGGTTGGTGAAAGTCAGACCCCCAAAAGCGGTACAAGTCGTGTCGGAGTGTAGCCCAGAACACCCTGAGATACTACTGGAATACCTACCAGTAAATCTCCTTGCCTCGGCCGAGGGCTTCGTGTAATGGCTCTCCTAGACACAGCGCGACCTCACCCGCAATACCGGGAGAGACGAACCCCTGAAGATGCGCTCACTGCCTCCATGTGGCTCGGGACTGTACCCAACTAAAACCTGTTTGCACGACTCCTTTGAGCCGTGGTAGGGTAGTAATCAAAGTACAGTGGGAACTCACATAAGACAAATGACGATCCCCAGGTCGATGAACTAACCTGTACACATGTCACCAGGAAACTGCCATCGGACGTCTGGTATATGACCAACTAGCATGTTCCCGGCGAGTCCTGACCGGTGTACTCATAACCTAATGAGCACCTATATACATCTTAGGTGAACCAACTGACACCAGTGGCTTGTGAGACCGGCCACCGCCCCTCGTCGGGGTCTCGAATGTACACACTAGTCTACTCTGGAGTATCGATGCCCTGTCTCGAAACTCTCACGACTAGGGACCATTTAAGGATATGCTTATAGACTGCCAGCTCCCACGTATATGATCGCCTTCATACTGCTGGTGGTCAAGCAAGAATCCTAGGGACTCTATCAACGTGTAATAGCGACTTGTCATGTCACCTAAAGCAGTACACGATGATAAAGGTAAACCAGATAGCATACTATCATCATGAGTAAGACTGTCCTATCGGGATAGGTCCTCCATCAATCATTATAATCACGTTCCTATGATCGAATAATTGAATCTGAGGGCACTATCTCCAACAGTAGTTATGTGAATTTGTTGGCCTGCGTCAAGGGTCGTACGGGTGGGTTTAATTCAATCAAGAAATGACGGGTTGAACTTGACCAGCGCACTATGGTTTTTTGGCCTGCGTCAAGGTCATGGGATGCTAGGGGCAAAAGATTATCGGGAATTTCAAGTGTTTAAATTTGCAATGAGATTTCATACCTTCTATGAGATAGTTGGATCCCGATACCCACTGCGAGTAATTGTTGCTCTTGGGAAAGTTTTACACAGGACAATTAGTCGATCAAGTAGGTGTCTAGAAAGGTGTCAACGGGGTTACGCCTCTGGAAAAACGAGGTTTACTTTAATTAGGTCCGTTCGAAAGCACGGGGAACCTCCCTGAAAGTACCGACACTGGCCTGGCTGAAAGATTGGCGAAGTTGTAGGGTGTAATTAATCCCGGCTAGTTTTTCTTTTTAGGGTTTGAAGGAAGATTTGATAAAAACAGTGGGAGCCATCCTGATTAGATAAAATAATAACCAATCTGATCATGCAAGAGCATACGCTAAAGTGTTTTTCTTCTCTCTCTCTCCAGGTAGCGACCATATCATGCCTTAATCAAGATAATAATATGGATGTATTGACCGAACCCGCATGTTATACTATGCTGGGGAACGTTGGTTCCGTTCTTTCTTATAAGTGTTATAGGACTGACCAGGATATAGGGAATACCAGGATTCCCAAGCCACCCAAATGAAGAAAGTACATGTTGATGCATTTTCTTCGGGTGTGTTTGTTACAAAGAACTGTTTCTCCATTTGCTTTACGTCCTAGGTATTAGATACCGGGTCAGGATCCCATATATGTAATCAATTACATGGGCTTAGGAAAGGTAGAAAACTTGGAGAAGGTGATAAAGACGTAAGGGTTGGAAATGGTTCAATTGTTGCAGCTAAAGCCGTCGGGGAATATCACCTTGTATTGCCAACCGGTAATACATTGATTCTGGACGAATGCTAGTACATGCCGAACCTGATATGATACATTATATCGGTTTCTTTGTTGAGTAAAGAGTGATATAATTTTGTATTACAGGATAATGTTATGAACATTTTTCTAAACCAAAATTTGGTTGGATCAGGCACGATGTACAATGGCGTTTATGTTCTAAATCAATCAACAGTTCTAAGCATAACAAACACACACAAGAGGAAGAGTTCAGAAATGAACGAATCCTTCTTGTGGCATTGTAGACTTGGTCATATAAATGCGACACGGATAGCTAAGTTGCATAAGGATGGATATTTGAAACCGTTCGAATTTTCATCTTATGACACTTGCCAGTCATGTCTCAAAGGAAAGATGACCAAAACATCGTTTACGAGACACGGAGAAAGAGTTACAGAACTCTTGCGACTAGTACATAGTGATGTATGCGGTCCCATGTCTATACATGCCAGGAATGATTCTTCGTACTTCATTACATTCACTGACGATCTCTCTAGGTTTGGATATGTGTTCCTGATGAAACACAAATCAGAAGCTTTTGAGAAATTTAGAGAATATAAACAAGAAGTCGAGAACCAAACCGGGAAAAGTATTAAAATCCTTCGATCTGATCGAGGAGGTGAATGTTTGAGCAAGGAATTCCTAAAAGAGAATGAGATTCTCTCTCAGCTAACTCCTCCATATACACCACAGCACAACGGTGTATCAGAACGGAGGAATCGCACCCTATTAGAAATGGTGCGCTCTATGATGAGCATAGCTGAGTTACCTATTTCCTTCTGGGGATATGCACTGGAAACAGCTGCAGACCTATTGAATATGGTTCCCACCAAATCTGTGCCAACCACTCCATATGAGATATGGAAAGAAAAGAGACCATGTCTTAATTATGTTAAGATATGGGGTTGTCCGGCATATGTAAAAACGCAAAATCCTGACAAACTCGCGGCAAGGTCCATTCTGTGTAAGTTTATTGGATATCCCAAACATTCGCGCGGGTATATCTTCTACCACACCGAGGAAGAAAAGGTGTTTGTTTCTCGACATGCCACCTTTTTAGAAAAGGAATTTCTTGAAAAAGATATTAGTGGCAAGGAGGTAGAACTGGAAGAGGTTCCAGCAATACAGACTAAGACAGAAGATTTGGTTGAACCGGAGGATTCCGTAGTTCCCGATGAACCCCAGCCACTCCGCCGATCTAGTAGGGTTCCCCACCCACCTGAAAGATACTACGGTTTTCTCATGGATGGTGGGAGCGAGGATTGCATCATGGTTGATGATGACCCAACTAGCTTCGAGCAAGCCATTATGAGTGGGGACTCAGTGAAATGGCTGGATGCAATGCGGTCCGAGATGTAATCCATGTACACCAACAAAGTATGGACTTTGGAAGATGCTCCTGAAGGAGTAAAACACAATGGAAGCAAGTGGATCTTCAAGAAAAAACTTGGTGTAGATGGGAATGTGGAGACTTTCAAAGCTAGACTTGTTGCAAAGGGTTTTCGTCAAAGACCAAGTGTGGACTATGACGGAACCTTTTCTCCAGTGGCTATGCTTAAATCCATCTGGATCATGCTTGCCATTGCAGCATATCATGACTATGAAATCTGGCAAATGGATGTTAAGACCGCCTTTCTAAACGGTGATTTAGAAGAGACCGTGTGCATGACTCAGCCAGAGGGCTTCGTAGCTAGTAGGAGCAGCGGGAAGGTGAGCAAGCTGCTTAAATCTATTTATTGATTAAAGCAAGTATCGTGGAGTTGGAACATCTGCTTTGACGTTGTTATCAAAGAGTTTGATTTCGTCAAAAACGTAGATGAACCTTGTATCTACAAGATGGTGGCAGAGAGTAAGGTTGTTTTTCTTGTATTGTACGTGGACGACATACTCTTGATAGGAAATGACATTCCTATGCTGCAATCGGTCAAGCTCTTCTTATCACAAAGATTCTCAATGAAAGATCTAGGTGATGCCTCCTGCATACTGGGAATTATGATCTATAAAGATAGATATAAAAGGATATTGGGATTGTCCCAATCCAGGTACATTGACACCATACTAAAGAGGTTTAGTATGGAAGAATCCAAGCGTGGGAACTTACCCACGATCTCTGGACTCACTCTCTCCAAAGAGATGTCTCCCAAGACTGATTTGGAGAGAGCTCGCACGCAAGGGATACCCTATGCTTCGGCTGTAGGCTCTATCATGTACGCAATGCTATGTACCAGACCCGATGTAGCACACTCACTGAGTGTAGTGAGTAGGTATCAAGTTAATCCTTGAGAGAGTCACTGGACAGCTATGTAAAGCATTCTTAAGTACTTGCGAAGGACTAAAGAGATGCTCTTGGTGTATAGTAACGGAGAACTCCAAGTGGAGTCCTTTACCGATTGGAGCTTCCAGAGTGATAAGGACGACTCTAAGTCCTACTCGGGATTTTTCTTTACCCTTTACGGAGGGGCGGTTAGCTGGAAGAGTTCCAAGCAGGAAACCGTGGCAGACTCGACGATGGAGGCTGAATACATCGCTGCAAACGATGCTGCCGAAGAGGCTGTCTGGATCAAGAAGTTCATTACTGAACTTGGAGTGGTTCCATCCATTGAGCATCCAATACCTTTGTATTGTGATAACAATGGAGCGGTGGCTTTGGCCAAAGAACCCAGGTCCCATCAGCTATCCAGGCATATTCTGAGGCGGTATCACCTGATCCGGGAGATAGTAGATTGCCGGGAGATCGAAGTCAGGAGGGTTGATACGAAGAACTACACTGCGGATCCACTCACGAAGGCCAATCCACAGATACAGTTTGAGTGATTCTTCGGGATGCTATGTCTCGACCCGAAAATACGGAAAATGACCGGCACTTAAACTACGAAACGTCTCAAGGCGTACGTAATCTAAGTAAGCCGAAAACCCAGAAATCCAAACCAAGAAAAGTAGTAGAGTGAAGGAAAACCAATTTAAAATCAAGTAGTTTTAATAGCATAGGCCGAATTATGCGGTTTTAAAAAAAACATCAAGTAGTTCCTGAAAATTTCGGCAGAGTCTCCTTTGTAAATACTGGCTCCCAAACGGGATACAACATGAATAATATACGAAATCAATAAAAAGGCATCCCCAAGAGGGAGCTAGCTCTTTGTCAATCGACGGTCACAACCACACAAGCAATATAATATACAACGCCAACGGCGAGGATCAAAATTCAAAAGGAAACTCAAAACCACAAGAAAACCGCAGAAATACAACGCGCGACTCTAAGGTCGAAGGAATAACATCATTGGTCTCTATCTCAAATAAATACAAGTTTGGTTGATGGAATTTACTAGATACAACTGAATAATATTATACAAAGTAATATGATAGGTACGATACCAATAAACCCACCTACTAGCAAGTCACCCCAAAGAAGCAGTGCCAGCAAAGCCGTAATGAAACCTGTACGGCAAAACCTGCAAGAAACTGGGGCACAACGGGGGTGAGTTGCCAACTCGTGAATAGAAAAACATCTACGAAAAGAAATCGCATGCATGATGCAATCCTAGGTCATACGATCAATATATACAATCCTCAAATAAAACCAGCAGTCTATAACAATGACTAGGGTAAATATCTAACCCGAGTATAATCTCATGTGCCCGTGTCAGTGCCTCAGGTAGCAATATATCATGAATGAGGTATGAATGCATGAAAACAGATTACATCTAAATGAAGAAACTGTTTTCATAATTTAGTGAGATTTCCTGGTATTTTTAAAAATGAGATATCATAAATGAAATCAGCATCAACCGTGTCTAGCATTGATACAAAACATAAACCTCAAGGTCTCGAAATCTCAATGTCTCAATCTCAATACCTAGGGCGCCGTCAGTCCAGATCGGCCCCTACCATCCATATCAAGACCACGACGGTATCCTCCGGATATCCGACGCGTCGGGTAATATCACCGGTCGGTAATGCTCCCCTGCCGGGCTTAACGTCAACAACACATTCCTCTTGCCCCGGGGTACCGCACCGGGCCCACGATGTACCCGAAACGGTTCCTCCACTCCTCGAATCGGGTCTCGAAATCCATCAGCAAACTCATGGTGGACGACTCATACATCATAGGAAAACTGCACTTTTTATTTAAAAGAGAGAGAAGAAGCTTATACAAGTTTTGCGGTTTTCCTCCAAATCCAGAAAATCTCATAGAAATCCGAATCCAAATCATCAATAGTATATAAACCCATGAATATAGGCATAAGAATCCATGAATACGGCATAACAATGAATAACAGTATGCATGAAGTGGCAAGTAATAACTACAATATCTAAGATGACATATAAGGTAAGTACACTAATATTATGTCACACTACTAGCTATCTAGCTAAGTTAAGCAATAATATTTTCTAAGGTGTACGTGATATGGCAATTACCGATGAAGATGTGTGTGAGCCAGCAATTAAGTGTACGTGGTACATACGCATCATCGGTAATGGTCCTGGTGTCCTAACAGCATGATATCAATAATGGAGTATGAAACATAAAATAAGCATGCGATGCGAAGCGGACCACAAAAATGAGCGGAAGCTGAATACTAGACGCAACTATAACTAATCTGCATTAATCCAATATAAGTCCTACAAATGGTGCCTTTTGAAATAACACGAATCATGGGGTTTTGAAAATAGGGGCCACGGTGTTTTTATGACAAGATACGTCTTTCGAAATATCCGTAAGATCCCTTGGGCTGTCTTTTAAAATACCCACGATTCGTTAGTTTTGAAATAGGTAAGAATCGAATTTAATCTAACAACTAAACTAAACTAAAGGGCTAAACTAACAAGATGGACTACAGGTAAGGAAACCGCCTATCATCTGAGTCGATACATATACATACCTGTATATGTATTGTCGGTGATCCCGCCTCAATAATTTCATATCCATAACAAGACATCCAAAGTCAAAAGTGTGGATCAATCATCAAAATATAGCTCGTACGTAAATCCGTCGTACGGCATCCCCAAATCTGGGTACGGGTCAGTATCACATTTGTCATATTATTCATCAAGTATTCTCTTTATCAAGATCATCATCTGGGTACTGACCTACGTCTAGCACAATGCCAACATCATCACAAAAATCAAGATCTGACTACTGATCGACAGTCTAGTATAAATCGGTATTTTCATCATATATATCACTATTGCTATGGCATCATCATTCCCAAAATCCTCTAAAAATATCAAGACGTATCTTAATCATGAATTTTACCGTCATAACATGTCATTTCACCGATATCATAATCTCAGGTCAACTCCTCGACTCATATCAATCCCATGTATCATCCTCAAATCCGTATGTGAGCACAATATCCCAAAATCCACGTGAACACATATCCACATAGGATCCTATAACCACATATGACATAAGGATGCATGCAAGTATGTATGCGTGTGTACGTATGTGTAGTTCACCCAATACCCTAAGGTTTCGTAACCTTTCATCAATCCGATATACCAATATCCATTTACACATCAAAATAAACCCAACAATATATAATATTTATAGGTGTGTATACGCATCCGTATACATCACCTCGGACTGCGGGGGTGCTATACGCCATCCACCCGACTTCTCCCCGTAGATATAAATCTACTCATCTGGTCCTCGCTCGCTGGTGCCGACGTCGCCATGCGCTTGCTTGTCGTCTCGAAGTCCACATTGGGTACCTACATATCATAACGCACCGTATCGCATTAAAATCCGACTCATGGCCAAAACGACGGACGAATCCCACATAGGTCAAAACCTATGGTTGCCTTCACAAATCGACCCAAAAACTCTCGACGTCGGCGTACAAACGCCAAACCATCGAGAAAGCTCCCAACACACTCATTTGTACAATTACAAGCACTAATTATAATATAAAATAGCTTGAAATTCACAAAAACCCAAATTTCACTTAAAAAGTCATTTTTCCGAAAATCTAGCAAGCACAATTCGCCGTTTTTGTACAAAACATAATGTTTAAACAAATCTAGTGGCCATAATACTTATTAAATATCTTAAATAAGTCATAAAAACAATTTCCATAATTTAATCTCATGAAATTCTATTAACCCCAAAATTCTAGTTTACAATTTTACCCAATTTTAACACTTTTATAGCAACAATACATAATTCAACAACTAGACTAGGTTTCGCACAACCTAAGGTGTTAAAATACTCATTAACATGCCAAAGACATGATGAAAGCCTTATCATATTTTAATTCTCAATTTAACACAATATTTACAAAAACTAGTTTGCAATATATATACTTATCACAAATTTAAATTAACAAAAATGCAACTAGCAACTAGATTTGATTTTAGCAAGCAATTATATGTTAATCTACCCATCACAATCCTAATCAAATGCTCAAACCCTAATCTTCATTCAAAACCATACACTTGAAATTTCAAACTTCAATTCAAAACCCTTTTTCTTTCATAAACACCTATTTAAACACTTAATTAACTTAGATTAAGCAACTAGATAACAAATTTTAGCAAAAGCATGAGATTATACCTCCCATGAGATCAAGCTCAAGATCTAGCCTCCTAAAATGCCATTTTGATCCCTAGATCCGTGCTAGAATGGCTAATGAGAAATGGGTAGGAGTTGGATTTTGATTTGGATTTTTGCATGATTTTTAGTGGACTTTTCTTTGGATTTTCTTTGAGGGAACAAAGAGAGGAGAAGAGGGAAAAGGGGCTGTTGGGGGGTTGCTGGTTTCGGCCAGAAGTGTGGGGGGTTGGGTGAGGGAGGAGAGAGAGTGAGATGGAGAAAGTTAGTTCAAGTCAAAGTCAACTCAAATTATATCATTTTCTACTCTTTTCTTTTCTTTTCTTTTGACAAAAGAAGTGATTGGAGAGAGGGAGAGGGGGAGGGCTGTCATGGTGGGGCCAGCCATATGGTGAGGAGGGAGAGAGGGTGAGGTGTGAGTGTGTGGGTTAGGAAAAAGATAAATGCTAAACCCCAATTCCCATTAACACTAATTTCACCGAAAAAAGCCTTTTTCTTCGATATTTTCTAAACCGTTTTAGCAAACGATTTCATTTCAAAAACCACATGATAAAATTTTATTTAATGTTTTATGATGCACAAAATTTGTTTCAACTCATTCCAATTTATAATTTTCCCTAATTAAATGTATTAGTGACGGCTTAGAATAATAATAAAATAAATTTTTTTCAGAAAATTTGAAATTTCACCAGTGGCTCAATAAACACCAAATACTAGCCATTACATAGCTAGAATATGTATATTTAGTTTTTATAATAAGATATTTGCATTTTGACTTTTTACAGAAAACCCCCTTATTTTACCGATTTTTCCGAAATTTCACCGAAACGATTTTCAAAACGCTACAATCTTCCCCCCTTAAAAAAATTCGGTCCCCGAATTTAAAGTAAAACTCCCCCCAAATACTAAAACATCTAAACCAAAACCATCAAATCGCCGGGGCTCCGAAATCATAAATGCATAAAACAAATCGTAGTGCAACGCATGCGCATGAAAAATGAGCATATAACTCAAATCAGAACTCCGTCAAGCATCCCGCAATCATCGGAGTCATGGGGAAGACATCAATACCAAATCCAAAGCAAAACCAATATGATATAACTCGAAACTATACATGTAAAATATATTCAGGCACTGTCGTCTGACTAGTCCTGCTCAGTTTGAAAACATATAGCAATATCATAAAAACGTACTGCTCTATAAGAAAAATCAATCCCAAAATACGCGTATGAATACTACGTGCGTCTAGGGTGACGGAAATCAAAATCCATATATGTGCCATAGATATGCACAGAAACAACATCTAAGTGCATCGGGTGTGCACGAAACATCTGTCATAGGCAACATGTGTGCCTGACAGCAAAATCAGGTGCATCTGACATGCACGAAAAATCTCGATTTAGTGCATCTGGTGTGCACCAAAATCGCATCTCAAGACATGCGCTCAACATGCGCGAAAACCCAAAACCAGGGGCATCCATCATGCACGAAATCATGAAATCCAATATCAGGCGCCGAACATGCGCAAAATCAAATCAGGTGCACAAGGTGTACAAAACAAATATCGAACATCACCATCGAAATCAAAGTCCAGTGCATCTAAGTGCACAAAAGGCGTATCACTGTACTGCAAGCATATATAAACTATACAGAGTGCAGGAACCAAATCGTGTGTGTGCATACGCACAAAATCAACTCAAATGTCTAAAACCGTAAAATCACAAACATGTGAAACCCAAGCACGAAAACGATATCAAGTGCAACACTGTGCAAAGATCGTAAATCCTCAATCATCAAAATCAAATCATGCGAATAAATCACCCAAAACATCGAAATCAATAATGGCGGAATAGTATCGCTAAAGTGCATCCTCTAAGAATCTCGGGCCAACTGTCGCGGTCACTAGTGGGACGTCTCGTCGATGATCATGAACTCTGGCCTGCTGGTGTGCGTAACAATGACCACTCCTGGGTTAAAGTCTTCACTGGGAATTACCAATCTCTCGGTCCATCGGCTCATCGGCTTTGTCAGGTGTGCTAAGGGGGATGATCCCGTTCTGGCACGCCTCTTGTCACCTCCCGGCCAATCATCACGACCACTCGTAAGATAGCATATCACTGGCGTCGGCCTCTGGCTCTCTGAATGTACGTGACACATCTGATCCTGGGTGCAAGTATCATTGCAGCAGTGTCCTGGAAGGAATCCTGCTCACGGTCTCTTCCATGTCTCGCCTCTGCCAACTGTCCGGAAGTCATCGTCCTTTCCTATATCTGAATCTTGCTCCGGAACGGCTGCATACCCATCGCGACTCCTTCTGGAAGGTATATCCAGTACTCTGCCTCGGCATGCGTATCGCATCTCTGATGTCGGCAGAGTGGAACGTCGTCTTATCCAGATCTTGTACAGACCTCTTTACTCCACTTTATCTAATGTCGACTGCTTCGGAATCGTCTCATCATGGCTACATGGACTGAGCTCCAACGGCCATCCTCGTATCGGGAGTCTCCCAAGAAATGCATCTCACCACCTAGCATCCGAATTAAGTCGAGCCATCCGATCGAGTCGTCAAAACCTCATAATCCCCCAAGAGCTCAACCTCTTGGGCACAGTTTAATAGTATCGAGTACATACCACAGTATCGGTGGTCCAGCCGTAGAAGGGCAAACCCAAGCCTCACTAATGGCGCCGTAAAACTGCCGCAAACCCGAAGGTTCAAAGGCTTTCACACGGTCATTAAGTCGAGTTAGGGTTTCATTCTTCTAGAGGAACCATAGAATTGCCTGCATGTCTTTCCGACTACTTTAAACTTGGAATAATAGGTTTCTGACATTCGATCGTCTCTGTCGACTCTCAACGTCTCCGCGTGAAGTCGTCTCCAGCTGGAATCAATCTATCTGATGACCTCGCATCGGGGTAGGCGAACGATCCACATGTCCTAGTCATTCATCCTCGATGACTAGCGACCTTCTAGCATCTATTAGTACAACTCGTCCCGCAATAGCTCCAACATATTAGGCGATATCTCGTCACTCGCAGCAACAACTAGCTCACTCGTCTGCACGCTGAACAGTGCCTCAATCATCATGAGTAAGCAATACACCAACGGTCATCAAAATCTGGCTGGCCTCTATCATTGGCTTAATCCTGTAGTGTCGATCAGCACATTCGAGTAACCTCATAAAGGCGATCCGCCAAACGCTCGTGGCGCGGAAACACAGTAAAAAGACACATCTCCGCAATCGTGTGTCGCCGGAATCATGCCCTGGTCAGTCCTCGTTCTTGACGAGCTCATGCTGACCGCAACTCTAGCCGTATCTCTCCCTGCCCGTAATCGTGGCAGCAAAACCATAACTGGTACTGATGAGGCTAGATCGGAATGAATATAATACTAAGCAAAGAAAGGTACATCCTAAGGCTTCTTAAGTGGAGTAGCGTATCGTAAATATGCCGCGGAACATACCCACGGTACGTCACTCTACTTTAGTCACCTATTCCATCAACCAAGGGTCATCCTACGCTCCGAAGGTAAAACCTAACGCTTTGATACCAACTTTGTCACGACCCGAAAATACGGAAAATGACCGGCACTTAAACTATGTAACGTCTCGAGGCGTACGTAATCTAAGTAAGCCGAAAACCCAGAAATCCAAACCAAGAAAAGTAGTAGAGTGAAGGAAATCCAATTTAAAATCAAGTAGTTTTAATAGCATAAGCCGAATTATGCGGTTTTAAAAAAAACATCAAGTAGTTCCTGAAAATTTCGGCAGACTCTCCTTTGTAAATACTGGCTCCCAAACGGGATACAACATGAATAGTATACGAAATCAATAAAAAGGCATCCCCAAGCGGGAGCTAGCTCTTCGTCAATCTACGGTCACAACCACACAAGCAATATAATATACAACGCCAACGGCGAGGATCAAAATTCAAAAGGAAACTCAAAACCACAAGAAAACCGCAGAAATACAACGCGCGACTCTAAGGTCGAAGGAATAACATCACTGGTCTCTTTCTCAAATAAATACAAGTTTGGTTGATGGAATTTACTATATATAACTGAATAATATTATACAAAGTAATATGATGGGTACGATACCAATAAACCCACCTACTAGCAAGTCACCCGAAAGAAGCAGTGCCAGCAAAGCCGTAATGAAACCTGTACGGCAAAACCTACAAGAAACTGGGGCACAACGGGGGTGAGTTGCCAACTCGTGAATAGAAAAACATCTACGAAAAGAAATCGCATGCATGACGCAATCCTAGGTCATACGATCAATATATACAATCCTCAAATAAAACCAACAGTCTATAACAATGACTAGGGTAAATATCTAGCCCGAGTATAATCTCATGTGCCCGTGTCAGTGCCTCAGGTAGCAATATATCATGAATGAGGTATGAATGCATGAAAACAGATTACATCTAAATGAAGAAACTGTTTTCATAATTTAGTGAGAATTCCTGGTATTTTTAAAAATGAGATATCATAAATGAAATCAGCATCAGCCGTGTCTAGCATCGACACAAAACATAAACCTCAAGGTCTCGAAATCTCAATGTCTCAATCTCAATACCTAGGGCGCCGTCAGTCCAGATCGGCCCCTACCATCCATATCAAGACCACGACGGTATCCTCCGGATATCCGACGCGTCGGGTAATATCACCGGTCGGTAATGCTCCCCTGCCGGGCTCAACGTCAACAACACGTTCCTCTTACCCCGGGGTACCGCACCGGGCCCACCATGTACCCGAAACGGTTCCTCCACTCCTCGAATCGGGCCTCGAAATCCATCAGCAAACTCATGGTGGACGACTCATACATCATAGGAAAACCGCACTTTTTATTTAAAAGAGAGAGAAGAAGCTTATACAAGTTTTGCGGTTTTCCTCCAAATCCAGAAAATCTCATAGAAATCCGAATCCAAATCATCAATAGTATATAAACCCATGAATATAGGCATAAGAATCCATGAATACGGCATAACAATGAATAACAGTACGCATGAAGTGACAAGTAATAACTACAATATCTAAGCTGGCATATAAGGTAAGTACACTAATATTATGTCACACTACTAGCTATCTAGCTAAGTTAAGCAATAATATTTTCTAAGGTATACGTGACATGGCAATTACCGATGAAGATGTGTGTGAGCCGGCAATTAAGTGTACGTGGTACATATGCATCCTCGGTAATGGTGCTGGTGTCCTAATAGCATGATATCAATAATGGAGTATGAAACATAAAATAAGCATGCAATGCGAAGCGGACCACAAAAATGGGCGGGAGCTGAAAACTAGACGCAACTATAACTAATCTGCATTAATCTAATATAAGTCCTACAAATGGTGCCTTTTGAAATAACACGAATCATGGGGTTTTGAAAATAGGGGCCACAGTGTTTTTATGAAAAGATACGTCTTTCGAAATATCCGTAGGATCCCTTGGGCCGTCTTTTAAAATACCCACGATTCGTTAGTTTTGAAATAGGTAAGAATCGATTTTAATCTAACAACTAAACTAAACTAAAGGGCTAAACTAAAAAGCTGGACTACAGGTAAGGAAACCGCCTATCATCTGAGTCGATACATATACATACCTGTATATGTATAGTCGGTGATCCCGCCTCAATAATATCAAATCCATAACAAGACATCCCAAGTCAAGAGTGCGGATCAATCATCAAAATATAGCTCGTACGTAAATCCGTCGTACGGCATCCCCAAATCTGGGTACGGGTCAGTATCACATTTGTCATATTATTCATCAAGTATTCTCTTTATCAAGATCATCATCTAGGTACTGACCTACGTCTAGCACAATGCCAACATCATCACAAAAATCAAGATCTGACTACTGATCGACAGTCTAGTATAAATCGATATTTTCATCATATATATCACTATTGCTATGGCATCATCATTCCCAAAATCCTCTAAGAATATCAAGACGTATCTTAATCATGAATTTTACCGTCATAACATGTCATTTCACCGATATCATAATCTCAGGTCAACTCCTCGACTCATATCAATCCCATGTATCATCCTCAAATCCGTATGTGAGCACAATATCCCAAAATCCACGTGAACACATATCCACATAGGATCCTATAACCACATATGACATAAGGATGCATGCAAGTATGTATGCATGTGTACGTATGTGTAGTTCACCCAATACCCTAAGGTTTCGTAACCTTTCATCAATCCGATATACCAATATCCATTTACACATCAAAATAAACCCAACAATATATAATATTTATAGGTGTGTATACGCATCCGTATACATCACCTCGGACTGCGGGGGTGCTATACGCCATCCACCCGACTTCTCCCCGTAGATATAAATCTACTCACCTGGTCCTCGCTCGCCGGTGCCGACGTCGCCATGCGCTTGCTTGTCGTCTCGAAGTCCACATGGGGTACCTACATATCATAACGCACCGTATCTCATTAAAATCCGACTCATGGCCAAAACGACGGACGAATCCCACATAGGTCAAAACCTATAGTTGCCTTCACAAATCGACCCAAAAACTCTCGACGTCGGCGTACAAACGCCAAACCATCGAGAAAGCTCCCAACACACTCATTTGTACATTTACAAGCACTAATTATAATATAAAATAGCTTAAAATTCACAAAAACCCCAATTTCACTTAAAAAGTCATTTTTCCGAAAATCTAGCAAGCACAATTCGCCGTTTTTGTATAAAACATGATGTTTAAACAAATCTAGTGGCCATAATACTTATTAAATATCTTAAATAAGTCATAAAAACAATTTCCATAATTTAATCTCATTAAATTCCATTAACCCCAAAATTCTAGTTTACAATTTTACCCAATTTTAACACTTTTAAAGCAACAATACATAATTCAACAACTAGACTAGGTTTCGCACAACCTAAGGTGTTAAAATACTCATTAACATGCCAAAGACATGATGAAAGCCTTATCATATTTTAATTCTCAATTTAACACAATATTTACAAAAACTAGTTTGCAATATATATACTTATCACAAATTTAAATTAACAAAAATGCAACTAGCAACTATATTTGATTTTAGCAAGCAATTATATGTTAATCTACCCATCACAATCCTAATCAAATGCTCAAACCCTAATCTTCATTAAAAACCATACACTTGAAATTTCAAACTTCAATTCAAAACCCTTTTTCTTTCATAAACACCTAATTAAACACTTAATTAACTTAGATTAAGCAACTGGATAACAAATTTTAGCAAAAGCATGAGATTATACCTCCCATGAGATCAAGCTCAAGATCTAGCCTCCTAAAATGCCATTTTGATCCCTAGATCCGTGCTAGAATGGCTAATGAGAAATGGATAGGAGTTGGATTTTGATTTGGATTTTTGCTTGATTTTTAGTGGATTTTTCTTTGGATTTTCTTTGATGGAACAAAGAGAGGAGAAGAGGGAAAAGGGGCTGTTGGGGGGCTGCTGTTTTGGCCAGAGGTGTGGGGGGTTGGGTGAGGGAGGAGAGAGAGTGAGGTGGAGAAAGTTAGTTCATGTCAAAGTCAAACTCAAATTATATCATTTTCTACTCTTTTCCTTTCTTTTCTTTTGACAAAAGAAGTGATTGGAGAGAGGGAGAAGGGGAGGGCTGTCATGGTGGGGCCGACCATATGGGGAGGGGGGAGAGAGGGTGAGGTGTGGGTGTGGGTGTGTGGGTTAGGAAAAAGATAAATGCTAAACCCCAATTCCCATTAACACTAATTTCACCGAAAAAAGCCTTTTTCTTCGATATTTTCTAAACCGTTTTAGCAAACGATTTCATCTCAAAAACCACATGATAAAATTTTATTTAATGTTTTATGATGCACAAAATTTGTTTCAACTCATTCCAATTTGTAATTTTCCCTAATTAAATGTATTAGTGACGGCTTAAAATAATAATAAAATAAATTTTTTTCAGAAAATTTGAAATTTCACCAGTGGCTCAATAAACACCAAATACTAGCCATTACGTAGCTAGAATATGTATATTTAATTTTTATAATAAGATATTTGCATTTTGACATTTTACAGAAAACCCCCTTATTTTACCGATTTTTCCGAAATTTCACCGAAACGATTTTCAAAACGCTACATGCTAGGTATGCGATACTACAGCAGCTGGCCCTAGTGCAAGTGGGAGATTGTTAGTTGTATATATGCCCTAAAGGCCAGTATTGTAAAGATGATGTATATTATATTGGATGCTTGGACATATAGAGAGAGAATTTTCTTGCTCGATATGATAATATGCTATCTGGTTGCTCTTTATCTTAACATGTATACTTGTCTCTTAATACTGTCTTATAGTTACATGTTGGTAAAGCCCTTAGGATGTGTACTTGACTACCTGGACTATGATGTAGATCATACTAGTGGGGACAGAATAGTCCATAAGTACATCCTTTATTGTTCCTAGTAGTAAGTTTATCGAGACAGGGAATCGATATACCAGAGTAGAATAGCGTATACGCTTCTCGACCCAAGAGATGGGCGATGGATGATCCCATATCCATTGGTGTTTGACATCAGAGATCGTATACGGGTGCTCAGTGGAGTCTGGGTACACTGGACGGACTCGCCGAGAACTCCCAGATGGTATTATACCTCACGTCAGATGGTAGTTCTCTGGTGACACTTGTGCAGGTTAGTTTGTAGACCCGAGATCGTCATAGAGTCTTGTGTGATTCCCACTGTGCTTTGATTTCCACCTTACCACGTCCAAGAGGGCGTGCAAAACGGTGGTTTTTTGGTACATCCCGAATCACATGGAAGCAATGAGCGATAGGAGGGATTTCGTCTTTCCCGGTATTGGGGGTTGATGTTGCGCTGTGCTCGATTGGCCATAACAGGAAAGACCCTGGCCGGGGCTGATTTAGAGATTTGCTGGTAAGTGTTACCAGTAGTATCTCGACCCGTTATGAGCCTCACATCGGCACGACTTATCGGTTATTGGGGTCTGACGTTTACCACCCCTAGACTTGATATGGGACATATCAGACGAGGAGACCGGACTGTATGAGAAGTGTTACCGTTAGGCTTTTACAGGAGTTGGAGCGGGCTTGCTTGCTGATCTTCTGATCGCTCAATACCCGAGTAGACGTTACGTCCAGCTAGTACCGCTGACGGCTTCTTGGTGCTTGATGTGATCATCACCTACTACCGGCGTATTGACGAGTCTTTAGAGTCCTACATAGAGGTTTTATTGGCTCAGGCAAAACGAAATAGGAGTACATATGTGATATGTGCGGGACCAAGAATAATGTGTGTATGTGATACCGTATTCTATTCTCGCGACTTTTTGTATCGGTCGGTTATATGAGATATAGCCGGGTTATCGAATCAAGTGTTGATTCGATAAGTCGATACATTGGATGTTAGTCGGTTATTTATGATATGACTGGATTATTAAATCAAGTGTTGATTTAATAATTTTGTGTATAATTGTATATATGATATACTAATTTACATTAACTAACATTTGTTCACTTAAGGATTTTTCTCACATGTGCACAACTTTAATATATATGTGATATATATTAAAATGCGTTTTCATTTTTTATCATGGTTGTTGATACATCATGCACGGGTGTGCAAGACATACACCATTCTATTTTAAATGGTGGTTTATAATTATTTAAGGTAATTACAAATTAGTGGAGCTTTTGTCACAAGCATGAAGCTTGTGGATGCTTTGACAAAGTCCACTAATTTTGTTTTACTTTAGATTTTTATTAACCTAACCATTTTGGATTAGCCATGGTTATGTCTCTACATGAGTTAGTATATGATACTCACTCATCCATGGTCAGCTCTCTTGACTTGATCATTATCCTCATCTTTTCTTTTGTTCATCTTCTTCTTCTTCTTTGAGCAAAAGAAAAGCTTGCTAGGGTTTTAAAAAGAGAGTGAAAGATTGTGAGAAATCAAATTCTAAAGAGAACCCACTTCCTATTTCTCCATCCTCTACTAGACTAGCACTTTAGTTTAGGGTGTTTGCTTCACTATTTCTCTAGTTAGTGAAGTAGTAACTTGAGTTGGTATTCGCTCGACATAGATCATCTTCGGCCTCGAAGACTTCAAGCAAGGACGCTTCTTTCGCCTCGTGAAGCCATGCAAGAGCCCGGGAGAACCATGATCACAGCGAAGGGACTACAACAAGGAACTTTAGAAGTGAAGGACCGATCTACAGAGCTTTTATTTCATATTCACTTAGTGATAAATGTTATTTACTTGCATGTGTAACCCTAATTATCTAGCAAAGATCTTGTTTAGGGTTGTTCGGCACGACTAAAATTTTAATCGGCCATGGTTGATGCCTTGTAGAACCTTGTTAGAGTGCCTAGTAACCCTACACACTTGGAACGGGAAGATCATATCTAGTAGTGAGTACAAGGATTGTTCAGTTGTTATCTGCGGACGAGAGTTTTTTGCAGATTTCTTGGTGATCGATACCGGCAGTTATGATGTTCTCTTGGGAATGGATTTTGTCGGCACTTTCCATTGTAGGTAAAAGAAAGTGATTTTCCAGATTCCTGGACATCTAGAATTTGTTTTTGCTGGTCTAGTCGAGTTCAGGCTAGGCCGACCGGCACTGTTCTTGCGTCGATAGAAGTTGATAGGGAGGAAGCGCCAGCTGTAGTTCGAGAATTCATGGATGTGTTCGAGAAAATCTCTGGTTTACCGCCAAAACAAGATGTGGAGTTCACGATCGATCTTGTTCCTGGTACAGCGCCAATTTCAAGGGCATATTATCCGATGGCACCAGTGGAGTTAGAAGAAGTAAAGAAGCAGATTACCGAATTGCTAGAGAAGGGTTGGATTCGCAGCAGCAATTCACCTTGGGTGCTCCAGTTCTTCTAGTCAAGAAGAAAGATGGCACAAGGAGGATGTGCATCGATGACCGACAATTAAACCAGGTGACTATTAAGAACAAGTACTCGATCCCTCTCATTGGCGAATTGTTCGAGTAACTCAGTAGCGTGAGGGTATTCTCGAAGCTGGATTTGCGATCTGGATATCATCAAGTTCGAGTTAAATTAGAGGATATCCGCAAGGCTGCGTTCCGAACTCTATATGGACATTACGAGTATTTAGTGATGCCATTCGGAATCACGAATGCACCGGCGATATTTATGGACTTGATGAACCGAATCTTTTCACCGTTCTTGGACCAGTTTATTGTGGTGTTTATCGATGATATTCTGGTCTACTCGAGTAGCCTAGAAGAGCATACAGAACACTTAAAGATCGCACTGCAAACGTTGAGGCAAGAAAGATTATATACGAAGATGAGCAAGTGCGAGTGTCGGCATGAAGAAGTTAAGTTTTTGGGGAATGTCATATCCGGAGATGGAATCGCCGTTGATCCTGAGAAGATTGCAACAGTTAAAGATTGGCCGATTCCGAGGAACGTAGCGGAGATCAGATGTTTTCTGGGACTTGCAGGATACTACAGAAGATTCGTGGAGAATTTTGCTTGATTGGCTGAGCCTTTGACCAAGCATACACAGAAGGATGTACCGTTCGTGTGGACGGATAGTTGCGCGTCATCTTTTGAGGCGTTGAAGCAAAGGTTGATAACCGCTCCTATTTTGACCATACCAGACGGTTCTAGAGGATTGGTTATTCACAGCGACGCATCTGGGAAAGTTTTGGGATGTGTTTTGATGCAGTATGGGAAGGTTATAGCCCACGCATCAAGACAGTTGAAGACCCATGAGAAGAATTAACCAACTCATGATTTGGAGCTTGCGGCAGTGATTTTCGCTTTGAAGATTTGGAGACACTACTTATTGGGCGAAAGGATCGAAGTATTCACCGATCACAAAAGCTTAAAGTACGTGTTCGCGCAGAAAGAGCTCAACATGAAGCAGCGTAGATGGTTGGAGCTGATGGCTGACTATGATCTTGATCTCAAGTACCATGCGGGAAAAGTTAATGTTGTGCCGGATGCGCTTAGTCGGTTGCCAGCTATTCGGATGTTGACTGCATAGAAGGAGCTTACCAAAGATTTTTGGAATTTCGAGTTGGAGATCGTGTTACCGCATTCTTCAGCACAGTTGATGCAGCTGCAAGTACATTCATCATTGATCGATAATATTAAAGCAGCGCAGTCACAGGACCCAAGATTGCAGAAGTTTCGAGAACATGTTGAAGCGGGACTTCAAACGGACTTGTTGATTCATGAAGATGGTTCGTTGCGATATGGTAGCCGTTTGTGTATGCCAAAAGGAGACATTAGTGAAGAAGTTATGAAGGAGGCACACATTTCCGTATATTCTGTATATCCAGGAGGCACGAAGATGTACCGTGATCTACGAAAGCATTTCTGGTGGGAAGGCATGAAAAGGGAGATTGCTCGCTTTGTAGCGAAGTGCTTGGTGTGTCAGCAAGTTAAGGCCAAACATCAAAGAGTAGCTGGTTTATTGCAACCACTTCCAATTCCTCAATGGAAGTGAGAACATATAACCATGGATTTCTTGACAGCTTTACCACGGAGTCCGAAAGGGAACAATGCAGTTTGGGTGATTGTTGATCGATTGACCAAGACAGCTCATTTCATACCGTTTCGAGTCGGTCATTCAACGGAAGCATTAGCAGAGCGGTACATGCAGGAGATTGTGAGATTGCATGGAGTACCTATGAGAATCATTTCCGACTGTGATACCTGATTCTTATTGCACTTCTGAAAGAGTTTACAAGAATGTTTGGGAACGTGATTGAAGTTTAGCACTGCTTATCATCCTCAGACAGATGGCCAGTCAGAAAGAACGATCCAAACTCTTGAAGACATGTTGAGAGCTTGCATGTTAGACTTCAAGGGTTCGTAGGAGGATCATCTACACTCGAAGCGTTGTATGGCTGCAAATGTCGCTCACCCATCTGTTGGGACGATGTTGGAGAACGAAGATCGTTGGGACCGGATTTTATATTGCAAACAATAAAGAAGGTTAATACTATCCGGAATCACGTGAGGGCAGCACAGGAATGGCAGAAGAGTTGGGCCAATATATCGAGAAGACCTCTAGAGTCCGCTGTTGGTGATCTTGTATTCTTGAAGATATCATCGACTAGAGTAGTGATTCGTTTTGGGAGCCGGGGCAAGCTTAGTCCTCGGTTCGTGGGGCCTTTCGATATTATTGAGCGTGTTGGAGAAGTGGCTTATTGATTGTCTTTACCACCATCTTTAGCGAGTGTTCATGACGTGGTTCATTTATCTCAACTCCATAAGTATGTTCGAGATGAGACGCACGTGCTGGATCATTCGGATCTGACTATAAGGGAGGACTTGACCTATGAAGAACGACCGATGTCGATTGTTGATCGAAGAGAAAAGGTCCTCAAGAACAAGTTTATCCCTCTCTTACTTGTTTCATGGGGAAATTTTTCGCATGGAGAATCGAATTGGGAACGAGAAAACGAGATTCGACAGAAGTTTCTACAACTATTTTCCTAGATTCAAGCTTGTTTTTCTTTTCTTGTTCCGGGAATATCGAGGACGAAATTTTTTTTGTAGTTGGGTATAATGTAACACCCTAGTTCATTTATACCAGTTCTTTATTTCTTTATTTATGGATATTTCTTGATTTATTGTGCTTTGGGTGCGAATAATGTAATTGGTATCCGTGTTTTCATCTGACCTGACCCACATGCTGAAACCCGTCTTGATTCCTGTTTATGATTTATCCCGCCAAGTTATGAGGTTCCGTGCACTGTCATGTTGTATATCGTGTATAGCAGCATTATATCTAGTATCTGCATTTTTTTTAATAAAACAAATAATGTCAAATAAAATATTTTAAAAATATCTAGCATGTCCTACATCATACCCCTGACCCTGCGGTAGCATCCGTACATCTTTTTCTCGTTCCGTTTAGTGAAACAGGCTCGTTTGGATAGCTGCGTGCACGCTACGTGCATCCGTTTTTGGGGGTAGGCATTTTCGTTACCCGGATCCTACTTTGGTTTTGGTTGATACGTATATTATCTATATTTTAAAATTAGATTTTTAGACCCGACCCCGGCGTGTTTTGGACTATTTTTGCATTAGCCAAAATATCAAAATATATTCGATATTATATTCTTTAATATTATATTGTTAAACTATTAACATTATTATCACCAAATATATTTTTAATATAATTTTATAATCCTATCCTAACAAACTCAGTCTCTCTCTCCCTGTATATTTTAAACTATACATTTAATATTAAAATATTTTATTTTCTTAAACCCGCTCCCCCATGTTCTTCTCTCTCCCGCCTTCTTTCTTCTTCCTCGTAGCCGCGCTCGAACCCATGCCCCCTGACCCCCCCTCTACCTCGTTGCGTCGACACCGCCGATCCCTCACCGTCGGCCTCACCCCATCACCACCACCTCCTCTTTCTCCTCCTCGCCCTTATTCCAGAGTTCGAACCCAACACACCTCAAGAACCCAAAATCCCCGACAAAGAACCCTCGTCGCTGCAACCCAAGTACCCGACCCCTGCACACCTCACCGCCGGCGACCCCGACACCATCACCTCGCTTTCTCCTCCACTCCTCTCTCTCCATCACCCTAAAGATCCCGAGCAAGAACCCTGCACAGAACCCGATTCCCGAGCGCAAGAACTTGCACACCGTGGCCACTGCCATCACCGTGGATCTCGCCGTAGACGGCATCATCGTCGCCGTTGTCTCGCCGACCTCGCCTCTGTCCACAACCACCAAAACCCCAATCATCCTCTTCATTCTTCTTTTTCTTCTTCTACTTCTTCTTCTCTTTCTTTTCTTGTTTCTTGGTTTTCCGGTCACCGCCGGAGCCGTGCCATCGCTGACGATCAGGCCAACCCAGTGGACGTTCCCAGCCAGCGTGGTCGTGTTCTTGCTTGGCCTAGTCATGTTCTGTGCGTGCACGTGTACATTGCGACGTTTACCCGACGTCGGACGCAGCGTACGCACCCCGTCGTGAGATCCGTTCAGTCAACTTTATCTTGCTACATGCTATGATATATATTTTGCATCCATATTAATAAAAATATCACATGTTTACTGCATTATACATCCATGTTACTGTTTTACTGTTTTCGGATAGCCGTTCGTATTCGTATCATTTATTACATATATAGTCGCATGCAAGTTTATCTTGTTACATACTATACTACTATATTTTGCATTCATTCAAATAATAATATTACATATTGTTTTGTTATGCATCCCATGTGACTGTTGTACTGTTTTCTGATAGCCGTTCGTATACGTATCATTTATCACATACCTATTCGCATGCAAGTTTAACTTGCTACATGTTATGTTATTACATTTGCATCCATATTAATAATAATAATACATGTTCATTGCATTGTGCATCCTATGTTACAGTTTTACAATTTTACAATATCCGTTCGCATCTGTACAATTTATTATATATCTAGTTGCATGCCATGTCATATTATTTCATGTTACTGTTACATTAGCACCACATGTTTGATAATGTGCATCCTACATAGTCATGGAGTTGTAGATGTGATCCCTGATAAACATTTGTGCATCCGTATTTTACCGTGATTCGATACCTGCTACATTTTACTGTTGGGCATCCATTTGATACACTGTGCACCACCTGACATGACATGATACACCACTGCTTGACTTGATACCTGATCTTGTTACTAATGCCGACGACCATGACTTGTTGTCCCGACGGACATATCTTGTTGTCTATTTAGACAAAACTTGTACCTGCTTGATCCTGTGTTGGCATTTGTTAGTTGTATGTATGCCCTAGAGGCCAGTATTGTACAGATGATGTATATTATATTGGATGCTTGGACATATATAGAGATGACTTTCTTGCTCGATATGATAGTATGCTATCTGGTTACTCTTTATCTTAACATGTATACTTGTCTCTTTATACTGTCTTATAGTTACATGTTGGTAAAGCCCTTAGGATGTGTACTTGACTACCTGGACTATGATGCAGATCATACTAGTGGGGGCATGGTAGTCTATAGGTACATCCTTCAAGGTCCCTAGTCGTGGGTGTATCGAGACGGGGCATCGATATACCAGTGTAGACTAGCGTATACGCTTCTCGACCCATGAGATGGGCGATGGATGATCCCATATCCATTGGTGTTTGACATCAGAGATGGTATACGGGTGCTCAGTGGAGACTGGGTACACTGGACGGACTCGCCGAGAACTCCCAGATGGTATTATACCTCACGTCAGATGGCAGTTCTTAGGTGACACTTGTACAGGTTAGTCTGAGACCCGAGATCGTCATAGAGTCTTGTGTGATTCCCACTGTGCTTTGATCTCCACCTTACCACGTCCATGAGGGCGTGCAAAACGGTGGTTTTTGGGTACAGTCCCGAGTCACATGGAGGCAATGAGCGATAGGAGGGGTTTCGTCTCTCCCGGTATTGGGGGTTGATGTTGCGCTGTGCTCGATTGGCCGTAACAGGGAATTCCCTGGCCAGGGCTGATCAGAGATTTGCTGGTAAGTGTTACCAGTAGTTTCTCGACCCGTTATGAGCCTCACATCGGCACGACTTATCGGTTATTGGGGTCTGACGTTTACCACCCCTAGACTTGATATGCGACGTATCAGACGAACAGACCGGACTGTACGGTAAGTGTTACTGGTTGGCATCACAGGAGTGTGAGCGGGCTAGCTCGTTGATCTTCTGATCGCTTAATACCCGGGTGGCCGTTACGTTTGGCAGACCGCTTGCGGCTTGTGGGTGCTTGATATGATCATCATCTGCTACCGGTGTATTGACGAGTCTTTAGAGTCCAAAACAGAGGTTTCCTGGCTCAAGCGAAACGAAATAGGAGCGCATATGAGATATGTGCGGGACCGAGAATAATGCGTGTATGTGATACCGCATTTCATTCTCGCGTTGAATGTTTCGATTGGTTGTATGCGATATGACCTAGTTATCGAATCATCGATTCGATAAATCGATAAATTGGATACTAGTCGGTTATGTGCGACATGACCGGATCATTGAATCAAATGTTGATTTAATGATTTAATGTATAATTATATATTTGATATATTACTTTGTATTAACTAGTATTGGTTCACTTTAAACGGATTTTCTCACTTGAAGTTCACAAGTTGTATATGTGATATACTTTTGTGCACTTGATTGTATCATGTTTGATGATGCATGAATTTTGGCTTTGTGTAAAGAATTGTACCATGGTTATGATAATGGTTAGGGTTTTGATTTATTCACTCATTTATTTATCCATTCTTTGTTTATTTAAATAGATAAAAGAAAACAAAATGGTTTCTTTTTATCATGAAGCTTGTTGAAGCTTCATGAAGCTTTGACTAAAGAGACCATTTTGTCTTCATGCTTAACCCTAACCATTCCCACTTACCATGGTCTATTCTCTACACTTGACTTTAGTTAGGATATGATAAGTATTGATTTCTTTTCTATTATGCATATACTTTTATCATATTCTATCTTCATCTTCTCCTTCTTCAAGAAAGAAAACTAGACTCCATTAATGACATCTTGAGTTCTAAAGTGAGAAATCCAATTCTAAAGTGAACCCACCTCCTAATTCTTCATCCTCTACCTCTTGCCAAGTGGTTTTGGGTGTTTTCTTCACAAGTTTCACAACTAGGTGAAGTCGGAGCTTGATCCAGTGTAGCCTCGACGTAGATCATCTTCGGCATCGAAGCCGACGACTAGTCCGCTCATTTCTCCGATGAAGCCGATGAGAGAGTTCGGGATTCGAGATGGACAGCGAGGGAACGACTACATGGAGCTAAGGAAGTGGATAACCGGATCTACAAAGGTTGTAGCTTTCTTCTTTTAGTTAAGATGTTAACTAGTTTATTGTTTCGCCTAAAATTCTAGTCGACTATCCGTATTAGGGTTTCTCGGCACTCATAAAATTTAAAATTGGCATGGTTGATTCCTTGTGAGACTTCATTAGCGTGCCCAGGAACCCTACAGCATTAGCTTCAGATTTATCAATAACTGTCAGGAACACATAACTTAGGGGTAAAGGGAAATCAATGATAAAACCTGACTTGTAACCCAACTGTTCGACGCTTATACTGATCAGTTTTACGGGCTAGGCCAGCCCCGGGATGATGCTGCGGACATCATTCATCTGTACATGTTACCTGTTTACTGCCTAGCGGCACGTCTCAGATTCAGCCCGAGATTCTTGACCGTGGTCCCGGGCATGCACGGGTGACTATTGAGTTACATCGACGATTCATTAAATTGATTTCAAAAACTTGAGAGTAATTAACCCAGTAGCATAGATTACTCACCGCATGCACATACACTTCACTGTCCCATATTCGTGTTACTGTTATACATTCATTACTATTCATACTCATGACTGCATATCTTGTTACCTCCTGATTATATTTTATTGTTTGATATCATGACGCACTGACGTCTGGGTTTTGCATGGCCCAGATCCTCTATCTCTTTCGCAGGCTGACCAGGAGTATTTCCGCCGTCAGGCCGAGCAGTGAGGATCCTGTTAGTATCTAGTTTATTTTAGTTTTATATCCGTACTTTCATTTCCTGATATGATCCCGTATTTGGGACGTACTTTCAAGATATTATTGTTTATTGGATTTATTGCTTCCGCATATTATTTCTTGACTCGTTTATTCTGGCAAGTGGACATGTACTAGATAGATTATTTTATTGTTCGTGATATTTTTTAGACAGCCGTAATGTGACTGTGGAGTGATGTTTCCTAGCCACAGGTAGCATGGTTGGCTCTGTCACGTGCCGATCTTAGCGCACTCTGGGACGCGGGGCATGACAGCCTCGCTTCTGGGTTTGGAGGGTAAGTTACCGCACTCGTAGGGGTCTAGGTTTTCATTGCACAGGCTATCCACACGACAGGGAATGTCGGGTCTCATTTGCGGCTCAAGTGAAACCCAAGGCTCCAAGATTATCCACCACTTTGTGTTGCTTGGGTGAGTTTCTATGATGTTGATTTATATCATGCCTGGGAAGAATATTATATATATTTATATATATACTAGTAGATGTGGTATATGTTTTGCACCCGTGCTAGTCCACCCCCCGCTCTGCCGTTAGTTAAGTAACCTAACGGGTCATGACGGGCCCAGTGGCGAATGCGGATGGCATATACGTACATTATATTTTTCGTTCCTTTATCTGGTGTAATATGTTTAATTGATGGGACTACATTGATTCTGATCAATGCAAGGAAAAAAACATATATGATGTTGTTGGAACCAAGTTTGTAAAAAACATACATTACAAACTTTTTCTTTTGCTTTACACAGTGGTATTCGATTATAAATATCCAGCACCTCATTCGATGAGGCAAGAGCCGAGATACCTTCATAGGGAGTGACCTCTTGAGTAAAAGTTTGCGTCAGTGTAATAACTTCACTATAGTCGATTCTTTTGCTTTGCATTGTGGTATTCAATTTGGAATATCCTGCACCTCATTTGACGAGGAAAGAGGCGAGATCCCTTCACCGGGAGTGACCTCTTTAGCAAAACTTTTCGCACTATATATTTGTAAAACTACTTGGATTCCTTCAACGATGTCATGTTCATTACGTTAAAGGTTTTTCGCCAAAAACCAGCCGTAGCCTTCCATCATTTCAGATAAGTGGAAGTTAGTATTCGTACTATGTATGTTGGTCTCTATCAAGGCATAATGAACGGTAGCTGAATGTTATTTATCTGTTGCATCTTAGGATGCGATTAATTAGGACAGTCGCATAGCCACTTTGGTCTCTATCAAGGGCTTATGCGGGTGGGTCCAAGTTAATCCAGGACAACGACGGGTTGAACTTGACTTACGACTTATGGTACGTTGGTCTCTATCAAGACCATTTGACGCTTGGGGTAAAAACCATATCGGCCGTTTCAAACGTACATGAAACTTGCGAGGCATACGCATACTTTCTGGAGTGTGGTGACTTGAATAGCTTCCATCAAGTTATGATGCGATGATAGTTGGATCCCGATTCCCACCGATGAGTAGGTTTACTCCTCTGGTGATTTTAGATGATCCCGACTAATTCTCCTTTTGGATTTGGAGGAGAATTCGAGGAAACAGTGGGAGACATCCTGATTAGATAAAGTGATTAACCATTCTGATCTAGGTTATAGTGCACGCTGAGTGTTTCTTCTCTCTCTCTTTGGCAGCGACAAAGGTCCGACCCTAAACTAAAACTCATGAACCAAATTAACCGAACCTTCTTAAAAAAAACTATGGCTTTTGGATTGTCACGGAGTCACATATATCATTGCCACTTCTGCATCACCTTTGCTTTTCTCCAAAACACTTCGTATCAATACGAAAATCCATATAGGTTGGATATTCCATAAGTATAGTTACATACGAACTCGAGGGAACTTGTTCCAGTTCGAGGATGGATTATGGTTCTGAAGAAATTGAATTGGATTATTCGGTTGTCTTTTACCTTTACCTTCTCTCATATTGCGAGGGCTCCTAGGATCACCTATTGCGCTAATTGGATAGTCTTCTTCCAAACTTTAGGCTGGTGTCGAAAGGCAGGGAAGGAAGAAAACCAATTAGCTTAAGTGTGGTGTACAGAAGGTAATAAGTAAAGACATATAAAGGGATTAGAGTAAGGGCAAAGGAAATTGTGACTATTATCATTCACGATGAAACCACGTATACCCTTGCCACTTCTACTTCACCTTTGTATTTCTCCAGAACACTTTGTATCACTACGAAAATCCATATTGCTTGGATATTCCATCGTATAGTTACATACGAACTCGAAGAAACTTGTTCCAGTTCGAGGATGGATTCTGGTTCAAGAAAAATAGAATAGGATTATTCAGTTGTCTTTTCTCTTCACCTTCTCTCAGGTTGCGAGGGCTCCTGGTATTAGGTGAGTACACTTATTGGGTTTATTGGACAGTCTTCTTCCAAACCTTAGGTTGGTACCGAAGGGCAGGGATGGAAGAAAATCAATTAGCCTAAGTATGGTGTAAAGAATGTAATAAGTAAAGACATATAAATGGATTGGAGTGAGGGCAAGAAAGTATACGGTTACTATCATGAATCAGGATAGTGGAAGAGGCATTACTAGGAATACCCAGTTACTCCTTCAAAACATTTTCATGTTTCAGATTTACTGTGCGATGTTAAGTGAAAACTGTTTTCCTAATTAGATTCTAACTCCAGGGTATGTATTTACCAGATTTGATTCTCACATCTGTTTGGCATTACAGATGGTGAGTGGGAGTGAGATATTGGGAATTGGGTGATTAGATCCTCTGTATAAAGGAATTCTTTGTAATTTGTGATATTTGAGTAAATCACCTGGGTTTTGCCTGACGGCAAATATTTGGTTTTGAATATCCGTTTTTATGCACCAATTCAAACTGATATTTCTGTACGTTTATTTTATAAAGTGAGATATAAATTTTTTATATTATGTCTATGAAATTTACCTATATCAGTTGGTGATTAGGTAAGGTGCATTCAACAACGGTGTAATTCTTCTTTACCATAGTACAGTTTTTCAACCAGCGACACACAGGGTTTGAGTTATTGAACTCAGGGGACTTATACAAAGTATTATATGTTTTCCGATATCCGTTAGGACAAAGGGGTTGGTACTCGTACTATATTCTGTGTACTTATGACTTCTCAAGTTCTGGACAAGTATTTCGTTGAAATACAAGGTCCGGATTTTGAGAAATTATAGGTATAAGTATGAAGTAGAGAACCATTTGTTGGAAGTATCAGGATTCTTCAATATTATCGAAGATGTAGATACTTGTGCTAGGTATTCCGTTGTAAGTAATATTTTTGAGAACTAGTTTCTCTTTCAGGTTACTCATATGTGGATATATTCCTAGATGAGTAATGCTGCTTGGCCTCCTTCCTGTTTGTTGATATGCACTAGAAATAGCTGCACGTTTTTTAAATCTGGTTCTAATTGAATTAGTGCCTTTGCTTCTATATTGGATATATAGAATGGATTCATATCTTAACGATGTTAAGGTATATAGAGTTGTCCGGCTGATGCTTAAAACTAAAATCCGGATAAACTCTAGGCACGTTTCAGTAATGGCAGTTTGTGGGTTATCCCGGGCTTTGACGAGGATTAACTTTCTACCATCATGTAGATCAATAGTTATATTGTTCTTGACTCACTACCCGTTTTAGTAAAATGGATTCTTTTCAGAAAATATTAGTGGGTGTATGGTAGAACTGGAAGTGATTCCAGAACCACAAATGATTACTGAAAATTTAATAGAACTTAAAGATTCAATTGTATTCAACATTCCATTATCCACTCAACAGATTTGGTGGGTAACCTCAGACACCCGAGAGGTATTTCGGTCTTCTCAGAGACGGTGGCATGGAGGTTCTTATGTACCCATACTTGCCATTGCTGCTGTTCTAGACTATGAGACCTGGCAGGAGGATGAGTATAACGTCGTTCTAAATTAGTTTTAGAAAATGCACGTGTATATGACTCAGCCAGAAGGTTTTTGTAGTCAGTGGGAGCAGGGGAAGCATAGTGGGCAAGTAGCTTATGTCTATTTATAGAATAAAGCAGGCATAGCGGAAATAGATTATCGATTTTTGATGTTACAGTCATAGGTTTTGACTTCATCTGAATAGGAGATGGATCTGGTAAGAAGGTGGTAGAGAGTGATGTCCTGGTATTTGGATGACATGCACTTAATAGGAAGTGATATTCCTATACTACGATCGGTTATACTGGGGTTGTCACAAAGAGTTTCTCCATATAAGATACGTATGTAATATCTGGGATTCTGCTGACTAGATCTATAGTTTTAGATCTAGATTTGGGAAGTGTCCCAATTTGGGTACTTTGACATTATTCTAAAGTGTTTTAGAATGGACGACTCCTGGTGTGGTGGTGTACTCATAGGTGATGGAGTCACCCTCTCTAAAGAGATGTCTTTTAGACTGATGAGGAGAGGGATTTGCATGATTGACATATCACTTAACTTAGGCAATTGAGTCAATCATGAGATGTCAAGTACAACACCAGATATTGCTTTTGCACAGGCTGCAATAAGCGTGTATATTAATCCAATCCTGGAGAAATATTGGGAAGCAGTTATAAACATAAGTGGATGTTATTAGGATATGGTAACGGTAGCCTCCTTCGGGAGACGATTATCATTTCAGGCTTCCAAGGTGACCTGGATGACAGAGTAGCTGTCTGAGTTATAGTTTTCCCTCTTTTGAGGGACAGTATGTTGGACAGGTGGTCCAAGAGGATACTGTGGAAGGCATGGCACAGTATACTGATTAAATTTAGTGGATGGTACAGTCCAAGAAGTTTATTTGTTATACTGAACAGGACTCGCCGAGAACTCCTAGTTGGTACTATACCTATCGTCAGATAGCAGTTCTCTGGTGACACTGGTACAGGTTAGTCTGTAGACCCGAAATCGTCATAGAGCCTTGTGTGGATCCCACTGTGCTTTGATTTCCTCCCTACCACGGATCAAAGGAGTCGTGCAAATGGGTGGATTTTGGGTACCGTCCTGAGTCACATGGAGGCAATAAACGATAGGAGGGGTTTCGTCCCTCCCGGTATTGAGAGTTGAGGTTCTGCTATGCTCAATTGGCTATAACAATAAGTCCCTGGCCAGGGCTTTTGATGAGATTTACTGGTAAGTGTTATCAGTAGTTTCTCGAACCATTATGAGCCATACATCGGCATGACTTATCAAGTTAATGGGGTCTGACGTTAGCACAACTAGACTCGATATGCGACATATCATAAGAAGAGACCGGACTGTACGTTATGTGTTACTTATAGGCTTCATGAGATTTTGGACAAGCTTGCTTGTTGATCTTGTAATCGCTCAATACCTGGGTAGCCGTTACGTCTAGCTAGTACCGCTGACGGCTTGTAGGTGATTGATGTGATCATCACCTACTGCTGGCGTATTGACGAGTCTTTAGAGTCCCACATAGAAGTTTCCTGGTTCAAGAGAAACGAAGTTGGATACATATGCTGATGTGTGCGGGGGACAGATTAAATACGAGTATGTGATACCGTATTCTAATCTGGCGGTTATTTGTTATCGGTTCGGTTATATGTGATATAACCGGATTATTGAATCAAGTGTTGATTTGATAATGTGATATATAGATAAATGATATTAGTCGGTTATATATGATATAACCAGATTATTAAATCAAGTGTTGATTTGATAATTTGATATGTTTTATATTTGATATAATTATATGTTAACTAATATTATTAGCTCCCTAATTATTCTTCATAATATATACATGAATATATATATATATATATATTAAAATGAAGCATGGCATGGATTTTCTATTTTTAGAAAATAGAAAATGAAAAGAAAAAATAGGGAGTCTTTTGAGGGCATGGGTGAAGCATGGCTTTCCTCATTTTTTTGTTCGTTTGCCATCCCTATTGAAGCATGGTTGGATTTTTTAATCTATGCTTCAGTAAGTGAGGAGGGGATGAATGAGCCATTCAACACTTAGCCATTTTCTAGAGCTCATTATTCTTTGCTTTCTATATTTTTCTTCTTCTTCCTCCTCATGCCGCAAAGATCCAACACTCACATGTGATGTAAACCATAGAGCTTTGAACAAATCCTAGTAAGAAAACACAACCCCACTTCACCATCCTACACTTGATTAGCAATCAAGTGTAGTGTGTTTCCTTCACTAAAGAAAGTTTAGTGAAGAGGTAGCTTGAGCTAAAGGGACTTTGGATGGATCATCTTTGGCACGAAGATCACGAAGGGAGCTTGTACCATCTTCAAGTGGAGGTACGAGGAGTCATGAGGACTACAACCCGGAGCTTGAGAAGAGAAGGACGCGATCCACAAAGGTTGAAGTTTCGTTCTCTTAGCTAGTTTTTAGGATATCATAGTTTAACCCTAATCATCTAGTTTAAGATCTTGGTTAGTTTAGTTTAGCACCCCTAATTTTTAAAAGACTGCATGCTTGATGCTAGTAAAACCCAGTGGTGGTGCCAACATAAACATTGAAATACAACATTTGTAGACTGGTCCTTCACTTCTAAAGCTCCAACTAGTAGTCCCTTAGCTCCAAGTAGTGATCCCAAGAACTCTTCTTAGGCTCCACTTGGTGAAACGAACGAGCTTCCTTCGTCGTCTTCAAGGCCGAAGATGATCCACCTTGAAGTTACTCTAACTCAAGCTATCTCTTCACAAATCGAGGAATTAGTGAAGCAAACAACCTAATCTTATAGACTAGATTAGAGTATGTCGATCAAGTAGGAATTTTTCTCACTTTATAAATCACTTTCTATTTTTCTTTTCTCACCTCATAAAAAGCTAGAGAGCAAAAATTAGATGATGAAGAAGATGAACTAGGGTAAAGGAAATATCTCAAGTGATAAGTGGAGAGTTAACTATGGGCTAAAAATAATGGTTGGGTTATAAAATATCTAGAGTAAAACAAAAATTAGTTGGGTGAGTCATGGCTTCTACATGCTTTTACAAGCATCTTAAGCCATGCTCATTTCCACATAATTTTTGAATTACTCTTAATAAATAAATACCCTAATTATCTTTTGTCTTGGTTTGAGTCTCATACACCCATGTCCAATGTATCATCCACCATGACACAATATATAAATACATATATTAATATATATTACATATATATTAAATGTATTTCAACCAGAAGAAGTTATTTAAGTGAGCACAATATTAGTTAGTATATATTAATATATCAAATATAAAAATATATATCAAATTATTAAAACAACACTGGATTCAATAATCCGGTTATATCATATATAACCGACTAATATCATTTAAATGTATTTCACATATAATATATCATTGAATCAACACTTGATTCAACAATCCAGATATCATATATAACCTTACCGATATCACATAATGCGAGATTAGAATACGGTATCACATACACGTATTTAATCAAGCTCCCGCACATATCAATATATATGCCCTACTTCGTTTCGTTTGAGCTAGGAAATCTCTATATGGGACTCTAAAGACTCGTCAATACGCCAGCAGTAGGTAATGATCACATCAGTCACCTACAAGTCGTCAGCGATACTAGCTAGACGTAAAAGCTACTGTTCAGTCGAAATTATTGCAATCTTTAACATAACAATTTCCTCACTTTTTTAATCATCTAAGGGTGTTTGTTATAAATATAACACACATTACAAGTTCATCTGGAAAATATCAATTACCATGTGTTATACATTATAATCAACAATTTTGAAGTAAATTGTATGTTAATATTTCACGCATAATATTTTGTATATCTCTAACATTCTTCATTGAGATCTTGTGCAAAAATCAGCCCAGATCAGATATCGGAATCAGAAATTCGCCGATAAAATACAGCAAGTCAAAGAGTTAAATTCTGGCAGAGATTCAGAAGAGATAAAAAGATTCCAGATATCAAATATAAAGCCTGAGAACAACATTAGAAGACTCAAGAGATTTGAAGCTGAGAGCTCACAAATCGGCCGCGGAACCGCGGCCGAGTCAGCCCGAGTCGCCTCGGATCCGCGGCCGAGTTGGGGGCTTCGAAGTCGAGAATTCTACAAAATCTTCATTGCAACGTCCTTGCTTGTTAGAGACGCTTCGTTGTAACAACCTTGTTCTGGAAACTTCTCTATAATAACCTAGGTTGTTGAGGAAGCTTTATAACTACCTAGCTTATTCTAGAAGCCTCCTTGTAACAACCTAACTTACGTAGGAAGCTTGATGAGTGGCTATAAAAAGGACCTGAAGCTACATTGAAAAGGGTTCCGAATTGTTCGACACTTTAGATCCAAAACCAAATCAAGATCCAATTCCAAATCAAGATCCAAGATAAAGAATCGTGAGAAATTCATCGAGCGACTTCATTCAAGATCCTTTACGCGAAGCCGACCGTCATCAACGAGCACGTGATCCTTGATAGATCAAAGACTCACGGTGATCGAGCAAAGCGAAGATCGACGGAGAAATTACCTCTTCAAGGGAGTGATCGAGAGCGAATTTTCTTGTAATCTCGGATTGAAGAAGTTGTAACTCAAAGTTGAATAATAAAGGTGATCATTACTCTTAGTCTTGCTTTCATTAAATTTTCGCATTATGAAATCTCTATTTGTTGATTCTTCTATTTTCATAATGTGTGAAAAAATCTCCTCTTGTTAAGGATTCGAAGGTGTTTGGTAGATCAAATGGTGAAAGAATTCTATATTCATCTTAAGTCTTATGGAGATTATAAATTTTAGCAAAAAGAATCATTAATGTCAAAATTGTGAGTGAGATCGATCTATTGAGAAGTTCATCACAATTTAGGGATTAGGTTGATGATCATTCTTGCTAAAGGCTAGATAAGAATGGCAATTAATGAAAGGATAAGGGGCAATGAAGAAGAAACCCTAGTTTCTTCAAAGGATCCCTAATTCTCATTGTTAGCCATCGATCTAGTTGTAATTCTACCAATAGATAAGATGAATCATCTTGAATAATCACCATTGCTACCAATTCCGTTCGAATCCTACAAGCTTTCTTCAGTTTTGTTGATAACTAAATCTTGAACATTATCTTGAATTCTCTTTCTTGAAAACGATTTCTTAAATTTCTTGAAATGATTACATCAACCAAATCGTGAACTATTTTTTGAATTTTCTTTAATAATTCTCTCTACTCAACTAAAGCAAGAATTTACAAGTTCCTCACGTCTCAGTGGATGACCCGTACTCACTAACGCTCGCTTCACGCGATACCATTATTTATTGCGGTTATTACTACGAAAATATTTCATCACTTCTTTACTACATCTATTCTTCACAAATCAAAGAAGCGAAACATTTAATCCAATCAAATGGCACCATAGCCGGGGATGCCTGCGTAATTTGTTCGTTTTTGCTATTTTATTTGAAATATTATTCCATCAAAAATTTAAATCAAAATCGCATCGTGTGCTTAACGATTAGTGTGTGAATTTTGCAAGGAAATCTGTAATCACTGCAGCAGGGAGAAAAATATTTAGATCATTTCATCTAGGACAGAGGAGCATGGGGAGCAGCAGTACAAAATTTCGTTCAAAGAACTATACAGGTGACCGCGGAACTGCGGCGAGAAGCAGGAATTGGTGGCGGAACCGCGGCAGTTTTGACGAATTAGGGTTTCAGCTCTCTGTGGTATATTTCCTACATTCTTCTCTCTCCTCTGATTAGTCCAATAACAACTTTTCTGGAGCATTCTTAGCAAAAATTCGCCGCGCTTAAAAAAATCTTGTTGCGTATTTTGATATTGGTTGATTTTGCATATATTAATACGGAAATTAAGGGGCAAAGACCAAATTTGGATTAGGTAGGGATTTCATTACCCTTCCTAAGCCCCAAAAATCATAAAACTAGCATCCGCATCACCCTTCATTAACTAAAAAAATATCTAGACCAAGACTCTATGGACCGTCGCGCTCAATTAGGATAGGAGAAGGTCGTGGGTAATCTACTGCTTATCCGCATTTCTTTTGTGGTGTCTAGGCAAGTGGTTACTTAATTAGTCCCGCTACTTACGTAGCGGATACCCCCCACTTACCTGGCACTTACCTGGCCTCAGGAGGGATAAAGAGGCAGTAGAGGATTTATCCTATGATTTGTCTTCTGGAAGCCTAGGAGCGGTCTAGTGACTTGATCTAGGTGACCTTAGATCTAGGGTTGATTGTACATTTTTGTGTGATTTTTCTAAATCCGTCATTTTCAAAACAAACCACTTTCTCTAATTATCACATACGCTGCCGCTTGCGCTAAACCCGCTTATTGCATGCTCGGCTGGACACGGGATTCTAGTGCCCGTTTTGTCCGCGTTTCCTCCATCGACTCCGAAGTCGGTATTTCTTCATCTTCTTTTTCCTCACCACACACCACATCCACTGAGATGGATGGTTCTCCATCAAATTTCAATAGCACCAGTTTGCCACCACCCGCAGGTGCGCAGAATCTACTGCGTGTATCTCTCCAAGAGAGATGTTACCCTATACGTGGTCCACTTTCTACTTGTCTTTCTATTCCACCAACCAATGGGGATAACTTCGAAATCAAACCACACTATATCGATCTTTTACCTAAGTTTCACGGTCTAGAGTCTAAAGACGCATACGGTTTTATCACCAAATTTGAAAGCGTATGTGCTATGATGGGCACTTCATAACTTTCTGTGGATGCTATGCGTTTACGTCTTCTCCCATTTACTTTGTGTGATTTAGCCAAAAAGTGGCTTTATAACACACCCGCACACTGTATTTCTAATTGGGATGAATTTGTCATAGCATTCCTTAAGAAATTTTATCCTAATCATACGACCGCCCGTGTTAGGATTGAAATCAACCAGTTTTCCCATCTTCCCAATGAACCATTTTGGAAATGTTTTGAATGGTTCAAGGATCTTCTTGTCCAATGTCCTCATCATGGAATCCATAGATGGGAGCTGTGCCGAATTATATATGAGGGCATTAATCCAACGACAAAACAGATGCTTGAAACATGTGCCAAAGAAATTTCATATCTAAAGACGATAGTGAAGCCTGTAAATTCTTGGAAAATTTTCCTGAAAACACTTTGCAATGGGAAAGCGTTAGTCCATCATCTAGGGGTGGTATCCATCAACTTGATATTTCTATAGAAGTAAAAGCCGAAATGGCAGCACTGCAAAAGAAACACGAAGCTATGGAAAATAAATTTTTTTTAGCCTCCCTAAACCAGGTGACACTCCCTAAAACCGTGTGTGGATGCTGTTCAGATCCATCACATTTGATAGAAGAATGTCCTTTGAATTCTCCGTTTCAAGGTCAAGAACACACTAATGCTGCTTTTCAGTAACGACCTAGAAAGGATCCTTATTCTTCTACATATAATCAAGGATGGAGGAATCACCCTAATTTTGCTTGGAACCAACACCAAACTGAAAATACGGTTCCAAACCAAAATATCTTTCAAAGGGTCCCTCCACAGTAACAGCAACCACCACAAAATTAGCACCCTTTCAAACACAAAATTTTCAAAATCCTGCCAACAATTCTGCACCGTATAATAATTCTTTGCAATTGGCCGGTACCGATAACTCCTCTTCACTCGAACGAACCTTATATTTGTTCATGAAACATACCATGCAAATGTCAACTGATATAAGGTCTTCTATCGATACCATAAAGAAAGACTCCACATCACACGGTGAGAGTAATAAATCGATGGAAGCACAAATTGCACAGTTAAATGCCGCGATGAGTGCTAGAGAGAAAGGGAAACTTCCAGCTCAACACCCCTACCTAATCCTGGCTACTCACATCATGTGAATGCTATTACCACATTGAGATCTGGAAGAGTGCTAAACAACCATGTCGGTGAAGAGATTGATAATTAGGAATCAATCGATGATCCCCCGGCTTCCACTTTTGACCCTAGTTCATCTTCTTCCGAGCCTATTCTCCGTTTTCTGCAAGGCTCGAACCCTCAGCCCATTCCTTCTAGTCAACAAAAGACGATCCCCACTCCAATTCTGGGATCTGTTCCACCCACACGAACTTCTGCAATGTTTGACCCAGCTCTTATTGCTAAAGCTCCTTATCCAAATCAGTTAAGGGGAAACAAACCAAGTCCACAAACGGAGAAGATTATGTAAATGTTTAAACATGTTAACATAAATATCCCTCTTCTAGATGCTATCCAAAAAGTTCTGGATTATGCGAAAATACTTAAGAACTTGCGCACTAGGAAGAGGAAGACTCAAGTGCCGAAAAAAGTTTTCATGACGAGTAATGTTAGCACAGCTTTTACCCATCAGTTACCAAAGAAACGTAAGGATCCTGGCTGTCCTACAATCTCTATTTCTATTGAAGGTAAAAATATTAACCGTGCTCTACTTGTTCACACCATAATATTGTATTATTATATTCCCCATTCTTATTCGTTTTATAAATAGACAGGTGCTTTTGACGCATGTCTGCTACATATTACAGGTTACAGGTTCTTGGACAGAAAACAGTGAAGACGATGAAAAGACGATACAAAAGTGGACTTTGACCAACAAATAGAAGACTCTTGATCAAGCCTACATCAAAGATAAAATTCACAAAGTACAAGGCAATGCAAGGTCCAGGATTACAGAGCGAACGGTTAAAAGTCCACCGCAATTATTCAATGAAGATCTGGAAGAAACAAAGAAGCTATTTTTAATAAAAGAACCAAATAATAAGGAAGCCCAAAGACAGAAGAGCCAACAAAAGAAAATTTCAAGGCCCAATACTTCCTTTTAAAGAGACAGAGACATAAAATTTTACCAAAGCTTGAAGTCTACTTTGACGAGGTCTTCCTAAGGATATTTTGGTAAATGTAGACGTGTGAATCAATTGTAACCTAGGGTTTCCTATCCTCTATAAATAGGAACTCTAAATCATTGTAAAGGCTATGCCTCCCTTCATTAATAAAATTCAGTTTTCTTTTGAAGAGCATCAATTTGTAAGTTCTTTATTTTCGGCCCTAGGTTAAATTTCTATTCTTGCCCTAGTTAGATCTTTTATTCTCTGCCCTAGATAAATGTCCTTCAATTCCCTAATGAGCGAGTAGTCTCCTCGCTTGTTAGGGTTAGATTTGGGGATGGTTTGAGAGATGAAGATCTCTCACCCCTTTCTTTCCCATCATATATAATTAATAGGACTCTATGCATACATGCACATACCGCTCCCTACGGGACCCTATCCCTCGAGGTAGCAGTGATACCGTAGTATAAAGGCCCGGTTTTGATGGTTTTCCATGGAGGTTAGGGTAAGGATTTCTAAAGGAAGGACAAGAACCTAGAGGAAGAAACATCTTTCCAAATGGTTCTAATCCCTTTTATTAATAATTACCATAACACCTAATTAGATCTTAATATGGGTATAGAAAGCGGTGAGATTTATAGACTTTCCAAACTTAACCTAGACCTAACCCTAGCAAGATTTAGATATAGATTAATTTAGTTTTTAGATTTAATAATCAATCCGAACACCTATCGGAATTAACTCGTAAGAGCGATTAGGAAATTCGCAACATCCCTGTGGACCGACCCGTACTCACCGGCTAGCTGCAAAGCGACGCCGTTCTTGATTGTGGTAATAGATAGTTTTTGAGAAAAATCAAATGGCGTCGTTGCCGGGGATGGCGTGTTATTTCCTTTTTGCAATTTCGGGTTAATCTTCATTAAAAAAAATCATAAAAACTGAAAAATCAAAAAAATATAAAAACATGTCATCTGTTATTTTTGGGAAGGGTATTTTTGTGTGAATTTTGCAGGATCTACAAACAAATTCGGTTCTGGAAATCTACAGAGATCAAACCAGCAAATATCAAATCCGAACAAACAGAAGACCACAACAACCGAGGAACAAAAGAAATTTGGAGGATTGAGTCATACAAGAAGAATCGCGGTGATCTGGTCCAAAAAAAAAACCGCGCGACTCCATTCCGGCCGCGGAACCGCCGCGCGACCCACTTTTTGGCCGCGGAACCGCAGCGCCCTGGTCGGTTCAGGGCTTGAAAAACAAAAAAAAACAGTTCCGCCACTGTAAATCTCTGTGAGTTTTCTCTCTCCTCATATGCAAATCTCCGATATATCTTCTGAAAAATCTCCTGCAGGATTTCTTTGCGCTTAAAAATCTTCCCCCTTCCAAATAACAAATCTTGTGCAGGATTCTTTGCGCGCGTTTGAAATAAAAATTGATTGCAAGAAATCTTTTCTGGTTTGCATATCTTTTCTCAAATTGCAATAACAACAAAAAATCTTTGATTACAAGTGATTTACTGTTTTGCATATCTTTAATCGGATTTTAAGGGCCTTTTGACCAATTCAGATTGGGTAGGGATTTCATCACCCTTCCCAGGACCCCAGAAATCACATAAGGTATTTGTATTGACCATATCTTAATTAAAAAAATACTAGACTCAGCCCTAAGGACTTCGAGCTCAATAGGACAGAGGACTAGTTATAGGCATCAGCCGTTTGTCCTAACCTGACTTTGCGTTGTCTAGGCAAGTGTGTCAAGGCAAGTGGTTACTTAATTAGGACCGCTACTTGTAGCGAGGAGCCTCCCACTTACCTCGCACTTACCTGGCCGCAATTGGCGGTGAAGAGGCTGTTTGAGGTCCTATTTCTAGCCCTTTGGAACAGTTAGGAGCTGTCTAGCTGACCTAGGTGACCCTAGATCTAGGCCTGATTGTGCATTTCTGGTTGACTGCATTTGTGTCTAAGCCCTTCATCGAAATTTTTTGCAAAACAAATAAAAAATAAGAGGAAAATTTTTATAAAAAGACTTGCAACTTTTGTCGCTAAGAAATCCGTGCACTCCAATCTTCTTTCTTTTCTCATTCTTCTATCATGGGTACCCCAAATCATAAATCTCTTGCCGAACTTTGGTATCCTGAACCTAACTTTGCGTCGTACGTCCATTGTTTCGGTCGATTTAAAGAAGATCCCTCCATGCCAAAAATATCTTTGAAAGATTAAATAGAAGCATCTAGGAGAAACAGTTTGACTTTGCAACCCACTTTGTGTCAACCATGTCAACCTTTACCACCTTCATATGTTGATATCACTTTTTCAAGTCCTGTTGTGACTCCTAAACCGATGTCCATTGCTGAGCATATCGCGCAATCTCGCAGCCGATCTTTCACCCCTCTTCCCTCATCTAGTTCTAGGAATCAACAAGTCCAACCACCTTTTTATCCACATGTTGATCCTAATCCTGTCCAACCATCCACTTCCTACCAGTTCTACCCGACTTTCCCACCTTCACTAGACCCTGTTTCTACACAGCCTTTTGGGAGTTTCACGTATCCAAACAATTTCGAATATTTTACCGAAACCCCTTCACCACCCATGTCTAGTTTGGAACAGTCGTTGGCAGCTTATATTGCAGCAACAAACAAAATGATTAGGAATGTGGAAGCGTCCATGGCCGCCCTTATGCAACCGAGTGAACCCGTAGCTAGTTTCCAACTAGCTCCAAATTTTCCAATATATGAGGAGGCGGTTGGACAGAGTGAGAATTTGAGAGGATTTCCAAATCAAACTTACACATACCCAATTCCATCCCACAACTCCGGTTTTCCATCGATTGTCCTAAATAGTTCACCAGTTGAAAATAAAAACGAGTTGTGTGATTTTGTAGTGCTTGATTTGCCAGATTGTGAAGAACCCCTTTCGAGTGAAACCACACTTAATCCTTTCGATCTTTACACCTCCAATCTAGAACCTGAATTGATAAATATCCATGCTTTTGATGAGGTGTCTAAGAAAATTGATTTTCACTTGATTGAGGATATAGACGCCGGGAATATTTTGGATGATGAACCAGTAGATTTGATTGAAATTTTATGTCCCATTCATCATCCCGAGTCATTAGATGTTTCGCCCGAACTTCATATGCGTCTTGATTTTGATGATAATGGCATGGATGAGATAAGTATTAAGGAGAATTATGAGGACAATATTGAGGATAATATTGAGGTTGAACCATTTTTGTTTGATGTGTCGGATTTTCTAATTCATCCTCTTGAACCTTTACCTAAATCACCCTCCCTCCTTTCCATCGTTCCGACCACGCCTAATATCACGCTTGAAGACTATGAGTTTGAAAAATTTCTCTTTGAATCTAACAGAGTTCTCACAGACGATATCACGTACGAGTGTTTCACTTTTTCGGATGATGTTGATGACTCACCGCCCGAGTTTGAGTCCTTTACATTTTCAGATGAGTTAGTCGAACCATCAGACTCGGTTGCATACAGTTGTTTTGAACCATTGATGGAATCCTTCAAGTTCACGACAGATTACTTAGGTGAGAATAACACTATCCCTAATTCACTCCCTTTCGTCCTCCCTATCGTTCAGACCGTACAAGTGACCGTTACACTTTCATCTCTAATACCAAGTTCGGTATACCCATGCCTTCTGGCGAATCTTGAGGGATTTGACCCCATTTCACGACGTATTGATAGATTAGCACAATCACTTTTTAACACTTCGGTCATCACAAATTGCGCTAATTTACTCACTCGAGTTACACCCTCAAGATCGTACTCCACTTCTTTCTCTTTTCCGCCATTCTTCTCCCCCACAGAGACCGTATCCCATTTCTGGCTTCACACGGTCTCGTGTGCTTCTCATCTCTTTCCTTTCCACTCCATTCTTTCACCAACTCGACCATTACCACGATAAGAGTTTTGAATGGTTGGTGCTAACCTTTGGCTTGTGTAAGGCTAAGCTTAAGTTTGGGGGGAAACTTGTTGTATATATGTACATATATTTTTTGTTTTCTTTTTCTATAAAAAAATAAAAAAAATATTCCAAACATTAAAAAAAATATAAAAAATTATAAATAAATAAACAGGGGTGTGCCGACATTTTGACCCTCTTGGTGTAGCATGACAGTGAGGACACTGTCAAGTTTAAGTTTGGGGGTATGCTCGGTACGTCTTTTTCCTTCACATTCATATGTATATTTTTGCATTTGCGTATTTATTTGAAAAACCATAAAAAATTTCAGAAATTATAAAAAATTTTGTATTCAATTTTGGCTTATTTGACTTAAGTTCACAAATAGGTTAACTGGCTAGGAACAATTACATCTTAGACTTAGTAAATTAAAAACCCTAAAAATAACCTTTCTTAAAGTTTAACGGTAGAGAGTATATGTCTTTGTAGTTTATTTTGAAATAGGCAAATTTTGAGTTCACTTCTTGGGCTAAGTCGAAACAAAGGAAAAGTATTGATGTTTTTATTAAAGTGTAAGTTTGAAAAATAATTCCTAGCTTAAGTCTAGATTCTGAAAATGTATACCCTACAATTTACACAATCACGCACCTTGAAACTTGGAATAGTAGAGGAGACCTTGAAATGCTCTTGTCTAAAGTCCTTAGTACGAAGAAATGAAATAAAAAAAAATATAAGTGTGAATAAAGAAAGAAAAAAATGAACACTGGTTTTTGTGATTACTTAAGGCTGTAAAAAATAGAAAAATATTTAGCGAGGGTGCTTCATCACCTAGTGCCTTAGACCAACTGGTTTGGGAGTCACTGCTAAAAGCCTTGGGTGTTGCAAGACTAGGAATTACGCTTTAAAGTGCAAATATATCTTGTAATCGGTTGTTGGTACCTCAAGAAGTATTAACGGTCGCATGAAGGATGTGTAAGCAAAATTCAATTATAAAATTCACCTACTAATAAGTACTCTGGACAACGGACAAGGGTATGATTGCTTGATTTGAATTTCCAAGTGTAGGGGTGATTTATACACACACGTGGGGGTATGTGATTGGAGTTTAGATGAAAGAAAGGAGTGAAGAATAGAACTTGTATCTTTAATAGAGTTGATAAAAAATCCTAAGCGAAGATGGAACCCTAGAAGGAAAACTTAAGAGATGCCGAAAACTAAGTAAGTCTACAGAATATATATAATCTTAAGTTAAATGATGAGGAAGTGTGAAGAATATGGGTGGATGATTTATGAGTCGACGATAATAGAATTCCTTGTTAGAAAACCTAATTGGAGAACAAAAGTCGAAAAGCCAAATTGATAGGATTTTGTGGGTAGTATCCGCTGAAAACCCTCAGGAGACAACACTCCTCCTACTAGGGACACCTAGAGGTTTAACGGCTTGTTGCACGTGCTCAGTGAAATCGCGTTTCCCTGCGAAAGTGCGGTTAGGTTTTTTGTAGAGAATAAAAAAAAGTTTGCTCGAGGACGAGCAAAAGATAAGTTTGGGGTTATTTGTTCATACCATAATATTGTATTATTATATTCCCCATTCTTATTCGTTTTATAAATAAACATGTGCTTTTGATGCATGTCTGCTACATATTACAGGTTACAGGTTCTTGGATCTAAGACAGTGAAAACGATGAAAAGACGATGCAAAAGTGGAATTTGACCAACAAACATAAGACTCTTGATCAAGCCTACATCAAAGATAAAATTCACAAAGTACAAGGCAATGCAAGGTCCAAGATTACAAAGCGAACGGTTAAAAGTCCACCGCAATTATTCACTGGAGATCTGGAAGAAACATAGAAGCTATTTTAATAAAAGAACCAAATAATAAGGAAGCCCAAAGACAGAAGAGCCAACAAATCAAATTTCAAGGCCCAATACTTCCTTTTAAAGAGACAGAGACATAAAATTTTACCAAAGCTTGGAGTCTATTTTGACTAGGTTTTCCTAAGGATATTTTGGTAAATGTAGACGTGCGAATCAATTGTAACCTAGGGTTTCCTATCCTCTATAAATAGGAACTCTAAATGATTGTAAAGGCTATGCCTCCCTTCATTAATAAATTTTAGAACTCTTTTGGAGAGCATCGGTGCCTCTTTTCATTTCATGAATTCAGATCTAACAATCCTGTGTTGATGTTTGGAGAGAGCCATCTGTAAGTAGTTTTATTCAATTGCTCTAGTTTAGATTTTAATTCCTTGCCTTAGATGTTAGCTTTGTGGAAGGCTTTTGAGATATGAGATCTCTCATCCCTTTCTTACCCATCTCATATAATCTATAGGACTCCATGCATACACGCACACACCGCGCCCTACGACACCCTATCACTCGAGGTAGCGATGATACCGTAGTATAAAAGCCCGGTTGCACGCGTTTTCGATGGAGGTTAAGGTAAGGATTTCTAAAGGAAGGACAAGAACCTAGAGGAAGGAACACCTTCCCAAATGGATCTAATCCCCTTTATTAATAATTACGATAACTCCTCTTGGATCCTAATTTGGGTATAGAAAGCGTTGAGATTTATTTACATTTCCAAACCATTCCTAAACCTAACCCTAGCAAGATTTAGATCTAGATAATTTTAGTATAGATAGATTTAGTTTTTAGGTTTAATAATCAATCCGAACACCATTCGGAATTAACTCGTAAGCACGAATAGGAAATTCACAACATCCCTGTGGACCAACCCGTACTCACCGGCTAGCTGCAAAGCGACACTGTTCTTGATTGTGGTAACATAAATTTTTGAGATCAATCACTACTCGATCTTGGCGCTAGTGTTAACCTGCTTCCATACTCTGTCTACGAGTATTGGAGAGTTGAAACCTGCCCACTGCACACTCCAGATGGCAGATCGATCTATCACCAAACCTATGGGTGAACTTGAGGAAGTGTTGATAAAAGTCGGGGAATTTATATTCCTTGTGGACTTTATTGTTTCAGATAAATAACCAGTAGCGAACCTACGGAACCAAATTCCGGTGATTTTAGGTCGACCCTTCTTAGCCACTTCCAATGCTGTCATTAATTGCCGAAATGGTTCAATGAACTTATCCTTCGGGAAAATGTCAATTGAGCTTAACATTTACAAGTTAGGAAGTCAACCATCTGAACCTTCTGCTAATATTCTTGATGTTTGTTTTGTCCACAAGATAGCTCCCGAAAGCTGTAAGGATGATGAACTTTGCTTTGATGATCTTAACGAATTTAATACATCATTGTTTGATCTTCCACAGTATCATAGTGAGGACACTTTTGACGTCTATCCCTGATTTTGAACCTTTTGACTCAACACAAAAGTCAGTAGCGCTTTCCGAGTCAATATCCTTTACAGGTTATGAACTTCTTCGAGAATCCGAATATCATTCCCGTACCCTACCTTCTATTGTCTCTCCGCCGACATTAGATCTCAAACAGTTACCTTCTCATCTTAAATATGAATATTTAGGTGAGAATGAGTCTTTTTCCTGTGATCATATCCGCTTCTCTAGCTTTAGAGCAAGAGGACGCTCTTTTGATGGTCTTGAGATCTAATCGGCAAGCATTTGGTTGAACAATGGCAGACATTAAAGGGATTAGTCTCTTGATTGTAGAACATCATATACATTTGATGGATGAAACCAAGACAACCCGAGAACCACAAAGAAGGTTAAATCCCGTCATGAAGGAGGCGATAAAGAAAGAAATTGTCAAGTGCCTTGATAGTGGTATAATTTACCCAATCTCTTATAGCCAATAGGTAAGTCCTATTCATGTAGTCCCTAAGAAGTCTGGCATCATGGTCATACCAAATGAGGCTAATAAGTTGATCCAGACACGCACCCAAACTGGGTGGCGTGTATGTATTGATTAAAGAAAACTCAATGCCGCAACGAGGAAAGATCACTTCCCTCTACCTTTCATTGACCGGATGTTGGAACGATTAGCTGGACATGAATATTATTGTTTCATGGACGGATACTCTGTCTTTAACCAGGTCCCTATTTCCGAAAAGGATCATGATAAAACAACATTTACTTGTCCGTTCAGTACATTTTCTTATAGACGCATGCTCTTTGGGTTATGCAATGCTTCCTCTATATTTCAGCAGTGTATGATAGGGATATTCTCAGACATGGTTGAGAATTTTCTAGAGATTTTTATGGCTGATTTCTCTATATTCGGGGACTCAATTGAAAATTGCTTGTCATCTTGACACAGTTCTTACCCGCTGTAAAGATAATAACTTAACTTTGAAATGGGAAAAATGCCATTTCATGGTCCAAGAAGGCATCGTGCTTGGACATGTCATTTCACGAAAAGGCATTGAGGTAGACAGAGCTAAAATAGATGTCATCCATAACCTTCCTCATCCCAAATGCGTCAAAGATATACGATCTTTCTTTGGTCATGCAGGATTTTATAGGAGATTCATTAAGGATTTTAGCAAAATTGGAAGACCTTTAACTCCTCTCTTGGCCAAGGATACAACATTTCACTTTGATTCGGATTGTGAGGCTTCTTTTGAAACACTTAAAAGATCTCTCACTATAGCTCCCGTTCTATCATCTCCTGATTGGAACCACCCATTTGAGCTTATGTGTGATGCATCATATTTCACCGTTGATGTAGTCTTAGGACAGCACATTGATAAGATGCCACATGCGATTTATTATTCAAGTAAAACCTTGAATGATGCCCAAATTAATTATACAACCACCGAGAAAGAACTCTTGGCAGTTGTATTTGCATTAGAAAAATTCAGGCCTTACTTGATTGGCTCACCGATTATGATTTACACCGATCACTCCGCCCTAAAACATCTTTTATCTAACAAGGATGCTAAGTTTAGGTTAATACGTTGGATCCTATTGTTACAAGAATTTGATCTTGTCATTCGAGATAAGAGAGGACGTGAAAAAATTTTAGCCGACCATCTCTCACGCATCTTTTCTTCACCTTCTGTGACCATTCCAATAAACGACACTTTTCCTGACGAACAGCTCTTGACCGTATCCGGTAAACCATGGTTCATGGATGTTGTGAATTATCTAGTGATAGAACTTATCCCCAGCGAATGGTATAAACAGGACACTCATCGATTTCTATCCCGAGTAAAGCATTTTTACTGGGATAAACCTTATTTGTTTAAGTATTGTCCTGACCAAATCATTCGTAGATGTGTCCCCAATGATGAATTCAAGAGTGTTTTGTCGTTCTGTCATGATCAGGCATGTGGTGGTCACTTTGGTCCACGTAAGACGCCGGAGAAAGTTTTGCAATGTGTTTTTATTGGCCTACATTATTCAAAGATGCATTTGATTATTGCAAAACTTGTCCACGGTGTTAAAAACGGATCGGATTTCTCCGAGAAATAAAATGCCACTCCAACAGATCTTGGTTGTGGAAATTTTCGACGTTTGGGGTATTGATTTTATGGGTCTTTTTCCCAACTCATTTGGGAATTTGTATATCTTGTTAGCGGTTGATTACATCTCAAAATGGGTAGAAGCTATAGCATGTCACACTAATGACAACAAGGTTGTTATTAAGTTCCTTAAAGAAAATATTTTTTCGCGATTTGGACACCCTCGCGCTATAATTAGTGACAATGGGACGCATTTCTGTGATCGGTCTTTCGAGACTTTGATGCGGAAATATCCAATCAACCACAAAATTTTGACGCGCTATCATCCCCCAAACAAGCGGGCAAGCTGAGATTTCCAATAGCCAAATCAAACATATTTTGGTGAAGATAGTTCCTAAAAACCGGAAGGATTGATCAACCAAATTGACGGATGCTCTTTGGCCATTCCGTACCGCTTATAAAACTGATCTTGGTATGTCTCCTTACCGTCTAGTGTTTGGAAAAACTTGCCACCTTCCTGTCGAAATTGAACATAAAGCAATGTTGGCCATTAAAGAACTTAACTTCGATTTAAACCAAGTCTGCAACTTTCGGAAGCTGCAATTAAATGAGCTAAGCGAACTCCATGATGAAGCTTACGATAATGCGGTGATAGTAAAGAACCGGACTAAGGTATTTCACGATAAAAATATTTTGATAAAAACCTCTAATCTGCTGATGATCCTATTGTGTGTTGTTTTTGGCTAGAGGCTGCCCCTAGCGACGCATCCCGACCGATACTGGGACAGCAAGTCCTTCTTTACGATTCCCGTCTCCATTTTCATGCGGGTAACCTAAAATCCCGTTGGAAAGGACCATTTATAGTGCGGTATGTATACCCGCATAGGGCAATTGAAGTTGAAAATAGCAAAAACGGTTCAATTTTCAAAGTGAACGGGCATAGATTAAAACAGCATTTTTCCACTGACCCCAAGGAGGAGCTCATGTTTTTACAGGAGCCGATTTATCATAACTAAATTTCCTCCGCCTCACCTCCATGACTCGATAAAATTGTCTCATCATAAGGATGAAGGTGAGTTTATAAAAGGGCTTAATTGAATATCCATATGATAAAAAATAAGTTTGGGGGAGATTTTCACGTTCAATTATTCTTGTCCCCGTTAATAACTTTTCCTCCCAAGTCTACAGGTTTTTTTTAGACTTAAAAGATGACAACATTAAGGACACTGCAGTAAACAGGTTTGGGGGAGGTTTGTTTTTATTGACGCATTACTTTGCATTACACTTTACATAAGCACAAAATTTTCAAAAATTTTCTTTTATAATTAAAGGTTAGAAAGTGAAAAATTACATTTAAGAGATTGGAAGAATTAAAGAAAACCAAGAAAGTTAGATGTTTTCTTAAACGAAACTAGTAATAAGTAGTTATGAGCCATTTTCCAAAGGGTTAGTAAGATGAAGGAAGTCACTAATCTGAGGATAAAAACAAGTCTGAAAAATAGTTCCTATTCTTGAAGTCAAACATCTGAACGTTGATACCCTACTATACGCACTTACACATGTCTTGAAACTCGGGATAGTAGAGGATACCTTGAAATGCTCTTGTTTAAAAGCCAAAGTACGAAGAAAATAAAATGAAGTATAAAAGTATAAAATGGTGAAGAAAAATGAACACTGGTTTTGTAATCACCAAGACAGCATAAAAAAATATAGCGAGGGTGCTTCATCACCTAGTGCCTTAGACCAACTGGTTTAGGAGTCACTGCTAAGCCTTAGGAGTTGCAAGACGAGAAAATTGCTAATTACGTATAAATAAGTGAGCACATTTAGTAATCGTTCGGTTAGTACCTCAAGAAGTATTAATGGTCGCATGAAGAATGTGTAAGCAATTCCATCCAAAATATTCACCGACTAAAAAGTACTTAGGTAGATGGACAAGAGTATGATGGCTTGAATTGAATTCTCCGAGTGTAGGGATGTATTTTACACACACGTAGGGGTATATGATCGGTGTTTGGAAGAAAGGTAGGGATGAAGAATAAAGGAGATGATTTATTGAGGGATGATGTGATTTCTAACATCATTTTATGACTATTAAGATAGGGCTCATGACAACCGAAAAGCTAGTGTATTTGGAAACTCTGATTTTCAAGTTTTCTGTTTTATAAATCTTATCTTTATATGTAACTTTCACAGTCTTTCTTTTATTATAGGATTTTGTGGGTGCAATCCGCTGAAAACCCTCAGCAGACAACACTCCTCCTACTAGGGACACCTAGAGGTTTAAAGGCTTGCTGCATATGCTCGGTGCAATCGTGTTGCCTATGAAAGTGTGCCGGTTAGTTTTTCTTTTTCTTAATAATTTTCTCCTTCCCCTAAATAAAAGAAGTTTTCTCGGGACGATCAAAGTCAAGTTTGGGGGAATTTGTTCAGTCGAAATTATTGCAATCTTTAATATAACAATTTCCTCACTTTTCTAATCATCTAAGGGTGTTTGTTATAAATATAACACATATTACAAGTTCATCTGGAAAATATCAATTACCATGTGTTAAATACATTATAATCAACACTTTTGAAGGAAATTATATGTTAATATTTCACGCATAATATTTTGTATATCTCTAACATTCTTCATTGAGATCTTGAGCAAAAATCATCCCAGATTAGATATCAGAATCAGAAAATCGTCGATAAAATACAGCAAGTCATAGAGTTAAATTAAAGCAGAGATTCAGATGGGATAAAAAGATTCCAGATATCAAATATAAACCCTGAGAACAACATTAGAAGAGTCAAGAGATTTGAAGCTGAGAGCTGACAAATCGGCCGCGGAACCGCGGCCGAGTCAGCCCGAGTCGCCGCGGATCCGAGGCTGAGTTGGGGGCTTCGATGTCGGGAATTCTCCAGAAGCTTCATTGCATCGTCCTAGCTTGTTGGAGACGCTTCGTTGTAATAATCTTATTCTGGAAACTTCTCTATAATAACCTAGCTTGTTGAGGAAGCTTGATAACTATCTAGATTATTCTAGAAGCCTCCTTGTAACAACCTAGCTTATGGAGGAAGCTTGATAAGGGACTATAAAAAGGACCTAAAGCTACATTGAAAAGGGTTCCGAATTGTTCGACACTTTAGATCCAAAACCAAATCAAGATCCAATTCCAAATAAAGATCCAAGATAAAGAATCGTGAGAAATTCATCGAGGGACTTCATTCAAGATCCTTTACGCGAAGCCGGTCATCATCAACGAGCATGTGATCCTTGATAGATCCAAGACTCACGGTAATTGAGCAAAGCGAAGATCGACCGAGAAATTACCTCTTTAATGGAGTGATCGAGAGAGAATTTTCTTGTAATCTCCGATTGAAGAAGTTGTAATTCGAAGTTGAATAATAAAGGTGATCATTACTCTTAGTCGTGCTTTCTTTAAATTTTCGCATTATGAAATCTCTATTCGTTGATTCTTCTATTTTCAAATTGTGTGAATAAATCTCCGCTTGCTAAGGATTCGAAGGAATTTGGTAGATCAAATGGTGAAAGAATTCTATATTCATCTTAAGTCTTATGAAGATTATAAACTTTAGCAAAAAGAATCATTAATGTCCAAATTGTGAGTGAGATCAATCTACTGAGAAGTTCATCACAATTTGGGGATTAGGTTGATGATCCTTCTTGCTAAAGGCTAGATAAGAATGGCAATTAATGAAAGGACAAGGGTCAATGAAGTAGAAACCCTAGTTTCTTCAAAGGATCCATAATTCTCATTGTTAGCCATCGATCTAGTTGTAATTCTACCAATAGATAAGATGAATTATCTTGAATAATCACCATTGCTACCAATTACGTTCGAATCCTACAAGCCTTCTTCAATTTTCTTGATAACTAAATCTTGAACATTATCTTGAATTCTCTTTCTTAAAAACGATTTCTTAAATTTCTTGAAATGATTACTTCAACCAAATCGTGAACTATTTCTTGAATTTTCTTTAATAATTCTCTCGACTTAACTAAAGCAAGAATTTACGAGTTCCTCGCATCTCAGTGGATGACCCGTACTCACTAACGATCGCTACACGCGATACCGTTATTGATTGCGATTATTACTACGAAAATATTTCATCACTTCTTTACTACATCTTTTCTTCACAAATCAAAGAAGCGAAACTTTCGAATCAATCAGCTACTAAAGTATTGAGCGAATAGAAGATCAACAAGCGAGCTTGTCCAAACTCCCGCAAAGCCTATAAGCAACACTTACCGTACAGTCCGGTCTCTTCGTCTGATATGTCGCATATCAAGTCTATGGGTGGAATCGTCAGACCCTAGTAACATGATAAGTCATGCCGATGTGTGTCCTATAACCATTCGAGAAACTACTGATAACACTTATCAGTAAATCTCATCAGCCCTGGCCAGGGACTTGCTGTTACAGCTAATCGAGCATAACGCAACATCAACTCCTAATACCGGGAGAGGCGAAACCCTTCCTATCGCTCACTACCTCCATGTGACTCGGGACTGTAACCAAAATCCACCGGTTTGCACGACTCCTTTGAGCCGTGGTAAGGAGGAAATCAAAGTACAGTGGGAACCACACTAGACTCTATGACGATCTCGGGTCTACAGACTAAGCTGTACCAGTGTTCCCAGAGAACTGCTATCTGACGATAGGTATAGTACCATCTAAGAGTTCTCGGTGAGTCATGTTCGGTGTAACCATTCTCTGAAGAGCACCTGTGTACAATCTTTGATGTCAAACACCAGTGATTATGGGATCAACCATCGCCCCCATACAGGGTCAAGAAAAGTACACACTAATCTACTCTAGAATATCGATGCCCTGTCTCGATACTCCCTCGACTAGGAACTGTTAAAGGATGTGCTTATGGACTATACAAGCCCCACTAGTATGATCTGCACCATAGTCCTGGTAGTCAAGCATACATCCTAAGGGCTTTATCAATAAGTATCAGAGAGACAGATAGTATAATAATACTAGTGTACATGTTAAGATAAAGAGCAACAAGTTAGCATACTATCATGTCGAGCAAGAAAGTCCTCTATATATATGTCCAAACATCCACTATATCATACAATAATGGCTACTAGGGCATACATATTCCTAACAATCTCCCACTTGCACTAAGGCCAATTATTGTAGTATCTCATACCCAACATCCCAAAAATTCTCTCAAAATGTGTCTTGGGGAGGGCCTTCATGAGTGGATCCGCTGTGTTATCCTTCATGTCAACTCTCCTGACTTCGATCTCCTAGCGATCAACTATCTCCCGGATTAGGTGATACCGCCTAAGAATATGTTTGGATCACTGATGGGACCGAGGTTCCTTAGCCAAAGCCACAGCTCCATTGTTATCACAATACAAGGGTATTGGATGCTCAATGGATGAAACCATACCAAGTTCATCAATGAACTTCTTCATCCAGACAAACTCTTTGGCAGCATCGTTGGTAGTGATGTATTCAGCCTCCATCGTTGAGTCTGCCACGGTGTCTTGCTTGGAACTCTTCCAACATACCGCCCCTCCATTGACGGTGAAGACAATACCTGAGACCGGCTTACTGTCATCCTTATCACTCTGTAAGCTCGAATCGGTAAAGGTCTCCTGTCATGCCTCACTTCCCAGAGTGAGCTAAGATCGACACGTGACAGAGCCAACTATGCTACCTGTGGTTAGGAAACATCCCTCCACAGTCACATTACGGCTGTCTATAAGATATCAAGAACAGTAGAAATAAAATAAACTATCTAGTACATGTCCATATGCCAGAATAAACGAGTCAAGAAATAATATGCGGAAGCAATAAATCCAATAAACAATAACATCTGGAAAGTACAACCCAAATACGGGCTCACATCAGGAAATAAAAGTACGGAAATAAAACTAAACTAAGCTGGATACTAACAGGATCCTCACTGCTCGTCCTGACGGCGAAAATACTCCTGATCATCCTGCGAAAGAGACAGAGGATCTGGGCGATGCAGAACCCAGACGTCAGTGCGTCATAATATGAAAAATAATAAATGAACAGGATACACGAGATATGCAGGCATGAATATGTTGGATATAGTGCCCTCTAAGTCAATTATTGGATCGTAGGTACGTGATTGCAATGATTGAGGGAGGACCTATACCGATAAACAGTCTTACTTGAGATGATAGTATATTATCTGATTTGTCTTTATCATCATTTAGATGTTGATAGAGCCCATAGGATTCTTGCTTGACTACCAGCAGTATGATGGCGATCATATAAGTAGGAGCTGGGGTCTGTAATCATATCCTTAAAATGTCCCTAGTCATGCGAGTTTCGAGACAGGGCATCGATACTCCGGAGTAGACTAGTGTATACATTCGAGACCCCGACGAGGGGCGGTGGCCGGTCTCACAAGCCACTGGTGTCAGTTGGATCACCAAAGATGTATACAGGCGCTCATTGGGTTATGGGTACACCGGACAGGACTCGCCGGGAACATGCTAGTTGGTATTATACATATCGTCAGATAGCAGTTCCTTGGTGACATGTGTACAGGTTAGCTCATCGACCTGAGGTCATCATTTGTCTCATGTGAGTTCCCACTGTGCTTTGATTTATACCCTACCACGGGTCAAAAGAGTCGTGCAAACAGGTATATTTTGGGTACAGTCCTGAGCCACATTGGAGGCAAATGAGCGGATCGGCAGGGGATTCGTCTCTCCAGGTATTGAGGCTGAGATCGCGCTGTGTTTAGGAGAGCCATTACACGAAATCCCTGGCCAGGGTAATCGAGATATACTGGTAGATATACCAGTAGTATCTCAGGGTGTTCTGGGCTGCTCTATGACACGACTTATGCAGCTATTGGGGGTCTGACGTTTACCCAACCCCTAGGCCTAATATGCGATACTCATAGACGAACGTTCTGGACTGTACGGATATTGTCACTGCCAGGCTCAGTAGGGTTTATAGATGAGTTCGCTCGTCAGCTTCCCTTCCAATCGATACATAGGCAAACCGTTACGTACAGCTTGTACCTCTGACGTGCTAAATGGTTATACCTAGTGCCAGTGTGTTGATGAGTCATTAGAGTCCCCTACAGACACTTTCCCAAGTTCGGGCGAAACGCTGTAGATGCCGTATGGGTTTATGGCAGGGTTAGTAAAAAGCACGTGTGTTTTCGCACGTGTTATTTTTCGGGCAGATAATACTGGTAGGCTTTGGTTTAAGCCGGATCCCAGTGTTATGCTGTGAAAATATAATATCTTTGTCTCAGTTGCATTTGTATTCGGTCGTAATACAAATGCGTGTATGTTTATACTATTACGGGGTTATCCTGAAGTTCATTTCAGGATCACTTTTGGAAGTTGCCAGTTTCCACTTTCCAGTTTTCTATCAGCCGTATTTAACATTCGGTTAAATACGGATTTATCTTTTCTTGATGTGGTGAGTTAGTGTTCTAGAAATGGTGACTAGCTTCATGAGTCATTAGCTCATTAATGGTGCATTTAATGTTGTGATGGCTTGCTTGATGATTCATCCTTTGCTTTAATTATGTTCACACTAGGTGTTTCATGACTCATTCTTTGTTATGATAAGTTTCATAGCTTAAGCTCACCCTCCCCTCTCCTACACTCACTCTCCCTCTCCTTTATAGTTTGGCAGGCCCTTCTTGTGAGGGTATAGGATTTTGATTCATTCATTTTTGCAAAAGATCATGATAGTTTTGTGTATGGAAATTTCCTAGTTCAATTTCTATTCACCCGACTCCAAATGGAAACTTCTATTAACCGTTCGTCCATAGCATTGGACTTAACGAGACAAAGTATCCGTCTACTCATTCTCTACTTCATCGTGGTTGTCTCTTTTAGCAAACTTGACGACCGAGTTGCCCCGGTTCAGAGGCGGGAGCCCGTTTAAAGATCCGTCGACGTGGTGCCACCTGGACGACGAGACTGGAGTTTCAGAAGATCGTAGCCGCCGCAACAAAGCGTGGGATGATGGTTAAAGACCGAAGGACTCGGATCGTTCGGTATAACAATTCTACCCTATTTACAATTTGTTAGTTTAGCTTTAATGGCAGATCCGGGTTATAGTACGCGATGGCGCCAGTCGTAAAAGTTTTGTTCCGCATATCGGCGTCTGTTAGACGGCCGGGGCGCTGCCGCATACGTACAGTGGTATCAGAGCCTCTCCATTAAGCTATACTAACTTGTGCTAACGCGTTTAAAAGATCGATCGAACGAAATTTCCGAAATCACAATTTTCTGTACATGAAGTTTCTGTCGATTTTAAATCTGTTCTAAAATTCATTTTGAGCACTTAAGAAAAACAAGTAGGCCGTTTAAAGCAATACATACAAATTTGGTCACGTGATCTCACTAAACCACCGCGGATCCGGGGCGGTTTAGTGGGAACAGTGAAAAAAATTTGTACAGTGGCTTCTATGCAGGGAATTATGGTTTCTGGTATTGTTCTTTTGGGCCCATTTTTTGTTACTGTACAGCAGATGCGTGTGGGGCCCACTTCGGGAAATTTTTGTCGATCGAAATTTTAAATTTGTTAGTTTACAATACTAACTTTATATCTCTGACCGGGAATATCATTTGATCGGTAAACCACGTCTGATTGCTATAGTTCTTTTAGACGGGTTTGCGAACGTGACATTCACGTTGATGTTCTGTGTTGTGCTGTGATGTTGCGGATTTGTCGTGGAGGATAGCAGGGCGCAATGATAGTGCAGTTTGGATTTATTTGTACAATTGATATTGCGGGGCGAGTGTCCAACATGTGGACTGCACTCACTGCCCGTTGTATAATATTCTTTTGGGGCACGACCGGGTCGAGGTCGATGTACCCGTTGTACATTTTTTCATTTCCGTACTAGGTTTATCCCGCGAAGGAGTGCACGGATAGCCGGGTTCTGGAGGGCAACGGGTCCGTATCTCATGGCTTTGAGAGGCAAAAGGACCTCACTCTAGAATTGGCAGACTATTCGCCGCATTCGTAGGGGGTACAGGTTGACCTAAGGTGGGGTGCTCAATTTACCGGATTCCGTGAAGTGCCGGGTGTTCCATTCACTATGTTGTGGGGACTACCTCGCTTCAGGTTTTGGCGGGTAACTTGCCGCACCCGTAGGGGTCTAGGTTTCATTGCACAGGCTATCCACATGACCAGGGGAACGTCGGTTTTCATCAGCGGCTCTGTGAAACCCGGGGATCCCAGATTATCTGTATTGTTCTGTGATGCTTATTACTTTTCTGTAATATTGCATATTATCACGCCTGGAGCGATTATTGTATATTAGTCTATATACTATTAGATGTTGTATATGTTTTACACCCGCGCTAGTCCAGCCCTCGCTCTGTCGTTAGTTAAGTAACCTAACGGGTGATGACGGGACCCAGTGGCGAATGCGGATGACATATACGAACATTATATTTTCGTTCTTTTCCGGTGTGATTGATTGATGGGACTGCGTTGATTCTTATCAATGCAAGATAAAACAAACCTATATTTGATGTTGTTGGAGCAAATTACAAAGATGTTTCCTTTTGTTTTGCACAGTGATATTCAGTTAGAATATCCTGCACCTCATTCGATGAGGCAAGGGCCGAGATCCCTTCACCGGGAGTGACCCTTTGGGCAGAAGTTTAGTCAGGGTAATAACTTAAATATAGTCGATTACAAGTTGCTTTGCATAGCGGTATTCAGTTAGAATATCCTGCACCTCATTCCACGAGGAAAGAGCTAAGATCCCTTCAACGGGAGTGAGTTCTTTAGCAAAAAGTTTTCGCCACTATATTTATCTATCAGGTTCCTTCAACGAGATCAAGTTCATTACGTTAAAGGTTTTTCGCTAAAAACCAGCCGTAAACCTCAGTCATTTCTTATGGATGGTCAGTAGTATTCAAGCTATGTTTGTTGGCCTACGTCAAGGCATAGTGTTTGGTAGCTGCTGGGTATTCATTTGTTGCATAGATAGATGCATTAGTTTAGGACAGACGTACAGCCTTGTTGGCCTACGTCAAGGGCATGTACGATGACCTAAATTAATCAGGACAACGACGGGCAGAACTTGACATGTGACTTATGATTTGTTGGCCTACGTCAAGGTCATAAGAGCATGGGATAAAAAATTATATCGGGAGTTTCAAATATACAGGAAACTTGAAAAACTTGAGCATACCTTCTGGAGTTTGCTAACGTGAGTGGATACCGTCACGTTATCATGCGATGAGAGTTGGATCCCGATTCTCACTGATGAGTTGGTTTACTCTTCGGGTGATCCCGACCAATTCTTCTTTCAGGTTTGGAGATGAATTTGAGATTACAGTGGGAGGTTTCCTAATTGGATAAAGTGATGACCATTCTGATCTAGGTTAGAGTGCACGAAGAGTGTTTCTTTTCTCTCTCTCTTGGCAGTGACCTTTGACCGACCCTAGACTATAACTCAGTGACCAAAGTTGACCGAACCTTCTTAATATATTGGCTTTTGGATTGTCTATAGTTGCATAAGTCATTACAGCTCCTTCTTTTACCCTTTGTATTTCTCAGAACAACCCGTATTACTATGGACATCCACTTCCATTGGATAGATCCATCGTATGGTTATATACGAACTCAAAGGGACTTCTTCGAGGATGGATCCAGGTTCAGGAGAAATAGAATTGGTTTATTCAGTTGTCTTTTATTATCGCCTTCTCTCAGGTTGCGAGGGCTCCTTGGTTTAGGGGAGTACACACTATTCCGCTTATTGGATAGTCTTATTCCAAACCATAGGCAGGTGCCGAAAGGTAGGGAATGAAGAAAAACAATTAACCTAAGCCGGGTGTACAGAAGGTAATAGATAAAGACAAAATAAAGGGATTAGAAAGAGGGCAAAGTAAATTGCGACTACTAACATTCACGACCAAACCACGTATTTCATCGCCACTCCTACTTCACCTTTGATTTTTCCAGAACAACCCGTATCACTACGAACATCCAATTCCATTGGATAAATCCATCGTATGGTTATATACGAACTCGAAGGATATTTTTTCGAGGATGGATTCTGGTTCAGGAGAAATAGGAATAAGGTTTATTCCGTTGTCTTTTATCATCACCTTCTCTCATGATTGAGAGTACTCATAGGATTAGGAGGGTACACCTATTATGCTTACTGGATATTCTTCTTCCAAACCATAGGCTGGTGCCGAACGGTAAGGAAGGTAGAAAACCACTTAGCCTAATGATGGTGTACAAAAGGTAACGACTAAAGAGAAATAAAGGGAATTGGAAAGATGGCAGGAAAATATACGATTAAAGTCATGAATTAGATTATGGAAGAGACATTACTAAGAATACCATGACACCCCTTCGAAACATTTTCATGTTTCAGTTAAACTTTGCATTGTTAATTGAAAAATTGTTTTCCCGATTAGATACTTACTCCAGGGTCTATATTTACCAGATATGATTCTCACATCTGTATGGTTTTACAGATGTTGAGTGGGTGCAAGTTATTGGAAATTAGGTGATCATCCTCATTATATCAGAATTCGTTGAAATTAGTGATATTTGAGGAAATCGCCTGGGGACAGTTTTCAACCTACGACGCACAGGTTTTGAGTTATTCAACTCAGCGGACTTATACAGAGTATTGTATGTTGTCCAGTGTCCATCAGGACAAAGGGCTTGGTCCTCGTACTATATTCTATTTACTTGTGACTTCTCTAGTTTATAGACAAGTGTTTCATAGAAATACAATGTCTAAGTATTGAGAAGTTATGGGTATATAAATAAAGTAGAGAACCATGTATCACAACTATCGGGATTCTTCAAAGAAATTGAAAATGTAGATTCTTGTAATTGGTATTCAGATGATAGTAAATGTTTTGAGAAACTTGTTTCTCTTTCAAGTTACTCATAAATGGATGGATTCCTAAGTTAAGTAATGCTGATTAGCCTCTCTCCATTAAGTTGATATGCACTGGAGACAGCTGCATGATTAGAATTTGGTTCCAAATTAAATAAGTGTCTATGTTTCTATATTGGATATAGATTGCTTCATATCTTAACGATGTTAAGATAAGGGGAGTTGTCCATCTTATGCTTAAAAACAGACACTGGAAAACTCAAGGCACGTTTCTGTAATGGCAGTTTGTGGATTGACCCTAGCTTCGACGAGGGTTGATTTTCTACCATCTGAAAGATCAATAGTGATATTGTTCTTGACTCACCACAGTTTTATTAAAATGGATTTTTTCAGAAAACATAAGTGGGAGTATGGTAGAACTGGAAGTGATTCCAGAACCGCAAACGATTACGGAAAATTTAATAGGACCTATATATTTAATCAGGTTTGACATTCCATTAGCCAGTCCGAAGATATGGTAGGTAACCTAAGACACCCGAGAGGTACTCCGGTAGCCTCAAGGAAGGTGGCAGGGAAGTTCTTGTTTACCTAAACTTGACACTGCTGTTGTTCCAGACTATGAGACCCGGCAGGAGGATATGTATAGCGTTGTTCTAAACTAGTTTTAGAAGTGTACGTATATATTATTCTGCCAGAGGGTTGTCGTAATCAGTGGGAGCAGCGGAAGTATAGTGGGCAAGTAGCTTATGTCTATTTATAGACTTGAGCAATTATAGTGGAGATAGATCATCTAATGTGACAGTCATGGGTTTTGACTTCATCAGAATAGGGGATGGATCTGTTAAGAAGGTAGTAGGGTGTGATGTCTTGGTATTTGGATGACATACACAGTGTAGGAAGTAAAATTCCTATACAACGATCAGTTGTACTGTGGTCATCACACAGTTGTTTCTCCACAAAGGATATGGATATAATATCTGACATTCTGGTTACTAGATCTATGGTTTTAGATCTAAATTTGGATAGTTTCCCAATGTGGGTACTTTGACAGTATTCTAATAGTATTTTAGAATTGATGACTCCTGGCATGGTGGTGTACCTGCAGATGATGGAGTCACCCTCTCTAAAGGTGTCTTACAGACTAAAGGGGAGAGGGACGTACATGGTTGACAGATCACTTGCTTGGGCAATTGAGTCAATCATGAGATGTCAAGTACCACACCAGATGTCGTTTCTGCACTAGATGCGATAAGTTTATATTAATCCAATCCTGAAGAAACATACGGAAGCAGTTTTAGAAGATAAGTGAATGTTCTACGGATTTGATGACGGCAGCCTCTTTCGGGAGACGGTTATCATTCCAGGCTTCAAAGGTGACCTGGATGACAGAGCGATTGTCAGAGTTATAGTTTTCCCTCAGATGAGGGACAATATTATGGACAGGTGGTCCAAGGGGATACTGTGGGAGGCATGGTGCTAGACACTGATTAGTTTCCGTGATTGATACAGTCTAAGAAGTTTGGATTTGGAGTTCATTTATGAACTAGGTCCCATCAGATATCCAGACATATTCTAAGACAGGTATTACTCAACTCAGGAGATGGTTTTCTCCGCGAGGTTGAGATATAGAGAGATACTGAAAGAAACACCGAAGCGGATCCACTCACTGAGGCTATTTCTCGAACACAATAGTTTTGCAAACGTGCTTTGTGAAACTGATTAGTAGAGGAGTTGGATGCTTAGTATCACGCGAGCTGTGAGTACACGACATTGCAATAATTAGCCTTAAGTGCAAGTGGGAGATTGTTGGATATAGTGCCATCTAAGTCAATTATTAGATCGCAGGTACGTGATTGCAATGATTGAGGGAGGACCTATACCGATAAACAGTCTTACTTGAGATGATAGTATATTATCTGGTTTGTCTTTATCATCATGTAGATGTTGATAGAGCCCATAGGATTCTTGCTTGACTACCAGCAGTATGATGGCGATCATATAAATAGGAGCTGGGGTCTGTAATCATATCCTTAAAATGTCCCTAGTCATGCGAGTTTCGAGACAGGGCATCGATACTCCGGAGTAGACTAGTGTATACATTCGAGACCCCGACGAGGGGCGGTGGATGGTCTCACAAGCCACTGGTGTCAGTTGGATCACCTAAGATGTATACAGGTGCTCATTGGGTTATGAGTACACCGGACAGGACTCGCCGGGAACATGCTAGTTGGTATTATACATATCGTTAGATAGCAGTTCCCTGGTGACATGTGTACAGGTTAGTTCATCGACCTGAGGTCGTCATTTGTCTCATGTGAGTTCCCACTGTGCTTTGATTTATACCCTACCACGTGTCAAAGGAGTAGTGCAAACAGGTATATTTTGGGTACAGTCCCGAGCCACATTGGAGGCAAGTGAGCGGATCGGCAAGGGATTCGTCTCTCCCGGTATTGGGGGTGAGATCACGCTATGTTTAGGAGAGCCATTACACGAAATCCCTGGCCAGGGTAATCGAGATATACTGGTAGATACACCAGTAGTATCTCAGGGTGTTCTGGGCTGCTCTCTGACACGACTTATGCAGCTATTGAGGATCTGACGTTTACCGAGCCCCTAGGCCTAATATGCGATACTCATAGACGAACGTTCCGGACTGTACGGATATTGTCACTGTCAGGCTCAGTAGGGTTTATAGATGAGTTCGCTCGTCAGCTTCCCTTCCAATCGATACATAGGCAAACCGTTACGTACAGCTTGAACCTCTGACGTGCTAAATGGTTATACCCAGTGCCAGTGTGTTGATGAGTCATTAGAGTCCCCCACAGACACTTTCCTAAGTTCGGGCGAAATGTTGTAGATGCCGTATGGGTTTATGGCAGGGTTTGGAAAAAGCACGTGCGTTTTCGCACGTGTTATTTTTCGGGCAGATAATACTGGTAGGCTTTGGTTTAAGCCGGATCCCAGTGTTATGCTGTGTAGATATAATATCTTTGTCTCTGTTGCATTTGTATTCGGTCGTAATACAAATGCGGGTATGTTTATACTTTTACGGGGTTATCCTGAAGTTCATTTCAGGATCACTTTTGGAAGTTGCCAGTTTCCAGTTTCCAGTTTTCTATCAGCCGTACTTAATATTCGGTTAAATACGGATTTATCTTTTCTTGATGTGGTGAGTCAGTGTTCTAGAAATGGTGACTAGCTTCATGAGTCATTAGTTCATTAATGGTGCATTTAATGTTGTGATGACTTGCTTGATGATTCATCCTTTGCTTTAATTATGTTCACACTAGGTGTTTCATGACTCATTCTTTGTTATGATAAGTTTCATGGCTTAAGCTCACCCTCCCCTCTCCTACACTCACTCTCCCTCTCCTATATAGTTTGGCCAGGCCTTCTTGTGAGGGTATGGGATTTTGATTCATTCATTTTTGCAAAAGATCATGATAGTTTTGTGTATGGAAATTTCCTAGTTCAAATTCCATTCACCCGACTCCAAATGGCAACTTCTATTAACCGTTCGTCGATAGCCTTGGACGTAACGAGAAAAAGTATTCTACTCATTCTCTACGTCATCTTGGTCGTCTCTTTTAGCAAACTTGACGACCGAGTTGCCTCGGTTCAGAGGTGGGAGACCGTTTAAAGATCCGTCGACGTGGTGCCACCTGGACGACGAGACTGGAGTTTCAGAAGATCGTAGCCGCCGCAACAAAGCGTGGGATGATGGTTAAAGACCGAAGGACTCGGATCGTTCGGTATAACAATTCTACCATCTTTACAATTTGTTAGTTTAGCTTTAATGGCAGATCCGGGTTATAGTACGCGATAGCGCCAGTCGTAAAAGTTTTGTTCCGCATATCGGCGTCTGTTAGACGGCCGAGGCGCTGCCGCATACTTACAGAATATAAATGATGACATGAATATAACCAGTAAACATAGATATGCAACATTGAAGTGTATACGTGCAGGTGAAGTGCAGTGAGTAATCTAAACTATACTACTGGGTTATCTATTCTAAAGTCTTCGAAATCAGTTAATGTAATCCTCATCGTAACCCATCGGTCTATGCCCTGTTCATTCCCCACGGGACCACGGTAACAGGATTATTCCGTAATGCCCAGAAAAACGATAAACAATATATTTCGTAACGCCCGAAAAAACAGCAAACAATATATTCCGTAACGCCCTGAAAAACGGCAAACAATATAATAGCCTTTTGAGTTACGTTCTGTTACATTCTCGATTTCCCCTTACCCCCAAGGTTATGTGTTCAAGTTAGGTATTGCCAATCGATATTTAATGCCAACACAGGATCAAGCGGGTACAGGTTTGTCTATGTAGACAACAGGATACGTCCGTGAGGACGACAAGTCAGGATTGTCGGCATTAGTAATAAGATCAGGTATCAAGTCAAGCAGTGGTGTATTAGATCATGTCAGTAGTGCACAGGTATCAAACGGATGCTCATAATAAAACTGTAGCAAGTACAGATGCCCGATAAAAGCATGGATGCACAAATATCAATCAGGGGTTACATCTATAGCTCCATGACTATGTAGGATGAACATTTTCAAGCATGGGGTGTTAATATAACAGTAACATGAAATAATATGACATGGCATGAAACTAGATATATAATTAATGGTATGGATGCACAATAAAATACGAATGCACAAATATCTATCAGGGGTTACATCTACAAGTCCGTAACTATGTAAGATGCACATTATCGAGCATGTGGTACTAATGTAACAGTAATATGAATTAATATGACATGGCATGCAACTAGATTTATAATAAATGATACGGATGCACACGGATATATGAAAACAGTAAAACATTAATATGGATGTACAATGCAATCAACATGTGATATTTTTATTCATATAGATGGAAAATATGTATCATAGCATGTAGCAAGATGAACTTGCATGCGACTAGATATGTAAAAAACGGTATCGATGCATACGGGTACCGAAAAACTGTAAAATTGTAATATGGATGCACAATGAAATAAACATGTAATACTTTTATTAATTTAAATGAAAATATATAGACATGGCATGTAGCAAGAAAAACTTGCGTTATCGGGTCTAAATACGGGGTGCGTACACCGCATCCAATGTCGGTAAATGTTGCGATGCACACGCACGCGTACAGAACTGAACCAAGCAAAGAAAGGAAACGATCACGCTGGCTAGGGATGTTCACTGGGTCTCCTGGATTGTCAGTGACGGAACGGCTCCGGCAATGACCGGAAAATGGAAAACCGAGAAGAAGGAAGTAGAAGAAAAAGAAGTAGAAGAAGAGGATTGCACTGGGGTTCTCTGGTTGTGGCTCTGGGTCATATACGAGGGGGTGACGACGATAACGAGTTTCCGGCGAGGTTTCACAGCGAGGTAGGAGGGCTGCGGTTCTCACGATGGGTTCGTCGGGGTTCTTGCAGGGGATGAGCTCGGGTATAGGGTGAAGGAGGAAGGAAAGAGTGTTAGTTGTATGTATGCCCTAGAGGCCAGTATTGTACAGATGATGTATATTATATTGAATGCTTGGACATATATAGAGATGACTTTCATTCCCGATATGATAGTATGCTATCTGTTTGCTCTTCATCTTAACATGTATACTAGTCTCTTTATACTGTCTTATAGTTACATGTTGGTAAAGCCCTTAGGATGTGTACTTGACTACATGGACTATGATGCGGATCATACTAGTAGGGACATGGTAGTCCATAAGTACATCCTTCAAGGTCCCTAGTCGTGGGTGTATCAAGACAGGGCATCGATATACTAGTGTAGACTAGCGTATATGCTTCTCGATCCATGAGATGGGCGATGGATGATCCCGTATCCATTGGTGTTTGACATCAGAGATGGTATACGGGTGCTCAGTGGAGATTGGGTACACTAGACGGACTCGCCGAGAACTCCCAGATGGTATTATACCTCACGTCAGATGGCAGTTCTCAGGTGACACTTGTGCAGATTAGTCTGTAGACCCGAGATCGTCATAGAGTCTTGTGTGATTCCCACTGTGCTTTGATTTCCACCTTACCACATTCATGAGGGCGTGCAAAACGGTGGTTTTTGGGTACAGTCCCGAGTCACATGGAGGCAATGAGCGATAGGAGGGGTTTCGTCTCTCCCGGTATTGGGGGTTGATGTTGCACTGTGCTCGATTAGCCGTAACAGGGAAGTCCCTGGCCAGGGCTGATTAGAGATATACTGGTAAGTGTTACCAGTAGTTTCTCGACCCGTTATGAGCCTCACATCGGCATGACTTATCAGTTATTGGGGTCTGACGTTTACCACCCCTAGACTTGATATGCGACATATCAGACGAGGAGACCGGACTGTACGGGAAGTGTTGACGATTGGCTCGACGGGAGTTGTAGCAGGTTCGCTTGTTTTCTTCTGATCGCTCAATACCCGGGTGGCCGTTACGTTTAGCTGACCGCTTGCGGCTTGGGGGTGCTTGATATGATCATCACCCACTGCCGGCGTATTGACGAGTCTTAGAGTCCAACAATCGAGTTTCCTAGTCCAGGCGAAACGTTGTGGTGCGCATATGCGATATGCGCATGGACCCGATTAAAATACGCGTATAGGATACCGTATATTCATCGGGCGGCTTGATTTTGATGGGGTCATATGTGATATGGCCGGATTGATAAATCAAGTGTTGATTTATCATTTAACCATTAGTTTCTCACTTGAAATCCTTTCTTGAGTTTGATGGATGTATGCATGCATGTATGCCTTCTTTATAGATTCATGCACATATGGATGTACATACACACATACATACATACATCCTTCATGGTTGTACATACATGAAAATGGTGGCAGTATAAGACTCACACCATGGTTTTATATATGGATATTATTGCATTTGATTTAAAACAAAAAGGAAAAAGGAAAATGGTTATCATTGATTTGTTTCTACACTCTTCCTTTGACCTAACAATTCTCACCCACCTTTTAACCTTGGGTAAACTTTCCTTTTGTTTTTTAACTCAAGTTCAATAAGATATTCATTGTTTAACCATGGTTTGAGATGAGAACAAGAAAATATGTATACATATATTTTCATTTTTCTTAACAAGAGTTATTCTTTTCTCTCTTGAGAAAATATAGCCATCATCTTCTTCTTCCTCTCTCACTTGCTCTCTAGATTTTTGTAGTGAGCAAATTACATAACAAGATTGGATTTTGAAGTGAGAATAAGAACCACAACGTCATTCTACACAAGTTTAGTCCACTTGTTTAGAGTGTTATCTTCACTTCTTCTCTTGAAAAGTGAAGTTGCAAGTTTGGACTAGGAGCTTCGGGTGGATCATCATGGACACTAGGAGACCTCAAGTGAACCCTCATCCAACCCTCAAGTGGCCAAGGAGTCTAGCGTAGGGAGCTACAAAGGTTGTACTCTCAAAACCCTTGCATTTCTTTCATGTGTTGATGTGCAAAATTTTGAAACCCTAATTTTCTAGGAACGATTCAGTGATCGTTAACTTAGCACCCTAAAAATTCCATCTTTTCTACATGTGATGCTTCCAATCCCTTCATGAGGTGCTAGGCTAGCCCAACATTGGTATCAAAGCCGACCTAGAACATTAGGCAACACTTTAACAAAGTTAAAACCTCGATCGAACCCGAAACCGACAAAATCAACCCCTCTCTGGACAATTTTTTTAATCTGGGATTTTTGGGAATTAAAAATATCTAAAAAAAACAGCAGGGTTTTATAAGAATTATCGTGCAAAACGAGGACCTGAATCTAAAATTCGATCGAGGTTCCGCGGCAAATCCTTTCTTGTGCCGCGGAACCGCGGCAGTTTGGTGTCTTTTGGCTTCTCTGTTTGCACAGTAATTCTTTATTCTGTGTTTAATATTTTTTGGGTATTTTTAATTTGACTCAAGTGTTGAGTATTCAGGGGTTCATTTTGTAATCGTCGATTCGATCGGAGAATTTAATTTTGTTTTGCTTTTCCGGATAAATTAGAATGTATTGAAGTGTTTGAACGAGTATCATTTGCTCACTTTTCACGGGGTTTAAAATCTTTCGGAAATACGTGCAAGTTTATTTGTGGTGGACCCTCTAGAAGATAACAAACCTTAACTCGATTATGTGACCGTCTAGAACTGCCTTTTGAACCTTAGGGTTTGGGGCAGTACGGCGTGCCAAATGTGAGGCGTTGGCTTGACCCTTCTACGGCTGGACCGCTACCACTGTGTCACACTCCGGATTTTTGAACTCCGCTCAAGTGTTGAGCTTTAGCGAATCTTGGGTATTTGATCGTTCGTTCGAAAACTTTAATACCGTCTATTTATTTGGAATGTGATGCAATATGTGGAATTCATATAGTTGGACATGAAATACGAAGTATGTGATATTTCGCATTTAGGATGTCTAAAGAGAATGTGGATTCCAAATATTGCAGTTTTACACTTTCTTTTATGTGACCGTAAGTGTAGTATGTCGATATCGCCGGTTTCGTTGCTATACATCAACGACAATGGGGGTACGCCTGCTTACTTACGTTGATGATATATGATATTATGTGTTGCCGAGATATGATGTGCAGGATTGTCGCGATTGAATAGCCGGGGGGTTTTATGTGAGATGAGAGTTTTATATTTTCATTCATGTATATTCAAATGTAATGTAATATTCTTTTATTTGGGGCACTTCCGGGTTGAGGTTGATGCCACCATTGTTGTATGTTATTTACTTTTCCGCATTAGGCTGGACCCAAGGAAGGGAGCACAGATGACCGGGTTCTGGGGTTCAGTGGGAGGCCATCTCGAGGAGTCGAGACCGGGTCTCCTAAACTCCAAAATTGGTAGGGTCGTTTGCCGCTCTCGTAGGGGTCCAGGGTGTGGGCTTGGCTATTCATCGCGACTGTGGAATCCGTATTTTCTATTGTTGGCTAAATACTAAATACGGACGTCCTAGTATATCCCACATTATATCTATGTTTCTGCTGCGATATCTGTGATGTGATCATGTGATGTGCTGTGATAGATACAGTATATAGTATATATGATATATTATATAGACGTTACTTATGTTTTACACCCGCACTAGCCCTGCCTTGCTCTGTCGTAAGTTACCTAACCTAACGGTGCACGAGGGGACATCGAGGCGAATGCGGATGGTATAAGTGTACGTCGTATTTATCTGTGATGTTTAGGTGACTTAAATGATGGGACTTCATTAATGTGATTAATGAAAGAAAAGAAACCTAAAGTATGTTGTAGAATCAAATTTTTAAATAAAAGGGTAGCTACAGTTTTGCATTGCATAACGGTATATATGATATACCTTGCACCTTATTCGATGGGGAAAGAGTCGAGATCCTTTTACCGGGAGTGACCTCTTTAGCAAAACTAGCAGATGCTACAACACTCGGTTTGACTTTTGACTGTTTTTGGAGTTTCACTTTGCACAGTGATATATATGATATATCCTGCACCTTATTCGATGAGGAAAGAGCCGAGATCCCTTCACCGGGAGTGACCACTTTAGCAAAACTAATAAAAGCCTCAAAATCACTCCATTTCAAAACTTCACTTGATTCTACAACGGTATCAAGTTCATTGCTCTCATGGTTTTCAGAAAAAACCTGCGTAGCCCTCCGTCAATTCAGATATGTAATATTCAGTATTCGTGCTGCGGTTGTTTGGCATGCGTTAAGGCGTAGTGTACGGTAGCCGATTATTACTTATCTGTAGCATGAGATGCGATATGATTAGGTTATTCATACGGCGTTGTTTGGCATGCGTCAAGGGTCGTACGGGTGGGTTTAATTCAATCACGAATTGTACGGGTTGAACTTGACTAGCGGAATACGGGTTGTTTGGCATGCGTCAAGGTCATAGCACGCTAGGGGCAAAATACTAACGGGAATTTCAAGTGTTGAGATTTGCAATGTGATTGCATACCTTCTATGAGATAGTTGGATCCCGATACCCACTGCGATTAATTGTTACTCCTGGGAGAGTTTTACACAGGACAATTAGCCGATCACGTAGGTGTCTAGAAAGGTGTCAACGGGGTTACGCCTCTGGGAAAACGAGGTTTACTTTAATTAGGTCCGTGCGAAAGCACGGGGAACCTCCCTTAAAGTACCGACACTGCCCTGGCTGAAAGATCGGCGAAGTTGTAGGCTGTAATTAATCCCGGCTAGTCTTTCCTTTTAGGGTTTGAAGGAAGATTTGATAAAAACAGTGGGAGCCATCCGGATTAGATAAAATAATAACCAATCTGATCTTGCAAGAGCATACGCTAAAGTGTTTTCTTCTCTCTCTCTCTAGGTAACGACCATGTCATGCCTTAATCAAGATAATAATATGGATGTATTGACCGAACCAGCATGGTATACAGTGCAGGGGAACGTTGGACCCGTTCTTTCTTATAAGAGTTATAAGATTGAACAGGGAATAGGAGAATATCTAGATTCTCAAGCCGCCCAAAAGAACATGCATGTTGATGCATCTTCTTCAGGTGTGTTAGTTATTGAGAACTGTTTCTCAGTTCACCTTACGTCCTGGGTATTAGATATCGGATTAGGATCCCACATATGTAAAATGTTACACGGGCTACGGAAAGGTAGAGAACTGGGAAAAGGCGATCATTCCGTTCAAGTAGGGAATGGGGCAAATGTTGCAGCCAAAGCAGTTGGCGAATATCACCTAGTATTACCAAGTGGTAATACACTAATTCTAAATGAATGCTATTATATACCAAACATGATGTGCAACATTATATCAGTTTCTTTATTAAGTAAAGAAGGATATAATTTTGTAGTAAAGGATAATGGTATGAACATATTCCTAGATCAAAAGTTGATTGCATCAGGCTCGTTACATAATGGCATATTCATTCTAAATCAAAATACAGTCCTCAATATACAAAACACACACAAGAGGAAAAGTTCAGAAATGAACGAATCCTTCTTGTGGCATTGTAGACTTGGTCACATCAATGCGACACGACTAGCTAAATTGCATAAGGATGGATATTTGAATCCATTTGAATTTTCATCTTATGACACTTGTCAGTCATGTCTCAAAGGCAAGATGACCAAAACTCCGTCTACGGGACACGGAGAAAGAGTTACGGAACTCTTAGGGCTGATACATAGTGATGTATGCGATCCCATGTCTACACATGCCAGGGACGGTTCTTCTAACTTCATTACATTCACTAACGATCTCTCTAGATACGGACATGTGTTCCTGATAAAACACAAGTCTGAAGCTTTTGAGAAATTCAGAGAATATAAGCACGAAGTAGAGAACCAAACGGGCAAAAGTATTAAGATCCTTCGATCTGATCGAGGAGGAGAATACTTGAGCAATGATTTTCTGGATTATTTAAAAGAGAATGAGATTCTCTCTCAGCTCACTCCTCCTTATACACCATAGCACAACGCTGTATCGGAACGGAGAAACCGCACCCTATTAGATATGGTGCGCTCAATGATGAGTACAGCTGAGTTACCTATTTCCTTCTGGGGATATGCGCTTGAGACAGCCATGGACCTATTGAATAGAGTTCCTACCAAATCAGTGCCTACCACTCCATATGAGATATGGAAAGGGAAGAGACCACATCTTAATTACATTAAGATATGGGGTTGTCCAGCCTATGTCAAAAGACAAAATCCGTACAAACTCGAGGCAAGATCAGTCTTATGTAAGTTTATAGGATATCCCAAAAATTCATAAGGGTATATCTTCTACCACCCCGAGGAAAAAAAGGTGTTTGTTTCTCGACATGCCACTTTCTTAGAAAAAGGTTTTCTTATGAAGCAGACAAGTGGCATTGAAGTAGAACTGGAAGAGGTTCCAGCGACACAAACTATAACAGAAGACTTGGTAGAACCAGAGGATTCAGTAGTACCTGACGAACCCCATCCGCTCCGCCAATCTAGCAGGGTTTCTCATCCGCCTGAGAGATACTATGGTTTTCTCATTGATGGTAGAAGCGAGGATTGCATCATGGAAGATGATGACCCAACTAGCTTCCAGCAGGCCATCACGATTAGGGACTCAGTGAAATGGCTGGATGCAATACGGTCTGAGATGGAATCTATGTACACCAACAAAGTATGGACTTTGGAAGTTGCTCCTGAAGGGGTAAAACCCATTGGAAGCAAGTGGATCTACAAGAAAAAACTTGGTGTAGATGGGAAAGTAGAGACATTCAAAGCTAGACTTGTTGCAAAGGGTTTTCGTCAAAGACTAGGTGTGGACTATGATGAGAGCTTTTCTCCAGTGGCTATGCTTAAATCCATCCGGGTCATGCTTGCCATCGCTGCATATCATGATTACGAAATCTGGCAAATGGATGTTAAGACCGCCTTTCTAAACGGTGATTTAGAAGAGTGCGTGTACATGACTCAGCCAGAGGGCTTCGTAGATAGTGGGAGCAGCGGGAAGGTGTGCAAGCTGTTTAATTCCATTTATGGATTAAAACAAGTATCGCGGAGTTGGAACATCTGCTTTGACGTCGTTATCAAAGAGTTTGATTTCGTCAAAAACGTAGATGAACCTTGTATTTACAAGAAGGTAGCAGGGAGTAAGGTTGTCTTCCTCGTATTGTACGTAGACGACATACTCCTGATAGGAAATGACATTCCTATGCTGCAATCAGTTAAGCTCTTCTTATCATAAAGATTCTCAATGAAAGATCTTGGTGATGCCTCCTGCATATTGGGGATAAGGATCTATAGAGATAGATCCAAACGGATATTGGGATTGTCCCAATCCAGGTACATTGACACCATACTAAAGAGGTTTAGTATGGAAGAATCCAAGCTTCGGAACTTACCCAAGATCTCTGGAGTCACTCTCTCCAAAGAGATGTCTCCCAAGACTGATTTGGAGAGAGCTCGCATGCAAGGGATACCCTATGCTTCAGCTGTAGGCTCTATCATGTACGCGATGGTATGTACCAGACCCGATGTAGCATACTCACTAAGTGTAGTGAGTAGGTATCAAGCTGATCCTGGAGAGAGTCACTGGACAGCTGTGAAGAGCATTCTCAAGTACTTGCGAAGGACTAAAGAGATGCTCTTGGTGTATGGTAACGGAGAACTCCAAGTGGAGTCCTTTACCGATTCAAGCTTCCAGAGTGATAAGGACGACTCTAAGTCGCAGTCAGGATTTGTCTTTACCCTTTACGGAGGGGCGGTAAGCTGGAAGAGTTCCAAGCAGGAAACCGTGGCAGACTCGACGATGGAGGCTGAATACATCGCTGCCAACGATGCCGCCAAAGAGGCTGTCTGGATCAAGAAGTTCATTACTGAACTTGGAGTGGTTCCATCCATTGAGCATCCAATACCTTTGTATTGCGATAACAATGGAGCGGTGGCTTTGGCCAAGGAACCCAGGTCCCATCAGCGATCCAGGCATATTCTGAGGCTATATCACCTGATCCGGGATATAGTTGATCGCCGGGAGATCGAGGTCAGGAGATTTGACATGAAGAATAACACAGCGGAGCCACTCACGAAGGCCATTCCCCAGATACAGTTTGAGAGACTCTTCGGGATGCTCGGTATGCGATACTACAGCAGCTGGCCCTAGTGCAAGTGGGAGATTGTTAGTTGTATGTATGCCCTAGACGCCAGTATTATACAAATGATGTATATTATATTGGATGCTTGGACATATATAGAGATGACTTTCTTGCTCGATATGATAGTATGCTATCTGGTTGCTCTTTATCTTAACATGTATACTAGTCTCTTTATACTGTCTTATAGTTACATGTTGGAAAAGCCCTTAGGATGTGTGCTTGACTACCTGGACTATGATGCGGATCATATTAGTGGGGAAATGGTAGTCCATAAGTACATCCTTCAAGGTCCCTAGTCGTGGGTGTATCGAGACGGGGCATCGATATACCAGTGTAGACTAGCGTATACGCTTCTCGATCCATGAGATGGGCGATGGATGATCCCATATCCATTGGTGTTTGACATCAGAGATGGTATACTGGTGCTCAGTGGAGACTGGGTACACTGGACGGACTCGCCGAGAAATCCCAGATGGTATTATACCTCACGTCAGATGGCAGTTCTCAGGTGACACATGTGCAAATTAGTCTGTAGACCCGAGATCGTCATAGAGTCTTGTGTGATTCCCACTGTGCTTTGATTTCCACCTTACCACGTTCATGAGGGCGTGCAAAACTGTGGTTTTTGGGTACAGTCCCGAGTCACATGGAGGCAATGAGCGATAGGAGGGGTTTCGTCTCTCCCGGTATTGGGGGTTGATGTTGCACTGTGCTCGATTGGCCGTAACAGGGAAGTCCCTGGCCAGGGCGGATTAGAGATATACCGGTAAGTATTACCAGTAGTTTCTCGACCCGTTATGAGCCCCACATCGGCACGACTTATCAGTTATTGGGGTCTGACGTTTACCACGCTTAGACTTGATATGCGACATATCAGACGAGGAGACCGGACTGTACGGGAAGTGTTGCCGATTGGCTCGACGGGAGTTGTAGCAGGTTCGCTTGTTTTCTTCTGATCGCTCAATAACCGGGTGGCCGTTACGTTTAGCTGACCGCTTGCGGCTTGGGGGTGCTTGATATGATCATCACCCACTGCCGGCGTATTGACTAGTCTTAGAGTCCCACAATGGATTTTCCTAGTCCAGGCGAAACGTTGTGGTGCGCATATGCGATATGCGCATGGACCCGATTAAAATACGCGTATAGGATACCGTATATTGATCGGGCGGCTTGCTTTTGGTGGGGTCATATGTGATATGGTCGGATTGATAAATCAAGTGTTGATTTATCATTTAACCATTAGTTTCTCACTTGAAATCCTTTCTTGAGTGTGATGGATGTATGCATGCATGTATGCCTTCTTTATAGATTCATGCACATATGGATGTACATACACACATACATACATACATACATACATCCTTCATGGTTGTACATACATGAAAATGGTGGCAATATAAGACTCACACCATGGTTTTATATATGGATTTTATTGCATTTGATTTAAAACAAAAAGGAAAAAGGAAAATGGTTATCATTGATTTGTTTCTACACTCTTCCTTTGACCTAACAATTCTCACCCACCTTTTAACCTTGGGTAAACTTTCCTTTTGTTTTTTAACTCAAGTTCAATAAGATATTCATTGTTTAACCATGGTTTGAGATGAGAACAAGAAAATATGTATACATATATTTTCATTTTTCTTAACAAGAGTTATTCTTTTCTCTCTTGAGAAAATATAGCCATCATCTTCTTCTTCCTCTCTCACTTGCTCTCTAGATTTTTGTAGTGAGCAAATAAGATAACAAGATTGGATTTTGAAGTGAGAATAAGAACCACAACGTCATTCTACACAAGTTTAGTCCACTTGTTTAGAGTGTTATCTTCACTTCTTCTCTTGAAAAGTGAAGTTGCAAGTTTGGACTAGGAGCTTCGGGTGGATCATCATGGACACTAGGAGACCTCAAGTGAACCTTCATCCAACCCTCAAGTGGCCAAGGAGTCTAGCGTAGGGAGCTACAAAGGTTGTGCTCTCAAAACCCTAGCATTTCTTTCATGTGTTGATGTGCAAAATTTTGAAACCCTAATTTTCTAGGAACGATTCAATAATCGTTAACTTAGCACCCTAAACATTCCATATTTGGTACATGTGATACTTCCAATCCCTTCATGAGGTGCTAGGCTAACCCAACAGAGAGAAAGAAGGTCGAGGTCGGGAATAGGTGTTCGACGGCAGTGGAGACGAGCTCCGACGAGGTGCACGACGAGGTCAGGGCTATGGGTTTCTTGAAGTCGGTTCTTGGGTCGGGATGACGGTGGTGTCGGGTGGAGAGAGAGAGGTGAGATTGAGGAGGAGGTGGTTGTGGTGTCGGAGACGAGGGTGTTGACGAGGGTGGAGCAGCGACGAGGTCGGGAAGTTGGGTTTCGTGAGGAGGCGGGAAAGGAAAAAAAATTGAGAAGATGAAGAGAGAGAGAGGAACAGTGGCGTGTGTTTAATAAAGGGTTAAAAAAAAATTAAAGAAAGAATATATATATACTGTAGAGGAGAGAGAGGGGGAGGGAGGCTGGGATTGGTTTGATTAGGAAAATATATTTTGTTAACAAAATATATAAACGTTAATATGTAAATTTTTAACAGTTAATAATATATAAGAATATAATATTAGTTTGATTTTATATTTTGGATAAAACGAAAATGCTCCAAAATGTGCCCGAATCGGGTCTAAAATTATGGTTTTAAAATACGGATTATATACGTAGTAACCAAAACAAAAATAGGATATCCGGGTAACGAAAAAGCATACCCCCAAGAACGGATGCACGTAGTGTGCACGTAGCTATCCAAACGAGCCTGTTTCACTGAACGGAACGAGAAAAAGATACACGGATGCTACCAAAGGGTCAGGAGTATGATGCAGGCTATGCTGGATATTTTTAAAATATTTTATTTGACTTTATTTGTTATACTAAAAAAATGTAGATGCCGGATATAATGCCAGTATGCAGTATACACAATATTAAAAGTGCACGGATCCCTGTAACTAGCCGGGATAAATTATAAACAGGAATCAAGACGGGTTTCCAGCAAGCGGGTCGGGTCGGATGCAAAGACGGATACCAATACACTATTCGCACCCAAAACACTGTTAGTTATATGTATGCCCTAGAGGCCATTACTGTACATACGATGTATATTGTAATGGATGCTGTGACATATATAGGGAGGACTTTCTTGCTCGACATGATAGTATGCTATCTGGTTGTACTTTATCTTAACATGTACTCTGATTGTCTCTATATTACATGTTGATAAAGCCCTTAGGATATGTACTCGACTACTAGGACTATGATGAGATCATACTAGTGGGGCCACGGTAGTCGACGAGTACATCCTATAACTGTTCCTAGTCGAGGGTGTATCGAGATAGGGCATCGATGCACCAGAGTAGACTAGCGTATACGCATCTTGACCCATATGATGGGCGATGGATGATCCCATATCCATCGGTGTTTGACATCAAGGATGGTGTACGGGTGCTCAGTGGAGACTGGGTACACTGGATGGACTCGCCGAGAACTCCCAGATGGTATTATACCATACGTCAGATGGCAGTTCTCCGGTGACACTGGTACAGAGTAGTCTGTTGACCCGCGATCGTCATAGAGTCTTGAGTGATTCCCACTGTGCTTTGATTTCCATCATACCACGTCCAAGAGGGCGTGCAAAAAGGTGGCTTTTGGGTACAATCCTGAATGACATGGAGGCAATGAGCGATAGGAGGGGATTCGTCTCTCCCGGTATAGGGAGTTGATGTTGTGCTGTGTTCGATTGGCTATAACCGGAAATCCCTGGCCAGGGTTGCTGAGATTTACTGGTAAGTGTTATCAGTAGTTTCTCGAACTGTTATAGACCTCATATCGACACGACTTATCGAGCTACTGGGGTCTGACGTTTACCACCCCTAGGCGAGATATGCAACATATCAGACGATGAGACTGGACTGTACAGGAGTGTTACTGTTTGGATTCACAAAAGAATGTACAGGCTTGCTTGTTGATCTTCTGAGTGCTCAATACCTGGGTAGCTGTTACGTTTAGCTGACCGCTTGCAGCTTGTGGGTGTTTGATATGATCATCACCTACTGGCGGCGTATTGACGATTCTTTAGAGTCCTACACAGAGGTTTCTTGGCTCAGGCAAAACGGAGTAGGAGCACATATGTGATATGTACGGGACCGAGGATAATGCGATATGTGATACCGTATTTTATTCTCGCGATATTTGATATCAGCCGGGTCATCGGATCAAGTGTTGATTCGATGAATCGGTACGGATAAATATTAGTCGGTTATATGAGATATAGCCGGATTGTCGGATCAAGTGTTGATTCGATAATTTAATGTATAATAATATATATGATATATTAAATTACATTAACTAATATTAGCTCACTAAAATATTCTTTTTCTCACTCGGATAATACATTGATATATATGCGATATATGTTAAATGTATTATTTAATTTTGTTACAATAAATATTGTATATGTGATATATAATATTGTAACATATTATAATTATTAATGCAACATGTTTAGAGGAGTTTAAACATGATTAGGGTTTGGATTAGGGTTAAACCTTCTAGTTGATTCTAGAAGCTTTATTTTGTCTTTGTTAAGATATTATGATAGATATTTCTTTGTGACTCACCCTTTAACCCAACCCAAACCCTAACCCTAGTAAACTCTCTACAATGGTTATTACAACCATGGTTGCATAAATGATTATGATAACTTTTATTATTCATCACAATTATCATTGTTCATCATCTTCTTCCTTCTTCTTCTTTGCTTGAAATGTTTTCTTGCTTTGATTTTTGTGATGGATAAAAATGAGAAGAAGATAAATAAAGAGCGCAAAAATCCTACTTCATCATCCTCATCTTCCCTTGACATTTAGATGAGGGTGTTCACATCATTTCCTGAGTGTTAGCTTGTGTTAAAGAAACTTCAAGGTAGATCATCTTAGTATCGAAGATCGGAAGCAAAGGTTGCATCTTTCTCTTCGTGGAACCTCTCGAGAGTCCGGATCCCGATGATCGCAGCGAAGGGACCACAACACGGAGCATATGAAGTGAAGGACCGGATCTACAAAGGATGTAATCCCTCTCACTTAGTGTTAAAATGTTTAGCATGCTTGTTTTCGCCTAATCTCTAGTTTAAAGTTCTGTATTCGGGTTGTTCGGCATGGCTAAATTTTTAATCGGGCATGGTTGATGCCTCATAGACCCTTGTGTGCGTGCATAGCAACCCTACAGTTGTATCAGAGCCAAGCTAGAGCTTTAGGCGAAGTCTAGACGAAGTTTGAAACCCGATCGAACCCGAAACCCCAATTATACGAGCTCTCTGGACTTTTTCTAAAAACTGGGATTTTTCCACATTAAAAATGCTTAAAAAATTCAGCAGAGAATTATAAGAATTACGGTGCAAATTGTTTTCCATGAACAGTACAAAGTGCGGCGGAACCGCGGTAGAAGCATGCCTTCTGCGGCGGTTCCGCGGCTAAATGATGACATCATCATCCCCTGTTTTCACAGTAACCCCTATTTTATTATTCTGGATTTTCTGGGAATTTTTAATTTTTATTCAAGAGTTGAATTTTCTGGGGTTGTTTTGGGGATTCGGTGTTTCGATCGGAGTATCAGATTTTGTCTATGTGGCTTTCTGGATAACTTTTAGAAACTGTTAAAAGTTCGAACGGATATCAATGACTCACTTTTTCCCCTGTCGGAAATTTTTTCAAAAGTTGGATTTTTCCTCGTGTTTAAGAACGTTCTAAGTCGTGCAAGTAACTCGGTGGACCCTCTAGAAGACAACAAACCTTAACTCGATTATGTGACCGTCTTGAACTGCCTTTTGAACCTTAGGGTTTGGGGCAGTACGGCATGCCACATGTGAGGCGTTGGCTTGACCCTTCTACGGCTAGACCATTGGTACTGTGGCATGTAATGGATGTTTTTAAACTGATTTCAAGTGTTGAGATATATTGGGGAAATCTTGGGTGCTTGATGATTCGATCGGAAAGTTTAACTTTTTCTATTTATCTGGAATGTGATACAATAATTGGAATCCACAGGTAGTTATGAGATAACTAATTTGAATATTATAAACATAGCAGTTTAGTCTCAGATGATCGGTTGCCACGGAATTTTGATGCGATCAAAAGTCCGTCGCAATCACGTAGCGTACGCGGATACTCGCCGGGTAAACTTAATAGACAGCTACGCCCCATAGCCCCGACCAAGTGACTGTAGGAGAACCCCGTCGCCGAAAGCATCCGTTCAGGTGCTCGCGGCAGCGGTGTTCCGCCTTAGTGCACTTCGTCGACGGCATCTTGGGGTGCGGCCGTCTACTAAAGTTTGCGACGAGCATTCGATCAGGACGTCGGGAATCTTGTTGAATTGCCCGACTTGATATTGAAAAGAGTTTTCGATAATGAGACTAAAATGCGGGGTTTATAATTGTTAGGAATGCGATGTTTAAGGAATTCATTTGGTTAGGCATGCGATGTCTAAAGAGGTTGCGGATTCCAACTGTTGTAGTTTTACACTTTCTTTTCTGTGACCGTAAGCGTAGTATATGGTGTATCGCCGGCTTCGTTGCTATACATCAACAACAATCGGGATACACATACTTGCTTACGTTGATGATATGAGATATTATGTGTTGCTGTGATATGTTGTATTGGATCGTCGCGTTTTGAATAGCCGGGGGTTTTATGTGAGATGGGAATTTTTCTTTTTCATTCATGTAAATTTCATTTGTATGTAATATTCTTTTATTGGGGCACTTCCAGGTAGCGGAAGATGTCAACGTTGTATATTATTTACTTTTCCGCATTAGGTAGACCCAAGGCGGGGAGCACAAGTAACCGGGTTCTAGGGTCCAGTGGGAGACCATCTCGAGGAGTCGAGACCGGGTCTCCTAACCCTAGAATTGGCAGTGTTGCTTGCCGCTCTCGTAGGGGTCTAGGGATATGTGTTTGGCTATTCATCGCGACCGTGGAATCCGTATTTTATACAGGCTCGTATTGAAAACACGGACGTCCTAGTATATCCAATATTTCATATATGTTCTTCTGCTGCAATGTTCTGTGATGAGATCATATTACTGCCTGAGACGAATGTTTATATTTTATATATATGAGATATATGTTATATTGCAGATTTCGTTTCAAAAGAGATGCTTGTGAAGCATAATAGAATGGGACTTCATTAATGAGATTAATGAAATAAAAGAAACCTAAAGATGTTGTAGAAACTTGTTTAAAAAATGGTAGCTCTAGTTCTTGCATTGCATAGCGGTGTTCCTTGTAGAACATCCAGCACCTTATTCGATAAGGAAAGGACCGAGATCCCTTCACCGGGAGTGACTCCTCTAGCAATAACTGGCAGATGCTACAAACTCGGTATGTCTTTTGATTGCTTCGATAGTTCTTGCTTTGCATAGTGGTATTTGTGAAATATCCTGCACCTTATTAGATGAGGAAAGGACCGACGATCCCTTCACCGGGAGTGACCCCTTTAGCAAAACTAGAAAAGCCTCAAAAACACTCCATTTAAAATCACTCGATTCTACAACGATATCAAGTTCATTACGCAAAGGGTTTTCCTAAAAATCTGTCGTAGCCCTCCGTCATTTCAGATAAGTCCTACTTAGTATTCGTGCTACGTTTGTTGGCCTGCGTCAAGGCGTAGTGTGCGGTAGCTAACTAGTATTTATCTGTTTATGCATCTGATGCAGATTGGATTAGGGTAGTCGTGCGACTTTGTTGGCCTGCGTCAAGGGTCGTGCGGGTGGGTTTAATTCAATCAAGAAATGACGGGTTAAACTTGACTAGCGCACTGTGGTTTGTTGGCCCGCGTCAAGGTCATGGGACGCTAGGGGTAAAATATTATTGGGGATTTCAAGTGTTGAAATTTGCAATGAGATTGCATACCTTCTATGAGATAGTTGGATCCCGATACCTGCTGCGAGTAAGAGTTACTCCTGGGAGAGTTTTATACATTACAATTAGCCGATCAAGTAGGTGTCTAGAAAGGTGTTAACGGGGTTACGCCCCTGGGAAAACGAGGTTTACATTAATTAGGTTCGTGCGAAAGCACGGGGGACCTCCCTCAAAGTACCGACACTGGCCTGGCTGAAAGATTGGCGAACTTGTAGCGTGTAATTAATCCCGGCTAGTCTTTCCTTTTAGGGTTTGAAGGAAGATTTACTTAAAACAGTGGGAGACATCCTGATTAGATATATTAGATAACCAATCTAATCTTGCAAGAGCATACGCTGAGTGTTTTCTTCTCTCTCTCTCCAGGTAGCGACCATATCACGCCTTAATCAAAATAATAATACGGATTATTGACCGAACCCGCTTGTTATACTGAGCTGGGGAACGTTGGTCCCGCTCCAACTTATAATTGTTATAAGATAGAGCAGGAAATTGGGGAATACCAGATTTCCCGTGCCGCCCAAACGAAGAAAGTTCATGTTGATGCATCATCTTCGGGTGTGTTCATCACACAGAACTATTTCTCAGTATCCTTTACGTCCTGGTTATGTGATACCGGATCAGGATCCCGCATATGTAATTTGTTACATGGGCTACAGATAGGTAGAGAACTGAGAACGGGTGATAAGTTTCATGAGACAGAAAACGGTGCAAGTGTTGCAGCCAAGTCTGTTGGTCACTATCACCCTATATTACCAGAATACATTGATTCTGAACAAATGTTATTAGATACCGAACCTGATATACAAAATCATATCAGTCTCTTTATTAGTAAAGAAAGGATATAATTTTGTATTGTTGGATAATGTTTTGAACATTTCCTATATCAAGAGTTGATCGGTTCAGGCACGTTATCTAAAAGCATTGAAGTTCTAAATCAAACTACAGTTCTTAGTATACGGAACACACACAAGAGGAAGAGTTCAGAAATGAACGAATCCTTCTTGAGGCATTGTAGACTAGGTCATATCAATGCGACCCGACTGGCTGAAGTTACATAAAGATGCATATTTAAATTTGTTTGAATTTACATCTTGTGAAACTTGCCAGTCATGTCACAAAGATACGATGACCACAGCTCTGTTTATTGGAAACAGAGAAAGAGTTAGTGAACTCTTGGGATTGATACATGCTGATGTATGAAAGTCCCCTGTCTACACATGCCAAGATCGGTTCTTTGTACTTCATTACATTCTCTGATAATCTCTCAAGATTCAGACATATGTTCCTGTTGAAACACAAGTCCGAACCTTTTGAGATATTCACAGATTTTAAGTCAGAAGTAGAGAACCAAAATACGGGTATAAGTATTATGTCCTTTGATAAGATCAAAGAGGAGAATATTTGAGCACGGAATTCCTGGACTATTCTAAAGGAGAATGAGATTCTCTCTCAGCATTACTCCTACGTATACACCATAGCAAGATGGTATATCGGGGCGGAGCAATAGCACCCTATGTGATATGGTGTGCTCTATGATGAGTACTACTGAGTTTCCTATTTCCTTTAGGGAGTTATGCACTTGTGAAGTTGCATACTTATTGAATAGGGTTCGAATCAAATCAGTTGCCTACCACTTCATATGTGATATGGAAAGGGAAGTGCCCATATCTTAAGCTTGTTAAGATTTGGGATTGTCCGGCCTATGTCTAAAAGCAAAATCCGGACAAGCTCGAGGTAAGGTCTGTTATGTACAACTGGAAATGTTCCAGCTATACAAAAACAGCTGATGATTTGGTAGAATCAAATGATTCAATAGTTTCCAACGAACCTCATCCTCTTCGCCGATCTAGTAGGGTTCCTCACCCACCTGAGAGATACTTCGGTTTCTCTATGACAGTGGGAGCGAGGATTGCATCATGAGATGATGACCCAACTAGTTTCGAGCTGGCCATCAGGAGTGGGACTCTGTAAGAATGGCTGGGTCCTTATCGATCTGAGATGGAATCCTTATACACCAACAAAGTATGGACTTTGGTTGCTTTATCTGAAGGGTTAAATCCCCATCAGGAGCAAGTATATCTTGAGAAGATTACTTGGTGTACATGGAAAAGTTGAGACTTTCAAAGCTAGACTTGTTAAAGGTTTGCATCATTGACCAGGTATGGATTATATTGAAACTTTTTTCTAAGGATCTATGCTTAAGTCCATCCAGATTCTACTTGCCACTGCTACATACCATGACTACGATATCTGGTGGTTGGGTGTCATGACTGCTTTTCTGAAATGATGTTTTTGAAGAGAGCGTCTATAAGTATACAGCCAGAGGGCTTCGTAGACAGTGGGAGCAGCGGAAACGTGTGCAAGATGTTTTATATGATAAAACAGGCATCGCGGAGTTGGAACGTCTGTTTTGATGTGGTAGTCAAAGATTTTGACTTCATCAAAATGGTAGATGAACCTTGTATATACAAAAAGGTAGTAGGGAGTATGGTGGTGATCCTCGTAGAGTACGTGGATGACTTACTCTTGATAGGGAAGGAGTTTCCTATGCTACGCTCGGTTAATCTCCGCTTATCACAAGGATTCTCCATATAGGATCAAAGTGATACCTCCTATATCCTGGGTTTTGGATCTATGAGATAGATCTAATTGGATGTTAGGATACATACTAGATGTAGTGAGATGGTATCAATCGGTCCTGGGGAGAATCACTGGAAAGGTTCCAGGTTGAGAAGGACGACTGAATGTTAGTCGCAGGCATTGTCTATTACCCTCAGTGGAGGGACGGTATGTTGGAAGAGTTCCAAACTAGATACCATGACATACTAGAAGATTAAAGGCACGATACATCGTTACCAAGGATGCTACCAAAGAGGCAGTCTGGATATATATAAGTTCATAAGATGAACTTCGTTCCTACCATTGTGTGACAATGGAGTTGTGGCTTCAGCCAAGGAACTACCGTCCCATCAGAAATCCAGATATAATTCTTAGGCAGTTTCACCTGATCATGGAGATGGTTGATCTCCAGGGAGATCGAGGTTAGGAGAGTAGACACAGAGGACGACAGCGCGGATCCACTCACAAAGGCCTTTTTCCCAGTAGAGACTTTTATGGGATGGTTGAGTATGAGATACTTCTACCGCAGCTAATTGTTGGGTATACGATACCACAACAGATGGCCCTAGTGCAAGTGGGAGATTGTTAGTTATATGTATGCCCTAGAGGCCATTAATGTACATACGATGTATATTGTAATGGATGCTGGGACATATATAGGGAGGACTTTCTTGCTCGACATGATAGTATGCTTTCTGTTTGTACTTTATCTTAACATGTACTCTGATTGTCTCTATATTACATGTTGATAAAGCCCTTAGGATATGTACTCGACTACTAGGACTATGATGAGATCATACTAGTGGGGCCACGGTAGTCGACGAGTACATCCTATAACTGTTCCTAGTCGAGGGTGTATCGAGACAGGGCATCGATGCACCAGAGTAGACTAGCGTATACGCATCTTGACCCATATGATGGGCGATGGATGATCCCATATCCATCGGTGTTTGACATCAAGGATGGTGTACGGGTGCTCAGTGGAGACTGGGTACACTGGATGGACTCGCCGAGAACTCCCAGATGGTATTATACCATACGTCAGATGGCAGTTCTCCGGTGACACTGGTACAGAGTAGTCTGTTGACACGAGAACGTCATAGAGTCTTGTGTGATTCCCACTTTGCTTCGATTTCCATCATACCACGTCCAAGAGGGCATGCAAAAGGGTGGCTTTTGGGTACAGTCCCGAATCACATGGAGGCAATGAGCGATAGGAGGGGATTCGTCTTTCCCGGTATAGGGAGTTGATGTTGTGCTGTGTTCGATTGGCTATAACCGGAAATCCCTGGCCAGGGTTGCTGAGATTTACTGGTAAGTGTTATCAGTAGTTTCTCGAACTGTTATAGACCTCATATCAACACGACTTATCGAGCTACTGGGGTCTGACGTTTACCACTCCTAGGCGAGATATGCAACATATCAGATGACAAGACCGGACTGTACGGGAGTGTTACTGTTTGGATTCACAGGAGAATGTACAGGCTTGCTTGTTGATCTTCTGAGTGCTCAATACCTGGGTAGCTGTTACGTTTAGCTGACCGCTTGCAGCTTGTGGGTGTTTGATATGATCATCACCTACTGCCGGCGTATTGACGATTCTTTAGAGTCCTACACAGAGGTTTCTTGGCTCAGGCAAAACGGAGTAGGAGCACATATGTGATTTGTGCGGGACCGAGGATAATGCGATATGTGATACCGTATTATATTCTCGCGATATTTGATATCAGCCGGGTCATCGGATCAAGTGTTGATTCGATGAATCGGTACGGATAAATATTAGTCGGTTATATGAGATATAGCCGGATTGTCGGATCAAGTGTTGATTCGATAATTTTATGTATAATAATATATATGAAATATTAAATTACATTAACTAATATTAGCTCACTAAAAGATTCTTTTTCTCACTCGGGTAATACATTGATATATATGCGATATATGTTAAATGTATTATTTAATTTTGTTACAATAAATATTGTATATGTGATATATAATATTGTAACATATTACAATTATTAATGCAACATTTTTAGAGGAGTTTAAACATGATTAGGGTTTGGATTAGGGTTAAACCTTCTAGTTGATTCTAGAAGCTTTACTTTGTCTTTGTTAAGATATTATGATAGATATTTCTTTGTGACTCACCCTTTAACCCAACCCAAACCCTAACCCTAGTAAACTCTCTACAATGGTTATTACAACCATGGTTGCATAAATGATTATGATAACTTTTATTATTCATCACAATTATCATTGTTCATCATCTTCTTCCTTCTTCTTCTTTGCTTGAAATGTTTTCTTTCTTTGATTTTTGTGATGGATAAAAATGAGAAGAAGATAAATAAAGAGAGCAAAAATCCTACTTCATCATCCTCATCTTCCCTTGCCATTTAGATGAGGGTGTTCACATCATTTCATGAGTGTTAGCTTGTGTTAAAGAAACTTCAAGGTAGATCATCTTAGTATCGAAGATCGGAAGCAAAGGTTGTATCTTTCTCTTCGTGGAACCTCTCGAGAGTCCGGATCCCGATGATCGCAGCGAAGGGACCACAACACGGAGCATATGAAGTGAAGGACCGGATCTACAAAGGTTGTAATCCCTCTCACTTAGTGTTAAAATGTTTAGCATGCTTGTTTTCGCCTAATCTCTAGTTTAAAGTTCTGTATTCGAGTTGTTCGGCACGGCTAAATTTTTAATCGGGCATGGTTGATGTCTCGTAGACCCTTGTGTGCGTGCATAGCAACCCTACAAACACAATAAATCAAGAATAGCCATAAATAAAGAAATACTCAAAATAGAACTGGTATAAATGAACTAGTGTGTTACAACTCTATCTGAAGTTCTCCATTACCATACACCAAGAACATCTCTTTAGTCCTTCTTAAGTATTTAAGAATGTTCTTCACAGCTGTCCAGTGCTTCTATCCAGGATCTGATTGATACCTACTTACTACACTAAGTGCGAAAGCTACATCCGGTATGGTACATAACATCGCGTACATGATTGATCCAACTGCAGAAGCATACGGTATCCCTTGCATGCGAGCCCTCTCCAAATCAGTCTTGGGGGACATCTCATTGGAGAGAGTGATTCCTGAGCAAGCGGGTAAATTACCTCGCTTAGAATCTTCCATACTAAATCTCTTTAGTATGGTGTCTATGTTTCTGGATTGGGACAATCCTAACATCCGCTTAGATCTATCTCTATAAATCTTAATCCCTAGGATGTGGAGGCATCTCCTAGATCTTTCATGGAGAACTTTTGTGATAAGAAGAGCTTGACCAAGTGTAGCATAGGAACATCATTTCCTATCAAGAGTATGTCATCCATGTACAATACGAGGAAGACAACTTTACTCTCTACAACCTTTTTGTATATACAAGGTTCATCTACGTTTTTGATGAAGTCAAATTCTTTGACTGCCACATCAAAGCAGTTGTTCCAGCTCCACGATACCTGCTTTAATCCATAGATTAATTTAAGCAGCTTGCACACCTATCCGTTGCTCCCACTGTCTATGAAGCCTTCTGGCTGTGTGATGTACACGCTCTCTTCTAAATCACCATTTAGAAAAGTGGTCTTGACATTGAGCTGCCAGATTTCTTAGTCATGGTATGCAGCAATGGCAAGTAAGATCCTGATTGACTTAAGTATAGCCACTGGAGAAAAGGTTTCATCATAATCGACACCTGGTCGTTGACGAAGACCTTTTGCTACAAGTTTAGCTTTGAAGGTCTCAACCTTTCCATCTACACCAAGTTTTTTCTTAAAGATCCATTTGCTCCTAATGGGTTTTATCTATTCAGGAGCAACTTCCAATGTCCATACTTTGTTTGTGTGCATGGATTCCATCTCAGATCGCATTGCATCTAGCCATTTCACAGAGTCTCCACTTGTGATGGCCTGCTCGAAACTAGTTGTGTCATCATCTTCCATGATGCAATCCTTACTCCCACCGTCTATGAGAAAACCGCAGTATCTCTCAGGTAGATGAAGAACCCTACTAGATCTGCGGAGAGTAAGAGGTTCGTTGTAGACTATTGGATCCTCCGGTTCCACCAAATTATCGGTTGTAGTTTGTGTAACTGGAACTTCTTCCAGTTCAACCTCATTACCACTAATTTTTTTCACAAGAAATTCATTTTCTAAAAAGGTGGGATATTGAGAAACAATCACTTTTTGTTCCCCGGTGTTGTAGAAGCTATATCCTTATGAATTCTTTGGATATCCCACAAACTTTCAAAGAACTGACTTTCCTCGAGCTTGTCTGGATTTTGCTTTTTGACATAAGCCGAACAACCCTATATCTTAACTTGTTTAAGATATGGTCTCTTTCCGCTCCATATCTCATATGGTGTTTTAGGCACCAATTTTGATGGACCTTGATTCAATAGGTATGTGGTTGTCTCAAGTGCATAACCCCAAAAGGAAATAGGTAACTCAGCAGCACTCATCAAACAGCGCACCATATCTAATAGGGTGTGGTTTCTTCGCTCCGAAACTCTATTGTGCTGTGGTGTATACGGAGGAGTAAGCTGAGAGAGAATCTCATTCTCTTTTAAATAGTCTTGGAATTATGTGTTTAAGTATTCTTCTTCTCGATCAGATTGAAGGACTTTAATACTTTTACCCGTATGGTTCTCAACTTTGTACTTATATTCCTTGAATTTCTCAAAAGCTTCGGATTTGTGTTTCAATAAGAACACATGTCCGAATCTTGAGAGATCATCGGTGAATGTAATAAAATACGATGAACCATTCCTAGCATGTGTAGACATGGGACCGCATACATCAGTATATATCAGTCCCAAGAGTTCAGTAGCTCTTTCTCCGTGTCCAGTAAACAGAGTTTTTGTCATCTTTCCTTTGAGAAATGACTGTCAAGTTTCATAAGATTTAATTCGAACTATTTCAAATATCCATCTTTATGTAATTTATCTAGTCGTATCGCATTGATATGACCAAGTCTATAGTGCCACTAGAAGGCTTCGTTCATTTCTGAACTTTTCCTCTTGTGTGTGTTCTGTATACTTCGAACTGCATTCTGATTTAGAACGTATATTCTGTTACATAACGTACCAAACCCAATCAACACTTGATTTAGGAAAATGTTCATAACATTTTTCACCAATACAAAATTATATCCTTCTTTATGTAATAAGGAGACTGATATAATATTGCACATCATGTTCGGTATGTAATAAAAGTCGTTCAGAATCAATATATTACCACATGGTAATACAAGGTGATATTTGCCAACTGCTTTGGCAGCAACAGTTGCTCCATTCCCTATTACGATAGACTTATCACCTTTTCCCAGTTCTCTACATCTTCTTAACCCTTGTAACTTATTAAAAACGTGAGATCCTGATCCGGTATCTAATATCCAGAACGTAGAGCAAACTGAGAAACAGTTCTCGGTTACGAACACACCCGAAGAAGATGCATCAGCATGCTATATTTTCGTTCGGGTTGCATAGGAATCCTGATATTCCTCTATTCCTTGCTCAGATTTATGACAATCATAAGATAGAGCGTAACCAACGTTCCCCAGCCCAGTATAATTAGAAGGTTTAGTCAATACATCTATATTATTATCTTGATTAAAGCGTGTCATTATCGTTACCTGAAGAGAGAGAGAAGAAAACACTTTAGCATTCGCTCTTGCAAGATTAGACTGGTTATTGTCTTATCTAATCAGGATGGTTCCCACTATTTTTATCAATTCTTACTTCAAATCCTAGAAGGTAAGATTAGTCGGGATTAATTACACCCTACAAGTTCGCCAATTGGTCAGCCAGGCAGATATTGGTACTCAGAGGGAGTCTCCCCATGCTTTCGCATGGAACTAATTAAATAACCTCATTTTCGCAAGGGCATAACCCCGTTAAAACCTTTCTTAGACACCTACTGGATCAGCTAATTGTAAAGTGGAAAACTCTCCAAGCAGTAACATTTACTCGCAGTGGGTATCCGGATCCAATTATCTTATAGAAGGTACGCAATCTCATTACAAATTTTCAACACTTGAAATTCCCAATATCTGTTTTTCCCCTAGCAACTTATGACCTTAACAAGGTCAAGAAATTATAAGCGCTATCCAAGTTTAACCCGTCATTTCCTGATTGAATTAAACCCACCCGTACGACCCGTAATATAGTCAACAATGTCGTACAACTACCCTAATCCAATCGCATATATGGTTGCAGATAAGCACTAATCAGCTACCGCACACTACGCCTTAACATAGTCAACAAACGCAGCACGAATACTAAATACCACTTATCTAAAATGACGGAGGGTTACGACAGGTTTTAAGAAAACCTTTTGCGTAATGAACTTGATATGGTTGTAAAACCGAGTGATTTGAAAAGGCGTGGTTTAAGCTCTGCTTTTAAAAATCAAGTGTTTTTCAAAATATAAACCGAGTGGGTTGTAGCATTTTCTAGCTTTTTCTAAAGAAGTCATTCCCGATGAAGGGATCTTGGCTCTTTCCTCATCGAATGAGGTGCTAGTTATCCATCAAGGAATACCGCTATGCAAAGCAATAACTAGAGCTATCTTTTTGAAAAATTTGATTCTACAACATCTTTTAGGTTAATTTTCTTTCATTAATCTTATTAATGGCGTCCCATCATTTATGTTTCCTAAACATCACAGAAGAAATGAAAATAGAACGTACGCTTATACCATCCGCATTCTCCACGGGGCCCCGTCATACACCGTTAGGTTACTCAAACGGCAGAGCGGGCACTGGACTAGCGCGGGTGCAAAACATAAGCAGCGTTTATTATATATCATATATATATATATATATAGCCTTCGTCTCAGGCAGTTATATGATCACATCACAGAACTCAGACAGCAGAAATCAACATATGAAATAATGGATACACTAAGAGGTCCGTGTTTTAAATTCAGCCAATAATGAAAAAACGGATTCCACGGTCGTGATGAATAGCCAAACCCACATCCCTAGACCCCTACGAGAGCGACTAGTCACCCTATAAATTCTAGAGTTAGGAGACCCGGTCTCGACTCCTCGAGATGGTCTCCCACTGGACTCTAGAACCCGGTTACTTGTAATCCCCGTCTATGGTCTATCCTAATGCGGAAAAGTAAATAATATACATCAATGGTGATATCATCCTCAACCCGGAAGTATCCCAATAAAAGAATATTACATACATCTTTTACATGAATGAAAATAGAAAAACTCTCATCTCACTCATCGCGTGATATCCTGTCGAAATTATCCTTAAATTTACATGTGCGTGTATATATATATATGTACATGTACATGTACACATGCGTATATGTACATGTACATGTATGCACATGTACATGTATACAGGCATATGTACATGTACATGTACACATACAAATATGTACATGTACCTGTACACATACGCATCTGTACATGTACATGTACACATATATATGTACCCACATATCATACCAAGTGTGTGTGTGTGACAACATATATACCAAAGGCTCAACGATAAGAGAATAAGAACTAAGGGTAATCCTTCTTACGTGTATACCTATTTTAGCATAAAATCTTCTAGAACCCTGTTAACTAAGTATACCCATCTAATATCTACCTATATAGCTATATACATAATATCCTAATAGTACGGTTGCAGGTGTGCTATACGTCATCCACCCGACCCCCCTACAGATATATATTTACTCACCTACTACTCTTTCTCTAGCAGAAGTTAATGAACGCCTTACTCTCCTTCGTCATCCCGGAAGTCCGCGCGATGGTACCTACAATTCAAGGAATATCGTATCATAAACAAGAATCAAATCCGAAAACCGATGCAGCACACGAAGTGCACATAGGTTAGAACCTATGGCCCATGCATGCAAGAACAACCAAACATTCCTCGGCACTGACGTACGAGCGTCCAACGACCGTGTCAAAACATAAATACCAAAATTCAAGTTAACAAAAGTCACAAAACGAAATCAGCAACTTAGAAAAACACTCCCAGATTTTTCCCTAGATGAAATTAGAACATTTTGTATATAGGTTAGGCTTAAATATCAGATAATAGAGCTATGGATCAAATCTGGGACCCACTCATCTAGGTCATGCCGCAATTTGCGGCCAGATAGGAATATCTGGCGGCCAGGTGAGGGAGTTGGGGTCTCGGCTTTCTAGGGTAGTCTCTAAGTGTCCTGCACATCTCACTCTGTTTGCAACTTATTTTTTAGAGCTCTCGAGTCATAGAAGATTCAATATAATCATCAAAATTCCATAAAAACCTAATATATGAAAATTCCAAGTTCATGTTTGGGACTTCTAAACTTAGTTTCGTCCAGAATTCTATCACTAGAAGGTTTGTGGTCACTAATTAGGCCTCAAATACACCTCCACAACTCAAAACATCTAATAAATCTCACCCTAGAATTTTCCAAGATCATTAACCTATACTTGTTTAACTCTAATTTACTATAGCAGATTAGGAAAACTTAACACTTAACTAAGAGTGAGGGATCTACCTTCTAAGAGAAACTAAAGAAAATTCTAGGATGGCCAAAGTGCTCAAAGTCCTAACTTGATTCCACCATGTTGTTTTTAGTAAGCTTTGGAATGATTTTTGTGAAGGTAGTAATTGGTTTTGGGATGGTTTTGATGGTGGAATTGTGGTGGTAGTGAAGGTGGAGGAGGATGAAGGAGAAGGAGAAGGAGATAGAAGAAATGGGAGATGAAGAAATGAAGAAGAGTGAAGGATGGCCAAGAATTGTATGGAACCTTCTCACTCTCTCTCTCTCTCTCTCCCCCCCCCTCTCTCACCATGATACTTGTCTCCTCAAGTCACTCTCTCATCTTTCTGTAAGTCCATGCTACCCTTCCCCGGTACTTACGGGGTTGCGGAAGTGGTGAAAAACGATTTTCAAGAGGGTGGTAACATGGACTCATAATACGGATCTTTGTTAAACAACTAACTAACAACCTAACTAGAGATTTGCCTACACGGTTAGGGGGTTATACCTTTCTTGAACTCCTTCGTCTTCGACTTTTTCCGGTGTACGGATCGGCCTCACCTCGTCGTCTCCTTGCGCCGAAGATGGATCCACCCGAAAGCTTCTACCTTTGGCTTCTTCTTCGAACATTGAAGAAACTAGAACACTTGGCTTACTAGGCCTTATGAAATAGAATGAGAAGAGGATTGTTTTGGTGTCTTTTTATCTCTAAGGCAATGAGTCTCAACACATGAGAATGGTTTTGCCTTGAACTAGAGAGAGAGCAAGAGGAAGAGCAAGAGGGAGAGCTTGAGCATGAGAGAGAAGAAGAATGATAGAATGAGCCAACACCTTTTCCTCCCATGCTCCCATAACAAAATAAAAAATCATAATAATAATAATAATTGAGTATTATGTGATGCTTCATCTCATATCAAGTGGCATTATCATTTCATGCACTCATATTGCAAAGCATAACAAGCAAGCAAAAGTCTTTGCCATGAAATGATAGCCATTGCAATGATGATGGTCAACTAGTCCAACCTAGTCAACCGGTCAACAAAGTCAACAAGTCAACAAAGTCAACCCCTCATCTCAACCATGACAATATAATACTTAATTAATATTATCATTAATCATATATCTTATTCTCATTAGGGTTTAGCCAAAAGTCAATAGTCAACAGTCAACAGTCAACAACCCCAATGAGAATCCTCTGCATCTGTCTCTCTGTCAACTGTGCATACACACTCGCATCCGTGTTCTGCGGAACACGAATACAAACGAGATAAAACCAATCCCAAAACGTACTCTAGGATCTGGCTTAAACCAAAGCCTGCTACTGTTAACTGTCCGGACACCAAAACGTGCACAAGTGCACGGATGTGCCCGAACCCTGTCGCAAAACCATGCGACCTGTCGCAAAACCATGCGACCTGTCGCGACCTCTACTTTTTTGCCTAAAGGCGAATAGCATTCTGCGTGGGACTCTAAAGACTCGACACTACGCTGGCAGTGGGTTTAACCACAGACCGCAAGCGGCACAAGCTGTGCGTAACGGTCCCCAGGTAGATGCCGACAAGAAGACTGACGAGGTGAAACCCATCTGAACTCCTACTGAGTCTGAATGTGACAATCTCCGCACAGTCCAGTCTGTTCGTCTGATACATCGCATGGCGGGCCTGGGGGGAGGTAAACGTCAGTCCCCTAATAGCGGTACAAGTCGTGTCGGAGTGAAGCCCGGAACACCCTGAGATAACACTGGAAACCTACCAGTATATCTTGCTTGCCCTGATCAGGGACTACTCGTGTAATGGCTCTCCTAGACACAGCGCGATGTCAACCCCCAATACCGGGAGAGACGAATCATGTCTAACCGTCACTGCCTCCAAGTGCTACGGGACTGCACCCAACTACTACCTGTTTGCACGACTCCTTTGAGCCGTGGTAGGGTAGTAATCAAAGTACAGTGGGAACACACTCGAGGTGAAGTGACAGTGTCAAGTCAGCGGACTAAGCTGTACTCATGTCACCTGGGAACTGATAACTGACGATAGGTATAGTACCAACCAACAATTCCCGACGAGTCCTGTCCAGTGTACTCGTAACCCAACGAGCACCCGCATACTATCTCCAGTACGACGTACTGATGGCTGTGGGACAGACCATCTCCCCTGCTGGGATGAGAAGCGCATACGCTAGTCTACTCCGGAGTATCTATGCCCTGTCTCGATAGTCCTACGACTAGGGACCTGTATAAGAATGTGCTTATAGATTACCCAGCCCTTACGAGTGTGACTGCCATCACAACGCTGGTAATCAAGCAAAGATCCTAAGGGCTCTACTAATATGTATAAGCGATATGCTAAAAGAAACACATGCATATATTGAAGTAGAAACAAACCAAGTAGCATACTACCATTTTGAGCAAGATTTTCTATATAACTGTGAATATCCTAAGCTTCCATTAAGTAATATACAAGCTAGTATGATACAGTAATGGCCTCTAGGGCATATACACTAACAATCTCCCACTTGCACTAAGGCCATGAACTGGCGTATCGAAGACCTATCATCTCGATCAGCCGCTCGAACTGAGTCTGGGGTAAGGCCTTTGTGAGTGGATCAGCAGTGTTATCTTCTGTATTTACTCTCTTCACCTCGATCTCCCGGCTATCTACGATCTCCCTGATCAGGTGGTGCCGCCTCAAAATATGCCTGGACTTCTGATGGGACCTGAGTTCCTTCGCTAAAGCTATAGCTCCGTTGCTGTCACAATACAGCGGTATTGGATCAACACTGGTAGGAACCACGTGAAGCTCCGTGATGAACATATTCATCCAGACAGCTTCCTTTGCGGCATCGTAAGCAGCTATGTACTCCGCTTCCATAGTTGAGTCAGCAACGGTTTCCTGCTTGGAGCTCTTCCAGCAAATCGCCCCTCCATTGAGGGTAAAGACATAACCCGACATAGACTTGGAGTCATCCCTGTCACTCTAGAAGCTGGACTCAGCAAAGGCCTCGATCTGGAGGTCTTTTCTGCCATACACCAAGAACATCTCCTTAGTCCTTCCCAGGTACTTGAGAATGTTCTTTACTGCTATCCAGTGTTTCTCCCCTGGGTTCGACTGATACCGGCTTACAACGCTCAATGCGTATGCTACATCTGGTCTGGTACACAACATCGCATACACAATAGAGCCTACCGCAGATGCGTAGGGTATTGATGACATGCGAGCCCTTTCCAAATCAGTCTTGGGAGACATCTCTTTGGAGAGGGTGATTCCGTGACAAGCCGGTAGATTACCGCGCTTGGGATCTTCCATACTGAATCGTTTCAGTATGGTGTCGATGTACCTTGACTGTGAAAGTCCCAACATCCTTTTAGATCTATCACGATAGATCTGGATCCCCAGCATGTAGTTGGCATCGCCCAGGTCCTTCATGGAGAACCTCTGTGACAAGAATCTTTTGACTGACTGTAACATAGGAATATCATTTCCTATTAGGAGAATGACATCGACGTACAAGATGAGAAATACCATACTTCTCCCTACAATCTTACTGTAAATGCATGGTTCATCTGGGTTTTTGACAAAGTCGAATTCTTTGACAGTATCATCAAAGCAGATGTTCCAACTCCGCGATGCCTGCTTGAGTCCATAGATGGACTTGAGCAACTTGCACACTCTACCGCTTCTCCCAATCTGAATGAATCCCTCTGGCTGATCCATATAGACGCACTCTTCCAAATTTCCATTTAGGAAAGCCGTCTTTACGTCCATCTGCCAGATTTCATAATCGTGGAAGGCAGTAATGGCAAGAAGGATCCGAATGGATTTGAGCATAGCTACCAGAGAAAAGGTCTCGTCATAGTCCAAACTAGGTCTTTGACGAAAACCCTTTGCAACAAGCCTAGCTTTATAGGTTTCAACCTGCCCATCTACACCAATCTTCTTTCTGAAGATCCGTTTGCAGCCTACGAGTTTTACCCCTTCTGGAGCAAAGTCCAAAGTCCAAACTTTGTTGGTGTACATGGATTCCATCTCGGTCCGCATTGCATCCAGCCATTTTACCGAGTCACCGCTCTGAATGGCTTGCTGGAAGCTAGTAGGCTCATCATAATCAACTGTGCAATCCTCTCTATCGCCGTCTATGAGAAAACCGAAGTATCTCACGGGCGGATGTGACTGCCTAATACTTCTGCGGAGCGGCCCAGGAATGTCCAGTTCCCCTGAACCTTCTGGTTCTACTAAGGTTTCAGTAATAGCTTGTGGTTCTGGAATTTCTTCCAGTTCTATTGCGCTCCCACTTATCTGATTTTATAAAAACTCAGTTTCCAAAAAGCGGGCATGACGAGACACAAAGACTTTTTGTTCCTCTGCGTAATAGAAAAGATACCCCTTGGAGTTCTTTGGGTATCCCACAAACTTGCACTGTACTGAGCGTGCCTCGAGCTTGTCCGCATGCTGCTTTTTGACAAAAGCTGGACATCCCCATGTCTTAAAGGGTTTAAGACAGGGTTTCTTCCCACTCCACATCTGGTATGGTGTGGTAAGGACTGTCTTAGTAGGAACTTGGTTCAAGATATATGCAGCTGTTTCTAGTGCATAACTCCAGAAAGATCGCGGTAACTTAGCCTTACTCATCATGGAACGAACCATATCCAATAGAGTTCGATTCCGCCTTTCATATACACCGTTGTGTTGTGGTGTGTATGGAGAAGTACGCTGAGAGAGAATTCCATTCTCTTTTAAGTAGTCCAGAAACTCGTCACTCAAGTATTCACCACCTCGATCAGATCTCGGTGTCTAAATACTTTTGCCTGTTTGTTTTTCAACTTCATTCTTGTATTCCCGAAATTTCTCAGAGGCCTCGCATTTGTGCTTCATTAAGAAGACATGTCCATACCTAGAGAAATCATCTATCAAAGTAATGAAGTATGAATAACCACTTCGCGCATGTGTAGACATTGGACCACACACATCACTGTGTATGAGTCCAAAGAGCTCGCTCGCTCTTACTCCGTGTCCAGTGAACGGAGTCTTTGTTATCTTTCCCATGAGACAAGATTCACAAGTGGCATAAGACTGATACTTGAACGGATTCAAGTATCCCTCTTTATGTAACTTAGTTAATCGTGTCTCATTAATGTGACCCAGTCTATAATGCCATAAGAAAGCCTGATTTGTTTCCGGAGACTTTCTTTTAAGAGTGTTCTGGACACTGAATATCTGAGCTTGATTTAATACGTATATCCCGTTATTTAATGTACCTGACCCAATCAGAACTTGATTTAGATGGATGTGTACTACATCGCTTACAAAAGTAAATTCATATCCTTCCTTAGAAAGTAAGGATACAGATATGATATTACAATTCGCACCTGGTACATACAAACAGTTATGCAAAATCAATATCTGCCCAGTTGTCAGTCCAAGATGATATTCCCCTATGGATTCAGCATCCATGCTCATTCCGTTAGCAACCCTGAGAGTCATATCACCTTTCCTGATAACCCTACGGTTTCTCAGAGCCTGTAATGAATTATGGATGTGAGATCCTGATCCGGTATCCAATACCCAGGAAGAAGGGTTAACTGACATACAGTTCTCTATCACAAACACACCCGAAGCTGAAGCCACAACATGCTTCGAATTCTGGCTACTGGCTTTGCTAGCCCTGCAATCTTTCTGCCAATGTTCATTCCCGTTACAATAGGAACATCCCTCCATTACTACATCCAGTCCTGAAACTTTTGCCCTTGCTTTTCCTTCTTCTTTCCTGGTTTCCTTCAGGGTATAAGCAGAGGGCAGGGACTGTAGAATTAAGTCAGTACTTGACCCATTCTCCAACGTGGTCTCTAGGTCCGTGAGCTCAAAATAGCTGGTCTCTGTAAGGACGTTGCCCCTTACAGATGATCCGACAGCCAACCTCGCTTGAAGCAATTCGTTCGAGGTCTCATATCTTGCGATACGAGATTGCTCTCCATATAAATCTTTGTTATGGAGGAAGATAGAAACTGAGTCCATCTTCTTGTGCTGCCTCTGGTTTGCACCATCAACTGAGGCTAACACGAGGCACTTGGCTTTTGCACAGTCTTTTTCCGATGTCCTGCGGATATAAATATCCGTGACAGGGGAAACTGGACCTGAGACGGCATGGGTTTGATTACTTAAGAGGTGTCCCAGCTTGTCATGGGCAATGGACATCTGGACAGACCTTTGCCAGTAAAAACAGTCAGATTCAGTCATTTTATTATCTAGATGTAACCTATGTCTGATCACTGGGTCGCTGCAATTAAGAGAGAGAGAAGAAAACACTCAGCATGATGCTCTTGCATGTTTAGATTGGTTTTTAATTTATCTAAACAGGATGGCTCCCACTGTCTCTCGAATCCCTCCTCAAACCATAATGGAAGAATTAGTCAGGATCAATCTCACCGTACAATACTTGCTTAACCGTTCGGCCAGGCTGGTGTCGGTACTTCGAGGGAGGTTTTCCAACGCTTTCGCGAAGTTCCTTAATTAAATAACCTCTTTTCCCTGTGGGCGTAGCCCCGCTAACACATTTCTAGGCACCTACTTGGTTTATAGCATTGATCGTTAAGTGAGAAAGTTCCGGAAGAGTACCATATACTCACAGTAGGATCGGGATCCAAATATCATCGCGTGACAAAACTGAAGGAATCCTACCAGAATCATCACACTCCAAATGGTATGCAGCGCTGGCAAGTTTCAGTTCTTTTGAAACTCCCGATGTGGATTTTTGCCCCATGCTCTTATGACCTTGACTAAGGCCAACAAATCATAAGTCACATGTCAAGTTCTACCCGTCGTTGTCCAGGTTGATTTGAACCCACCCGTATATACCCTTGACTATGGCCAACAAAGTACTACGACTGTCCCAAACCAACGCATCTATCTATGCAACATATTAATATCCACCAGCTACCAAACACTGTGCCTTGACTAAGGCCAACAAACACAGCTTGAATACTGTTGAATATTCATATGAAACGACGGAGGGCTACTAATGGTTTTGGCGAAACCTTGAACGTAGTGAACTTGATATAATCGAAGTAACCTTGATAGCTTTTAAAAGGAGTGGCTTAAGCTACGCGCTTTAAAAGTTATTTTTTGAAAAGAAACCGAGTGGTTTTTGAAATTGTTCCAACGACTTTTACTTGGTTTATTTTTCTTGCATTAATTCCAATACGTCCCATCATTTAATCCTACCATTGCAGAAAACAACAAAAATATGACGTACGCTTATGCCATCCGCATTCACCACGGGGCCCCGTCATTACCCGTTAGGTTACTTAACTAACGACAGAGCGGGGGCTGGACTAGCGCGGATGCAAAACATAAGCAACGCTTAAATAATATCATATATAGATATACTCATTCGTCACATGCAATGATTGCCATTCCAGATCACAGATGAACACATTGGAAATACTAGGAATCCGCAATTCGTACGAGCCTGTAACGAAAAGCGGATTACACGGTCGCGATGAATAGCCAATACCCCACCCTAGACCCCTACGGGTGCGGCAAACTACCCGCCAAATATCCGAAGCGGAGCAACCTCCCTCAACGACGTGAGTAGGCCACTCGGCACTTCGAGATACCCGGTAGTTTGTGCACCCCACCTTGGGTCTATCCTAGGAGCAAAAACAGAAAAAAGAAATTATACAATGACGGCTACAACCCCGACCAGGTTGTGCAGCCAAAAATAATATTACATCAATTTACATATTACATGAATTGAAAGATAAAAGAAAACTCTCATCTCACAACCCACCGGCTATTTATCCGCGACAATCCAATGAATTCATATACACATACCATCAACATTACAGATCACAGATATGTATAACCCCCACCAATCGACGTATAGCGATTAGCGGACGTTCAATACATATATCACATCATAGATATATACCCGTCAGCTTAAGTCTTTAGAAGTTTGATAAAAATACGGATTTTCAAGCCCCAAAAACAAATTTTTCTTTTTGGAAAACCTGGGCTGAAAAAACATATTGAAAAAATCCCAAAACACACCAAGAAACACACTGCAACAAAATTGAGCCACGACCGACTCAACTCGGCCGCGGATCCGCGGCGGGATCGTGCTCCCGCCGCGGTTCCGCGGCGCTTTGAACGGTTTTGTGGACAAAATTTCTTGATTGTGTTTTAAAAAGCCTGAGTCGATTTTTGGAGTATGATTTATCATTTTTTGAACAGAAAACAGAATCGACAGAAACTTGATTTTCCGGGTGTTTTTCGTGACTTTTTCTCCGACCGAACTTCTACTTACTTTGCTAACATGTTTGATAGTGTTTAACTAGGCTCTGATACCACTGTAAGTCCATGCTACCCTTCCCCGGTACTTACGGGGTTGCGGAAGTGGTGAAAAACGATTTTCAAGAGGGTGGTAACATGAACTCATAATACGGATCTTTGTCAAACAACTAACTAACAACCTAACTAGAGATTTGCCTACTCGGTTAGGGGATTATACCTTTCTTGAACTCCTTCGTCTTCGACTCTTTCCGTTGTACGGATCTGTTTCACCTCATCGTCTCCTTGCGCCGAAAACGGATCCACCCGAAAGCATCTACCTTTGGCTTCTTCTTCGAACTTTGAAGAAACTAGAACACTTGGCTTGCTAGGCCTTATGAACTAGAATTAGTAGAGGATTGTTTTGGTGTCTTTTTGTCTCTAAGACAATGAGTCTCAACACATGAGAATGGTTTTGCCTTGAACTAGAGAGAGAGCAAGAGGAAGAGCAAGAGGGAGAGCTTGAGCATGAGAGAGAAGAAGAATGATAAAATGAGCCAACCCCTTTTCCTCCCATGCTCCCATAACAAAATAAAAAATCATAATAATAATAATAATTGAGTATTATATGATGGTTCATCTCATATCAAGTGGCATTATCATTTCATGCACTCATATTGCAAAGCATAACAAGCAAACAAAAGTCTTTGCCATGAAATGATAGCCAGTGCAATGATGATGGTCAACTAGTCCTACCTAGTCAACCGGTCAACAAAGTCAACAAGTCAACCCCTCATCTCAACCATGACACTATAATACTTAATTAATATTATCATTAATTATATATCTTATTCTCATTAGGGTTTAGCCAAAATTCAATAGTCAATAGTCAACAGTCCCAATGAGAATCCTCTGCCTCTGTCTCTCTGTCAACTGTGCATACACACCCGCATCCGCATTCCGAGGAACACGAATACAAACGAGATAAAACCAATCCCAAAACGTACACTAGGATCTGGCTTAAACCAAAGCCCGCTAGTGTTAATTATCCGGACACCAAAACGTGCACAAGTGCACGGATGTGACCGAACCCTGTCGCAAAACCATGCGACCTGTCGCAAAACCATTCGACCTCTACTCTTTTTCCTAAAGGAGAATAGCTTTCTATGTGGGACTCTATAGACTCGACACTACGCTGGCAGTGGGTTTAACCACAGACCGCAAGCGGCACTAGCTGTGCGTAACGGTCCCCAGGTAGATGCCGACAAGAAGACTGACGAAGTGAAACCCATCTGAACTCCTACTGAGCCTGAATGTGACAATTTCCGCACAGTCCGTTCTGTTCGTCTGATACATCGCATGGCGGGCCTAAGGGGCGGTAAACGTCAGTCCCCTAATAGCGGTACAAGTCGTGTCGGAGTGAAGCCCAGAACACCCTGAGATAACACTGGAAACCTACCAGTATATCTCGCTTGCCCTGGCCAGGGACTACTCGTGTAATGGCTCTCCTAGACACAGCGCGATGTTAACCCCCAATACCGGGAGAGATGAATCCTGTCTAACCGTCACTGCCTCTAAGTGCTTCGGGACTGCACCCAACTACTACCTGTTTGCACGACTCCTTTGAGTCGTGGTAGGGTAGTAATCAAAGTACAGTGGGAACACACTCGAGGCGAAGTGACAGTGTCAAGTCAGCGGACTAAGCTGTACTCATGTCACCTGGGAACTGATAACTGACGATATGTATAGTACCAACCAACAGTTCCCGACGAGTCCTGTCCAGTGTACTCGTAACCCAACGAGCACCCGCATACTTCTCCAGTACGACGTACTGATGGCTGTGGGACAGACCATCTCCCCTGCTGGGATGAAAAGCGCATACGCTAGTCTACTCCGGAGTATCGATGCCCTGTCTCGATAGTCCTACGACTAGGGACCTGTATAAGGATGTGCTTATAGATTACCCAGCCCCTACGAGTGTGACTGCCATCACAACGCTGGTAATCAAGCAAAGATCCTAAGGGCTCTACTAATATGTATAAGCGATATGCTAAAAGAAACACATGCATATATTGAAGTAGAAACAAACCAAGTAGCATACTACCATTTTGAGCAAGATTGTCTATACAACTGTGAATATCCCAAGCTTCCATTAAGTAATATATACAAGCTAGTATGATACAGTAATGGCCTCTATAGGGCATATACACTAACAATTTCTCTATTTCTTTTCTTTTCTCAAACTAAAACAAAACAAATTAAAGCAACTAAAGAAAAATGAAGCCATGGTTCAATAAATATGGACAAATGTTATAACATAAAATGTTGCGTGTCATGATAAATGAACAAGGTTAATACATAATTAGTAAAGTATTAATCAAGTTTAGCATTAAACTTGTATATAAATAATTGTATAATTATTTATAAAATGTCCAAATCAAATAAATGCTTCCATAATCAATAATTCATATTAATTTCCAAATATTTTTCGATCTCCGTCGAGCGTCGAGCATCACGCAATCATAAGAGTTATGACGAAAAAACAAGTTTAAAAATCCACTATTAAAATCAAACATAATAAAATTAAGAATATAACATATATATAGTATGCATCTTTGTGAAATCGTCTGAACAACTGAATAAAAGTGCATCCAAAATCCTTTTCAAATCACCGTGCGATGCGCATATCACGGCATAAGTAGTGGACGTTCATTTGTAGAGAAATAGCTATATATGTTTATACACGTTTTACTAAAGATATATGTCCCGCCTTTTTGAAAATGAGTTGGAAGGATTTTCTTTGTAAAATTTCGTTTAATCATGGACACGTTGGAAAATATTGAGACTATAGCACTTTTTTGAAAACCCCTCGGTAACTATCGATGCATGCAAAATATTCAGGTACTGTCCTCAGACTAGTCCTGCTCAGTTATTATATAATATAGTATATGTCATGAAAACATGATATTCGAAAGAAATCAATCTCAAATAGTGTATACAAAAATGCCACGTGCGTCTGGTGAGTACGGAAATCAAAATCAAATATACGTGACACGAATGTGCATAGAGCAAAAACTAAGTGCAATGGGTGAGATAGTGCCCTTAGAGTCAATTATTGGATCACAGGCACGTGATTGCAATGATTGATGGAGGACCTATCCCGATAGGACAGTCTTACTCGAGATGATAGTATGCTATCTGGTTTGTCTTTATCATCGTGTACTGCTTTAGGTGACCTTACAGGTCACTATTGCGCGTTGATAGAGCCCCCAGGATTCTTGCTTGAATGCCAGCAGTATGAGGGTGATCATTTACGTCAGAGCTGGTAGTCTATAAGCACATCCTTAAAAGGTCCCTAGTCGTGGGAGTTTCGAGACAGGGCATCGATACTCCAGAGTAGACTAGTGTATACAGTCGAGACCCCGACGAGGGGCGGTGGCCGGTCTCACAAGCCATTGGTGTCAGTTGGTTCACCTAAGATGTATACAGGTGCTCATTGGGTTATGAGTACACCGGACAGGACTCCCCGGGAACATGCTAGTTGGTCTTATACCTGACGTCAGATAGCAGTTCCCTGGTGACATGTGTACAGGTTAGTTCATCGACCTGAGATCGTCATTTGTCACGTATGAGTTCCCATTGTACTTTGATTACTACCCTACCACTCTCTAAGGAGACATGCAAACAGGTTTTAGTTGGGTACAGTCCCGATCCACATGGAGGCAGTGAGCGGATCTGTAGGGGTTCGTCTCTCCCGGTATTGGGGGTGAGGTCGCGTTGTGTCTAGGAGAGCCATTGCACGAAGTCCTTGGCCAAGGCAGGAGATTTACTAGTAGGTATTCCAGTAGTATTTCAGGGTGTTCTGGGCTACACTCCGACACGACTTGTACCGCTTTTGGGGGGTCTGACTTTTACCTACCCCCTAGACCCGCTATGCGATGCTCATAGACGAACGAACCAGACTGTACGGATATTGTCACTGACATGCTCTGTAGGGTGTCAGGATGAGTTCGCTCATCGACGTCCCTTTTGGTCAATACCTGGTAGCCCGTTACGTATGGCTAATACCTCTGACGTGCTAGTGGTTAAATCCACAGCCAAAGTATTGACGAGTCTTTAGAGTCCCCCACAGACCGTTTTCACAAGTTTCAGTCGAAAAGCTGTAGTGGTCGTATGGAGATATGGCAGGGTTCGATCAGGTACGTGCGGTATTGCACGGATCATGATCGGACGGATGAAACTAGCGGGCTTTGGTTTAAGCCGGATCCAAGTATTGTACAGTGTAGATTTGCCTCTTTGCATTTGTATTCGGTCGGAATACAAATGTGGGTATGTATATAAAGTAGCGGGTTTTCTGTAATTTATTACGGGATCAGTTTTATGAAGTTGCCAGTTTGCTTTCCATTTCGGCTAATTTCCTTTGTTTCTTTCCTTGGCTGAAAATTGGTGGAGGAGGGCTTTATTGCAATTGTGCAAATTAGCATTGTGGAGGGTGGTCTTTGCATATTGTTGCTTCATGATGGTTGCACCATCATTTGACTTCTTGACTTCATCATGGCTTGACTTTTGTGGGGACATGGTTTTCATGATGGTTGATGGAGTGTTGGATTAAGTTAGTGATCATTTCTTCTCATGATAACCCTTTCTCTCTCTTGCATTATTGGTCTCACTCTCTTTTTGATACACACACACTCTCCTCTCTTTTTCCCTCCTTGATGCATGACCGGCCAAGAGAAGAAGGGGGCTGTCCAAAATTGTTGTGGGGAATTTTTGATCTCTTTGGATTTGTAAAAATCTCCAAGTTCATCTACAAAAGGTTCACTTCATTACCTCCACCAATGCATGGCAACTTCAACCCCTATAGACACATAGAGTTCTACACTTCATCTACAGCACTTCTTGGGCACGTCGGCTCGCCAACTTCGTGCCCGAGTTGCCTCGGTCCAGAGGTGGGAGCCCGTAAAAGAACCTGGCGATGTGGTGCCCTTCCGACGAGGAGATGAAGACCAGAGATTCCGCGGGGAGATCGGGACGATGACGAGAAGACCGAAGGACACGGATCGCTCGGTATATCTCTCTACCCCTTCTCTAGTTTGCTAGGAGTAGGTTATTGGCTCGATCCGGGTTTTTAGTGCGCGGTGATGCCGGTTTACAAGTTTCGTAAAATTATCGTTTCCGCATTTTGGCCTCGGATTTACAGCCGGGGTGCCGCCGTTCACTTTCACTGGTATCAGAGACACGCCATTAACCTAGTCTAGCTTGCTCTAACGTGTTTACAACTTCGATAGATCGGATTTTCCAAAAACCGCATTTCCATGTCACACTTTCTGTCGAATTTTTCCTTGCTCTAAAAATTATTTGGTATATTGGAAAAATACGTGCAGGGTTTTTTATGCATTCTGTGAAAATTTGGTCGGCTGATATTACTGTAGCGCGGCGGAACAGCGGCCAAAACCACGTTTTGGCCGTGGAACAGCCGCCGTTTTGTGGCCAAACCGCACCAAATTTCTACAGTGATTTAGTAACATGGAAATAGGGTTTCTGGTATATTCTTTTTGGGCCCAGATGTTTTTGAGTGCTGCAGTTGTGCTTGGGTCCCACTTCAGAAAATTCAGTCGATCGAAAAGTTTAAACATGTTAGTTCACAGTATTTACATTATATCTGCGACCATGAATGTCATTTGATCGGTAAATCCTGTCTAACTGCTATAACCCTTTTAGACGGATTTGCGAACGTGACATTCACGTTGATGTTCTGTGTTGTGCTGAGATGTTGCGGATTGTCGTGGTGGATAGCCTGGATGCAATGGTAGTACAGTTTTGTTTTATATGTACATTTGATATTGCGGGGCGAGCGTCCGACATGTGGACTGCCGTCACTGCCTGTTTGTATATTATTCTTTTGGGGCACGACCGGGCTGAGGTCGATGCACCCGTTGTATGTATATTTTACTTTCTGTACTAGGATTACCCCAAGGTGGGGTGCACGGATAGCCGGGTTCTAGAGGGCGACGGGCCCGCATCTCATGGCATTAAGACGGAGGGGGCTTTACTCTAGAATTGGCGGGTTATTCGCCGGACTCGTAGGGGGTACAGGTTGACCCAGGAGGGGTGCCCAAGTTAACGGATTCCGTGAAGTGCTGGGTGGTCCATTCACGTTGCTGAAGGGGGCTGCCTCACTTCAGGATTTGGCGGGTAACTTGCCGCGCCCGTAGGTGTCTAGGATTTCATTCCACATGTAGGGTTCCTAGGCACTCTAGTGAGGTCTCACAAGGCATCGATCATGCCAAATTCAAAATTTACGGTGCCGGGAAACCCTAGACTACGGATCTTAGACTAGATTTCTAGGCGAAAATGAAACTAGTTAACACTTAACTACCAGAATACGGAAATACAACCTTTGTAGATCCGGTGCTCCACCTCCACGGCTCCGCAATGAAGTCCTCTCCGCTGTCCAAATCGAACCATGACTCTCACGGTGGTTTCATCGGAGAAAAGACCGGGCTAGGTCGTCGACAACGTGCCGAAGATGATCTACGTCGAGGCATCACTAGATCAAGCTCCACCTTCACCGAGCCTTGAAAACTTATGAAGGAAACACACTCTACTACTTGGCAAGAGGTAGAGGATGAAGAAATAGGAATTGGGTAGACTTTAGAATTGGATTTCTCACTCATTTTCATCAATCACCATTGATGAAGTGGAGGTTTCTTCATTGAAGATGAAGAAGAAGAAGAAGATGAATATTATGATAAGTTAATTTGGAATAAGAAATAATATGATACTTATCATAATATTAACCAAAGTTAGGTGTAGAGAAAAGACCATGGTTAGAGTTAATGGTTAGGTTTAGGAAAAGAACAAGAATGGTTATGCTTTCAACACTTTAAGAAGTTTCCACAAAATAACAAAATAAGCCACCATTCTTTTTAATTTCCATAATGAATAAATAAATAAATAAATAAGAAATTTAAACACAACCCTAACCATTTACATAACCAAGGTTTAAACTAAACATACACCTAAACAAGGATGTATCATCAAACATGATACAAACAAATGCACAAAAGTATATCACATATACAATGTGCACATCAAGTGAGAAAATCCATTTAAAGTGAACCAATACTAGTTAATGCAAAGTAATATATCAAATATATAATTATACATTAAATCAACACTTGATTTAACGACCCGGTCATATCGCATATAACCGACTAGTATACAATGTATCGGCTTATCGAATCAATCCTTGATTCGATAACTAGGTTATATGGCATACAACCATTCGATACATTCATCACGAGAATGGAATACGGTATCACATACACGCATTATTCTCGGTCCCGCACATATCTCATATGCGCTCCTATTTCGTTTCGCTTGAGCCAGGAAACCTCTGTGTAGGACTCTAAAGACTCGTCAATACGCCGGCAGCAGGTGATGATCATATCAAACACCCACAAACCGCAAGCGGTCTGCTAAACGTAACGGACACCCGGGTATTGAGCGATCTGAAGATCGACGAGCAAGCCCGCTCACACTCCAGTGAATCCAACCAGTAACACTACCATACAGTTCGGTCTGATCGTCTGATATGTCGCATATCTTGCCTAGGGGTGGTAAACGTCAGACCCCAATAGCTCGATAAGTCATGTCGATATGAGGTCTATAACAATTCGAGAAGCTACTAGTAACACTTACCAGTAAATCTCAGCAACCCTGGACAGGGATTTCCTGTTATAGCCAATCGAACACAGCACAACATCAACTCCCTATACCGGAATAGACGAATCCCCTCCTATCGCTCATTGCCTCCATGTGACTCGGGACTGTACCCAAAAACCACCGTTTTGCACGCCCTCTTGGACGTGGTAAGATGGAAATCAAAGCACAGTGGGAACCACACAAGACTCTATGACGATCTCGGGTCAACAGACTACTCTGTACCAGTGTCACCAGAGAACTGCCATCTGACGTGAGGTATAATACCATCTGGGAGTTCTCGGCGAGTCCGTCCAGTATACCCAGTCTCTACTGAGCACCCGTATATCATCTTTGATTTCAAACACCAATGGATATGGGATCATCCATCGCCCATCGGTATGGGTCGAGAAGGTACACGCTAGTCTACTCTGGTATATCGATGCCCCGTCTCGATATACCCACGACTAGGGACTTTGAAGGATGTACTTATGGACTACCATGTCCCCACTAGTATGATCCGCATCATAGTCCAGGTAGTCAAGTACACATCCTAAGGGCTTTACCAACATGTAACAGAGAGACAATCAGTGTACACGTTAAGGTAAAGTGTAACCAGATAGCATACTATCATGTCGAGCAAGAAAGTCCGTCCTATATACGTCCCAGCATCCACTACAATATACATCCTATGTACAGTAATGGCATCTAGGGCATACATATAACTAACAGCACAGGCTATCCACACGACCAGGGGAACGTCGGGTTTCAGTAGAGGCTCTATGAAACCCGGGGATCCCAGATATCTGTATTGTTCTGTGATGCTTATTACATTTCTGTGATGTTGCAATTTATCACGCCTTGAGCGAATATTATATATTGATATATATGCTAGTAGATATTGTATATGTTTTGCATCCGCGCTAGTCCAGTCCCCGCTCTGTCGTTAGTTAAGTAACCTTACGGGTAATGACAGGACCCAGTGGTGAATGCGGATGGCATGTACGTACATCATTATTTTCGTTCTTTATTGGTGTGATCAATTGATGGGACTGCGTTGATTCGGATAGCAAGCTAAACAAACCTTTTCTGATGTTGTTGGTGTAGGGTTCCTAGGCACTCTAATGGAGTCTCACAAGTGATCAAACATGCACAAATCAAAAAATTCCTTGTGCCTACAAACCCTAATACGGATCGTTAACTAGATATCTAGGCGAAACAAGTAAGTAAACGGAAATGTATCTAAAGGAAAGGGACTACAACCTTTGTAGATCCGGTCCACCACCTCCTAGGCTCCGTGATGAAGTCCCCTCGCTGTCCAAATCGTATCTTGGGCTCTAGCGTCGGCTTCATCGGATAAAAAGCGGGCTAGGTCATCGACGACGATGCCGAAGATGATCTACGTCGAGGCATCACAAACTCGAGCTCCGCCTTCGCCAAGTCAAGAAACTTGTGAAGAAAACACACTCTACTACATGGCAAGTAGTAGAGGATGAAGAAATAGGAAGTGGGTAGACTTTAGATTTGGATTTCTCGCTTGTTTTAGCTAGTTGCCATTAAAGGTTGCAAGCTTTTTCTTTTGTTGAAGAAGAAGAAGATGAAGAAAAAGAATATGATAAGTATATTTAAATTATCAAATAAAAAGATACTTATCATGATAGTAACCATAGTTAGGTGTAGAGAATAAACCATGGTTAGGGTTAATGGTTAGGTTTAGGAAAAGAACAAGAATGGTCAAGATTTCAACATTTCATGAAGTTTCCACAAAACTACAAAAAAGCCACCATTCTCTTTATCTTTTCCAAAAAGAAATAAATAGATAAATCAATAGATAAATGAATGAGATAAAAGTAAACCCTAACCACTAACTTAACCATTGTTTAATTCTTTACACAAACTTAAGCTTGCATGTATCATCAAACATGATACAATCTTGTGCACAAAAATATATCACATATACAATGTGCACAATCCAAGTGAGAAAATCCATTTAAAGTGAACCAATACTAGTTAATGCAAAGTAATATATCAAATATACAATTATGCATTAAATCATTAAATCAATACATGATTTAACGATCCGGTCATATCGCATATAACCGACCAGTATGCTATGTATCGGCTTATCGAATCAATCCTTGATTCGATAACTAGGTTATATCGCATACAACCATTCGACACATACATCGCGAGAATGAAATACGGTATCACATACATGCATCATTCTCGGTCCTGCACATATCCCATATGTGCTCCTATTTCGTTTCGCTTGAGCCAGGAAACCTCTGTGTAGGACTCTAAAGACTCGTTAATACGCCGGTAGCAGATGATGATCATATCAAACACCCACAAGCCGCAAGCGGTCTGCTAAATGTAACGGCCACCCGGGTATTAAGCGATCAGAAGATCGACGAGCAAGCCCGCTCACACTCCTGTGAATCCAACCAGTAACACTTACCGTACAGTCCGGTCAGTTCGTCTGGTATGTCGCATATCTCGCCTAGGGGTGGTAAACGTCAGACCCCAATAGCTCGATAAGTCATGCCGACGTAGGGTCCATAACATTCATGAAACTACTGATAACTCTTACCAGTATATCACTGCAACCCTGGCCAGGGATTTCCTGTTATGGCCAGTCGAGCATAGCGCAACATCAACCCCCAATACCGGGAGAGACGAATCCCCTCCTATCGCTCATTGCCTCCATGTGAATCGGGACTGTACCCAAAAACCACCTGTTTGCACAACTCAGTAGAGCCGTGGTAGGGTGGAAATCAAAGCACAGTGGGAGACACACAAGACTCTATGACGATCTCGGGTCAACAGACTAAGCTGTACCAGTGTCACCAGAGAACTGCCATCTGACGTAAGGTATAATACCATCTGGGAGTTCTCGGCGAGTCCGTTCAGTGTACCTAGTCTCCACTGAGCACCCGTATACCATCTTCGATGTCAAACACCAATGGATATGGGATCATCCATCGCCCATCGCATGGGTCGAGAAGATATACGCTAGTCTACTCTGGAATATCGATGCCCCGTCTCGATATTCTCTCGACTAGGAACAATGAAGGATGTACTCATTGACTACCCAGGCCCCACTAGTATGATCTTCATCATAGTGCAGGAAGTCGAATACACATCCTAAGGGCTTTATCAACATGTAATCAGAGAGACAAAAAGTATACATGCTAAGATAAAGAGCAACCAGATAGCGTACTATCATGTCGAGCAAGAAAGTACTACCTATATATGCCCCATCATCCACTACAATATACATCCAATGTACAGTAATGGCCTCTAGGGCATACATATAACTAAAAATCTCCCACTTGCACTACGGCCATCTGTAGCAGTGGTTGTAGTATCTAATACTCAACCATCCCATATGAGTCTCTCTCTGGGAAAAGGCCTTCATGAGTGGATCCGCCGTGTTGTCCTCTGAGTCTACTCTCCTAACCTCGATCAACCTGGAGATCAACTATCCCCATGAGCAGGTGATGCTGCCTCAGAATTTGTCTGGGTCATTGATGGGACCAGGGTTCTAGGGCCGAAGCCACACTTCCCTTGTCATACAATGGCAGGAACCTGGTTCATCTTATGAACCAATATACACCCAAACTGCCTCTTTGGCAGTATCTTTAATAGCGATGTTACCAGCCTTTATTGTCTAGTTTGCCACGGTATCTAGCTTGGAACTCTTCCAACATACCGTCCCTCTACTGAGGGTAAAGACAATGCCCGTGACTGACATTCAGTCGTCTTTATCACCCTGGAACTTTTCCAGTGATTCTCCCCAGGATCGATTGATACCATCTCACTACATCTACTGAGAATCCTAGCATCTAATTACATCTATCTCATAGATGAAAACTCAGGATTTAGGAGATATCACTTTGATCCTATTTGGAGAATCCTAGCGATAATAGGAGATTGACCGATCGTAGTATAGGAAACTCTTTTCCTATCAAGAGTATGTTGTCTACGTACAATACGAAGATGACCACCTTACTCTCTACTACCCTTTTGTATGTACAAGGTTCGTCTACCATTTTGATGAAGTCAAACACTTTGACTATTACATCAAAACAGATGTTCCAACTCCGCGATGCTTGCTTTATCTTGTAAAGCAACTTGCACATGTTTCCGCTGCTCCCACCTTTTACGAAGTCCTCTGGCTGTGTACTTATAGACTTTCTATTCTAAATCAGTATTTAGAAAAGCAGTCATGACACCCAACCACCAGATATCGCAGTCATGGTATGTAGCAATGGTAAGTAGGATCTGGATGGACTTAAGTATAGTCCCTGGAAAAGGTTTCATCATTTTCCACTCTTGGTCGATGACGAAAAACCTTTAACAAGTCTAGCTTTGAAAGTCTCAACCTTTCCATCTACACCAAGTAATCTTCTCAAGATATACTTGCTCCTGATGGGGATTTAACCCTTCAGATATAGCAACCAAAGTCCATACTTTGTTGGTGTATATGGATTCCATCTCAGATCGCTAAGAATCCGGCCATTCTTACAGAGTCCCTACTCTCGATGGCCTGCTCGAAACTAGTTGGGTCATCATCTCATGATGCATTCCTCGCTCCCACTGTCATCAAGAAACCGAGGTATCTCTCAGGCGGATGAGGAACCCTACTAGATCGGCGGAGAGGCTGAGGTTCGTCGGGAACTATAGAATCCTTTGGTTCTGTCAAATCATCAACTGCAGTTTTGTATAGCTGGAACCTTTCCAGTTCTACAGAACTGATCCTGCCTCGATCTTGTCCGGATTTTGCTTTAAACATAGGCCGGAAAACCCCAAATCTTAACTCGCTTAAGAGATGGGTTCTTCCCATACCATATCTCATATGGAGTGGTAGGCACTGATTTGATTCAAACCTAATTCAATAGGTATGCAGCTTCTCAAGTGCATAACCCCAAAAGGAAAGAGGTAACTTAGTAATACTCATCATAGAGCACACCATATCTAATATTGTGCAATTGCTCCGCCTTGATACACCGTTGTGCTGTGGTGTATTCAGAGGAGTAACACTGAGAGAGAATCTCATTCTCCTTTAGAATAGTCCAGGAATTCTATGCACAAGTATTCTCCTCCCTCATCTTATCATAGGACATAATACTTATACCCGTATTTTGGTTCTCTACTTCTAACTTATATTC